>OX459112.1:68016761-69367039 GCA_949775065.1 Brachyopa scutellaris
GTGGAATTTGAATGAAAGATTTTACCTTAAAATTTATTTCATTTATATTACTCAGTACTCACTGTGAAGGAAGTTGGGGGGAGATGGGTGTTGTACGAGAAGCTGGTGTTGGTAAAGCTACCCTTAGGCGTTTGTCAAAAATACTTTTGCTTACCTGAAACGAAAGAAGAAAAAAAATTACGACAAATTAGTTAGCATTAGGGACGTATAATTTTATTTATAGAGAGTTTATATAATACAACGGTAGAGCGGTGGGTGGTAGCTAGGAATCTTACTTTAGCCTGTTGAAGTTATTAATGGTGGTACATTCATTTTATTCGATAAGAAATGACGCTGTTCCCTTCGGTTGGTTTTCAAGACAATTTATCAAATTCTATGAAAGTCGTAGAAAGTCGTAGAAAGTCTGAAGGATTTTCCAGGAACTTTATAAAGGATTATAAGTAAGGTATACAGTTGTATTTCGTAGGAAAAAAATTGAAGCTTATTTCAGACAAAAAAAAATGTTTACAAAAAGACTTTTTTATGAAGTGATTCAAGGACATGTGATGTCTTTTGTTTATAGTTTACACAAGCTTAAGGAGATATGAATACCCTTATAATAGGTCTGTTCTCGTACCTGTCCAAAACAGCCGAAAACATTACAAAAATACGAAAATCAGTCAAATCCTGTTCCCGTACGAAGATTTTTCGTAGTTTTTGACAGAAGAGAGCGCTAACAATTTATTTTATTTGTTCAATCCGTTCCCGTACTTTTGCACACTTTTTCCTCTCTCTGACAGATGCTTACCCCCACTCCTTGAAATTTGAGAATCCATAAATTTTTTATTTATTTATTTATTTATTTATTGCTTCATCTATTAGATTATAAACCTCTTACAGACTAACTAGAATTATGTACATATATCAAATGAAGAAAGATAACAGTAAGAAACTAGGTATGAAATAAGAGGTAGAATATTATTATAATAAAAAAAATTATGATTCTAGGGTTGGTTTAAAAGACAAAGAAGTGTGTCTTTAAAAGTTGCTCTGGAACAATCCAAAAATAAATCAATAGACCTTATCATAGAGTTAGCGTCTCTGATACATCTCGCAATTGGCTCATTACGAGCGTAATTAGTCATATTATTATTTTTCCGAAAGTGGAAATAACTACGAAGACAACGATACGGTGAGTAAAACTCAAGCAATGACAATAATTTAGTAGTAGTAGTAGTACTTTATTACTAGTTCCATAGGAGCTATTTAAATTCATTGTTTACATTTTAACAAATACATTTAGAAATTAAGTCTAGCGAATTCTATACATTTTTTTTTTAAAAGATACAAAATTTGCCTCGTTCTTTGTGTCATTTGGCAGTTCGTTAAATAGTTTTAAAACCCTTATAAATAATTGAATTTTGTGTACACACACTTAACGTATTAGGCAAACGCAAATCATTACAATTTCTTAGTGCATATGGTTGGACATATCTTATATATTGCACATAATTAACTAAATATTTTGGCATTAAATTATTTTTAACTTTATATAAAAAAAACCAGCACATTCATTTCAATTCTTTGTTTTACTGACATCCACTTTAATAAGTTCAACATAACATTAATAGGTATATATCTATTGCACTTCAAAATACAACACATAGCTTTATTTTGTAACAGCTGGAGCCTTTTAATTACGTTATCACTACATAGAAACAAAACTGTGGAACAATACTCAAAATGTGGTTTGACAATTACGTTATAGATATTTATTGCACTTAATATAGAAACATTGCTTCGTATTCTCTTCAAAAAACCTTTTTTTTTAGACACTTTTTTGCATATGTAGTCAATATGTGTTAATCCTACGGTACTTTCCATAATTACGCCTAAATCTTAATTTCACCAACTTTCTCGATGGTTTCACCATCAATTTCCAGTTTTATGTCCTCGCCATCTCTCTCGTTCAGTATCATCCTTTGAGTCTTTTTTACATTTAGCTTTAGTCTATTTTGTTTTAACCATTTATCGACAGTTTTTAAATCATCTTGCATTTTTAGGTGGCACTCGGCAAAGTTATTTCCCGACGCGTAAATAACCGCATCGTCTGCAAACAGCGCAAGCTTACTATTTTTTATCGCGCTCTGCATATCATTTATATAAATAATGAACAACAATGTTCCGAGTACTGATCCTTGGGGTACACCAAATGGTACTTCCTTAGTTTCAGATAGCACTCCATTCACTTTAACCTTTTGTCTCCTGCCTTGAAGGTACGATCTAAACCATGACAGTTCACCATTCTTAACACCATATTTATCTAGTTTTTTTAGCAGCAGCTCTTTGTCAATAGTTTCGAATGCTCGTTTTAAATCTAGGAAAACACAGTACACACGCTTTCTTTGGGCAATTTGTTCGTTCCATTCCGTAATAACTAGGTTGAGCGCACTTTCACAAGAATGGAACTTTCTGAAACCCGACTGCACGTCTATTATTAAATTGTTTTTTTCAAAGTACTCATTTAATTGACGAAATGCTATTTTTTCAAACACTTTCTCACACAACGGTAACGAATTGACTGGACGAAACTCTTCACATTTTTTAGTGTTTTTTACTTTTTCAATTAGTGTTACAATAGCTTGTTTCCAAGATTTTGGGAAAACTGCCGTGTCTATGGACTTGTTAAGAGTGGTTAGCAGGGCTGGTCCAATGCAATTAAAATTATCACATTAAGTTTTTGGACACATTTGCTCGAAGTCAGTTTTATTCTTTATTTGTTTTAAGGCTTGTAGTATATCTTGCATTATTATTCTTTTAGGACAATTTGATAGTGAATCAGGTCTCTTACGAACACGATGGTTCAAGACTACTGATACTTCTTAACAAACACCTGGAATTATAAGCTGGCATGTCTATACGCCAATTTGGCTGTTTTATCATAAACCGCGTGAATATTCTCTGGACTCTCTCGATTCTTTTAGAATGAGTCTCATAGCATGGATTCCATATTATAGTGCCATACTCTAAGTTCGATCATACCAGAGATACATACAAAGCCTTTAAGGTATACGGATCGGAAACATTTTTGGAATTTCTTTTTAGGAAACCAAGCAACGCATTAGCGTTACAGACTACATAATCCGAATGTTCCCTGAAATTTAGTTGGTGATCGAGAATGATACCAAGGTCTTTCTTAGAAGTTACTCTAGTAAGAGGATTAGAATTTATAAGGTATTGATACATAATAGGAACATTAGATCTGAACAGACTGAAACATTGACATTTAGAGACGTTAAGAAGGAGGTAATTCCGTTCACACCAGTCATTGACTGCGGCCACATCTTGCTGTAATAAGTCGCAATCGTATTCTGATTTAATGGAGCGAAATAGTTTAAGGTCTTCGGCAAATAGAAGGCATTCAGAATGTTTGACGACGAGTGGTAGATCGTTGATGAACAACAGGAATACTTATGGCCCAAGGTGGCTCCCTGGAGGAACACCAGATGTTACTTTAATAGGAACAGAAAGACAATCATCGATTTTGACATATTGGACCCTATCAACTAAGTAGGACTCTTACCAACTTAGCATGGTAGAATGGAATCCTATAGTCAATAGCTTCTGAATAAGGGTACGATGATTAACTTTATCGAATGCTTTTGCAAAGTTCGTAAAAATAACATCAGTTTGCCTACCAAGTTCGAAATGATTCACGACATAGTTGCAAAAAAGTGCCAGATCCGTGCAAGTTGACCTTCCCTTAGTAAATCCATGTTGATGGTTCGATATAATATTGTTAACAAGAAAAACAATATTATTATAAACAATCTTTTCGAACAATTCGAACAATTTTAGTGCAGAAAGTACGGGAACAGACCTAATGTTTACACACAGCATGCACACATGAAGGACAAGAACGAGAGACGGACAGATCGGCGTAGTGATAGGAAACTTACATGTTAGGTTTTAACTAACTCTATGGGTGGTGTCCAGGATAACATGCGGAGAGTTGTGTATATATATTGATAGATTTGCACTTGCTTATGATTCACAGAAATTATTTCCAGATGTTTCTTATAATTGTTTGTGCGATCAATTTCTTCAGCCATATCAACTTCCTACTGCCAGTATCATGCCTTCGCAATAGGTTCTGACATTAACTTCTGAAACTGATCAAAGGTTATCCAAGTCTATTATGAAAATGGGCGTTCAAAAATGCGCATCGTCCATTGTTTTATCTCGATGGATTCATAAGCAACATAATTTTCGCATCTAGGCTGATGAAAAGCGAAGAGTTATTGTTGAGAATGTTATGCATCCACGAAAAATCACTGTTTGGTGCGGTTTTTTGAGCGACGGAGTCATCGGGCCGTACTTCTTCGAAAACGAAGCCGGCCAAGCGTTACCGTGAATGGCATACGCTACCGCGTCTTAATAACGGATTTTTTGTGACCGCAATTGGAGACTATGGATGTGGGCAATATATGGTTCCAACAGGATTTTGCCACTGATGCCACACAGTCAAGGAAACAGTGATATCAATTGGCCGCTTAGATCATGTCATTTGACACTATAAGGCCAATGCCAGACGAGCTCCTTTTTCCGCCATGAGAGTATATAGAAAGCCAATAGAACTGCACACACGACCGCCCGCCACCAAAAAGGTGTCCTGCGTACATTTTTCTTTACACTCAGGACACGCGACCAAATGGAGGCACGGAAAAAGACGCTCGTGTGGCATTAGCGTTAAACTTCTTTCTTAAGTCTTAAGCATCTGTTTTGACTGTGGTCCCATGGTAGAGCTTCAATGAATGCAGGGACGGTTTTAGCTTCGCAACATTAAACACTCACCAGAATTGAAACCATCCAACAGTATACCTTTACATATTATATTGGTTTTGAAAACACATCTTTTACGATAAATTTACACGAATGTATAATACAACCACAATTAATTGTGTCATACTACATCACTCTCGTCTAATTACACAGAAAGCTTTCTTCTTCCATTTTCTTTTTTACACTGACTACAATTACATCCCCGCATTTAGAGAGCAATTACGGTTTCAATTTTGTTACTCGCAGCAAATTTAATTAAACTCTTCGTTTGTTTTTTGGCAAATTTGAAATTTCCCAACTCAATTTGACTCCACACTCAACTGTGTGGCCGCCCCCCACCTTTACACCACATTTTGTCTGTATTTTAACAATTTAATAACATTGTGGTTGCAAAAAGCAATGACATTGCTTCATCCGACCTTCATCTAAATGGTTTTACACTCCTCAAGCATCCTTGTGTAGCCATCCCCCGCTCACCACCCATCCCCCATTTTTAATATGCATACACCACAGATATTTGCTACTATGTATGCTCCTCGTCCTTGTCCTTCTTACCTAAAGCCATTACGATAAAGTGCAATATTTTTCCATTTCTCGTAGAGAGGTGTGTGGTGACGGTGGGTATCCTTTTAAAAACAATTTGCATCCAACCACACACCAATAACAACAAACATACACATAGACAATGAAATTGTACGCATTTATTTGCAGGTTTCAGAGGGGAAAGTATCTGTTAGATACACTTAAATCTATGTCAAAAAGAAATATCCTGCAAAAGATAACCGAATTCGAATCTAAACGAATTCTTCTGCTGCTTCCTCCCCAGCCGCACACTCACAATTTATTTATGCATATGACGCGGTGATTGTGTCTGTCTCAATCGTGAAAGCGGTACACATTTTCATTCTCCTTGATGTGCCATGCCAACATCGCTGGCACTTGGCACTATTTGTGCTGTGTCACATAGTATCTGTGAAGTAGGATGGCATTGGGATGTGTGCTATCCTCAGGGGTGTTCAACGGTTCATAACTATACACATGGTGAGAATGTGGATGTCAGAAAAACGAGAGGCAGATTTTTCTAGCGGAGTCTTTCCAGTGTCATCATCGGAAGACATGTAATTGTTAGGGAGGAGCAGCACTTGTAAAAGGATCAAAATGCAACAAACAGTTTGTACGTAAAAAAAATGCAGTCTATTCATTGTCAAATATGGTTGCGTTGCCTACATCCTTGCAATTGTAATTCTTTTAAGTGTAGTATATAACTGTGACAGTACGAATTTTTTCTTCATTTTTCTTCTCATCCTGTAGTTAAATAAAATTGAAATCCATTTGGGGACATATGTATGTATAACCGATATTGTAGGGTTTTCCATTAAGTTGGGATTCATCGACAGCTGTCAAGTGTCAAGTAAGAACGAAGATTCAGTCTCCTGAAAATAGCGGTCCATTGCTGAAAGTATATTGCAGGAAACCCAAGTTAAGATGCCTGGAAAGGAAAAACCCTTAAGCAATCTTGTCGAGAAACTTGTCTTTCCAATCTAAACGACAGCTGTCACTGTGACATATTTATTTTAGTTTTGAGCCACGATTACAGACAGCTGTTGGTACTTTGTTGCTATGCCTCGTAACGGGTTTGGGAGACGGGATAAGGCACTTACGATGTTTCCGTGATTGTTATTTATTTCTAAGTGCCTCAACTGCAAAATGCCTATCAGCTTCATGGCAGCTAGCTGACACGTTCATAATAAATTCTTTGAAAGATCTAAAGTGCGCGAGAATATTACCAAAAGGTCACCCGGAGTCTACCCTATCCTATCACTTATAGCGTAACATATTTTGCATTAAGTCTTCAGGACTTGCATTGAAACTGCATATACCGAGGAGGTGATTTTCCTATCATATCATACTCTTGGTTGTTTGAAACCTATGTAAAGGGTCTTCCATTAAGCGTGTCTTTTGAATTGAATAAAAAGAGTTCTGTGTGAGATATGACCTTCATTCAAAGTCATTATGATTCAAAAATTATATCGTGCAAATGCCTCGGCGGCTTCGTTTACAGGACTTGATCTGAGAGGTCCGATTTTGTATGACTCTGATGCTGATAAGTCGGGCTGGATGTCGATGTCACCAATGGTTTGTTTGATCTTGTTCATATCCCCTTTAGGGTATGTAGATTATAAAAAAAAAATGGCTCAACTTGTAATGAACTCAAGATGAGAAATGTCAAAACAGAAAGCAAAGAACATTTGACGTTTAGACGTTTTTTCCCATAGGAATCTGGAAATCCCTAATGAGACAACTTTTAGAACAGTGTTCTCGGGTGTTCGTTTCGTTGAAGATCTTTTGAAGAACTTATGGAAATGTCACTTGAGCACATAAATTTTGTGACTTAGAAGCGGATGCAGCGGCACAGACCAAATTATTTCTTCAACTACCGTTTTTTTTAAATAAAAGTGTACAAAAATCTCCGGCTTCATGAATTTGGAAAACGCTCTTGTGCGTGGCTCCAATAAGTGTCTTTTTACCTGACGCATTAGTGTGGATTAACCCAGATAACGTCGTAAAATTTGATCGATAAATGAATGATATGTCGCCCAATGCTTCCAACTGTCAGATATACGAGTATCTCCTCACTCAAGTTTTACACTACCGTTCGCGTACTTTTTGCACTAAATATGTGTTATCTGCCAATTTTCGAAGAGTGGGGGTGAAATTCTCTCAAAGACAGAAAAATTACGAAACGAATGCATTCAGCACCAAAAAATGAAAAATTTATGTAATTTGACAGTTGTCATATGTTACACCAAAAAAATTTCTTGTGGTAAAACTCGTAGCATGGTGAAATTTCTTACTCTCTTGTGAGCACTCTCTTCTACGAAGAACTACGAAATTCTTGCGTACGCGAACGGCGAACTGGTTTTCGTTGCTCTTCGTTATTTTTCCTAGATTTTCGTTGTCATGGGAGCGTACGCGAATGGACCTACTAAAACGCACAAGCTCAAGAATATAGTGAGAGAGCTGCCAATGTAGACTTTTCCAATTTACAACTTATGTATGTAAATCGACTAAAGCACTCCTTAAACTCGCTTAACATCTCTTCGACGGAAACTCCAAAGTTGCTTCTGCATATTTAAACCTTTCAAGATTTCTCTTTTAAAGAGTTGTTTCTCAGCTAAGTGCTCTTTGGACAAATGTGCTTAGGTGTAAGGGTGGATCTAGATCCTTTATTATATTCATTGTATCTCAAGGTTTAAGAATCACAAAACAGTTCTCCACATTCAGAGATTACTGAGTTCTGATTCCATTTGTCGACCATTTAAATTCTTCCCCAAAAAACAACTTCTTTAAGTTGAGAAAACACCAAAGTCCCACCTGCATGACATTAAAGCATAAACATTTCCCTATGAATGTGTCCTGATTAAAATAAAACTGTTTCCCTAAATCTCCAATGTGATTGTACAGCAAAGTCTTTCTGCAATAGAAATAAGGACGTGTCGGTGTTTTACATTAGTACTTACATACATACCACACACTTGCCACAACAAGGGAAGGAAAAGTCTACTATCGATCCTTCCACCAAGCACCAAGCTGAATTTATTATTCTCTTTCCCATAGTTGCTTTCTTGTTTTTGTTTTTTCTCTTCTTATCCTTAATTTTGAAATATAGTTCAGATATAATCAGTGCTGATGACCTAGGCACCCAAAAAACAAACAAAAAAAAAATATACCACCCAACCCTAAGTAGGAAATTCATCATCGTCGTCCTTGAGTGCTGTCCTAGTTCTATGTTTTTTTTTTATACATATTTCCTCATCAACTATTCCCGCCTCTTCGCGCCTTTTGTTTAAGCATAATAAAAGGATAGCCAGGAACGGAGAAAGAAAAAAAAAAAACAAACAAATAAAACGGACCGTGTCATCAGCAGAAAAAATGCCACAAACAACACACACAGTTGCTGATAGTGGAAGACCACGGTTAACTATGCCAAAGAGGACGAGACGGAAGGAGGCGAACAAATTAAAATGAATATGTCTACGACTACGAGTGGAATGTTTTGCAAACTGAATTTAAGTGAATTTAATTTGCATACTAACGGATAGTTCTTATTCTAGAAAAAAAAAAAAAAAAAACAGAAACCAGGAAACTTGTAAGGAAGGAAGCAAATCTCTGATCCTTCTCAGTTCTTCTTGATGTCATTATATTTAATGAATGACGAAGGTTTTTCTACTTCTGTCTTCCTTTTTAAAGTAAAAGTTTGACCAAAGATTTGTGGGAATTGTTGAGGACAGATAATTATAAGAGAATCCAAAAAAAAAGAGGCAAATGGAAGTAACGAAAATGATTGAAACATGAACTCCTATCGTAAGGACAAAAAATCTTAACCAGGGGCCGAGGTGCTACCACATCAGCCTTTCCCTGACGTTTCAATAAAATCGCAAAAAACGTTCATGACAGAACCCACTCCTTTTATTGTAAAGTGTCATCAACAAATTAATTGTTTTTTTTTTTGTTATTATTTGTCCGCAATTAAATTGTTGAAGCGAAAAATACGCCTATTGACATTGCATTTAACCTTTGCGTGGAAAACGATTGGGTGGTGACAGCATTCCATGAATACAAACTTTTTAAAAAAATTCATACATACGTTGTGGTGCTGGCAACACCACTCATCGATCTATTAGGTGTGTTTGGTATCTTTTTTGGCATACGGAATTGAGATCTGTCAAATAGTAGAATCCTCTCAAAGAGAGAGAACTCCTCTCAAAGACAGAAAACTTGCACAAAAGTAAACAAACGCTTTTCAAACAACACTTGGTCAAACCTATCAAATTGTTTTTGTTTTCCATTAACAATGAAGATAATGACATTTCGCGAACTGTCAGATGGCTGATTTGACAGAGTTGGCTCGGCCCACCCCGAGGAATTGGTCTTGCAGATAATTCATCGCAAAGAGAGAGCCAAATGAGATTAAAAAAAATTGAGAGCCATGAAACTGTCAGATTCTATGTAGTTTACGTAGAACTTTCCAAAACTAGCATGTTACCAAACAGACCTACTAGCTATTACCTGTCTGTTGTGATTTATTGGACAGATTGAAGTGACAGTCGCACATCAGCGTTCAGAATAATAGCCCATTGAATGTGCTAGGGAGCGGTCAACACCCCAAAATCCCACTCGTGGAACTTTTTAGACTTTGTGCAATTTGTGATTATCCTGAAATTGTCTTAGAAAAACAACAAGAACGCATTCGGAATTCATTCCAAGACGTTGATGGTGATATACCAGAGTTCGCTGATGTTTATTGTGTTTATATGAAAATATTTGTCAATTTGCCATTATCTTATTTAGAGCCTGAGGGATTGCTCCAGCAATGTAATAAAATATTTTTTGTAAAGTACATAGAATAATTTATTTGTTTGTTGTTTTTTTGTTTTTGCTTATTTTATTTTATGCATACAAAAATGGCATTGTTCTGTTTATTAATTTTTATTTTTCGTGTTTTCTTCAGTAATGCTTGTTTTTCTCAAATTAAACACGTGGTGTTAAAGAATAAAACCACGATAAATTTGTATTAAACATTAATTTATATTAACTTCTTTATTTATGTGGGCACAAGGAAAAACAACATAAGTCGACTTATTCAATATTCGATTCTATTTGCCATATTTTTTTTTTATTTTTATCTCTAACGGTTGCTGAGTTATAGCCAGCAAAAAACAACATAAGCAAATTTCCCGCAAATATGCATATGGAAAAACAGCATAAGTAAAGATTTTTATAGTTCATAGCACAGTTTTTTGTAAGCTAACGTCAAACTATTCAGCTGCTCTCCTGAAAATTTGTAAAAACGACTTATGCTGTTTTTCCTTGTCGCCACAGATTTATATTAATGAAATTAATTGTTTGTATTAAAAGTAAATACTTTGGCAGCACTTATCACTGATGTCAATTTTGGGAAATTTGTACAAGAGTGTCAAAATATGAAATTGAAACACTTCATAATTGGAATCAAAAATAATTGGTGCGTTCGTTATTTATTCTCTATTTGGGTAGTAAATTATCTTAAAGGCGAAATATAAAGTGTAACTGCAAAATGAACACGCTTTTGGGAAGCAACAAAAAAAATAAAAAAAAACCCATTTTTCATTCATTCCTAAAAATGAGCCAAGTACCCAAAAAAAAAAACATTTTTCATTCTAAGAACATTTTGCTCACTTGACCACAGGTAAAAAGATTTCACTCTTTAGAAGTTTCAGGAAACGTTTGAAAATGCTTGAGAAACATATTAAATTTGCAAAACTAAAACCCGACTACGGGAAAACCCAACTAAAATGTACGAAACAAGATGAAACGAAACGAAGATTTTCAGGGTTTAGCCGTGGTCGTATGCCGTAGCCGTTATAATAACGACTTAACATAAGGGCGCATTCATAGGGCAAAGTTGGCACGCGACAACGGCTATACCCTAAAAATCATCGTTTCGTTTCATCTTGTTTCGTACTTTTTAGTAGGTTTTTCCCGTAGTCGTGTTTTAGTTTCGTAAACTTAATTTTTTATTTACAACTTTTTAGTTGTAGTTGTTTCAGAAAATATGAACAGTGTTCGTAGGTAAGCAATGTCGTGTTCTACTTGTCAAACCCTTTCATTTGACACCCATATTAAGGAGGTAGTAAAGATAACGGTAGTCCGCCATCTTGTGAGCGTCCGCCATATTGAATTTTTAATGACGTCATAGCGCATTGTATTCTTTTTGCCAAGCCCTTTCATTTGATAACACTATCAAAGCGGTTGTAAAGAAAAAGAAAAAAAAAAGAAACAAAAGGTAGTCCGCCATATTGCTTGATGCGTCCACCATATTTAATTTTTCTGTGACGTCATATAGCCTAAGACACTCTCCGGATCAAGACGAATCCCATTTGTATAAATCGGTTCCATACTTTAGGCTATACGAGGTGACATCCTTACATACAAACCCAGCCTGTGAAAATCATAGCCCCTCCTTTTGCCTAGTCGGGTAAAAACAAAACCTCATCAAAAAATATACATATATAGTAACTGCAAACAATTTGCCAAACTTCGATAAAAATAGTTTGAGCAAAATATTTCGAACGGCACTGTACATTATAAATATAAAGTTCATAACAGAATAGACCTTAATATTTCTAACATCGAAATAACCACATCATCCGAGGACCACTAGGACCCATCTTTGGTCTATTTAGTTATGAACTATGAATTATATCTCGGAAGTGTTGGTTTGGAATCTATTTTATGATGAAGGCGGAAAGACCGCGTCTGCTTGATCCAAGTGGTTTTGATAGATACTCGACAGTGACCCCTTCAGGTCCAAGCTTGTTTTCGAACCTGTGACGTTCGTATATGTATATGTAGATAAATAGATGGATAAATAATTTTATTTCTTTATAACGTTTTTTATAAAAACAAAGTATTTGTGGTAATTCAAAATTAATTAAGCAATTGACAATAACTTGAAGTTGCCTGTCAGGTTGAAAACGGTTTTTCTATTTTAATAGATTAAGCTAAGAGGGGATTGTAAAGGGTTTTTCAATAAGAGCGCTACAAAAGGTCAAATCGCACGACCGAGGCGGCCAAGCGACTGGACCTTTTCGTGAGATAACACGTTCTCCAAACTTGGTTTCCAATAAATTGATTGTGACATTCGCTGTGTGGCTTGTGGCGCCGTCCTGTTGGAACCACATGTCCTCCAAGTCCATATCATCCAATTGGGGTCAAAAATATTCCGTTATCATTGAACGGTAGCGATTCCCATTCACAGTAACGTGCCGGTCTTGATCATCACGGAAGAAGTACGGCCCAATGCTGCCTGACCAATACCGCATAGTTTGTTTATTGAAGCCATTCAGCCAGAAATGAGCCTCATCGCTGAAGATGATTTTTCGATGAAAATCCGAATCATTTTCAAGTTGTTGCTCAGCCCAATTCACGAACATACGACGCTTCTGGTGGTCAAGCGGCTTCAGTTCTTGCGTCAATTTAATCTTGTAAGGGTGTAGGCCAAGATCTTTTCGCAAAATTCGCCACAACGACGTCACAGAGATGCCCAACGCTTGAGAACGACGTGTGAGAGACACATTTGGACTTCCTTCAACTGAAGCCTCAGCGGCAGCAATATTCTCGACACTACGGGCACTTCTTTGTCTCACTGGCACGGGAACATTTTGTACTGTGCCTGCGGATTCAAATTTTTCCACTAGACGCTCAATTGTTGATCTGCTAGGACGATTATGACGACCATAAATTGGACGTAGCGCTCTTAACGTTGAGGCCAATTTCGACTCGTTGTTGGCTCGTATATCTTTCCATCATGAAATGGCAAACCTTACTGAAGAGTAATGTCAAAAGAGCGGCAAGAAATATGGCGTCGTTTGCTGTCTCTGTCGCTCATTAATTAATAAATTGCGATATTTGAGTGCGTGTCAAGCCAAGCTGATCATATCCCTTGGATTGGAGTCTTCGAAGTAATTGGGTACATCAACATACGATAAGTTGCAACAGTCATCATGAAACTGAGATTGAAGGGTATGGCTGGTAAATTCTGTCCAGTGGTTTTCCTTTAGTTTATTAAGAAGTATATTGAGCGATTCATTCCATTCCCACTTCATCGTCCAGTTGAACACCATTCTGTTTTCCCCGAAGAGCGTTGACCATTCCTTTGCCCAGTAGATCTTATTGGTCGTATATATAAATCATGTAAATTACTCTGTAGGAATTGCAAAGGTCCTTATTCTATCTAGTCGGTTACAATATTTTTCTACTGCTTGTTTTGTTAGTTCCCTTCCCGCTATGCGAAGGTCGATATCCTACCATTTCGCGTGTTGAAAAGAGTGTAAGACAATCGGCCATATCGAAACATGGACAGCCAAGCCGTTGACTCTATTTGTAAAATAGTCGTCAGTTAATTTCGCATTTAAAATAAACTCAACAATATTCCTTAGCTTTAAAAGCCCAAAACGAACATCTGCCCCCATTTTAACTCCAAGTGGCCAAGAATAATTCGACAAAACACCGACAGATAATTCAAGAGATACAAAAATATGTACAAAACCCGCTTCACTCATAAATCTTCCCAATGAGATGTTATATGACATTCAAACGAATAGATGGAGCGAAAAAAGAATTTGTTATTCTACCCTTCCCCCCATTGACCTCATTCACAATAAGAAAAAAAAATCAGTCAAAAAGCCGCCGCTGCCGGCATAAAAAAACATAAGAAAATACATTTTTTGTATTTCGTGCCATATGTTCCACATCTTTATGTTGTGCCACTCGTAGGAGAAAAACAAACAAGAAAATATCAAAACCTACATCAACTGAATTTTGAATTATCTTCACATTTGTCGCTACACAAACAATCATCAGATACACCATCGCCTTGGACATCAGATTGTCGAAGCTTTTCGATACAATGCACTTTTCCATGGCTGGCCAATATGTCAGAGTCTTCATCATCATTTGTAGCTCTGTATCTGGTTCATTCGTTAGCCATAGAAGGCACCAATCATGCATCGACAGAGCTCGCCGTCGTCGTCGTCGTCATCGACGGAGTGATCTAATCAATTGTACTCGTATAACTACAAAAGATACAAAAAAAAAACACAGTATCTAAAGTAGCTTCAACTACTGCTACTGCAGAGACGAGTTTCAAGTGATATTTCCTTTTTATGTTTTTCAACTCTTTTGAACTTTATCTCTGTCGGAGTGCAGCAGCAGCAGCAAAAGCAGCATTGGAGTGTTCCTTAAGTCGCCTCCTTTATGGCCTTTATAGAGTGCTATAGCATTGTAGTTCCTCTTTAGATGCGGATTCATCTTCAATTTGGAATGCAGTTCTCTCTCTAAATGTGGCTATGTACGAGTATCTGTATCTGCAAGATTATTGAATAATGGAGAAATAGGTCAACTTCATTGACATTACGTACTCAAATGGCATTCTGTTTTTTTTTCTGCCAATTTTCAACGACTTTGACAAATCGAAATCATCTTGTCGCTGTTGGCGGCGGCACGGTGGTGAAAATCCCTTGAAGTGGAATATTCATCTTCAATCGAGAATGTGGCTTTTGGATTTATGAAATGTTTCTTTTCGATTAACTAAAATGTACATAGTAAGTGAAATGTTCGGTGAAGGGGGGAAAAAAACATTCAAATAGTGGAAAAACCCTAGTGGTTCAAAGGCTGAGACTTGGAAAAAGTATTATCTTGGAGGGTAAGATGCATCGCGACCTAAAGGTCTATTGTGCCCCCTACAAGTCCTAGATGAAGGAACATCCCTCTCGTGATCATTCCAGTTGGAACTAGTTAGAGAGCTTAGCTTATATCTTTCCCAGGGTGAGGATTGCATAGGTTTTCCAGATTAATTTCCTCGAGAAATTGCAGTAGGAGATTGGGTGCTATGTGTAGCAGGTACTCTGCTGTAAGTTGGTATTTACCCAAGCACTTGAGCCTTTTCTTGGTTAAGGCCCCTACTCTGAAGTTTCACTGGATTCAGTGCAAAATCTGCATGAGTCTTCATCTGAGAGAACTTGTTTCTTGAGATGTGCCTTGAAATTACAATATCCCACAAGGAAAATGTATAGTTAAGCTCTGGCTATTCTAATGGGGACAAGTGCCTGCAAACCACCATATTGGGCACCTTTTGTTTCTTCCACGTTTCTTCTGCGACGCATCATACCCGGTGATCAGTGAGACTCTCTGGATTTTTCTACAGTTTTCCCCTGACTGCGATTCTTCGTGATAACGCTAGTATCTGTTTTTAAGAAATGTGTTTCAACCTTTTGTATTCCACCAAGTGCTGTCCCAAGATCTTAATTTTTCTTGACAGCCACAGCTCGTATATGGACCGCTGTCTGAACTTCCTCCAGGCATAGTTTACAGGTATCATCTTCTTATAGGGCCCATCTTCCATACAGGGGTGGAATCGGCTAACGTGATAATTGACTGTCGCTTTTATGATTATCGTTTTTGAAAACGACACCTAAATAGCTGTCACCTAAAATCAACGCAAAAAATAAAAACGATTGTCGGTTTGGTAATCACCTTACACAGAGCAAAAGTGTCGATTTTGATTATCAACTATCAACTATCGCGTTAGCCGATTCCACTCCAGGATACCCGAAATTGTTATGACCTATAGATAACGACTCATATGCTTAGAACTTTTCTTTGAGTAGAATAAGTGGACAAATTTATGACCATTTTAGACATCTTCTCTTAAAGAAAATGACTCCGGTTCAAGCTGCACAGTACACATTCCAGTACCAATGGATCAGCGCTATGTATATCTTTCTTTCCATCCTCTGACCTTTTAGCAAGTAATCCAAAGCATACAGCAAAGCAACCGTATTAGCTTGGTAAAACCTTTTCAGTTAAGACTATCCACTGACAGGTACATATCTTAAAGGGTTCTCAACACGGTTCCATACCTGGATTTTGCAAAACCCTTCCCGTGGGCATTTTCAAGGCGAGAACAGTGGGAGAGAACGAGGTATTTAAGGACTCTTAATCCTTCTACATCGATGAGACAAGGAGTGATGTCATTGCTTCTCGGAAAAAGTGGGGACAAACAGCTCCATACAGCAGCGTTTTCCAAGCCGATGTTCGAGCAGTAACAAAGGCTGCCCAATTGGTATCAACGATGACAATATCGCGTGAGGATATCACAATTAATATTGATAGCCAGGCTATCAATGCTGATAGGAGTGCTAGCCGGCCACAACTTGTTAAAATATCACATGAAGAAACTACGCCTGAATGATGATGACATTTGCAGGGGATGATCATGAGGACACAGCCCATTTCCTCTGTCACTGCCCTAACCTCTGCCAACTTGAAATTAAATTCTTCTTCGAACACATCGACGAGCTATCGGATGGATCACCATCAGTCATACTTGAATTTGCAAGGACGCGCGCTGGATGGTTGGAACCTAGAAATTAATATACTACGGGTGGGAAAACAACATGAGTATCACAATCAGTCCATATGGACCTTAGTGTGATGAGGATGCAATCATTCTTATCAACCCCTCTAACCTAACCTAAAGCGTTCTCTGGTTTTAATCCTGGCGAATTAGCGAACGAAATCTGCTGATAAGCCCCTGATGGCATTTGTCGTTGAGCGAAGCCAGGCTTTAGGTAGTCTCAGAGAAGTTCTTTTTTGTCCTGCAAATTCAAATTTTGTCTTTCGTCAACTGCATTTGGTCACTTAGTGTTAAAACAATCGTATACAAGTCACACACAAGCCTTCCTCTATTTTTTCAAAATGATAACCCCCGTGTCATGTCTCAAAAATGCGAAAAATCCCACCAAAATGATTTACGAAATCACTCACCATTGGAAATCGTTTATCCGTATCCAAGCTTTGGGCTATAAATTACAAATTCCTGCGACTCAAAAACAGGAGAAGAAAAAAACCGTTGAAATGAAAACTGCCTCCTATTTTGGAGATAAATGTTTTTTTTTTTGTACTCGTGTTTTAAAAAAAAACAACGTATCAGTCCCAAGGGAAAATATCGTTCCCAGCGCGTTTTCCCATTTTGCCACGCTACTCCTCTGTCTTCTCCTACTGCAATGACAGATTTGTGTTTATCCACTGGAGGGCGACACTGACAGATGGCGGGTGGGATTGGGATATGAAAAAACATTTTATTCTCTTTTGACGCAAACATTTATTTCGTTAACACTTCAAAAACACATGTACGCGCGACAGAGATGGCTTTTTTGGTTTTGTTTTTATCATTTTCATTTTTCACATCGTTTAATACTCTGTGATGTTTTACAAATCGCGCGTTTCCGCGCATTTCTGACACTAAATGCCGCTTAAGTCAAGTACTTTCGAATATTTATTACTGTAATTAGCTAATAAACGAGTACAAAACTGATCGAGTGAAAAATTGCAAATCATCCACAGTATATTATAGTGGCAGCACCAGAGTCTATGAATAGATTCCCACACGCATTTTTGCGTTATAGACTTTGTGTTTTTGCGTGAACATCGATTTTTGAAAATCAAAATAGATGCGATTAAGCAATAATGAGTGGCTTAATGGGATTCTATTCGGGCGTAAGTTGTTCGAGTGTAATGGAAACATTAAGTGGGTAAACGAGGTGGAAGATTAGAATATTTTCTGAAGCGGAATGGGGAGTTCGGGGAAACTCTTTAATTGGACGGTGGAGTTCTTAGATTGGCAGTTTATCCTTTGATTCGCTTTCTATTTTGAAAAGACACAAGCGTAGAGATCGGAGGACGCATTTACTCTTTTGACAGTTAAAACTTATTCTTTTTTTCCACTTGGCAGTAGGTAAGTTAGGTAGATTGGTAGGTAAGTGTGCCGTTTTGTTACTGCAGCCTAATTCGGTTAATTATGTGTGTTTTGGGGATGTAATGCTCAAATCCATCCTGTGGAGTTGAAGAATCTTATTAGGTTTTATAATTCTATGGCGGGAAATTCTAAGCACCGTGAGCACCGTGGCGTACTACGCATGCCGCCCCGGGTTCAGTCCCAGCAAACACTCAAAAGTTTTTATGGTGCCACATCTTTCGAATGTCTGACAAGTATCCAAAGAGTATCATTTGTCATGAGGAGTTTCTCAACTCGCCGTTCGGAGTCGGTACAAAACTGTAGGTCCCTTCTTTTCGAGCAAAAGTATAGTAAGCATAGGCTTACCCCAAACTGTTGTGTCACCTGCAGAAAGAAAGGTCTTTGAACAAGTATCTGCCGAGTGTAATCTCTGGCTCTGGCCCTTCTTGCCGGATATTCAGAGGCTTTCCTCCGCAGACGTACTCTCGCAGCTTTGACAGTGAGAGTTGAATGGGATACTTAACTTGCGAGCACGACCCCCACGTACTTATAACTACGATTCTGGCGATCTCAACTTGTGATGTATATTTTTATTGTAATCGGGCCAAGCCTTCCTTGAAATGACACAGTTGTTGGGGGGTTTCCATTTAGAATTGGCTTTTAAGAAAGTGCATTTGAAGATTTTGCCCTTCGCAAATCCTAGGGGAGGGTGAACTTCCTCCGGAACGGAGATGTCAAGGGCTGAAGCGCGCTTGGGTGAGCCTATATTTGGCAGCACCGAACCATCTTCTTGTTACTTGTAGCGGTAAAAGAGGTAGCAACCTTAGAATTAAGCTGGCTGGAGGGGCTTGTTGGTCTCGGTCTTAACTACGCGTTGCGGCTACGCATATTTCTAAGCCAAAACGCAACAAAAATTTGACAAGCGTGTGTAAACAGTAAACATGCCCCGTTTAAATAATTCTAATGGCTCATATGTACATTGAAATCTCTTAAGTGGACATCCACGGGACTGGAGTTTTTTAATCGCTAATGAGATGATGTCCGTTTATAAGAACGCATTTTGTATGAGAAATAAGAAATTGTTCCCCAAAAAGGTGTCCATTAATGCGAATTGTCCGCTAAACAGGGTGTCCGCTAATGACAGATTTCACTGTATTTGCAGGTTTGTTATATACAAAGACAAAAACAACGAGAACGTAGATCTGTTGGTCCATTGTACTTTGCTGTAAAACTACCCCATTCGCGGAGTTATACTAGCTATACTCGTATATCGACTTTGAGCTCAAGTAGATCTGTTGTTGAATATAGTGGTCTTTCTGATCCGAGCAAAGGCTGGACATTCCCTAATGAAGTGTCTAGCTGTCTAGTCTTCTTCCGGGCACATTTCCTAAAGGCGCGAGCTTCTTATACCAATTTTATTGAGGTGCTCGTTTAAGTGATTGAACCCTGTCTCGTTCCCGTAAGGGTTTGAAGGTCACTTCTTAGCCTCGGACGCGTCTACTAACATTTCGGTCTTATGGCATTCTAAAGGCGTCAAGATTATAATTATTGTGAATCGACTGAACTGCGGGTAATTTTGAACCGAACATCTAAAGTTGCATTGATTAAAGTCTTAGGTTGCCTTAAGCTTGAATTATTTGGTTGACTTTGACTATGTTCTGAATAACGTGTCGGATATACATATATATTATGTACATATGGAGATGAGAGAATGCATTGTGCCAAGTGAGTATGTTATATACTAATGTTTCCAATAAGGACATTAGAGTCCTGCAATTTAAGTATCGATGACTGGTGGAAACCCAAACAGTTATTCTTTGCCTACCATAAGTCATTTTTTTTTTAATGGATCCTGTTTCTAGGCTGATACTGCGACTTTAAGGATCTATTGTATCATAGGTTACTTATTAGTCCATGAGGCAAATCACCTTTCTAATAAAGGCTAGTATGTCCTTGGTTGACGCATTTTTTAAGTCATAAGGTCCGAGGAGTTCTTTATGTAGGGTACGTCGTCTGACCCCGAAAAGTGTCGGGCAATTACAAAGGACGTGTTCGGCTGTCTCGACCTCCTCTAAACAGAGTCGACAAACGATCTCGCTAGACAGGCTGAAGTGGAATTCGCACGTGAAAATGAAACGTAAAGAACTAGAAATCAAATATAGAGAAATGTACTGGTTCCACGGGAAACATTCCCACCTCAGTACAGAGAACAAACTGCTTTTATACAAGCAAGTGCTAAAGCCGGTGTGGACCTACGCTATACAACTTTGGGGTTGTACCAAGAAAACAAATGCCAATATTTTACAGATCTTTCAAAATAAAGCTTAGAGAAATTGTCCAAGCACCGTGGTATGCTAGAAACCACGATATCCACAGGGATCTCGGAATTTCGATAATTGAAGCTGAAACTAGAAGCTTCGCGCGAAAGCATAGAAACCGACTAATCGGACATGTTAACAATACAGTCCTACTAATTCTGGATGAGAGCAATTTATTGCGCCGACTACAAAGGACGAAACCTTTTGACTTGGCGAGATAAGGATTAACCGCATCTAAATTGCGGAACATGCAAGACCTTTCATTGGAAAGTAACCTGCCAAACGTTTATATTTCTTGATGGAAAAATTGCTTGATAAGTATAACTTAGTTGCAGTATCTAACAAATTTATATCGACGGGTGGCGCTTGCTATTCTCATAGTGATTTTCACCTATCCTCGGAAAAAAAAAAAAGTATTTTAGTGGTATCGTAACTGGCAATGACCAGAGATGAGGCTTGTTCGATACCTAATATCCTTCCTATTGTAAAGGGTAAAAAATTCGAAAAAATGAATGAAATATTTATTTGAATCGATAGTTTGAACCTTGCAATTTAATGTTTAAAGATAATTTCATGCAAATGTTGACCGCGGCTGCGTCTCAGGTAGCCCATCCGCTGAGTCCAATTTTGGCATACTCTTTCACACATATCGGCCGGTATCTCACGAATGAATGCATGGATGTTGGCTTCCAGTGCGTCAATCGAAGCGGGCTTGTCCCTATAGACATTAGCCTTGACATACCCCCACAAAAAATAATCTAATGGTGTCAAATCGCACGATCTAGGCGGCCAATTGACCGGCCCGAAACGTGAAATTAACTGTTCACCAAACTCGCCTCGCAATTGCGCCATTGTTTCGCGTGCTGTGTGGCATGTGGCACCGTCTTGTTGAAACCACATATCATGCAAGTCAAGAACTTCCATTTCGGGCAAAAAAAAGTTTGTTATCATCGCTCGGTAGCGTTCACCATTGACAGTAACGCTGCGATTCGCATCATCTTTGAAGAAATATGGCCCAATAATGCCGCCGGCCCATAAACCGCACCAAACAGTGGCTTTTTCGGGATGCATTGGTAGCTGTTGCAATGCTTCTGGCTGATCTTCACTCCAAATGCGGCAATTTTGCTTATTTACGTACCCATTCAACCAAAAATGAGCCTCATCGCTGAACACAATTTTTCGATAAAAAAGCGCGCGATGAACATTTCGAACCGAGCACGAATTTTGATAGTAAAATTCAATAATTTGCAAGCGTTGTTCATTTGTAAGACGATCCATGGTTAAATTGCAAACCAAACTGAAGCTGTTTGACAGTGACACAAGGTACTAAACACACGTCAGCTCTCAAAACCAGTGTTGCCAAAACCAAACCAGCTAAAAAATCACCCTTTAGTTTAAAAGTTCCCTGTGGTGGGTATAAGGCTAAATTAACAGTTTGGCTTGTTTAAGCCCTGGGACATTTCTCCAATGAGAGAGTCAGATATAATGTTCCCATTTGTCAATTGAGGCTGAGATTGTTGCCCAGTTTATACCACAAAAGGGTTCCGGGCCTGAGAATTTTGCAGTAGAACCTGAACGTGCCGGCTCACCTGCAATCTCATTTCCTTTAATGCCTCTATAACCAGGCACCCAGCAAAGTCTGAATTTATTATTGGAGGGCATTGAAGCAGCACTTTACCAGTCTTGAGTTCAAAGAGTGGGAGCTCAAGGCTTTAAGTGCGGCTTGGCTGAAAAGAAATTTATGTTAGCGCTCTTGATGCCTCTCTGTAGTTTAATCAATGCGCAGATCTCAATGGTGTTGACCTCAGCTTAAAACACGCTGGGGAATGCTCCAAGAAGGACGGAGATTCTGGTATTGGGCCCAAAGATCCCAGCACCAACGTCATTTTCGATCCATCAGTGTAGCTTCTAGATATGCTCAAGGGCAGGTGCACAATGCGCATAGCACCGGTTATACCAAGACACGCCATCCGTTGAAGCTTTTCAATCTGCTTGGATGTACTCTTTTCGAGAACTTCAGGCCACCAGACGTAGGCCCCGTATGAAATGATGGGCCTGACCATCGTGGTATACAGCCAGTGTATAATTTCAATCAATGTTATTAGGAAGCTGCAGCTTTGCCTATTTTCATTAAATACGGAATTAGGAACTTCCTCCGTAAATTTCCTAACATTCCAAGTTGGTCTTAGTTCTGAACAAAGAGCACCGAGCTGAATGACCTGGTAACACAGAGAAGGTGATTGATCTGGTGTTCAAAGATTTCTTTTATTTTCTCCCAGTACAGAGCTGTGCTGCTTTCATTCCTTGTGAATGTCCTGTGGAATTTCGTGATTGGACTTCTCGCTCAAATGAAACCTTTGCCGTATTAGCCATCAGACAAAAGAATACCACAAACTGCATTCCATTCAAAGTCGATTCGTTTTCAACATGAACCGACCGACTAGCGACATTAAATGTTCTTTTTTGTACTTTTTTTTGTTCTGCAAAACACTGGTGGAATGTTCTCCACGAAATGCGTTCAATTTCCTTCGTGAGCTCCCTCGTGGCATTGGCATGTGCTCTGCGAGTGCAAATAGTTTCATTCGTGCGATCAAATTAGATTCGATTTCAATGGATAATCTGATTAGGATTTTATTCCTGAAGAACAAGGAAACTTTTAGTAATTCGCACCGGAAAGAGGAACACCCCACAGTATTGTTCATTTGCATTTCCACCCGCTTGTCTGTTTGTTTGAATGTTTTTCCTTCTGCTTCTTAAAAGCTTCAATTAAGTGGTAATTGCAATCTAAGAACGACAACAAGTACTCTTGACTTGAGGACAAGTTAATTAGTTCAAAGACGAGTTTCTAAATGCAATTTTGTTTGTTCTATGCGCTGCACTAATTAAGCAGAAGCGTTCTCGGTATTCATTGCCAATTTTCTATGAAAAATAAACAATCAATTTGAATACTTTGGACATCCTTCAAGACGGTGCTCTCATAAACAAATTGGCTGTGGCATCATCATTCGAGTGCCACCGAAAGTGTCAACACAGCAATTTGACTAGGGAGGAGTAGTGGGGCACATTTCCACTCCCGTTGATAGTTCTACTCGTAGTACCGAAGACGATTGGGATTTTAAAAGGAAATCAAAATGTAAATAAACAAATTACTTGGCAAATAATTAATAATAAATCGGTGCCACAGTAGGTTGGAGTGATCTCGGTTACGATTCTGATTCTGGGAACTACATAAACAAAACGTGACGAAGCGTGCACATTGGCTGCTTCATTTGAAACATTTACAAAATAAGCAACCAACCGGTAAAGGATACGAGATTTGGGTAAGGTCAGCAAGTGGGATGTGAATGGTTCCTCGAATGGCATGCCTCGTTAGGGATTTTATTTTTTTTTATTAATAAATCCACACGTATCCAGTATAGACAAAGCGTACTGGGAGTACTTAGTTTTGGGAACTAATCGGCGGATTAGAGCTTATATATTTTCTTTAAATCCCTGACTGATGAAAACGTTTTTAGTTGGGAGCTTTATATTTTAAACCCAACCACTCACCATATTTTGGCTTATATTCGCAGTGCCATGACTATTGACTATTTGGCAAAATGTAAAATGTTCGTCACAATAAATTGGACAATATTCGAGCGAAATGTTCATTTCAAGTGTCGTGCCGTATCCCAGATGTTCGAGTAGACTAAGAATGACTCGTACGAGTTTAAGTGCAAATCCGTTCGCTAAATTGAGAGAGATTTGAGATTGTAGCAAACATTTCCAATTTTTTTTTTTTTTAAATAGAACTTGGAAGCAGAATTGTTAAAAACTCTGGTTTAACATTGTGGCACGGATGTTGATTTGGAGTGTTTCAATTGACTGGGAAACGTTGGAGTGTACCTTCTCTTTCATATTGCCGCAAAGAAAGAAGTCATATGGTGATAAATCGCACCGTTTCGTTTAACCGAAAAATTACTCGGCCAGGAACTTTTCCAGCAAAAGAGCAATGCTTTCGCCACTTGTGTGTCACGTTGAGCTGTCTTGCTGGAAATAAACGATCGATACCTTCAAGATCCGGTCATAAGAATTCATTGGTCATGGTTCGATAGCAAAATCCATTTAATATTTTTGAAGAAATAAGGCCCAACGATGCCCAATAATGGGTGAGGCTATGTCGGGGCAACACGGCCGTTGATTTAAAGTGAAACGTCTATGTCAACGAGTCGCTTTTAGTGTTAAGGATTGAAATGAAAACAAGACTGACTTCGTTTTAAACATTTTAATACAAAACAGATACTGAAAAGTACATAAAATATTTATTTCGATTAATATTCGACTACGATTTTGGCGCCGGACATTAGGGTACCTATACCTGGTTATACGTCTTCTCGGAAGAACTGTGCATAAACCAGTCGTCCCGACTAGCCGACTATTGCAGTGTCTTCCAATCAGAGATATATGCCATTAAGAAAGCAGCACAAATTGTCCTAGCAAGGAAATTACCCGCAACGGAAATCACCATTTGCGTGGACAGCCAAGACGCACTAAAAGCACTGGACTCCACTTCGGTGAATTCAAAATGCATAAAGGAGTGCCTCGAGACACTTAGAGTGATAAAGCACCACACGGTTATACTTTGCTGTGTACACGGACATGAGGGAATAGAATGGTATGACACAGCAGACGTACTGGCCAGGAAAGGCTCTGATATGGATATAACACTAGCTGACAGATAAATCTTACCGGCTTTCAACACAGCTAAAAATCTAATAGACCGCATCATCACTAATTTAGCCGAGTACCGATGGGGCAACGCTAGCAATTATGCCATAACACGCAGCCTGTGGCCCGTAGTCGATTAGAAAAAAACATTATCCCTACTTTCTATGAGAAGAATCCAAATCCATGTATTCCTCGGTGTTATAACCGGACAAAGGAAATATGGCTTAAAGATGAAATGACTTCTGTATAAGTTGTATGAATGAGGACGAAGTTGAATCTGTAGCACAGCTTCTATGCCACTGCCCGGCTCTTCACGAACGGCGCCTTATATGAGAGCACGGTTCTTCGACTGCCTTATGACCTGGCTAAGATACCGCTTACAGACCTAAGGAGATTTGTTAGAAGATCGAATTGGTTTTGTTATATGCATATTTCTTCATGCACTACTAGGGTATTGACAATGTATCTTTACGGCCTCTGGGTGTAATTGCATTACTGCTGCAAAGGACCCTCCTAACCTAACCTAACCTACATGGCCCATAATCTCCTCTTTTCAACGATAGGCGTGATTTATATTGTCGACTGACTCTTGCCGGTTTTGTTGGTCTAGACTTTGGTCCACCCCGGACTGTAGCGCCACATAATTAAAGGCTCTTGTACGGCTTGAGGCCGAAATATTGTATTTCAATACTTTTTTATATATATTTTTATATATAAATATTGTCAAAAGAAAAAACACTTGGTTGTGCTTAAATCAATCGGTTGAGAAACACCCTATAAACACATGCCGCTATAACGTCTGAGTTGTGAGCTCCATTGAATAAAAAGGAGCGAGAGCGCGGGTTTCGGCCATCCTGCGCGGTGATCCTTCCCCGCCAACCAACTTCAGGATGTAACAGCGAGCTGACTATATAAGCTGAATATTAACACTAGTGACTGGATTTATGTCTCTAGGACTAATAGTTTTTTAAGGTAAGACATATAGAACTTTTCGTTACGGTTCACTTTTCTGACCTGGTACCCGTATGTTTCGGTGTGATTTTCAAGATTTTTCACGTCAAAAATCGCAACAAACAAGAAGACGTTGTAGAAAGACAGTCGAGGAGCCTATCTATCTACAACAGAAATATATTGTAGGCTCCTCGACCATCTATTTATAGTACAACATATTTGTTCATTCCTGGATCTTCTGAGTCCCAAATGCGGCAATTCTGCTAACAAACCATTGAAGATGGAAATTGCCACTCATCGATCAGAATGACTTTTCGGTGAAATTCTTGATCAACTCCATGAATTTTCAAAATCAAACGACGCACGTTGCAGATGGTTGGAAGTTTTAAGTTCTTGCGACAACTGAACCTTATAGGCACCCAAGTCCTTATGCAACATTCGCTGGAGTATTTTTTTGTGATATGCCCAATTTTTGAAATCAACAATCCTGGGTTTTCGACCAAACTTTGAGATACAGAACGAATATTCGCAGTTTTTCTTAACATCACGAACTTGTCCCAATAGCTCTAATCTCTGAAATAATTTAAGACTATCTGGGCGAGAACGTGCTTCACGACGTTTAACCTTTCGAACTGTATCAGCGAAATCTTCACCATTTCTGTAGTAGTGTAGTGAATTTCAAGAACTTCAATGCTACGTTGATGCATGATGTGCCGTTCCATTTGTATTAATGGCGTTCATTTTGCTTGCCATCTTGTCACAAAATAACAATAAATATATTTGGACAGATGGCAGGATAGCGGAATATTCAAAATGACACATCTTATTGGAAAACATTGTATTTATGTAAATATTTTTTGAAAAAAATATGGACTGACTGACGCGAATACTTTGACTGATTATCTTCGATTCTGTTGACAAATATATAAAAAAAAAAGCTGGAGCGAGTCCCAACTGCTGGGTAAATAAGCTGCGTTTGAAATGAGATAGTGAAACGACTCTAAATATCCCGTGACTATAAAAGATATAAAAGATTCTTCAAAGGGAATCAAATAAATCTTCCGAATAACATTTCTTCGAATTTCCGAAACGATTAAGTACAGAAAGCCTTCACCTGTCAATAATACTTCGACAATATGATGGTCTAGCTCTTAGCGGAAGACATGCAAGATCATGTTATCCTCTAGAGAAATGATGTCGACATACTACAACTCCAACAGAAACCATCTGTTCATCACTTCTCACTGTCGATTAGAGAACTCTTTCGTCTTCAGTTTTCTTCTTTGGATACCAATCGAATGTTCCGTTAATGAACCCAGTACATAGGAGGAAATCAATTATTATGGGCTAACTCCTTGAGACGCCATCGCGTTGCATTGGCTTCGATGTTCTCTTCATTTGCGTGTAAATCAAATGAACACCCAACACACACAAACAGTTTTCAAGTTATCACTTCCCTTCCATATGTGGGGAGACCATTTTACGCTTTAACTCGTTGCGTGCATCTATTTTTGAAATCACGTTCAGTATACGCTTGAACACTTGTTCGCAGCGCTCAACTGAAAAATACGGAGCAACTATTGTGCGTGTCTTCTATAAGATTGAAATAGTCAAGTATTGCGCTAGTTAATTAGGTGTGCAAGGATACAAAATAAAAAGACATGCGCAACAAAGTGATTTGTTTAAATTTAGATACAGACGGGAATTTCGCACGATATGGTTCATTGAGTCACCCGAGTCCGACAGTGAAAGCACTTTTTTTTATTAGTTGTGATAGTTGCGATATCTTGCAGAATGCAGAGAATCCTGCAGTACAATGCTAGCTACGCATTTAAAAAAAACATGAGTTGACTCCATCGCGAGAGTAGAGAAGTAGTAAGAGTTTCTGTTTCGGACAACAAGCGATTGGGTTTGGAATTTGCTATGATTCTAAGAGGATATGGTGTTCTTCTCAAATAAGTTTAAGCACAGGCAATCAGCCCTGGAACCTATTAGTGCTATAACAGGCATAGAAGCATCGTACCTATCCTGTTTTTCGCAGGATAGTCCTGTTTTTCAATCCTGTGTTTACGCCTAAAATCCTGTAAAACTTCTGCTTTGATCCTTTTTTGACGTGTCTATGGATTTCACGATTTCATAAAAAATCAGGCTGATATGATCTGACATATTTCTTCGAAAGAGAAATCACTGTGCGGAAGGCGGAATCGTGCAAATTGAAGACGACTGATTTTAAATGGACAGCAGCGTGATGAAACTGCCCAGCATACTATGACTCGAGCTAGATTCAGTCCCGTCTCATGGATTATCTTTTGGTTAGAGTGACTCCATATTTGACAATTTTGCTTGTTTACATTGTCATTTAAATCGAAATTGGCCTCGTCAGACATACAAATTAAGTTTAAGATGTTGTTGTCCTCTTTCACCATTTAAAATTTAAATGATCTTCTGGAAAAATTCCAAGGCAAGTCTGCTATGTTCAATTTGCTTGTTCTTTGAACTATGGAAATAAGCTCAAATCTTTATGCAGAATTGTCTGCTTATTCTCAGTTTAGCAGATAGGTTCCGGGTCAAAACGTTACAGCAGCAATCGTATCCTGTGTCCTAACCGAAGAATCTCGATGACTGTCCGAGGCTCGGAAAAAGAGTTAACTAGCCTCATCACAGTCCATCTGCTCGGAAGAATGCCACCAAACTTCCGCCTAAACTCTCTCCGGACAAAAATCACAAACCATAGCATGATTGCGACGCACTATGCAAATCCTAGTGTTATCGTCCAAATCGTCTATTTTTGTGAAATCTAAATGCCGATGTTTAAAATAAAAAAAAATGGAACGGATCAACAACATAAAATAAGTTACATATTAGTAGTTTTTTCACTAGTAAAAATGTATCCTGCTTTTATCCTGTTTTTCGAAAAAAAAAATCCTGTGAAAGGCCGAATTTTCACAGGATTATCCTGTTTTCCAATGAAAATGAGATACGAACTTTAGCTCATAGTCGTACCCGAAGATAATAATTTAGAGCTAGAGCTATGATTGTTCTATTGTTCTAAATAGGCCAAATTTAACTTTCTGGGATTGAGTTAATGTCATCGGGCACACAAGAGTGAATCTGTGTTCCCTTCTTTAAAATAAGCTACGGAACCGATCGAGGTTTCCTAAAGCGACGAGCTAGTATTCCTTTTACTTTTTGACATTTTTGAGTGTGGCGTTTTGACAGCAGTAATAAATAATTTGAGTTTTTACTTTATCCATTTATTAGGAAGGTTGGAACCAGGACATCTGTGTTGTTAGTAACGACTTGTTCTTGACCCACTTAGGGCCGTTTTATTCACTCGAAGTTGAACACAACTTGGGGATTTTTATTGTTAACTTGAGAAATTGCTTTTATTCACTTAAAGTTGACTTTCTCAACTTTCGATATTCGAAATAGTAGAAGTTATCCGAGCAAACTTGGGATTTTATTTAATTTCTGTTTATCTATATTCACATCAATGAAACATTGTTTGTATGTACCTATGTTATATAGACTCCAAAATTACCGATCCGATTGCGTGCAAATTTTGCGAAAAATTTTGGTATTTATCTGAGAGTGTTTTAGTTGGAGTTTGGTCGAAATCGGTGTACTAGGAGCTGAACAAGTGGCAGAAAGGGGGTAAAAAGCAATTTTTCTGTCTGTATTTATTTGTATTTGATAGATTGTTTCACTTGTTGCTAGAGCGCGTGAATTACGGCCAATTACGCAATTATTAATCGTTTTACGATATTATGCACTCGGCTTAGTTCAATTGGCGCTTGCAGATTTCATTGGGGTTAGCATTACAACAGTGCACTATGTGTTAAAACGTGTGTCTAGAGCTATTGCCAATCTTGCACCACGACTCATTCGTATGCCGAAAACGCAAAGGGAACGATTGCTGGCCATTGCTTTCTTAACTTTTTTTTCACTTCTTCTTTATTTTTTTTTATTTTTAAACGTAACTGTTTTTAAATTACAGTCAGCAATAATAAATCCCAAATCCAAAGTTGAGATTGACGTCATCCGTCACAAATATCCCAGGAAATATTTCGAAACAGCAAGTACGCGAACCGGCGAATTTCAACTTCCAAACTGACAGTTGAAATAGTGAAAAAAAAAACATTTATCAACTTGCCGTTCAACTCTCGAGTTGAAGTCAACTCCGAAGTTAGCCAACTTGGGAGTTTTCGGCAAGTTGAACAATAGTGAATAAAACGGCCCTTAACCACCTGGCAAAGTGCTGTAGCTTTTCTTTGTATTTTTTTTAGAAGACGAGTTATGTGTTTCAGTAAAATCGCCCTTCATCTATCCGCCTATATACGATAAAAAGTTCGTCGAAAGAGTGCGCAAAAAAATAAAAATGTTCAGTAAAAAAAGTGCATTTAATATTATGGAACCTTGTGGCACGTCACATTGCTGTGTTTAAATTTACAGATCAATAATCTGGATAAAAGTAGTTCGTAAATTTTATAGTTGGAATGTAATTTCAATCCACGAAAAGTTGTAACTATTCTAAGTGCTGCTCCCCATCGCCATAGCCAGAACCGAAAGGCGTCCATTTAACGACCAAATTTTATGTTGAACTGTGTGTAAATTGAAATTCTTCATTCTGTGAAGAGTATTATTTTGTTCTAATATGCGGGAGGATGTCTGTTGTTTTATTATATTTTTATAGTTTTTTTTTTTCTGTTTCTTTATTTAAAACAACATATTACGCAACACAACTTTTTTTTAGCATTTTAATGTCTGGATAGGAATGCTTTGAAGCTAATATAAATACACATGTACGGAAAACACTTAAAGAAAATGTTTACAGTCCGACTCCACCCACATAAAGGTCGCACGTGATGTTAAACTTTTAATTAAACCGAAAAACAAAAAAAAAATTAAAATTTCAAATATTTTATTATTAAATTTTTTGCAAACTGTTTTCTAAAATAAGAAAACACAAATGTGTCCAGTCGGTATTTTTCAAAAGAAATAAATCTTCATTAGTTAGACATTAATAATAAATGTCATGAAAGAATAAAAACCAAGCTGTTGGCTACTGCTGCTTAAAAATCCATTAAATTGAATTTTTTTTTGGAAATATATTTCACAACCACAGTAGTTATGGTTTATAGTCTCCTCCCTTAAGAATTGTAACTCAAATAACTGACAGGAGAGTGGCGCAGCTATGTGTTGTGTGTTGTTCGATTGTCATTTTAATATTCCAGTGTCGCACTATTAAAATACAATTACCATAGTTGAGAGTGTTTGTGTATTTTCCCTGCAATAGTGTGGCTGTATCTAATTACAGTTTGTTTTGGGTTTGTTTATTTGTCACAAGCAAAACAGATACTTCGGTTAACCGCAAGTATGTATCTTCTTGACAATTAATTGAATTTCACATTCAATTGATAGAATCTATGAGTGAGTTTCAGAACCGAAAAAAAAAAAAAATACTGCTCCAATTTATGTAACCTCCACGAATGGATACATGCGAGAAAATTAGAATGACATTGCTAATAATATGTATCTATAATATTATCTCGCAGCGAACGCTACAGTGGATTGATTTTTATTTCAAGGCTATAAAGCGGATGTGAAATTATATATCTGTATTTTTATACATACGTATACGTGTTCTTAGGGAGAGCAGTTTAATTAATTGAAATTGATTTTCCAAGACACTGAACTTACACGACAGCTTCATACGTAATAGATACTCTTCTACAGTAGTACACATACCTGAAACGAAAAAGATAAAAGTAAAAGGTTCTTAAATTTCATTTGTCTTCTATAAATCCATTAAATTAAATTAGTATCTTATACGGTATCTGAGTGATGTTCACTTTGCGAAGGAGAATCAGAATCTACATAAAATCCGGAATAGATACATTTACGAGTACATGTGGGATATTTATAACGTGACTAGAAATCGGTGGAATGGAAATAGATTTAATAGGATAGTTGTGGATAATATCAAGACACCTTTGGGATGTGTAATAGTAGGGTCCTTATATTAACAGTGTATCTAAAAGTATTGAAGGTTGCGCAGTGAACCTAAAACAAGGTTTGGTACATTAAAAACATTTTGCGATCTATTTTTATTTATTCAAACAATTTCCTTACGATGCTAAGCCTTCTTAAAGGGACTTTTTCTCTTTTCCGAAGTGGAAATTATTTTCTGTTTCGTTATTCTACAATAAAGGGCATACATACATATGTACATATGATGTTTATTTTTATTTTTACAATTTTAAGTGATCTACTTTAGGTTTTAACTGAGGCGATAGTGACAGAAAGCGAAAGCTCAATAGCTCTTCTTTTGAAAACTCAGTCTGTCATGTCATACATAATCCACTCCTCTATCATGAAGGCATTTCTACGAAAGCCAATTATTGTAGTTAAGTATCTACAAGCCTAGGTTCTTACATTTATTTATTTATTTATTTTCGTCAATCAAGTTTCATACAACTTTTAAGAGACTACAGAATAAAAAAGAAAAAAAAAAGAAAAAAATAGCAATCATAACAATTCCCTAATAATATTCTTAAGAGCTAATCTATTAATATTAAAATCTATAGCATAATCGAATTGATTATAGGTAATACAAGCAGATGTAATTGGATTATTTCTCGCATAGTTTGTAAAATGGTAAGGAACATGTAAGAAATCAAACTCTCTTGGTCGTAAGCTACGAGATGGTGCATAAATTTTAAACATTGAAAGTAACAGCGGACAATTTATTTGACAATTTAAGACATCAAAGGCAAAAAGTATCAAATATAATTTTCTTCTTGAGACCAACGGTTTCAATCCAATTAATCTACATCTGATCTCATACGTAGGAACATTTGAATTTCTAAAAATCTTTCGCAAAGCAAACTTCGTAAATCTTTTCTGAACTCTTTCAGTTCGATAAATACTAGTTTGATGATAGGGATTCCAAATAACGCAGCAATATTCAAGAATAGGCCGAACAAGCGATAAATATAAAGTTTTTAACGTGTACGGATCTTCAAACACCTTAGAATTTCTAATCACAAATCCTAACATTGAGTTTGCCCGGGAAACCATATGGTCAATTTGTAAAGAGAAATTCATTTGAGAGTCAAAAATAACTCCAAGATCCCTTTGGCTAGTTATCCTTTGCAAGACATGATTTTCAATTTTGTATTGGAAGCAAATGGGACTGAAAATCTTTGAGAAGGTTACCACACTACATTTACTAGCATTAAAATGCAAACCGTTGCGATTACACCAATCAACTATAGAGTTCAGATCGGTTTGAACTTTAGTTGCCTCTGATAAAGAACTTATTGAACTGAAAATCTTGAGATCATCAGCATACAGAAGACACTTCGCAAAGGACACCTGAGACGGTAAGTCGTTTATAAAAAGAAGAAAGAGGAGCGGTCCAAGGTGACTGCCTTGGGGTACACCCGAAAAGTTTATAATTTCTTCAGACAAACAATTTCCAATTTTGACAAACTGTTTGCGTCCAAGTAGATAACTTTTTAGCCAATCAAGAAACTTAGAATGAAATCCAAGCAGCTCAAGCTTTTTTATAAGGATATTATGCTGTACACGATCGAAAGCCTTTGAAAAATCGGTATAAATAGTATCGACTTGTAAGCGATTTTCTAAATTATTAAGACAGTAATTACTGAAAATGGATAAATTAGTAGTGGTAGATCTACCACTTACAAACCCATGTTGGTACTCTGAAATATGATTTTGTACAATATTGTAGAGTTTCTTTTTAACGATTGCCTCAAACACTTTAGGTATTAGCTGGAGCTTAGCTATAGGTCTGTAGTTATCTACAGAACCTTTAGAACCAGATTTGTGCAAAGGAGTTATATACGAATGCTTCCAACAGTCTAAAAATTTGCCTTGTTGTAAAGACATATTAAAGATGAAGCAAAGAGGATTCGCTAAACTCATCTTACAGGATTTAAGAAGCAACGGTGGAATATTATCTGGAGCAATGGAAATATTGTTATCTAGAGATGATAACATAGCCATTACTTCATCCTCATATAATTGAAGGCTACCGACATCCGTTATCGAGTTTACGCCAAAGCAGTTTTCACAATCAATCCTCATATCAATAAAATTTGATTGAAAAAAAGATGCGAAACTGTTACATATTTGGTTTAAATCATTTGTAGAAACTCCATTGTAGGTCATGTTAGATGGAATCCCAAGCGATCTACGTTTTTTATTCAAAAAAGCCCAGAAAGATTTAGAATTATTTTTAATTTTTGATTCAAGAGACCATATGTATTGCCTGTATATAAATTTTTTCAGAAATTCATACTCCTTTCGTAATTGATAAAATTGTTCCCGAAAACAAACCGATAATTTTCTTTTTTTATGAAGCTTATTCATGACATTTTTAAGTCTGGATAAACTTCTATTAAACCAAACTGGTCTCTTAGAATTCTTAAAAATTTTCGTTGGGACAAAATTAAGAATAGCAGAATCTATAATGTTTCGAAACATTGTAAAAGCTGCATCTAAATTAGTACTATCGAATACATTTTGCCAGTTTACAGATTTGCCTACTCTTAAAATTAGAACGAACCGCAAATAAAACACCACCACCTCTACTTAAACCAGCTTGATCGTAGCATCGGTCCTTCCGGATGACATTGAAATCAGATGTAAACAATTCCGAGGTAAGAAAATTATTGTTCAACCAAGTTTCAGTGAGAACGATGATGTTATAAGGACAATCAGCAGCAGCAATAAAGAAGTCGTGTTTTTTAGTTCGCATTCCCCCTACATTCTGATAGAACATAGAGAGAGATTCATTGGCCGCAGCAGTCACAGAGGCATCGGCAGATTTTATGTTTGGTCCCCTTGTTGAACAGGTGCACCGTTTTTTGGACGGCTTAGAAACTCCTTTATCTGTACTCCGACAGGCCAAATAGACGGTTGAAGAGCAGCATTGAATGAGCCAGCTGCGATACCAAGTTTAAAATTTATAAAACGAAGAGAAGTTATATCTGTTTCCCTTTTTACTAACTTGGAGCAAACCATGCTGGATTTAGGCAGATTAAGCCTGCGTGATAAGTAATTCATAATATCGTCTTCGGTGACTGTGTTACACAGACGAGATAAATGTAGAAAACGCAATCTTGGTACAGATGGTAGGTCAGTGACAGCTTCAATATCAGAGCCAAACAGCTGTTTGTGTTTTTGCTTTTTGTTGCGAACAACAGACCATACAGGTGCCGAAATACCATCAGCGGCGACATTCTCCAGGCATACAGTAGAAACATTGGGACCAATGACATCAGTTTCTAGAGTAGCAACAGCAACAGCATCAGTCGGGCCAGCAACAATAACATTGGGACAAGCAACATCAACAGCAACATCGGCGCCAACATCGTCAATAGCAGCAGAAGCAGGTGGAGTAGAAACATTAGCAACATCGCCGGCAGAATCAAACGAGAGAATAGGAGACGATGATGATCTTGTCAGTTCTATTGACTCCGGTGCAACAACAACAGCCGTGGCGTTAGAAAGAGAGCAGGTTGAAAGTTTACGGTGCTCTGAGGAAAGACGAACAGATGGAGTCGATGACAATGTAATTGGAACACGCCGATCAGCGGAGGTGGACAGCCGTTTGTTAGGTTGATTGACCGATGGGATTCTTTTTGCTCGAGTGGAATCGCGAATATTATAACGGCCCGAATTCGCAGGCAATGTTTTTGCAAGCAAGCTCTGGGAGGAAGAACTTTGAGAGCTGCTTTCCAGCAAGTACACTGAGAGCTCTCTCATCTTTTGAATGCATGCTTGCAATGGAATATTAATGCACTTTTCACACTTGTAAAATAAATTCACATAAGAGTTTATAGTTTTTATGTCTCTTTTGTTGATATTGCAACAGTTTAAACCACATAAGCCACATGATAAAAAATTCTTATCAGAAATTAATTTAAAACACTTATTGCATTTAGAATTCATGATAAAATTTATAAGCGACTAGCTGGTAGAACAAATCATTTTCAATGTTTCCTAAAAAATAGCCTATAGCCATTGGGGATAGTGTAGCTTTTTACTAGTGAAATAATTTTTGAAATCGGCTCAGTAGTTTCAGAGATTACCCATTACATACAAACTTTTCCTCTTTATAATAATAGTACCTAGTACCTATAGATAGTATAAATTAATGATTGATTTGATTTTTCTTATACATAGTATTTTTTTCTAATTGCAGATCGACCACTATCTAAAAAAAAAAGGTGAAATTATCCCAGTTGCTCCAAAAAGTGCTTGATAGACCAACCTATGTTCACAAGTCCTACCGAACGGCAGAAATATCTACATTAGATGAACGTTTTAAATTGTTTTTCGGGCATTGCCATTCGATCTATGTATTTCCGAAAGTTCACTCCCACAGTTCCCAAGCTGCTTAGATCGAAAAAGATAAGTTAACGCATCTTATAGACAGAAGACCCGCGAATTAGAAGCTAAGTTGCACTGAGGTTTCTTGAGCATTAACTATCCAGCGATAAAAGTGCAGAATCCCTATGTAAATTCGTCGTTTATTTACCCTCATTCGTGGAGTCGGATAGCAGCACTTCCTATGTCAATTTGAACTCCTTCCCTTTAATGGATTTCCAATAAAATAGCCCTTTAACCCGTATATCGTTTGATTGCTGAATCACCTCAAAGGCCATTAATTTATATTTTAACTTTGCATTTGCATTTCTCTCTGTCAATTTTGTCACTTCCCCCTTTCTGTCCGCCCTGATGTAGCTAATATTCTCTCTGCAGTCACAATTGCATTTATGTATAACCGCATCTGCAGTCACCAGACATACTCGTTAATAAATTTCAAATTTTAAATTAAAGATCCTATCCATTTGTCACAACCATAGCCGCAGCAATACAACTGCAGATACAAACGAGAATTCTTCCTCTGTGCGGCATGGCATGGTTAACTATTTATTAACCGATCCCTTTTCATTTAAATGAATTGACTGACCAGCTGAATCAACAAAAACACCCATAGGGAGAGGTCGATGATGGGGGGGAACAATTAATATCTATCTGCACTATCAAACGACTAGCAACGAACTGCCCAGTCAACCGCCCAATTCCCCGACAACCGGTGTTAGATACATTCATAGAAACAGAAAGTAAACTACAGCGAAGAACCCGATGCTGTGTGTGTTTTTATTTAGATAGCGTGGGCGATAGATTGCCGAAAAATTAATGTAGGCGGTCACCCCTCGAAATGACATTTTGAAAAAAAAAAAGGAAGATACGAGTCGTTAATATAATACGATACATTTCGATGCAATGCAATCCCCATGAACATGATCCATTAGGTTTATTGGTAGTGCTCGTATCTATCGATTGTTTTGAAAGGGACAACAACGCAGGAAAGGGTCCATCCGAGCAGCAGGATATAGCCTTTTCGATAGAAATTGAAAGTGTATCTATTAGATGCAGTTTTGTTTTGTTCTGTGCACCCCTATGCCTGCCAACAGAAGGGGGTGGACTGCTATTTTATTATTTATTCTCGTTCTTGTTGATTGCACCGCTTCCCTCTCTTTCCGCAATCTCTTTATCAAATAGTGCAGAGAGTTTTGTTGTTGGACGATGGCGTGTGCCATCACCCTGGAACGTGCCCGGGTCTTCATCGAATGCAATGCATACATACACATATGCACAGGCGCAAGCGATATAGAGAAGTCATTACTGTAAAATTTTAGCCCCTATAAATGAGCGATGCGGATAGAGACGTTTAAAGGGTATTAATTGTTTGCCTGCTTTAGCTCGTATTGTTGTTGTTTTTATTGTATTGGAAAATTAATAAACAGTTTAATTTATGAGGTTCTCGTTGTGGCAAGTAGTAAACTTTTTTTTATTTATTTTTCTTGTAGAGATATATTGGTAAATGAATGGTAAATTGCGTGTGATATATTACTAGCCTTGGATACCAACTGTAGACTTAAAGGGGAATGATTCAGCTTTGAGGTGATGACAGTCAAAATTGTTGGTTGTAGCTGGATAAATGGAAACTCAACCACTTTGTTTGTCTCAACAAAAGCTGGTGTCATTATATACAATTAAAGAGTTCAACCATTCAAATATCAAATGTCGAATTTGGTTGCCCTTTAGTCCGGCGCAATTGAACATTCTGAAAGTCAGGAGAGAAGAACCTCACTAATGTACACTACCGCTCATAAGTATTTTTCCACCATATAAACTGAATATAATTCAAAAATGTTGATTGATATCATTTTTTAACTTATACTTAAAAATGCAAACAAAAAAAATTTATTACATTTTTGACTCATCAATGTGTCCACCCTTGTTTTTAATGACCGCTTCTTAAAATTGTGGCATTTTTTTTACTTTACTTTTAGCAGGTGGCGCTACAGCTCGGGATGCTGGGTCTGCTTCTCGCAACCATTTGTGTGTGCGTGTTATATTTTTGGAAGGGAGTTACAGTTTTTTTCCGACTCCCAACGGCGAGTTGAGAAGCTCATTGACAAATGATGCTCTTTGATTTCTCTAGACATTCGAAAGAGGTGGCACCGTGAATAAAACTTTTTAGGTGTTGGACCCGGTGTAGTAGTCGAACGCACTTACCACTACACCACGGTGCCCTTTTAACTCAATTAGGTTGTCGCATTTAGTATAACAATTTTCACAGAGTTTTCGCTGAATGTTTTTTCTATTCCGATTGCAAAACATTCCACAGATGTCGAAGAATCTGTCCTGATGCTCCGGTCCAACTCAGTTCAGAAGATCCAAATTTGGGGACTGTGGTACCCAAATAATTCTCTACAGAGCTTGGATTATAGTGTTTAGGGTCATAATCGAATGTTTAGATGAATCGATGCCCAACAATGCGCAGACCAGATGGCACTATTCAATTTTAAACGATTTCTCTACACTGCTCCTTTACATTTTAATTGATTGAACAAAGTATTGGTACATCATTATATAAATAGGTGAATGCAAAACAGTTCCACCCGTTTTTAACTGCCTTAAACACAACAGATTCGATTGATCGAGTTTTGTTGGAAAGGTTATGAAGAGGGGCAGTGCAGTGTGTTATTTGTTTTGCAATATGTTATGTCTAAGCCCGGTAAAAACCTCTCTCACACAATTGGTCGAATTTTGACCACAGGCGATACTAGTTATAATAATTAAAAGTGCTACAAATAATAGATAAATTTATTTCTGACTTTGTCGAATTTTTAGAAAAATCTGTATATTCCCCCTTTAGATGGGAAAGTGGATCCACTTGCCTTGCCACCAACAGTCTAACCATCTTCTGTCCCTAAAAAGACCACAAATAAGTATGAAAGCCTTCAGTCATCCAACCAGACTTGGTATCTTTTCAAACGACTTCTGTAGAAGTTGTAGAGTCGAGAATGAGGAAAACGTCCTACTCATCCCCTCTGTTCATGCCAAGCTCTTTTGTGTAGAAGAACACTACAGCTTGGTGAATATTGCTTCAACAACCTTAGTGACCTACCACGATCGGATGTTAGAAGCCCATTTCATTAATACAAGGCTCCAAATTGTTCTCATGAGTAATGGGGATACATATCGCCAAAAACCCTTGGTCTAAGTGTGCAGCTACCCCCAATACCGGTAGCCACTAGTAACTAACCTAACCTAACCTGCAACCCCCGTTATAAAATAATAATCTTTTTTTTTTTGTTTTTAAACGTGACCATCTTACTTACTTAGTTGGCGCTACAGCTCGAGGTGAACCTGGGCCTGCTTCTCGCAACCATTTGTGTGTGCGTGTTATATTTTTGCACGAATGGAAGGGACCTACAGTTTTTTGCCGACTCCGAACAGCGAATTGAGAAGCTTAATCGTGACAAATGATACTCTTTGATGCTTGTCAGACATTCGAAAGAGGTGGGCACTGTGAAAAACTTTTAGGTGTTTGCGGCGGGATTCGAACCCAAGACCGCTGGCTCAGTAGTCCGACGCACTAACCACTTGCGCTACGGTGCCCACACGTGACCATCTAATATTTGGATTTTGCTTGCATACTTTTACTTGTGTCACTAAACTTAAGCGATGAAGAGGTTCCGCCTGGCTTTATTAAACTGATGAGTTGGACGATGGTTGGAAAGTCATAATGAAGTCGATGTTAGTCCAGTGTGACCTCTGGGGTTAGGTATCAGGAGCAAACGCAGCCCAAGACATACCACAAAATCTAACGAAATGGAAAACGAAGGACGAAAAGGCCAACAAGACCAAATGCAGACATACCAATAAGCTAATACTTCGAATCAACAAGTGAAGACGGTTTCCTACTTACATCAGATGAGGACTAGCTCAAGCAGTGAAAGCCAGTAGTTTGAAGTGAATTCTAAGACGGGTGAAACTATTTGAAAAATAATATGATATTGCCAGTCAAAGTGACAAAGCAAATTCTATCTAAAATGCCACAATCAGCCAAATCCCTCCTAACACTTAACCCAACCAACTTTATGGTTTTCATGACTCATAACTCATTAAGTTTCAAATTTTTTAATAGAATATACAATTCTGCATGGTTTAATTTAATAACCAACATTATTTGTGGCTTAAATAGTATATGTTGTACCTAACTCATTTCGTGGTATAAATTCAATTATAAAAGCACCGATGCAAATAGGGAACCCTGAAGCACTCCTTTATCTCTAAGAACCATGCGTTCGTACAAAGGAATATCACTTAATTACAAATGAGAACATTTCTTCCATTTTATTGAATAACTACGAGCTATAGATACACTTTATCTTGTAGATGGAAAACATCTCAAATTCAAATAGCTCCAAGGGCACTTACGTATGTAGATACATTTATAATATAATCCACCTCCTTTAGATGCACATTATCCATGTTAAAGCGGATTACCCTGTTGTTGTTTTGTTTTATACAATCCTCTAGTAGTGTTGTTCTCCTACGAGTTTGTCCATGTCAAAGAATTTATACACATACATACATATTATACAATACGAGTAAAGAGCGGCCGAGAAGACAAGACAGGCTACAAGCTACGACTACGATATCATGTTTCATTTTCTAACTAAGTTTCCTTTTTCTTTCTATTTTTCTGTGTTTGGGTTGTTGTTGTTTTTTTTTTTTATTATTTATTTTGTTTTAATTGGATTATGTCCTGTCAGCATTGAAAACAGTAAGAGAGAGGGAGAGCAAGGCAGTTAAATAAACAAAAAAAAAAAAAGTCAAATCCTGGTGTATCTTTTGTAAGTTTTGTATTCACAGAGATACTTTTTACAGAATTGTTTTTAATTCTATTGCGAAAGGAAAAGGTCAATGGAACTCCAGGTGCTTTCTCTCCATGGCAATGGTTAACTTAATCCTTTTCCATGTGCGGTCCCTAGTTGACCGTACCAAAAAGGAGTTTTATTGTTACAAGCACACGAGTAGAATGCGTTATGTCGGCTTACAGAGTATTATTTATACTCGTATTTGTGTATGGGTGTTTTTATATACATATCTTGTTCATTTGGATAAAACCATTGTGCATAGAAATTTAATTTATATGGATTCCAATTTACCTTCCGTATGACATTTGAATGTAGGAACCATTTACATTGTTCCCCAATGGGGGGGAGTAGGGAACAACAGTTCTTAGGATTCCATCGGTTGGAGGACTGAGAAAGAGTCTCGTAACTGTGCATTTCTCTGGTATCATTCACGTGTGTCGTTTGCTTGGCAGAGTATTTTAGGAGGTTTTTGTAATTAGTTTCTCCAATGCACAGGATGGCGGGAAATTATTTCCCTCCTCCGGATGTTGGCTACAATACGGGAAGTCGATGCTTCATTGGATAAACTTTTCCCATAGGTGACAGCGAAACAGGTACATGACACGAAAGAGGTGGAAATTCGTTTTCGCCTTCACTCGTATGTAAACAGGAGTAATGAGAATCGATGTGTAACATTACCAAAGCAGTCATGCGGTAGTTTTTTTTTTACAATCACACTCAGAGTGTTGTAAGCAGCAGTAATATCACTTTTTTTTAATGTGAAAAGATACATCAATCCATGTTCAACTTAACATCCATGTTCAACAATCACCCAAAAAATAAATAACATTGGGGCGAACGAAAAATAACTCAGAAAACACCGGTAAGGCGGCGGAGGAGTTTTTTTTCAGGAGTATAGCAGTATAGGTACATACACATGTGTACATTTTATGAATGCGATTTGAGAGAAAGGTTGTTGTCTATAAAAAATAAATATTTGGCTTCAGCAGTCCTAGGTAGAACCAAGCCTAGCTTCCCGCAACCATTTGTGTGGACCTACAGTTTTTTGCCGACTCCGAACGGCGAGTTGGGAAGCTTTACATGACAAATGATACTCTTGAATGCTTGTCAGGCATTCGGAAGAGGTGGGCACTGTGAAAAAACTGTTTAGGTGTTTACGGCGGGATTCGAACCCAAGACCGCTGGCTCAGTAGTCCGACGCACTAACCACTTGCGCTACGGTGCCCACTAGGTTGTTGTCTATAATGATTTTTAAAAGCAAAGATATACATTTTCTGCCCAGTATCTACTGAAATAAAATATCATTTAAACAAACCCAGAATATTTTGTATTAATATCTGTCACTATAAAAGGTGAACTTCAGTGACGAAGGTGTACATACAAATCAATGGATGCATTCGAAGCCTGCCTCATTACATTTTTCCTTTTTTTTGTGATACATACTAATTTTTTTTATTCAAGCGGAGCCTTTTCTATGAAACGTTATACATAATTATTTAAGGATCCAGTTATCCGTTTTCAGTTTTCACTTAAACGGGCTTCAATAAAGCGGAGTAGTTTGTATGAAATTTGTAAATAAGTACACGGGGACAGAATAAATGTTTCATATAAGCGAGTTTTTCAATTAACCGGGTTCGACTGTAATTTCTCGTGTCTTAAAACCGCATCAAATAGTAACGCATTGCGGTTGCGGAGGCTTCTCGACGATCAATCTTCGATTTTCTGAGCTAGAAATGCGGCAGTTCTGGTTCCGTCCCAAATTAAGAAATTTATAAAAAAAATACAAATTTCGATATTAAATACAACATTCAACTGCTTTCTTACGAAAACTTTCCTATACTTGAAGAGAAATATGAGCAAAAGCATAGTAGGCGACGATGAAAAAAAAATGTGCCTACTAAAATGTTTTTGAATTTTGATTACATTTTTTCTTGGTAGAGCCAAATGGCTACCATGGAACGGAAAGGGTTAACAAACCACTAAAGATGGAAATGTACCCCTCATAAATTAAAATGACATTTCGGTGAAATTCTTTATCATTTACATGCAATTCTAATACCAAACGACGCTGGTCGAGAGGCTTAAGCAATTACATCAGCTGAACCCTAATAGGCTTTATAACTCAAATCTTTATGCAACATTGGCTGGAGTGTTGTCTGTAATATGCCCTGCCCATTTCCTGAGATTGACTATCGATAAACATGGATTGTCAGCCAGACAGAAGTAATAGCTAAAATTTGTACTTATTTAAGGATTTCTGGGCCTTCACGACTATCGAAAGAAAGATAAAACATTTCAAACTTTTTCAGCGGAATTCACCATTTTTGTAGTGAATTTTAAGAATTTCAATGCGACGTTGAAGCGTGCGCCGTTCCATTTTTATTGATGGCGTAGTTTTGACTTTTTATACAAATATACATAACATATGTGGCAGAAGAGCGTGCTGTTCAAAATTAAATAAAATAAAAACCCTATATTGAACTCTGATCGAGTCAAATTTAATTGATAGCAAATTTGATAAAGTAACAAAAAACAGGTACAAAGCCATAATCTGCAGACATGTACAATGAATAGCCTCAACTGTGATACGTATCGTTTCAGGTTATGAGTGACAACTTAATCGTAAATCCTTCAAAAATGTATCTTCCTTCACTTGGATTAGTCGAACCGAAATTTGAAGCATTTTTATGGTCAAAACTCCGGGGGAATTCGGAGGAAGCTAGTGTAATCATATCTGCGGAGCAACAGAGTCGAGACATTCCTTTCCTTCATTCTCCGAAACCGCTTTTTGCCATTTACCACATAAATGAATCACCTCACGTGCATTTTGAGTCATAATCAGAAGAATCGGATAAAGGATTTACACCGTTCCGTGGGTCTCTTTGTAACCATGATGCTTCCAAATGCAACAAAAGAATTTAATGGCATTTGATGAATCAACTGAAGAAGTGAGTATCCAGCATTGTTTCCTTCTTTTGGATTTCCCTTTGATTTGCAGCTGCTTATTGGATCAAGTATTAACTGAGCATGTATACTAGATTTTGGTGATAACTATAAAAACCATAAAGATTGGCAGCTTCCGTTTTAAGGATGAACATTTACAGAAAAACTGGCTGACGCTCTTTCTTGGTTAATGAATCTGATGTTTAGTTTTAAACTACAGTGAAATCTCTGTTAAGTGGACAGCCATGGGAACGGAGATTTTGTCCGGTAACGAGAGCTGGCAATTTATAAGAACATATTTTTTATGGGAAATTAGAAATTGGTTCCCCAAAAAGGTGTCCGTTAAACAGGGTGTCCGCTAATTAGAGATTTCACTGTAATATCTTTTTTTAATACTGATCTGCAATTTGTAGTGGGCAATACGACCTAGCACCTAGAAGATCTATTGTACCAGAAGAAGCTAGATTTTCTTTTTGAAATTGAGAACCTCTCTAGTGAAGAGATTTTTGTAAATCTTCAGTTCTTATGAGTTATGACTGCTTTGAGGAACTACTGTCTCCTTATATGCAAGGGACACTGTACAATTCTCATATAAATCCAAATGGATAATCCAATAAGAACGGATGATAGATACCCTCTTCACACTTGATTTTAACACACCGTACAGAGCTTTGTATCCTGTGCGTGAAGAGTGGATAAACAACACAGTATATAGATACACGGCATATAGACTCTGCAGTCTTCATGGACGGGTCTAAGACTGCAAGCGGCACAGGGTCTGGTATCTACTGTGTGGAACCAGATCTGAAGGTGTCCTTAAGACTTCCGGATACCTGCAGCGTTTTTCAGGCAGAAGTTCTAGCCGTAGACACTTAGAGCTGCATAGCTTCTAAGCATGAAACGAATATCCGGTAAGGATATTAATATTTACATCGACAGCCCTGCTGCTCTTAAGGCGCTAGAATCGTGCACTATTAAATCGGTACTAGTCAGGAGTTACTGCGAAATGCCCTGAGCATTATGCTCACGGATATTTGCAGATACTGCAATGATGTATGTACATATGAGTAGTAGAAGATATCGCACATTTTCTGTGTGAATGTCAGGGAATAGCACGCAGTCGCAGGAACATTTTAGGCTCCTCATTTTTTAGTAACCTAGAGGAGGTAGGCCAAATCAACCATAAACTCAATCTAAAATTTTGCAGTGTAGTAAAATGCTTTGAGGAAATTGTGGCGGTTTAGGTGCCATCCCTGGATGGATTCTTAGCAGATCGTGATGGGCCCAGTCTGGTTTTGGGATGGCTCAGCCTCTCAAGCCCTGTCAACCTAACCTAGCCTATGCGCAGAGAGCCGCACACCTTCTGATCGTTGTATTTATTGCTGAATTCGAAATACTAAAAAAAGGTCAGTTCATCGGTTTTATCGTATTATCTTTAATATCTACTCGTATATTCTGGACGAATGTGTTTTGTTTTTACACTTTCTTTGCACTGCTGCGTTTTTGTTGTTGCTTTCTTAATGATGAATAAATTCTTTATAGGTACGTTGTTAAACTTTTGGACTAGACTTAACATAGATCTAAGAATGCTGAACTACACTTTCTTTAAGTTTATTTACCGCCATGAGTGTGATATTATTGCTCAGTCGCAAATATCTACCTCAGTTGTTCACCAAAATTTCTGACTGACAGCTTTTCATCAATAACTCTATTTACAACTGCTGCACGTATATATCTTCCTGAAATCGCATATTATTTACTTAAGATTGTCGGGAAATCGAAACATTACGTTTGACAGTTAAAAAAATGTCACAAATTTAAAGTGACAGTTCTTGATTGACTTCTTAATCCATAATCCACAGCGCGAACAATCGAATCACTGTAAATCTTCATTAAACGGTTAGCAGTCACTCGCGTAGCGAATGAAATTCCATCAACAAAGCAAACAATCAATAACAGAAAATCGGTAAAATTATCGAAAAGCTCTCAAAATATTGCATCGGATTAAGCATATTCGTCGTGAGAACAATTTCAAAAAAAAAAAAAAAATGATTGACCTGAATTTCATAATTTTTTTCCAAACAATACCTTCATTCATATTACAAAGAAAATAGGAGGAATAATTCCCAATACACTGTAACTGACATAATCGTTAAGATTCGTTAGGAACAACTGTCAGAAAATGGTTATTAATGTCAGCAAGTGTCACGGAATAAATTCCCTGTGCAGCCGATTTGTTCAAGAAAATAAAAGAAAATTAAATAACGGTTACATAATATAGCGTATACGTCATTAAGAATCGTTAAAAATCATTATGAGTTCCATAATGTGAACAGAAAAAAGAATAATGTCAAAAACAAGTCATTTCCCATACGACTATTTCATTGTGTACTTATCACCTTGGATTTCCGAACCTTTCCCGCCGACATCTACTCCTCCTCCTCCTCTTTGTTTGGCCACAAACTAAGAAACCAACAAACGTACCGTAAACTGACCAATTAATCATTCGTTAAGTGCAGCCATGACCAATCCACTGGGCCACAACCATAAGATACGTCACCCAACCATGGAGATACAACTGCTTATGTGGGTATCTGTCTGTACCTGTGTGCCTGCATATCTTAGGAACAAAAACCAGAATGCATTCTTTCACCTCGATAATGTGCTGCTGCAGTCAATGAACTTGAAGGAGAGAATCTCCAGTAGCCAAAGTGTGTATCATCATCATTGCTTAATCGTATTTTGTAGCCGTGTACCTGTGCACTTCAGAACGCCAAGTTGTAGAGTTCCCACTCACCAGTCGGTGCGACGGACTGTAATCCTGACTTTTGACTTTTAATTTTTTGCGCTACCGTCGTCGTAGTGATTCGAATATGGTTCGAGGTATTCTACTTTGCTACTCTCTTTACGGGTTCAGCTCTAAAGTAGGTAGGTAGTCCTCTACCTCTTTACTCTTGGCTATGAAAGGAAACTAGTATAGATATGCATTATGGAGAAGAAACAAAACTAGCGAGAAATGTTGCTGTAAAATAGGGTCAAGAGGTTATAACTGCGAATTTTATTTCTTTCTTCTTCTTGTTTTGTTCTAAAGACCATACGAGTGTACTCGTAATTCCCATTTGTTTCAGTAGTCCCGTCCTAGAAACAGCTGCAAGCAGAGGGGACGAGTGGAGTAGGTACGGGTTGGCTTATTTTCTATGGCTGGCAACCGTAGTTACTTTGACGATGTTTAGCGATGGAAGTGAGATCTAAATTGCTGCAAAAAACGTTAAATGTAATTTGATGCACCGAAGAGCTTTTAATTTTTGGACTTCTTTAGACTTTGGTATAATTGTGCGGCTGGGCAATCAAAATGTCGGTGTTCACTTCAACAGAAGGAACAACGAAATTAAATTTTGGCATATTTCTTGTAAATCAAGTAATTACTTAGGTCCAGTCACGTATTTTAGGCCTAAAACCGATTTTAAATATATTATAGTCTCAATTTTGACACTTGAAAAGAGTATAATGGAAATGAGCTGCAGAAGCTTGCGGTTACAAAATAAACAGACATGACACTTTTTAGGTCTTTTTGTTTTATTAGTTTCCGGACTAATTTTTGCCGCCGGTTGTTAAAAAGTGGATAAAGAGGTACAACGAATGTGGTAATATCAAGTAATTTGCGAATTGTTTCGGAAACATCCCTCAGTAAGTGTGAGGAACGCAAAAGAAAAATAGTCCAGAAAAGTGATATGTTATAGAAAAGTACATTTTATAATGCACTAAGTGGCGTTAATAAAGGGTGATTTTTTAAGAGGTTGAGAACTTTTTTTAAAAAAAAAACACAAAAAATTCGAAAAAAATGAATGAAATATTTATTTGAATCGATAGTTTGAACCTTGCAATTTAAATGTTTAAAGATAATTTCATGCAAATGTTGACCGGGGCTGCGTCTCAGGTAGCCCATCCGCTGAGTCCAATTTTGGCATACTCTTTCACACATATCGGCCGGTATCTCACGAATGAATGCATGGATGTTGGCTTCCAGTGCGTCAATCGAAGCGGGCTTGTCCCTATAGACATTAGCCTTGACATACCCCCACAAAAAATAATCTAATGGTGTCAAATCGCACGATCTAGGCGGCCAATTGACCGGCCCGAAACGTGAAATTAACTGTTCACCAAACTCGCCTCGCAATTGCGCCATTGTTTCGCGTGCTGTGTGGCATGTGGCACCGTCTTGTTGAAACCACATATCATGCAAGTCAAGAACTTCCATTTCGGGCAAAAAAAAGTTTGTTATCATCGCTCGGTAGCGTTCACCATTGACAGTAACGCTGCGATTCGCATCATCTTTGAAGAAATATGGCCCAATAATGCCGCCGGCCCATAAACCGCACCAAACAGTGGCTTTTTCGGGATGCATTGGTAGCTGTTGCAATGCTTTTGGCTGATCTTCACTCCAAATGCGGCAATTTTGCTTATTTACGTACCCATTCAACCAAAAATGAGCCTCATCGCTGAACACAATTTTTCGATAAAAAAGCGGATCCTCGGCCAGCTTTCCAAGAGCCCATTCACCAAAAATTCGGCGTTGTGGTAGGTCGGCTGGCTTTAGTTCTTGCACCAGCTGTATCTTAAAAGGATTTACGCCCAAATCCTTCCGCAAAATTTTCCACGTAGTGCTGTAACAAAGGCCTAACTGCTGGGAACGGCGCCGAATCGACATTTCGCGGTCTTCTGTCACACTAGCTGATACGGCCGCAATATTTTCTTCACTACGCACAGTACGTAAACGTGTTGGTGGTTTAATGTCCAACAAAGTAAATTTGGTGCGAAATTTGGTCACAATCTTCCGAATAGACTGCTCAGAAGGTCGAGAATGCCGATCATAAAATGGAAGCAGCGCGCGATGAACATTTCGAACCGAGCACGAATTTTGATAGTAAAATTCAATAATTTGCAAGCGTTGTTCATTTGTAAGACGATCCATGGTTAAATTGCAAACCAAACTGAAGCTGTTTGACAGTGACACAAGGTACTAAACACACGTCAGCTGTCAAAACCAGTGTTGCCAAAACCAAACCAGCTAAAAAATCACCCTTTACCTTTGCGTATTTACCCAAGTGGCAACCCCTTATTTGGGGATCTGACAAACGTCAATGAGATTAGTTAAGTATTAAGTTTTATCCCTGTTTTATCGCTTTTTCCACAAACAGTGCTCCAGCGAAATAGCTAGCTGCATTCGTCCCCTTCAACAATTTTCTCGCAACACACGTCTCGCAAGGAATGCCCATCAGTTTACCCTTAAGCCCAACTTCGGACGTACAGTAAAATATAGAGATACTTTCTTTAACCGCTCAACACGAATGTGGAATGCTTTACCAAACACGATTTTTCCCTCCCGTTACGATCTACAAGCATTTAAGACCAATACGCATCGGTATCTCCTCTTTCGTCCTCCTTAAATTTCCCTTGGCCAGCGCTGTGCAAAACATTTTAAGGGTATTCATAACCCCTTTAGCGCGCGTGTATTATAAAAAAAAAGAAAAAAAAGTTGTGAACGAAGCGTGCAGGAATAAAGACTGAATTACCGAATCAAGAGAAAAGAATCGAGTGTTTTAATTACCTATTATCAAGTACATACATATCAAAAAGGAATTAAAGTGTATATCAACACAATACGACGCCGTTTAGCAGAATCCGGCATCATGAATGGAAGCGTCAACCCTTAACCGCTACTGACCCAGAAACACATTCAAAGGAGGCTACATAGGGCAACGAAGAATTTAAATCGAGATTGGAGATATCTCATATTTACAGATGCATCATCTTTCTTAGTTTATAATTATTCGAAGAAAGTCTGGACAAAAAAAGGATCTGGAAAGTTGATAGTGTTCACAGATTGATAACTTCGATGCTCAATTTATGTCAAATCTCTGTATGGGACTAACAATGACAATTGCATCTTGCAAGAGGATAACGATCCAAAACATCGGAGTTGCCCTGTACGCGTTTGAAAGACGAAGTCTTGGTACAAATTCAATAGAAAATGTGTGATAATTAATAAAGCAGAAGATCAAGGGGGGGAAAATAGCCACAACGAAACAACTTGCGCGGGTATTGAAACAAATTTGCAGAGGGCTACGTTTAGAAGATGCGCAAAAATTAATTTAAAATTTATAAATAATAATGGCGACTGGACTCCCTACTAATATATGTGATTGCGAAGTCCGTTTTATTCCAAACATTAACAAAAAAAAATATGGCATTTGTCATAGTTTATTTAAACGCACGTTTTTGTTGGACATACCGAAAGTACGGATTTTATTTGTATCTTTTTGGTACACATACGATATGTGTATGTAAATATTTAAGACCAACATTTTAAGCTAAGTCCTAAATGGGGTTTAATAATATTTCTTCTAATACATAATTTATTTTTAAAAACATATAATTTTTGAAATGTTAAGTTGTTGAATTTCCGTATTTTGTTGATATCCATTGAGGAAATATCTTGAAGGTCTATCAAAAAGTATTCTCCCAGAAAATGATACCAACATAGGATTTGTAGTATCCTACTGATTAGTGGTAGATACAATACCTCATCACCGTCAACGTGTATTTTTGGAAAACACAATATGTCGATGACTCTTCTAGATACAACTATTGCTTGACTTTTCTTGCTGTTCAATTTAAGTCCATTTAGTGTTGACCATCTTTAACTGAACCCCCAGCAGATAACTAGATGAATTTGTACATCGGCCGCATTGTTAAATAAGATTAAAAGCAAAGGTCCGATTATTGATCCTTGCTGAACACCCGCATTGATTGTTTCAAAACTCGAGAAATATCCACCAACGGAAACGGCCGGCGGAGGTTCTACCTAGGAGATAAGTTTTTACGAGCTCTAACGTTGTGTCTTCGAAATTTAAAATGTTTATTTTGCTGAAAAGTGTGGAATTATATCCAAGTCTATGGAAAAGTCCAATAGCACCAGTGATGTTACATAATCCTTATCCATGTTTATAAGTAAGTCTTTTACTAAATTTAACCCTTAACGGTCGAAAGGCCCAGCTTTAACCCTTAACGGTCGAAAGGCCTGTGGGCATAGCACTTATGGCAAAGATACCGAAACGCCCCAATACAGTGGCATGTGAAGAATTTAGTTTTCATTGCATTGACTTATCATCCTTTTAGTTGAATTTATATTAAAATGTTTTGATGTTTTATTTAAGTGTTCATTCTTATAAACGTTTTATAAGCGTTCATCTAATTTTCCGTCATCTTATTGGCGAGTATTACAACAAAAAAAAAAAAGCGATCTTGATCGTTAAGGTCTAATAGTGCAGTGTGCTCAGGTCTTGTTTGTATTGTATTGTATTTGGAAGGGGGTTGTCTCCTTAGAGACAACAAGCACGTAGACCTGTAGGCCCATTGTACTTTGGTGAAGTACCACCCCATTCGCTGAATTAGCGATTTGTTGCTGAGCTACATGTCGATCTAAATCTGCCCGTCGCTTTCGCAAAGCGAAGCAATAGGGCAAGATTGAGCTCCAGTAGATCAACGTCCCGTAGGACGTAGCTGCCTAAAGTGGCCTTTCTGATTCGAGCAAAGGCCGGACACTCGCTAATGAAGTGCTCAGCCGTCTCATCTTCTTCCAGGCACATCTCGCAGAGGCCCGAGCTTCTGATTCCAATTTTGTTCAGGTGCTCGTTTAAGGGAGTGAACCCAGTGACCAGTCCTGTGAGGATTTTGAGGTCATTTCTACGGAGGTGTAACAGAAACATAGTTCTGTTTGCCCTGGGCGCGTCTACTAACATTTTGGCCTGTCGGCATGACCTAAGTTCGTTGCCAATGGTTGTAATGCTGTAGTCGCAGCAGTTCAAGAAGCTTGGTTTTAGCATAAGCTGAACTGCAGCCAATAACAGGCTGAGGACCGATAAAAGGGGTCGCTGATCCAGCTTTAGCCAAAGCATCAGCTTTATCGTTTCCCGGGATGTCAGAATGTCCCGGGACCCAGACCAGTGTGATCTTATTACATCGCCCAAGCTGATTCAGTTTGTTGACAGCTTCCTCAACAATTTTTGAGTTGATCAACGCTGCTGAACAGGCTTTGATAGCTGCTTGGCTATCAGAGCAGATGTAGATGGACTTGGATTTCCACCTCTTGTTAAGTGCAATGTGCGCTGTAGTAGCGATAGCATACACCTCTGCCTGAAAGACAGTTGTAAATCTACCCAGTGGAATAGACTGCTCAACGGAGAGCTCATCCATTAAGGACCCGTCCGTCCTGATGGGAAACCAGACCAACCTCCGCTGTTCCATTCAGAGCGATCTGGAAGGAGACATTGGAACCTTCCCCCGAAATTGTATTTGGAGCTTGTGGTGTCCAGAGCTCCCCCCAAGGCTCCTGGTACTAAATCGAGAAGCTCCCCCACCCTGCTACCTCTACTACCTTCACTGAAGGTAACTCGCCTTCCAAGAAGCACACCTATGCGGTATACTGCTTTTCTAGCTTCGTTTTCAATGAAGATATGCAGTGGAGGCAAGGCAAGAAGGATCTCAATGGCGGCGGTGGGTGTCCCTCTCATGGCCCCGGTAATGCTAATGCACGCTAGGTGCTGAAGTTTTTCAAGGCAACGTTTGAGAGGCTTCGCTTTGTACCACCAAGCTATCGAGCCATATACGACATATGGCCTGACTATACTCGTATAAATCCAGTAGACCATTTTTGGGCTAAGCCCCCATGATCTATTGAACATTCTACGGCATTGCCAGAGTATGTTGGTGGCCTTAGTTGTTCTTGCAACCAAGTGGTCTAGGAAGGTTAGTTTTGGGTCCAACAGGATACCCAAGTATTTCACCGTACTAGAAGGTTTAAGCTGGGTGCCTAGGAACGTAGGCCATCTTATAGGAGGCAACTTCCTTTTGTTTGTGAACAGCATCATCTCGGTCTTGGAGGGATTGACCGATAGTGACTGCTCACGACACCATGCTCCAACAATGCTAAGGGCGGATTTCATCCGCTCACAGAGTGCTGGTAAATTGCTACCACTGACGATGATGCATTCATCATCAGCGAATCCACTTGTTGGATATCCTCCCTCGTTAAGTCTTCTCAGAAAGGAGTCAACTAAGAGGTTCCAGAATGTGGTCGACAGGACTCCACCTTGCGCAAAGCCTTTTACAGCTTGCACTGTCTTGGAGTAACTACCTAATGAAGCTGTTGTTGATCTGCTCTTAAGCATCGCCAGGATCCAACCGATGAGTGTCGGGTCAATTCCTTTTGATCTTAGTGCAGATTCAATCATTTCAAAGGCGGGATTATCGAAAGCTCCCTCAATATCGAGGAATACAGCGAGGCTATAGTGCTTCCGGTCGAGAGCGCGTTGCACCCTGCCTGTCAGCTCCACCAGCGCTGTCTCCGTCGACTTGCCTCTTTGATAGGCATGCTGGCTATCATGGATTGGCGCTACACTTAGCGTTCCTATCTTAAGCTGCACGTCAATCAATTTTTCAAGGCCCTTCAAAAGGAAGGAAGAAAGGCTGATAGTCCTGAAACTTTTTCGAAGATCATAGGCTGGTTTACCCGGCTTGGGGATGAAGACAGCCTTGGCCCTCCTCCAAGATAGAGGGACATAGCCTAGAGCAATACTTGCTCGGTAGATCCTAGTGAGAAACAGTAGTATTGTATCGATTCCCCTTTGAAGGAGTATTGGATAAATACCGTCTGGTCCGGGCGATTTGTAAGGTGAGAAAGATAGAATGATGGTTCTTACCTTTTCTCTCGTTACAGTGCTCACCGCTGACCTCCATTGATCACTAGTGGGCCTGCTTTTGTATGGATTATGACTCTCCTCGTCAGCATCGCTGCATCCAGGAAAGTGAGTCCCCATTAACAATTGTAGGGTTTCGTCTTTTGAGGTAGTGAAACGACCATCGGGATAGCGCAAGGTGTCAAGTTTGGCATTTGGGTCCGCAGAGAGAACTCTTTGTGCTCAGGTCTTACCTGATTGACAAACCGTGAGAAAGTTAAAACGATTGAGGGGGTCTAACACCTCCCTATTTCTAAAATGAGCTCAACCTTACTAACTTTACTTTACAGTTGGCCAAACAAAATTATATATGTAATTTCTTGCCGTTTAAATCCTATTTAATGAGTCTCTTAAATAAGTCTAAACCCATTAGAAATCAATTTCAATTTCAATTTCAATTTATTATACATATTAAGTTTAGAGGTGTACAATAAGACTTAGTCTTTTATAGTACTAAACAATTTAGAATAATAACAATTAAATTCATAATAAATATATATAACTAAATTACAAAGTAGGATAACAAAATTATGTGAGGAAAATTCAAAAAATTACGAAAAAACTATGAAAGAATTATTAAAATACATTATCATTGCTGCATGTATATGAAAACATTACATTTAAAACTTTTAGGATTTCGAATTTGTTTAATTTGAATAGGCAAAGAGTTCCAGAGCATTGCAGAGTGAATAAAAAACATACGGGAGGAATTTAAGTACTTAAATGAAGGAATATTGATGTTAAGTGTTCTCTGAGATCGCGAAAAAGATAATTTATTATAGAGATACCCTGGAGTTTTACTATGAAGAACGTTGTGAAGAAAAATTAGATTTCTAGCTTTAAGGAATTGCTTAAGAGTACAACCCAGGATATTGTCTGATAATTGAGATATTCTATCATATCTTTTCAAACCATATATATAACGGACAGAATCATTAAAAGCAACTCGAAGTTTGTGCTGAGAAAGAGAGTCCAGTTCACTGTATACTACCTCGGCATACGTAATGATAGGTAATATCAGGGAGATTACCAATTTGCGACGGGTTTCTGTGGGAGTAAAACTTGCCGTCAACCAAAGTTTTCTAAGGCAGCCATATATTCGACCGACAACATAATTTATGTGATCATTAGACGACAGGGTACAGTTAATTTTGAATCCTAAGCTAGTTACTGTATTAGCATAACTAATTTTTGTATTGGAAAGATAGATATCAGGTAAAAGGTTAGGATCAATCGACTTATTTGAGATTGCTATAATCTGCGATTTCGTCGGATTTAAAACGTTGTCTGAAATTTCGAAAGTCTGTGCTTTTATCAGATTCAGACATCATTTTGACTGAACTTCAACTTCAAGCCTATTTCTGTCTATGCAATCACCTCTAATGAAATGTAACTCTCCGTTCTCCTTTTGTTTCTGCCAAAGCTACCTATGTATATCTAGTTAGTAATTTCGCTCATAGATACTTAAACTTGTTTCCTTTGTTTATTTTATTGTAGAAAATGTTTAATGGCCTCTGACCTGTGCTCGTTTTCTCTAACAAAATCTCACTTAAAATCAGCTCTTGGTTTTTTTTTTTACAACTTCTCACAGTCACAGTCTGTAGTTAAGTGAGAAAAGCACGCCAGTTAATTTGTTTTTAAGCCACCGAGATGTCAACCTAACAGAAACCAATTAAAACCTTTTAACACTTGATTACATCCGCTAATAAACTTAAAAGATACTCAAAGCCATGCGGTTCCTGTTAAGCATAAAGAAAGTGCTGAATTCATTCTTTACCTTAATTGCTTTCGAGTGAATATCCCACTGACAAAAAAAAAAACAGCAAAACAAGATACGCAACCTAACCTAGAACGTTCTAAAGGCCTAATTAAGAGAAAATAAAAAAGCTAATTTAAATCAGCAAACATTCATCTGTAACCAGCTATAAATCTGGGATCATCACATGGGCACTGACTTTACAATCTTTACTCTTGGGGGGAGTGTGATTGTTTAGTTTACAAATATTTCCCAAAAACACAAACAATGGGCATATCGTAAACATTGAAATGGGCTTACGAAATCCAAATCGCACACAGACGTGCGTCTATTCCCACAGCAACAACATCAATACGACGATGACTGTATCTGAGCAATCCAAATGTTATCTTATCTAGGAATCCAAATAATTGTGATAAGTCCTCATGTTGGTTTAAACTTTATATAGCATGCCCAGCAATCAGATATACGAATGCAAACAGAAACAGGTACATTGGCAAATAATCAGAAATAGCGAAGGAGAGAGATAGATAGAGAAGGGGGCTATTTAGAAAGGGCATAACTAGCGACTCTGAAGCTACATAATATGTATTTGCAATGCGCTTAGGTGTGTAATAGTTTTAAGGCACAGGGATTTTGTTCTCTGAAATACTTCTCTTGGAATTCATCTAATTGTTGTGCAAATTGAATAACAATTAGTACATTTGTATGCGTGTGTGTGTGTTTGTGCTTGGAGAAGATATAAAAAGTATCTAATGATACTAATCAGATGAGATACGTATTTAGACAAAAACAGAATTTTCGTTGAAATGTATAAATACTTAAAACACGTCAACATATCTATCACTTTTGGGGTAAATGCCTTCAGAAATCGGGCGAAGAAGGTGGAGGTTTTGCAACGATGACGGGGAAATTTTGAAGGTTTAATTTCATCATCACATCACATTTTAACTTTTACCAATATTTATTTTAAGCTTAAATAAACCATGGACTAAGAACTTCTTTACTTTAGCTGGCGCTACAGCTCGGGATGAACCTGGGCCTGCTTCTCACAACCATTTGTATGTGCGTGTTATATTTTTGCACGAATGGAAGGGACCTACAGTTTTTTTCCGACCCCGAACGGCGAATTGAGAAGCTCAATCGTGACAAATGATACTCTTTGATTGCTTGTCAGACATTCGAAATAGGTGGCAACCGTGAAAAACTTTTTTTAGGGGTTGGACCCGGGCTGGGATTGAACCCGAGCAGCATGCGTAGTAGTCCAACGCACTAATCACCACGGCCACGGCAATCACCAAGAATATAGAGGGTGCTCTAGAATCAAAATATCAATTCCGATAAACTACTACCGGATTTTTGTAAAGGCCAGCGAAGTACTCAGCGAAAGGCCATTAATCTGAGAAAGCAACAACTGAACCACTCGGAAGCTGATCACAGCATAATTTTTTTTGTCTTTGTAGAGTACTGACCCACTGAATTTGCTAGGCACTGCGACCTAGGAGATCTGTTCTACCGCAAAGTCAATTAAAGGACCAGAAGAGGTTCAAATTTCCATGTATACCTGGACCTACTTCGGTGTCTGTCTTAGATCCATTCGTAAACCACTTGTTACGTTTAAGATTTGATGTTGGGTTTTCGTGAACCCATGCTTTTCGACTCGGGATCACTATTAGGCATACCTAACGATTTTGGTATGCTGTCATTCACCGCGCAGATCATATTAACCTTTAACTGGGTAGATGGGGTGCTGACAACACCCCAAGCCCTTTCTTTTCAAAAATATTATACTTTGCGACTGACAACACCAGTTGTTGGTACAGTACCTTCTTGTTGTTTTCTATTATACAGATTCAGATGGTTTTAAAAATGTTTAGTAAGCCGTGACAGACTGTTCAAGTTGCAATTTGCGTATTTAATTTTAAAATGACATTTGAAAAAGATCAGGAACGCATTCAGCGTTTATTGCAAGATATAAGTGAAGATTCAAGTGAAGAGCCGGAATTTGTTAAAGCCAAAAATCGTTTCAAAAATTAATACCGAAAGCTCTAGAATGATATCATTACGACAAGTTGACCACAGAACTACTTACCAGAGAAAAGCTGAGCGTAATAAAGTGAAATCATGATGGGGTGTTCTCAGCACCCCACCTACCTACTTAACATACGTTACTAGGTGAGTAATCTCAGAGGTGATGCTTTCAAAGTCCGTTAGTACTGCAAAATTCATCTTTCCTTTCTGCATATATCTGATGGTGCTGCGTTAGGCCAATGAGAGCTTCAATGGCAGTTGTGGAGCATATGATGTGCATAGCACCAGAGATACATATGTATGCATGCGAGTCTCTAAAAACATTTTGTTTTTATTTCTACTTTTTCTAAAATTTTATCAATCACAAGCGCTGCTACCAGTTTGTCTGACATTTTTAAAAGCCACATGCAAAGTGAAGTCTTACAACATGTTGCACAATGTGAACGCTAACGACATCGAATATTTTAGCAGCAGCATACATATGACATAACAATGACTTACTTTTCATCTAATTTTTATTTTGTTTTGCTATTTCTTATCGAATTTTAATTTAAGCATATTTCTCTATTCACAATATTCAAGAATTTTATGTAATACAGTAAAGTCTCGCTAATCCGAATCACCTTTAATCCGAATACCACGCTAATCTGAATGACCCTTTTTTCCCCATTATGTATTCTACAGTCCGAACCTGCTCAATTTTTGTATTCTAAAATCCGAATTTTACAAAAATTACCAAAGAATGCAGATGGTTTTTACAGTTATTTTGTCACATTACTCTTTCTATACCTATGCATACTGGACATGCAAAATACATCTGAACATGTTCATACGTGCAGTATCTATCTTTTCTCGTTGGTTAAACACATTTGCGTCTGAGTTTCTATTCCAAGAGATTGTTTTTTTAGTTTTTGTGGAAAAATGGCTAACAAATATTTAATAAATTAATTTAATTTAATTTTTGTATGTAAAGGAATAATAAATATGATTTGTTTTCTTTAAAAAAAGAAGAGTTTTTTTTTCTACCCTATGACATACTATGTACTCCCCAATCCGTATAATTCGATTATCCGAATAACCCCTTGCAATAATCAATTCGGATTAGCGAGACATTACTGTATATTGTTTTTCTTGAATTTTATAGAACTTTATGTAATATTTTTCTTTACTGTATTTGTAAACTTACCATGTACCTGTGCAAAATCAAAAGTTGACTGTGACTTATTAATGTGCAGAGTTTTAATGAACACCAATAAATTAAAATTAAATTAAAATTTAAATCGGTATGTCCAACATCAATCCGACCAACTCTGTCAGATATATTAGCCCAGGGTTCATAACAAACTGGAATATAAAATTAATAATCGAACGTACTTTTCAACAATTTCACAACGGAGTCGTTATGTATCCGTGTGTATACATAGATAAAGAAAGCAATGCTGTAGGGTGGTGAGTTATATCCTGCGTCTAGCCTGACTCCTACAAAATTAAATAAATATCCACAAAAGGAAATTCCCTAGTATAAATTAAAACTATCAGTGGTCCGCGTAACCGTACACACTGACTATTAATTTAATTTAAAGGCAGGAAATATTTTTTACTTTTTTTCATAATTCATTCAATATTTTATTCCTTCTTATCAAATTTTTTGTTTAAACGAAATGTGAAGTATAAGGAATACAAAATTTTGATATATCTATTTTTCAAATAATAATATTTTGTTTCGGCTACTGCCTCAAATGTTGCCACCTCGTTACAATGCTTTATATTATATCCAGAAAAATTCCTTTATTACATTAATATTTCATTACTACTAAAAGTATGAGGGAATAAATGGCGGGCCTGACGCGTTGAATAGTAAGGAAAAATAGGAGGAAACTCTAATGTATTTTTGACAGGAGGAAATGAACCTATAAGATACGCCAAAATTCGCTCTAGGGTGCGTTGGTGTGGTGTTAGCAAACGCTAAACTGCAGTTTTCAAAAATACACAACAGGAGAAAATCAGCGTTAAATTCAAGCAAGAGGAGAATTAAGTTATCAGTTTTAAATTTTATTCATTATCGGAAGATCTCCCGTTAGTATGTACCTAAGCCTCTGGAATATGAAAGTACGAGAAGATATATCATAGTTCATCGGAAAATGCCCAAGCCTCAACGACTTTCGAAAACAGTTCTTTAAACCTTAATGGGACACCGCAGCTGAGATCATTTTATAAAAATATATTCTCAATACGCTAAGGTACGGGAAAAGAAAAATAGACGACACTCAAAAAGAATGTAGGCAAATACTACATAAATATGTATATACAGTGCACTCTCGATTTTTGCAACTTTGATTTCTACAAACCTCTGGATTTCTTTTTCGATTTTTGCAACAAATCCAAAAAATCGATTCGATTTCGATTTTCGCAACTTTGAGATTTGATTTTCGCAACATACGAAATTTGTGTGTATAAGTTTTACTATGCAATACTCTGCCGACATCAAAAATCGTCTTGACGCAATGTAGTAATAACAACGTGTCTAGATTTTTTGTGTGTTAAATGCAGCGCATCATTCATAGATCAAAACCTAATAAGGTTGACCAAACTCTACTACAAAAAATTTTTGTTTAGCCATCCTGTTTCTTCTTGCAATTACGAAGAAGCACTGAAAAGCTTAAATTTAAAATATGCCATCTTTTCCTTGGCAAGCGCTTGAAAAAAATTAAAAGCGAATAGAATTGCTAAATGTTGGAAAAAACTTATAACAACTCTTGATCATTGGGAGGAAGAAGATTGTGTTCCTTTAGTTCTAATTCGGAATAGAATTTTGTCAGAAAGGCAGCGATGACATCTCTGAATGGATCTACGAGAATCTGCGAAACGTAGAAACCCGAGAAAAGGAAGAAATTTCTGTTAAAAGTGCGAAAATAGATACACAACCCAAAGTAAAATTAGAAGAGGCAATAAAATGCTTCACCTGTGTGCATTGGGCAGAACAAAATTACCTCAAAATTGAAGAAATGATGCAACTCCAGAAAATGCGCAATATACTGTTGCAAAGCGATCTTCTGCAAAACAAGTGCAAACCAAAATATCTACTTTTTTTTAAAAACTTCGGCTGTATATAAATACATATCTACCTACATACTTATTAATTTACTTGCATTTAAATTTCGTATAAATGATTTTTGAAGTGAAACTTCTTTAGCCGCGGTGGGGCAAATTTGCCTGAATCAGACGAAAAGTGAAACACTTCCCCTTATCCAACTTCAACAGGCAGTAAAATAAATTCTAAAAAAAATACACATACATTTCGAGCCACAAAATATCAAAAGTACACTGGTCCCTCGCTTTGCGCGGGGGTTAGGGGAATGAAAAGTCTCGCGCAATGCGAAATCGCGCAAAGCGAAACCGCGCAAAGCGAAGTATGAATTTAATGTAGTTTAGGGTGTTGCGTTCCTGAAAAATGAAATGTTAGCATGTATTTAAGCCGCGCAAATCGAATTTTGGTAGGCAAAAGCATTTCGCGCAAAGGTGAAACCGCGCAAAAAGAAGTCGCGCAAAGCGAGGGACCAGTGTACAAGCAAGCGACGAAAACAACAACAAAACAAGCCAACAAAATAAAATTCTTATTTTCAACCCCACCATGCAAACATTGGGCCATCGCCCACGAGATGATTTTTGCTGACAGAAAATCGGTTTTGTAGGCGAAGGGACTGAGGTCTGCGGTAAGAAACGACTGAAAATGTTCTACCGAGTTTGAGCGGATGAATGACGTAGGAAACTAGTGCATACCTACACATTTTTCAAAATATTTTGCTCCGAAAAAATACTACCACAGTGAAAAGGGGATTATGTATACAATTTCTTCTGACGGTAAAAATGTTTTCATTCAAAAATTCTTCTTCTTGGGTTTATATATTCTTTGGTTTTATTCCTAAAGATATGAAGAATAAAATTCAGCTTGCAATACACTTTTGAATATTTCAATAGTTTATTGGTGGAAGATAAAACTACTTTCTTGTGTACCTAACACATTGCAATACCAGTGCAATACACCTCCGAATGTTTGAAGTGAAACTTATTTAACCGCGGTAGGGCAAACTCCAACTTCAACGGGCAGTAAAATCTATACATAGTATAAAAGGAAGTCCCCGAAATGTGGCTAAGCTCGAGAACCACAAAACGGATTTAGATGCGGTTTTCACTATTATGATCTGCATTTCCTGGCGGAATTTATGGGTGTACTCAAACTACTTCATTACTTATAGGAGCTGAGAATTCGAGATCGAAGTGGCAGAAAACCAAATTTTCTGTCAGTACACAGCCCTAACTCAACAGTGGCTTATTGGATATAAAACAAGTTTCACTTCTAACGCGCGAGAGTCTCACGCTCTTTTTTTTTTCTTTTAATATGTTTAAATGCATAATTTTTCTTTTTAATAACAATAAAACTCTTAAATGTATAGGCAATTTAAGAGTAGCTCGGCCTTTTTAAAGTGTTTTAATTTTCTGTTCGACTTGTGCAACTTTTCGATATTTGCAACAACCTCTGTTTTCATTATTTGCAAAAATTGAGAGTGCACTGTATGTTATTTTTAAATTTGTTTAAAATCGAGCAAACTTGATTCGAGACACTTGTACGGTTTCTATTAGTTGCTTTTTTTGTAATAAACTTATCCCGGTTTTGTAAAATTGAGAAGAGATGATACAGCCACCCCCTATTTTTCTCGATCCAGGCACCGATCCAGGACATCAACTTAAAGTAATTTAAATGAGTGTAACAACTGCTTACGCTTATAACAATACAAGATAATATATTTAAGTGTATAGTACTCATCATTGTAAGACCCTTCTTTGCACAGTTAACCACGAGGGTGGATAACAAAAAAAAATAAAAATCTCCCCACAGAATCGCAACTAAGTTTGAGTCGGCGGAATCGATAAAGTCATTATCATAATTTTGCGCTCGGAAAAAAAAATTAATGTAATCGTCTGTAAGGAATGAATCTCCCTTCTGTATGCAATTCTGAATTCATCTTTTTTTTCTGGGGCGAAATTTCACAATTCCAAGTCAAACATTGCGAAAGAAAAAAAAAGCAGTTGAAATATATAAAATCCCCAGACCACGAAAATGTAATCAAAGAAGTACGAGCCGAGTACTTGTATACCCTCAATCGGATTGGCAAACATTGCGCAATATGCATAATTCTCTCTAAATTCTTATCGGATTACATTTCGGTGTTTTTTTTTTTGTTATCACAAACGAGATACAATCTCGAGATACATTTCAATTGGAAGAACCAAGGAGTTTTTTTTTTTTTTTTTTTCATAATTTGTATGTATGTAGAAACAACTGCCATTGATTTGTTTACACATGGATTTTTGAGGATTTATTTGTAGATACTTGTACATCCGTGTCCTCTGGAACTTAAGAATGTCGTGTCTGTAAATAGCATCTCGCGGGAAATGTCAAACGACAGCGACAAGTCATTTGTGTTGTGAGTAGAATTACACAGAGGAGAGGCGACCCTCCTACTTCCTTATTGACAATTGACTACGAGTATGGTATTTGGAGGATTAACCGTGAGGTTGGCGCATGGATTAAGGTAATCATAATTATTTTTTGGTAACTCTCATCTAGACCAGATGCGTATCTGTTTGGAGAAATAAATTACCTACGAGTATCCTCCCCTAATTTGTGGTGAGTTTTTTTTTTCGTCCCACTTTTAATAGGAGTGCCACAGGCGACATGCTTAGATCCTGTTCTAATCCCCCTCGGTTTTTGTTTTAGACAATCGGTAAACCTTCTCTGTGTTTTGATCTGACAAATTTAATAAATTTCAATATGTAAATCTAAATGCTGTTTAGATAGACAGTAATTGGCCGCCAGAGACGGTGTATGAATTGTGGAAGCAGAGCGATGATAAACGCGCGCTGAAAGCCTCTGCGTGGTGCATATGCCTTTTGTGTGGATTTTTATTATAATTGAGCTCGGAATGGATTAAGAATAATTTTCGTGCCGGGAGTAATTAAGTGAAACGAATTTGTTCTAATTATCTGCCGCAGAGGTGAAGTGTGCGAGCAGATGTTTTGAAGTCGATTTTTATAAAAAAAAAAAAAAAACAAATTAGATAGTGTACGTATTTATTTTGGATAAACTTTCCCTACGCAGGATGTTAATTTGTTTTATTTTTGGAATCCTCCTACACTTGGAAACAATGTAATTACGGTTAATGAAGCTAAAATTATACATCAACTCAGTTGTCTTTGGTTAAATTGGGGTGTGAAAAATATTCTCCAAATAGAAAATCAATTTTGAGTTAATTACGTGCTGTTAACACCTTCTAGCTGCCCTTAAACTGGGCTTTTAGAATACCAAAAATATATAGATAGCAGAGGAAGGTTATGTTTAAACCAAATTCAATCTCAATTTTTTTTTTTTATCTTTATGGTCATAGATAGTTGTGTGTAGCAAGGTTGTTTGTAGCAACTTGGCAAATATACATAATCAGTTAAATTAGCTTCTCGCTATAATCATTTCTTGCCAACGTTTTGAATAACATTTAAATTGATGTTCAGCAATGAAGCATGAATTCGTGACTTTAAAAGACTAATAAAACAGAAAAACCTTATAGTCACCCAATCCAGAGATAACTCGATGACAAGTATGATACATCATCTTCCTGGTGAAACCATTGAACATTGTTGTATAACAAACTTAAGTCAAAATGTTCAACAAAGACTACCAACTTCACAGTACCGCTAAAGTTGATTCATTCAAAAATGTAATTAAATTCGTGATGTGGTAATAAAAAGATCCACTGGACGATGGGAATCCTTTATCCTGTTCTTATGACTTAAAATGGATATATTATACTTATGTACATATGATATGATATGATATGATTCATCTCTTAATTTTACCATGAAAGCAAGGTTGTATCGATATTTTGATTTTATTTGCATTCCGTGACCCCTTTGGTATTCCAAAATGAGTATGTGTGATGTTTGGGGGAAATCTGATAATTCCAGAAATGGAATTTTTCTGTTTAGAGTACCATTTGGGATATACAGTAGACTCTCAGAAAGATAAACTATTCCAAAAGATGAACTACCCACTACCCAGAAAGATGAACGGAATTTTTTCACCATTGCAGTATTCTAAAAGATGAACGGGTTGGTTAACGCTCTACCCATAAATTTGCTTTTCTTCTTTATTCGTGTTTTAGTTACTCGTAGTAGATTCATATAACTGTTATTCTTTGGAAAACTGTTCTTTTCTGCTTGATTCTGCACTTTTGCATTTCATTTCGTTTTTTTGCATACCAGCGTGAAGAGAATTTATGTAGAGGAAAAATATCACCAGTTAGGCCAATGCCACACGAGCGCCTTTTTCCGCGCTCCCTGAGTGTAAAGAAAATGTACACACGGCTCCATTTTGGTGGCGGGCGCTCATATGTACTATGTACAGTTCTATTGGTTTTCTATATTACTCATGAAAAAAGACGCTCGTGTGGCAAAGGCCTTAAAGGCCGAGTAATGTTTTTAACTTTAAAAGAAAAGTGCAAAGTGTTGAAAGACATCTTAAACTAAATTAAGTACCTGCTCAAAATTAAGTACCTATTCAAAAAATCCGGTCAAGTGCAAGTTAAACTTGCGCAATAAGTGTTCCGTACTGTATCAGTTATTTTAACTACATACATATGTATGTCATAAATTTATGTTGATAGATCTATATGAACCCTTTCTTTACGATACGATTTCTACTAAAGATACAATGATACTTTGTTCGATACTCACATATATGTACAAACATAAAAACATATATAGGTACATATATGTACATATGCACTTGTATATCTACAGACACAAGAAAGTACATGTGTACCTACATACATAGTTTTATGGTGCACAGCACATTTCAATACAAATAAATTGAGCACAATTTGCGGAAAATAAATTCAAATTTTTACCTACATAAATGTATACCAACAAGTAAGTTGAACAAATTACCTACATATGCATGTATGTATGTACATATGTCTCTGATGTCCTTTCTCATCTGCTCAGAATAATAGTTATACACACACACAAAGTAAAAGAGAAAAAAAACAACAAATAAAGCATGTATATACATACATACATATATACCTACATAATATGTTCATATGTATATGTATTTACAAGAAATGTACGCTTGTGCATCAGATTTAATTTTTCGTCTCGTTATTCGTTCAATTGCATTAACTGCGTATTTTGCGATTTGTCTCCCTCTCTGTGGCTGTATATACACAAATTCAATTTTTTCCAATAGAGTAAAAGAGAGAGAGAGATAATAGGAAACCATCAAGCTTCCTTTATGTGTTATATTATGTATCATTGGTTTAAGTCTTAGGTCAATAGTTATCCGGTAGGAATATGCCACGAAAATTCGCTGCGGGTATAACACTTTTGCCATCAATTATTCAATTTTTACTCTCGTATCTACTTTTAGGCGTTGTGATATTTTTCTGGGTATGTAAACAGTAGGGTAGTTGAAATTAAAAAATTAATTAAAAAAAAACGGTTGAAGTAGGGCAGTCGTGAGAATTATGTTTCCATCTACACTTTATTCTCAATGTTTGTGATTTTATTCATATTTTTCTGAGCGATATTTTCGGAGGAAAAGCTCGGGACAGCAAGTTGTAACGTTTTGTGAAAATTTGTTAAGAAACTACCCCCCCAAAGTCGAAATTCAGCTTTTTAAGTTCTGGTCTGTGTTTAGGCCACTAATTGCTACAACTGTTCCAAATTTCAATAGTCTAGGTTAAGTAGTCTCTGAGAAAAAGGCCTGTGACAGACAGACAGACAGACAGACAGACAGACAGACAGACACCGAACTGATTCCATTAGTGTTCCGTTTTGGTACGGACGGAACACTAAAAAGATGAACATTTCGAAAGGATGAACAGGGTCTGTTTTTTATTCGTTCACATTTCCGAGATTCTACTGTACATATCTATTTTCATTTAATAAAATTAATAAAGTCTACTAAAACAAATATATATGTACATGAATTTGAATAAGTTTTTTTTTCTTCCTTTATTTATAAAAACTATTTAAAATGCCTCTACTGGAAAACATTATACTGAAGTTACCAGATTGCTCCCAAATACCACAGATACAGTATGTGAAATTTAGAGGTTTTCTTTCAAACTCCTTCTAAGCAGAACCCGCTATCTCTCAAGGGAGTCACCTAGGTCCACTTGATTTTATTCTTGCTATGAATAATGTTCAATCATTCAGAAAACATAGTTACATCCCTATATTTGCCGATGATATGAAAATCAGTAAAACCATTACAACCATAAATTAGTGTATGGGATCACCACGTAATCCCGAACGACTAAAATCTCGAACGAAAAAAATCTCGAAAATTTATTTGATAAATTTCGAGAACAAAAATCTCGAATGGACAAAATCTAGAAAATACAAATCTGTATCTCGAAAGACTTTATCTCGAAAAAAATTAGCTTTCGAGATTTTTAAAATCTCTTCATTTTACTGCAAAAGTAATTTAAAGGATTTTAAATGTAAATTTTGTAACTTTTTTGAAAATAATAAAAATTCAACAAACTTTTTACAACAAAAAAAAAAAAATTGTTGTTAGCTCATTTATTTACTCAAAATATTTATGTTTACTATAAAAGCATTGGTATTATACATAATGTATATATTTATAATATTTTTTTTCTTTTGGATATTGTAGGTAGGTACAGATAAATGTGAGACTTCCCCTCAAAACTTTTAGCGTTTATGCCAAGACCAAGACTCACATTTATTTTGTATTCTTGGTAAGCTTAGTTGTGTTTGTTCAGTACATGACCCAAAGGAAGGCAAATTTATTGGTTTATATAATTTTTTTGAAAAACCATGTCCACGTCGATCCGATTTTAGAAGACCTGTTTGTATTCAGTAAACTTATTTGCATGCATGAACACTGAATCAAACACTTTTCTATATAAAAAAAAAATGCAGAATTGATATGCGCGAATTATTAACATTGTCTCAAAAATTAATATCAATTCGAGATTTTGGTTTCGAGATTTTTTTTTCTTCGAGATTTTTGTTTTCGAGATTTTTTTTTTCGAGATTTTATTTTCGGGATATCGTGGTAAGCCCTTAGTGTAGACTTCTGCAATCATATATGTAGATACTATTGATAAATTCAGTATGTGATGCTATGAAAATGGTTTAGTTCTTAGCCCACTCAAGTGTCAGTACATGACATTCTCTAGAAAACGGGTACAGGCTGTGTTCAATTACTTGGTATCTAATAAATCTCTCTATCGGGTTTATGATTTTGATGACCTCGGTGCTTAGTTCAGCCCCTAGCTTGATTTCATAGAGCATATTAACCACATTGTGAATAAATCAAACTCAATGTAAGGTTTCGCTAAAAGTTGGTGTTAGGAATTTAAAAATCGTTATTTTATTCTCTCACTTTTTAACAGTTTTGTCCGTCCTCACCTTGAATTCTCAAGTATGGACACCACATTAAAAAAGTTTCCCTGGGACGATCCTTTTAACCTCCCTCCACATTTGCATCGGATAAAATTGTTGCAAATGCAAGCTTTAGCTCACAGACATAATTTTTATACATCAACTTATCTCAGGTCTGATTGATGTACCTGATTTACTATCCTGTTACTGATCATAGAACAAATGACGGGATGCATGAGCTAATTAGCCGCATGAGTTAATTCTATAATTTAAATTTTTACTTTCTTGAATTTAATCTTAACAAGATTACACTTTCGTCGCATATGGTACGTATTTCAACGAACAGTTGAGGAAAAACAAACCGAATTGACTTCGAATTATAGAGGTAAAAAACACCATCCCGTTTGAATTAAAGAGGTTTTCAAGTTATTTTGCACAACAGTAAATTCGAATTAAAGAAAGTCCCATTCATAGGTTTTCTTTGAGTAACAGATGTTTTCTCAATGCACTTCTAACGGTTGTACTATTTATAGAGGTTTTCGAATTATAGAGGTTCGACTTATCTAGAGTCCACTGTATTTTGAAGGACCAAATATTGAGATGGTCTTTGTGTATTCGACTTCCAAGAAGACCATGTCTTAAAATTTGCTGTCCCTATAACACTTTTTGTTTGTAAATGATATTTATTGACTTTAGGTTTCGTGTTCTACTGAAGTAGATGTTGAAGTTTCGATTATGAAGACTTTGTAAGTTTTAGATAGCTTGTTCGTTGATCAAATCCTTTCAGAGAGAAGAGGAACTCAAATGAACATTTATCGTTCTACAATCAAAAATTTCTTTGAATATTGTGTGCCTGTCTAACTATGTATTTATCGTCCTCTTCCCAACCCAGATCAGTTCTTTAAAGCTACATTTCCATCCATCTGGAGAGGATATGGCGCAATCTTTAAGTGCTTCTAGGTGCAGACAGAATAGATTTTGTTACCACACAGTCTCTGTGGTTAACCTTTTAGAACACATCCTTCAATTGAGGTCTATGAAACTAGGTTCTAGCCTCTGTAGTCAAGGAATTCACCAGATGGCGGTAGATGTAACAAATAATCTGCACATCAATTTTCAACTGTAAATATGTAGAGATGTTGTGATAAAATGGCAGAAAACACTCCTCTGACCGGGCTATAATCTAGGTTAATACTCTGTTAGTTGGGTGACCAATCGACCCATTCGCTCTTTCTAGCTAAATGAATTCTCATTATATAATGTACTCCATATGATGGAGGTCCTTACATTGATCACATCTCCCATTGAAATCTTATAAAGAACGACATCCCTTTGAGTAGAACATTTTATCCTTGATATGGATACCCAACAAAGAGTAACAAGTTGAGGGACACACTTTTCTTTCCTCATTTTCCACTTTTTAATTAAAATCCCAACACACTCGTCCAAACGCAGCTGAGGTAGATAATCTCACTACATCCAGTTCTATTCTAGCAATTACCTTGAATCGAGGGCACTAGTATGTATGATACGTAGCAGCAGATATTAGATGTCCGCAGCTCGCTCTTGAATATGTGTACACACATAGAACGCTCCATTAGAATCCTTTTCTAGCTCAACCAGCGCCCATACATTTTAAATGGAAACCATTCACATTTGAGTTTCATTTTCTGCGTTTCAAAAATATCCTCTTCAACTCTATTATTACGACACGAGAAAGTATCTCCATAGTTTTGTGTGTATTCATGTGCTGGTGATGGTGATATCACTTGAAGAGCAACGAAGAACATAAAAGTGAAAAGTGGATCACTGGTGGTGTGTTGTGTGCACGGCCAAAATATTTGGCTCCACTTCTTCTTCTTCATCATCGTCGTAGTCGTCGTCGTCGTGGTCCCGGTCGTCTTTCACTTCCACTTCCACTTCCACATCTATTTACTACTGTGTGGCAATAAAATGCCGGCATTTTAATTAATAGTGCTTTTTATTTGATGCGCTCATGTACACTGGTGGGGGTGCAGTGCAGTGTGGTGTCGGTGTGGTGGTTTTGTTATCTTCTTGTGGTTCTTTGTTTCTCAGTTTTCGGGAATAAAATTTGAAATAATTGAGATACTTGAAAATTGAATTTCGGAAAACTGAAGTAGAGTAGCGAGCACACGATATGTGTGGGAAGCTGACGCCGCTGATTATGAGTGGATACCTATTGACTGTTGGTGGGGGATTAAAAAGTCAAACTTTGATTGTTTGTTTAAGTACTAATGAATGCTTTTAGGGAATTATGATATTAAATAAACTCGATACAAAGTTTACACTTTTGTGGAAAGGGAAGACAAGAATTCAGTTAACGGAACGTAAGCTAGCGTTATTAATGAGACAAAAGTCATGCTGCTGTTTCTGCAAATGTCAGATGTCCAAAGTATTGTCACATACATACAGGATGGTTCTTAAGGCAACAGAAATATCAAGAAGTCGGTATTCAGCTTTAAAAGGCTGTGAAAAATGAAAGCCAAGTGAAGACTTAATTGTGTTTTGAAGTGAGGCTTATTGTCTTTTCTTTTTTACATTCTTATTATTGTGAGTTGAAAATTTACCGTCTATTAGTGTCCACTTGAGGCCCCAGATGCCATTGTGTCATTTTTAACTTTTTCGATAGGTCTTACTGTTATGTAGATTATTATTTGTGAAAACTACAGAGTAACGTGAAAGGTTTTACTTGTTTTACGTAGTTTGAGCGTTAAACGACAGTTGACGGCAATACCGACTAAAAACTGAATGAAAACTTGACGAAACTACACACAAAGAGATAAGCTAGCTTAAATTGACATAAATTAAGATGAATTAGCTTCTTAAATCGTAAAGAAAAGGCTTCCAACTTTCGTAACGAAATATAGATAAACAACAATATGACAATAATAACTTAAATATTCCCATCAACTGGAGGCAGTAAATAAGTCAGTTAGCCTGTGATAAAATCTGTCAATTCCAGAGTAGAGAGCTAACTATAGGTACATCCAAAAAAGCGTATACGCATGAGTCCGCTGATCTGAATTATTTCTACTCAAAGCAATTTTCTAAGGCTCATAAAACCAAAACATCACAGGTGTGAGAGTATGGTCAGCCATAGAAATACAGTAGAATCCGCTTAAGACGCTCTTCAAGGGACCGACAGAAAATAGCGTCTTAAGCGGGAAAAACTAAAAAATTACATGCAATTAAAAATATGGTTATTTTATAAAGAGAGTTGAAATTATACATGAATTATGCTAGATTTCCTTGCATCGCTTGTACTAACCATTGTACACAATCAAATTCTAATGCATTGACACCACCTGTATGTACGTAAGGCGCACATAAGAAATGAAACAAAACTGACAAAAGTAACGACCACAAAAACGACACGCTTCCCAATGCACCTGGAAAAAAATTTAAAAACCAAGAAAATACAAGCTTTACGAAGTGTATCGTTATAGCATTAAGCGGAAAATAGAGCGTATTAACCGGATTTTTTTTCATACGAATTCTTATCAAAATGAAGGGACCGGAGAAAAAGTGCGTAAAAAGCGGGATAGCATCTTAAGCGTGAGCGTCTTAAGCGGATTCTACTGTATGTTGCAAATTGTTGTCAAACAAAGCAAAAAGGACTGTTCGCCTAAAATTCCGAATCTGAATTTATCTATGGCGGGAGATTAAAAAAAAAGAAGTCAAACTACATATTTTGAAACTTGAGAAGTACCTATATATAGTATATATATTTATTGTCTGTGATATAAGCTTATTTCCGGCAGTTTATCGGATAAGTCCACCTAAGTTTGCATTTTCCTCTCTACTACTCGTCTTAAAAACAATGTTGAGATACAATTTCATAAAGTTAACGTTAAATTTCTAAAATCAATAAGTTAAGGTAGCAACAAGCATCACTTGATTCTGAAATACGCGAGTGTACTTGAAAAGTTACACATGTTTGGCCCGTGATTTGAACAGACTCAAGGAAAACACCTCGATTGAGACATTTTTATTCGGCATAAAACCATAAAAATTACTTTTGAAAAAGTTTCTGAAGATATGATTCCGATGAGTAAATTCCAAAAATCTATGCACCTGCATACATATCGAAAACGATAGTTTTTTTTGTATTTTAGCCTCAAAAGATGTCATTTAAACTCCACCGGAACATGACACCGTGGCATAGTGGTTAGTGCGTTGGATACATGATGCTCGGGTTATATTCCAGTAAATAATCGAATGTTTGTTCACGGTGCCACGGCCACCTCTTCCGAATATCTGACAAGCACTCAAGAGTATCAATTGTCAACTCGCCGATCGGAGGCAAAAAATTGTAGGTTTCTTCCATTCGTGTAAAATGGCATGGACAAATGGTTGCGAGAAGCTGGCCCTGGTTCACCCCGAACTTTAACGTCACCTAAAGACAGAAAGGAGGAACGTGGGATAATTAGGACCACTGTACCAAAGGGATTACCATAGTTGTTCGGACAGAATAAGTAGATGTTTTTCGAGAGCCCTACTAATGTATATCTATGCCTGTTTGTATTTTAGTTTAATACTTGCTTCTAAAAACTTACATAGGAGAACATCGGCTCTAGAAGTATAAATAAAATTTACCAGACAAGAATGTCGAAATCATTTTTACTGAGCTATCTAAAGCGACATACATAAATACAAGTAGCTTTGTAATGAACAAGATGGCTTTAATTATAATATTCAATGAAAGAATCTCGTTTTATCTTTGGATACGTTTACCGTTTTGGTTTTTAATCACACTTAGAAACATTGGGCACCGTAGCGCATGTGGTTAGTGCGTCGGACTACTGAGCCAGCGGTCTTGGGTTCGAATCCCGCCGCAAACACCTAAAAAGTTTTTCACAGTGCCCACCTCTTGCGAATGCCTGACAAGCGTTCAAGAGTATCATTTGTCACGTAAAGCTTCCCAACTCGCCGTTCGGAGTCGGCAGAAAACTGGAGGTCCTTTCCATTCGTGCAAAAATATAACGCGCACACACAAATGGTTGCGGGAAGCTAGACTTGGTTCTACCTAGGACTGCTGCACCCAAATATGTATTTATTTTATTTTTTTAGAAACATTAAAAAATAGATACAGCAGCTCGAAGCCAAACTCGTATACCCGAAGCATTTAGTTTTATTTGGTAAAAACAAAAATTGTAATCGGCCTTATGGAGTACCTTTCGTATGGTTAAAGTGCGCACCTTTTTCCCGAGCTCACTTTCTACAATATCTGCTAGTTTTGGAGCGCTTACAAATGGGTCTGGTTTACTTTTCGGGTAAGGTATCGGTCGTACAGATGCCTCTGTAAAAACTTTGTTGTGTGCTGTTTTAGGTTTATTTTGTCCACTTGATTATTCTTAAACCCTTTTTAAATAATATTAAATTGTGGAATGACTTCTGTCTACAATTTTGCTTATTTCACGTAAAGATGTCCCTTCCTTAAAATGTTTAACTATCAACTTTCTCAGTTCAAGACTGGTTTGACCTCTTTGTCGTAGCAGGATAAAGTATCTAGTAAAATTGTTAAATCTGCTATAAGAAATAATAAAATAAATGGAGTCAGATGGCGCCAGCCAGAAAATATTGCATTCATTTTGACCGACTTTGGCTTTAAATTCATTTACTGTTGTAGTATTTTTTACAATAATGAATATTTTTTTATTCTACATATTTGTTGTCATTAATAAAGCATTGAATATACTATTAAAAGCTATTTGAGGTTTTGTTTGCTAACCCTTTTATAAAGTATTTTTAACCAAATGAAACAATAAGTGTTGGGTATACGAGATTGGCTTGGACCTACTGTATGTAGGTAGGGTACCATCACTGATCCTCCAATGTACTAAGTTTCAAATTTAGATTGAACTTTATTTTATTATTAATTTCTTAATTTTGTAAATAAAAAAGAAACTCACCTATAAATGAACAGCATAGATGCAAGACTGCAATCGCAAAAATCCTTACTTTAACTTTGGCCATAATGTTATCTGCTGCTGTTAATCGGTTGTTTCACTTTCGTTTTTTTTTTTTTTTGTTGTTTTCAACGAAAACAAAATATTTATGTTTATGCACTTAAATTAGTGCCAAAAACACTATTTATTTTTAAGTACAGGAACGAAAATACAAATTAAAAAAAAAAAGACAACTGTCACACACGCACTATTTTATCTTTCACTTTTCTCTGGGCACACACACCACAGAGGACAGAGAATGTAGGTTCTGCACCTTCTCCTTGCCGATGGGGAGACAAAAATTCTAAATTTAAAATGTGTTGAACTAAAAATACAGTTTTTTTTTCTTTTTTAAATTAATTTTCTCTTCCGTCACTAAAATTCACTAAAAATAAAAAATAAAGATAAATTAGAAAAGAAAAAGACTTTTTAATTAAAAAAAAAATAAATAAATAAATAAATAAATAAAAATAAGGTAAATGTCACCAGAAAAAAAACAATAGAACTGCTTTAATGGGAATTCTTTCGAAATAACTAGGCAGTTGGTTAGTCAGACTGTTTTATTCGATTACTCATTCACTACGTTTGGTAGACGACGTTCACAGATACTTTTGTTGGATTGGAGTCACACCGGAAAGCCACTTGTGAAACAATTATTATTATTTACGCTCTCTAATCATTCTCAATGGTTACACTCACACGTGTTATTCGATCGGTAGAAGTCGTTTTTTTGTATTTATGCACATATAAGCACGTAATTTGCAACGGTTTTATTTTCAGAGACAGATGGACAAGTAGACATTCACTACTGACTGACTAACTGCCTGCATATTCTACCGTTGACTAGATGCACTGTATAAAAACAAGTATCCCAGTATCTAAGTATGTTTTTCTTTAAGTTTTTTTTATCCACAAAACTGTGAATTAAGTTGAATTAACAGTAGTCTGCTGGTGTTGTAGAGTTCCGGATGGTTGATTCTGACCGTTGCAAAAAAAAAAAACAAAAACACAGAGGTATCTCGAACAAAATAAAATCTATCTTTTTTTTTGTTTTTAACACTTCACCGATCCGAATGCCAAACACTTGTTTTGTTGAGGCGACTACTTTTCCCTCTCACTTGCCCAACTGTCGTTTCGTTGTTCGTCGACGATATCTGAATCTGTGTGTTGGTGGATATAATTATTTTATTTTACCTGAGTTTTACTAGAAAATATCCACAAAACCACAGATACAAATACAAATGCAGGCCAGGGGGAGAATAATTGTGTAACCGGTTCGTTAGAGTTTTGACTTTTGAGCCAAGAAACGCGCGAGGGAGATAGCCAAGTTGGGGGGAATTTTTATTTTCTTTTTTTTTTTGTATTGGAGGCACGATCACTTTTATTGGAAAGTAAAATGAGTAATATAATTTTTTATTTATCTAATTTTGTATCTAACCGTTTAATAGTTAAGAGAAGATTTAAAATATATTTTTTTTTCTCTGTCTTTATTCTCCGGCACAAGTACAAAATACAATACGCGACCAAATTTCAACGACAACTGAAGTTGATTGTGTTCACTTTACGGAGTGCAGCCACAGCTGGTGGTTGCTCGTTTAACTCTGGCAGCAGGCAAACTATGTGGCTGCGGTGTGGTTAGAAACATTTGTGTCAGTTGGAAATTATGGAATGCGTACCGATTGGAATTGTGCGCAACATTTCTTGGAGGCATATAATTGGGTGTTTCTGTTTTGTTGTGTTGCGAAGAAATTCCAATTGGAAAGTTTGTTGTTGACGAATTCAAATGGATTGGAAACATGTTGCTGGAGATTGCAATCAAATGACGCAGTGGCATTCTGGAAAAACATGTTTGGAACTTAGGAATTTCTTGTGCAGGGCTGGCATTGAGGGAAGATATATATATTTGTTTGGTTTACGATTCAAGAGATGGATTTTAATAGATTATAGTTTTTATTATGAAATAGTAAACATTTTATTAATTGTGAAAACCAACAGTAAATATAATTGTTGTTTCTCAGGTTCTAGATTTATAGATTTACCAATCTTTAGGACTTTAGAATTTTTGTCTACAACATCGAAATCTATTAATCTATTTAGTAGGTAATCTAAAATTCAGGTTTGAGATACTTTTTTTGTCCAATCTTTATTTGTATTAGACTTACACCGTAAGACACACAAACTTTAAAATGTTTGCAAGCTTCATGGTGAGACGATGCATGTGCTACTAAATACAGTGAAACATCCCTTAGGCGGACAGTGACGGTGACAATATTTGTGTCTGCTTAAGGGAGTTGTCCGTTCAAGGGATAAACACAGTTTTTTTGAAATAAAGTTTCATTATTTATTAAAACATAAAAAAAACTGTTACTTTATTTGAACGATTAACAACACAAAAAAACCAAAACAAAACAAAACAAAGATTGGGAATCCTCGCAAGTGACTTCAGTCGCAGCGGGGTGTAGTTTTACTACACATATGATATTTACCGCCGCGCGCTACTTAAAGGCGGAATGTACTGTACCGTAGGTACTGTACTAAATGTGTACGTTACTTCTGTTGAATTTTGTCCTTTCGTTTGCATCTGTTGCGACTGTGAGCAAGCATGTCTCTTTCAAATTCAAATCAAAATAAAAACAAAAACTCGGTTTGAAGCTACGGAGGATTTTTTCTTTGATTTTGTCCGTCTAAGGGAATTAAATTAAATAATTTGAGAGAGTTATGAGAGAGTCCGGTTATGGGAGAGTTTTTTATATGAAAAATCGTGTATTTATTTCGGTTCTTTGAAATCTGTCCGGTTATAAGAGGTGTCCGGTTATGAGAGGTGTCCGGAAGGAGAGAGTACACTGTAGATACATAAATTCATATATTACGACTGGCTTTTTGAAATAGCTAGGCATAGGCAGAGATTTAGATTTTAACGGGCTTAGGCAAGGCTATTGTGACCAACATAGAATTATGTACAGTCAACCGCCCCCCCCCCCCCCCCCCCCCCCGCCCCCAAAAAAATGCATCCAAATTTTTTACATTGTTTTTAGAAAACAAACTGTACTCATAGATAATTAAGGATAATTATCCAGTCTTATTTTTGTATGGAGAGCTTTTTCGAAGTCTATATAGATTTGAAAAAAAAAACGCACCTATTACAGGGAACATGTGAATGTGTTAAAAGGGAACTCCCCGAGACACAGGAATGTGATAGGTATATACATTGTTCGCGTTAGAAGAGAACGAAAATCGGGTTATAGCGAAAACGCGTTACGAAAGTACTGCTTTATACGAGAGTTGACTGTATAGATCTTCGATAATTTCTCAAGAAGACCTAATAGGAAACTTTTTCACACCTGAACATCATCAGCATACATGACAATGGAACAGTGGTGTGCGCAGGAGAGAAGGTCATTGATGTACATGGTCCTAATCCGACCAAGTGCTTAAAATATAATGTTCCAGATCATCTCAAATTTAAACTTCTAAAGTTTGGTACAACTGCTTTTGTATTATAGTTTGACATTTACATTTGTCATAAATCAAAACAATGGACGAAGAAGCAGAATTTGATTTTTCGTTTCTTTGGCTTTTTCAGCTTTTTTGGTCCAGTTTCTCCTTGGGCTGAAAATATGTATGTATGTATGTATGTACGTAGGTACTCGTATGTTTCAATTTTCTTAACAGAACTCACGATTTTCGGTCGTTTTCCATTGTTTACTTCTAAAGCGTTTGACAGCAGTGCCTGACAAATTTTTTGTGAGAAACATCACGAAAAGAGATCCCGATAAAAGGAAGATCTTACTTTGTTTTTGTAATGTGTGTAAAAAGATGATCCGGTTAAATCATGAGAATAATGAAATAATAATAAAACACTTGACCGAAGAAGAAGAAAATCGGAACAGGTTTCAGTTTCCTCAGATTTGTGCTGACAGTGTCCCAGGACCCAGGCTAAAGTGACTTGAGCGATATCTACGATTTCGAGGTGACCAAGGCCAATGTTCCTCGGAGCGCAGGTTTAATAGAGAATCACTCTTGCCATTCCCTTTTTCTAGAGGAATGAAAACACTTGGGTACCAGGACCTCTTCACAGTTTTATTAGAATAAATCATAAATACCTATGGAGAGTACCCATTCAGAGCTTTGCAAAATTTTCCAGTGCGAATGCCCCTGTCAACAGCTGAATAAGTAAATACTTAGCTGCAATTTGGTTTCTAATCGCTTTTTGGACAGTCCCAGCCAATGCAAAGCAATAAAGAAATATCTTTAAAGTCAAATATTCTTTGAATATTTATTTCTGCTTCCTATGAACTACCTTGTTAAAGTTGGGAGAAAAACAATAGAAACTAATTAAAACGACGCGGCATGATAGGTTGAAACCAAACCATCCAATTTATGCCTTTTCAATATGAGTCTACATCACAGAATCAACAGGTGTCGCCGTTGCGAACATGAATCTTTGGAAAATTCGAATTCGAATCGAAGTTACATGTATTTTCTGAAACAAAAAATCAACATTCCAATTTCAACTCAACAGCAAATGTATCCGCAACATATGTATAGCAATACAAATGCTGGTGGTGGTAACTGGTAATATACGTAGATAGCTTCGGTAAACTCCAAATAGAAAGGAAGCGGCAAATAATGTAACCACAATCAGGCAGGTAAAACGTTAGCGATAATCGAATAGATATTAAAAAAAAAAGAATGTATAAAAAAAGAACCGAGCGAATAAATGGGATGAGGGTGAGGGAGTGTTTTGTGTAATTTAATAATCGCACGTGGAGGTATGCCACTTGAAAAGAGCTAAGAGGTTTTTTCTTCGTTAAACCATTTGATGGTTTCGTTTGGAAAGAATGATGACAGGTGGTGAGCTAGTGAATTATTAAAAGGAATTAAAAAAAGAAACTTCAAGTTATGTGCTACCCCCAACGTCAGGTGTTATGTATTTTTTTATTGTCGTATTCTTCTGTCCTTTTGTTACTTAAAAGATTGTGTTACAGTTTTTTTTTTTTTAAATTAAATGTGGGTAAAAAGTTTTCCAAAGGAAGTATGTATGTATGTAGGTACCATCCTTTTGTTCTTGTAATTGATACCTTTTTCTATAGAATATCGCATGAGGGGTTTCGAAGTGAAGAGCATTTCACAAAATCGCTTGACAGTTTAATTGTAAAATTAAATACATTTTTTTATATTTTTTAGACATCCCTGAGAAGAGAACTATGGAGGAGGAAAACCGCATGACCTGTTTGGATACGATAGTTCATATTTTCCGTTTATTTGTGCACAAGAAGATAACGAAAAGACAACACGTGGTCTACGAGAGAATCAGGTGAAACAGCGAATAGATGAACGAAGAGAACAGCTCATGGGAAAACTAGGTAGCCTAACTCCAGTACCCTTTAGCAAATAGAGACTTAAAAATAACGCGCTGCATAGAGATACTATTCTGTAGTAATCTGAAGAAAGAAATATAAATAAAGGCTAGGCTTTCTCCATTCACCCATATGAAGAATCCATGCAAACGTAGAAACTTCTAGAAAGGGTTCGAAGTCAAAAATTATAAGGTTCCTCCAGCATTTTATAAAATCTTTATTAAATTCGGAAATACAAATTGTCCATTCGTACCGCTTTTTTAATCCGCAGTTAAAACCTGGGAATGAAAATACATCACTTATAGAGTACAGATGGGTTAACGAGTGTTTTCTTGAGTTCCTACAGCTTCTTCACCAGGAGAAATTTACCCTACTTAGCGATAAGCTAGGCTTGGTTCTGTTTAGGACTACTGACGCCGTATATCTTGAAAAGATCGACAAACTTGCCAGAAAAGGGGCTGCCACACCCTTTGTGGGTCCAGAACCCTTCTGCGGCATAGGAGAACACCCCATAAGTGAGGAGCTCCGATCACTGGAAAAGGCGAAGAAACTTTTGGGTAATTACAACTTAAAGATATTCAAAGCTTTCATCAGTCTTGACAAAAACAAACTCCGCATCCTGATTGCGTTCCTTACGGGGCATTGCAAGCTCATGGGACATCAGATGAAGACTCATGCAGATTTTATAATTAATTCAGTAAAACTCCAGAACACATACCGGGGGATTGCGGGGCACTAACCCAGAAAAGATTTAAGTCCTTGGGTAGATACCAAGTTACAGCAGAGGATCCATCACTCATAGCACTGAATCTCCTTCACTGCGATTTCCCAAGGAGATTGGTCTGGATGAGATGCTGTGAGTCTTTGACCTATGGAATTCTTACTTGGGCTAGGTGTGAGCGAAGCTCTCTGTAAGCAATTCCAATAGGAATAATGACGAAAGAGATGTTCCTTCATGTAGTACTTGTAGGGGGCACAATAAATTTTAAGGTCGTGGTGCATCTCACCCTTTAATAATAATAATAATATAATGCTCGACAGTAGATCGCACAAATTAACCTTTTGCAGATTTCTGAATATTTTCGACTGAATTTAGGGGAAAACGTAAAAGAAAATGGTTAATTCACTCATAGAAGACAACATCACGCTTAGCAAACCTGGGCAGGAAGAGTTGAGCTGGAAAACCCGACCAAATTCCACATCTTCTATTACCTCCAGTAATTCTTATCCCTGACAAGCAGACACAAAAATATCTTAAATTAATTATTAAGAGAAGAGATTAAGAGAATTTAAGCAGGTTTGATCACAATGGATCAGTTTTTGTTTTTTTCCCTATCGAGTCCTTATTAAACGAGACAAACGCATTGAAAGCTTATTTTATTGGAAATCGGGTTCCAGGGTATTTCTCAGAGTAAACGCAGCTAATATTTAAAGATCTCAAAACGACCCTTCTCACATAGTTGACTAACAAATTCGAATACAAGCCACTACCTATTTTATTTGAATTTCAAAACGTTCATTAGATGATATCCTAAATCCATACTTTTCCACCAGATGTCACTGAATTCCATTCATTTCGTTACACTTATCCACCCAACAAACTCATTTCATCGCCAATCACAGAACCCACCAACACCCAAAAATCCATTTAAAACTAAATTCAATGTGTCAACACAAACCATTAAAATGGCACTACACATTCTCGCACACATAGCGCATTGCACCCCACGTCGAGCACCCAAACCCGAAGCCATTTGTCCTATTTCGGGAGAAGAATTGAAACGAAAAACTGCGAATGGTTGATAAAATTTATTGCGTAACCCAAAAAGGACTTCCTCCCTACAAAAGAGATAGGACTTTGGATTAAAAACAAAAAAAAAAAAAACATCGACAACATGCAATTCTGCGCACATGTTCTGCTGTGCTGTTCGCAAAAACTGTTCCTGATTTTCCATTTTTCCCAATTTAATGCGATTTGTTCCGCAATGGGCGCGCGTGCTAGTGCATTACACACTTCCGATAGTAAGGACGACATTTAAGAACGAGAGTTTATATTTATTAGCACAAATCACGCCACAAAATCGAGGCAGTTATGAATTTATGAGTGCCAGATACGAATACGATGCGCATTTAGATACATAGATACAAGAGCTATCGACAATTGAGTGTAATCTCTCTCTGTTGCAGTATGTCGAAGTGTAATTCTTCACGGTATGTCCATTTGGCAAAGAAATTTATCGACTAGAGCGGGGTGCACCGTGCACCTACACCATATAGTGTGGCGAATCTTTTAGATTAATTTAAGCCAACACAATATCTCAGATTCAATCGATAGATACACAATCGCAATCGATTTTTGAGTTCAAGACCGGTTTCTTTTGATTCAACGAACTGGAAGTTAGGTTTTCCTATTTCCCTACCTGTCACACCGGAAGAAGATTTATTTTTCCCACTCTAATTGCACCGTCGAATGCGGTTCATAATGCGGTTCGGCATTTTCGGTGACATTTCGGCTGATTAATTACTCGACGACAAGTTAAATCGCTTTAGGACGAGAATATAGAAAGCAATTGTGGATCCATTAATGCAACAATGCGCCACACATACGAGTTTAATGACTTTGGTTTCCAAAGGTCTAGATACTTGCGTATACATTTATCTGTAATTTGTGTTTATTGTTTGTTTGTGCGGATGGATTTAGCTTTATTTGGTTTTGTTTTTTTCTTCTGTAATTTTTTTTAATGACTTTCAAATCGGTGGAGGATGAATTCAACCTCAATTAGTCAGCGATAAGGGAAATTATGACCATTCATGTGACACAGTAACAAATATTACCGTCGACCGTGACTGCAATAAAGAGATAGGCAGCTAGTGAACTAAATTAAGACTACGAACAAATTTTACAGATATTCCCATAGCAATATTCTAGGCCCTCTATGTAGCCAATACTGGAAACGGGCTAGAGATGCGTTGATTCTCTTGAAAAACGCCAAAATAACTGACAAAGGTTTTTGTTTAAGTAAAACAGTCAGAGAAATAGGCATTTCGGGGTATTCAGGTAGAAAAAAGAACGCCTCCTGATAAACAGACTGCCACAGGGCTGGACTCTCGGACCTCTACTTTACAAACTATACATAAACATGCAACTGCAACTATGACAGAAACATTCGGCGTTTAGTGTCCTATCTCATATGCAGCAAAGCCTCTTCTATGGCATCTCATCCACCGATATTCTCAACGAAGATGAAATGAATTATGGTCTAACAGTTTTTTAAGGGGCGAACCAGGGTCTGCTTCTCGCAACCATTTGTGCGTGCGTGTTATATTTTTTGCACGAATAGAAGGGACCTACAGTTATTTGCCGACTCCGAACGGCGAGTTGAGAAGCTCAATTGTGACAAATGATTTTTTTTGATTGCTTGTCAGACATTCGAAAGAGGTGGCACCGTGAAAAAACTTTTAGGTGTTGGACCCGAGCAGCATTGCATAGTAGTCCAACACACTAACCATTACGCCAGGGTGCTCACTGTCTAACAGTTTAGATTACTAAAAACCGCTCGTAGGCAACTTCAAGTGACACTCTCCCTTTGGTTGGCACTTTCCCAGTGTCCAAATAAGTGACGTGTGGCCCTGCGCTTAACGCGTGGGTTATATCATGGGTTGCACACCCAGAGCTCTCTCCCGTCCAAAAAGAAGTGGTTTCTGGATTCTTGTTTTGATAGCATTGCGCGATAAATATCCTACGACATCATGTCTCATGGATATGCCTTCTGATGCAATGATACTAGAATTGCGGCTATTCACGATATTCAGGATGGATTTCTACTCGGATTTGAGCCAGGGTGGCAATGTAGTCGTATTTTCACGTTATTGCTCTGGAGTCTTCGTGGAATGCTACAATATCAGACTTCACTACTCTACAGGTGAATTTGCAGCTGCGGACTATGTATTAATTAACAGGTGGAAGGTCAATTCTAAAAGAGTCTCTCAGTGCAAAACTACATTGAATTTGGCCAAAGGCTGAAGTCATTGAAGCCCGTTTAGGTAAAAGGAAAAAAATCTCTGACGAGCTGATTAGGAAAGGCTCAGAGGATGGTTTCTCAGGACCTGAACTAACGCTGTGTCTGCTAGCGTCTACGGTCTATGCGTCCAGTGATTTTTTCCTCTCCAGTGAACACAATAGAAGATTTGGCAACTCCACTGGATGCAGACAGGCCAATCGAATGGTCCCCGTCATCTGTGGGAAATCGACAGCATTTTCGCTATCACTCCGCAGAAAAGACTAGAGCTAACTTAGTGGTGTACTTACGGGCCACTCCGCGTTTGAAAAACACCTCAGCTTGTTAGGTTTAAGTGAAACCCCTTCCTGTGATTCCTGTGACCGGGTCCATCCTGCCTTTTGTCGGATTAGATTACAGGTTTTCGGTATTGACGTAGGAGCTTCTTCTTACCTAGGCTCCTGGCCCATGAGGTCCAGGGTCAGTCATCGAGTCTGAGTGCTCTAGATAGGGTGTACCCGCGCATACCGGCATTTTGTTTACATTTACATATGGCACTCAACCTTATATGAATGCTACATTTGTACTACTGCTGCATTTGCTGCATATCAAGTTTGAAATTTATAATGACAACGATAATACAAAGAAATGACAGACATTCAAAAAATTCAATAAAATGGCATTTCATTTAGAGAACCTAAGATTTTCATTCGAATGAGGATCTTCGGTTAGCCCAAATGGACTAATTGTTGGCAACAAGTGCAGAGCTCGGCATTTTGCCAATTAAAGCTGTCAGGCTGTTCTTACACCACGCCTACCACTGACGCATAAATCATGTAAAATCCATGCATCCTAGCTAGGGGATGCACTTCGATTTCATTTCCGTACATTTTTAATTTTTTAGATAGAAATTTGTCCAGCAATATGTCTGTCGTTTCCAACGCTCACACTCTTCTCCCGCGCTTCATTTGACATTGACATGAAAATTGAATTTAATGTTGCATGCACAGGACATGGCTACCGCTTCATCAAATATACAAATCGCCTATCGATATCCTTTAAGCAAATAATGCAACTGTTTTGTTGCTTTGCCACCCCTTTTTGGCCGGAAAGCACTTTCAGTTGCTATGCTCATTCGTTGTGTCATCTGTCAAATAGGGTGGATTTTTTTTTAATATCCTTTTATAATATAATCCTGCTGTCTGCCAACATAATTAACATTTCAATAAAATTACGCGATTTTTACTTAAGAGAATGATGCGTTCAAATCAAAACAATCGGAACGGCAACATATGTTTCGAAAGCCTACGGCCGGCCCGGCGCGGCGGTAGTTAGAAGTGTGAGTGTGTGTAAAGGATATCTGGTAGTGTTTCACAGCATCCGCTACGGATGTGTAGTAGAAGTGTACAGTACACTTATATCCTGACAACCAGAGGAGGAAAGAGTTAATCACGGATGCTGTACAACGGCATACGTCTCTCTGATGAATGGACAGGGGAGTCGTGGGTGGATGGTTGATTGATGGTAGGTTGGGTGGGTGGTACGCAGTCCTCTAGGAACGATTGAGGATAGTGAGGATTGAGTTTGTTTAAATTAGATGCGAAATTTGTTTATTGTGTTAGATGCCTTTGAGCGGAGAGTGATTTCATCAGGACAATCATGTAAATTGCGTAATAGGATTAGAAGGGTTTTTTTTTTTGTAAAGAAATGACAATAGTGCTTCCTTCAGGACAAATCAGTGCATCGTCTGTGAGTGGAATATAAATGGAAACAACCGCTCGTGTACCCCACATTTTAGCGTTTTAGGGGACAATACCAGAAAGGATGAGTTGCTTCGGGTCATCATCGGATTTACATTAAAGTAGAGATCCGCTTTTAATTATTGCATTCGTTTGAGTGTTTGAAAATGGGGGTGGGGGCATTCTCCGTTGAGTACACAATATACATACAATGACAGCAGAATAGTTGGTGATATTTTTAAAGAAAAAAATGACCCACACGTAGGCTGCAAGACTCTGAATAATTTGGTAGCTTTCTGGAAATATCTGAGATTACTTCTACATAAGATACTTCTTAATTATCTAGAGTCGTTGTACAACACTGTCCCAAATACTTTGACAGAAACTAGACTGAGAATTAAGGGGGTAAGACACTCGTACAAAGAGTATTGCAAGATGATAGCTTCTAGATCTAGAACCTAATCATGGAGCCAAACTTAAGGTCCTAGGCTTTTGGTCTTTAAAACTTGATCCTTCTTCGTTCTTAACAAACTGAGTATCGGATGACTTAATTTTCAATAGGAGGAATTAAATGAGGTAATATAGCAAGCTTAAGAAAAATGTAAGCTCTTAGAAGAACCCCGCAAGGTGTAGCTGTTTTCCTTCTAAAATAAGCAAGAACTACATTTTTCCCAGCTCCAAGTTATGCACAGGCACTTGCCAAACCTATTCTAACTTATGGCAGTCAAGAAGTGGTAAGCAGCCAATCTTTAGCCATTACAACAAAATCTGTTTTACAAATGCCTTAAAAGTCTCATATACATACATAGAAATCTTGAGAAATAACATGACCTTTTTTCAACTTGTTTCCGAAAAAAAATATATATGTTTGTGAAATTTGGGTCTCACAGCACATCTAAAAAAAAGTAGAACTGTATAGGCAGTAAGGAAGCCCCAGAGATAAATTCAACTTTTTTCTGAGGAAGGTCTTTTGGACAATAACACCGCGGCTCTTGCTTTCACTGGCTAGAGACCCAAAGTTAACTAGGACTAGAGTTGAAACAATACAGAGTGGCCTAAAAAATATTATCCTATTGGAAGATGCTACAACTTTTGCAAATGGCGGTTTTGTTTTGATATTGACTCCTCAATATCGCGGAATATTCGTGACTATTTTTTTTTACGGAATAGTTTGTCAGTGATTTTGACGCACCGTGAATCTCGGTGCAGGCTGTCCTACGCCAACTGGTCAATCACTAAGACGTTTAGCCGCTCGCCTCGAAGAGACTGGAATAATACGTGGCAGAAGAGGCGCCGCACTGTGGGCAAAAATCATCGTTTTGGTGTAACTCATTAACCACTTGAGATTTTTTCATAATTTTTTTTTTTATTTTAGAGATCATTTAAGTACCTATCGATGAACAGTTATTTATTTTTCAAAAACATAAGTATTTTTTTTTAAGCAATTTCAAAAGGCATCACACATAGATATGTACATATATGTAAAATTCAAATATTAATATGGAAAGAGAAAAACCATATTATAATAAAAAAAAATAATAAAAAAAAGAGCAGAATAAATAACAAAACAAAAAAATAACAAAAAAAAAAATTATTTTTTTATTCGAAAATTTCTGGAGTATTTTGAGGCCATTTATCATGAATTTGGTTTTTTTTGGTGCAACTTTCTCAATTATAACTTCTTGTATATTAAACTCAGAGCAACCAAAATGAGCTCGTTTCATAGAGAATTGAGTAGTGTTTATCACAGTCAAGAACTATTATTATCTGTTCTTTAGCTTTTGAGATATTTGTCTTCAAACACAGATTTTTTTAAATTTGTTTAAACTAATTTTTGTGAAAATCGAATTTTTCTCGGGAAAGTTTGCTTATATTTTTTTTTATTATTAATATTTTCATTTGCCGTTAACGCTACCTGCAAATTCACCATACAAAGTTTTTATCTAGGGCTTACAGTTTTCGTGGTATTAAGTTAATTTAGTCACAAGAACCATTAATAAAAAAAAAGAAAAAACGAACATTACCTTGTATTGCCCTGTCCTCCACCAGACTAAATGCAGGCTTATGCTCGTTTTTGCATGGTCTCTATCTCTATCTCAAAACTATATCTGAATTCTGTGTTTTCGTTTTGTTTAATTTCTTTTAATTGCGCGTTTTTAGCGTTTCATATGCTAAGATAAATTAAAATTCGATTAGACGAATTCTTCTTCTTCTTCAGGCAAAGGTGATATATCGAACTCAGCATTATTTCCAATGTCAAGTTCTTACTCAAATTGAATTTTTGTCATCGTCTTACTATATATTACGTATCTCAAGCTTGAATTGCTGTCGGATGCATACTGAGACACTTTTCCGTCTACCATTGTAAAAAAAAGTTTATGCATACTAAGTAGTCGTATAAGCAATCGTTTTGCTATAACTTCTGATCGCGGACGTATGCGGATATGATTTTTTGAATTTTGCAAGTACCGATAGTGTACTTTATTTCTGTTATAAAATGAATGTTGTGAAAAGCTGTCATTTTTTTTCCTGCTTTAAGGCAACTTGCAAAATTGTATTAAAATTCAATATGCTTAAAAATTTCAAACGGTACTAAACGCTTGGATTTTATTATTTTTTTAATACGTACTATAATGGAGAAATATGCAAACAAATTTACCAAAATAAGTTCGATAATTTCACAGAATAATTTTTTAGAAAACAATGATCTTAAACTTATGCAGTAAAATGCACCCTGAACTTCTCTTTCTCCAACTTTGATATTTTTTTGCACTTCACGTGAACAATTTCTATTATAAAAAAAATCATTTTTATTATATATGAGTATTCCCTTATTGACTAAAAATTAAATCTAGCTATTTTGGAAACATAATAAATTTGACTTTTGGCCACCAAATCGATGTTTTTTGCCCACAGTGGCCGCCGGAAGGTAATTTTTAACAAATTACGAAATGCTCGAATCTATAATTTAAATGTAAACTTTCTTGACTTTTATCTTAACAAGATTATACTAAAAAATGTATTGCGTCATGAAGTTCCTCGCACATAAATACTAATAATGTACATTATGTATTTTTCTTATTTTTTGTTTATTTATTGCTTGTGGTAGTGTTGTAATGTAGCGTAGCCTAACCACTAACACCAGCACTAAATGATAAGCCTGTTGATGCATATTTTGCCCTATGGTAAATCTCTGCTCGTGGTTGTTGCTTGTATTAAGCACTCCACGACACAGATCTGATAGTGTATAAAAAAAAGGCCCATAGTTCTCAAGAATATTACCGTTGTGGCTGACTTATCTCCCGAAGTTCTCGCTAAAAACGATTGAAAATGCAGTACAAAGAGCCCAAATGATCATCTGTGAGTTCTGTCGCCCAATTCTCAGAGAGCTTACTATTCAATCTGTTTTCATAATTGATTTTTTTTGAGCGCTCTTTCCAGGGAGTCTAATGCCCTTATTCTGGTTGTGATGTGGTCACAACTCACAAATGTCAGTGACGCGAAAATTGTGATGCTTCTCTTGTGAGGTTTCTTGTGAGCGATCAGCTGTTTGGTATTCTGGCCAACACCTCACAAGAAAACACCCAAGAATAGTTACCACGGTGTGGTGAATTTATTGTCATGTCAAAAAATTATTTATTTGACAATCATTATTTTTATTTCCATTTCCACATCAAGTTGGAAATAGAAGATTGGGAAATAAATAATAAAATAACGAAAAATTTCTGAAACAGCTATCATTTAATGAGAAAGCATCATTGCTTTCCCGCAAGTTCCGTAGAATTCTTCTACGCTCTATTATAAAAGAATTGAAATATTAATTATTTTTGTATACTGTGCAACAAGAAATAAATATATTTTTTTACCTTTCCTCTTTTTTGTTTATTTCACTCACAAGCAGCAAAATCCGAACATCTTCCTCCGTTTGTTTTTCAAATTTAACAATATATAATTTTTTTTTTTCTCTTGTGATCGGCTTGTTAGAATACGAAAACCTCACAAATTGTGACTCACCACGCTCTTGTGAGGTTGTTGTGACATATGAGGCATCACAGAGGTATGCTAGAATACGGGCGTAAAATTGTACTTTTCTTCGATTGTTTCAAAGGAGTAATTTGGCTTGTAAGGACAAGCTAGCAAATTCATATCACACAAATGAAGCTTAAATTCGTATCCCTCTATAGCCCAGCTTAACGTTTGAAGTCTATCTCGATTTATACAATGTTCCAAACGGTTCAATTAAGTAGCGGGGATTGTTGGGAAATCTGTCGACGCAATTTGTTTTTGTTATTATTTTATTTTAAATTTTTTTTTTATAAAACAAAAAAGAAATAGTTTGGTTGCTAGTGGTAGCTGAGCTACTACATTGCTGAAGGAAACATGGGTGCGTGAACCCGATGCTTGAAAATGGAATTATGTAAAAACCGTTCGAAAATCTGTAGCAAGGATTTGGAAAATGAATTTTTTCAAGAAAAAAATAAAGTCACATTTAATGGAAGATTCGGTTTCTGAGATGCTTTCTTGGTTATTTTTTCCCCAAGATCCTTGGTATCACAATGGGCCACACTCTTTAGGCCTAAGTTTGCTGGTACTTGAGGTACTGGCAGCCACTGCTACCTAACCTAGTTTAGCCCAAAGGCGGTTAATAATTAAAGAGAGTATTTCAACTGAAAATCCACATGTTGGTGGAATAACAGTTTTGAGTCTAATAAACTTTTATCGAAATCCACACGTACACAGTGCGTTTCCCACGTTTTCTATTAAATTTTATGTCTAAGTATTGGTTCTCTATATTACGTCATTGTTTACCAAGAAACGACAAGGACTGACTTAATATTTTTTAAAACAAAAACAGCATTTACCTTTCAACTGTTTGACAAAAGGACTCACACAAATAAAATTCTAAAAATCAACAAAGGGTTTCCATTTGAATATTGAATTTCAGTCACAAATATTAAGTATCCTGGCAATTCAATTCATTATCCTAGACCACAAAGCCTTAAATAAATAAATGCGTAAATAATCGTACCATCACCAGCGGAAGGATCAATTGTCGACAGTCAGCGGATCAAATGATCCCAAGGATCAATAGCGGAAATTCTTTCTGTTTTTTAAGCAACCCTCATTTTGGTCTGTTTTTTAAAAGGACTCAATTTAGGGACACGCTGACACTCGAATTGAATTTAATCGGCTTAAATTACAGTTTAGAAATTAATCGCTTTTGTATAAGAGAGAGTGGGGAATGTTGAAAGGATTTACTTGTTTTCTCTCACGCGATGTGAATGAGGCAGCGGTTTTTTTTTTATTTGTTTGGATTGCACTTTCCCTTATGGTATCTTTCACATTTAATAGCAAAAAAAGAAAAAAGAAAACAGTGATACGGAGGATTAAGAATTTGATTATCCTTTCAAATGGGATTTTGGTTGGTTCCTAAGCCTCATTTTTTTGGTAATCAACGAAGCGTTGACGATGGGAGGTCTTTCAATTGAACGGATGGAATATGTGGGAGAATAGATTTCCATAAGCAGACAACTCGGTAAGAAGAAAATCTGTGAATTTTTTGAGAATGGGCAACACTGTAGAAAAGCTTTCAGCGCAGTACTTGAGATTTCAAAGCAGCTATGGTACACGGCAGTTGAGAGGCCTTTCTTAACGTATGGCTCAATGGTCTGGTGGAAGGCACTCGACAAGAAATGCCATCTCTCCAACTTCAACAAAGTCCAGAAAACTGCCTGCATTGGGTTTTTTAGTTCGGTAAGAACAACACTGAAATTGGCAATGGGGCCATACAAGGTCTGATTCCGCTAGATTTCTGCTGCATTGATGTGACATGGCGGCTAGAACAGCACTAAGGCTGAACGAATCGGGCTTTTGAGCTACGAGCTACGAGCATGCCTCCATCTTAACGAGACAGGAGGCGAACAGCGCAGAAAAATCTGAGTATCTGCCTCCAATCACTAGATACTTTTGACAACAGGTTCGCTACAGTGATGAAAACGATTGGATCAGTCAGACAGTCACAAATAAAGAGCAACTAGTCTTCTACACCGACGCCGTAGGGTCAAACATGGACGACGGAATGGGGACACTGCGAGACTTTACAATCCAATCGCTCCTTTAGGATCAGAAACGATTGCCGCGTCTTTTAAGCCGAGATCACAGCCATTATCCGGACTGTAATATCTATTGCAGAAGACAATATCATCGGCAAGGTAAATACCTACTATAGGTATATTCTGATAGCCAGGCAGCCTTTAAGGCTCTGGATCCTATCATATGGGTACCACAGGCAACGAACGGCGGAAGAACTCGCCAGAAAAGGGTCGGCGCGTTCCATATCTGCTGGCCCTCCCCTTTAATGGAATTCCATTAGGATCTACATATGTATACCAGTGGCATTGACATACGTCCCGTCAATATGGACATATCAGTGGCTTGATTCCAACCATCCGGACCTCCTGGCAAACTTGAGCAGATCTGACGGTGAACGCTCAGATAGCTCCTCGATATGCTCGAAGAAAAATTTTCCTAGGGTTCTATTTCTTAGTTGGCAGAGGCTAGGGCAGTGACAGAGGAAATGGGCTGTGTCCTCATGAGCCTCTTCGACACCGCACCCTCTGCATAAGTGAGCCGTAATTTTTTCGTATGATATCTTAGCATATTGTGGCCAGTTAACACTCCTATCAGTATTGACAGGGATTTCCTATCTTTTTGTAGAAGGTTTTTTTTTTCAGTTACATACTTCCTTAATGAGCTGGAGGAACTAAGTCAAAAAACCTCCTGCGATTCTTATTCTTATCTGGGGTAGTTCAAAATCAGCGGTCTCTATACAGGTTCCAGGGTAAAAACGTACAATGGATCCACACGTTTGGTTTAAGTGAGCGGTGAATATTCGTCGCGGAGCACCCATCTAGCTAACCCAGGGTTAACTTAAACTCTACCCTTAGCCTCAGTAGATTGGGTCATTTTCAACATTATCTTCGCCTTCAGACTTTAATGATTCGCATGTTGAACTATGACAGAAAACTTTACAGCAGAGTACTGAATACCCACGCAACCTCAGGATGCGAACAAATAAAAAAAGGTGTTCCGGAAGGGTGATGCCCTGCAGTCAATGCGATACTTTTTGTCAATTGTTGTACGGGAAGAACGAAACGGAAAGAAAGCTTTGTATGAAGTATGATTGCCCTCAGTGTTCTTAAGAATTCGGTAAGAAGAAAGCTAATTATCTTTGGGATTTTGTAAACTCAAACGTTATTGAATGACCAAGAGACTCTATACACCCGAGCTACGTTGATGGATATTCATCCAAAACTCAATAATTTTTCCATTTCCATGAGAATTTCTTTCCTAAGAACCATAGATAGGACAGTCAAAACCCCCGTCATAACAAGTCAAAATTAGCTTCGAAAAACTTTCCTTTTCAAAATTATCCTTTCAGGCGTAACAGCGTTTAAAAAGGAGCATCTCATCGCCTCACATTAAATTGTCATTCACAAGCGATTCATTTATCATCGCGCACAGAATTTTGTTGTTCGTTTCGCCTGGAATTGACTCAGTGCCAAAGTCAACTCCTTTTCAAGGATCTTCAACTGCTTTGCAGTCATAACGAATACCGCCATCAAAACAGTTGGTAGCGCCAGCGTCGAAGATTCAAGAAACTCTAAGTACTTCGACCTTTTACCAGTCAACTGTCTGCAGGGGAAAAACTTTTTTTCCATTGACAAGCCAGCAGCAAGGACGAAAAAAGCAACGACCCGATGGAAAAACAAAATCAAAAAAACAAGGATAACTCAAATCCTCCAACTGAGTGTGTGCATTCAGTGAGATGTAGAAAACAATTTTTGTATTATTTCTCTGTTTCTGTAACCAACTGCCGAGGGTAATATCCTTTCTGCAAAGGACAAGGATGTGCTGACTTTCGCTCTCTCTCTTTGTTTGTGTGTGTATCCGTGTTGTGTTGTTTATTGAAAAATTGGGTGAATAAAAATAAATAGATTACACTTAAGTGGAAGTGCAAACAGTATCCTTTGTGTTTATTTGTCCCTGCGTATGATATCCTTTCGACACTATTTTTAATTATACCGAAGGAGTGTATGACACTAACTGTGTACCGTTTAACGTTGCATGAAAGGACTTATCCATTAGTGAACGTCATATAAAAGGATTAAGTGGAATATACATTTCTCGTTTTATTCGCAGAAACTTTGTTGTGCATTTTTGAGAGCGATGATGTTTCCAACAAGACAAAGAAGAGGGCGCCACTATTGTGCGTCTCGTTCCGGAAATTCATTGTGCAAATATTTTGAATAAGTTTGTGTTGTTCAACTACTTTGTTTGCATTCACATTTTATGTTAACGTTTGAGTTTAATTCTACTTCATCCTTCCCGATTCGGTGTGTTTACGCAACGTAATGCTGAATGCATCGGCAAATATTGAATGGGTAGTCGTCCTTTTTTCGCCTCGTTGGGTTCTTCTTGGAAGGCGAGTTCTCCGGGAATTATGAGTTTTGTTTGAAATCTTGTTTCGACTGTTTTATACGCAAATATGAGATAAAGTTTCGAAGGAAATTATCCCGATGCGGAATTTCATTCGAAAATAGGGTTACTTGACAGGATGTTATTCATCCTAGGGTAATCATATTCTCTTGGATCATTTACTTTAAAGGGAAGCGCAGAGTTCCCAATTTCAAAATGAAAGAAGATGATCTGCCTCAAGAAACGAGTTCATTGAGAGAGAGATTCTGACGTTCAGTAGGATACAACGCAGTGTCAAAATGCTTTCAATTTGACAGCGGTTTTCCCCTTTTCTAAGGCAAGTTGGTAGAAGTGGTGGAAAGCCCCAAATAGCGCCTAAAGGGCGCCGCACCTTTGTGATACCATAACCTCAAGTGACCCGTTTATGCGGATGTATTGTTGAAATATTTATATCCAACCTGTGGAGTTTAGGAATCCTTTTCTCTGATCTCTCTTTAAGGTCGCCAGAGAAGAGTTTTCCAGTTTGCGTCGCCTGGCTCTCGTTTGAATTGGACATTTGCACAGAAAGTGAATAAGCGACTCTTTTTCATGTTCATCTCATTCATCATTGACCAGCGCCCTATACAAGCGATGCCTACGCGTGTTCTTTGTAGCAGTTCGTTTGTTTTAGACCTGTTGTAACTTGGCCATATCTATCATGATAAGTTGTCACAGGCCTCGGGGGTCGCTTGTAGCTTCTCCTGGAAGACGCCAGAGAATTTCGGAAGGCGATAGGACTTCGATATGCCGAAATTTTTTCGAGAACATTCTCGCGCCTACCCCGCAATCCATCTTTGAACCTTCGGTGAATACCGTTGTATTGAAATTTGTCACAATTCTCCTTTGCTTCCATTACTCTCTGCTTGGGAAGCTAGTAGTGAAGAGATTCTTGAACAAATTCCTTGAGTCCGACTGCACTGCACAGCGCTGTGCTTTTAATATGGAGATAAAGTGGCAGGAGGTGCAATAGCACAGTGAGTGCATTAGTTGGGAATGACCTCATTGTACCTGTGATGCCTATGCTTGCTGTTCCTTGGACTCTGCTGATTTCGTTGACGTTACATTTTTTTGCTTTGGGTAGGCCACCACATTATAGACCTGTAGGTGAGAATTGGACGCCCTATGGGCATGGCTGTATACATCCATAGTGTCATCTTAGGCTCCAGTCCCCACTTTTCCCAAAGGTTTTGTTGCAGGCGTAAAATGCTATACATGCTTTCTTGACCCGTAGTTCTAAGTTCTTCTTCCAGCCATGTTAAGAGTCAAAGACGATGCCCAAATACTTAGCACTGGAGGATAGTGAAAGTGTTTGTCCGTTTAGTTTCGGAAGATTAAAAGTTTGTACTTTGGGTTTTGTGGTAAAAATTATCATTTCGGTTTTGCTTGGATTAACACCAAGACCACAGCTCGCCGCCCAGGAGCTAACTTTATCCAAAGCATTCTCCATGATTTCGCTAATCACAGAGAGAAACTTTCCTGACACTAAAATTACCAAGTCATACGCGTACGCTAGCTCATCATTGTCTAGACGCACTAAGATTTTCTTCAACCATAGTAGAGGCGAGATAACACCACCCTATGGCGTTCCTCTGCTTACGAATTTGGTTAGGTTGCTGTTTCCTAGAGATGCCTGAATGCAATGCAATGGACAATGAACCCCTCTACGCCCAGCTCAGCGAGAGATTGTTGAATTGATTATTAGTGTGTACATAGTTTAACGCTCCTCTTATATCCAGAAAGGTAGCGAGAGTGTTATCTTTATAGTATGTTCTATTGTACGCACTACCTCGTGGAGAGCAGTCTCTGTGGACCTACCCTTGAGGTATGCGTGCTGAGAGCTAGATAGTGGAAATTCTTCTAAAAATCTTTCGTATATGGATATCAAGGATTCGCTCCAATTTGGAATGAGTAGAAAAAAGACTAAAGGTTTTAATCAGCCATCTGCTGGATAAACTGGAAATCAACTGGCGACCGATGACATCATTGGATATCACCGAATCCTCCCATTGTGTCTTTGGATATCAAGTGTCATATGTGTTCTCAAGACCAAGCCAAAGTAATCTCCATCATCTCCTGCCATAAAAACCGTCATTTTGTTTCTATTAAATCAGAAAAAAAAACACACGCATACACAAAACATCTCTCAGGATGCTGTCCATTGTTTGCACAGCAAAGAAAGCAAAAAAAAAGGACACTTCTATCGAAAGTAGCACAAAGGACATGAAGGCTCCCTTTATTGGGGTAATTGCTTGTCAAATACACACGCCAGACAATGCCGAAATGGAAACTTATATACATATATTACACCATTCAAACACACACAAGGATATTGTGATAGAAAAAAAAATCATAAAGGTATACCCGACGCCTCTATATCGTAAGAGGCGTCATCCATACCATTGTTTGGCATCAAAATAACAAAAACAGAACAAACTCAAATGTCCTTCCTTTCTTCTTTTACTATTATTTTCAATCGTCTGTCCCAGGTTTCATGGGTCAAAATTCACGTGACAGAAAATTACCACCACCAAAAAAAAAGGACCCAACCAACAAGTTACACAGAAAAAGGACTCGATAGACAAACACACACATACCCACTCGTGTAACACCCAGTGCAAAGGAAAAACTATGAATTGAAAATGAAAGGATATACTAAGTGAAATGACCAAAAACAGGACCAGTAACAGTAGTGGTTGTAGGATGAGAGTATAAGGGTCAGTCGTAGAGGCTATAGACTTTTATTGGACTGTTTTACAATGCAATAATGAAGAAAGGTTATCCTGGTCTACAACTACAACAGCCTGTAGGTACGCGTGCCAGCAGAAGGATGAGTTCGGCCCAAAATGTCAACAGATCTCAACAAAAGGATGAAATATTTCATTCTGTTTGTGGGATTGTGTAATTCACGTACGTAACCTCGCTTTTGTCACCTTTTTTTCGCATAGGTGCAGTGTGGGTGTTTGTGTTTGTGTGGAATGTTAATTATCCTGATGCTGTTATTTGAAAATATTCAAAAGGGGAATCAGAATATGGTAAGGATAAGGATTTTATATTTGAGCAGAATTTGAGAGTAGTACGTCTGCCCTTTGAGGTTTCAAGTCTAATTAGGACGATGGACTATTTTTTTAAAAAAGGATCAGGGCTCAGGGATTATTGCTGTTGGTAACGTCATTGTGAGGATTATAATTGTAGAATTTATGTGCAATTAGAAATTATAATGGATTGGGTAATAAGGTGACCGTACTTTCATAAATTACAAGCAACTTACATTTATGTGCATAGTTGTGTGAGGGACTTAAAGGGACAGAAAGCTTAAATAGGCTTTAGTGGTTCGAGTAGCATTTCATTGGAAAATAATCACACTAGGTATATCAACAGATTAATATGATTTACATACTTTAGAAAATAGAGCGGTAATAACTTACTATATCCAACCACTGACTTTGATGCCCGGCTAGGACTTGAACCGACGCGACGCTTTTTAACAGTCAAAACCAGCGTCTCTAATAGATAAAATTCCGTAATACCGTTGTAACTGTATTCTGGCGATTTCATTAGACAGTTTACCACTTTTAAAATAAAAATTCAACAATCTTGATTCACATCCATGCTCTTTGATGCTAAAAATATTTTCCAAGTGAAGAAACATGTAGGGTGATGGCATGTAATGTCGGCCTCCTCCAGTAGTCGCGTCATATATTGAAGCGTAACAGTAAATGCGTTTGTGGATTATCCAATAGCCTAACATTTCTTCTGTCTGTGTGCGTTTGTGGATTATCCAATAGCCTAACATTTCTTTTGTCTGTGTGCAAAGGGTTGGTGCAATACAACAAACGGTTTCTGCACAATAATTGTCACTTTGATTCAAGTTCTTACGAGTGGTAACTTTTGTGAATTTTACTCAGAAAAACATAATGGAATTGAACTGCAAAAACTGTTACAATCAGTAAAGTATTGAGGCTAATGTTAATAATTCGATTTATTTTGGGTTATTTATAGTTTATTGTTCTTGTTTCTTGCACAAAAATATAATTAAAATTTTTTTTTTAATAAATACAGAGGGGGCCGACATTAGGAGACATTTTTTGTATGATTCTTCTAAGCTCGGCCCCACTGGCCGAGTACTCCATTTCGAGTTTTTATTTCGAATTTTCAGTAGTCGGTCTCATGAATGAATGGTGGCCAACTAAGAAGACTGGTGTTTTTGATGTCGGCCTTTTATGTTTTAGATGAAAAAAGGATAGTAGATACCTATAACGGATCCAACGGCTCCTGAGGGCTGGAAATATATCCTGCATCAGACCTGGAAACGACAAGGAGACGATTACCAATTTGTTTGTGTTCAGTTCCCAACGTAAAACGTCATCTACATTAGTCGTTCTTCAATATGTGCCCTTGCGTTAAGCTGTGGTCAAAAGCACCCCAGACAAATGGATTTTAGAAATGCCAAAGAGTGGCTGGATGCGTTTCAAGACGTTTTTTGAGCACGTGTCCAAACGTTCCAATGACTGGCTTTTTTTTTGTTATTTTTGAGTTTATTTATTGTTTCATTAACTAGGAAGTAAATACCTGCTTTATATTGTGTTTAATTAATTTTTAATGTAAGTAAATGTTTTTTTTTTTTAAATTAAATTATTCGTAATGGTTTTTATTAATTATTAGATATCGAAAAGTTTCTTAATTTTAATCAAGAGAACGAAAACATAGGACTAAAAATAAGGGGCCGACTACTGAATACTCAAGTGGCCGACTTCTGGAGCTGAGTGGGCCGACTACTAAAGAGACAGACTTTGATTTGAATTTTTGTAAATAGTTTTTTTTTGTGTAGGAAATCCACTAAAAATGCTTAGCATTCTCCAATCTACACATTCCAAATATTCAGATAAACTAAATACTCAATTCATTATTTGAATAATGGAATTTTAAAGACCAGTCCATAAAAAAAAAGTTAAACGGCCGACGCAAACGCCATAACTAGTCGCATGACAGCTTTGACATTTGATTTGCTTTTTTAAATTCATCCTTAACCCCAGTACAGGGACTGGGGTAAAATATTACCCCAACGCTATTTTGAAATCGGACAAATTTCTTTCTGCCAAGTTTTGAAACCTGGGCTTTTGTGCTACTAATACAAATTTTGCCTTGAGTCCATTTTTAACGTTTCCAAGGATCTGGGAGCAGTCCATATATTTTTTCCATATATTTTTTTTCAAAACTACGAGTTATTTTCAAGCTATTTTCATTTATTTACCTTATTTTTATCGGCCTGGGCACTGTTTTTTATGCCATTTTTGTTGACAATTGGTTTTTGAAAGCAGTCCATTTCGTGTAAATTATGAATAATAATAGTGAATAATCTTGCCACATCTAGCCCTCATTTACCGTCTACCGTCAAGTCTTGACATAGACAATGGAGAGTGGAGACATCTTCTTAAAAGCACATATGTATGCTTAATTCGAATCTACTGCCATTAAATTAAATCTACTGTATTTTTGTAGTATGGTTGTTATGACTTCAAGATCGAGAATTTTTTCCCTTTTAGCACAAAACATAACAACAAAACTTTTTGAAAAAGTTGAATTTCTTATCTGAACGCAGTTGGTTTGTGTTTAAAAGTTTAAAAGTTTATTATTTTCTACATATACCTACATAAAGCATAAATAATTTATGCTACGGTTGAGGTTAATAAAAGCTTAAATGAACCAAAAGCCAAAATAATACAATAAAAACGGAAATACATGCCAATTTCTGTTAAAATCCTTGTTTTTCTGTTGAAATAAAAATCTACTGCGAAAAAATTCAATCTACTGCATTTTTTAGAGAATCTACTGCGAAAAAATAGTTCTGAAGTGGCAACGCTTGGCAGCACTGGTAAAGAGAATGAAATGAAGAAAATAAAAAAGGGGTACTGTCGGCCTGTAGTCATTTTTTTTTGAGTAAGTCACTCAGTCATAATAAAGCCAGAAACCAGAAAGGTTCAAACATTTCATATATGTAGTTACGTGTTTCAGTGTTTTTATTATTGCTTAAATATTAGACACAATGCTCCGGTAGCAATCTCCGCTGACTGTGTCTGCGTTGCCGACATAATACATACATAATGTGTGTGCAGGTGTTTCCGTGGACAGCTTTTGAATGATGTACACCAAAAATGATCGTCGTTTAATAATGATCGTGATTTTGAAGCTGCGTCGTTTTGACATTAATATGTCTAACCGCTGTATGTTTGTACTAAAATCTGTGCACTAAAAAGTGTTAACCGAGAAATATATACCAAATTGGATACTCATATTTTAAAATGAGCAGAAGCTCAGTGTATGAGGTGTCGGCTTAGAGTGCCCGTGTGGAGCCAGTAAGTTAGAGTAAGATGGTTAAGTTAATTAAGCTAGTTTTAAGCACTTTTTGTCTAGCATGTAAGAAATACTTGAATTTAAAAATAAAAAATGCATTAAAAATGAACAAAAAAAGGTGTCGGCTTCTCGTGTGAGAGGTACCTGGTTCGTTTCCCGGCGAGGTCTTTTTTTTGCTGTTTTTGTTTTATTACTCTTTTTTCTATTTTCAATCGTGATGATAGAAAAGAAAGTTGTTTCCTTTGGGTTTCCATTGTCTCCTTTCTTTTTATTCCTTTGGTTTAGTTATTGTTTTTTGCTTATCTAATATTTTTTAATCGTGACAATAGAACTTACTGTTCTGATAGCAAATATAAGAGTACGTTTGCAACGGTTCTTATTTCTGTGTCTTTTCTATTTATTCTTTTAGTTTGGTGGTTTTCTTGGCTAAGCCAACAAAGGATGAATAATACAGACACTGCAGTCTTCACGGACGTGTCTAAACCTGTACACAAAACGGGGTCTGGTATCTTTTGCATGAGCATAGGCATTGAGGCAGAAGTTCTAGCTGTACTTAGGGCTGCAGAGGTCCTGATAATGAATCAAATATCCGGCAAGGATACTTTTTTTTTTTTTTTATTTTTTTATATTTTTTTTTATTTTTTTTTTATTAATACTGCTATTTACATTGACAATCAGGCTGCGCTTATTTTTTTGACATTAATATGTCTAACCGCTTGATGTTTGTACTGAAAAATGTGCGCTAAAAAAGTGTTACCAGAGAAATATATACCAAATTGGATACTTATGTTTTAAAATGGTCGGTAGCTTAGTGTATGGTATGTCGGCTTCTCATCTCATAGATTCCCGGTTCGTCTCCTGGTGGGGGCACCTCTTTTTTTTTCTATTTTGAATCGTGATGATAGATAAGAAATTTGTTTCCTTTGGTTTTGTTGTTGTTTTTTGTTTCTTTTCTATTTTTACCCGGCTATGGCAAAGCCAACAAAACCCTGCACGGGAAGAGTGGACGAATAATAGTAACTCGGCATACAGACACTGCAGTCTTCGCAGAAGGATCTAAAACTCTTAAAGAAACGGGGACTGGTATATTTTGCATTGCTAAAAGTATCCTTTAGACTCCCGGATGCCTTCAGCCTCTTTCAGGCAGAAGTTCTAGCCGTACTAAGGACTCCAGTAGTCCTGATAATGCAACGAATAGTCAGGAACTGCCGAATAATGCTAATAGCATTATGCAGAACCAGGTAAGACTATGTTGGGTGCCTGGTCAGTTTGTTGTAGAAAGCAACGAGTTTGCCGATGAGTTGACAAGGGGAAACTGCCGACTATGGCCAAAACTAACTGAAAAGTACGACACAATTTTCTCAAAATCTTTTACGATTATTTTAATAAATGGTTTTAAAAAAATAACTACAATGACATATTAATGTTCCTTATGCACTTCCGTGCAGCGGAGGTCTTTGTCTTTTTTTTTATTTCAGTTTGCGTCGTTCACAAAATTATGTGGTTTCGAAGTTGCGTCAATGTGTTTTTGGTTTTCGTTTTTGTTATTACTTTTATTTATTTATTATTATTTTTTTTTGTAAAAAGGTGATTCCCTAACTTCTTTCACAGGGATTGGAAATATTTTCTGATAATGATGCTAACAAAAACCGTAGTTTAAAAGTAACAAAATCTGTGACAGACGCTATAAGTTCTTACAAAGAAATTTACTTGAGGAAAAAGGCAGTGAAAATTCAACAAACTATGGACCAATTTTAAAATCAACACGACAGTCAAATCAGTCGACAGAAATGTCCATTGAAATTTTAAAATTAATTAAATGTCACATAATAACAAAATATTGAAGTTATATTTTCTGTAGAATTTATTGATTTTTTAATCATTTGACTTTTGAAATTAAATATAGTACATAGCTACCCATTAAGAGCAAAAAAAAGTTTGGTTTTTTAATGATATATTTTATTCTGGTACCAATTAAACCAAATGTAGTGAAAATACATGGGAATCGCCAATTCGATTTGCGTCGTTTCAATTTGCGTCGTTTCAATTTGCGTCGTGTTTTCCTGGTCCCAATTAACAACGCAAACCGGGGTATTGGTGTATTCCATAATTAGTGGCTTCGATGGTACTTCAACCCAAACGATTTTTTTTGATATCTCAAACACAAGCTCTTAATAAAAAAAACTCTTTATTTCTTGTAGAAAATTACCTCTTTAAGTGCAACAACCTCTGTTATTGCAACTGCTTTAATTTTGTGCGTTGATCGTATTCGAATCGTATATACTTAGAGTGAAGAGTAAAGGAATACTAGAAAAACTTCTAACTGTAGCACGGAGTTTCCGCACTCCATTTGCACCTAGCAACAAATAACCCTTAGAGTTTAGAGACATGATGTTCGATATGTGGCACAAACCGATCACCGGTAAATATTTTAGCTTAGGACTTCCTTCGGTTAGGTCTCTCGCATATATAGGTATGCGGTATGCCAATTAAAAGAGAAACAAAAGTTTCTCCAACACTGCCTCGGGCCTTTGGATGATTACTTGTATGCAGCATGCAACTCATCTGTCATATCAGTGGAAAAGTTCGATTCCCTAATGGAAACAATCCCGCTGAATGGTGCTCGAAAATCAGTTGCGAGCTGGTAACGCACTGGCTTTGGTAACTTTCTTCGGTGCGTCATCGATGATGGATGATTGAAGCAACTGAATATCATCGCAACATCTTCCACCATCGATTTATTTTAATCAAACCACGACTTGCTTGTCTCTTCCGGTTGGGATACACTAGGGACTAAGAAGTGGGTGTAGGTATGTGTTTAAAATTGCATTTTCCCACACACACTCTCAAATACACTCGCGCACGCCAATCATTATCTCCTGAGAACAGTAAACACATCCTTAAAAAAAAATTGTTTCTCTTCATCGTTTGTTTTGTTTGCCTCGTGTTAAATTCGTGGTTTCCTTGAAGAGATCAAAGTGTATGTGTGCATGTATTGTTGACATGACATCCTGTTTTCGGGTTCGGCGGGAATAACTTAAATATACGCCCAATGCCATTTTCTTACTGTTTGCTGCTACAGTTTCTGTTTGATGTTTGATAGCATCCTCCTTGTTGTGATATCTTAATTAAGGAGATACTTATCTATGTATGTGTGCGGTCGTATTTATAGGAAAAGTAAATGGGGTGAGGTGATTTCCTAGAAAGTTTATCGTGGATTCTGCTGTCGTTAGCTATTCACCCGGAGATACATACACACATAGGTCACGTGTCGGTTTTAAGAGATTACCCACCGCTATAGTCTGCCCGCATAGAGATGTGTAATTTTTACCGTTATCTTTGTGGGAACACAAATATCAGTTTAATTAAATTTTGATTTAAATTGGATAATTAAGTCATTTTGTGTAAAATATTGGGTTAGAGCGTAATTAGACCGGATTTGTATTATACGGAGGCGGCACGCACACAACATTGCAAGAATTTATAGTTTTCTATTACGAAAGAGCTAGAGGGTAAAGAAGTTACTATTGGAAGTCAAAGATTGTTGGAAACAAACAAATCGCACTTAATGTGGGAAACTTGATATAAAATCGAAAAGTGCCCAAAAAATTCGACGGAAAATCCATTGAAAATTGCGAGTGGATATAGGAGACGAGAAATGGAGAATTCCCAGGAACGAAAATGAGACCACCAGATTGATCAAACTCCCAAATGTCAGCCATTGAACCGAGTGCCTGCAATGCCTACGTTTTTATCGAGAGCCTAGACTACAGTATTTTATTGCACAAACTTAATATGCAATTTGGTCAATATGAAACCCTGTGTAGGTGGGTAATGTCATATCTAACCAATCGATATCAATACGTCACATACAAAAAGTTTAATCTTAATCCGGTGTTCTCACGGTTCTGTCCTAGGACCGCTGTTATTTACATGTTTGATAAATGATATATCAGGCAGCTGCGCGGTATGTAGCCATCACGTCTACGCAGACGATGTTCAACTTTATTCTACTTAAATGTTCAAATTCTAAGCTTATAAAAAAGTATCCAACATTTCATAGAACCGAAACGGGAAAAAAAGTAGCTGGTATCCACTTTCAGGCGCAAATACTTTAAAATCCGCCCCTTACATAACTATTTACAACGAGTGCATATCATACCCTAAAGCAACCAATTGTATAAAATGTAATGTCATTTTCGTGACTTTGTCATTAGCTTACGAAAATTCCCTTACAAACCCCACAGAGATAATAAGCTATAAAGAGCTGAGGGTAAATGAAAAATCGGTTTTTTCTTCTTCAAACTTCAAACAATTCACCAAAACCACAAGCATTTGAATTCTTCAATGTCATGGGAGTGCATCGCCTGCTGTTTTATTTTTTTATAATTAATGGTATGTTCATATTTTATTGATTTCTTTAATTTATTTATTTATTTTAAGTGCTATTAATGAATTCACTGACAAAAGCTGGAGTACAATGGAATACTGTTATTCGGAAAGGTGGTATGTATGATTTTTGCAAGTTTTTGTTTTGTTTTTAAATCAAAGTATTGTTTCATTAGTAAACAAAGTTTTAAACACTGCAGGGAATATCGGCAACAGCAATGTGTATTTTTCGAAGTGGCCATTTAGTTATGCGATAGAAGTTAATGCCCCAATCAGCTGGGGTAATGGATGGAAAATAAAAAAATAGGAAAACAATTTCGATCAGTGTTTTGTTTTGTTGTTCTAGGCTTTGTGTTTTGATGTACTTGAAGGGGAACACAAACTCATACTCATACTCCTATCAAGAATAGTTTTTAATGACTATTCGACCGCATACAAGACATTCTCACTATGTACTAAATACTGCTGAAATCTACAAAAGAAAGACTTTCGCGTGACGTTTGATATCGTAGAAGTCTACAAGTATGGAATCGCGTCCAAAATCATGATCGTTCTAAGAGCGGTGCACAGAAACAACGCCGCATGTATCTGGAATGGAAACTTGTCTTGGAACTTGAAGTCATCAAGGAATGAATGGCGCCCTAAGAACATATCAGATAAAGTGAAACATGGTATCGAGCTGAACCGAATAAAGATTACAGCCCTATTGTGTGCCGACGACATCGTCTTCCTAACGGATTCTATAGTTAAGACGCAGTTTCTGATCAATAGGTTGCAAGCTATTTGTGAACCTTAACATGTATGTAAATAAAAGTTGATGATACTACTCGAAAGAAGTAAAAATTTCAAGAAAAGCAAGTAGAGATTTTAAAAAAAATATAAGTGTCTGGGAATTTAAATAACTAGTCAACGCTAAGTAAGCTTTTTTTGCAGTTTGGGTTAGATATATCAGCAAAAGAAGCATCAAGCATAGCTCGAAGCAAAATATTTTACACGTTACCTCAACTTCCATCCTGTTTAACGAAGTCCAGCGATATACCCATGCAGAGCTAACGTTTATGAAAATCCCTAATAAGCTAACCATTCGTCGATTCGACGAACTATAATTAATGTACATTTTTTATACTTCTTGTACTACATATGTTTTTCTTATGTTATCAAAACATACTGAAGGCGTTTCCGAAATATTTATTTATTTATTTATTTGTCTATAAGTACAAGCTCTCTTAGACTACAGTTAAATAAATGACGATTTTCGTTTTATTATAATATATTTTTTTAGTTTTTATAACTAAAAAGTTTAAAGTAAAAATACAAACTTATTGTGTTTAAAATGGGCAAGTCTTGACAATTTTTTAAAAAAAAGAAAAACTTATGTAAAATAACATTATATTTTTTAGTAAAATGAAAGCTTAGATGATATGTATTGTGATAAAATAAAATAATGGATCTAATTCGAAGGTTATGCCAAAATCGTCTTTATTTTTATTGCAAATACCTACCTACCTACCTACATGCATACATACAGAGATGTGTCACCGTTTCACAAGTTGCGAGTTTATCTTTTTAACCCTCACCGACCCACAGGTGGTACCCGGGTAGTTTTTTGGACATTCAAACCTAAATATTTTTTCCACTGTTCCGATTTTTTGAGATTTCATGACATCTCTAGAAAATTATATTTACGCAATAAAAACTAAAGTTTGTTGAAAAAAAGTGAAAAGAACATGTGGTTTTTAACCATTTTTCAAACCAATGGTGGAAGTGACCATGCCTAGTACATTTTGTATAGAAAACAATTGTTTGGTAATAGATATTATAATTTTATTTGAGATAATTGTTAGTACAATCCAAGCAAACAACCAGAGGAGGTGTAATATGCAGGTCGTCAACAGTATTACAACAATTTTGGCAACGTTTCCTACACTTTCTTTGATTCGGATATCATTATAGCATCTCTTGCAAATACTTTGCTTCTACAAATGACCGGTGCTATCTCATTCTTCGATTGGTTGTGGTAGCGAAAGTGCATACTTCCGATTTGCGATGAATAGAATCACGTTGTCAGCGGATCTAAGCTTCGAACTTGAATCGATGGCAAGCATAAGTCTCGAGCCAGTTATTTCAGGAAAAGTTTGCGGAGATCTTTTTGGACATTTTCTGGATCATGCTCTCAACAAGCAACATCAATTATATTGTAGAATAACGCCAAAGGCCACCAATTAGTTCTATGTTTAGTCGTATAACTCCATTATGATCTACTCCACCGTAAGTCGAGTTATAATCGAATATGATTTGTGGTTTTATAGATGCAGGTGTCGTATCGATTGCCTCAGTGTAATGCATGCGGCATGCGACTTTCTTCTTCTTCGGAACATACAACATATCGTTGCTTCAGCTCTAAAACCAAACAAAGTTTAATAGATTTCGCGGTATGTCGATGGCTGCATCGCCATTGGGATATACGGTTCATTTTTCCGAAATGTCTTCAGCAATGTCTTGAGATTATTTAGCACAGCTAATGATGTGAAGAGGTTCTCTGTGGTGACATTCCGGCCAAAACATTCAAGTAAAATTCACAATTTTGTTCCTTCGTCACTTATAGACAAGACAAACACGTGAGAAATTAAGAAATCTCTTAGGTACCGCAACACTGCAATCGACGATTGACAATTCAAAACAAAGACTTGACATTGACTCTCACCCTGTGATCGTTGATCACTACAAAAATTAAGGAGAGAAAGTACTCAGATGTTATCTAATTAGTTATTATTGTTATTATGCACACTTTCTACAAACATGATCGAATGATTTCTATGTAAAACGCTCCAAAATATATTGTGGTACCCCGGTACCACCTATGGGCTGTTTAGTGTGTAATTTTGTATGGGTCGGTAAGGGTTAATATAATCTCTTCGAATGTCTTATTGGTAACAAATTACTCAAACAACAACAGTACATATATCAATAATGGCCCTGTAGTGGTGTAGTTTCGCCTCTCCCTAATTCCGTTTCGTTCCATTCGCTAATTTGCCCATCAGGTTTTAACTCGGCGAAATGAAAGATAGTCAGAGCAGTAGTGTGGCGCGCACGGTGCAGTGCACATGTAATAACTTCTTTGTAATTTTAATTTGTGAATAAAAGTAACGCATAGTACATACATACAAGTATAAAGCAGTTTTCATTTTACCCTTCGCGCCCACAGCCCTACGTCTATCGTCTTGGGTATAGTTTTCCACCTGATCTTTGTGCAAATTATCTTATTTCCTCTACTACCAGAAGAAGATCATCTACAGTAGGTACTCAGGTAGTCCTCCTTAAGTAATTACTTACTTAGTTGGCGCTACAGCTCGAGGTGAACCTGGGCCTGCTTCTCGCAACCATTTGTGTGTGCGTGTTATATTTTTGCACGAATGGAAGGGACCTACAGTTTTTTTTGCCGACTCCGAACGGCGAGTTGAGAAGCTCAATCGTGACAAATGATACTCTTTGATGCTTGTCAGACATTCGAAAGAGGTGGGCACTGTGAAAAACTTTTAGGTGTTTGCGGCGGGATTCGAACCCAAGACCGCTGGCTCAGTAGTCCGACGCACTAACCACTTGCGCTACGGTGCCCCTTAAGTAATTAACTGGTAGTTTAAGAATCCGATATAGTTCTTGTGCAATCCATGATATGCTTATGAAACCCCACATTCATAAAAACTAGCACAAAAGCTAAGCATTCGCCGAAACGATGAGCATCCACGATATAATCTCAAAAACGTTTGTTCTTTAATGCCAACCGCTACTGTCATTTGCAAGAGCTAACATAGCAAGTAATCAACCATACGTTGTTAGGTACGACCACGCCACGCTGAAAACATCGGTTCTCGTACCATGCTATTGCGTATGCGGATGACTTGGTCGCGTACAGATCAGGACCAAAGATCGAGGTCATTACAATTCTCTTGCAACGTGACTTCTACAAGATCCAGCGATATTGTGACGACTGGAAGTTGAAGATCAACCTCCAGAAGTCAGAAACCATCTTGTTTCGGACGCCGTTGTCTGGGGCCTCATGGGACACCAGAAAGAATTGGCGAAAGTTCGCAATCGTTGGACGACACGGGCGGCCACTTGCATGTCGAAATGTAGTCAGACACCTCGGGCTCTGGCTAGACCAGTATCTGTATTTTAACAAACATATAGATGCTGCTCTGACCAGAGCCAGAGGCGCTTTTGCCAAAGAGAGGCAAAGTTGGCCGCCTTTTATGTTTATTTATGTAGACATGTCGTGGCCGGCTTACATATGTTTAGGTAGGATAGGTGTATGTACTTGCACAGAAAAAAAAACATAAAACCATAAAAAACCACAAAAAAAGTATAAAATAACACAGGACAAAAAACAAAAAAAAATTACATAAATAATTACATAAATAGCTAGAGTTAAGATAGATTAAGTAGTTGTAAGTTTTATTTAAGGTAGTTTCTAAGCAAAAAACCTGTCCTGTTCCTAAGTTTTTTTTTCAAACTTTTCTTAGATCTAAAATTGTAACTTTAATTAAAATTCTAAATTATAAGTTAGGTTACGTCGAAAGACATAGTATAAGTATTAAGTTTAGCTTAGAGTGCCCGTGTAGGGCCAGTAAGTTAGAGTAACATAGTTAAGTTAGTTAAGCTAGATTTAAGCACTTTTGTCTAGCATGTAAGGAATACTTGAATTAACAAATAAAAATGCATTTAAAATGAAAAAAAAACGACCACGCCACGCTGAAAATATCGGTTCTCGTTAGATCACCGAAATCAAGAACCGTCGGGCGCGCTTAGTACTTAGATGGGTGATCACTTTGAAACACCGCGTGTTGTTGACATAGAAGTAGGAGTAGGGGTGTACCGTAACACAATGGACCTTAACTGTCAAAGTAAATCCAACCAGAGTGATGGGGATAACCACCGAAACTTAAACCTAATCTAACCTAGGTACGCTCGTTGAAAAAATACAACAGAATTTAGATTTTGTGCATAGCATGCACGAGTCGCTCTAGTCGTTGACTTATCAGAGATGTGGATTTGCAAGTTTTCTCGTATAGACTCATTTCATTTCTTCGGCTAGGGCCCGATACGGTCGTAAAGTCGCATAATGTTCTTAGAGCACTGAGTCTATACACTGGCGACAGCTAGCCATTGGGCTAACGCAACCCACACTGGAGACGAGTAAAGTAAAACTAAGCTCGTTACTTTGAACAGTGGTATTTTGCTGGGTCCACTGATATTTGGCATTATTCTCAGCAGCAATGGTAGAAGGATCGATGCTTTTTTCCCAACGTAGTCTATGTGAGCTTTGCAGTTAAGCTCATTGCCGATCCTTATACCTAGTTACCTAATTGCCAGTTTCGTTCGGGTACTTGCAAGCATTCCACTTTTTTGCGACTGGAGATTTATCCTGTTTCTGTTTTTTGTTTCGCTTAGTCCAGGGTGCAGTCATTTTCTTAACGGTTCATGGATGTGCTTTACCACAGTGACAATAACAGCTATATAATCCGGAAAGCCTATAATCTTCACCTTTATAGGCATATGCAGGCTGAGAACAGAGTCATACACTATGTTCACAGGAGATGTCATAGGATTGATCCTAGATCCCTAAATCGTCTCTACCATAGCTTAGCTTTCTTTAAAGGACATTTTTTATCCAGGACCAGTTTGCTGAGCTGAATGCATTTTAATGTTCAGTACGACAACAGCAGAGTACTTCTTTGTTCCGAATCGCCATCGTGATCCTTTGATGACTGCTGTAGCTGTATCAACATCAACAGCAGCCTTTTCGGAACCAGAACTGGTATTCGGAGAACTCACTTCTGTTCTCTGATATTGCCTATTGTAGATGACATTTTCTGCAATTTCGCCGAAATAACGAAGGAACTGCTTGTTTCCATTTGGGAGGAGCGCCAGACGTTGCAGGTTCCAGTGGTTGTTGGAATGTCACCAGACAGCTCTGCATCACTTCAATAAAGATATTCGGACTCTGTTTTGAATTCCACGCTATAAATGTTCAAAAACTGCAGAGATGCAATTTTATCTAACGAAACGATTTGTCAAAACGTTCTGTCATCGAGTATGAGAGTGAAAAGTTTATTCATTTTTGCCTGGCTACCCGAAGAAGACATCACGTCTCATGTCGAATGATTTATGACTCACTTGGTCGTTGTGCGCGCTATTAAAAAATTCATAAAAATTGAATAAATCGATGACAGGATACAAAGGCACTGCAATACAAGGCTCCAAGAGAAAGCCCTTTTTGTCATGACAAATTGCATCTCATCGTTGAACTACTTTTCTTCTTCATTTTGACATGTACGAGTTCCTGGATACTTGTATCCATATTCTCTTTTCGTGCTGTATCGCTGCGAGGATGTCTTTCAAGCGCCATCAGAGGTTCCTGTTTGAATCGAAAATCGTTCCTTTGTATCCAAAAATTAATGTTTAATATCCTGTATCCTTGTACACAGACAAAATAACATATTTATGCTCTCGGCACGTGTCGGTGTTGCATGGTAAACCATTCATGGCAGCTATCAGTCATCTTTAATGGACGAGCATCATTGATTTTCATTCTCTCCTCCACACGAAGGATATGTAAAAGGGACATAAAATGGGGAAATCATCTTCCAATAAGGGATCCATAAAAGTATTTCACGATGGTGTCCTTATTTATTAGTCAGGCAACGCAGATATCTGTTGATATTGGCTCGATAAAAATTTGACTACTTGAGGGGCTTCCGGTGTAATGACTAAGGACTCTGTGTCTGTGTATACGCGTATATGCCGACGAACTAATTGATTGGATCTTATCGAGAACCCTTATTAGTTTCTGTCTGTTTAACCCTATCGACCCCCGCTGATGCAGTGAATGGGGCCAAAGTAATGAAAAAACCAACAAATAAGTAGAATCAATTAATTTTTTTTCCTCTGCGGCGGCCATTCAAGCTGGGGAATCGTTTATTTGACTTTGTTTTCCCAGCAAAAAAAGGAGTTTTGTGGCTAACTAGTGAACAGTGGGGTTTGAAAGAGGCTTCAGCTGAAATAAAGCTGGTTTTGTTCCATTTAGGGCGGAACAAATCGATGCCCTGGTGCCATGGACAAGGAAAAAGACCACATGGATATGTATGTACCTTGAAAGACGCAATCTTAAAAAAGTCAAACAAAATCTTGGTCTGGGAAGGTAGTGGTTAGGAAGTGGGCTTGATGCTAATTCTGAGCGAATTCCTAGTCAAGGTGTTCCAATGTGAGAGACCTAAAGAGCTTTATTTCATACTCTTTGACGATGAAAAGCTAGAGACCATATTTTTAATTTTTGAATAGCAATTCTTAAGCTATGCTCAGATGATTGCCAGATCTGACAATATTGTCAGGTCTACAAATGTGCTGACGATTAGCTGCCAATGAGCTGACAAAGACAAACCACCTTACAATGTTAAATTGCCAGTTCACACAGTTGTTAGGTTTTGTCGCAATTTCTGACAATTTATTGTCAGGCGGTTGGCCTTACAATACTCTGATAATGTTTTCTGTTAGGCGGTTTTTAACAAGGCTTTTTCTGATAAAATTGTCAGATCACACGTTTGTGAGACGTTTGAGATACATTTTTCATTGGCAGACCTGACAATATTGTCAGATCTGGCAGTTATCTGAACATAGCTTCAGATGTTTTGACTTTTAAAAAAAGTCAAAAAATGACCTCAGAGAGCTGAAAAAGTAACAAGATTTGAATAGCTATAGGCGTGATGTTTGCAAAGAGGATAGGAAAGGCTTTTCCAAAATTGTAAGTTGGTAATGCTCTGATGTGCGGACACTTCCAGTAGGACCACTGAGCCTATACGTGCCGACTTGCCGAGTTGGAATAGTATATTTTTCCAAGAGTTTGTGAACAGAGAAAAGCAGCCAAGAACCTATAGATTTGTACCTACAAAGTTCGGTGTCGAAAAGTCTATGCATTAGTGACGTAAAAAGAGCCTTCCAGAGCCGCGTGAAATAATGTTATTATTACTATAGTAATTTTTCTTAGCTTTCACAAAAAAAATCCAATACAATCACATAAAAGCGAATACATATGCATAGCGAACGTTTTTCTGTACGGAAGCAAACACTGAATTATTGCGCCTAGAAATATGTTGCATATCGTTGTCAAACGAAGAAAAACAGGACTGTTCGTTCAAAATCTGTGGTTGTTCTTGAAGCACGATAACTAAATCGAATTGAAAAGAATTTAGTATTGAAAATCTTTATTCTTAAACACTACCGTCCATGAGTTTTCGGACAGTACATACTGTCATGAAATTCTTTATCTTTTTCATTTTAATGATCAAAATTTATTGTAAATATCTTTATCTAACCAAATGTCCAAATTAAATAAAATCAAAAGACTTGGGTAATAAAATACAGTTCATACAGCCCTCTTTTTCGTCGAAAAATCTACCGATGTAATTGATCTCTAGGCTACTTGAACGATCTCCCAAAGTCTTTCTTCCGATGTTGGACGCTGTCTTCGATCCTCTCTGTCAAGTTCGTCCCAAAGGTCGGGTCCACGTCGGGTGATTGGGCAATTTTATATCATTCAGTATTTCTTCTTGTTCTTCTTGATCCACGTATCCTCGGCAAACATCAATTCAGCCGCAAAAAGCCTACTGGAGAGAAACTTAAACATAATGTCTGACAGCCAAGCTGTACTAAACTTAGAAGTCACAACTCACAACTACAAATCAAAAGCGACATACTAATGCCACTCAAACGTCAAACCTAAACCTGCTGGCAAAAATAAACATAGTTAAATTCATATGGTTGCCACGGGATGAAGGACATGAGGCAACGTAAAAGCTTATAGCTTGAAGGAACCATCAGTCCACTAATTGGGCCAAGCCCTCACTATGGCTTCACAAGAGAAGACACCAACAAAGTTATCACAGAATGGACAACAAACCAACTAAAAAATTATTGGAACAACTTAGAGGGCCTTAAGCACTCAAAAAAGTTCCTCAATCACAACAACAAAAGAACAATTGAAACCCTAAAACTAAACAGAGGAAATTTAAAAATTCTTTGCGCAGGCCTGACGGAACAATCAATCTGCAACAGCCACCTTTTCAAAATGAAAATCAGCGACACAGACACCTGCAGATTCTGTAAGCAAACAAAAGAAACTATGGAGCCTCTGATCTCAGAGTGTCGTTCTCTAACAAAAAGTAGAGCCAAAACACCAGGCAAATACATTTTTTTTTTTAAAGGGGTTCTGGCCTGCCAGTTGCGGAGGGCACCGCGACCTAAAAGATCTATTGTACCACGAAGTCAGTTTAGGGGACCAGAAGAGGCTCCAATTCTTTTGATGAAGTCGAGGATCTCACCGGTGGAAGTTACGATTTCTGTGTGGAAGTGTTGTCTCCTGAGGGCACAAAGTGCCATGCAGTCGCATAGAATATGTTCCACAGTTTCGTCGTCTTCCATACATAGAAGACATATTTTGTTTAGGTGATATCGAAGATTGCATTGCCCTGATAGAAATCCCACTAATCTTCTGATATTATTTCTACTGAAGAGTAGGTTGTTTCTGGATCTATTTTGGAAGGGTTTAATGGCTCTTTTAGCCTGCCGAAGACCCTGAGCTTTTTTCCCAATAAGAGATACACATGTTGTTTTTCCAACTTTTGATTTTTAAGTTAATATTTGAATTTGGAATGTTACAAAACGGCTCAGGGCCGATAAAGGATTCAGCCGAACGTTTTCTAGCCAGTTCGTCAGCTTTTTCGTTTCCATCAACACCCTCATGTCCGGGCAGCCACCAAACTTTGTTTGTTTCTATGGGAGAGGTCTTGGAGAGTATTAAAGCAGTTCAGGACTGATTTGGAGTCAATCAGGTTTGAGCCTAGAGCTTTTATGGCTGCTTAGGCAAATACATACTAACGAAAGAAGGCTACAAAGCATTCCAGTCAAAGGGATTATCCGATTTCTAAAGATTTTGTGTGATTTCTAGACATCACGGGGGCACAATAGACCAACTCTGGGCGCAGTGCTAGCGATAGACCTGATCATCATCCTCGGCAAAGTTTGGAAAAATGTTTCCGATTATTATCTTGCATTTATGTGAATCCCGGGGTTAATAATCGCAACCCCGATGGTAAGGTGTGTTCTTCTAATATTTGTCTGTACTTCTCCTTATTCAAGATTCCATCGATACGGATGAGGTCTCTAACACCAACGGAAGAGGAACATGCCCAAATCATTCTAGCTAGGGAGCATATTTTCTTCTGCAGGCCGCTGAACGTAAACTCGACGTTTTTGTCCGAAAATTTCAAATTTCTTATCTATAAGTCTTTCGACCAGTCGGTTGATATCCAATCCTGGTGATCTTTTCCCCAATGTAGCCGCTTCACTTTGCCTTGATTCCTCTCCTTTTTCTTGAAACTCTTAAATTGCTTTGAGATGTAATAATGTGTAATATCGACTCTAACCGGATAAAATCCAATTTTAGAACTTCTTAAAGCTCTTCTTGGTGCCCAATCCCTTTGAGCATTTAAGCACGTTGAAGCGTACAGTCTTTAAGAGTGGTCAGCATCCACTAATAGTAACGATGTCATCGGCTTAAACATCGCTGAACGCTGTGGCTTTTCTCAAAACAACTATACTTACGAACGAAGTGAAAGTAGTCCCTGCGGATTACAATAGTCCTCTGCTTTTTGCATTTTGCGTACTACCTCAGTAAGAATTTGACCACGAATCCTCACATTGCCAGTGAACGGACACTCCTTGTCAATAAAGGTGCCATCGATACTATCACGCGGGGTCTTGAAGCCCTAGCCAATTTGTCGGCTACGGCGAATCGACTACTTTTTGGCCAAGTTAGGCTTACTTTTTCGATTACGGACATGTTGATACCAAACCATTTTTGGAAGGCTTTCTCGTTCTGAACGGATATATTGTTGAAAAGAAAAGAATGTGACAGAATTCTGTTTATGTAGAATAGAGAAAGAACATAGAAAGAGCTCAACTTACGTAGCGTATAAATGGAAGTGGACCTCCGTGGATCGCCGTGGCCGTGGTGGTTAGTACGTTGGACTACCACGCAATGCTGCTCGGGTTCAACTCCTGGCCGGGTCTAACACCTAAAAGAGTTTTTTCATGGTGCCACCTCTTTCGAATGGCTGACAAGTATCAAAGTGACGATTGAGCTTCTCAACTGTAGGTCCCTTCCATTCGTGCAAAAAACATAACACGCACACACAAATGGTTGCGAGGAGCAGGCCCCGGTTCACCTCGAGCTGTGACGCCAATTAAGTAAGTAAGTAAGGACCTCCGACTGGTAGTTAGCAACACATCGGGCTGGATTCACACAATAGACTACTTTCATGTCGCGGATACTAAGTAGTGTACTATATCAGGGTTTGTTGAGCAGATTGAGGTCTTGCTCCATACCGTAGGTAAATCTGAGAAGGATATTCCTCCATAGAAAATAGTTTAACCTCGTCACGTAGCACTTGCTTCCTATTTGTTCTGGTGAACCCCTTACTTTGTGGTCCTTCTAGGTTTTCCCATACTTATAGAAGGACTCTTTGATTATAAATTAAAACACTGCCCCATTTTATCGCCACCACTGGTCAATCGATGCGCTGTCCTTTCTCTCCAATCACTTTGACTGTGAAGAAGGGCGATCTATTTTCCGAATAATCGAAGGCGCATTATTTATTGTTGTCTTCAATTAAATGAAGGACTCTTTTGGTGGTCAGCAGTACAGTCACTATAACGGGATTTCGTTGAAATTGAAAATATATGTTTTCGTTCTTTCCGGAGCCCCTCCCCGCACTGCAGCTGGACTAATTGAGTTTTCCCCCCTCAAAGTCTTTCTTCAGCAAAGTTTAGTTATAAATTCTTCTTCGTCCTCATCGCCACACAATGATTTATTTGTGTGTGTGTTTGTTTTCTTAGAGAGTATCCTTAAGTGTATATTGATATTGACAGAGCACTTAAAATCTATAAATATAACTATAAATTTTTATTATCATGTCTTCCTGTAGGGATACTCGGATATCTCGTCTCACATGAGGGATAGTTGCTACATTTATGGTTTATTTGTCCTGCTCCTCTGGTCCTTCGACCATCGCCAGCTTTATTAAGATTCTTTATTCCAAAGGAAATGTCTGAAACAATAACACCCAGACGGAGTGTTACTGTTAATGGGAACAGGGGCCACGGTACAGAAAAGGAAAAGGACATTTTGCAATCACAACTGAAGTTGAAGATGTAGATGGAGAGGAGCACTACGAGTATTTATAGTGTGACTCATACGAACAAGGACAATGAATAGACGATGACTGCGAATGCGAAATGAGATTTATTACATACAATGTGCCAGGAAAAATAAAAGCGTTTTAATGGGTGCGACGAGGGAATGGGAAATTTATTAGTTTTTTTTTTCATTCGAAACACATTCACAAGGCCATAAACTATTCAGCAGGAGGGTAATGGCGGTAATACAGTCTCCAAGTCGTTATAATTTCATTAGGAAAAATATATTTCCTTGTTTTGTCTGCGGAAGTGAATTGAGTCTTTGTGTTCTTCACTTGAGTGCAAATGATTTTGACACAAAGCATTAGAGGGCAGAATCAGGAACCCTTTTTTGTCTAGGTGTTAAAAGATGTCATGTCAAAAATGTCAATTGTTTAGAGAAAGACTAAGTAGATATGTACATACATATGTACAAAAAGCAAGCACTTGCTATGCGAATGCTCGAAATTTAAAACCTGAACTGGGGCTCAGATTGTAAGGAATGAGGGCAGTTAAGACGTACATAGCTGCATTTACAAAGATAGAAAGCAGTAGATGGCTTATTATAGAACCGTGTGGAACATCACATCATAAGACCAATACTCCGCTGTTAGGCAGAATGAACCATTCAATTTAGATGATGATAGCCAAAACTCCCATCCACCTGATCAAAACGAAGTGCGGATAGCAATATCCAAGCTAAAATCTAACAAGGCTGCTAGACCTGACGGCTTACCGGCAGAGCTATTTAAAGTAGCTGGAGACGACTTGGTAGTGAGCATACACCAACTCATCTGTAAGATTTGGTCAAATGAAAGTATGCCAGATGAATGGAATCTCAGCATCGTCAGCCCGGTCCACAAGAAAGGAGACCCCCTCAACTGCTCCAATCACAGAGGCATCAGTCTCTTCAACATCGCCTTCAAGATCCTATCTGCCATATTGTGTGAAAGCCTGAAGTCTTTCGTCAACAACCTGATTTTCCCCTATCAGTGCGGTTTCAGGCCAGGAAAGTCCACCATAGACCAAATTTTCACACTTAGGCAGATCCTGGAAAAAAACCCAAGAAGTCCGAATCGATACCCATCACCTGTTCATCGATTTCAAGGCCGCCTATGACAGCATACGGAGGGATGAACTGTATAGAGCCATGTCTAGTTTTGACTTCGCTGCCAAACTCATCCGTCTGTGCAGGATGACGATGGAGAAAGCTCGCTGCTCCATCAAGGTCGGTAATGACCTCACCGATACCTTCGATGTCAAAAAAGAAAACAGACAAGGTGACGCGCTGTCATGCGACTTCTTCAATATCATACTTGAAGGAATTGTTCGAAGCTCATAAGCCAACACACAAGGAACGATCTTTCAAAAGTCCGTTCAACTACCTACTTGCATACGCCGACGATATTGGCATCATTGGTAGAACACAGCGAGCTGTCACGGGTGCGTTCGCGAGTATAGAAATGGAAGCGGCTAAAATGGGTTTAGCGGTAAACGAGGGCAAAACAAAATATATGCTGTCAACAAAAAGGGACACCCAACATCGACGAATTGGACAGAATGTCACAATAGACAGCTACAACTTCAAGGTAGTAAAGGACTTTGTCTACCTCGACTCTGCCATAACATCAAAAAATAACATCTCGTCGGAAATCAAACGAAGGATTACTCTTGCCAACCGCTGTTTCTTTGGGCTAAGAAGGCAATTGAATAGTAAAGTCCTTTCTCGATCGACTAAGGAGACTCTATATAAGACCCTTATCATCCCAGTCTTGCTATATGGAGCTGAAGCATGGACTTTATCGAAAGCGGATGAAGATATCCTTGGTCGCTTCGAGAGAAAAATCCTTCGTAAGATTCCCGTTTGCGTTGACGGGTTCTCGAGGAGAAGATTCAACCACGAACTGTACGAGCTGTACAGCGACATTAATCTGGTCAAAAAACTGCACATTGGGCGTTTAAGATGGCTAGGACATGTAGAGCGTATGGACATCAACGCTCCAGCTCGGAGAGTATTCGACTCTTACCCAGAGGGTCAGCGCAGCAGAGGACGACCTCGCCTAAGGTGGCGCGCACGTGCGCAACTGGAGGCAGTTAGCTAAGGACCGGGCTAGCTGGAAGAGGTTGTTGGTTGAGGCCTTGGTCCACTCCGGACTGTAGCGCCACCTAAGTAAATAAGTAAGTGGAACATCATATTTGATAGAAGGAATACGTATCATGCCTAGGCCCCAACCGAAATCTATGCCACCTTAAAAAAATCAGACTATTGAAAGTCCGATTAAATTGTTGAGTGGAAGTACCTTGGACATATGTATGTACTTTACAATAGATGGAAATGTATGTAAAACATGGAACCCCGAATATTGAAATATTTGGCTTATTCACCAAATGAACTACTTCAGTTAAAGAGCACAAACATCGTATCGTGTGGTAGCAATCAAACAAAACAACAATTTGTGGATGTTAAAACAAAGGCCGGCAAACTAGCATGAAGGTGATAGCCAGCAAAGCTTCGTAGGACCAGAACCACTCGAACCTAAGCCTTGAAAAACCTATAATTAGTTCAACAAACCAAAATGTTTCCTTAAAGAATTAATAAGTGGACTACAGGGTAGGTTATATCGAATGCATTTGAGGGCAATCTGCAATGTTAAATGTTACAGCATGGTCGACTGACCAACACCATCAAAGCCTTGATTTTAGCAAGGTTGTAAGGGGTTGCCGAAGTAAATTCTTGTGGGTTTCTCCTGTAGAAACTCATGATCAAATTGTAAGTGGGAAATTTCTGCAAATTTTCATCATAAAATCTTATCAAATTAACTGTGGAATCCTTTACTCACTCGTCCTTAATTTAAAGTAGCACGTACTCAACGTTCTCATAATCTTTATCTCCTCGCCACTTATACACAACAATTGGCTATAATCGCTTGTCGTTCTGGCAGCCATCGTCTCCCTCTCTCTCTCTCTCTCTCTCTTTATGTATCTGTCATATTAATCCGATTGTTAAATGACACTTTAATTGAAACATCCGCTCTGTTTCCATCAGATAACCAAGAAATGGTTGGCAAATGTTATGATTATCCTTCGTCCTCATCGCAACGTTGACATCCGACGACAACTCACTGCCTGGGTTGGCAAACCCTAATTATAAACACCACGTAATGTTGGTTTCGGCTTTTGGCGTACATCCGCCACTGTTTGTCCATACAAACATTGCACACTCCACGGCAGAGCATCCTTGCATGTTTTCCACTTTAATTAACTCATCACTTGGTGTGAGCGAGTCCTTTGAACTATAAATACTCACACACTCCATCGTAGCACACGTTTATTATCGATTTTATTTTTGGCCATTCATGTTGATGTCCTGAAACCGTAATTGAGTCCTCATAAAAATTAAGGATTACATATAAGCAGGATGACAGCAGATGGTGGGTGGTTAACGCTTGGTCGGGCGGGATGTGCATGGCTTATTGAATTTCATTATGAGTTCAATCCTTAATAATACTGATGAGAGGGTAGATCGGCTAGCAGACACCTTTATCTATCGCGTCGTGTACCCGTTTTGGACCGTAATCTGATGAATTCAGATCAGAATGCAACATTCAACAGACAGAGGGGTTGAATGACACACACACCACCCCAAATGGGATGAGCTTTGCAAAGGATACCCAGGAGAATTATAAAATTTACATACATATAGAATATGTGTCTGATTGAAATATACCTATGCACGGTAAGAGGAAGAAGGCTTTTATTTTGGGAGTCTATTTGCGGGATTCAGTTATGTTCTGCCATTTATGCTGAATGCAATTCGACATGGTTAACTGTTAGAATGTGGTGTTCATGGAGTTGGAAGGAGATCCCTGAAAAACAGTTTCATATCATATTTCCATGTGTCGTGAACGAAATGTCGATTCCATTCGAATACAAGTTCGCAAATTATAATCGATTACAAGGTAACCAAATGTTGTTAAAATCGTGAATTCAACTTGTAATAATTTTAAGCAATACCGAAACTGTAAATTGTATATAGGTATAGGTATGTGTAATAATAATAATTATTTGTTATTACCAGAGATTGCAAGTAGATTAAAAATGAAAAGTATAGTAATCGAAAAATAAATATGACACAAATTGATATTAAAACTGTACTATCTAGATTTAAGCTTGATCTGTTGATTTGAAATCGTAGATTGAATAAATATTAAATAAATGAATAAATAAATATTTAAAGTATGTAATTGTTTTTTAAGTGCACCCGAAAATATTGATAACATGTAATAATAAATAAATGTAATTAATAAAGTAATCAATTACTTTTGTAATTAATAATCCCCAGATATGTTTAAAAGAAATATTTAAAAATGCTAATAATTCCTAATATCCAGCAACAAGTTATAACTAAATTTTTACGAATCATAAATATCAATTCCACTAAGAAATCATCGAAGCTCGTTTAAACTAAACACAATTTGGTCGCCTTTTAGATTATTATTCCCCTTCAACTCGAATCTCATTTCTGCCTCTGAATTTGCTATGGTTCGCCCTGCAATTCCTATTTTTCTATTCCATTTCACAAATGGACAAAACAATAACAATTTCCGCATATGGCCCCACCACACATGGTAATAATTCAAATCCTAAAGCTCTTGCTTTGGGTTTTGAAAATCACCCTTCGTGGCAGTATCCTTCGGATTTTTTCCGTTTTTTTCTGAATAAATTCAAAATCCACTCAAAATCAGAAAAAAAGAAGAAGATTTCTATCACCATAGATAACGCACAGAAGAAAAGAACATTTGGGCGTAATAAAGGACATTAGGGCGGTCATGACTGCAAAACCAAGGAAGAAAAAATACGATTAAACTTGGATTTTTATTTCTAAAAGAATCATAAATTTAAATTTAAATTATTCTTACTCGTGGTAATAAACAACTTTCTTATCGCAAGGTCAGTGTTGCGTTCTTTGACATTTTTAACAGAGAGCGCACAATACGTTTATAAACAAAAATAATTAAGTAGGGGATTGCAATCAACTGGCCTTTATCTGAAATGAAATAAAGAAAAAAAAAACAGCATTTATTCCCTTAAATATAACAAATATTTTTTCGTGTACGAGTATGTCTGTATGGTGCAAGTTTTTTTGTGTAAAGAGTGCAGAGATATGTTGCATTCAGATGAGAATGAGACGCAAAATATACAGTGAAACCTGTCAAGTTGAACAACATACACTCTGCGAAATCCAAGAGACCAAGCTAAAATTCAATGCTTTTTTGTTTGTATAAATTAAATCGAATAATTTATTATATTTATTAATTATATAAACAAAGTCTTTTATATTAGCAGTTAGCACTTATATTATTTATAATAGATCAAAGAGAAAATACCTTTCTTACAAAATAATGATAGGACCAATTTAGATTTGTATGACATGAATTCTTAAATTTTTTTTTTAAATAAAATGTAATATGTCGTATTTTCGTCATTTTTTGCAATGTCTTGCTGGAGTCTTCTAGGCATTGAGTAAAAGAGATTTTCATTAATATTTCTATCAATTTTGGTCTATTTGAATAGCCTCTTTCAGCTTCCTGATAGAATCGTTCTGCCTGGAACTACGAAAAACTTTCTCCGATAGTATAGCCCACATGTTTTTTATTGTGTTGAGGTATGAACTGCATGCCGGCTAGTCCAATAATGGGATTCCCCGAGCTTTTAAAAACGCTATGGTGACCCTAGAGGAGTGAATAAATGCATTGCCTTGCTGAAAAATCCACTCATCTCCTCCGATTTCCTAACCAAATTGTATAAGGACGTTATCTAAAAGCTCCACATACTTCTTTGAATCCATTTTCGCTGATATGATGCAACTTGAGTATCTTCCGCGGTATGCAATTGCCCCCCAATTCATCAGGGATCCTCCGCCGAATTTACGCGTCAATTAGAGTTTATATTTTTTCACACTTATCATGCCAATACTTTTGGCAACCATCAGGACCTTCGAAATTAAAGTTCTTTTCATCCGAGAATATAACTTTTCACTCTTCCGCTCAAAATTGATACTTTTCAGCGAAATTCTGTCTCTGACGATTTTCTCGCTTTGTAAGCCTTTGTTTGGTGAGCGTTTTATGTTCCATAGGTAACATCGGCAGTCAAAACATTTCTGAACTCGTCTTACAGAAACATGGAGGTTGAGTTTCCGACGAAATTCAGATGCACTTTTGAGCGGTTAGTAGCTAGCTTTTTTATTTCCTATATATCTCGCTACGAAACTATCGGTTTTCTTCCAGAGTTTCGTTTCTGGCCGTACTCTTCTGATGATTTAAGGCACTTTATGACCACCGTTTTCCTTTTTTTTATTAGAGCTGCAATAGCTCTAGTTGACACACCAGAGCAGCGATATTCCAAAATCGCTTTTGCTCCTCCGGCGTTAATAGTTCACCGCGACCCATTTTTATATATACAAGTTTAAAAAAAAACAGTATGGCCGCCGTTAATTAAATAAAATTAAATAACAAATTAAAGACAGGTAAACGTCGAATGAAAGATAAAACGAATGGTCTATAAATTCCTGCTGCATTATTTATTAAATAAAATAATATAACTAGCACACACTTGTGGTCTTATCATTATTTCGCTCCAGAATAAAATTCAATAATTTCCCAAAAATAACTGCGAAGCGGGAGCGAAAACTTTTTACTGTTATAAAAGCAGCATGCACTGGCACATCAGAACAAAATATTGTAGATCTTCCAGTATGCTTTCATTGTGCATTAACAGTACACTTTTGCTTGGTCCTATCTTTATTTCGCAGAGTGTAGTAAGCCACTTGTTGAAGTTAACCAATATTTAACTGCACCAAGAATATTGCATACAAATGTTCCTCGACAGACCTGTAAGGTAATTAAGCATTTTGGGACTTAAGTACAATTACTAAATGTACTTATTTGTTTAAAGTACGAGTACAACTCCTTGGAGCGGGAATCAAGGTAAAAGTAGAGCCAAAATAAGAAGAAAAAAAAAACGGTTATGAGCACATAAATAATATTTTTGCCAATGCAAAATCGCAAATGTTGTTTTCAGTGGCTCTCAAACTTGAAAAAAAACGAGGGTGATAGACGACACGAGAGCTATAGTGTTTGGTGCTGTAGCATGGTCGACAATCGTCGGTGAAGTTACATGATGAGAGCCCTTAACTGAATCTAGATGCATTCATTGATTTCCAAGATTACGAATGGGTCATCAGTAGCAGAAGTCACAGATCTTGGATATAGTATCTGCGCTGAATGCGAACCTTATTTACAACAAACGATTTTCCATTGTTCAATACTAAAATCAAACCGATTCACGTGCGTCAAATGTTTTTTTTTACAGAAAATAGCACGAGAGCTATGTAGCCAACTAATAGCGGATCGGCCACACCCACCTTCGGACACAACAGCAGGTGACAAGCTTTTTTTTGTTTTTTTAAAAGCGGTTTCGACCCTCGTAAAGTATTGTTTTTCCTTTTATTCATATCAATTTATACCAATTTATATGTAAATCGTTTTGCCTTAGAGAAGCGTTCTCAGTTTAATCCACCAAGATACTCGGCGATTACCTTAACGGAGACATCAACTAAACTGTCCCATACTTGGATTTTGATAAGCCCTTTTCGTAGGGCCTTTCCAAAAAGGGAGCAGTGGGAGAGAAACGTTATACCGCAGGACACCGATGGGTCAATGATGGATATAGGTATAGGAACGGGATACTTCTCGGAAGAACTAGGTATAAGCAGGTCCATACGCAAATAACATCGAAGCTTGTAAAGTGTTGCCACGAAGAGCTGAAGGTTCTCGGCACGCAGCACAATGTAAGACTCTGCTGGCTCCCTGGTGACAGCAAGATATCAGGCAATGAAGCCGCAGATGAACTGGCCAGAAAGGGCTCAGCGCTAGACCATTCTCATCAGCCCGCAAACCTAACATAACCTAAGAGTAGCGTTCTGATTGACCATTTAACTGTGGTGCGCCATACTGCCACAACAAATTTGTTTGGTGGACTTTCGAAGCTCTTCAAAAACATCGTTTTTGGTGCTTTTATTTCACTTAGACACGATAGCTGTAAACAGGTCAAACAGTTTCTGCATTAATTACTTGTATGAGAAGAGCGTCTTGTGACAGGTGATCTAAGATCTTCACATTGGACACATTTTGCAGGTTTGGTTCTTGCATTTAAATTGGAATCGTCTAAGGGAATGCTATACTTTGGTCTCTAATTATTTTGTCAACAACAGAGCACCTAGCTGGTTGATCAATTGCGCGATGGGAGGGTCAGACTTTTCTATAAATATGCTAAGACGTGGACACTGGACCATTAGATTTACCATGCAGTCTCAGAATCCTTGCTATGGCGGAACCTGATCACAAATTAAACTTAGATCCTTGGGCTTCATAGATTGTCCAAATATCCTTCATTTATTTAAGAGTTACTTAAGAGCAGCTATAAGATCCTATCCACCGTACTGTGTGAACGTCTGAAACCTTTCTGCAGATCGACGATCGACCAAATTTTCACACTAAGGTAGATCCTGGAAAAGACCAACGAATTTCAAGTCGAGACTCACCATCTCTTCATCGACTTCAAAGCCGCATATGATAGCATTCATCGTCTTGAGCTCTACAAGGCGATGGCCGAATTTGGGATCCCGGCTAAACTGAACCAGCTATGCCGCGTGACGCTGGAAAACACGCGGTGCAATGTGCAATTTGGAAACAGTTCCTCCGAACTATTCCGAACATGCACCGAAGTTCGGCAAGGAGATGCGCTGTCATGTGACTTCTTCAATCTTGTACTGGAACCGATAGTGCGCGGGGCAGGTGTAAACACGGAAGGTGCTGTCTTTCACAAATCTGTCCAGCTACTGGGATACGCAGACGACATCGGCATCATCGGTCGCTCCCAGCGCGCCGTTTTAGATGCTTTTACGGCAATAGAAGAACAGGCGAAATGAGTTGGTCTTGAAGTGAATGAGGACAAAACCACATGTTGTCAACAAACAAAGAAACATCTGTCCACTGCCTAGCACAAAACATCACTGTTGGCAACAGTAACTTCGAAGTGGTTAAGGAGTTTACCTACCTCGGAGTAAACATCAACTCCACGAATGACACCTTAGTGGAGAATGGATGAAGACGAAACCGGTGCTACTTCGGTCTGGCAAAACAAATGGGTTCAAAACTCTTAACTCGGAAGACGAAATGCATGCTCTACAAAATATTGATCCTGCCAGTTCTGCTGTATGGAGCCGAGTGTTGGACGATAAACAGGAAAGCAGAGCAGATTTTAAACACTTCCGAGAGAAAAATTCTTCTTTGGATATTCGGTCCCGTATGCGAGGAGAGCGAATGGAGGAGAAGATTCAACCGCGAACTCTATGAGCTGTACCAAGATGTGGATGTAGTCCGAAAAGCCAAAACACGTTGACTACACTGGCTCGGCCACATCGAGCGAATGGACAACAATGCTCCAGCAAAGATGATCTTCGAATCACAGCTCCCAGGTTCGAGACGATGATGAAGACCGAACTCCCGGTTTAAGGAGTGGTAGTGGTAGTCGTCGTCGCTTGTCATGCGAAAGGTTCACGGTTCGAATCCAGATGTCTTCAAAGAATTTTATTTCTCACGAAATAAAAATAAGTTGATCAGTTTCAAAAGTTAATATCGAAACCTACTGCGAAGACATAACACTGGCAGTAGGATGTTGAATATGGCTGAAGAAATTGATCGCACAAACTACAATAAGCAGAAACATCTGGAAAAAACTCCTGTGAATCATAAGCAAGTACAAAATTAATACACAACTCTTCAGTTATTCTGGACACCACCCATAGAGTAAGTTGAAATTGAAACCTATCATCTGAGTTGCCTACCACTACGTCGATCTGTCTGTCTCTCGTTCTCGTCCTTCATGTGCTCGCGCTGTGTGTAAACATTAAAAGGGTATTCATATCCCCTTTAGCGTGTGTAGATTATAAAAAAGAAAAGAAAAAGGACCAAGCTACCGCGGATGCCAGTGCGCTTGGCCTAGACAACTGGAAGCAGCGTGCCCAGGATCGAAGAGAGTGGAAGGCTGCCGTGTCTCAGGCAGAGACTCTTCACGGGTCGGGAGCCCATTAAGTAAGTAAGTAAGAGCAGCTTCGTCGGCTGGGAAACCACGAATTTCCATGTCACATAGAAACAGCTAAATACAATGGTAAAACGCCGGGTGATAGAACTACGCCAGGCTGACTTATCGTTAAAGTTTTTCTAAATCGACCTGCGGCCTGTTTCATAGATCAGAAATAGGAAATGATAGAGGCACTTGAAACTCTTTATGTTATTCTTAGCTTGATTCTTACTATATCCAGTTGCTATAAATTGAAGCATACTTCTTAAAAAAAATCTATAGCTACATCACCACCCACTTATCCTTACCCACAAAAAAAGAAAAGAAAATTCCCCTCTCCAAGAAAAACTTCCTATGCACGTATGTATCCTTTTTTGAAACTACGAATACATAGCCCGGCTGACTTTTAGCCAAGAAAACTTTGACAAGTTTCACTACATCAGACACACACACACACACACATTCTCCTTCCAGATGATAATCTGATTATCTAATCGTGTATTTCGTATCGTCTTTGTCATCGTGTTGTCATCAACATTGGACTCAAGAAACAACTTGTAATTGGATTAGAAGAATCTGACAACCTACAAACATGGGTGTGTGCGTGTGCTCAAGTTATCCCTTTCTTGTGTTTTGTAGAAGGAGTTTTGTTTTAACGTCATGCACGAATATGTAGAGCTGTCTTGTTGTGTAGAACAAAAGAATGTTTTAGGCAGACAAACTAAAGTTTTATACACAAAGCAAAAAAGGATTCTTTTTGAAGATTGTTGTCCTTTTTTTGTTCTAAGAAAATACCATGCTCGTACTATAAATGTTACAACAATGTTTATCGACATGGAACTGAAAAGTGTAGGTGCACACACAATGAGTATAAGGATGTTTGGTTATTTAGTTCTCAGTATGTGTCTTTTGTTTGAAAGTTGCTTGAATTGCAAGGAAGAAGAAGGAAAATGATTAGGAAGTTATGTACGATTCGGATTCTTGCTGCAGAGAGACTCTGCCTTCAAATAGGGAATCCAATGCATCCAACTCGTATACGCATTGCTCATTGGAACAGAGGTTTGCATACTTTCCTTGGTATTTACGTAATATTAGTATTTTTGCCCTGATTCAAAGCATTGTTGTGAAAACAATTAAGGATGTCAGTAGTCTGTAGGATACAGCTTCCTGGCTTCTCTTGAAGATCCGCCGCAGTTTTGCGGTCCTTCAGCAGAAAATACTCCGTAACAGAAGGCAGAATTCTATTTTGATTACCTTAATACCTTTCTGAGTTGTGCAATCAATGCCTCTTCAGAGGTACCTATCGATACGCAAAGAGCAACGATGTAGGCTAGCATAGGAGCATAGCGCAAAGAACAAAGAGCAAAGAGTAAAAGTTCATTTTTTCTATTGAATATTTGAATAAACGGAAAATTAAATCGATGATAGCTGAAGCTGAGAAATCAAACATATTTTAAATCGTAGCTTTGCTCTCTTATCGACGCTTTGCTCTATCTTCGAAAAACGCCGCACTCTATGCGCTACGCTTTAATTGAATGAGTTTGATTTAATCGCTTTGCTCGTTGCTCACCCTACGCTGCACTGATCCACTCTGTAAGCATACTTAGGCTTGGTACACACATGCGATTGCAGTCGCACGACTATTCAGTCACAAAAAATAGAACACATAGCTTTCAATGTAAGTGCGCAAGTTACGATTTACGGATTTTAGGAAACGATTAATAAATAAACAACAACATATGTAGTTTCAATTTTGTAATCTTTATTAAAAGGTACATTTAACACTAAATAATTTTGCGAACTAAAAACGATTTAACTATACATACAATAAACTACCAAAGCGATTTGGTTGACGACACGTTACGAACTCGCTAACTTAGACTTATTTTCATTGATCCAAAAATACAGCTAAACATAAACCTTCAACAACAAAATTAACAGCTAGTCAAGTGCACTTGTTATTGTCAACAGAAACAGAAGAGCTGTACTGTTTGGATGCTGCTGGTCAGGTTGTGCGAGTGTTCATATGTATATATATACATATATAACTTGCGCACATGAAACCTACCAATCGCAACGTATCATGTGCGCGCACTTACATTAAAAGCTTTGTGTTCTATTTTTTGCGACTGAATAGTCGTGCGACTGCAATCGCATGTGTACACCTAGCCTTAGGCTCTGGAGCGTTTTTTCTATACTTCTACTCCAAGGTTCTTCATTTGGTTGTAGATCCATTCAACTGATTCCTGCGCCATCTCCCATGCTTTGCCAGTACTTTTGTTTTTGCATTATAGTAGACGCTCGATATATTGAACTAATAAAAACCAGGCCTGTTCACTGAAGCGAGATTGTTCATTGTAACGAACGTGGACTCCTTGAAGCAAATTTTATCAAAATGTTTATGTTTTTAAGTACAATTCATCGAAAATAGAATATAATTACAATTTTTCTTTGCGTTTACTAAAAAACAATCCAATATTTATAAGAAAGAATATCTTATTTTTAACAAAAACAACTCTTCGGTAAAAAACATAATACATTCCATGTACTTAAAAAAACCAAAAATACAACAAACTTAAGCTGTGCTTAAGTGGCATGGTCACAAAGAATATCGTTCAAAAAATGACAAAATAAGCAACACGCACTTTATTTTTGCACTAAAAACAACCACAAGCTGTGAAACAAACAAATATTCTAAATAGTTAACAAACTTGTTCACTATTTAGAATAGCCTGTATAAAATATTGTGTGTTCACTATATTGGATTGTTCACTATATCGAGCGTCCACTGTATTTGTTTGGAGAGTCACCCCAATTCTGAAAGTCGTATTTGTGAGTCGCATACGACCATAAACGTATTTTGTAATGTTTTTACTATTACAAAATACGAGCATGGGCATATGCGTGTTTTGTAAATGTACTCCATGTGAAGCCTTAGCGCCTTATAGTAGCAGTTTCCAAGAAATGGCAAAGTCTCACTCATCGAGTTGGCAATTAGGGTATACAGTTGAAATCTGTTCATCAGCAGGTAGAAAAAATACTTAGGCCGGCATTCACCGACAGCTCATAAGTTAAGAGCCTCATAAACCTATTCACCAACCGCTATTATTGCGTATTTATGAGCGCTCATAAGACTTATGAGTGGTCCCAACCACTCTTAAGTTACGAGCGATAATATCAGAGACAATTATTATTGTCTCTGCTAATGTCTTAGATAATTTCGAAATAATTCGAAATCAGCTGCCATTTCAACTTTAAATTATTTCTGTTGATTTTTAAAGTGGGTAGAAAAGAAAGAAATGTGTCTTCATCCGGCATAATAACATTATAATTATAATGTTATAATTATAATTATAATGTATAATGTACAGTCATTGGCAAAATTATTTACACATAGCGATGCTCGCACTCTATCGAACCAATAAAGCTGCAGAACTTTTTAAATTACAACAAATACATGAAGACCTTTTATATTTTTAATCTTTATAATTTTCTTAAGCCAGCAAATAAAAAAAATTGTTCAAATTTCAACAAGTAACTGTAAAAATAATACAAAAATAATGGCACAATTATTTACACACCATTTAAAACTGGCAAAATTATTTACACAAGTGCTGTTTCTTTTGTTTTAACTCCTGGAAGCAAAAAAATAGGAATTTTTCTACATAGAAAACGGTTATTTAAAGTAACGTTACTTAATAAGTTGTGTTTCCTCCTTTTGCTGCAATAACTTCTGCAAGGCGACTGGGCATAGAGTCTATTAAACCCTGGACTTGCTCTACTGGAACGGTACTCCAAGCTGTTATGAATTCCTTCCAAGTTTGATCTGCAGTTCTGCCAATGTTTTCGGGAATTTTCGATTTTACAATATGCCAAAGATTTTCAATGACGTTAAGATCAGGACTTTGCGGGGGCCATTTTAAAACTTGTTGATCCACTTCTGCCAAATACCTTTTGATGTTGTTAGCTGTATGTATCGGTGCATTGTCTTGCTGTAGGACAAATTCACTCCCGATATATCTTGATCCTGCGACCAGTGCAACATCATTTAAAATATTCAAATAATGTGACTGTTTCATATTATCGCAGCACCTTACAAGTGGTCCTACACCACTGCTGGATATGCAACCCCATATCATGATCTTGCCTCCTTTGGAATGCCTTGTAGGTTGCGTAACGGGTTGCTTAGCCTTCGTTTTAGTATCGGCGTAGTAAAATTTTCGGCCATAGGTACCATCCAAGGAGCAAGCTGTTTCGTCCGTCCAAAGAATGTTCCTCCAAAACTCCGGTGGCTTATTAATGTGCTCCCTAGCAAATTGTAACCTAAGACGCTTGTTCTTAGGTGTTATATGCGGCTTTTTTTGGACGACGTAGGCATTTATTCCACTTTCCTTCAGCCTTCGTCGTAGGGTTCTCTCACTGATGTTATTTTCCCGATCTTTGTTTATGTCCTTCAGCACATTTCGAATCCTTTCACACGGGTTATTCTTGAAAGAACGAACAATTCTAACGTCTTCTCTTTTCGATGTCACCCTTTTTCTGCCTCTCCCGGTTTTATTTTTGACACTTCCACATTCTTTAAACTTTGAAATTTGATTGTAAACAGTTTTCCGACTGCAACCGTTTTTTTTAGCAAGTTCCGCTGCCGAAACACCCCCCTGGAATCCCACAACAATAGCCGCTCTTTTGTCAAGGGATAGCTCAATCGTTTTAACCATCGCGTATAACTTTTCTGGAGCTACTGAGCTAAACTAATGGCAGTAGTTGGCTGCATCGCCAAGAGCCATTTAATCAAAGAAATTTAGCACCGTTACCTTCCCAAGACAGTTATTTGCACTTGTGTAAATAATTTTGCCAGTTTTAAATGGTGTGTAAATAATTGTGCCATTATTTTTGTATTATTTTTACAGTTACTTGTTGAAATTTGAACAATTTTTTTTATTTGCTGGCTTAAGAAAATTATAAAGATTAAAAATATAAAAGGTCTTCATGTATTTGTTGTAATTTAAAAAGTTTTGCAGCTTTATTGATTCGATAGAGTGCGAGCATCGCTCTGTGTTAATAATTTTGCCAATGACTGTATGTTGTGAACATGTTTCTTATTCCACTATTTAATTCTTAATAAATTTGCAAAAAAAAAAAAAATGAATCCACCAACATCAATTTCACCATCTACAGCTGTGTTGCATCATCCCCATATTTACACTGCCAAATGTCACTGACATGTTCGAAAAAGAGCGCCATTGACTCCGAATGTTCGAAAGAGAACGCATTCGGAAATCCGAAAATTGAGATCGCTCAAAGTCGAAGTAGCATAGACAGCATAGACAAAAACCTATTATTGATCGGTGCATACCAACCAGAAATTTTAACTTATGAGCCTCTTAACTTTAAGAGCGATTTATGAGCGGTCGGTGAATGCCGACCTTGGTTCTTGTTTCAGTGTAGCGAGTAGTCCTAGAAGTTTTATTTTAATGGGTTCGCATAAAGTTGAGTTGGAAAATTAATCAGAAACGAAAAATTTTACAATTACAAAGCAGGTATAATTTTTAGATTGGACGCTGGTGAGCAAAATAAAGACATTGCCAAAGAGTATTCTGTTTCAAACTCCACTACCTATATCCACAATTCTAAAGGACAAGGCAAAAATTAAGAAAAACAATTTGAGGAACAATACTTACCATAGAAAAAGTAAAGAGTCCATTGCACACTGAGGTTGAAAAGGCTTTGCTAATATGGTTTAAGACACAGAAAAGTTCTAGTATATTGTATACACATCAATGGCCCCATTTTGCAAGTTAAAGCAAATGACTTTGCAAATGAGATAAGTAAATATACTCGTACATACATATGTACGCCTCCAGCATAAATAAAAATTATGAAACAAACAAAAAAGGGTATTTACTTGAAAACAGATTAATTTACCTTGATATCGGTTAAAGCCGATAGGTCGGCTATCGCTTATAACGACCAAAATCGTCGGTTCCTTGAAGGTTGTTATAACCGATTTTGACTGTATTTAAGTCACACCGCGTCTCCACGTGCTATTGCAAATAGCAGGATTTCATAGCAAGCTATACAAAAAAAAACTGTCAATTTTTTGTGTGGCTTGATATTTGATTGTTTTTTTTTTTAAATCCAACCGCTTGTACTCAGCACTTCTATAATTTGACAAGCATGGAAACTGCCAAAAATTGTTTATTAATTGAATTATCTCTTCTTGTGACATCTTCCAGTCGGCCATAATTATTTTTTTCTTATTCAAACGCAACGAACGCAACCAATTTCACTCAAATGTCAAAAATTAGTAAGATTACTATAGCTTGCTAAATATCCTGGTATCGATAGCCTGCTATCTCAAATATCTTGCTATTTGCCGTCTCCATTAGCTATTTTCATAGCATGCTAATTATCTTGTTATAAATTTTAGCTCGTGGAGCCCGGGTTTTAAGATCACAAATTGTCTACGTTTCGGCTTATATTCCCCCATTTGATGGATAAAGCTTTTAAACGGGATCGGGAAATCAAACCGTACCTAATGATGAGTTCAGTATTAAACGATTTCCATTTGATTGTGGTTGTCTGGTACACATTGAACTAATCTGAGGTGGTATAAGAGGTTAACAAGAAGCATGCTTTAAACGACGAGTGCATTTCAGCTTCTTACCAGATTGTCAAAAAAGGTCTTACAATTGAAAGTACGAGTACATCCACAATTTTATTTTAGTTTTTACTAATATTACAAAATACAGTGCACTCTCGATTTGTGCAACTAATTCAAACAGACGTTGTTGCAAAAATCGAAAAGTTGCACTGATCGAAAAGAAAATTAAAACTCTTTAAAAAGGCTTACACATTATGTCTATTTTGTAACCTTCGAATTCGTACGAATTCTCACAAACTTTCTTTTTCTTTGGGTGAAGTGGGTAAAACCTGTCAAACCTGGCAGTTTTTGTCAGTGAATTAAGCTGACATAAATTCATTGTAAAGTGAAAAACAAAAACAAATTGACGGTTTATACCCACAGAGTGTCAAAAATGTGTTTCAACGCGTATGTTTACTTTCTTAAAAATGTTTCACACTGCGGGAGAATTTTTTCCATCTGGAAATATCTTTCTGACAAAATTCTATCCCGAATTAGAAGCAAAGGAACACGATCAAGAGTTCTGATAACTTTTTTTCCAACATTTAGTAATTGTATTCGCTTTTAACTCTTTCCCAGCGTTAATGCCATCGTTTGAAATTTAAGCTTTTCAGTGCTTCTTCATAATTGCAAGAAAAAACAAGATGACTTTTTTTGTAGTAGAGTTTAGTCAACATTTACGCTTTTAATCGCATCGCGATCATTCGGTTGCATAATTTATAGCGATGAACCTTTGTTGGGTGCTGCTACATGGTCTGCGGATTTATTGCTTTATTGCTCAAATGATAATTTCAAAGGGAACACGGCTCTATGAAGAAAAGAAAAATGTTCTTTTCCATTGGTTTCACTCCGGGATTCGCCACATTTAAAACAAAGCAAAATCTAGACGCGTTATTATTATCACACTGCGTCAAGACGATTTATAACGGGAGTCGGAGAGAATCCCGAAAGTCCCAAAATCCCGAAAATCCAAAATCCCGAAAATCCAAAATCCCGAAAATCCAAAATCCCTAAAATCCAAAATCCCGAGAACGAAAATAAAAATTTGTTTGTAGGAAAAAAAAATTAGAAGAAAGCTTATTTAACATATTAAATAAAACTAGTATGGCCTGTGGTCGATATTCGACCAAATACGAGAGAATATTTATTATTTTACTACTTTTTTTCCTGGCTTAGGTACAACATTTTTGAAAAAATTACATACTGCACTGCATGGCTTCACAACCTTTCCAACAAAAAAAATTAAGCGATTGTGTTGTGTTTAAGGCAGTTAAAAAGGGTTTGAACTGTTTTGCCTTCGCCTATTTATATAATGATGATAAGGATAACAAACTTCAAATAAATAAAACATAGCAAAACAGCGCAAGTCTTATTGACAAAGCAATATCTGATACAAGTCCATATCGAACGCAATCTCCATTAAAAACATATTTCAAATCGCTCGTTACGTTCCGCGTAAGTTTTTTTAATATTGTTTTCCTCAACGTTTTCTCATTCTTTGGTTTTGCATTTTATATAATTTTTCGGGATTCCGTTTTCGAGATTTTTCTTTTCGGGATTTTGGCTTTTCGGGATTTTGGATTTTCGGGATTTTGGAATTTCGGTATTTTGGTTTTCGGGATTGTGACCCCAACCCATTCATAACATTAGCAGAAGTTTGCTCTTGACTGCAACATTGCACACGCAAATTATACAATGTTGCGAAAATCAAATCTCAAAGTTGCTAAAATCGAGAATTTTTTTTTTGGATTTGTTGCAAAAATCGAAAAAAGGAAATCCATTTTGAAGGTTGCAAATATCTAGGTTTGCAAAAATCGAGAGTGCACTGTACTTGTTTTTCAAAATTATCCCCCTTATGTCCACAGTTTCTTGTCGAACTTCTGTCTCAAGCTCAGGTACTGTTTGCGGATTAAGTACCAGTCCGCCATCTCAGATTCAGATGTTAAATCCCATGTACATAAGTACTTGTTTTCATCATCTCTCAGGTAAAGCCCCGCCGCTCCTTCAGGGCAATTTAAAAGCAATAAAAAATGTGAAAGAGGCTTTTCAAACGTCCTCCCAATCTGTCATTACAATTCAATACAAGTCCATAAATAAACCGGATTACAAAGTACTTAAGCCGCAGGCCAAGTCGTCCGCTTTTATCGTCCCTAAAAGCCTCAAAGTTGTTAGCTTGAAAAAAAAAATAATTTTAATATCCTCGCCGCGAATTTCGTGGACTTTTTTTTTTAGATTTTCCTCTCACGTCGCGTGTGCTCTGTAAATTGGCCAACGGATGTTTTGAAAAGCGAAAAAAAACAAAAAACTTTCTATATCCTCAGCCGTGCGATGTTTTTAACTACTTACCCCGAGCAAAAATATAAAAAAAAGGACGACGCAGAGGGTCTGTGCGTATTAATAAGGAAACGCTAAGTACAGTGAATCAAATTGCATTAAAAAAGGCAATACGAATTCATCTATCCAACTTTAGGGCATCGTCCTTACGCATACGTGTGTTTGGTTGGTATCTTTGTCTGCAATTCGTCCCCCAATTCGTCCTGGTTGCGTAGGTACGTGTTGATGAACACTTTACACGTGCTTGGAATATCAACTGGCAATTGGCAGCGAAATTCTAATAAGCCCCATTGCAGGAGAAATGCAGGACGAAGGAGGAATCCAATGAATCCTGCTGCTGTTTGTTTTAACTTTAAAACCGCAGTAGTCTGTGTGTGCTTGAGAGCACCTGTTTCTGGGGTTTTTTTCTTTAAATGAGTCAGACTAGACGCACAAAAAGCACATCCTGAACAAACGCACACACATATCCTTCGAAATTACGGTTTTGACTTTAAATTATGCAGGGCTTTTGATAATGTTTCGGTTTGTTATTCCTCATTCACAGTTGGCTGGCAGACAATATCCCGACGTTCGGTGGTGGAACGGTCTGCAGTACAATTGCTTTTAGATTAACGAAGATGGGTATCCTTTTTTTTCGCTTTTTAAGATTTACATCACGTACCGCTGTCTATTTTCGATTTTCGTGATATCCTTTCTGTTTTCCACCCTTCAGTGAATGTTGATAATGAAAATAGATTCCCTCAAGTAGGTGAAAATTTGATACACATATCCTGCGTCTGACTCACGTACACACATACATATATCCCCTGTAACTGTGTTTGTTAAAGGAAGGAGCATCGAATATTATTTCCCAATTGACACGCCTGTCATTTGGTTGCTAGCGCCCACAAAGAAATTCCAAAGATGCTGCCAGAAATATCCTGTCAACACATACTCTCTGCATGTGTGTGTGTGGAAGGAAATTAACTCTCGCTGATGAGCCATGCTTCGGCTTCGGTGTTCGTGTCACCTCTATTCTCTGTGGCAGATAATTAGGCAGTCTTTTTTTTTCTCCAAGAAGTCCTTATGTTTTATGGGATATCCAGTATATATGGATATGGTAACTGCTGTTAGAGGAAGATAATTAGATACAGTCATAATGTGCGAGGGTATATTGATTTTGCTTTGTTGACAAGTATGTGGACAGAATGTCTCTTATATACCTAATTGACATATAATGGAACTGGAAATGGTCGTAGGGATATTTTAGCCAGATAAGCTTTGATATTCACTCCCAAGTGAACTGAACAATTTGGCGCTTTGTTTGAATGCCACTTACACAATGAGATACCGATCCTGACTGTGATTATGCGTTCTTGACATTGCCACTGAATCGAATTGCTAATTTGGATACATTTTGATTTTGATTTTTATTTGAATGGATTTGTTGTGATTTGATCCGCAGATTTAGGCGAATAGACGGGTTAGTAGTTTGTAGAAATTGATTTTATGCACATACCCCTTTTAAGTTACATATTCTGAGATATTACGAAAGTGAGCTGTGAATGAATCTTACTGGACTTGATTGAATGCTTGTTTAGATTTTAAAATGCGATAGGAGGCTATTTTAGGTCTGTTCCCATACTTTCTGCATCAAAATTCACAGATTCCCAAATTTCTAGAAATCTTCCAGAGGTTGGTAAAAGTGTGCAAAAGTACAGAAACGCATTGAACAACAAAAAATGGAAAATGTATGACATTTGACAGATTTGACAGTTTTCATAAAGCTGCCCGAAGAAATTGGTTGAGGCCTTGGTCCACCGCGGAAGGAGACTGTACTCTGCGCTTTTCTATACCTTGAAGGAGCCTTTGATAACACTTCTCACAAAGCTGTTGGATGCTCGTTGAGTAGAAAAGGCGGTGACGACACTATCATGAGATGGGTACGCGAGCTACTGAGCACAAGATCGGCGAAAACTTGCACGACACGGTTGCCCGCAAGGGGGAGTACTATCACCCATGCTCTGGAGTCTCGTTGTCGACGAACTACTGGAAATACTAACCAACCTCGGCATTAACTGTCAAGCTTATGGTGATGACATTGTCCTCATTGCCCGAGGGAAGATCGAGAAAACCTTATGTGATATAATACAAAAAGGGCCTAGAGTGACAAAAGAATGGTGCAATAAAGCAGGACTAAACATCAACCCGGCCAAGGCAACACTAGCACCATTCACAAGAAAGAGGAAGCTTCCACACCTGAAGTCTATTACCCTCTCAGGAACAATCATCACTCCTGTGCTAGAAGTCAAATACCTAGGAGTGTACCTTGAGAGTAAGCTGAACTGGAAGAAGCATATAGAAGAGGTTACCAACAAAGCGACTCGGGCACTCATGATTTGTAAAAGCATAGCCGGTAAGTCATGGGGCTGTCGACCTCATATTCTAAGATGGATGTATATTGGCATGGTGAGACCTGTGATCACCTATGGGGAAATAGCATGGACAAAAACAACCAGTCTGACTACTATGAGAAACACTTTAAACAAAGTACAGAGTCTAGCATGTGTATGCATTACGTGTGCAATGAGAACCTGTCCAACTGCAGCACTGGAGGTGCTACTGGAGCTTACTCCACTGCATCTTGTAGTGAATGAAACCGCAAAAAGGACGTTTGTAAGAACGGCCAAAGAAGGGATAGGAAAAGGAAAATGCATCAGCCATAACGACCATAATGCAATGGTCAATAAGCTTCACCTTCTAGCCTTTCCTAGAGACGACGGGATTAGAAAATTCAGCTGGAGTAAAAACTTTCACATCAACAAGAAAGACTGGAGCAACAAATCTAGAATCTATACGCTGAGTCCGAACACCATTAAATGGTACATGGATGGTTCAAGAACTGAGGAAGGGACGGGAGCAGGAGTATTTGGGCCCGGAACTAAACTATTCGAACCCATTTTAAGCTGAAATCTGTGCTATCGAAAGATGTGCCCAACTCAGTCTTGATAAGCGCTACAACAGGCGCGACATAGCAATAATTTCAGATAGCTAAGCAGCTCAGATCATCAAATCTAGAAATGTCTGGGAATGCCTAGATAAACTTAATAGACTGGGCGAACGAAACAACGTCACAATATACATATGTACTGGGTACCAGGACACCCGGGGATAGAAGGTAATGAAAAGGCGGATAAACTTGCCAGGAAAAGGGCTGCCACACCCTTTGTGGGCCCTGAACCCTTCTGCGGCATAGGAGAACACACCATAAAAGAGGAGGTCCAATCACTGGAGAATCCAAACAGGTCTAAGTCCTGGACAAAAACTCAGGGTCTATAAACTGCTGGGTAATAACAACCTGAAGAGATTCAAAGCTTCCATCAGCTTTGACAAAAACAATCTTCGCATCCTGACTGCGTTTCTAACGGGGCATTGTAAACTCAGGGGACATCTCAGGAAGCTAGGTCTATCAGATGAAGACTCATGTAGATTTTGTGATGAGTCCAGTGAAACTCCAGAACACATACTGGTGGAATGTGAGGCATTAACCCAGAAAAGATTCAAGTGCTTGGGTAAATACCCAATTACAGCAGAGGATCTACAACTCATAGCACCCAATCTCGTACTGCGATTTCTTAGGGAACTTGGTCTGGATGAAGTGCCGTGACCTATGGAATTCTCACCTGGGCTAGGTGTAAGCGAAGCTCTCTCTAACCGATTCCAATAGGAATAATGACGAGAGGTATGTTCCTTCGTCTAGGACTTGTGCATCTCACCCTTCAATAATAATAATAATAGCTAACTGCCTCCAGTTGCGCACTCCAAGTTGTTTGAGGTCTTTTTCTATTTGTGCGCAGCACTTTAGGCAAGGTCGTCATCTGCTGCGCTGACCCTTCGGCTTAGTAATCCGCAATTGACTTCAAACAATTATGTACATAAAAAATCATTTTACAAGTGTTCAGTTCTCTTTATTTAGTTTACTGGAAAACACAAATAATATTAATAATCTTACTAAGAGAAACATTTTTGGTCCAGGACTTAAACCCCATCCATCAGTATCATCTACCGAAATGGAAAAACGCCATAAATGATACTAGGTAGTTAAAAACGCAGTAACTCGAGCCTTAAGCTAACACTGAGAATGTTCTTTCAAGATTCGATTCTTAGGTTATACGTTACAACCCACTACCTACATATGTATGTTCCCCTGTTTCTGTTGAAAAATCATAAAGACAATATTCACGCATCCTGATCCTAGGAAAAACAAATTTCATTCCAAACTATAAATATCCCCAGAAAGCATTTAATACGTTAACCAACAGCAAAACCACCCCTGCCAACAAGTTAGAATTAACATCTTTTATCACCTCAAGCGCATCCTTCAAGAATAATTCCTTTGCCCACCCGTTCTTAATCCGACACGGCACGTAATTGATTCCTATTCAGAGGTGAAAAATTCATCTTAAAATTATAATAGTTCATCGCTGTTGGTACCCACAAGTACCACCATCTGAAGTTATGTCGTGTCTTAGTCTTTAACAAACGCGTGGGCTTAAAAATTTCATAAAGTCGTAAAATAGGCAAAAAAGAAAAACGTATCGCACACCCCTTTTGAGTTTCGATTGCCAGACAAATAAACTACGTGTGAAACCACCACTGGATGAACACACACAGCAACAACAACCATTCGAAACTGTATTCGTACCTGCAACACCTTCGATTCGGTTCGTTTGCAACCAGCACTTACCACCACGATTACCCCACCACCAGACGGAACAACCAGGCACAGCTCCCATAGCAGGGCACCCAGCTCCATCTAAGGGTAGTGAATCCTTTTTTTGAACAAACAATGGTTAGACTCTGGAGCGCGGGGTGTGGGGGCATTAGATTTATGTCAGCGGTATGGATGCTATCCTTACTGTCTGTATGTGTGTGGTGGGTTGTTTATTTATGGTGCTATGTATCCCTAAGGATAATTCAGGCGTGAAATTACAATCGAAATTCATGTCTAAGCAGGGGTGGGTGGCAGAAACAAAGCACAGTAACGAACCGAAGTAGCAGGTAAAGCAGATGCAAAGGTACGAAGCACATACAAGAAAATGAAACGAACAGGATAAGGGTTACAAGTCACAAAAATTAGGGTGGCATGTCTTTCCCCATTTTTCTTTTCTACAAAAATAGCATTTAATTCCCGGTTCCTTTGAAAATATCTCTTCGAACATCCTGCAGTTTGGAAGGGGGTGGATTTGAAATTTCCCCCACTTGCCTCCCCATTCTATTGAACGGTGGATTTTTCCACGGATACGGCACCATACCAAAGTGAATACGCTCCTTGACAAAAAATTACACACCGAAGAAGATGCCTGTGAGATGGAAATTTCACGCTTCAACGTTTGCCAACAAATAGATTGTGTATGTTATCACCGGTTCGCCTGTGGGAACAGCGTGGAGAGGAAATTCACTTTTTGTTAGCTTGATTTGGATTATTCGATGCGGAAGATTAGTCCTTTTTTATAGCGGTTGCCGGTTACAAAGAAGAAAAGAACTGATGTGCTATTTAAGGAAACTTAATGTAAATATTATTTATACAAAGGATCCACGTGTGTGTTGATATCATATCCTTTATCACTTCCTCTTTCGATAGAAAAAAAAAAAAAACAAATCAATGTGACGTAAAAATAAAATAATGGAACATCGAAAAATATGTGAAAAATCCTTTTTTTTTAATTTTCCAGGACATTATTTTTTAATGCGAATAGATAGGAATTCCTGTACAGCAATAGAAAAGGAAGGACAAGCGTGATTTCAAGCGCAGATAATCTTCTTTCCATTGTCATCTAAAATGGGATACTGAGTGCTTTCAGATGTTTTAAATTCCAAGTTCTAAAATTTGAGACCAAACATATTCTGCTGGCCAAAATTCTTTTTTTAAATGTTTATTTTATTCCAACTCTAACAAATGTACTTTTTATTGCTTAAATAAACTTAAAATAGCTACAGTTATAACAATGCATTTTAGTAAATGAACTAAGTGGTTCTTTTATTCATCTTAAGGGGTAATATACAGTTAGAATATGCAAAAAATCAATTTTTTTTTTATTTTATTTTCGTAATTTATATATGTATATTTAAGTACACGCACAAAATTTTGAGTCAATCCGACGATTATTCTAGAAGTTACACGAATATTTGTAAAGACATCAGAGCGCTTTCCTTACTCTTTGTAAAGTGCTCTTCAAACTTCAAACGCATTTTTCTCAAAACCATGTTGTTATAGTCGGTGACCACGATTTCTCGGAAATAGCTGAACCGATCCGTCTCAAATATTAACACAAGCTTCTTAAGTATATTTTTTTAGTAATTCATCGAAGGTTTTTCTCACCGATAAATATATTTTCTTTTATTAACAATTTGATGCCGACATTTTGGCCAAAAATCGTTTTTTTTTCCTTGAGAGGACGCCATTTTTGCTTATTTCTTCGACTAATACCTACTACCTAGACCTAGATTATACATTTCTTTAACGATATTCGTTTGGTTTTTTCATTTTCTATGATCCAGTCCAGAGATATCGTGGTCACCGTAAGACACCTTTATTGAGAGGAGCTCCGGGAGATCAGCTATAGCAGTCGTCAAAGTGATTATTTTTACAAATAAAAAATGTTGAAATATAGTTAAAAGTTACTTAAATATGTATGTAAATAATATTAATAATAATATAATTCTTGAAAAATCGCTTTTTTTAGCTCTCCTGACTGTATATAACCCCTTAAGCGAACTTATGTCTACAGTATATTTCTTTTAAGGCTTGCACACACCGGCGCGATAGCGAAAGCGATTGCGATAGCGATAGCGATAGCGATAAACAACAAAACACACCAGCGCGATAGCGATAGATAGCGATTGAAGTTTTGTCAGTTTTATTTATGTTGTTTTTTTACCTTTTAAAACATTTTCACGATCCATTTGCAGTATTTACTTACATTCTAGAAAAAAAAAATCTTCAAATCTAATTTAAAGACTACCAAAACTGATATTTTATAATAATAAAAATTACAAAATATTGCGCGATAGAGCGATTGAATACTAGAGACGTTCAATCACAGTCGATCGCTACATTATCGCAGTTGGTGTGAATGAACAAACTTGAATACACGTGTTGCGATAGATCGCTATCGTTATCGCGGCGGTGTGTGTGAGCCTTATGTGTATGTATATGTACATATATTTTTTGTTTTTAACAGAGTTCTTAGTTTTTTGTGTTAAGTGTAAAGTGGTAAAATCTTACAAGGGGTCTCTTTTTTGTTTCTTAAAATTACTATAATAAAAATACAAACTAAAGGTAATAATAATAATATTTGCCTTCAGCAGTGCTAGGTAGAACCAAGCCTAGCTTCCCGCAACCATTTGTGTGTGCGCGTTATATTTTTGCACGAATGGAAGGGACCTGCAGGCTGCAGTTTTCTGCCGTCTCCGAACGGCGAGTTGGGAAGCTTTACATGACAAATGATACTCTTGAATGCTTGTCAGGCATTCGGAAGAGGTGGGCACTGTGATATTACTTACAATATTAGTTGTAATATTTTTCAGATTTTTTTTTTTTTGAGTTTAAATTTTGGCCGTCCCTTTTTCCAGAGGTGACTAGTTGCGAATCTGTAAATCCCAAATTCGAATGACTATTGTTTTAAAACCAATCGAAAACCTGGGTATTCCAAGAGCAGAGTTCTGTCGGTGCGGATTGATTAGAGTAGAGTTGCTTCGGCTGCTTTGGCTTCTTTCCTTCTTGCAGCTTCAAAATCGCTGACCACTTCCTAGGTGTCTGTCTGATTTGTGTTGACTATTTCCAAAAGTTCTGCTGTGGGTTGATAATTTGCTACCCTACCCTAATTTCGTCGCCTTTTAGAGTATCTTGAGGCTCTATTTGTGCTTTCTTAGTACCATTTATAATTATTAATAATTTGGTATTTACCCAAGCACTTGAATCTTTTCTGGGTTAATGCCCCACATTCCATCAGGATGTGTTCTAAAGTTTCACTGGACTCATTGCAAAATCTGTATGAGTCTCCATCTGATAGTTCTAGCTTCCTTATATGTCCCCTGAGGAGCACAGGGTCAGGATGCGGAGTTTGTTTTTGTTCCGGTTAAAGCAAGCTTTGAACCTTTTCAGATTATAGTTACCCAAAAGTTTCTTCGCCCTGAGTTTCTGTTTAGGACTTTGTCTTCTCCAATGATCGGAGCTACTCTATTCCGCGGAAAGGCTCAGGACCCACGAACGGTATGACAGATCATTTCCTGGCAAATTTATCCGCCTCTTCATTCTCTTCTATCCCCCGCTGTCCTGGTACCCAGTCGATGGTAACGTTGTTTCGTTCGCCCATTCTATTTCCGTGGTCATAATGCTTCTCCATTTGCTTGGAATTCCCTTCACCTTTGTTCTGTGACCTATTACGAGTACTACGCCCCTATTTGTCTAACCATTTAGTTCCTCCCTCAAACACTTTCCAAACAATACTTCAACAAAAATTTTGACAAATGAACTTCGGCAGTTGCCTTTGCTTGATTAGTTCCGTCAATGAATAAAAAAAAAACAATGTGACACCATCCCTTCCCCCTGTTGGCTTCGGAACATAAAACACCAACAAAAGTTCAAAACACCAGACAAACTTGACTGAATGACTGATGATGATGCCGGGCTCCGCAGACCCTGCTTTCAGTGTATCAAAAAGCATTCGTCCTTCCCCCTCTCGCTCACAACCTGACACACGGTAGATTTCTGCTTCACTGGGAGAAAAAAAAAACAGAGACTTCCTTGCACGTTTATTTATGACTACGTGTGTTGCTTGCCTGACGGATAATTCAGCCGGAAAATTGCAAACTTCCGTCCTCGTCGATCCCTCTTACCTTGGAGAAAAAAAAATGAAATAAATTCCATTTATATGCGCCACCGGAAGCGGTCCGGTCCCCTGTTAAACATACGCTCGAGCTCGTCAGTCTTGCACACTTAAATTGAGAAAAACGATGACGACACACACACACACACACCGGACAGGCGTCTGCCTTGACTGTCTAACTGGACCATAATTTCTTATCATCACCCAGCTGAAAGAACGATTCATTAGATTGGGGGGGTGGTTTTATCCTCGAGACTTCTGTTATTCATTACGGTTTCCCTGTGTCTAAATTTCAAATTAAATGCAGGACATCTTTCAAATTAAAGTTTTTCTATTCCCCCTGCCAGGTTCCCTCATCATCCTCGGCACATTTGTTAGTGCCAAATTGGCAAATCTATTCAGCAAAGGACTAAAGTAAATGACACAAGTCGGTATATGTGGTTTGGGCTGGCGGGTGGTGGAATAAACTGTCGCCCAGTAAACTGTAAGTAAACTTCAAAGATGTTATGTAACGATGAGATAAGAGGATTAAACGAAGGACTTACAGTTGCAGTTTCCATTGACATGAAATTTACACCAGGAGTGCACTATTTTTAGACAAATATTTTGTCTCTGACGGAAATTCAATTCATCCTCCGAGCAACAAAAACAAAATACAAAATGCCAATGATACCCACTCAGACTCCCTCCCACCAGGAGTACAGGAAGGATAACAGGAAAAAAGGAAAAATTAAAATAATTCAAAGTTAATAACAATTCTCCGTTTGGGCACTTTAATAATGAATTCCCTTGTATCACTACGTACCGTTTGCCGTGTGCCTTTGTGTCTCAGTTTCAAGAGTGTCCTGGCGGCATCTTTTGCTACGAAAATTGTTTTCTACTAAACGCGACCAACCCACGCTGTTCAGGCAGAGGCAAAGGCAGACAAAATGAATTAAACTCGTCGAGAGAAATACAAAATAATATAAAACTTAAAACATATTCATCGCATCCTGTGGAGTGTAGGGTATGCCATGTTTGATCCCCGCTGGTCGTTAGAAAAGCCATAACTTTTTGTTTGTTCTCTATTCGACGTGGATTAACTCTTGTCAGTCAAATGAAAATTCTTGACATTCAGAGATGAGCAGAAGGAAAGTATTTAATATTTTGCGCTGGTATAAGAGTGCCAACGCGTTACGAACGCAGACGGGCTCTTACTTGAGTTAAAGTTCCTAAAATTAATTCGCTTCGAAAATACACCAAATTTTTTGCTCAAACTTATCTCCGACTTCATCACTCACGCCATAGCTTGTTTGTGCCTTTGGACTACAAAAACTAAGAACACCAACGGATTTAGCCAGTGAATGTGGCTCATTGGTAGTTGTCGTTGCTTGAAGGTTCACGGTTGAAATTCAGATGTCTCCAAAATATTTATTTCTCCAGGAATAAAAATAAGTACCTAGATCAGTTTCCGATGTTAATGACAGAACCTATTGCGAAGGCGTAATACTGGCAGTATGGCTGAAGAAATGGATCGCACAAATAATAAAAAGAAAAATCTGGAAAAAAAACTTCTGTGAATTATAAGCAAGAGCAAAACTTTCAATAATACACAACTCTCCAGTTATCCTGGACACCACCCTTAGAGTTAGTTGAAACCTAAGATCTGAGTTTACTATCACTACGCCGATTTGACTGTCTCTCGTTCCTGTCCTTCATGTGTGTGCCGTGATCAAGTGGTACAGTTAAGCCAATCACTGACCCCTCCACGAAGATAAAAAAAAAACAAAGTCTTTAAGCAAAGAATGCTCGTCTTTTAAATTTACCCCCACCACAGGTTAACAGTTTGCATGACTTTCACGCCCACACAGTGCTTGTCATGAAACATTGCTCAGATAGAGCCTGCTTTCGTGATTTCCGAGGCCACACAGTGCTCAACACAAAGCTTACCACATAGTTTATCGGTTTACATGGCATCGGCGTCAGCTGTCCTATACAGAACCAAGCCTAGCTTCTCGCAACCATTTGTGTGTGCGTGTTACATTTTCCCATGAATGGAAGAGACCTACAGTTTTTTGCCAACTCCGAACGGCGAGTTGAGAAGCTTCTCATGACAAATGATACTCTTTGATTGCTTGTCAGACATTCGAAAGAGGTGGCAACCGTGAAAAACTTTCTTAGGTGTTATACCCAGGCTGGAATTGAACCCGAGCAGCATGCGTAGTAGTCCAACGCACTAACCACCACGACCACGGCCGCCACATTTTGTTTAGTTCTCAAGGCAGCATTTACTACGCAACTAGCTTAGTATCAAGTTGGATGTAGCCCAGATTGCAGTCGGACTGTATTGCCATTGTAAGTCATATTTATAAGCAGCTCAGTGTGCGAGAAAACTTGCCTAATGCTGTTTGAAACATTTGCTATCCCGAAAAATGGGGTTGGGTACGATTGACTGCATTTTAAAATCTCGTTTTCAAAATCTCGCATTACAAAATCTTGCATTATCATAATCTCGTATTATCGAAATACTGCAATTACAGAATCTCAGTGGGTGGCCATGGCGTAGTGGTAGTTGTCGCTTGTCACACTGAAGGTTCACGGTTCAAATCCAGTTGTCGTCGAAACATTTATTTCTCACGAAATAAAAAAAAGTTGACCAATTTCAGAAGCTAATATCAAAACCAACTGCGAAGGCATAACACTGGCAGTAGGATGGTGGTATGGCTGAAGAAATTGCTCGCGCAAACTGTAATAGGAAACATCTGGAAAAAATATCTGTGAATCATAAGCAAGGGCAAAACTTTCAATAATATGTACACAACTCACCAGTTATCCTGGACACCACCCATAGAGTTAGTTGAAACCTAACATCTGAGTTTCCTATCACTTCGCCAATATGTCTGTCCTCGTCTTGTTTTTCATGTGCTCGCGCTGTTTGTAAACATTATAAGGGTATTCATATCACCTTTAGCGTGTGTAAATTATAAAAAAAAAAATCTCGTACATCGAAAACTCGCCATATCAAAATCTTGCAAATCAAAATCTCTCAGTACTATATTAGCTACATACATATGTAGGTACCTACTCCGAACTCAAATATGTAATTGCATTGTATTAAATACTATGTATGCACATTACACAAGACTGCTCTCAATAAGCGGAATTTTCATAAAGAACGAGATTTTATTAAAGCGAAATTTTAATAATACGAGAATTTCAAATGCGAGATTTTGAAAATTCGAGATTTTGAAAATTCGAGATTTTGTTATTTGGGATTTATTTAAAAAATGCGAGATTTCGTTGTAAGAGATTTTGTTTTGCGGTCAATCGTGGCGCTCCTCAAAGAATGTTCGTCACATTTTAAGGTGCCAAAACTAGCTTTGTTAAATCACCGTATTGGTAGGTATTAGAAAATTTGTGGTATTAGTTTGCCAAAATTTAAAATTTCTGTGTTAAACGGTTTCTGACACACCAATAGACAGACGCAGGTCCTGAGGCACTGCCTCTCAAACATCTAAATCTTTTCCATGTAGTAAGACGCTACATTGAATCACAACAGACGACCATATTCTGTGATTGGTCTGAAGTCAAGTTCACTGCTTCTTGTCAGAGCGAAGGCCATCTTAGTAGCAGTGAGACCAAGATTTTCCTGTAGCAGATATAAAGACATATTATAGGTTAAAGCCGGAATCAGAAGAGTTTCGGCTATGCTTGGTCGACTTGCGAACGTGGGTTGTTTTGTTTGTAACACCAGGCTAAGTGCTTTGTGTTGAAGGCATTCATGCCAGAGGGTGCAGTCCCTTTACTCAAGTCAGTTTCTTTCATTAATGGAACTTTTGGACCATGATGTGATGTCTAAGAAAGGTGTTACGCTTCATTTAAGCGGGGATCTGTTATTTTACAGGATCATCGATTTTACATTAAAATGAAAACGATAGGGTATCACATCATCCGCTCAAAATGAAACCGTTTTCTGATTTCTATTTTTTTTTTTATCCTTGAACCGTAATGGAACATGGAAAGAGCAAGGATCACTTGTGAAAATGGATGACAAAAACAAAAAAAAACAATACTGTGTGGGACAGAAATCCATGCTGCGTACGCTAACACACACATGCATATGTACATATTCTGGTAACATGGTAGACATGAATGACAAGCGTCTAGTCCTGTCAGGAGAATGAATTCATCGTATTGTTACCGTTTTTTTTTGTGCAAGGTTTTTTTTTATTATTGTAACTGATGGTTGTTGGGTAGTGGATTACATCGTCCCGTTATGTTCCTTATATTTTGTGATGGTGTTTTGTAAGTCTAGCGGAAGGGAATACAAGTGGGCGGGATTTTCTCGTCTCTTTTTTTTTGTAGAAAGAAGTGAAAGGACTTTTATTTTTTGTGTAGGTGGATGCGGGTTGTAAGCTTATCATCATGTCCTTTTCCAATTTCATAGGTTTAAGGAAATATTCTTTAAAAAAAAACTGTTATCCTGGGATGGGTTGTCTGCATATTATAACACTTTAACTGTATTATTATATTAAAGAAATATGTAAGATGGTATGGATATCCTTGCCTAAATTTGGTGGAAGGACTCAATTTTTTGCAATCCAGTGTCTTTAGTTTTAGACGGTGAATCAAGAATTTAAGGGCAATTTCGACAATCATTATGTGATTCCGGTGAAGGCTTTCATGGTCCTCTAATTATTTAGGATGAAGTCTATCTAAAGCAGCGGATGAGTATTCTCAACAACGTATTAAGGGAAGCTATCTTCTATCCCATCGCGATCCCCTAAGAATCCATCCAAGGATGGCACCTAAACCGCCACAATTTCCTCAAACCATTTTATTACCCTGCAAAATTTTAAAACGCGTCTGTGGTTGATTCGGCCTACTTCCTCTAGGTTACGAAACAAGTAGGAGCCTAAAATATTCCTGCGACTACGTGCTATGCCCTGACATTCACACAGAATATGTGCGATATCCTCTGCTACACCTAGAACATTACAGTATCTGCAACTATCTGTGTCTGTGAGTCCGAGCCTCTTGGCGTGTTTGCCCAGAAGGCAGTGCCCGGATAAAATTCCTATAACAATACCCCCTTGTGCCCTGCTAAGTTTGAGGATTTCGCTGGTCCTTTTACGGTCCAGCGCTGGCCAAAGTGCCTTGGAAACCCTGTGCCCTACAATGTTAGACCATCTATGGTTAGACCTTCCTGTAATCATATCTTTTACCTTTGATTTAGTGCAGCAAAGTGGTGGAGCTACTTCCACTGCCTCACCCCCTTTCCTTGCCAACTCATCGGCAAGCTCGTTGCCCTCTATCCCGGTGTGACCAGGCACCCAACAGAGTCTTACCCGGTTCTGCATGCATAATGCCCTAAGCATTATGCGGCAGCTCCTGACTAGTGCCGATTTAATAGTGCACGATTCTAGCGCCTTAAGCGCAGCCTAGCTGTCGATGTAAATAACAATATCCTTGCCCGATATTCGCTTAATTTTTAGGAGCTCTGTGGCTCTAAGAACGGATAGAACCTCTGCCTGAAAGACACTGTAGCCATCCGGGAATCTTAAGGACACTCTTAGATCTGGCTCCACACAGAAGATACCAAACCCCACGGCGTTAGCAGCTTTGTCTGTTTGTCGAGTTACTGTGTTGTTTGTCCACTCTCTACGCACAGGGTACGAAGTGTTGTACGGTGTGTTGAAGTCAAACGTGAAGTTGGATTATCCATTTGGATTTCTGTAGGAACAGTACAGCCACCTTAGCCGTTATCGTTAAAAAGACCTAGATTGGTGAGTCTCAGTGCACTTATACTCGCCACTTGCCTCAAATACAAATTGAGCGGTAGCAGGTAAAGGAACGTGTCTAGGCCGAACGCCTTTGCTAGCTGATCCATGCATTGGGATTGGATTTGAAAAGAGAATTTTAAAATATCAAGACGTAAAGACCTGTTAAGACTGAGCACCTAAAACATATAATCTGAAAAATACCGGGACTTTTTTAGATGCCGCTCGAAGAAACCTCACCTACTACACGATAGCAATTATAACCTCAATGCCAGATTCAAGGTTCAGAAGACTAGGCTCTGGAAAAAGCAACTTGAAGTATACCTCCCAATCAATGGAATCTGGTCAGAAGGCTTAAAGATACATTTTTAAGAAAAAACTATGTTTTTGAGCTTAGGCCGGAAAATAGGGAAATTTTTACGACGTGTTTTAAGCTTAACTCATACACAGCTACCTTTAAAGCCTATACTTGGTCGATGTCAAATTGCATTACTTTTAACGGTCTGTGTTCGATCCAGTATCCATATAAGGAAAAGTTTACAAAACCCATTTAATCAACCTGGGCATAGAGCACAGTGGTATTTCCGATGCCAGTCCAGTATGACATTCAATCAAGGATGTGGGCTTATTGAAAATGTTTTCATTCTAGAAGGTGCCTGAGAAGAGGCTTCAGTTTACTTCGCTGCCATCTCTGTATTACAGGGACATAGTCCTTGAGAGCGACTCATGCGGTCAAGTCAGCATTTTTAATAGTTGTCTTCTCACACTCGAGACGTCTTCATCATTCCAATACAAACGTTCAGCTCCAAAATTGGTTTAAAATGCTTAGCACTTTCCCCCCATATAGCTCCAAATCAGCATGTGATAATCTTAAATCACATACATATGTATGGGGATATCCTACCTTATATGTGGGAACAAAACTGAATTTTCCTTCTCGTCCTTTTGGGAAAGCCACAAAATGACATTAGTTTCCCATCAAAATTCCCAACGCAATTCATTGGTCTTGTTGCCACTTATGGTTAAAACGGATGTCCTGCCGATTACGGCACCCTCTCCTTTTTTGCGGCCAACCCAGACGGAAGGAAGAAAGGACAAATTTATATACCTCAGGACACTTTCATCTAAATTACAACGAAGAAGCAAACGTTTAACATAAATTCTACAACAAGCTGCCTTCGAAAACGATTCCTTTAAAACCACACACATGCATATGTCTTCCGACGTATACAAAATACACACACAACATGTGCGGGTGTGTGGCCATATGGGCATCGCATGTCTCAGGGTCAGGATGGATGCCTGGGAATACGTTTTTGTACTGGGTAACGTATAAATTATTGTAGATGTTGGTAAAGGACTCTGGTCTCTGGTTTGGTATTAATCACACTCTTACACATGGACATGGTGGGTGTGGGCAGTGAAGAGCACCCGAGGGAGTGGACATTTATTTAACTAAGAATGTGAGGAATTTCTGTTCCTAGATCCTTGGGTGACCATCTCCTCTATGCGTTGAGACACAATGCAGTGTATTCGCCGCATTGTTGCACTTGTGTTGTCCCGCTTTCGGGGTCGAATCGAACAGATTCCATCAGTTGGACGGGTTGTGGGCTGCGGGTGTACCGCACGACGATGATTAATCAAAGTCTTTCGATTCGTCTGGTAAAGTTCTTTAGCTTTTTGGCCTTTTTGCCGGGTTGACATTTTAGGAACGCAAGAGATATGAGCTTGGAGCATCATGTGCATTATACCGGACTCAGTGTAGAACAAAGAAGAAGCTTGCAGTTCTCTAAATAAATGATAAATGGCTTCGTGTCGAAGGAAGTGGCTGAGATTTATCTGTGGAGGAGACTATGTTGCTTGTTCCCTATTGTGAATCGGAAATATGTACATGTACGTGGATGGGTATTTATGCGGAGGATTATTAATAGTTTTACATTGCTTTTTTGTGACTTTTCAATATGTGCGCTTCACTTGCCACCGGCGAAGATGCAGGCCGCAGGTGGACTGGCCAAGATCGATTGAATCTGTTTATGTGGATAAAAGATTGTCTATTGCCCGAGAATGCCTTCACAACTATAAAGCTTCTTGTAACCAGGCTAGATTCGCTCTTCTTTGGGTTCCAGGACATAATTGTTTTAAATTTATTTAAATAGTGATACAGTGCATTCTCCTTACGGACACCTCTCATAACCGGACAGATTTCAAAGAACTGAAATAAATTCACGATTTTTCGTACAAACATTTCTTCCATAACGGGACACGGACACCAATTTTCGTAACCGCAATAGAATGTCGCTCTCTCTTAAAATGACAGAAACACATCTACGTTTGGCAAACTTCTTATATACTTTATTTTGTTTTCCTCTTCTTTACACTTTGCAAAAAAACGAAACAAAAATGTAAACTGTGGTTTGTGCCTTTTCGTTATTATCAGGAATGTTAGAATACAAGATTACGCTTTGCGCATGTCCGCCATGTTAATTTTTATTTTTGGGAGCTGTGTGACGTCAGTGGTGGCCAACAATTGTGAAAGTATAGTGAATATATAGGATTCAAAAAGAGGTGCGATATTCAGCTGTAATAAAAATAATGTGAGCAATGAATTGCTTTCCTAAAGACAAAGGCTTGATGAAGCAATGGGTTAATTTTTGCCGATAAGAAGACAAGTTCAGGGTGAAAATGTCTCGAATTTGTTGTGCTCATTTTACTCCGGGATGATATCAAGGGAATCTCTCATTTGAAAAGGAAATGAACCTAATTATGGCAAATTTATAGGGCTTAGCTAGAAAAATTGGTATAGATTGAATCTGGAAACTATTCCATTTATAAACCCAAATGCTGAAATAGTTTCCATTTCATATTGCCCCAACAGGATCCGATTTCAAGCTACGCAAGAGATGAGTGCGTGCTTGGTACAGCAAACTCCGGCGGCCCAGAAAGTCTGACTGGATTCATTTGCCACAGGATACGTGATAATGTCGAAGACATTCAAGTTGCTCCAGATAGGGATAATACTTTTACGTGGGTAAATCATCTCAACGAAGGAGATTTATCGAAACCAATGGCGTTGAGTCCGTTGAGATCAACAGAGATTATTAACTCATTTGTAGATTTTTGAAAACGCATTTAGAGCTAGCGGCGAACATATATTTCCTTTATAAAATTAAATTATAATTCCATTATGTAGGTATAGAAATTACTTTTTTAAAAAGTTATTTTTGAAGTTCCTCTAACTTTTTATTTATATCTTTTTGTTAAGATGTTCTTTATTAAGTGAGTACATACTCACTTTTTCAATTTACCCGCACTACAAAAACAAATTCGCTTGCTATAACACTAGGTAAAATTCTCCAAGTAAACGCTTTACTTGGTACAGCAGTTTCAGACTCTGAATACCAATGGCGCTGAAATCGGTTAAAGGTTGGAGGAAAATTTGTTTTTGGCATTTGTAATTGGATGTGTCCATAAGTTTTCCTTTTTTTTTGTAATGAAGTTGATAAATGCAGTGCTTTTTTCTGATTGGTTAAAATACATTTATTTTATAAATATGAACTTATTTTGTTAGGAAATAATGGTCAGATTGATAGCATTTGATAAAAAATATTTTTTCGTGCTGTATTTAATTGAAAAGCTATAATAATACCTTTATACATGCAAAACTATAAGCTCTTGTATGGTGATTTTTTAGGTAACATTATAGCGCACCAAAATAAAAAAAAAATAAAAGTTATGAACATACTTTCACGAGATAAATGCGATTTTCACTTAAATTGAATAAAAAAAAAAATGTAAAAAATTGTGTTTGAAGACCAATAACTCGAAAATGAAAGCTGGAATAGTAACAGCCATGGGAAGCTGTGATAAACATTGATCAACTATCTATCGCACGGACCCACTTTGGTTGCTCTGGGTTTAATACACCAGAATTTAAAATTGAATAATTATTATTTTTACCTACCTACTTCTCTGAATGAACTTTTTTTAATCCCCATGTGCATAGCTCCGTGAGTGTTGAATATAGACCCACACTCTTATATGTTTTTTTTATAACATGGACCAATGAATAGAATAGTTCTCCGTAGTAGCTTTTTTAGTCATAAATCCCTTTAACCAATTTATCGTGATTGAATTATAAAACAAAAAAACAAAAAAAGGTGTGTGCTTATGAACATAGCCTCCTTAGATATCAAGCAAAAAATATGAAACAAAAGTCAAAAATGTAAATATTTGAAACTCATATTAAATATTTGAATATTTGATATTAATATATTAATTAAATACATATGCATCTATATTTTCAAACTATTGACCATCAAAACGTTGGTAAACATAGATAAACAATTTAATTTGACATGCATATGTCAAAAATTTATAGAAATGTGACAATTTGAAAATCACAAAACAACTGTACAAAAAGTGAGTATACCCGTTTTTTTTATGATTCCAAAAGTTAGTACCTATGTACTCACTTTAAAAAAAACACGACTTTTATATTCAATTTTTAAACAGATTGAAAGAGCAATAATTTCTAAGAATTAAAAAAAAAATAAAATAAATGAATTGAAGTTAAATTGTCTGTTCTATGTCCAAAAAAGTTAAGGGTGGGCCATATTTGCCGCACTTACTCTATTGTGTTTCTTTTTTAAAGGAACTCAATTTATTTGTTTTTCCCATAACCGGACACTCCTCATACCCGGACGAATTTCTCGGTACCGCCAGTGTCCGGTTATGAGAGAGTTCACTGTATTTGCTTAATCAATGCACTAAGTAACATTTCTTCTGACTAATCTAATGAATTCGACTTACATATCTCTAAGCATTTTTAGATACCTACCTTTGCGCACGGAACTTAAATTGCTTCATCTGCCTTAAATAATAATTACAGTAATTGAAACATCGAAATCCATTTTGAAATGTTTTATTAAAAGTGCTTTACTAAATCTAACAAAAAATATTATTTTTCTTTGACAGGCGAAGCACCCAACAACTGATTACGAAAGACATTTGTAGGGGTTTCCCAATTCGAATTTATTTCATGTCGTGCGTATTCCAGCAACATCCTTTCTAGCTACGTTCGTTTTCGAATTAGCTTTGTGTTTTCAATCCGGTCGGAATTGCGTACAGTGGTGATTATATGATGTTTTACAGTTTGCAATTCTGTTAATTTCTTCCGTTAGTGTAAGTAAAGTAACTGTGAGGAGTGTGCATGAACTAGTTTCTTTATTTATTTAAGTCATTCGCAATTATCTATTTTAAAAAAAATTACTTAAAAACACGTCTAATTTTAGAATAATTTTCAACTACAAATATCAACAATGCGCTGTCAAACCAAATGCTAAACAAATCAAAGCAAATTGCAAATCATGTACTGTCAAAGGAGACGGCTCCGTCTGTGGTGTTTCTGTTGATTCCATTAAACCGGACTTATATCCCTGCCAAACTGCGTGCCTTCTGTCTCAAACCAGTATCTCTAATCAGCATAATGAAAAAGTTTAAGAATTCTAAAAATGGTAAATGATTAATCGTCGAAAATCCCAAATTGCGAATTCCCAAATTGTCATTAGTAACAGCAAACTTCATTTGGCAAAACGATTGTGCAAATCAATAAAAAATTCGGCGCTGACAGAAAAGCTTGCGAATGAAATACTTGTGTTCGCCATTGAAGTCTCATCTCCATCAAATAATACGATAATGTTCTCTAAGCTCGGAGGATAAAGTTTGAACTTAGTAAGCACTTTCCATACGGGTTTGGATGTAATCACAGGAAGGTTGTTATCAATCAGGTCCTGTATTGTTTCGAATTGTTTTAATTTTATCGTTAGAAATGTTGTCAAATAGACGGCAAACTAGAATATGAATTTGATAGTCAGTAGTTATTTGTTGCTCAGTAGGCGAAGAGAGTAGTTACAATAATGTTTGACTTACGTAGGACCACAAGTTGACAGATCCGTTGGTATAATAGTCTTAAGGGCAATGCATGAGAATGATGTAGACAAAGGTGAATTCAATAAGTATCCATACGCCCGTTGTGAATGGTTTCAAGAAGTACTCATTGGGATCCAATAAACCATTTATTGGCACCAAAATAATGAACTTTAATTGATCTAACGGATAACTGTCTTCAATTAATTCCTCCGTGATTCCGTCAATGGTATTTATGCTTATCTCGATACCACCATTTAAAAGTGCGTTCTTTATGCCCATTGTAGATGGCTCAGATGAATGGTTTATTAAAATTTCTGTGAATGTTGCATTATGTGTCCATTATGTGCCACAGTCCCTCCAATAGCCCGTCCGCCACGTTTATCTTTGTGCCAGAAAACTTTTGGAAAATCCGTATGCACTGTCGTTCGAAAACTAAATCCGTTTAAGTCTTTCATTGCATTGGGCAGGGGTCGGTCACCTTTGGGCAGCTCTTTGACTGGAATATCTGCATCTGAAGGTGGGCAAAAGGTGTACGTTCTACAGTGCCAAAGATCCTCGTAAATTTGAGCTTCATGAAATACTGAAAATATTCCTGAAGCAATTCAGCACTGCTTGCGATAATAACGATGAACTTCCGAACCCGCAGGCGGACCACAAAATTCTCTACCACCGCTAGGTACTGTTTGTTTTCACTGTCAGCCCTATCGACTTCCACTACCAAAATGGCGTCCCTGTCAAAGGTTTTGATGTCCTTTAGTTCACTTGGAAAACGATTGAAAATTATCACGGGAATATCTAATTGCGACTTCAAAATTTCACTTAAATATTCATCACTGATGCCGATAAAATAAACTGTCGCCGTATTGGCTTCGCTGTGAATCCTTTTGATGAGATCACCTAACTCACTCGAATCGCTGTAAACACCGATGGCGACGACTATTAGCCAAAACGTGGTGGCTCGCAGGAGGTTCATTTTGAAATGAATAAAATGTCAGTTTGGCGATTTAAGGAAGCTACCTACACCTGCATTACTTTGGGTTTAAATAATTACAGATGGCTGCATTATAGTTCGAAATAAAATTAATTGCTGCATGGGTGTTTTAGATAAAATCTATAAAAAATATATTAAAACTCGCTGAAAGGCTGCTTCCCAGTAATCGATTTCGTGAATACTCGTAATGGAGTGATAATTAGAGCAAACACATCAATTTAGCTAAATACAGGTGATCTTATGTCAATGATATCGCCTCTGTGTGTAATTTTCTAAAAACACGCAACCAATGTAGGTGTGTTGGTATGAGAACATTTGATTGAGGCCATTGCAGTTCAGTTCAACCCAATTCAGTTCTTGACTGTCGAATTTAGAAGAGCTCATGGCGTCATGAAATTATTGAAGGGGGCAAGCCGTCATTAATAGATACCCAATTTTTGGCTTATGAGACAACTTCACAAAAAAAGCGTTGCTGATGTTTCCTTATTCTGGAGCTGGCTACCCAGTGAGCGGCAATCGACAGACCGGCAAAACGGCAAAAAGCTGAGCGGCAAGTGGCCATTTATTGAGCGATTTTTGTTTTTATAATTCACGAGCGCTAAAGTTATGAATATTATTAAAATGCTTTGCACAGCGCGGGCCGTAGGTAACATTAGGGAAGATGAAAGAGGAGATACCGATGCACATTGTTCTTAAATTTTTATAGATCGTAACGGGAGGAAAACATCGTGTTTGGTAAAGCATTCCACATTCGTGTTAAGCGGTTAAAAAAAGTACGTTCGAAGTTGGACTTAAGGGTAAACTGATGGGCATTCCTTGCGAGAAAATGGTTGAATGGAGGGATTGTAACTGGCTATTTTGCTGAAGCACTGTTTGTGGAAAAAGCGATAAAACAGTGAAAGACAAGAAACATTACGACGGTATTCAAGGGAGTTAATTGACTCAGTGATGTTTCTATTCCCTATTAGTTTTATTGTATTATAGTGAATTTTTTTGGGGCACCCAACCAGGTATGAGCATTGTACTCAAGCTTGGGCGGATATACACCTTATAAATTAGTTGTAGAGTTGCGCGAAATAGTTCCAATGGTGGGTGAATATACCAAATGCAAGAACGATTACAAACTAGAGTCACACCACGCTCCTAGGATGTATTTGCGAATCAAGAAGCGCTTGGAATTGGATGTGTAACCGAAATAAATTTAGATTTCTTTTTGTTTTGAATCAATTCACATAACATTAAAGATAGCAATAGGGTAGCAGGTTAAATGCCGGCAAGACAAATTTTCCATTTGCACAGCACATTCCTGGCATTTCACCTCTGTACTTCAGTGCTTGGCAATATCGACACATTCGTCCAAAAACAATGAATGCATTTCATTCAAATATAGCAATAATGCGTCGTCTATTATCTGTGTTCGGAACTTGCACATATAAATTAATTATCTAATGCTTTAATTCAATTTGATTAGTTTAATTCAATTTGTTTTGTTTAATTCAATTTTGTTTAGTTCAATTTCAAGTCATTTATTGCATTGTACAATACATAATTTCTATAATATTCTATTACATATAACATTGCCAAACATGCATTTTGCACCCTATTTTATAATAATTGGTCTAACAAGAGAATCTGTTCTTTAATTGTCATTTTGCTCTCAGTTATTGCAGTTTGTTTAATGTTCATACATTTACCTTTATGCATCTCAATTATTAACGTTACTTTTTATACTGTCCTCTTTGCTATTGTCTTTCGTTCAGCTTCGAATAGAATTTCTTTTGTACATTCTTTCTCTTTTGCTGTGAACCATCAAACATATAGGTTGTATTAATAAATTTAGTTATAACGTGGTAATTGAGAAACTTTCTTATTCGTCGTCGCCAAAATCATTCGTCTCAACTATTCGTTTTTTTTTTTGCTAATTCTTTACAAAACAATCTGTAATTCGAGCGCGTACGTTTGTGATACGTGGCTGTTTGATTTTCTCGAATTCGTAAGCTTTCAATACGCCGTGGCACTTTATTTTCTATAAAGTCTATCTATAGCTAACGTTCCATGTAAACTCCCAAACATATCCCTACAAAATTCCCTTTTTCCTATTTTTCTACTTAAGCTAAGTGAATTGAACTAAGCTTTCCCGACTCGCATAGAGGTAAGTGCTGTTCCCTAATAAACGAAAGTGTTCAACATTTTTTCTTATTCATATTTGTCTTTTCATGGATTTTTCGCATCAACTACAATTCTTCAATAGTACCCGTCAATTGTTGACCTCCCGAATTAATCCCAAGAAACCAGCGCATCTCCTATGAAACCAAGAAGTTCTCGAGCTTACCTGCTCAATGGCCATGGTCACGTACTAAAGATGCTTGAATTTAGTGCCAAGAGCATATCAGTGCATTACAGTGCAGTCTTGTAAAACAGGTGAATTTTGACAAGCAAAAGCGAATCTAAATAACTGGGAAGTTCACAATTCCCCCCACTTTCCCTTCAACAAAGCTACAAGTGTAGATAAAATTTAACAATCAAATGTTGCATAGTTAAAAAATTTAACGTGCGAATTGAGAATTGTTAAGTCTTAACAAGTCGGATTTTAAAAGGTTTCAAAAATGTATTTAAATCTTAAATTACTTTTGTCTCGCTGATGCACCAATTTTTAAATGAAAACTGTATTTTCATTTGTATATCCAAGTGAGGGAGAGAGAGGTTTGTACTGAATTATTACTGTTAATATTTTACTTTGGCTTTCGTCAGTGCAGATTGATGTGCGCCGAGTGCAGAATATTTTTTAAAGTATGTACAATATTTTTTTTTTTCGATTCGGATGAGTCGATTTATCTATTTATTATTATAAATCTGTGGCCACAAGGAAAAACAATATACATAATGCAGATCGACTAATGTCGAAATAGAGTTTTCTACACCAAAGGATGCGCAATATTCGAATCTATCTAGGGCAAGGGGTGATTCGAATCCTTTTTCCAAGGATTGGATGTTGGTTTCCACTATTGGATGTTGGTTTCCATGAGTTCCGCGGCGTTTTTTTTTTTTAACTCTCATAGCAGAAAATAATATTCCCGCCGCATTTTTAGAGCAACTCGGTTTGCCATATTTGTGGTTTTTCATATTTTAATTAGGTAAACAAATTACAAAGGTTCTTTATAAAACACCTATTTGAATTTCCCGAGAGTTCGCCAAATTATATGTTAAACTCAGAAACAGGAATGCCGGGAATGCACTTATTCACTCTAGAATAGCAAATTAATTACGTGATAAAGGTATTGTTTGCATAGCCCACAGACAGATTGCCATCAATACTAGCAAGAGTCGCAATACAAAAAAGATGCTATTAGTTTGCCAAATAGATTAAGATGCGCGAAGATCTAGATATTACATAAATTTCATAAATAAAGAATATGTTATGAGCTTGAAAAAGAAAATTCTAGAAGAGCAACGAAACTCTCAAATTTTGCAAGACAAGAGTAAAGCTGAGACAAGTCCTCATGGAATTTACAGTCAACTAAGCCACGAACTTGGATTCAAATACTTTACAGATGGATTTTCGAAAAGCAAAATAGGATGGATATTTAGAGCAAGATGTGGCCTTATGTATCTAAACTCGTCTAATCAACGAGAAAAAGTGATACGACAGTGTACAATGTGTAATCTCAGAGAAGAGGAAGATATAACACACTTCATGGGAGTCTGCCCAGTACTGAAGGAGATAAGGCTAAACGAAACATGTTCAATTTTAAACAACGAAGCACTGAATGGATGGAAGAATGCATTTTTATATGCTATCTATCTATCTATCTATCTTTTTTTTTTTTTTTTTTTTTTTGTAAGAAAGGTGGAAAGCATCAAAAGCCTGTGTGTGGGACTTTAATCCACTAAAACCACCTCCTGCCTCTGTTCCCTGGTCCCCACGGTACCACTGTAAGTATTTCGTCATGGGGGGGACTTCAGCCGTAGCTTTTCCTCATCTTCACAGGTCTTTGTCAATGTGTCTGAAACTGTTCTGAAGGGTATTGTTCGTTTATGTATATGTCAGTACGTGTGGGTCTAGTCTAGTTCGTTAGTTTCGTATGGTGTATGCGTAAGTTCGTGTGTGTGTCATTCCGTATACGTTCATGTCTTTGAAGTTCGGTTTGAAGGTCCTGTTGTGTGAGCTATTGCCTGAACGGCATTTCCACGTTGTAGCCGCAGTTAATTTGTTACACGTCTGCGTCCCTCTGTGAGCGCATGTATATTCGTATGTCCACCTGTCTGTGCCTTTGCGTAGGTGAGTTTTGGTACACAGCAGCGTTACCGCTCGTTTCCACTCTGTGGCTTCTTCTTTCTCGCTCTAGTCTCCTCAACTCCTGGCATACATCTTTGGCATAGAAACTCACTGCGTTCCATCTGTCTTCCGATTCTAGCATGTGATGTACTAGATTCTCCGGAGTTGGTGTTTCTCCCAGCGCTGTTTGAAGTGCATCCCTTTGCAGTTGGAATCGTGGGCAGTGGAAGAATACATGCTCTACGTCTTCGGGGGTACCACTGCATGATGGGCAAGTGGGAGAGTCATCGTTCTTGTATTTGTGAAGATATGACCGGAAACAACCATGTCCCGTGAGCAGTTGCGTTATGAAGAAGTTAACTTCACCATGTCTGCGGTTTATCCAAGTCTCTATACTCGGGATAAGGCGGTAAGTCCAACGGCCCTTGGAAGAAAGGCTCCAGCGTTGCTGCCACTCTATCAATCCTGTGCTTCTTTCTCTGGTGTCCGCTTCGCTGTAAGTCAGCCGCCGGTCCTGTCTGCTCTCTAGGAACTTTTTCTGCAGTTCTTCCGCCAGTATATCGATTGGTAGCATTCCTGCGATGACGCAGGCTGCGTGGTCCGAGGTGGTGCGGAAAGCACTACTAACTCTTAGTGCACATAGTCGATTTACTGCTATGATTCTTCTTTTGTATGAAGTCACTTTCATAGCTTCGGCCCAAACTGGTGATCCATAAAGCACTACGGATGTGACTACTCTAGCTAAGAGAAGTCTGCGGCTGTATCTTGGCCCTCCTATATTTGGCATAATCCGCGCAATGGAGGCACCCACACGGGAAGATTTGTTGCTTACGTACTCCAGGTGTTCTTTAAATGTAAGCTTTGAGTCAATCATAACGCCAAGGTATTTGATAGCTGGTTTTGATATTATGTCATGCTCTCCTACAGCGAGCGTGATGGTTTCTCGCTGCTTCCTACTGGTTATTAGTACCGCTTCTGTTTTGTGTTCAGCTAGCGCGAGGCCGACTGATGCTAGCCATCGTTGAACTACTGAAATGGTCTCATTGCTAATTTGAACAACTTCTTCCAGGAGTTTTGCAGTTACAACTATTGCGATGTCGTCCGCAAATCCCACTATTTTTGCCTCGCCTGGTATTTGAAGACGAAAGATGCCATCGTACATGAGGTTCCATAGTATTGGTCCCAGAACTGAGCCCTGGGGGACTCCTCCAGTGACGGCGTATTGCTTTACGCCGTCATCTGTTTCATAGAGCAACAGTCTTTGTCGGAAATAGTTTTTCAGAATTTCCCTGATGCAGGTTGGTACTCTCATATTTCGAAGCGCCTCAAGGATATGTTTCCAGCTTGCGGTGTTGAATGCATTCTTAACGTCTAGTGTTATGACGCAGCAGTACTGCTTTGCGCCTTTTCTCCATCTTCTTCCTTCTATGGCCCTTTTCGCCGTGTCAACCACTTCTTTAATGGCATGAACTGTCGAGCGTGCTTTTCGAAATCCGTACTGATGTGTTGATAGTCCACCAGCTTCTTCAATCGCCGCTTCCAACCTGTTACCGATAATGCGCTCCAAAACTTTTCCCGCGGTGTCCAACATACAGAGCGGGCGGTAGGCTGATGGATCTCCTGCCGGTTTACCTCCCTTCGGTAGTAGTACGAGTCTCTGTTTCTTCCATTGATCGGGAAAAACTCCTTCACTCAAGCAGGCATTATAAATATCCACAAACAGGTCCATTCTGGTTCTAATCGCAGCTTTCAGGGCTATATTTGGGATCCCATCCGGTCCAGGGGCTTTTTTATTTCCAAACCTGTTGCTTGCCAAAAGGATCTCGTCTGGAGTTATCCTAGGAATTTGTTGAGCTGCTAAAGATGACTCGTTCTCCAGTAAAATTTCCGGTTGCCTTGGAAATAGGCCTTCGACTATTTGCTCCAATACATCTGTGCATGTGGGGGATGGGGATCGAAAAACTTTCAGCTTTTTCATCACCACTTGGTACGCTCTTCCCCAGAGGTTTTCATCTGCTCCATTGCATAGCTCGGCGAAGCTCCGACGTTTGCTGGTATTTATTGCCGTTTTCAGCTCCTTTCGCGCTACTTTATACCGATGGTGGAGTTCGGTGAAATCGTCTCTTCCTCTACTGCGCTGGCACTGTCTCCTTGCGCGGTGACATCTTGCGCGCAGTAGTTCAATGTCCTCATTCCACCAATAGACTGATGGGTAGCGTATATTCGTCGTTCTTCTTACCATAGATGCGTCGCAGGCCGTTGTAATGTGCGCAATCAGTTGCAGAGACTTCTCATTAGCCGAACCCGTCAACGTAGCATCCGCGATCATAAGGGCGAAAGCTTCTTCATCGAATGTATTTGTCTTCCACCCTAATCTGTTAGTTATTCTCGCGGATGTATTTTGACGTCGCCTTTCTTCATTCCTTGTTTCATACAATATAGCTTGGTGATCACTGTGAGTATAGTGTGAGCTGACCTTCCATGTTGTTCTCGGAGCAAGGCAGTTGCTTACAAAGGTTAGGTCGATTATCGAACCCGCCCCATTCCTGCTAAATGTATGTTCATTACCAGTGTTTAGGAGCACTACGTCAAGGACCATTAAAGCCTCTAGTAGTTTGCATCCTCTCGTGTTCGTCCTTGGGCAGCCCCATTCTGTGGCCCATGCATTAAAATCTCCGGCTATGATAGTCGGGCTTCGATCTCTAGCATCTATGGTCAATCTATCCAGAAAACTATCAAATTCCTCGATGGTAAGACTCGGTGGAGCGTAACAGCTGTAGATGTAGCAGCCATCAATTTTGGCACGCACGAAGAATGTACCAGGGTTCACCTCTGTTTCTTGGAAGGGTCGCTTACCGCAAGTCCATATTGCGGCTTTGCCTGTCGTGTCCGCTATCCATACAGTGTTATCATATTGCCGGTACGGTTCGCTTAAGATTGCGATATCAATATCTAGTTCACGAACTGTTTGTGTTAAAAGGGACTGGGCCGCCTCACAGTGGTTTAGATTTAGCTGCAGTAATTTCATTGTTTCGGCAGCAGCTCCCTCCATGCTCGTTGGTACGATGGACATCTACGGCTTCCTGTAAAGTGGTTACTGTCAATACCCTCTTTGCCTTGGCAGAGTAGACATTTTGGCTCCTCGTTGCATAGCTTCGCTATGTGACCATTTTTACCACACCGTAGGCAGTGTTTGGACCAGTCACTAGAACTTTTGCAAGCTCTGGCTATATGCCCGAATTCCATACATTTGTAGCATTTAATTGGGATAAGCTTCTCGCGTATTCGGCACACAACCCATCCTATGCGCACTTTGCCTGCTTCAATGAGCTGCTTGGCTGCTTCTGCTGGTAAGCTCACGGTTGCCGTCTGGGTACCACTGTAGGCTTTCCGAAGTGACTTAATTGTCACTGCTTTTATGGCACTGGTGTTTGCCAAGTTCTCTGCTAAGGCATTTATCACGTCTTCCTTCGTGGTGACCTCATCAAGATCTTTCACCTCAATCAGTGTCTCATGTGTTAGCGTCTTCACTTCCGCTTGTTCCACCAGGATACATTTAATTTGTTCCTCGAATTTAGTGGCCTGCGAGTTGGTAGATCTTTTCAGTTCAATGAGTAGATCGCCTTTCGCCGTTTTTTTTGATGCGGTTAACATTTTCGCCAAGTTCTTTTAGTTGAGGATTGCTCTTGACCTTTCGCAGCATATCTGCATATGTCATATCGCCCTTTGTTCTTAGAACCAGCGCGTCGGGGCGGGTTGGTTTTCTCCGATCTTTTGCCCGTGGTCTTTGTTTGATCCAGTCAGGCTCAGTTTTGTTGCCTTCCGCCAGCGACTGGGTTGGTATTTCCTTAATCTCCTGTGGTTTATCTTTCGTCGCACCTTTTTCCATCGACGCCTTTTTCTTTTTCGATGGTGGGAGCTGTTTAGCCAACATATTCAAACGCGATGCACTCTTTGGTGTTGTATCTCTTTTCCTTTTTGGTGTGTCGCATATTTCCCCCTGATGGTTTACGGGCCGTTTTGCTGTCAGATTATTGGTCAGGCAAAGTACTCGGTTTTCTAACCCCTCCGCTGTTTGCGTCATCTTTGTTGCGGGTATGGGGGCACGGCCACTTTCATCTCGTGTAGGTCTTACATATCCTGCGTCAACTATCTTGTTATAGGCTGAGCGAACCAAACTTGTCAGTCTCCTGATCTCATGATGAACATTGTTTTTGCCCTTGTAGAAGTTCATCAGGTCCTCAATTCTTTGGCCGAGGATGTTCATGGCATCACTTTCAGCCTTTTCTTCGTTGGGGTCTGCTGTTTTTCTTCCTTCCACGCTGGGTGTACATTCCCTCACTTCTGGATTTTGGTCGGCTATCTCAGGTGGCTTCGAGCTTGACGACTCCTCTACTAAGATCACTTTTGGTGGTGATCGCACTAAAACTGAACTCCTCTGGAACGGATTTTTCGGAGTTGATAAGTCACACTCCGCTCCTTTTTCTTCGTTGTTATTATTTTTTTTTTGATTTTTTTCAGGTGTATTTTTTTTGTTTTGCTTGTTTTGGTTGTTTATGTTTAAATTGTTTATGTTTCTATCTATCTATCTATCTATCTATCTATCTATCTATCTATCTATCTATCTATCTATCTATCTATCTATCTATCTATCTATCTATCTATCTATCTATCTATCTATCTATCTATCTATCTATCTATCTATCTATCTATCTATCTATCTATCTATCTATCTATCTATCTATCTATCTATCTATCTATCTATCTATCTATCTATCTATCTATCTATCTATCTATCTATCTATCTATCTATCTATCTATCTATCTATCTATCTATCTATCTATCTATCTATCTATCTATCTATCTATCTATCTATCTATCTATCTATCTATCTATCTATCTATCTATCTATCTATCTATCTATCTATCTATCTATCTATCTATCTATCTATCTATCTATCTATCTATCTATCTATCTATCTATCTATCTATCTATCTATCTATCTATCTATCTATCTATCTATCTATCTATCTATCTATCTATCTATCTATCTATCTATCTATCTATCTATCTATCTATCTATCTATCTATCTATCTATCTATCTATCTATCTATCTATCTATCTATCTATCTATCTATCTATCTATCTATCTATCTATCTATCTATCTATCTATCTATCTATCTATCTATCTATCTATCTATCTATCTATCTATCTATCTATCTATCTATCTATCTATCTATCTATCTATCTATCTATCTATCTATCTATCTATCTATCTATCTATCTATCTATCTATCTATCTATCTATCTATCTATCTATCTATCTATCTATCTATCTATCTATCTATCTATCTATCTATCTATCTATCTTAAGCGAACCGTACCGGCAATATGATAACACTGTATGGATAGCGGACACGACAGGCAAAGCCGCAATATGGACTTGCGGTAAGCGACCCTTCCAAGAAACAGAGGTAAACCCTGGTACATTCTTCGTGCGTGCCAAAATTGATGGCTGCTACATCTACAGCTGTTACGCTCCACCGAGTCTTACCATCGAGGAATTTGATAGTTTTCTGGATAGATTGACCATAGATGCTAGAGATCGAAGCCCGACTATCATAGCCGGAGATTTTAATGCATGGGCCACAGAATGGGGCTGCCCAAGGACGAACACGAGAGGATGCAAACTACTAGAGGCTTTAATGGTCCTTGACGTAGTGCTCCTAAACACTGGTAATGAACATACATTTAGCAGGAATGGGGCGGGTTCGATAATCGACCTAACCTTTGTAAGCAACTGCCTTGCTCCGAGAACAACATGGAAGGTCAGCTCACACTATACTCACAGTGATCACCAAGCTATATTGTATGAAACAAGGAATGAAGAAAGGCGACGTCAAAATACATCCGCGAGAATAACTAACAGATTAGGGTGGAAGACAAATACATTCGATGAAGAAGCTTTCGCCCTTATGATCGCGGATGCTACGTTGACGGGTTCGGCTAATGAGAAGTCTCTGCAACTGATTGCGCACATTACAACGGCCTGCGACGCATCTATGGTAAGAAGAACGACGAATATACGCTACCCATCAGTCTATTGGTGGAATGAGGACATTGAACTACTGCGCGCAAGATGTCACCGCGCAAGGAGACAGTGCCAGCGCAGTAGAGGAAGAGACGATTTCACCGAACTCCACCATCGGTATAAAGTAGCGCGAAAGGAGCTGAAAACGGCAATAAATACCAGCAAACGTCGGAGCTTCGCCGAGCTATGCAATGGAGCAGATGAAAACCTCTGGGGAAGAGCGTACCAAGTGGTGATGAAAAAGCTGAAAGTTTTTCGATCCCCATCCCCCACATGCACAGATGTATTGGAGCAAATAGTCGAAGGCCTATTTCCAAGGCAACCGGAAATTTTACTGGAGAACGAGTCATCTTTAGCAGCTCAACAAATTCCTAGGATAACTCCAGACGAGATCCTTTTGGCAAGCAACAGGTTTGGAAATAAAAAAGCCCCTGGACCGGATGGGATCCCAAATATAGCCCTGAAAGCTGCGATTAGAACCAGAATGGACCTGTTTGTGGATATTTATAATGCCTGCTTGAGTGAAGGAGTTTTTCCCGATCAATGGAAGAAACAGAGACTCGTACTACTACCGAAGGGAGGTAAACCGGCAGGAGATCCATCAGCCTACCGCCCGCTCTGTATGTTGGACACCGCGGGAAAAGTTTTGGAGCGCATTATCGGTAACAGGTTGGAAGCGGCGATTGAAGAAGCTGGTGGACTATCAACACATCAGTACGGATTTCGAAAAGCACGCTCGACAGTTCATGCCATTAAAGAAGTGGTTGACACGGCGAAAAGGGCCATAGAAGGAAGAAGATGGAGAAAAGGCGCAAAGCAGTACTGCTGCGTCATAACACTAGACGTTAAGAATGCATTCAACACCGCAAGCTGGAAACATATCCTTGAGGCGCTTCGAAATATGAGAGTACCAACCTGCATCAGGGAAATTCTGAAAAACTATTTCCGACAAAGACTGTTGCTCTATGAAACAGATGACGGCGTAAAGCAATACGCCGTCACTGGAGGAGTCCCCCAGGGCTCAGTTCTGGGACCAATACTATGGAACCTCATGTACGATGGCATCTTTCGTCTTCAAATACCAGGCGAGGCAAAAATAGTGGGATTTGCGGACGACATCGCAATAGTTGTAACTGCAAAACTCCTGGAAGAAGTTGTTCAAATTAGCAATGAGACCATTTCAGTAGTTCAACGATGGCTAGCATCAGTCGGCCTCGCGCTAGCTGAACACAAAACAGAAGCGGTACTAATAACCAGTAGGAAGCAGCGAGAAACCATCACGCTCGCTGTAGGAGAGCATGACATAATATCAAAACCAGCTATCAAATACCTTGGCGTTATGATTGACTCAAAGCTTACATTTAAAGAACACCTGGAGTACGTAAGCAACAAATCTTCCCGTGTGGGTGCCTCCATTGCGCGGATTATGCCAAATATAGGAGGGCCAAGATACAGCCGCAGACTTCTCTTAGCTAGAGTAGTCACATCCGTAGTGCTTTATGGATCACCAGTTTGGGCCGAAGCTATGAAAGTGACTTCATACAAAAGAAGAATCATAGCAGTAAATCGACTATGTGCACTAAGAGTTAGTAGTGCTTTCCGCACCACCTCGGACCACGCAGCCTGCGTCATCGCAGGAATGCTACCAATCGATATACTGGCGGAAGAACTGCAGAAAAAGTTCCTAGAGAGCAGACAGGACCGGCGGCTGACTTACAGCGAAGCGGACACCAGAGAAAGAAGCACAGGATTGATAGAGTGGCAGCAACGCTGGAGCCTTTCTTCCAAGGGCCGTTGGACTTACCGCCTTATCCCGAGTATAGAGACTTGGATAAACCGCAGACATGGTGAAGTTAACTTCTTCATAACGCAACTGCTCACGGGACATGGTTGTTTCCGGTCATATCTTCACAAATACAAGAACGATGACTCTCCCACTTGCCCATCATGCAGTGGTACCCCCGAAGACGTAGAGCATGTATTCTTCCACTGCCCACGATTCCAACTGCAAAGGGATGCACTTCAAACAGCGCTGGGAGAAACACCAACTCCGGAGAATCTAGTACATCACATGCTAGAATCGGAAGACAGATGGAACGCAGTGAGTTTCTATGCCAAAGATGTATGCCAGGAGTTGAGGAGACTAGAGCGAGAAAGAAGAAGCTACAGAGTGGAAACGAGCGGTAACGCTGCTGTGTACCAAAACTCACCTACGCAAAGGCACAGACAGGTGGACATACGAATATACATGCGCTCACAGAGGGACGCAGACGTGTATCAAATTAACTGCGGCTACAGCGTGGAAATGCCGTTCAGGCAATAGCTCACACAACAGGACCTTCAAACCGAACTTCAAAGACATGAACGTATACGGAATGACACACACACGAACTTACGCATACACCATACGAAACTAACGAACTAGACTAGACCCACACGTACTGACATATACATAAACGAACAATACCCTTCAGAACAGTTTCAGACACATTGACAAAGACCTGTGAAGATGAGGAAAAGCTACGGCTGAAGTCCCCCCCATGACGAAATACTTACAGTGGTACCGTGGGGACCAGGGAACAGAGGCAGGAGGTGGTTTTAGTGGATTAAAGTCCCACACACAGGCTTTTGATGCTTTCCACCTTTCTTACAAAAAAAAAAAAAAAAAAAAAAAAAAAAATAAAAAAAAAAAAAAAAAAAAAAAAAAAAAAAAAAAAAAAATCTATCTATCTATCTATCTATCTATCTATCTATCTATCTATCTATCTATCTTTTCCAGATGTTTCTTATTATAGTTTGTGCGATCAATTTCTTCAGCCATATCCAACATCCTACTGCCAGTGTTATGCCTTTGCAGTAGGTTTCGATATTAACTTCTGAAACTGACCAACTTATTTTTATTTCGTGAGAAATAAATGCTTCGAAGTCATCTGGATTCGAACCCTGAACCTTTCGCATGACAAGCGATGACAACTACCACTACACCACGGCCACCCACAAAAATGCACTACCTTTTTCAACTGAAATGTCAACTGAACTGACAACTGAAACTGAAACTGATCATCTAAATGGGGCTTTAATGATTCTTACAGTGATCGAAAGCTTATCAACGGAACTTTGTTATTCAGTATAAACAATTTTGAAAAAGTGCATATGAGTTATTACGAAACAAGCATTATTACTTATACCTACTGGTATAGGGTTTCTACATGCGAGATTCTTTGCAGTGGTACACTAGTAATTCATGAAAGCAACTTGTTGCACAATACTTTAGGTTATCATAATTTTTGTATAAAAGCTCATGTATATGTACAGATATACATACATATGTTAATGTACATATGAAAAAAAAAGAAATATATTACCATAGGTTGCCACCACCCAACAGACGTTATTTTTAAACTTTAAGTTAATGAATTGTTTAATATTATAAAAACTGTAAAACCGAAGAAGATGAAATAAACAAAACATTATTATAAATTATAATGCATATTATATTATTATTATGAAATTGTTGATGAAAAGGATATATCCCCCTGTAGGCAGATATATCTTTCAGGACATGGAGGAAGTGAATGACATCTGCAACTTTATACTCGTAAAAGAGAGAAACAACTGCCTAAGCTTACTCCTTTCAAAAAGTAACTGATTGCATACTTCGAGCATGTAAAGCCGACAAATCCTAATTTTCTGCTCGTAACCACTCCTTAGAGTGGTGCCAACCCATCCTTTAAGTCATTCATTTTCATTCCAACAAGAGTCTGCAAAAAAAAGTCAAACTGCGTTTAGACTTCTCCCACGCACAGTAAACATTATCCTGCGGATAAATTCGTCCCACTCATGTATAAAGGATTAAAATCAAATATTTTAGGTCCTCCTTGCTCGTAGCTCGTTAATTTTAATTTAATATCCTCAGCTACATAGCAGCCCTAACGATGTTCGAATCGCGTAAACTACGCGCGCCGCTGAGAAGTTTCCATAAAAAAAAAAACTGCGATGAAAAAGGACTTTTCCGCACACAATCCGAATCCATGTACTATTTGCTGTCGCGTCGCTCTAAGTGAATGCCTTTGGAGAGTTTAAAGTCGAATTTTTAAGTCCCTGCGCTCCCAGTATTCCCAGCTTCGTCCTTGTCAGAAGCAGGAATAGAAAATGAGAGTGACTATGTGGTTATATGAAGATAAATGCAAGTTTTATGTTTCCTGCCATCGAGAGGACATGCGACAAAGGACTTTCGTTTCCTCCTTTTTTTTGGGTAAAAATAAAAAAAAACAATTCTCATTTCAGTTTCATTCGAGAAGTTGGAAGCAAGTGGCAGTGGCACTGGCACGCTATGGGACAACCGGGATTCTTGATGGCAATTTAATGAAGTCTTCAGAGAAATGATTGCTAAGAACGAAAAGTTCCTGTCGAATATGGAAAGGGTATATGGACACGGTGCCGTCTTGAAGGTAAGCTTGATGATGAGAAGTTATGTACCTTCCCCTACCCAAAGGAGCAATGTCAATTCTGAAGATGTAATGATTAAAGTTCATGTCATCCCAGGAGGGAAGTGTGCTCCTTTTATTTAAAAGGGAGCCAATGAAGTTGTGTAGAAGTGACCCTATGATTCGGCTGTGTAGTAAAAACTTCTTTAGTTAGAGTGTCCCATAAGCGAATAGGCACGTATGGCCTTAAATAGATTGAAACAATCATAGAGGTAGGACCGAAATCCCTGCACTCCTAGCTCATTAGTTTCTGTGAGGTGCTCGAGTAACAAACTGCAAATAGACTGAAAGCCCGGACCCATAGACTGCGTTGACGTCGTTGCGTTGAACATTGACGTTGACGTTAGCCGATGATATTTTGTTATTACTGAAAAAAGTGTTTTCTTTTCAAGCTGCTGTCAGCTGATTGTCAACAGTGATGACAGTTTCTCTACATTTCTCTAGGCTTCCACCAATTAAAATGAATGTGTGAACTTCAATGCGTGAATGTGACGCACTGAAAAAAAGTAAGTAGTAAAGTAAAGTGTAAAAGTGTATTAAAGTGTATAAAATTTATTAAAATGTAAAAAACTGTATTTAAATGTATAAAACGGTATAAAAGTGTATAAAATTGTATAAAAGTGTATAAAATTGTAAAAAAGTATCTAAAAGTGTATACAACTTTACAAGTACCTATAGTAATAAGTGCACTCAGAAAAAAATTTTGATCACAACAATTTTATACTTTGTCACAAGAATAAACGTTGGTTAAAATCTACTCCACAACTTAAATTGTTGATTCAAGAATTCTCGGTGTTAATTACTACACAAGAATGAACGCTCATACATCAAGAAACAAAGTTCTTACATCAAGAAAAAAAAGTTCTTACATTTAAGAATTTACATTGTTGTGCCAAATAAGATCTTGTTAAAAAGAATTAACAATAAAATTCTTGCACCAATAATAAAGAATAGTTAAGAATTTAAAAACGTTAATTCTTGCCTTAAGACATTTTTTTTGGCAGAAATTGTGAATAAGGTACTTACGCTGAATATGCAAATGCTTAATAAGAATCAAAAATGTAAATCGTTGCTTCAAGGAAACGAATGTTAACCTGGAATCAAAAATACTTACCCTTGCTAAGACTGAAAATCAAGAGCTTATAATTAAAAAAATTAAAAATTACCACATTCGTTTGAATAATTTTATTTTAAGAATACCCAAATATTCTGATTTTTTACATATGTATGTGTACATGGATATTTACAAAAACAAATTAACTTTAATAATTATGATTACTCTTCGGACGATATTCGGCAATCCTCCAATGCACTGATTTCATCCATGGAAATTCCCCAACTTTACTTAAGTTCACAAATGTCTAAGTTTCCACTATCAATATTGTACAGTGGACTCTCCCTAAGTCGAACTCTCTCTAAGTCGAAATTCTCTCTAACTCGACGTTTTTCGCCATATTTTATCATTCCCTTCAATTTTCCATGCGAAAACCATTCTTTAAGTCGAACTTCCTCTAAGCCGTCACTCTCTCTAACTCGAACACATTCTCTCGATTATTGGCATCTTTTTCCACCCCTTAAGTCGAATTTTGTTTAGCACAAAACAAAATAAAAGTCATTACCACTTCGGAATTCGTATTTGAGTATATAACTACCAACCATCAAGTATGTACCTACAGACTTCAATATCCTAAATATGTGTAGCATCGCGTAGTATTTCTTGCTGTTCATATTCTTGGTACCCCCATACAAAGATACAGTTTTTTAAAAAGTTACAACGCAAAAACAAAAAAAAAAACATTGGTATCCTTTTCTTTGTGTTGTTGGTTGCATTCAAAACAGGTTTTTGAATTGATCTATCTGCGTATGTATATAAAAAGAACTTGTTTTAATAAGATTCCAGCTGGGATTTCAAAATCCGTTGATTCTAGGCAGTTTAACGGAGCTGATGCAGTCTTTAGTGCATGTTTGTAGCTAGATCAATTAACAAAAAATGTAACTTACATGGATTATTGCGAAGTAAACTGTGTGGTCAAAAGTTTTGTTTAATGTTTGTAAGTACATTAACCTTTTGTTTTATTAAACAGACGTTTTAAAACAAAAATAAATGTTTCCCTCTTTATTACTCGAATTTTTGGAAAACTTTCTCTAACTCGAATAAATCTTGGTATCCCGTGAAAATTTGACTTAGGGAGAGTCGACTGTATATTTGACTGGCTTCTACATTATTAATTAATATATTTAATTCACTCACTTATTAAACTTCACTCACGAAAGATTCACAACGCAATGTAAGAAAACGCAAAGAAAATTAGTTATAATTTCCGACGATAAGAATAATTCATTCTTAAGTCGACAACAAATTGTTGCGCGAAGATATGATTTGCTGAGAATTCAAGAATTTATTTTGTTGCCTAAAGAATTAATTTTTGATTTGATAATATAATTATTATAATTCTTCTTCAATGTGAAGAAGAATTCTTTTCCACCAAGAATTTTTTTTAGATGCAACTATTTTAATTGTTAAAAGTCAACACTTTCAACTATTTGGATGAAACACAAATTGTTAGGCTTAACATTTTCCGTAGTTATTGTCAAACAACAATGTATTTCTTTTACCTTAAGTATGAAATTGTTATGAAAAGAATTTGTGTTCTTAAAAATTAAAAAAATTTGATTGTTGTTTCCAAAAAAATATTTTTGATTCGAGTATCCAATCTCAAATAGAAATATTTAAAAACAAAATACTTGAGAAAATACTTTTCGTTTTAATCTTACAATTTTTCGCTTTTGATAATATGTTAACACTTACAAATATTTGTCTTGAGTATGAGATTTTTGATACAACAACTTCAAACCAAATATTCTTAAAATAAATTTGTTGCCGCAAGAACTTGCATTTACTGGCAACAATTTTCAGCTAACAATTTTTTAACAATTGAAAATTCTTGTTTCAACAATGTTTTTTTTTTCTGAGTGTGCGTATGCCTAGTATCTTTCTCAGCAAGAGCATCAAACAGATACCAGGAAACAGAAATCGTGAAGTTCCGTATTTTTACTGGAAAAACTTATTTTTTTGGTTCGTTTTCGCTCATGTTTGATTCAGCTGTTTTATTTCTCAAATGCTTATTTTTAAGATCTGTATGCATTTCTTTGACTTTTATACATTTTTTTTTTTCAGTTTTATACCTATTCATTGCTTTTACACACTTTTATACACCAGCAATATTTTTCAGCTGTATAATTCACGCTTTTATACACGTAAAAAATTGCGTATAATACGCCAACTATTATACGTCTCCAACCCTGGGTATGGGCCACATTTCATAAGAAAGGATGCGTGTATTCTATCGAGCTGACAGGTAAAACGGACGCAGTAGCGCACTCACGCAGTCTATGGGTTGGGGCTTGAGCATCGAAGGACAAAAAAAAATTGAATCAACCTCAAAATTCGGTCGCAGAATGTACCAGTGTCTTATTTTATTACCCGCTGATCGTGTCAACAGTGTTGCCATCCTCATCCACACCTTCTTGGAAAATTCGAAAGGTGCCGCAATTGATTTCCAGTTAAACCTTTTCTTCATCAATTGCTTGCCATAAATTTCCCGAACAAATAAAAAAGCAAAGAAACAAAAACCAATCGACTTTCGCATAAAAAACGCTTTGGCACTTTAACTAATGGTCCCGATTTCCGTACGCTTTTCCACTTTAATTACTTTAGCAAATCCTTCCTCCCATAAAATATCTCGGGCAGAGCAAATAATATCCTTTTTGCGATGAGAAAATCCGCTTCATTGGCTCCGGGAAATTTTCCAAAAAGGAGAATGTGCCACTTAAGATGGAACGGGCGGCGCGCATACAATCGTAAAACGATTTGCAAACTTAAATTAAAAAAAAAGAAGAAAAACAAATCAACATCCTTTCGGGGAAATTAATTAATTTGCAATTTCGTGCGAATCAAATAAAAGGGGAAAAAAAAAACGGGTCCGTGCTGTTATCGAACCAATTATATCCCTTTGATATGCCTGGCAACACATGCCGCTCTGCCACTAGCCACCAGCCACAAAACGTAATGGAGGATTATAATCCTTAAGCCAGACGGATGTCCAATTTCTTTATGGCAAACTTATTGAATAAGTTTAAGGATTTCCACTGGTCGCGCGTGATGCGGTGGGTGGGGGCATACGTCATATGTAATCTGCTCTGGCCTTATGAAATCCGTCATGCGAATGGATTAGTCAGAATGTAATATACTACACTCGCACGTTCATATGTCCTTAATCTGTGGTCACATGATGTCTCGCACGACACATGGTCGATTCTTGCCGGCTTTGTTGGGACTTGGAAGGGGACAAAATCAATTTTATTGATTTCTCCAACCCGAAGGACGATAAAATTACACAATAAATGGAATTCGAAGAGAGAACGACTCTCGCATTGCTTTGCCTTGCCCTGTTGCCCATCAACTTGAAACTGTCGAACTGTCAAATGTCAATCACGTATAGCAATTCAATCAACCCAACCGTATACGGTCTATGGTCTCCCGACAACGAGACACAATGTCGAATGTTTTCGTGTGGTTTTTGCTTCGCGTTGCGTCGCCTCGTCCTGTGTCAAACATAAAAGCTCACCGTTGACTATTAAATTTCAAGGAAAAAGGATTCTTGCGCCACGCATTGTTTTGTTATTTTATCCTGTATTTTGTTTAAGTATATGACTTATCCCTTGGGCCGGAAACCCCACTGCCCTTGTGCCAAGGGAATTGGTATATCGACATCGAACCAGGATACGGATACGGACACGGGGTTGGGTGGGTGATTGCTGAGAGTTTGAGAGATATAAATTGACTTTTGACTTTTACACAAAAAAAAAAAAAACAACAACAACTTCAAGTTGGAAACAATTTATAGGTTGGCGCGCATGCAGAAAGTCAAAAACGGAAAATGGATACCCGGGAATGTTTAGGGCGGTTGTGAGGGTAATAAAACACTGATTGTCAGAAATTGCAACGGTTTGGGATTACGCGGTACTTACGTGGAACTTTATGTTCCCCAGGAAGGATTATGCTTGCTTTTATGTGGCAATATACTTGTAATGCGAGGAGAGAGCGCCTGGCAGAGGAAGTCGTAGGTAGACGATTTGGAGGTTTTTATTTTTCCACTGGTTGCGGGAAATGAAATGAAAACAATGGTATTGCTACGATCTGGAGTTAAAAATTAATTTAGCGGCTTATTATATAGGAAATGGTTTATGGTGGAAACGTAGTTGGTAGGTTCACCTTACGTAAAGATTTTTGTGTGTTTTATTTATTTTCGCTCCTCCTGCAGACGCGTGTTAAGCACATGAACATTGTTACAAGCGTTCAGTCACTTTTCTTTGCCACTTTTCCAACTGTTTTATTACGTAAGTATTTGGGTGTTTCTCAGACAGAAGAAGATTTTGTTTCAGCAAAGGTAAACTACCTCATGTCAGATGTGCAGTGCGTAAGCCGATCAACTGTTGATAACTTGAACCAAGCGAGCGCGCCTCTTATTTGGAAGCGATGGCAAGCGAAGAAAAGAATAGGTATTGTCCGATACTGCTTCAGTTAACTTCATGGAAACGTCAATGTGACTTAAATATTGTTTTTGAATCGTTTACTCAAAAGCAGGAGTCCACCATTTAGGAAACTGCGCCTTACAGTTTTAACAGGACTTGAAAGTAATCAAGTCATCCGTAGGGAAGGAAGCTTTACTACTACAGAGAGGCTTCAAATAATGTTTGAACCACAGCACAGGCACAAATGTCCCATTTATGGCCAAAATCGTAGCTTAATAATGTTTTTTTTTTAAGTAGCTGACGGCCCCAGTGCAAGTCCAATTTTCGGTCCCGGGTGGGTCGACTTTCATTGTATTCTCTCAGCAGCAATGAAATCTATGTATATTAAAACTTGACTCAGGGTCTCCAGATGCCGCTTAAGATGTCCTAGCAAGCTCACGTAGCCCCAATTTTCTCAGCAGTACTACGTGTTGGTTCAATCTCCTCGAAATTTTTTTGGTACACATTTATGTCCGATTTTGATATATGTAATTGGCAAGCAAATGGTGGCAAGCTAGCCATAAGATTTAGGCCATCTCTCAGTGGTCAAGTTCTTACACCGGTCACTGGGCAATATTAGATCATTTGTCGAAGCCTAATTTCGACAAAAACTTCCAGATCACTAGGTACTCCCGATAGATCTTTTTGGGATAGCATAGGAACTAAGACAGATAAGGTTCGATAGTTCTGAGACCAACGACGGTGTAGAATGGTGTTGGGGTTTTTCTCTAACATCTTAACGTCTTCCTCCGCCTTCAAACTGAAATGATGGCAATCTCAGAAGCGCTTTCCTGGACTAAAAGGAATGAAGTATCGATTTAATCATTTTCTCGGATAGACTTGATACAGTCAATAAAACCAATGTTAGATGAGAAGGTGAATCTACTGGCCTGGAAAAATCCGGAACTGATATTATATTTCTGCAACTAGTACCGTCATCTCTTAGTGAAATATGTTAATGAAGCTTAGACTTTTTTGAACAAGAGGAAAAACAAGATCACATATTTCCCCTTGCCACAACTCGAAGGAATCACAATCAACCTCTCAAAGGAGGCGAAATACTTAGGAATTATTTTAGACTCTAAGGTCTAAACTATGTTGGAGACAAACTATTGAAATGAGAATGAAGAAAGGATTAAATGCTGTTTACGCCTGTAAAAGGACCTTCGGGAAAAATGGGGACTGTAACCCTATATCATTTACTGGATGTACACCGCAATCATCAGGCCCATCATCACCTATGGGTCCACTGTATGGTGGACTGCTACAAAAGTAAAAAGCTACATAAACAAACTCGCCAAAGTGCAAAGATTAGTAGGACTCGGCGTGACAGGAGCAATAAGAAGTACGCCACAGGCGGGTTTAGATATGATTCTTCATAACCTTCCCATTGACATGTTCACCAAAGGCGCAACAGCAAAAGGAGCCCTCAGACTAAGAGAATCTGATTTGATAAAACAAACCACGTATGGACATGCAGCGATACTCGGAAAAATACAGGAACTGAGGAGGCGCAATCCTGAAATTCTATCCAACACCTCAGACTATATTACTCCTCAGCCTCACTATGACTTTAACTTGAACAAGAACAAGAGCAGGGTTCTACTCAGAAACACTAAATAAACGGGAATCCCTCAGACTACCGGATATTTTCCAAGTGGAAATACTAGCGATCGAAAAGGCCGCAATTTTTATAAAAGAAAGCGACCTCCCTCCGTCGGAGATAGCCATTCTGGTGGATAGTCAGCCAGCTCTGAATGCAATAGGTTCAAACACAATAAAATCAAAGGCAGTCCAAAAATGTCGCAATGCACTAAATGCCATAAGGCACCACAATGTTAGACTGTACTGGGTACCCGGACATAGCAATATAGAAGGGAACGAGAAAGCAGACGAACTAGCTAGAGCTGGATCAGCCATGATCAATAGTGATGATGACACCTCCATATTGTCACCGATTAAAACACTGTTCAGCACAATCGACCATATAATCGAAAAAGAGACCAACGCTCTGTAGCTCACACGAACCGACTGCGTCACATCTCGCTCTTTATAGCCGAAACTTGATCTTAATAGGACAAAGACGATGTTACATCTGGATAAATCCTCCGTACACTTAATCACCGGAATAATCACAGGACACTGTGCCATAGGTCACATGACAAGCAAATGGCTACCTGAGCTGCGGAGATGATGAAGAAAGGGAATCGATCCAATATCTGCTCTGCTACTGTCCCGCCCTCCAAGAACGATGCCTCCTCGGAAATTCTAAGATATCGGATCTTCTACGATTCATCAAGAACACAAACTAGCTTACGAGTTGGTAAAAAGAGGATTTAATCCCAAACTATGAGGGGATTCACAATGGACCTTCAGGTCTCCGAGTGGAAATGATTGCTCGTTCAATCACACACCTTTCTTAACCTAACCTAACCTAACCTATCTGAACAAGATCTTAATTTTGATTCATCAGTCAAATTATTCACGTGCTGTTATATACCTATATATTTTCTGGTGTGGACTTAGCATGATGAATTCAAAGATTTGGTTTTGTTTATTGAGTATGTTCAAATAAATCAGTCAAGTGGCGCGCCGCCAGAATTGATGTACTTTCGGGCGCGTTCCACAACAAAAATGAGAGCATCTTCTGATAGAATGGAATTTCGGAAGGCTGAGAAACTCTGTATGACGATGGAGCTCTATCGCTGGTTCATATCCGGCTCAAACGTACGGCGTACATAATCCGGCTCGAAGGACCAAAATGTGTGTCGATCTTACGGCGGAAGTAATCCAGCTCTTTTTAAAATGAAGGAATAAAAAAAGTTTGTTAAAAAAGGAAACATAATTTATTTACTTAATTTATTTGATACTGACCAGCAGACCAGCACGATCACCATTCAGACTCGTGTGCGTAGATAGAATAGAAGTGTATATCGAAACCCTACTTCAATACGTCCTCTCAGCCAGTGACGAACTCAGTTAATATTTGCAGTCGGAAAACACACAGAAATGTTACTTCCATACGTCTTAGACGGTGACGTACTGAAGCACGTCACTGTTGGTTTCGTATGTCAGCCTTAAGCGCTGCAAAATATGCAATGCTGACGCAGAAAAAAGTTCGACTGGTAAAAGATAAGATTAACGGTTTTTTTTTGTAAAATATATTCAAACAGAAGGAGTCCCGCAGTTCCAACATTCGGCGTTTATCCACCGCACTTAAAGATGGTGAATTTTCAATAAAAAAAAGTAGTTTGCGGTTTTTCAAAATATGGTATGTACACTTCCACCTACACTCAACATCTAATAACTCATCAACGGTATAGTGTCCCCCCATTACACATTTCACCTTCCCTGACGTAAAAGCCGAACAATCTCATAACTGTAAAACACTACTCAACCTCTAACCAAGAGCAAACAAAAACACAAAACAAAGAAACGTCTCAAATAGCGCAGAGTCAAAGAAAAAGAACAAAGCAAAATGCACACAAGGACTTGTTAAGTATCCTTCTCTCTCTTTCTCTCTCTCGCTGATATCGTTTGCTGATGCTGTGTTTCTCTCGGCTGCCTAACGTGTTTAGGCGAACATTGCACCCGGCCAAGTTTTCATGAGTTTTTCTCTTTTCCGTTTTTGTGCTATACCCACCTTTTGAAACCCAAAAAGGACACGACGCAAGCTAAAGCAATCCACACAAGGATCCTTCGTTATATTATTTGCTTATTTGCTGGTTTGTTTTTTAGCTTTTTGCTTGTACGTATGTGTTTCTATCCGCTAACAATTTTGTTCTTGTTCGCCGACGTTGCTTAGAGTATTTGTGTAGAATTAACCTATGAATGTGCAAACTCGTATGTATGACTGGTAGGTGCTGAAAGGAAGGAATTCTACAGCAGCAGGAGCACTAATTGTTTCTCGGTTTGTATGAGTGTTTTATTCAGTTTTTCTTTTACATATGTGATGATTGTTTTGGAGGATGTTGCCTTCGTGCACTGGCAGTATAGTGTAGTACAAGTACACTTCCGGAATGGTAGTACCTTATGCTCGGTCCTGTAATTATACGCGGTAAAGATTTTTTTTTTTTTACTTTTGTTAAGTGGTGAGACTAACCCCACCCTTTACATATGTATGTATACATACCTACCTACTAATGTTTATTGCGGCTCAAAGATCGCGTTTTAAATGCAATGGAGCATCTTTATTTCAAAGGATATTCTTTTCACTGAGCTAATTACTACTCAGCATCAGACGCCTGGCGTCCGGGTGCAAAAATATAACACTTACATATCATTGGATACGAGAAGCTAGGCTCGGTTCTTTATAGGACTACTGACGATTCAAATTTGGATGAAGAATTGACACTTACATATTTTCAAAGTTTATTCGCAAGAGATGTCGCATCAGACACTTGGGTCAAGAAAAGTAGCTGAGATTGTTTCTCTAACTTTTACGTAGTGAACGCACAAGTTAGAAGAATTTCCTGAAAGGACCAATCGAAATTATGACTATCTGTCATTTGATCAGGTAAAACTACAAAATCGCAACTTCTCTTTCCTTTCATCAAAAAGTTTCACGCGCAAGGTTGTGGATCGTACTATTCACAGCCTTTTAGATTGTTAGTGTTCCGTTCCCAAAAAAGGAAACACTAATGGAATCAGTTCGGTGGCTGTCTGTCTGTCACAGGTTTTTCTCTCGGAGACTATTTGGACGTAGACTATTTGGAACAGTTGTAGCAATTAGTGGCACAGACCTGAAAAGAAAAACAAATTTTAGGGTAATCGTCTGGGATGTCATATGAAAGCTTATTAAAGCACAAATTTAAAAATGTATGAAATATTTTTTTGTGTTACATTTTTTTAACACATTTTCAAAAAAAACCTTATCTCCAAAAATTTCGCTCAGAAAAATCTGAATAAAATCACTAAAGCTACCATTTCACGGCCATTTTTTCGCGTCATTTAAAATCGTAAAAATTGCGTCACAAAGCCGTCATTTTAATGTCGTTCTGTATGATCGCCATTTTTGGGATAACATTTTCGGCGTCATTTAAATGACTAGGAAAATGGCGGTCCAAATGACATGAATTTTGTGCCATTAAAATGACGGAAAAAAATGGCCGTGTGATTGCTCTTTGATGACGCCTAGGGCAAATGACTACACTTTTTGGCTATTGCGTCATTTAAATGACAACCTCCAAAAAATGACAAGGCACGAAATTCATGCCACGCGATTTTTCTACGCAAACGACAAATGACGCAGCATTTAATACGATTTCTGTGCTTTCATTTGGATTTTTGTCTCGTGGCGAAAGGACGTGTAAATAATTAATAAGCCTTGTAAATAGAGTCGAGAACTTCCGAAATGATGCACGTTATCGTTGGCTGCGATACGCGGAAAAGGAATCGCAGCGTTCGAAAACTCTCACCAGTTGCCAGGTAGCGCAGCGTGATTACCAGTTGTTCTTCCGCTGAAACTCTCGCATATTTGCGTTCTGTTTTTTCGATGTGTGGCTTCACCAACCTCAGCAAATAATCGAATTGATTGGCTGACATACGAAGGACATTGCGATATAGTTAAGGTTCTTCTTCGCGCAATTCGAGTATTACCTAATCCAGCACAAAGTCCACTCTTCTCGCGACGGCTCAACCACTTCTTTTGTCAAATATTCCGTTTTCGTCGCGTTGGCTCGTAATCACTGCTTTCCAGCTCACACGCTGCTAAATACGCCATCTCCACAATTTCCACCATCATCGCAAAATTTCCTTGTAGTTGTGACATTTGTTATTTATTATAATATTTTTTTTTCTTTTCACTGCTATTTAATTTAATTAAAAAAAATCGCATGTATGCGTCTTCGCCGAGAGAAAAACACTAAATGACAGTAGCTATCTTTTACTCATTGGTCATTACCGTCTGATCGCAAAACAGATAAATGACGCGAAATCGAAATATGTACTAGGAAAGGTGGCATTTGTCATTTTGATGAGGCAAGTCATTATCATGTGATCGTCTTTTCCCAACAGAAAATTCTAAATGACTCGCAGTATCTGATTTTGGGACAAAAATGACGATGATAGTCATTTCGTGTGATCGCGAATTTTTTCGCAAATGACCAATGACGAATCATAGCTTGAATGTCACTCTAATGCGACATTTGTCTACATATCCCGAAGTGACGTAGCCCTGTCACAATCATATAAAAGCGAATACGTAAAGAGAAATCTGTATGTGTGAGAGAAAAATTGAATGGTTGCGCCTAGAAATATGTCCCATTATTTCGCTTACGGTATAGCCATTGAGCTTAGACTTAAACCAATTATTTTAACCACATAACGCAATCTTGATGGTTTCCTTTACAATGTAATGTAGGTGTCTTTACTGGTCGCCTTGGCCGTGGTGGTTAGTGCGTTGGACTACCACGCAATGCTGCCCGGATTCAACTCCTAGCCGGGTCTAACACCTAAAAGAGTTTTTTCACGGTGCCACCTCTTTCGACTGTCTGACAAGCATCAAAGAGAATCATTTGTCACGATTGAGTTTCTCAACTCGCCGTTCGGAGTCGGCAAAAAACTGTAGGTCCCTTCCATTCGTGCAAAAATATAACACGCAGACACAAAAATGGTTGCGAGAAGCAGGCTCCGGTTCACCTCGAGCTGTAGCGCCAACTAAGTAAGTAAGTCTTTACTTTTACTACATTGGGAAAAATTTAATTTGTGTACAGGCAAAGGGAGACAGAAATTCCCACCATTTAATACAATTCAACGAATAACGAGACGAAGAATGAAATCTGTTGCACATACGTTAAAATCTGCTTACATTTCTGCTCATACATCCATCAACATACTCGTACATTTTTTACATATTAATGGCGCAAGTTCGACTTGCACTTGACCGTATTTTTTTTCAGGCGGTCCGTTTAATCCCTCTACTGTGCCACTAATTCAAGAACAATTTGAGGTCTTTGGGATACCGTGTTGCATATTTTCGGTAGGATAGAGCTAATGTCATCCTTTACACACTCCCGACCTAACGGAACGAGATGATCTATCACTTCTTGTGGTTAAACTTTTATATAAACACACCCGGATGGTTGGTATATTCGTATCCCTGGATGAGAACCCCATATTTCTGTTCGTTGTTCGACTACTGAAACAAATGAACAATCTCCCTCTCTGAATGTCCTTCGGATGGATTCCACTGACTCAACATACAGAACTTCCTCAACTCCAATCGTCTTGGACATTAAAATTTATAACAATCATTCCATCATCATTGTATACACAATTCTTTTGCGATCCTTTAATAAATCCTTTTGAACAATTCCAGCTGTGGCTTCAAAAGCTCAGTTCATATTTAAAAAAAGAAAAAATTAAAAATCTCACCCAAAACTACAATGAAAGTACACAGAAGAACAAGTATACTCCTACGTACGCATTCCTTGTGTCTCGTCCTTAACAAATCCTTCTCACAAAGCCAAAACCGAAAAGCTTAAAATTGATATTCAGCAATTTATCATTTTAACATGAATACCCTCGCATTGAGGCAGAAAATCAAATCCTCTCTCCGCAACGCTCACTCACTCACACAGGGAAAAGGAAACGAGAAATGTTTAAAGATAGTTTGTCTCAGGCAGGAAGCAAGATAGATATCCTTTATCGGGAGCTGAGTATCGTAATTGGATACATTTTTTTTTCTTAGGGTTTCCTAAGGTTTATTCCTATGAAAAAGGATTTAAAAAAAAAACATATTTATCGACAATAAGTTGTTTTGGGAACGAAAAGGAAACACAGATTTCACGGCATTACCCAAAAGTGTATTCTGATCCTTTCCAAAAGGATTGATGAAGATGTTTCGGGCTGTCTTTTATGTGTCACGGTATAGGGATTGTGAAGAAGGCGACTTTGACAGATTGAGAGGCTAATAGGTTGATGGTGTGATTGTTTAGGGTTGGCAAGTGAAATGGTTCAATCTGCAAGGTTTTTTGAAGGACGCTAAAAGGTAACCACAGTTGATTTGAGTGATTTTGAATGATTTAAAGAAGTTATAAGCCTGTCGGGAGGCTACCAAATCTTCCGTACATATACTTATATTTATTATGATCTGTTACAGCGGCCCTTAGCCTTAAGCTCTAACCAGTGAAAGGCGAAATTAATATTTTTGTGGTGCACCTCAAGTCAATCGCTTAAAAGCCGAAGCTAGAAAGTCGTTACGTGGAAAAATTGAAATCTTTAAGATAACTTTGTCACCAGTTAATTCTAGAAAAACTAAAGACAAATTAACGGTCGGTAGGTAGATGTGGTGGTTTCGATTGAAAAAAAAAACTTAAATAGCGCGTTAAGGGCGCCGTTTTGATACCACAACCTCGACAAAATATATGAGCAATGTCCTAAGCATGACGTTAAAATCGTATTGGGCGATTTTAACGCTAAGATAGGAAGAGAGGACATCTTTGGTAGGACGGTTGGAAGGCACAGTCTACACGACACCACGTCCGAAAACGGACTAAGACTGATTGACTTTGCTGCGGGGCGAAGTGTCAGTATAGCAAGCACGCGGTTTCCTCATCCCAATATCCATAAGGGGCAGTCTCCGGATCGACTAACCGTCAACCAAATCGACCACATTGCGATCGGCAGCAGACGCGCCTCTAGTATCCTGGATGTCCGAACCTTCCGGGCGGCCGACCTTAGTAACCTCAGGTGACCCGTTTATTCCGTTGTAATGCTGAGATATTTATATCCACCCTGTGGAGTGTAGGAAGAGGATCAGCTCTCCAATCATTTTTCAGGATATCTCTTTAAGGTCCGAAGAAAAGTTTGCCCAGTATGCGTTGCCTGTCTCTCGGTAGAGCTGGACATTTGCATAGAAAGTGAACTAACGACTCTTTTGCATTTTCATCTTTGCAGCTTTGGCATCTTTGATCTATCGGGGAATACCGTTGTATCGAAACAATCCATTATAAAGATTACACTCTCGCTTACAGTTTGGATATAGAAGAAGCGTTCAGTAATGTACACACTGAACCAATTCAACAATCTCTTGCTAAGCTGGTCTCCATGCTAAAAACCAGAATAATTCAGTCATCTCAAGGACCTAACTAAATTCGTGAGCAGAGGAACGCCAAAGGGTGGTGTTATTTCGCCTCTACTATGGTTGATGGTCATGGACAAGATCCTAGTGCGCCTAAATGATGATGGGATCAAGGCGGTAGCGTACTCTTTGGAAAAATATTGGGGACTGGAGGCTAAGATGACACTATGGATATATACAGCCGTAGTGCATCCAATTCTCACCTAAGGATCTATATTGGGGTGGGCCACCCTAAAGGATAGTACGGTGCTAGCGCTAAACTAAATTTCCGACGGTCTCCAAAAATTCACATGGAAACCGAAGATAAATGCCAGATAAATTTTGTTTGTAGAGCTGGTTGTAGAAATTGATAAATCCACCCGCGTCATAAACCTATTTTTCTTTTTTTATTTAAATTTTTTTTGACTTCCCCAACATTGCCTTTTCATTTTCATACTCGTCATAAACAAACAGCAGCAGCAGTATACATGCACATATTTACCTCTTTTCACAAAAATCCTCGAAAAATTCAAACCGAATAATTGATTTTTGTTTTAAATTTATATTTCAATTTAAAACGTCCGGATATTAAATGGCCGGCTAAAATTTTGTGGAGACATATCCTATGCAACTACCTATTTAGCGAATATTTCAGCATGGGCACCGTACACTCGGATAAATTTCCCAGCGGAATTTTATTTTGCGTTTAGCAACGACAAATTTTGTATGAAAAATGTAATTTAGCGTGAGCACCGTACTAGCCTTAAGTAAAAAGTACAACATCAACAGAATCCGAAGAGTCCAAAGAACGGCAAGCATAGACATCAGAGGTGTAATGGGGTCATGCTAAACAGATGGTCTAACTGTGCTTTTGCACCTTCTGCCACTTGATCTCCATATCAAAAGACAAGTTTAAGTATAATTTAATTCGATCACTTTTCACCGATAAAGCAACAAAATTATTATAGTGAACTAGAATACGTCGTGATAATACAGAGCCCTGCAGTACTCCAATTTAATACGAAGTAACTATCTCTCGTATGAGTAGTCAACATATTTAAGATTGTCCAGATTTTCTAAAATTTGTGGCTTTTCAAATCGACTTATTCCCTGCGAGAACTTCTTCATAGAATTAACTTCGAAAAGGCTTGAAATTCCACAAGGTTCCATGTTAAGACCCACACTAGTTGGTTAGCTCACTCACTTAGAAAATAATAAACATGAGTAGCTTTGGTTTTTTATTCGCATTACTTTTTTGGTTTTACACCTACGAGACCTCAAAAAGTCGCACTCAGTTTCTCCAAGGAAGCCAAATTCAATGCAACCCTTCAAAACAACACCCATAGCTCGGTGTGTATTCTGGTAACGTGAACTTCTCAGCATCTATGTACAGGGTGTCCGGTGGCGGATTTATGTCTTCAAATGCGAATATCTCAAAAAATTGAAAATTATGTGGGGGGAGGGTGGTGCCATTTGAATAAAAGAGAGGGCGGGTTACTGGCCGAACACAATGGTGACGCTGTAGTGGAAGTAGGCAGCTCTGTCAAAGTTAAAATACACGTAAACCCTATAGCGCGAACACAATGCGATGATGCTGTAGTATGAATTGTATGGTGAAGCGCAAAGTTCAGCCAACTTCAACTTTCTACTACCACTACAGCGTCACCATTGTGTTCGGCCAGTAAGTCACAAACACAATGCCGCAGTGGTCTGGAGATCATCATGGATTCGCTCTCGAGGCATTTTTAAAAAGTGGCGATTCTTACATGAGTGCGCGCCAAAAATTTTGTTCACGTTACAATATTCGGCGATCACTAATATTCGTCGGTCACCAGACTTAGCCCCATGGACCTCAAGACTAAAGTCTATGGTAATAACCCGCAGTCTGTTATGGAACTGAAAGAAAATGTCCGCCATGAAATTCACGACATCCAGCCAAGCTTACTGCAGCGCTTGGCACGAAACACGATGGTCCGCTTCCAACAGTGTGTGCAACTAAATGGTCGGCATTTGGACGACTTAATTTTTAAAAAATAAAACCCGCATCCTTTTTGTTTATGACAAAACTAAACAATAAAAAAATACGTTTCATATTTTTTAGTTTTATTCACTTTTGAAAACATAAATCCGCCACCGGACACCCTGTAGTATCAAATTAGCTGCCTGACTTTAATTTGCTTTCCCTGAGGAACAATGAAATTCATGCCTCTAAGTCCTTTGCAATTGCATTATGTACGGTACGTAACGTATATAGCTCCACCCACTAGTGATATTCAATTTCATTTAAAATTTTGTATTTTTGCTCTAAGCACAACCCTTTAAGTCGGAAACGGAATTTAATCATCACTTTTCGTCGTATGCTCGCATCCAGAGCAAACAGACAATATTGTTATCCTTCTGCAGGAGGGGTTAAAGATGAAAAGCTGCTTTAATTGAATTCTTCGCCTTGAAACAGGTTTTAGGCGAACAGGACATTTTCTCTGAACATTGTAATGCAATTAGGTTTTGGAGAAATTTTAAAATCCCCGCGGAATATATTAACGGCGCATTGATTGTAGCTCGAAGTGGGAGTCACCCACCCACACAAGATCTTCTCCAGCCCGGTGTCTATATGTAAATGAAACTTTGTGGCAGGACGATAAAGGGCGGTGATGGTGGTGGGGGTTTACAACATAATACTTCGAAAATGATGCAACAAAAGGAGAATAATTGATTTAAGGTGAGTGCAGGAGACAGATTGTATGGTCCTTGTTATGCATATTTACTTTTACGTTGGTAGTGGGATGAAATGACAGGGCTTTGTGTCGAAGGGTTAGGGGGTTTGTCTTTAGACTTACACAGGCGACTGATGTTAATTGGTCTTGGAGGGAGGAAAGTATTTTGCCAGGAGGAAATGCATAGTTTAAAAAAAGAAAGAAAAATACATTTTTTTAGAGAGATACTCTTAGATGGATACAATTTGTGTTCCATATAAATTCCAATACAATAATTCATTATGTTTAACAATATTTTTTTAATATATAGCCATGAGAAAAAAAGCAAGAAGTGCTCAAAATCAGGTTTGAGCCAAAATATTCATGAGGCTATAAAATACGTAAAGCAGCCAATCTGGCAAAACGAATGATGCAGAGTTTCTTGTTTTGGTAAGTACATACTTTCAGGATCAATGCTCTCGAATCTTAGACCCAAAACCATGCAAAAGAATGCAATGAGTGCAATGAGTGCAAATGAATGCAAAAGAGTGCCAAGCATCCAATTGAAGTCACAAGTGATTGCATTCAATGATTGCATTCAATTGAATGGTAGAAATAAATGAATGTAATCTTTTGAATGCTTAATGAATGGTGATGCATTAATTTTTATGAAGCCTCAAATTGAAGTCAATGAATGCAATCAAAAAATTGAATTCATGCGCTTCGAGCATCTTCGTTTGGAAGCGCTTCGTTTCTCGCTGGAATGGGCCAGCCCACACGAGATGATTTCTGCCGGCAGAAAAAATTGTGGTAGTACCAAAATATTTTTAAAGTAGTGTGTGCATTATTTTCTTACCTCGTTCAAGCGCTCAAACTCTTACCGCAGACCTCAGTCCCTTGCCCGCAAAACCGGTTCTCTGCCGGCAGAAATCATTTCGTGTGCGATGGCCCATCGTTGGCTGTGCCACAATCACAACGCATGATGAGAGGGAGAAGCTTTTCCCACACAAGTGAACAGATCGAGTAAAAACAAAGAGCTTTATTTGTTATACCTATTCTGAAAGCTTTGTCGGCCAGACATTGTCGGCTGGAGCAAAAAATTGGAACCATTTTTTTTGTACAGGCATAAGACATCTGTATAGATTTATTGTCTGTGCTGTAAGGATGTTCCTAAGGTAAGAAGGAAGTTGTCACGGTGAAAGGTAGCACCTCTTTCTGTTGATTTGCCAATTCAACCTCGGAAAAGAATCTCCTGCGTTAAGCAACCCTCCAAACATGAAACCCTCAAACCAAATGCAAGCAAGCATTTTAAATTCAATTCCCCCTTGGTACACATCATTACATGTCTAAATACTGCCCTCACTGTCTGCCAAGTCATCATCTCCGTTCCTTGTATTTTATCCTTCAAACCCACTGCAGTATTGGTACATATTTCAATTTGAATTGAGTGCGCCTCAGCATAAATCAATGAAGCGGAATGATGGAGCCGCTGACGCTACTGCTGCCTCTACAATTTCAGGGATAAACAATGTTAATTCCATTTGTTTACCTATTCATCCTTGGACCTTCTTTTTTTCTTGTTTTTGTTGCGCTCTCTCATCAAAGATAAACTGGACGCAATAATCCAAAATAATTTATTATCCTTCCTCGAATCGAATCCATCTGTGGAGTCGTGCACAGCCTAGGAGCAAGGACCCAGGCTACAAGATTAAATTATAATTTTCGTCGTCCTTCTTGCCTTCGATCAAGCTTTCGGTGTTTATATCACTGTCCGATGAGATAAGGGAAAAACAAAACTGTATTTTTTGTAAAAGGATACACAAATCCTTGTCGTTGCCTTTTTTCTTCTCTTCTTTAGCTTTGTTTCTATTTTTTTTGTTGATTTTTGTACAGCCAAGGCGTGTGGTGTGCCGGCCGACTTGACAGTGGTGAAGATGTGCCTTTGAATAATTTATGCAAAACTGGGAGTGATGTTGTTCCCTGTTCTTAGCCGTGATTGTCTGGGGTTTACCGCAGTTCAATGGTTTTTTTTTTTGATTTTTCTTTGCGTCAGTAATGTAGTCAATCTCCCCCCACCTCCTCTAACCCATGAAAGGATATCGAAAGTTTATTTAAGTTGTCTTTTAGAATTATGGATATTTATTTGAGGGTTCGAGCAAAAGAGAAACTTCCCCCATAAGGACTACCAATTGCTGGATCCCCTTCTGCCAAATTGTTGACCTGACAACATCCTGTCAATCGAAAGGCAGACAAAGAGAGGGGGACACAGAATAATGAACAAAAAAAAAAAAAAACGAAAACTTTTCTGATTATCTTAATTGCACATTTGGAGTTGTACTGTTGCCGTTTCTCTACCCTCTGAAGTACGGATTCCACCCCTCAATTGACCATTACCAGTAGTAGCCGCATGGATTTATGTTTTTTCATGATACCTATACATATAATGAGAAGAGCAGCACACAGTACAGAGAGAGATAGATGAAGATGCCACCGAATAACGAATTAAATTAAGGGTAGTCTCTGACATACACACACATGTATAGAACATGGAACTGCACTCATTGATTGATCCTGAAGTGGTGCTGGGTGTGTATCCATATCCACAGCATTAATTGCGTTCGACAGTTTGCCATTTTCTGGTTAATATGGTCCTGGTGGAAACGGGGCTGACATTCAAGTGGAAGGGCAATGATTTACCAATCAATAGAGTATGCAATGAAACCAAATACCCACAGAGTGAGAGGGACAAATTAAGCGGTTTTGAACACTATTCTTGAACTGATTGACAATGAGAACGACACTTTGAAGCTTCTCTTTGGTTGGAATTCATGATGAGCTGTGGTGGACTTTGATGGACTTAAAGAACAGATTTTTCTTTAAATACAGCAATCTCCCCACATACGAGTATGAGAGGAATACGTTAAAAAATACAATATTGGCAGACGAATTTTTCATTTGTGGGGTCTTCAGAGCGTCTCCAGTTACAGCTGTGGACAAAAGTTTAAGGATGCAGTCTTACGTTCTATTTTATGCAACGAGTGTGATGGATAGGCGTATTTTTTTTTAGTGAAATCACCGAATTGAGTGCAAAATTGTATTTTGCTTCATTTCATGTACGTCATTCAGAGATATTGCGTCAAAAATAATTTTGTAGTGAAAACAATGAAATTCACCCAGGACAAAAGTGTAAGAACAATTAAGGCTAAGGCCACACACTGAGCGACAAGTCTGAGCGATGGGTGGCCATTTACTGAGCGTCATCGCTGAGCAATTAGTTGCGAAAATGCCATTGTCAAGATCAGTGCGTAATAGTCTTAAGTTGAAAGTCGCGTTCATATTTATAGAGCTATTATAAGATCCCATAAATCGTGAAAGGGCAAGTTATGTTCAATTTCATCACGTACAAATATAAACATTTTCGGAGATATCCAGACCGATTTTGACAATACTGTCGTATGTCAGTACCATCTTTTGATTTGCTGTTATTAATCGCTCATCGCTCAGGGCTTACGTGGCCATCGCCATACGATTTTTTTTTTTTCCATCACAGAGCACACAGAACACTACGTTCTCTAGTGTATACTCTCAGTATCGCTTAACACAACTGTTGTTTGTTGCGCGACTAAGGATCATCTACCGATTTTCAATCTTATAGACTACTTCAAATAAACAATATTAAGTTAATCAAAAACCAATGAAAAAACGCGTTTTCTAAATTCTGCTCGTGATAAGCAAAAATCAACTTCATTGCACAGTTCATTGTAAGCGCTTATGCACCTTGTAATAGGCTCATTATAACCATAATTGGTTCTATGCCTTTCTGGGAAAAACAAGCTTCTAACCCGCAGAGACCTTTGGGGAGCATATATATTTAATAGAAAAACCAATTCTGGTGAAATAATATGAAAAATAATAATATCGCGAATAAACATGATGGAAGTTGCGTTGCGTCTGAAACTTAAGGTTTGCAAACCAATTAATTGGCACCTTCTATCATAATTAGGAAGCACATCAAACATATTTAATTTACGAACCGCATATCTCGTGAAGTTTTTTTGAACTCTTTCCAATCTGAGTTCGTGAATAGCATATGGTGAATTCCAAATGATGGATGAATATTCTAAATAAGGTCTGACTAACGAGCAGTAGATAACTTTAAGGCTATGTACATCTCGAAAGTATTTACTATTACGCTTAAGAAAACCCAACAAAGAGTTAGACTTGGCAATGGCATAATCATAATGCAAGATAAAGTTTAGTTTATTATCAAACATGACCCCTAGATCCTTCACTTCATCCAATCGTTGAAGTCGAAGATCGTTTATACAGTAATTATGAAAAAGTGGAATGGCAATTCGATAAGCCGAAAAAATTTTACATTTTGAAATATTAAGTTCCAGGGCATTATGATTACACCATTCCGATAATCTATTAATGTCTGATTGCAAACGAATACAATCAGTAATATTATTTACACGAGAAAATAATTTTAAATCATCCGCGAATGTCAAAACCTTACAGAATTTAAATATTTCGTGATTTCATGTGTTTTAATTTTTTTGCGTCGCTCAGCGGCTCGTCGCTCAGCCGCTCACTGCGTGGCCGCAGCCTTAGGCTAAAATTCTGCAAACATTTTTTTTTTATTTTCAGTAAACAGGTAAAACAAAGTGAAAAACTCAAAAATTGCTGTATTGAGTTTAGTAGGAAGGATCCCAAACTTCGTTGGGTGCTACAGTTAAATCGCAACGACTTTAAATTGCTCAAAGACAATGGTTTGTCAAGCTGTTAAGGCATTTCAAAGCATTTGGACGTTACGAAAACGAAAACAACGTAAGACCACATTTTCCCAGGGCCGAAGAATTGTTTGAGTGTCCAAAATCGATCCCAGAAAGGGCTTAACCTTTGGTGCAGTTGGGATGCACGGTCGCGTTTCTCGTAAGAAACAGTTGGTGACAGCCAAGCAAAGACAAAGACGTAATGGGTCTGCCCGATGTCATACTTCATGGACTGAGACCAGTGGCGGTAAACGCTCTGGTCTGGAGCGACGAAACAAAAATAAACCGAATGGCCCAAGATGGAAAAATGTATATTCGTCGCCCGTAAGGAACTGATTTTGATTCGAAATATACCACACCTGTAATAAAGCATGGCGGAGGATCGATTAATATATGGGGATGTTTTTCTTGGAACGGGATTGGTGCATATTCATAGGGAAAATACATGAAAATACTGGATAAGTGGCTGGCTGCACGATCATTTCCATACCGATTCTTTTCAGTGAGACAGGTACATTTTATGTGAGTTAAAATGAGAAGGGTTGATTTCAGCAAAAGCATACCGAAAATACACTTTCCAAAAAAAGACTGCAAGCGAATTCTCGGTGGAAGATGCATGTCCTTTTCTCAAAGCGTTTCATTTATCATACATTTTTTAATTTTTTTCCGACCGTCGCGTCGGAGGGTTCACATCACGGAAAACTCAAAAATATAGTTGTAGGATGGAGCACGGAGGTTGTGAGTTCTGTTTTTAAAGCGATTCCCTCAACACATTTTGTGTGTAGCCACGGTTAACTTTTCAATACCTTTGACCGTGTAACCACCGTCTAACCACCGTCTAACGTGATGCTACCATGGGCAGAAGCAAATTTGCTTCAAACTTCCAAATGCATATTTCACGTCACGTCTACACTCTACAGCTGTGTGACAAGAAGCACCATTTTGTTGAAAAGAAAACCAAAACGCCAGACCTAGACCTATGCCCCTTATTAACGCAAATTCGACTTTCTGCGAACGGCGACCAATTGAAATATTTGAACTCAGCCACATTTCGTAGGCCACAACCAAACCAGCCTGTCTTGATGAAGGTCATTTTGTCCATCACATTCATGTCCTAGAAGCCGTCTGGTTTTCAGAACAGGTAACATTTAACATCCTGAAAGATTCCGAAGAGGCAGAGCATCCTTGCATATTACCAACACATAAAAAAGGCAATGAAATTGGTACCCCTCCGCAAATGCAAAATTTTAAAGGTAGAAGGGTTAATTTGTCGTTCCGGTTACCACTTTGGGACGCCTTTTCAAATATGCACGCAAGCATATAGTTGTGTTCAAGACCTGCTTCCGTTCCGCTTTAACAGTTCTGTCAACAAAACCCCTCAATGTCATTTTTGTTTTTATTTGTCTGGACAAAACCTTTTTATCTCTCATGTCCTTATTCACTTTTCCCTATTGTATCCGTTGTCCTTTGCATAGTCATCAAGCGTATCGCCACAAATCAAGGTAAGGACAAAAAACAACCACACAATGCACTTATCGCATTATAATATCGCCTCTAGCTATAACAATTGAAATTGTCTTGTCTTGTGCCCTGCCTGTCAGTCAGTCAGACACCCACCCCATGCGATGTGGCAACTCTCGCAGGATCAATGCAATGCAACGTGTCACGGTTGAAAGAGTCGACAACAAATTCACTTATCCAACTTCCGTCGTGCACCCATATACATTTTCTCAATGCCAGGACGACACGAAAATGTTCCATTGTCCTTCCTTGAAACAAAAAAAAAAAAAAGACTGCAAGCGAATTCGATACTCGAATATCAGCTTACGGTGATACCATCAAAATTATTATTGTTCCTACGAGCGATGGTGGGGTGGTGCTGATTGTTATTTCTTAACGCCCTTGTTCAATAAGGAGTGCAACAAGGACTCGAATTCGAGTGCACAAAAGGACAACACATACTTAAACATATTCATTTATTATCATACGCGTTGCCGATTTGCTGGTATTTTAATTTTTCGGTTCATCGAACAGCAGTATTCCCATCAAGTCCTTAGCTGGGAGTCCTTATCGAGAAAAAAAAAGAGGAGAGCGGTGGTGCCTTCCTGAATATGCAAATCAACTTCAAGTTGATTCCGCATTAGAAGAAGAGAAAAATTAAGAGCCACCGAACACGAGTTTTGTGAATTTTGATTTGCATTCACTTCGTCGGGCAAACTTCGCTTCGGGCCATGCAAAAAAAAAAAAACAGTAAACAAACCCTTGGTGGTCTTGTTCTTTGTGGTAATTTACCCGCTAATAGCTTATGCGGGATAATTTCCATTTCCATTTCCTATTTTATTTTTTTTTTATTCCTCCCATTTCTGTAGCTGTACAGGATTTTGTTTGCAAAGGATTTATTTACAATCGAGCTCAGCGCACAGATATCTTTAGACAATATAAGTGAATTTTCTAGTAATTATCCTGCTGGGTCCAAGGGGAATGAGTCAAATTCTGTTTAACATCGAAGCAGTGGTTTTGACATAATAATTTTCAGATCCTTTGCGTAAATATTGACTGAAATTCAAATTTCTGTGCACGGTTGCAGTAAATTAAAACCGAAAAGGACTGCTGGCGTTTATTTATCTCCTAGTGTTTATGGGTCGATTTCGACTGAAAAATCAGTGGATAGTCTGCTGGTGTCAGCGATGGGAGGACTTGGGTGTTTTTTTTTTTTTTTTTTTTAGTTTTTGAATGCAGACTTTGTTACTGATGCCATAATCGATAAAACAAGGAGACTGCTAGTTTTCTGTCGGAAATAAGGGGCGAACAAAAAAAAACTCATAGAACCAAGCTTAGCGAAACTCACCTCTCCTCTATTACCTTTTATTTATTTTTTTTTGCTAATGATGTTGTGAATTTTTACCCCATTGTAGTATTTTGATGTTTGCCGATGATTTCAAAATTTACTCGTCGTGCAAAGAACCTACCACCTTTCATTATTTGAATGCGCACATCTTTAAAAGTTTGTTTTGTGGTGCTCTAAAAACTACTTGTCTCTTTATGTCAGTAAATGTTGGGCCATTACTTTTTCTCGTCCTATCTCGTCTTGCATGCATGCTTATTCCCTTGAATGTAGTGTTATTCGGTGCAGGGAAATAACTTCACATGGGAAATAACTTCACCTCGAATGGGAAATAAATGTACATTTTTGATGTGAAGTTATTTCTCACTGAAGGTGGGCAATAATTTAACCAGAAATTTTGTGAAATTATATCCCACTTATGATTTTTTCGAAAAACACAGGGGTACCGTGGAATGAAGCCGAGCGAAATCAGGCTGAATTTGGAATTATCTCTATTTTAAAATGGAAATAAGGTCAAATGAAGAAAAATTTGGCATTTGGCTTTATCTGGTAAAATTTGGGCGAATTTTTCACTATTTCACTATTTTCAAGACAAATTTTAAATTTGAATATGTATCTAATTTTGAAATGGAATCTTTAGTTTTTGAGCATAAGATAGAGTAATAGTAAAAATTTCGCGCGAATTTTTAAGTAATCATTAAATGTGAAGTTATTGCCCACCTTCAGTGAGAAATAACTTCACAAATTAAGAGATATTATTTCCCACACAAAGTGATGCTATTGCCCACCTTCAGTGAGAAATAGCTTCACATCAAAAATGTGTATTTAATTCCAACTAGATGTGCAGTTATTTCCCATGTGAAGTTATTGCCCGTGAAGTTAATTCCCTGCACGGCTGCACCGTGTTATTCAGCGTATCTCTGTTATGAAAGACTTGGGTGTTACGCTTGACAATAAACTATCTATCATTCAGCATGTTACGCTTACAAAGCTAACAGAGCGTACGGAATGGTAAAGCGTTATGCTGGAGTTTTCACTGACACATTTGCTCTAAAAACTTTGTATATATCGTTTGTTCGATCCCTGTTGGAATATGCTTCTGTTGTTTGGTATCCTTACTACAGTACTCACATCATGAGAATCGAAGCAATTCAGAAAAGATTTTTAAGGTTTGCACTTAGACGACTTCCTTGGTCGGATTCTTATATCTTACCGCCATACTTATCTCGCTACAATTAATTAATCTCGATTCTCTTGAGATAGAGTATTGATTGGCGGGATTGTCTTGAAATCTTTAGTCTTGTGAATCTTAATGTCCCATCTGTCAATTTACGTTATAACAGATTCTTTTATGTTTCGCGTTCTCGTAAAAACTATGGCCGATCCTCCTCTACAAATGGCTTACTGATATTGTATAGTGATTGTGCGTCCTTAATTGGCTTCAATATGTCGATACCATTAATAAAAACTAAATTTTTAAATTATTTCCAGTCATAATTGTTTGCTTAATGTAACATGTTATTATAATTCTATCTATACCTACTTATGTTATTGGTTGATTGTTTTATTTTGTATTATTCTAGTGTTTCTTTTAGTAATTTTTAACGTTTCAAGTAAACAAAATTTATTGTATTTCATTAATATTAATCCAAATGTCTTAGAAAGCCATTGTACTTTGTTGACAAATCATACAAATAAAATGAAAAAATGAAATAATGAAAAAGATGGAAGGCATGCTGAAGAGAAGACCAACTTTTTTCTGAACATCTTGAGGAAATATTCCAACCATTTCCAATGGAAATATAGTTGCAGTTGAATAAAACAGAAACAAAACCATAAAACAGGTAACACAATATAATGAAAGAACGAAATCAAGAACGGATTAAACGCAACACCAGGTTAGAAAACATTACGAAGACTATTACATATAAAAATACATACATAATTAATGCATCTTTCAGCCCTACTACTTACCTAGTCAATGGAAGGTGGCAGAAATGTTTATGATTCTAAAACTTTTGATTCGAACCACTCTACATTACTTCTTACACTAAGCGGCAAAGTAAATATGAAAGAACCGAAGCACCGCTCCTCCTGCCAATTTGTACTTTAGAATTTGGACACCTTTATATTATATTACTAGCTGGCCCGTGCTCGCTTTGATTCGCCTGCCTACCACATTTATGGGATGTAGTTGATGGAATTTTGATTTACTTTGCTGTCTTAATAGACCAAGAGCCCGCAGTAATTTTCGGTTGTAAATAGTAACCAAAAGAGTCACTGTTACTCTTATCACGATTCCTCCGATAAATCCGAACATAAAGACGAATATAGGGTGTCCCAGTTTAGAGGTAATATATAATCCGTTAACTGTAAATTCCTGCAGATTAGCGAACATAAAATCGTATGATAGATAGATAGATAGATAGATCGTTTATTCAAATCAAAGTTTTTAACAATTTTGGTTATTTATAGATATGTACTGAATAAGATAAGGCATGACACATATGTCGTCTGCCTGTGGCAACAATTGAAATTTGGTTTTGCAAATAAATATTGGTTTAACTATTGGAATGTATTATGTACATAATTGTAATTCAAATTTATGTAAATTTAAATTTTTTTTTTAATTCAAAAACAAGGACTTTTAGTTTAGTTAAAACGAAAAATGAAGCTACTTTTTTTTTTTTTTTTTTTTTTTTTTTTTTTTTTAACAGCAAAAAGAAAAAGTTCGGGTTTAATTAAATAGAACTGGGCTTTTAGTTTAGCTAAAACAAAAGAAATTAACAACAAAAAGGAATTTAAAAACGTTGACTGATAATTTTCGCCCTGTACGCTAATGCTTCTAAGCCGTACTGCGACATCACTGCCCAATTGGCTCCATTCAAATGATTCAGAAACTCCTCATCTTGTAACTGATTTTTTCCAAAGAATGCTCTCCTTACCTCCTTCAAGATCGGACAAATTGCCAGAAAGTGTTTAATGTCTTCCTTCACCTGCATATTGCACAGCGCGCAGTTACTTGTTTCCTCATTAAAGTGTGGCTTAAAATTGAGGTTTAATAGTTCACCCCTAACTTTGAAAATTACACCAATGGCATAACTAGTGAACTCGCTTTTGAAGTAATTTCGGTCATTAAGGTTATAATTAACTTTCGAGTAATATTGACGTTCAGACGAAGACCTTGCACTTTCTATGAAAGCGTACCTCTCGTTCTCATCCGTTGTTTTTATTATCTCATACAAGATTTTTTTCCCTAGGCCGGAATTCCCAGCAGTTAGGTTTAACGTAATGCCACAGTCTGCTGCAATCTCAAACCACTCTTTGACAAAAAGGCACTTGTATTGCAAAGCGTATAGCAGAACTTGCTTCGGTAGTCTGGAGTTATTCATGCCCATAACCCTTATCAAGTAGTCTGCATTCAATCTTAGGGTTGAGATAAATAGCGTTGGTAGACCCGTTTCCAAATAGTACATATATTTTGGCGTATTTATGGGTAGACGAAAGGTTTTTCTTAAATAGACTCGAAGCAAACTTTCTACTTCGTCGTATTTCTTTGTGCCCCAGAACTGTGCCCCATAAAACAGGATAGCCTGTGCCGTAGCATTGAAAACACTATACTTGGCTTTTACCGATATATACTTATTGTTGAAAATACGATTCCAATTGGCGCAAATTGCAGATTTTGCTTTGTCGCGTTTGCTATTAAGATGCTTATCCATTTGCATATTAAACGTTAATGCCATTCCCAGATACATATATTCTTTAACAATGTCAAGGGCCCTCCCATTATATTTCCAAGTTTCATTTTTCGCCAACTTTCCTGAGCCATTTTTAAAAACCATAATTTTTGATTTGGTCGTGTTGACCTCAAGACTCCACAACTTGCAGAATTCCGAGAGTTTGTTAATCATTAACTGCAAGGAATGTGGCGAATTTGCAAGAATAACTATATCATCCGCATACATTATCAACTTTATTTTTATTGATCCCAACTCCACTCCACACGGAAGAAATTCAACTAGGTCGTCGAGGAAGAGGGCAAATAATAAAGGGCTGAGGTTACAACCTTGACGTACCCCGCGGTTAATTTCGAAAGATCCTGAAATTCTGCTACCATTGAAAATATTTGCTGTCGTTTGCTGGTAAAGTTTCTCAATAGCTTTGCAAAATTTGGATGACACACCTAGGTTGTGAAGATTGTAGAATAATGCATTTCTATCTATTGTGTCAAAGGCCGCTTTGAAATCAACAAAAAAGGCATATAGTGTTTTTTTTTGTAAGAGCCGAGCTCGTGCTAGACTTCCTAAGACAAAAATGTTGTCTATCGTTGAATATCCCTTTCTGAAACCTGACTGAAATTCACTCAGCTTACGGTTAGCTTGCACCCAAGTATTTAGTCTTTTAAATAGCAGTGACGTATATATTTTAAGAGTGGAATTCAAGAACGAAATTCCTCTATAATTGTTAGGATCTTCTGGATCCCCTTTCTTGTAGATGGGCCATATAAGTGCATCATAAAAGCTGTCGGGGTGTATGCCAAATTTAAAAATAGTATTGAGTGCGACGGCTAGTTTTTCCTTAAAGATCGGGGAATTGTACTTCAAAAATTCCATTGGAATACCGTTAGACCCCGCTGCTTTACCATCTTTCAGTGAATCCAAAACCACTTCTACTTCCCTCGCCGTAATTTCTGCATCCAAATCTTTATGACGAATGTCCGGCTTTGCATAATTCCAAACCTTTTCCTCATTTATCGGACCAAGAAGAGAAGCAAAGTGAAGGCGTAATGATTCCACGTCTATTTTGGCAGCTTCCTTTCGTAGGTCATTTCCGTTCAATTTCCGTGTAATTTTCCAGAACTCTGCCGAGTCCCGGCATCGGCTTAGAGATTTCGCCAGACCTTCTTCATACATCGCCTTCCTCTGCCTACAGGTGTATTTGTATTGTTTAACAGCTTCCGCATATTCGCTTTTCAGACTATTTATATTTGTTTTCCTACTCAGGTTAAGCAAAGCCAGGGATTTTTTGCGAAGTCTTTCACAGGTATAGTCAAACCATTCACACTTTCTATTCAGGGTCGGTGTATGGGGCATAGTCGTTGCTGCTTCCCTAATTATGCACTCTAACTCAAGCAGTGGTAGGAACTTCGAGTGTACCGTGTCGCTTTTTGACATCAAATTATAATCCATTTTTCTTTGAAACACCATTTTTCTTTGTTTTTTCCATTTTAAAGCCCTAGCTTCCATTACAGGCGCGGGAGAGTTCCTAGGAGCATCAAAGCCAATTGTAATTTCAATCGGAAGATGATCAGAAAAAATTGCGTCTCCCACTAAAAAGTCTTTAACATTGGAATGCCAGCCTCCACCGACAAGACAGTAATCTATTGTAGAGCTGCCGTGATTACTTATAAATGTTAGTTCGCCATATTTATCTCCTACTATGACAGTGGGGTATATTTTCAGCCCGTCGAAGTAAGGGACCTCCGATTCGGTGGACCACTTTAAATGACATTACTTCTGAACTATATACTACAGACACAAAAACAATTTCTTAAATTTCGGACAGGAATTAGAAACGCATACGAAATGTTGAAGACTTAATGTACATCTATGCAGTCATAAAAAATGTATGGCCCCTTAAATTCAAAATTTTGAAAATTGGTTGTTCCAATTTCTTACCTTAAATTAATTTTTCTCAAAATGTTTGCTTCATAAAAATCTCTTTTTTACTACACATTTATCTTTCGCGAATTCTCTAAAAATTATGTTAACTCTTACAGCGCAGCTGGTTCAAAATTTGAACCACAGTTTTTTTTTTTTCTAGTTCGCGAGAGTGGTACAAATTCTGAACCACTTAGATATTGTTTTGTCCCCACTACCGCTCATTATGTAGGCAAAAATAACTGTTCTTGTAAACAACATAGTTCTGTTAGTAAATTGCAGCTACATATGTATGTTCGTATGAAATAGCAAAAGTTGTTGGCGCAAAAGTGTTTTCTAATGTTCAGGTTGCTGTAAGAGTTACACAACTTTTTCACGTACTACTAACAGAGGTGGTAGTAAAAGCCATTTTTCGTCAGATCGAAATGATAAAAAACTATGCAAAACAATACATATTTCATATTGAAAGCCGGAATTTTTTCTTTCGGGTCCATGGCAACGAAAAATTCTCATGTGGACCATTTTGCTGGCCACTTGCTGTATCAATTTGATGTAATCGAGCATTTCATTTTAATTTTGCATTTCGACTTATTCGCCCAATGTCAGGCCGATTTGATCGCTAACTAATTTTCGCTGAAGAATTGACTATATTCCGCTTTGAAATATAATTGCCAATGCCAACTAAATGATAAAAGATAAAACAGAACAGATAAAGAAGAAGAACCCTGCAAAAAAAGATTAGAATCCAACTCAATAACCTTAAAATTGCACTCAAGTATAACACACGAAATACAATTACACGAATACGACACACCCCTCTACAAAACTTTACCAGCTGCATTACCAGGGACGGAAAACTCGATACAATTGTATCGAATTCGATACAAATGGGTTTGCTTGAGTACAAAAGTACAAATTATTTTGCAATCTGTATTTTTCAATAACGGGCAAATCAAATCAATAATTAATGAACGACACATCTATTTGTTTTAAGTTTTAAACATAGCGTTGACTAGATTCTACTTTTTACGACACACCTAAGAGGCAATGTATTGAACACAAATATTTGCAAAATGAGAGATTTAAGCCTGAAGATGAAGATTTTAGAGACTAAACTATGACCTGAACATGTGTGTAAAATAAGTATTTTTGTTTTGTAAGGTTTTGTTATGAAGTTGTTTGTGTTTATTTATGTTAATTGTGTAGACGACAGGCAATATCAGCATTCTATAAGAAGGGCTCAGTCATCCACATCCAGACATATTTATAGCTCTCTAAACCATTCTCAGGGCACTATTAATTACTTCTCTAGTAGTCTTGGACTTGACCAAATAAGTTTAATCTTTATGACGTTCACTGAATTACTGAGTCTTAACTACAGAGCCTATCGACAAGATATGCAAGACTCAAGTACATGTAGCCTTTGTTACCTCAATGCAGAGGAAGACGTCTACCACTTTATAGCAGTTTGTCCTATTTTGTCAAAACTCCGCTTGCTTTACTTTTCCAAGAGTACTTTTACACTTGAAGAAGCTTTACAAATTCTTAACGGGTTACTGGGTTGCAAGCTGCTTTTTCGGTACTGCAATTTCGATAGCTTAAGACTTGTGTTTATAATTGTATAATTTCTCATGCATACATATAAGAGTTATAACATTTGAATTTTTTATTTTTTGTTATTTTTAATTTTGTAAAAGTTAACTAATGTCAATTTTTTCCGAAAAAGAGTCGCCTTTTTGGCCATGTTATTTTTTTTTTAAATCACATTTTGTTATTAACATTCTACAATAAATAAATAATACTAATAAATAATAATAATAATATTATTTTTTTTGTTTGTTTATGTTTTTCTACGTGGAAGATAGTTTTCAATACAATTGGCTGCATTTCAGTACAATCTTAAAACTGTTTTAAGTACAACTCAAAAATGTCATTTTCCATCCTTGTGCATTACTCAACTAACTTTTGTAGTGTATACACACATACATGAACATAATGTAAACAAAACAGAAAGAAAAAAATACGCACCAACAAAACCTCTGCGCTTGAGCGCTGACGCTGAGCAGAGCAGACACATACACAAATCCATTCCACTCAGATTTAACGCGTATTTATAGGAGAAATGAGAAATACAAATTACGAAGAGAGATCGAAAGGAAACCAAAAGAAGAAAACACCACTGAGATCGGTTTCAGAACAGTGATCAATTGAAAAATTAATTAAAAAAGGCATTTTACAAAGATGTTATTAATATTGCTCAGCTTGTAGAGCACGTAGAAATATAATTTTGGACTTAAAAGACGCGTATTTTAAAGCTCTTAAAGCTGATCTGAATTTAAATAAAATAGACGAAGGAGAAGTTTACCTTTTTTAGGTTCAAAGTCTAATTATTGAATTTCTTGGTTTTCGCACTTAAAAACAGATATTTTCTTATGCACGAATCTGCTCCTTATCAAAACCTAATCAACACAAAAGAAATTATCAAAATCCGCTTAGCCGTTTGCTTTGCTTTGCTTTGCTTTGTACTTTGTTTTATATTATTAGGGATACTGATCACGCGTGAATTACAGTTAATATAGGTAAAAGCATGTGAATTACAGTAATTTTGCTACAACAATGCTCTATGTTCTCTCTATTTTGCAACAAAACAACATGCACAGTGAGGAAACACTTGAATTTCACGAGTACCCGGTACTCGCGCCTTTTTTTCTTTTCTATTTGGAAAAAAAAGCCTACAACTTTTTTGGGTTTTTTTCCATTTTTAATTTGGCGTTTTTTCCAAACAATTTTTTTTTGCGTTTTTTCATATTTCATAAATGGAAAAAATGTCTAAAAAAAATATGGAAAAAATGCCAAAATTCTCAGAATTTACGCCAAACTATGTATTTCGGTGATTTTCCTAGGAAAAAGCGCTACAACTTTGTATGGAGATTTTCGGGCTTTTTTCCATTTCCTTTTTTTGGCGTAATTTCAGGGAGCCGATTTTATCACAGGAGAAGTCTAAAAAAGCTGCCAAAGATAGATTAAAAAAGCTGGCACAGATAATAAACGCTGAAGCTTTTATGATACAGAACCCAGGCAAACCACCTAGCGAAGGAGCATTATAACGCCCAATATCGATTCTGCCTATATTTTCCAAATTATTTGAGAAAATGTTGAATATGGTTACATAAAATAATTGAAGAAAAATCACTTATTCCAACCCATCAATTTGGTTTTAGAAATGAGCACTCAACAATTGACGAGGGCATAGAATCACTGAGAAAATTGAAAGAGCATTTGAAAAGAAAAAAATCTGCTCAACAATATTTCTCAATATAGCACAAGCTTTTGATAAAGTATGACATAAAGGTCTGATCCATAAACCATAAAAGTATCTGCCTAAGCAATATTCAGAAAATCTAGAATCTTATATAACTGGACGATTCTTCAGAGTACAACAAGAAAATGAGTACTCAACATTAAGAGAAATTAAGGCTGGTGTTACAAAAGGCAGTGTGCTAGGCCCTGTGTTGTAGCTTCTATTCACCAGCGATCTACCAGAATGTGAGAAGCAACTGTGGCAACTTTTGCCGATAATACTGCTGTTCTTGCTGTGGGGGAAACTGTCGAAAAAGCAACAAAAAGGATACAAAAGGCAGCAAACAAAATATCTAAATGGACTAAAAAATGGCAACTTTAATTAAATGACCTGAAGTCAGTTCATATAAATGTTACTTATAAAAATGTACAAATGTATGTTCCAGTATACATTAACAGTGTTTCACATTAACAGTGTAATAAAACACTCGAACGTAGCTAAATACATTCATATGTTGGTTAGGTATGACCCTGCCTAGATACTAAACTACGCTGGAAAGCGCATGTAAAGAAAAAAAGAGAGGACCTGAACAGTAAAATCTACTGGCTAGTTGGGAGATCCTCCTTACCGTCCCACTACAATAAGCTACTGCTTTATAAGCAAGTTATAAAACCAGTTTGGACATATGGACTCCAACTATGGGCATGCATCAGCAAAACAAGTTTACAAACCTTAGATACAAATGTTCAGTACTACTTACTACTTTATGGAAACTCAATGTGTCGTGTGAAATATTCAAGATTAGAGCATATAACATCTTTCTAGATTCCTCATTGTTGAGCCGCTACCACCAATTTTTGTTGAACAAAAATAAAAGAACTTGTTTCTTTGTTAACTTTTAATCTTTATTATGCACTTATATTATGAAGAGAGTACTGGACAAGTATGTGGTTTATCTGCGACTGGATTATCTGCGACTTACTATGTTTTTCAGATTTTCATCTCATCCTACCATTCGCGTAAAAGGAAAGAAGAAAGATCAGATGGAAAAGACAACGAAAAGAAAAAGGAAAAGAAAATACGATAATAAATAGATTCGTATCCACCGATCCTGCTGACACAGAGGTTTTTTATCTTTAGTTCAACTGGGTGTTTTTGTCACACCACAATTGTTTACGTTATGAAATTATGACTTTCGAGTAGCCGTTCTTGTATCGATATATTTGATGACATACAAAGAACGAATTGTTGATATGGTGCGTTTTGTCTACATGATGGTTTCAAGCAACCGCTCATGTATCGATTGGTATATACATATGTATGTGATGAAATTGTGGATGATCGGAATGTTTATCGTATAAACATCCGTTTGACGTTGTTACTTTGTATAGTAGTTATGCGGGGTATAACATTATACCTTGAACCTTTCACACTTCCCGTCAGATTCCCAATCTTCCACTTGTTTAATTTTTTTTTTCAATTTGACCACCGAGCGAACGTGAAAAGAGTTGCTTCCTTAATGAAACGCTCTTCAGAAATCAACAGTGCGGACATAATAATCATAAGCAAAAGGATGGAGAAGTAAACGAAAAAAAAACCAGTTCACATAGCAAGACGGGAAGGATATCTTTCCTCTTTTTTTTCTGTTCTGTGCCCAGAGGTAAATCAGATTGAGAATGTGGAGCGCATTCTTTGGAAAATAAAAATTCCATTCTCAAAAGATTTCACATAAATTTGGTTCCACTTACACCACCGCTTACAGCTAGGACTACTTAACCAGGCGACTACTCCCAAGACCAACGTTGGCGTCGGTCGTCCTCCTTCAACAAGAATGACAACGAAGATGCTGTTCGCCGTGTCTCCCCACACTCCGTTGAGCTCATTTCGGTGTATCCCTGCGAACCGCCAACGATGCCACAGGATACCAATAACATAACTAGGATATTTAACCGGAGGACATACCAACATACACAACTTACGAGAATATCCTTTCCTTACCTGTCGGCTGTCGTTGGTATACAAGGAGGTAACCAAGTTCCCATTCCCTATATTATGCACTCTGGACCCGGAAACGCCAAAGTTTCCTGCGCTTGGGTCTCATAGGGAAGACGTTAATATTATCCTGTGATACCCATTGGAGCTGGAGGGAGGATATTACATTCGTAATCTTCTTCTAGTCGCGTCGCGTCGCTTGGTGTTGGTGTTGTTGTCGGCAGTGTTTGGTCGTAAGAAATGTTGCATTAGTGTATACCCGCAGGATGGTGCATATCACGTGTCGCCTTTTGTATGTGTGTATGCACATTTTCATTTAGGGATTTTTTTCCTTTTTCTTGTTGTATCCTTTCTCATGTCACCATATCCTTAGGAGAGAAATGGTAGCAATGCAACGAGTTGGCATTTCTATTTGGATCGGGACAGACTGTTAGCACGATGCGAACAGATACCGCTGCCGCTACCAATACCAGTGTGTGTAATAAGGTTGTAAGTTAAGATTGAGATTTGTTGCACACTTAACTGCAAAAGAGAGTCCTTGCGGGTAGAGAAAACGCTTGCAAATTGGTTTCTTGGCGAAGCTAAATTAATTTTTCCAAGATAGCAGGGAAAATGTTGCCGTTGCAAGTGAAGTGCGGGGGTGGTCGAAGAAAGTTTAGAAGTTGTGGGTTGAGGCAAATTTAATGGATTTACGAGATGCAAGATGATTGGACGTGTTGACAATGATAAGGGTTATTTGGAATTTTGTAGTTGTGTGGCAAAACTTGGCTAAAACTTGGCTGGAAAGGAAATTCATCTCGTCACGTGGTTAAGCAGAGGATTGTGGGGATTGTAAGTAAACTTCTCGCTTTTACTGTCGTTATTTTTAGCCTAGACACTTCAAGGGATGCAGAAAATGGTCAACTATGACCTTTATATCCTTCTTTTTCCCAAAGAGTGGCTGTCTCTAGAGGCATAATTAATGAGCACTCGGTAATCTGAAGATCCCAAAACAAATCGTCCTTGATATCGCCCGAAAATAACACAAGAACTCTAAAGGTCGTGGTGCATGTTACCCGTCTTTTATTCGTCATTCATGTTCATTCATTCGTTCATTATTTCATGAAACAAGAAAATGTGACATGACTCCATACAAACAATCTTACATCATTCTGCAGGATACAAGGATCCTGATAAGTAGGTACACCTTCCTCTACGAGCCTCCTTTTTACAAACAAAAAATAAGTACCTACTCCAATCTAACTAAAAATGTTTTCATGTCAATGTCACGCATCTCATTATAAATCTCGCGTTACTCACAGTTATGTCCAATACCCTGTTCGCATAATGTACAAAGGGAGATAAGAGTATACCCACCCAATTCCATTATCAGCCATCTTAGTTGAATTTTCGGTTTCTTTTTTTTTTGCCTTCCACCTCCACTACAGGAGGCGACATCTTTCTCTTTTGCTGAATGTGGAACAATTTACATTCCTTGGATGCGTACATACGACGCGTTTGCATCATATTGTCGTCCTTTGCCGTTTATTCATATTCGTTGTCGACGATATGCCAAAAGCCCACGCCATCACCGAAGGAAGATGGCAAAAATTAAAGAATAATTTTCAAAAGCGGAACAAGCAAAAAAAAAAAAGAAAACCATATCCTGAATGCGAAAAAAGGATGCTCGTACACATGTAGAGCAATAAAAACAAATTGCCAACGCCATTCAAGCCATTCGAGCTATTCAAAGTTTTTTTTTTTTATCATCTTTTGTTGCCTCCTTTCGTATCCTTTTCTTCGATTTTTCTGGCTGTTGTTGTTGGATATGTGTTTTTTTTTTTTGCGAAAATTCAAGTCGCGTAGAAGATGATTCTCCATGAAAAATATGAATAAAAATATATTTTTCCATTAAAAAAAAAAGAAAACACAGCGAAGTCAAGAAATGTCCTGAACGAGTAAATGGGTGAATGGGTGAGTGGGCGGGTGGGTGTTGTGTAGGAAGGAAATAAATGGCGGATGTACTCGTACTCGTACTCGTATACAAATACGTATGCAACGCATATTGTTTGCAGCATATTGTGTTATGGGCAAAGAAAATACCGTTACCCCTATGCTGCTGTGACATTAGCATATATGAAATGCGCCTGGAGTGGGTGGGGTTAATGGCATTACATTCAGCGTGTAATGGCAAGTTTTGTTGCTTCCGGCGGCGCGGCGCTTGAGTGTGTAGGTATGCTTTGGAATTGATACTAATCGGTTATTTGAAGTGTTAAGCACTTATGTGTGTACGTAAAGTCTGGTAGAGTTCTTTAGTTTTCTTTTTTAGTAAAAACTAGTCCTGAAATAGTTTTTACTTAGTTGCATTTGTCTCCAAAACTGAATTCTTAGAAAATGGTGCGATGGTGGCACGCCGCGCCGCTACCAAAACCAGCAGCCTTAAGTATATGACCAATGTACAGAGAATAGCTGGCATAATCAGTGCGATGAGAGCAACGCCAACAGCGGGATTGAAAGCAATTCTCAACTTTCGACCTCTCTATGCAGGAGACCGCAGCAAAGAGCGCTCTCAAGATAAGCCAGTCAAAGTATACTTGGTGACATCAACTCAGACTACACTGTTCCATATTTGGATTTTGAAAAACCCTTCTCGTGGACCCTTCCAAGTAGAGAACACTGGAAGAAAATCGAAGTATCTAAGGACTCTAAATCCATCTACATCGATGGGTCAAAGATGTACATAGGCATAGGAGCGGGTTGCTTCTCGGAGGAACTGGGGGTAAGCAGTTCCATATGACTCCCAGACCACCGCGGCATTTTCTAAGCTGAGGTTCTGGCAGTGACAAAGGCTGCCCAATATTCGCGCGAAATTGCTTACATGCCATAAAATGAAAGCCAAAGAAATTAAAAATACGAAATAATATTTTGCCAAATGAAACAAAGCGAAATTGTGAATGCAGAATATTTTATGGCGAAATAATTACAAACCTTAATTGAAGTTGGCCAAATAAAAACTGTGAGGAAACAAAATGCGAATTGTTGTTGTTGATATGCGAAAAAATAAATGAACTGATAGCTGCAGTAAGTTCATTGCATAAGCTCTCCTTTATTGACAAAAAAAATCGAAAATTTCCCTCAATAATATTTTTGAAGTGACACTTCTATAGGCGCCTTTGGGTGTGAATCGAATACACGCGATTCCCTATGTTACAAAAACCGACACCATATGGAGTGCGTACGTACTCAACAAAGCAGAGACAGCGAACATCGATAATCAGAAATTCAGAAACAGAATCAGTGTGCCATCGATTGTGCGGTAGGCTGGTCATGGCGGGATGTATGCGTATTTACGGAAAATAACAAAAACAAAACATGTTCGCAACCGAAGAATTGTTGTTTTAAGTTACATGGTCGCGCGAGTCAATCAGTCAATCAGTCAATCCAGCGTTGCCAGGTTTTGGTGGAAGAAATTCCCTTTTTTTGCATGAAAAAAAAAATTTTACCCGATTTAACGTTTAATTTTCCCAGGTTTTTTCCCCGTTTTTCATTTACTTTTCGATTTCGTTAATTTGCTAATAAAACACTACTTTTTATACAGTCCTATTTTGTTTATTAACAGGTCAATAGCACTTACAGTATATAAATAACTGAAAACATCATGTTGTACATATACATATGTACTTCATTCAATAATGGTTCTTTCTATGGTTATAAGAGTAACAAAATATAAAACTAAAAATAAAAAAGAGATAATTAAAAACTTAAGAGGAAGTTCATTAATCACTTAATTTTAGTATTAAAATATTTTAAGGGAGCAAATACATTTTCTAAAATGAAACAGGAGCCAGCTCGAAATTTAAAATGAGCCAAACGTCACTTTAAATAATTAGAGTTGGCTATAAATTTCTCATATCGTATATTTTGACGTTTGGGTTGTTCGATTAAATCACTTTACAAAAACATACCAAAGTCAATACTAGCTAATACACAGGCAAAAATGTGTTTACGAATAACGAACAGTTATAGCAGACTTTTTTATTTAGTGCCGGCTGTAACTATAGTCGGCTATTGGCACTATTCATGGGGTGACTATGAATTTGCGCCTATGTATTTTGTTTTTAACCAGAAATTGTAAAGCATCCATTAAACCGAGTGGACATTTTTTGCATCATTCGTAATATAGAACCATCAATGGGAACAAATCTGATTCGATGTATTGGAAATTCGCTAAATCGGATGTTTGTTAAACTGCACGTCCACTGTGTATAGAAAGGGTTGAAGTCAGTGCCGCATACGCTGTGGCCAACCTTCAGCCAAATGCAAATGTGAGATTGTGTGCCTAAAATTATTTGCATTGACGTACTGTATTCCTGTGTTTATATATTTAATCTATTGCTTTACTAAATAGTATTTATTTATTGAAAATGTCAATGAATGGAAACATTTTTTAACGCAGTTCATTTTCCCCGTTTTGAAATCTTTTTCCCCGTTTCCCCTTTTGGGTTGAAAATCCCCGGAAACGGGGAAAAATCACGCAACCTGGCAACGCTTGTTACCTTGTTCCGGAAAGGGTCCAAAAAGGAGTCCCTGACGAAAATAAGGGGTCCCGTATAAAATTAAAGAATAAGACAGGGGTAGGGATAAGTATTATTTTATTGGTTTTTTTTTATTTGTATTTTCATATCATATGCATAAAAACTCTTAAACAAAACAAAAAAATTAGTTCATTTAAAAAAATCAATTAATTTAAAAATAAAGTAACATAAACAACAGAAACAAGAAAAGTATTTGGACAAAAGGTTATGGTTTAGAAAACCTAATTGTTAGGAATGCAAGCCCTAAACTTCTGAATTAAATTCGAGTTAGGGACCCACTCTTCTAACTCTTCATCTTCCCAAACATTTAGTGCGGATAGCATGGATTGGCAGATCTTTTTTTTTTTTATATTAACAATAGTAGAAGTATGACAAACGAAACGCAACAACTATTTGAATGTGTCTGTTTACAGGGAAAATTTACATTTCGGCGTTGGCAAACATACATATATGTACATAGATAGAATACGGGTTAATGTAAAAGTGTGATTGCTGTCGGTGACGATGACTGCTCAGAGTAGTGGAAGAATTTCGTTTGAGTGTGTCAATTGTTTCCCAATTTACAGAAAGGGTCCGAAAAGGGTCCCTTTTTTCATAAAGGGTCCAATTTCGATGATTTTCAGAAAGGCGGGTCCTGGGGTCCGTGCCACCTAAAAAGGGTCAATTGGACCCCAAAGGGTCCCAAAGGTAATCCTGGAGTCAATCATTCTCCAGTGGGTTTTGATTTCGGTATACACACAATTTCCCACTCGACTCGACTTCGAGCGGTTGCTTCAAATGGTTGCGTTAAATATAGTTAGCTTACGTACGTGGTGGTGGTATAGGAAGGAATGACAGGTGGTATAGGTATGCGTATGAGTGGTGTTGTGGATATGGAATAATATGTAGTGTAGATGTGGCTAACAAACAAAGCAGCGGAAAGGGAGAGGATACAAATACAATGCACTTTTTAGTTCGAATAGTATTCCATTCCCATATATATGAGGTGAGTGGAGGGTAAGTAACTTATACACTTGCTGGTTGTTGAAATGTTTAAATCAATTACAAAAACAAAATATGTACTGTGCATTGAGTTTAAATTATCTGAATAAAGTCCCCATCAGGGCATTGCTAAATTAATTTCTGGAAAAAAAACGGAGTACTAGGGGCTTGCTCTACCTGTCATGGGTGAGCGCGGTATTCTGCAGTAGCGCCGAGATGAATATATCTCCCTTTTCTCACAAACTCTTCTTCCTTTGTCCACGATTATAGCGTAAAAGTTTCACTTTTGTCGCGTAGCTCACCCTTTTTTTATAATTAAGTAGACCTTTTTTGAATAAATATTGCTCATCTAATTGACTGTCTTTTAATTTTACCCAATAGATTACTTGAATAATAATTCAAAACTAGTTTGGCCTAACACCCTTAGGATTAACTAGTTTGGCCTAGGCTAAATTAGTTTTGCCTGAAATCGGGTTTGGCCAGTAACATATGTACACACGTATGTAGTTAAATGAACTGATACATACATAGTACGGAACACTTATTGCGCAAGTACAACTTGCACTTGACCGAATTTTTTTGTTGTTCAACCCGTTCGTTTAGTTTTTCGCATTTTCCGATATTTGTCAGACTTTCAGCCCCACTTTTCAAACTCTGACAGAAAACACGTATATATTTGGTGCAAAAAGTACGCGAACTTCAAAAATAAAAACCTCAGTCTGAGCGATCGATTTATCACTGGATTTCGAAAATTTCTGCAATCAAATTACCAAGTCCTTGTACGCATTTTGTTAATCTCACACCGCACGCCCATTTCCCAGGAGTCCCATAGCTTCTAATTATTTTCCAGCCGACAACGCCGACCGACGATGACACACGTCACCCTGATGGCACACATTTTGCAACAATATTTGCACTATTCACTCCCATTTGGTGTCAAAACCATTACACTTGCTTAACAGTGTGACTCATTGCCTTGGCTGTGGAGCGGATGAATGTAGAAAGCATTGCATCCTTAACCCTCCTTCCGCATGCTATACCCGTGGGCTATTGATACATTCAATCGTGTAAGAAACAGATTTTCCTTTCCAGGATTCTAACTTTACCTTGTTATTCGGTGGATAGAAACGACTCGTTGGTTTGGCAACAGATCAGCGCCACGTGTCAAATTATGTTCACTTTTACTGTTATCTCCAACCTCCAACCCCAGTAAGTCGTATGCGAGTATTTGCGGGTCTAATTTATTAGCTGAAAATGAAGATGTGATGCCATCCCATGGTGTTAAGTCTATCTGCCTCCCTCATTAGGAGTGAAATAATTTTTAACACGTCTACTGAGGGGTGGTGACGGGTGACGGTCATTTCTTCGGTCAGTTTAGTTTGTTATCTAAACACGCGGCGAAAGGGGCCCGACTAATTGCGAATTCAATTTAATTTATATATGTATAGGTACACGTATGTGAATGTTGACCAACATCTGATGCTAAACAATGATTGATTGACTTTTTGATTTAAAAGATAAGTATTCTCTCATTCACTCAAACGATGAGGGGCCAGAGCGATTGTTTGAAAGCACCTGACAGCAACAAAACGCTCGTACACTCGTAATCAACCATTTTGGCCATAGTTGCAGTCCCGTCACGTATACGTCTATCGTAATTACGTGCTACGTGAGGTATGTAAGCAAGTCGGTGTTTTATGGATTTTTATGGTAAATATTATTGTTAGACATATTCGCTGTAGGAAATATTTATTTTTGTACTGCCCCGGGGGCACTTGACAACACAATCACCATCGCCGCACCGCACCAGCACAATTGACAGTGTCGGAGGGAATTCGGTCGGAACACTAAACTCGAAACACATGGTGATGTGGCGCGGATTTAGTTTACCACTGAATACCCTTGGGCTAATAAATATTAAATTTTATATATTTCATGCGCATACATATGAGTACAGCACACCCCCGCACATACTCACGCGTATGGGGAGCATAAGGACAAGTACAGGACATAACTTTTAATAGAAGTTGTGTTGTTGGTTATGGCCTGCGAAGCCCGCAATTGCAGAACTATAAAGTCGCACAGCTGGTGTAGGTGTTTAGATAGAATATGCACGTGATTTGGCAACCTAAATCTTTTGTGTAAGAAGCTGTCAGTGGATGGTTCATTTTTTAATGAGATTCTTAGAAGACTCAGTCAGCTTAGTTGCCAGCTAAAAGGAGCATACTTCGTGTCGATTTGAACTGCCAGTTGATATCAATGCTATTGGGGATGCAAGCCATTTAAACGAAACGCAGAGCGGGAGTGAAGAAACTCCAAATACAGCAAATCAGGTCCATATTCGCTGAAGTTACTCCTACAATATTCGTCCCAAGGAAAGACATTAAGGGCCGGCCTGTTCACGCCTCTGGTTTATTCTGCAGTTACGCTAACACATCATCGTTTCCCTTAACCCATGTGCTAGTGTACTTTCTGCATAAATTAAGCTGGGAAAAGAGTGATAGGCTACAAGATGCGCGGACACAGTCCGCAAGTAGTTTCAGATTTTTACTCACTAAAACTACCTCCGATATACATTTATTTCGTACTGTCATGTTTAAAAGAGAATGATCTTGCCCCAAGGCTGATACTGCGACCCAAAAGATCTATGGTATCATAGGCTTCTAGTTAGTCCAAGAGGCAAACCACATTTCTAATAAATGCGAGTATGTCCTTCGTTGACGAATTTTGTAAATCTTAAGGGTGTTTGACCCTGAAAAGTGCTCGGTTGTCTGGACCTCCTCTAAACAGACGCAACAATCAGTTTCGCTTGGCAGGTTTAACTTATTAAAGTGATATTATTACAGGTACTGACCAGAAAGAAAAGTTGTTAGATACCTAAAAACCTTCTTATTGTAGTTTAGAAGTTCCCTATGATGGGTATAAGGTTTAATTAAGAATTTTGCTTGTCTGAGCCCAGGGACATTTCTACAATGAGAGAGACGAAGATTATATTCCCATTTGGCAATTAAGGTTGAGATTGTTGCCCAGTTTATGCCACAAAAGGGTCCCGGGCCTGAGAATTTGTAAGTAGAACCTGAACGGGCCAGTTCATCTGCAATCTTATTTCCTTCAATGCCTTTGTGAGTGACTACGGATTGGAGAGCAATGAAGCAGCACTTTATCAGCTTTGATTGCGGCTTGACTGTCTGAGAAGACATTTATTTTAGCGCACTTGATGCCTCTCTGTAGATTGATCAACGCGCAGATCTCAATGGCATGGATGTCAGCTTGAAACACGCTGGGAAATGTTCCAATAGCCACGGAGATTCTAGTATTGAGGCCAAGGATCCCGGTACCAACACCAGAGGCCATTTTCGATTGGTCCGCGTAAAATACTATACTTTTTGGGTCTAGAGTGGTTCCGCCGTTTGACCATGTGGTACGTTTCCTAATACGAACTTTGAATTTTCTGCCAAAGCAGTGTTCACTAATCATAGGATCTAGCGGCTGACTTCCTAATGAAGATACTGAAGCTACTGAAGGGCAGATGCGCAAGCACCGGCATCACCAAGCAAAGTCAACTGTTGAAGCTTTTCTTCGTAATGCAGTCAACGTCGCTTCTCACGCTGAAAGCTTCAAATCCAGATGTCGGCAAAACATTTATTAAAATTTTAAATCCGTTAGTCAATTTCAGAAGTCAATATCAAAACCTACTGCGAAGGCATAGCACTGGCAGTAGGAAGAAGGATGGTATGGCTGTAAAACAAACAATAATGGGAAACATCTAGAAAAAACTTCTGTGAATCATAAGCAAGGGCAAAACTTTCAATAGAACACAACTCTTCAGTTATCCTGGACACCACCCATAGATTTAATTGAAAGTTTCCTATCACTACGCCGATCTGTCTGTCTCTCGTTCTTGTTCTTCATGTGCTCGCGTTGGGTGTAAAACATTATAATGGTATCCATATCCCCTTAAGCCTGTGTAAATTATAGAAAACAAAAATGTAAACTTTCTTGTATCATTAAGTAACAAACGTCTGGCAGGAAACTTTATCTGCACTATCAGATTTGTGGGGTTTTATGCTTAATTCAAGCAATTATCACAAGCAGAGATTTGCATTTAGTGCTGGTGTTAGTGGTTAGGCTGCAATCACAACACTGGTGTTGGTGTTAACAAACAAATAATAACTAAATAATATCTAAAAAATGGTCAAGTCCATGTCGGGCCTCGGTATATTCCTTGAGCCTTCAGCGTGACAAGCGTTATGACGAAGGAAGTGAATTCATACATTGACATCTGCTATAAAATTCCAATCCCTTGGATGCTCTTACCACCCTACAGTGGGTAACAGCTTATTTGATAACATAAAATCTAAAAACGATATCGATTAAACTGAAATGCTATTTTAAAGAAAATAATTTGTAGATTAACTAATGGGCTTCATTTATTACATATGATTACCGGTTAACAAAATATGAACGGCAAACTAAAACTACTGACCAATTTCATGTTACAGCTTATTTGATCCAGCTTTCTTCAAACTTCAAAATACTATAAACTAATGCTTACTATATAAGTTTTAATATTTTTTGTGATAGCCACTGAGGCACTGAGTCGACTAGTTTTTGTGTAGTTTCTGCGGTGATTTTCTTCCACTCCGCCAGGAGAGTCTTTTTCAGCTTCCCTTTATTGGAAATCTTGTGTTTTCGAACGTTGTGGTCGAACAATGCCCACAGATTTTCGATGACATTGAGGTCAGGCGACTGTACCGGCGGCGCCATTAACTGAAGGCAATTCCAGATGAACAAGGACTGCACTATACTCGACTTGTGCTTTGGATCATTGTCTTGACTTGGAATTTTTCGCGTATACCTAACTTCTCGGCACTTTGATGCAATTTTTTTCTCAGTATATTCAAGTACATGATTTTGTCCACTGTACTTTCTATAAACTCTAAGTTTCCCATGTATTTTGGAAAATCCGCCTGTGTGCGTCGGCAGCAGACATTGAGGGCGCAAACCATAATACTTCCGCCACCATGCTTCACTGTTGCTTTAAGATTTTCTTTATTCAGCTCAGTGTTTGGCTTCAGCCACACGTAAGACATCCTTACTTACTTACTTAGTTGGCGCTACAGCTCGAGGTGAGCCTGGGCCTGCTTCTCGCAACCATTTGTGTGTGCGTGTTATATTTTTGCACGAATGGAAGGGACCTACAGTTTTTTTTTTTGCCGACTCCGAACGGCGAGTTGAGAAGCTTGTCAGACATTCGAAAGAGGTGGGCACTGTGAAAAACTTTTTTTAGGTGTTTGCGGCGGGATTCGAACCCAAGACCGCTGGCTCAGTAGTCCGACGCACTAACCACTTGCGCTACGGTGCCACGTAAGACATCCCGTCAGAGCTAAAAATGTTAAATTTGGACTAGGCTGCAAAAGTAACAGTGTTCCAGAAATGTTAGTCCCTGGAAATGTACTCCCGTGCAACGGCAAGTCGACTCTGCTGGTTCCTTTTACTGATAAACGGCTTCTTACGAGCTACTCGGCCATGGAAGTCATGATCGTGAAGTACAAACGCTCAATTATATGCTGAACAGTTGATGCACTCAAATTGACTATTTCAGCTATTTTCTTGCGAAATTGGCCATTTTTGAAATGATTTATAACTAATTCACGTTGTTCTATTGTTGTGCGCGGAACTATTTTTAAATGAAGCCATGAATTGATGTTCTTACTTGCAAAATCAGACTAAAAATGAAGTCAAACTGATTGCGAGCACAATAAAGAAGATGTTGAAAAATAAAACATCGTTACGTTAAGTCGGCCCAGCGGTTATCGAGTTATAACGACATCGAGTTTCACGCCGAAGGAATTATATACATATATATATATATAGAAGATATGCAATTTCTTTATATCCCTGTTAAAGAAACTTAACATATACCCAATCCCGCAGCTACTAATATGAATTGGAAATAACGCCCAAAAATCTGAAAATATTGCCCAATTTATACAAAATCAATTCCCATTGAAATTTTTTGGGCGATATTGCCTTTTTATAACTTGGGTGATATTGCGCTTTGGGCGTTAGGCAAAGTCTTTTTAGGCTTTAATTCCATCTTCTTGTTTATTTTTGGGCGTTAGAAATATTTTTAGGCGCTATTTCCAAATCGATTTTGGCGTTATTTCCTTGGGCGTTATTGCCTAACGCCCAATTACTTTAGCCGTTTAGCTAATGAGTGTTCAGAGTCAACAGTCTATAGAGGACCAAGCCTACACGGCTTTTCGCAACCACATGTGTGTGCGTCTTGTGGTTTTCACACGAATGGAATATACTTACAGGTTGCAGTTCTTTTTTCTGGCTCCGAGCGGTGAGTTAAGACAATAAACTGCCATTATATCTTTCTTTGCATTTTATTTATAAGTAAATAGTTGCGTTACTCATCCACTAGATGCCGCCACTACCAATAATATATCGATTGGAAAAAAGAAGTTCGACAGTCAATCGACAATCGTCCCTCCATAGAATTCCCGTCTCCTTGTATATTAGTAGCTGAAATGATAACAAAAGCTCAGCAAAAGTTTCAACTGTTGGAAAGCAGCAACTCACCTCTTTGGATTGGTAGCCATCGCACTAGGGTTGTATTTATATTTACTAAATTTATTTTTCATGTCCAAATAACCACCAGTCCCGGAGTATAAACTACCTACTGGTGGTGAAGGATTCACCACTGGAGGAGTATCTACCACCGGTGGATCATAACATTCTGGCTCTACGGCTGGATCTACCATTGGCGGTTGAGGATATATGGATGGAGGAGGATCTACCACTGGTGATGGAGGATATACTGGAGGAGTATCTACCATCGGTGGCTCATAACATTCTGGATCGACCATTGGTGGTTGAGGATATACGGATGGACGAGGATAAGGGATGTAATCTATAGCGGGTGGTGGAGGTTCTACCATCGGTGGCTCATAACATTCTGGCTCTACGGCTGGATCTACCATTATTGGTTGAGGATATACTACTGGTGATGGAGTATCTACCATCGGTGGATTGTTAGGGACCGCACTAGGGTTGTATTTATATTTACTAAGTTTATTTTTTATGTTCGAATAACTACTAGTCCCGGAGTATGAAGGATTTACCACTGGTGGTGAAGGATTTACCATTGGAGGAGTATCTACCACCGGTGGATCATAACATTCTGGCTCTACAACCTGATTTACTACGGGTGGGGAAGGATACATTACGGGCGAGGGAGGATCATCACACTCTGGCTCCATGGCTGGTGGTGAAGGACTTAAGAACAATTCTTTTATTGCCGACAGTTGTTGATAGGATGCTTGTTGTGTCGGAGCTATTGGTGATAGCAAGGAAAATACAAGATCTGTTATTGGTTCAGCATTAGTTTCACTACCACATTGCAGGAGAACTGAAAGGATATATCTTTTCTTTGTAAAAATCAACTCCCATTTAAATTGTAATAGACTCACCTAAGACTGTCACAATGACAGGTAATAAGCTGGTATACAGTTTCATCGTTTGGCTTAAAGTGACTTGAATTAGCTGAAAGTTCGCTGGTCTATTTATCCGAACTGATATTCAGCGTAACGTGACAAAATTTTAATTGAATACACGTTTACGACCAGCGGCAGTCGTAAATATCTGTCATGTTTGTTATATAACATTATTTACCGTTTTATATTTACATATGTTTTATTTTGTTAATTAAAAACCCGCAATAGTCAATTTGAAGCGCAAAGTCCAATTCGCTTGTCTTGGAAAGCATTCGTCTAGTGTTGTCCTTGATTTGTTATTAATTTTTTTGTTTACCTTCTGTTAAAGCGTTAAAGTTGCAGCAGGAGTTAAAGCAGCGCACATATGTACATATACAAGCATGTGTACACCTTTACACAAATCCACTTAGCTAAATCGTTTTGCTCCCTAAGGATATTTTCTCTTGCAGACTTGATGTTTTGCTTCAGTTGTCGTCCTATACATAGAAGGATATTTCATCAAATATGTACGAGTATGTGTACATAAATATAGTACACAGTCCGGGAGAGGGCAAAATTGTGGACGGACGAAACTCAATACGTAAGGATAAATGGTAATAAAAGATGAACCAGGCAATGGCAGTGAGACACAGTACATGGACAGTGGACAATTTGATTGCAGATGGATGGAAATGGAGGAGATGCTGCTGGCCTGAAGGAAATGACTGTTTGTTTGACGTTCCCTGGGTCACTGACTTAAGGTACTTTGATGCGATTATCGAGGAGATGGGCATTGGTTTGGTAGAAATGGATTTTGGAGCTACCAGACGATTAAAATCGAATGAATTTTTCCTCCCATGAGGTAATAATATTGACTCAATAGATGAGAAAGGACATGAAAAGAACTGTGAACGGGAAATAATTACGTCTTTTGTCCGAAATACCTTGCAATTAGGGAGCGTCCCACCGGATAAAGTCCCCAAGGTATCCATCGTAACCGTTGCGTCGAAGGATGAGTTGACGTTGCGATGTTTGACGGAAAGATCAGTCCCAGAGAATCCGTCATATTTATTGATCCGTCGTATCCGACATATCCGTTGCTTATGGGTCCCCTTCCATCAGTTGGTGTGCATTCTATTCAGCTGGGAGTTAAATACGCCGGCCGACGCGATGAATACACTTATTTTGCTACGTTTCGTTTTCCACCCTTCGTAACTGCATACCTAGTAGGGACAAAAATACTGTTACACAAATTTTCCTTAATAGAACTTTTGCAACCATCTGAACTATATTACGATCAAAATGAAAAAAAAAAGAAAATTTCACACGCACCAAATGTATAGAAAATCGATTTTTCTTAATTTTTAAATTTTTCTGAATCTTTAAGATTTTCTTTAAAATTTTCAAATTTTCGGCTCCGCTGTGTGTTTACCTGTTTCAATACGAATCCAGCAAAAAAATCCCCATGCAAATCGCATGATGTTCAGCCGAGTTATGCTTGCACGAACAGACGGCAAATCATTTTTATATATATATACATACATAGATTATTTCGATAAATAGCCGTGTTTTATTACAGTACTACCTCGGTAATTTAAACTATTAGAGACCTACCCAAGTTCGAACCACGGAGGTTTTCGAATTACTGGATACTTTTTTCGTAGTCAATATTTCGGATACAAAAGCAGTGTTAAGCGGTTTTAAGTAGTAAAATACAAAATGTTGTGGTGCTTTTGAAGACGGTTCATACATGTCTGACAAAAATGCTTGAAATGTAACTTAAAATCGTAATTTATTAAAATAACAAACCATTCACAAAGCCAGTCGACACAAAAATGCTAACTGCAGGCCTACCTACAATATTTTTTCCTCAAACAAAAATTAGCTTACAGCCTACTGAAATTGAATCGACACGTCTTTAACTTTATAAATGTTATCTCCTAATATTTCTAGGATAATAATTATAACTCTGAAACTGTTAAATCATTTAGCAAAGAAACTACGGAGAAAATTCGAATTACAGAATACCAATTTTCGCAAGTGTTCGAATTACAAGATACGTAATGTAAACAAATAGGTGTTCGAATTAGTGAAGCGTTCGAATGACCAAGTGTTCGAATTATCGAGGTAGTACTGTCTTCCCGTGATCTGACCCAAATCAGATCAGAATAATAAAACAAACTTAATCAAAGTTCTGTGTTGTGGTGATTGTACAAGCTAAGTTCATTTTGACATTTAGTGCGGAGTTGCCATGCGAATGAATATTTTCTTTTAGATGAAAATTTAATGCGCTTGTTTTATTTTTTAGGAGGAAATTGTTAATTTTGATTAAAACAGATACCGAATGAGAATAATATTTTGTAGCCATAATTTCAGCTTCACATCGCTTATATAATTCGAACAAAATAACATTTATGCCCGTTTTCACAGTGCGAGCTTGGGTGTCAGCTTATTTAAGTGTAGGATTGAACATATCCATCACTTAAGAAGTTTTCGTTTTCACAGGCAACCCTTCAGTGTGGTATATTTAAGTCATGGATTGAGTGTCATTCTGAACCATTTATGAAAAAAAGTAATTGTGAATGAACACAAAATGTCAAACGAAATTTGGTTTTCAATTTCTTGTCAAGTGCTCTTTAGAAAAAATACAATGAAAATTAAGAGAAAAGAAGACAAAGAATCCGCTGCATGTGTGGAAATTAAAAAATAATTCAATTAATTAATTTTTAATTCAAAAAACGACGAAACAGCAGTATGCTGACGAAAACAAAAAAAAATTGCACATCCCTTCCTTTCTTCGATGTGCATCCTGATGAAAATTGCTGATGAAGCAGAAACACAACTAAAGTCTCTATCTTTAGCGCATATCAGCAAAATCATCCCCCTACCAGGGTTACCTCTGAAAATTTCCGGAAAGGGTCCAAAAAGGGGTCCCTGGCGAAAAAAGGGGTCCCATATAAAATTAAAGAATAATACGGGTAGGATAAGTATTATTTTATTGAATTTTTTTTTTTGTATATTTGTCCAGTTGCTTAAAAATACATAAAGCTTATGCATGAAAACTCTTAAACAAAACAAAAAAAATCAGGTCATTTAAAAAAAAAGCAATTCATTTAAAAATAAAGTAACATAAACAAAAGAAACAAGAAAAGTATTTGGACAAAAAGTTGTGATTATTAGTTTTTGTACTTGTAATCCAGGTGCGCACAAAGAATAACACTCAAAGTGATTACACACTATATGAGGATACGAGAACGCACCAACTATTTGAATGTGTCTGTTAACGAGGAACATTTACATTTTGACGTTGGCAAAAAAAATACATAGATAGAAATCCGGTTAATGCAAAAGTGTGATTGCTGTCGGTGACTTTGTCTACTAAAAGAAGTGAAGGAATTTCGGTTGAATGTGTCAATTGTTTCTCAATTTACAGAAAGGGTCCGAAAAGGGTACCTTTTTCAAAAAGGGTTCAATTTCTATGATTTTCAAAAAGGTGGGTCCTGGGGTCCGTGCCATCAAAAAAGGGTCCATTTGACCCCAAAGGGTCCCAAAGGTAACCCTGCCCCCTACTCTACTTTTACAGGGTTTTTCAACAATTTACTACCGAAATTCGGAGTCAGTGGCCTCAACGTTAAGAGCGCTACGTCCAATTTATGGTCGTCATAATCGTCCTAGCAGATCAACAATTGAGCGTCTAGTGGAAACATTTAAATCCACAGGCACAGTACAAAATGTTCCCGTGCCAGTGAGACAAAGAAGTGCCCGTAGTGTCGAGAATATTGCTGCCGCTGAGGCTTCAGTTGAAGAAAGCCCAAATGTGTCTCTCACAGGTCGTTCTCAAGCGTTGGGCATCTCTGTGACGTCGTTGTGGCGAATTTTGCGAAAAGATCTTGGCCTACATCCTTACAAGATTAAATTAACGCAAGAACTGAAGCCGCTTGACCACCAGAAGCGTCGTATGTTCGTGAATTGGGCTGAGCAACAACTTGAAAATGATTCGGATTTTCATCGAAAAATCATCTTCAGCGATGAGGCTCATTTCTGGCTGAATGGCTTCGTCAATAAACAAAATATGCGGTATTGGTCAGGCAGCAATCCACACGCACTCCATGAGTCATCATTGCATCCCGAAAAAATTACGGTTTGGTGTGGTTTATGGGCCGGCGGCGTCATTGGGCCGTACCTCTTCCGTGATGATCAAGACCGGCACGTTACTGTGAATGGGAATTGCTACCGTTCAATGATAACCGAATATTTTTGGCCCCAATTGGATGATATGGACTTGGAGGACATGTGGTTCCAACAGGACGGCGCCACAAGCCACACAGCGAATGTCACAATCAATTTATTGGAAACCAAGTTTGGAGAACGTGTTATCTCACGAAATGGTCCAGTCGTTTGGCCGCCTCGGTCGTGCGATTTGACGCCGTTAGACTATTTCCTGTGAGGCTACGTCAAGTCTATGGTCTATGCCAACAAGCCAGCGACGATTGATGAACTTCGTACGAATGTCGAACGTGAAATTGCAACAGTACCGGCCGATTTATGCTTGAAAACCGTCGAAAATTGGGTTCAGCGTCTGGACTTCTGCAAGCGTGCCCGTGGTGGCCATGCAAAAGAAATCGAGTTCCATACATAATGGCATCGAACGTTCTTTCACAGGAATAAAGAATTTCATTGATATCCAAAACCGTTTTTGTTTTATTTAAAAAAACTTCTGTAGCGCTCTTATTGAAAAACCCTTTATAAAGAGAATCCCATCAATGTGCGTGTGGGAAGGAATTAGGAAATAATGATATAAAAAGAGTAAGCGATAGAGATATTTGGCGTAAGAGAAGAGCATAATATCTACTCAAACAAAACAACCCTCTCGCAACAGAATGACGATCGATGGCAATGGTTTTACCCATCAATGCACTATGAGAAGAGCGTAATATCAACAGAATGAACTGGAAAAATGCAAATTATTGAATTCAAAAATTATACTTTTGGGACAAAACGTTGCGCATTGGCTAATCCAGGAAGTAGACGTAGAGTACTTTCACATCAAATTAATGATTTATATATGAATTATACTCGATTGCACCCCTCGTAATAAGGAGTTAAAAAGCGGTCTGGTATCTCACAAAATGCGGTTGGGTTGGCCACATCCCATAAATTGTGGTGTTCTTAACTCCTTAGACGTAGAGTATCTATTTACGAAAGTTTCATCCAAATATGTTGAGCCGTTAAAGCGAGATTTTGTGACAAACATCCAAACTTTCACATTTATATATTAGTAGGAGGATAGAATAGGATAGGATAGGATAGGATAGGATAGGATAGGATAGGATTGGATAGGATAGGATAGGATAGGATAGGATGGGATAGGATAGGATAGGATAGGATAGGATAGGATAGGATAGGATAGGATAGGATAGGATAGGATAGGATAGGATAGGATAGGATAGGATAGGATAGGATAGGATAGGATAGGATAGGATAGGATAGGATAGGATAGGATAGGATAGGATAGGATAGGATAGGGTAGGATAGAATAGGATAGGATAGGATAGGATAGGATAGGATAGGATAGGATAGGATAGGATAGGATAGGATAGGATAGGATAGGATAGGATAGGATAGGATAGGATAGGATAGGATAGGATAGGATAGGATAGGATTGGATAGGATTGGATAGGATAGGATAGGATAGGATAGGATAGGATAGGATAGGATTCTGATTTTCTGATCCTGCATTTGGTAAACTTTTCTCGTCCATTCACTTTTCACTTCGAATAAAAAAAATCAAATATGCAATCACAGCTGCCTACCTTAAGAGTAGGTGCAAGATTTCCTGTATTTTTCTGTTCTCGACAACCACACTAAACACAAAGCAGATCAGTTTTGGACAGAAATTTCTCTCACTGAGCACAAAACCTTGTACTTTTCTGCACAGAACAGCCTAACTGAACAGACATTTTGTTATGAAGTTATTTATGTTAAAATATATTGTTGATTTATTTTTGTTTGTTTATGTTTTTGGAAATGAAATATTTTGAGTTCACTTAATATTTTTCATGCGGAAAATAGTTTTCAATACAATAGAATAGGCTCCATTTCAGTACAATCTTAAAACAATTTTAAGTACAATTCAAAAATGTCATTTTCCATCCCTGTACCAGAGCCCGTGCCATTGTTATGTGTGTTTGCCGTGTAGGGGCTGTGTTTCCCAAAATTTCTCTCTCCGGGTACAGCGTTTCGTGCGGTGTAACAAAGTCCAGAACTGGGAGGATGTCATCGATGGAACAACTAGCTACAACGTGACTTCACTGATGCATGTCATTCGTAGTGGTCAGCTTCGGTAGAGTGAAAAATTGCATAAACTCCCGAATTGTAATTTCCAATATTCATGACACCACCGACTGGCAATTGCAAGTCCCACTCACCATCTAATTGCCTCGCTAGGAACTCGTACAATTGCTGGAAATTGCGTTTGACATTTTGATTGACACATATGTCAGTCACCGCCTTCCCCTGCCTAACAATGACATAATTTTCGCCCCAAAGGCGGATTACATATTCCTATAGTATTCCAAATGCTTAAGGATCATCCACTATTCAACCCTTAGAAGCCTGATGAATGCCCCTGCCCTCTCTACCCATCATCCACCGCCATTCATCATCATCTCATCCGTTGGATGCAAAATTGAATTTGTGGCGGATTGTTAAAACTCAAACATGCGTTTGCAATTTACCAAAGGATTCCAGGAAAATATGGTGGCACCCTGCCTCTCTCTCATATGAATAATAAAAACGAAAAAAAAAAAAAATAAAATACCAAATTCAACGGCGGGGTGATGAACAACTAGGACTAAGCTCATATATGAACATCACTCCTGCCGCGCCCTGAAAGGCAAAACAGGATTATCTTGTCAAAGAATTGAATTTAATTTTGTATGGAGTTTTGCAATTGGGGTGTATGTATACATGGGTACACTCCACCAATAGAGAGACCATGGTGGTGGTATAGGTATACCCGTCCCAAATGAATTTATTGTGTACGCGCTTATACCGCGTTGTGGGTGGGAGAAGGACCGTACTGTCACACAGGATGTGGAAATTCTTTTGGCGGCAGCAGCAGCAGGAATTAATGTTAAAATCTGAGAAATGTTCATTTTCCAATTTATATGCTAATGTGATCGTGAATCCTTTTGCAGGAGTTCAGGCAACAGTCAGGAAACCATCGGAAAGTGGTGGATATCCTTTTTTTGTGAGTTTTATTTAATTAATCATCAGCGTGGGTGAATTAACGAAAAGGGACATTATTGTGGGTTTTTGAAAGTTTCATGTGCATGTTCCTGTTCGTTGGCCATGGAATGACCGGACCGGAATACGAGGATGGCCTTCAAATTGAGTTCATTAAAAGTTGCTATGGTGTGAGATGGAGCGAATGCTACGGCGGAACTCTGCACATTATTGTGAATGAGGGTGGAACTAATAGCAATGAAATATGAGCTCATTCAACAGGATACAAAAGCGACACAATGTTGTGGTTTGAGTCGCCTGGTTTTTTCTTTAAATTTACACGTTTCACTAAGAAAACGACTTCTAGTTGAGGTCATGTTCTACTATTGTATTAATTTCTCCATAGGAGTTCCTCAAGGTTCTGTGCTTGGTCCGATACTTTTTTCGATTTTTATTAACTCACTTCTTTTTAAGTTAATGCTTTCGTTGACGATATGTCATGTGCTTTTCACAGTGATTCTGCCCTAAATCTTAGTGCTCACATAAACCACGACCTGGAAGTCTTGATCCACAGCATAAGTTTGCACTGCAACAAATATAAGCACAGCAAGGAGTTTTGAACTCAGAAGTAGGCTCACAGACATTTTTTGTGTCTCGTACATGTCCTGTTAAATGTTTTAGTATTTTTTTTTAGTATTGAGAGTGTTAAATCGTTGAAGTATTTTTATGTTTTGCTTGACTGGAGGATGAGTTGGTCTATAGTCTGGCCATACCAATGCACTCAAGAAGTATCTTATGGCTGCCACAAGGGAAATGTACTTTTTAAAGTCTTATTGCCCATGGATAGTGAAGCAGCTATAAAAGCACTAGGCTCAAACCTGAATGACTTCAAATCAGTACAGGAACTGCTTCTGCACCTTTCAAGACCTCTCCCATAGAAACAAAGTCAAACTTTTATTGAGTGCCCAGACATGAATGTATTAATGGAAATGAAAACGCCGAAGAACTGACTAAAAAATGTTCGACTTACTCCTTTACTGGCCCTGAGCCATTTCGCAACATTCCTGACTCAGCTATAAACTTAAAAATCAAAAGTTGGGAATACAAAATGTATGTCTCGCAGGATCTTCGTCAAGCTAGGTTAGGTTAGGAAGGGTTCTTCGAGCAATCATTTTCACTCGGCGACCCGAAGGGCCATTGTGAATCTCCTCATAGTTCGGGAGTAAATCCTGTTCTTACCAACTCGTAAGTCAGTTTGTGCTCTTGGTGAATCTTAGAAGATTCTGCTATGTGTGCCATGAATCTATGACCTAAAGTTCGGAGGCGTCGTTCTTGGAGGGCGGGATTGATTCGTTTTCTTCCTCATCTCCGCAGCTTCTACAGATATCGTTGGGCTCAGGTAGCCATTTGCTTGTCAAATGACCTATGGCACAATTTCCTGTGATTATTCCGGTGAATAGGCGTATGGAGAATTTATCCAGATGTAACATGGTCTTTGTCCTATTAAGATCAAGTTTCCGCTATAAAGAACGAGATGTGATGCAGTCGTATGTGTCGAACAGTGTTTCAATCGGTGGCAGTCGTCAAGCTAAGAGTGCCACTAAACCATTCCATAGTAAATCCATAAAACACCTACCCCTCAGTAGGAATGATATCAAAAGATTAGTGGGATCCCTAAAAGGGCTTTGCCATCTTCGATATCGCCTTAACAAAATATGTAGGTTCAGGAAACTAAATGTCGTGTCTGCATGGAAGACAAACTATGTGACTGCATGGCACTACATTTCCATAGAGAACTCCTAGCTCCCGGGGAAATCCTTTAAGTCTCCATTAGTGAGATCCTCAATTTCAGTCAAAGAATTGAAACTCTACTGGTTCCCTGAGCTGACTTTGCTGTACAAAAGATCTTTTCGGTTGCAGTATACTCCGCGGCACAGTGGTTCCACCGTGGGCCAAAAGTCGAAAAATTAATTGTAAAAGTTTTCACCCAAAACCACTTAAGCTATCTGAGAACAACCCAAAGTTAATATTAACGAGAAAAAAAATTATCCGTTAAGTCGAAACCGTTTGATTTTCATCTCCAAAGTAATCTCATTGCAAGCCCATCGCTTTTGAGTTTTAGTGCTCTGCAAGTATGCGTCACAGGATTTTCTATTTTTCATCTACTTTCGTTAATGCAAACAATTTTTTTTTGGAATGGATCTATTAGTAGAAGGTAAGAATTCCGTTGCATATTTTATTTTAGGTATGATATGTGTAACTGTACAAGTGGTGGCACTATGCAAGGGTGAAACAAATTCAAATAAAATTGCATTCTGTGTTTTGTGGTAAACTTTTCACTGTGTTCCCCCCAAGATCCCCCGGTATATTAAGTATTGCCAGAAGGGATGATTTCTGAACTTTTGATGCAAGTTGAATCAGCTGCGGAAATTTGCGGATTCAGTTTAAATTGAGCTTTAAGTGACCATACCTCTTATTATTTTATTTCAGGTGCTATCACTAGACTAAATGCTCTTTCACTAGAATGTTATGTTTCCTTGATACAGCCAGACGTTTGCTTGAGTATAAAAAAATCTAATCTGCAAACTTTTTCGCCTGATTGTTCTAATAGGCTGGCATTTAGTCTGATGGATTCCTGTGTTTCAATTAACCTTATACCAGGAAAACTGTAAATCCTAGGTAAAAACTTTGCATGATGAATTTATAGGTGACATTATGGCGCAAGAAAATTATACTAATAAAAAAAATGATATAGCACACTTTCCCGAGATAAATGCGATTTTCTCAAAAATTCATAAAAAAAAGATTAAAAAAATCTGTGTTTGAAGACCAATATTTCCAAAAATTAAAGTGAGCATGGCAATTTTTTTTCAACTGTGATGGGCACTAATCAATAGTATATGAAACGAGCCTACTTTGGTTGCTCTTAGTTTAATACGCTCGAAGTTATAATTGAATAATTGTTGGTACCTTTTTCCCTGAAGGATATTTTTTAAACACCCGCGCAGTGGCTATTCAAGATAGACCCCCACTCCCGTACGATTTTTTTCATATCATTAACCAGTGAATCAGATCCCAAAACATATGTATCCCAAACCGGACCACCCTGTATACGACCGTACCGTACCCTACCGCACCGTACCGTTATCTCGAAAGCGTGACTTGATAGAGCAAAACGGATTGCCGATTCAGAATCAGCTTCCCCAAACTACTCTAACACGAATTAATTTTAAAGTTCGAGAGTGGAACCACTGTGCGCGGGTTAGAACCTTTGTAAAAAAAAAAAAAACAAAATACAAAAAAAAAATTAAGGGTCTCAAATGGACGTGATAAACTGCAGCGAAGACGGAAATTCGGTGTCACTTTGTATTGTAGGTACAAACAAGAGTTCCACGGGATTGTTGTTTATGTTCCTTATTCTTTACTTTTATCAAGATAAATACCTTAATTAGTGTTGTTACTCGTATTTCAATTGAAGAAGTTGCCAAAAGTGGTGCTCTTTAGACAATAGACCGTAAGGCTAGCCTCCTTACTTTGTTTAAAAAAAAAATGAAATAAACAAACCAATACTAGAAAATCCCAATTGTGACCAAAATGCAAAATTAAGGAAAATGGGTTTAAATAGGCTCTGCTAGGTTTCACCCCTAAGTTGAAGGGCTTTCATGACACTCCAGAGTTCGATGATAGGCATAAGTTTTTATTTTTTGGTAAACCATTCCGACATGAAATCAATCAATCTACTTCAAGAAATATCACTATCGAGTATCGACATGAAAAGCAACCCCAATCAAACCATCCTGTCTGATGGACATCCCCTATCATTACTAGTGGAAAATCATAACTTAGGTATCATCAAATTGAAATGGAGAATTATTTTCGGTTAATTACACTCAAGGGATATTTCAATTTTTCTAATCCTTTTTAGTGGTATGCTCAGTTTAATCTTTCCCTATGAATAACAGTGAAGCTGATGAGTTTATGGTCGATTACAATAATTACAATCAAATAGTCCTCTACTGCTTTTTCAATGTTTATTCACTAAAGAAGTACACCTCTTAATTAAATAAAGAATTGGCTGAAATATAAAATCCATAAGACTTCCCACATATTCAAATAGGCTATTGGCGAAATTAACAGCACATGTGTAATATACATTTCCTTTCTTCTCCGTGAATTCTTCGTTTTCAATTTGTTGTTCTTCTTCTTCTCTCGTTTCTTGTATGCAGTGGACCTGCATAAATACTGAGGTAAAACGGAAGGATCAATTTAAATAGCAAATTCAAAAAAAATGTTATAATAGAACTTACGTCCAGCTATGACAACAGAAATGAGGAATAAAACGTACTTTGACATGACTAGCGGTTAAATGAATGTCAGAATTGCTGAAAGTATTATTTATACTTTAATTAGGTTTTGCACGAAGGCGAACGTTTTCACTATCACGAAGTCGTTAGTTGGGAGTTAAAATGTTGAGTGGTTTTTTGTTTTATAGTAAAATGTGTAAATATAGCAATTATTTAAAAGCAAACATTTAAAATAAATTGTTGTTTTAGTGAATTGCGCAACACAATTGTGGCTCCGTGTCATATCGCCCAAAACCAAATCGCCCCAAATAAAAAAAAAAATGGACGAAATTTGCAAAGATAATTTGCAAAGTGCAAAGTGAAAAGTGTTTGGTGAAACAGGCCCCTGGTCAAAGATAAAAGTTGTATACAAAAAAATGTTTATGAAGTAAAAGTTTTGAGAAAAATGCATTTTAAGTAAAAAATTGGAACAGCAGATGTTCATAATTTTGAGTTTAAAGAGTCATAACTTTTTCGTGGCTTGTGGCTACATAGAATTACTTGAAGTCTTCAAAAATTTGTATGCGCTTCCAAAATGCACAAAACTGTAGTAGTTCAGAAATTATATAATTTAGTGGTCTTACCACCAAATTGAAGGTGCCTTATTTCGAGTGTCTCAAACCTAATTTTCTTGGGTCTTAAAATATTATTTACAGTCGAGATTAAATAACTCGAATATTTAATAACTCGAATGAAATTGATTGGCAATAGTGCCAAGACTGAAATTTACATGTAATTTTTATTTGATAACTCAAACTTCTATTACTCGAATGTCTTGATAACTAGAAGAGATTATTTGGCGTCACCTTCGATAAGTCGAATTCTGAAGGAGACTTCTCAAATTCTGCGTGTTTTTACAATTTCGTTTTATAATGCATAGCTTTCGGGGCACTGTGTTTGTATGTTCATATGACCTAGTATACATAAGTGTAGAAAATCGTGATTTCGTTATGTGTGAGTAAGAATTGTCATATTTCTTGTTAGTAGGGGTTAAAACACACATTACTATACTCTGTTCCACAAAAATTGTCAGTACAGAGAAGATAGGACGTTTGCCTCTCATTCTGGTTGCACTAGCTTTCATAAATCTGTCCCTCTTTTAAGCTCTCACTGGGTTACCATAGTATACATGACACGTCGCCGCAGATCGGAGAGCAATATCCGTAGGGTTACCATCTGCTGAATTAAAAACAAAATAATTTGTCGACCGAAATAAGTTAACTGTGTACAAAGTGCACACCACCTCAATTCGTATAAAATTTTTGTATGATGTAGAGGGTTTTTTTTTTTGAGTACATATTTCGATGCATGCATGCCATTACATGTAAACACTCAAAAAAATGTCTTCTACAACGTACTAAAAATTCATCAAATCGAGGTGGTGTGTACTTTGTACACAATTACCGAAATAAATTGAATTAATTTTTTTCCTCACCACCTAGCGGTAAAATAAATATAATCACTTATTGCACTGCGACTGAGTTGAATGTTTCGAAATTCAACGTAAATGAATCTTCATTATAAAGCACACAAAGCGAAAATTTTTTTAACTGCATTTTAACGGATTCCCCATAATAACCAGAGAATCCAAAAAACAAAAACAATGCTCGATGCGGCAACACCCTCACATACTCATACTCATTTATGGTTCTCAAAGCATAAAATCGCGAAGCTCTTTGACCACAGAAAAGCTGTAACGATTTGCTTTAATTTTGTAATGGTAACACTGCTTTGATGTAAATGATTTCCATACACACAGCGAGGGTTGATGGCGGCCACACGACCGCAGTTGCAGTATGCCATGATCTCTCTGGTCGGCTGGTCGTGGTGGGATGTATGCGCATTGAACGAAAATTACAAAAACAAAACCTGTAGTCAGTGCTTTGGTTTTTATTTCAGTGGCGATTTCTCTAGTTGGGTGCCGTGAAGACATGTACAGGCACCAGTGTTTGAAAAAAAGCTCCCCCATAAGGCCTGTACTGACAATTTTTGTGGAACAGAGTATAGGTTGGTACCTACCTACATATATTGGTCAATATGAACTCAAAGGTTAGTTTTTATTTTTGAAAAAAAATAAAAGTCGCATAAAACAACACAAAGAGGAAAAGCGTACGTTGAAAAATTACATATTTACACATATTTATATCAATTTTGTATTTTACTTAAGAGGCAATCCCTTGAGAAATTTAAAAAAATCGATTTTTTTTTTGTTCATATTTCGAAAATATAATTAATGCATTGAGAGTATATTGATTGACCCGAGGAAAAACTTAAATATTAAATATTTACAGAGTTATCGCACAGTTGAGCGCATACTCTATACAGCATATGGTACAGTGAAACTTTAAACGCGATTATCTCGAATCCGTATTTTCAAAAACTGCTCGTGTTGTAACTTAAAAAGTTATTGATCGATTTGGCTGAAACTTTGTCAGGCTTTTCTCTATACCATTACCGGAAGAATAAACCTAAAGTTTTAAAGATTTCATTTAAATAAACTACTTTTTTAGGATGAAAAAGTCGAAAACACGGTATAAAATTTGAACATTTTATTAAAGACCTAGTTTGTAATATTGTACTTTTTTATGATTTTATAGGTTTATCCTTTCCATGCATGTGTCAGGAATAGAAAGCATTTTTTTTTTTTGGAAAAAAGATGAATACCGAAAGACTGACCAATGCCACCTGAAGAGAAATTGAACTGAGCCGCCATTTTGTGAAAAAAAAATATTTTTTTTTATAGTTTCATAGTTCGAATAAAATGATGTTACAACTTCAAAATGATTCAATTATTTTATCACCTTTAAAACACTGTTAAAAATGAGTTATTTTGAAGCCTTTTAAAGGGATTGCCCCCCCTTAATAACTCGAAGTCTTGATAACTTGAATTTTTTTTGTGGCAAGTGATGGTTCGAGTTATCGAATCTCGACTGTATTTTGAAAAACACTTTTTTTTACTATTTTTTTATAGTAGCATATTTTTTGTATGATCTTAATTACTATTACAATAAGTTCTATCTGAATTTTTTTAATCACATTTTATGTATTGTAAATATCTAGCAAGATGCACAATATACAATACAAATACAATACAATTACAATTACAATTTATTGCCTTTTATTTGAATTTTGATCTTATGTGACTTTTGACAGCACGCTATGAACCCTCAGATGATTTCATTCTATCTCTTGCAGTTAAAGTCGCCCTACAAAGTTGGCAGCAACTGTCAGCTGACTTCATTCAAATAATGTTAAACTGAGAAAAGGTGACGAAAAAGATTCGAGAGAGTTTACCAGTTATTAAAGGAATCAAGGAAACTCCAAAGCTGTTTCATTGGAAGATTGAGGCTGTGCAAGATTCTATGGTATGATAGATGTGTAGTACACTGGTCCCTCGCTTTTCGCGGGGGTTAGGGGAATGAAAAGTCTCGCGCAGTGCGAAATCGCACAAACCGAGCAAACCGAAGTATGAGTTTCATGTAATTTAGGGTATTGCGTTCCTGAAAAATTAATTATTTAAGCCGCGCAAATCGAATTTTGGTAGGCAAATGCATTTCGTGCAAATATGAAACCGCGCAATAAGAAGTCGCGCAAAGCGAGGGACCAGTGCATATCCTTCGATTTGGCACTGTAGGCTTCACTGGAACTACAAAGGGGCGGCATCGAATGGCTGAAAAGATTTTTCCTTTCCTCAACTTTAATCCATATCTAGGTATATTACAAATCGACGATAGACTAAGTTTTCAGCAAATATGCCCAGCTGCTGGAATATGCAGATAACTACACCGAAATAATCGGTAGTTCCCAGCGTGTCATCGCTATTGACAACAGTAACTTCGATGTTTATATATCTCGGAGTGAACTCCTCGAATGGCACCTTAGTGGAAATTCTACGAATCCTAAATCTAGGAAACCGCTGCTACATAGATTTGGTGAATCAACTAGCTTCAAAACTCTTAACTCGAAAGACGAGATGCTCTATGGTGCCGCGTGCAGGACGATAAGCATGAAAGCAGAGTAGATTTAACACTAGTAGAGCGAAAACTATTATAATGTACATATGGAGGAGGGTGAATGGAGGAGGAAATAAAACCGCGTACTCTATGGGCTATATCAAAATGCGTATGTAGCCCGAAAATCCAAAAGACTATAAACTGGCTTGGCCACATCGAGCGAATGGATAATAATGATCCGGGCTAGATGATCTTGGAATCTCAGCCCCCAAGTCTGAGAAGACTGATCATCAGCTATTGCGGATTCCAGAGCGCCTGGTCTGAAAAGCTGGAAGCAGCGTTGCCAAAATCGAAGATCATCACGGCTCACGGCTTGACCACTAAACCAATTTCGACGAAAATTGACAAAGAAGTTCATCGAAGTACGGCAAAGGGCATTATTTGAAGAAACAATATTTAAACATTTTTTTCTTCGAAATCAAACCCCAATCTTGTCCAGCTTTCCTCAATATTCTTACGAAGGCGCGGCGTTGTGACAGGTCATCTTGAGTTGTTGCAATATGTTGCGTATAAAGTGGTCGCGGATAGGCCCAATTACTGTGATCATCTCGAAATGCAAACACCTGGGCTTTCAGTCACACTCTCAGCTACAGCTACGGCAGGGATGTTTTCGGCTGACATTGCCGGACGAGCACGAGATTGGAGTCTTCACATCACTAACTTGTCCGAGATGCTCAGAATGTATCGATTAATTTCTCTATTGCTGTGCGAGAAGGACAGTTCAACAATGGCGCGAATGGTTGGATGAAGCTTTATGTTCCTATAAATCTGGCCCTGATCACGTAGTCATATTAAGCATTTTTCAACGACTTTCCAGTGATGTGGCTGTCCATTTAAAACCTCTTACGCCGGGAAGTGAAATCAGACGACAAACACCAACAGAAACCAGTGAAACCAACCACAGAAGGCTTAGCCTGGTGATAAAAGCCATCAGTTAAACCCATTTGCGTCAATCCAAATTAATACTCATTTATTATCGCCAAAGAGTAACGAACCCATGACTCGCTACAAAAGTCAAAAGTTCTCGCTATCGCTTCGAGAGCTACACACTCATGAAAAGTTTCAACACACTCTCGTCTCATCAGAAGACGTTAAATTGCCAATTCAATTCAAAAGTGATGAAGGCACTTTCGAACCGTGACTTGCCTGTCTTTCCCTCTCTTTCTGCTGACAGAGCAGACCTTGTCTCAATTAGTTTACAATGAAGTGCCGATCCAAACAGCTGGTGACTGTGACTTCTGCTTTCCCATGAAGGAAAAGTTTTTTTTTTTTTTACGAAAATAATTACCAATAGCAGGCTCCAGCTATAAATGAAGGGAAAAATAGGAACTCTCATGACATCTCTGACAAATAAAAACTTTTATCTCCATATGTTCGCTGAACGCACACACATGGTGGGGTCGGGTGTAAATAAACTTTCACCTTCTGGAACATCAAACATACAAAATGCTCGAAGGATAGCACAAATATACGTAAACTCCAACAAGGATTAATTCCTTCCAACCAAACAAAAAAAAAAAAAGCGAAGAAGAAAAACCAACAACAGCTACAGAGTGCAAAAGCAAAAGAAGAAGCGAAAAAAAAAAACTTGAAATAAACACAAACGTGGGTGTATGTGTGGATGTGTCGTCCTGAAATCCTGTCACGTACTTGTGCTATAATTATTTCGTACGTGAGGGTACAAATCAAGGCGTCGGCGTCGGTCGTCATCGGTTGGTCGTCAGCTTATAGGTCGTAGGCCCCCCGAAACAGATGATTGCATGGACACACTACACAATACACACAAACATTTGTAAGCTGTAAAAAAAAGGGTCGAAATTCATATTTGGGAACCCTTATTGGGAATTGCAGATTTTTTTTGCGAACATATCAAATATCTGTCATCGGAAAAGGATGTTGGCTTAAGGATCATCAAAGACTCACATCAACTGGCATTCGTATCGTATTCGTAACGCACGGATGAGCTTTTGGGAAACTTTTCGTCACTTTGATTGAAATTCCATTTCAAATGGCAGTGTGTGTGTGCGTATTGGGATTCCGATTTTATTTTTAGTTTTTCTTATTCCTCTGTATCCTGTGGTGTCCTTTAATTATTATGGAGTTCATTTCGGATGAGCCCTTCGTCAATTCTAGCTAAGAATGACTGATGATGATTCCGATGAGAAGTGAATACAGAAAAGTCACAAGGAGGTGTTTGCAGGATTACTGGACTCTATTAACCTCTGCGGAAGCACGAAGGTTAATTGATTTTAGTCGAAAGTCCTTCATCTTCAAAACTTAAATTTGTCTTTTTTGCTTTTTTTAAGGCCCTTTTTGGCTTAGAGGCTTTTATGGGTCGTGAAACGCGTCAAACTTAGTATCTAAGATTATCTATAATGCGTTGCAAATCAATAAGCTTCACTCAACAGATATCCGTAGCGCAGATGGTGTCCCACATCTAACGTAGCCACTTAAACATTTCGTTTATTTATTTGCTCAAGCTCGACAAGAGATTGTTGAATGATACAACGCTCCTCCTATGTCTAAGAAGCGGGAATGTAATCCCTATATTATGGGTGGCCAAACCTTAGACCACGGTCGAACGTGAAGACATTTACAGTCGACCCCGACGCATATGCTATAAATGAATACTTTATTTATTAACAAATACGCAATACATCAATATCATTCTTAAAAAATTTAACAACAATAGCCGCGTTTTATTATGCTGATCTAATCCTGATCAGATCACGAGCATAATAAAACAAACTGGATTACAATACACACCTTTTTAGCTCAGATACAGACCTTTTTAGCTCAGACGCAGACCTTTAGCGCGAAGTTGCCGTATTATAACACAGCTTTTAGATCAGACACAGACCTGTAGCGCGAAATTGCCGGTTTATTACACAGATTTTAGCTCAGACACATACCTTTAGCGTGAAAACAAAGTTCACAATCGGAAGTGCACAGGACTGAGCTTACTACCTTTGATTTTAAGTTTCTTCTAGCTCATCTCGGTCCTTCGATATTTGGCATGGCATTATTTCTGCTGCCTGAAAATTTGGCGTCATTTCATCCGAATAGTCGATGTTAGAGTTAAAGATTAGTCACGACGTCAGCAGTCCTATACAAGCCTAGCTTCTCGCAACCATTTGTGTGTGCGTGTTATTTTTTCCACGAAATGGAAGGGACCTACAGTTTTTTGCCGAATCCGAACGGCAAGTTGAGAAGCTTCTCATGACAAATGATACTCTTCGATTGCTTGTCAGACATTCGAGAGAGGTGGTACCGTGAAAAAACTTTTATGTGTTTTTGCTGGGATTGAACCCGGTTAGCATGCTTAGTAGTATTACTCCTGTGTATTTTACAGAGTCTTTCGATCTGATAGTTTGGCTTCCTACCCTGTAATGTATTCTACATTTTTCCGGCTGATTTTTAAAACAGCGTCCGTTTTGTGATCTGATAATTTTAGTCCGGTTAATTCTAGGCCGGTCTTTTATGAGGTTGATTGCTTCGTTCATACCTGACTGTGGGACTCCGGCGAAGATTTTATAGTACTTTTCTCCTTCTTCGGTTTCATTCTTCCAAGTAAAAATAATGGGTAACGCGTAACCATGTTCAGCGAAAAGTCGAATACATAGGCTGAGAGTTTGGCCACCCCTGCCCTATATTGAATTGTATGTTCTATTGTATGCAGTACCTCGTAGAGAGCCGGATCTATGGACCTACTATTGAGGTATACCGTACACATGGTGAGAGATGGACAATGGTGATTCTTCTACAGTCTTCTGAATCTGGATGTCAACGATTCATTCCAGGGTTTTCAGCACATAAGAGGTTAGGCCTGACATTTTTTGCAGAATTATGACCATGCCTGCCTGTAGAGATGATCAAAAAATCGCAATCTGCTATTCATTCACTGCTAATGAAAATTCACATTCGCAACCTGCTAATGACTTATAAATAAACTGCTATTGCTGAAACTGCTATTCCATATAATAATTTTGTCTCGCTTCTATACATTACATACACAGAGTCATAATTTCATTTTTCATACACGACACACAAAATGTGTGTTTACCTCATACGAAACACGTAGAAAAGAACAAAACTACCCTTTTTACACGTCATCTGCCGAACGTCTCATCCAATTTTCAACATGTGTCTGCGAAACAGGCGCCCAACCAATTCTCAAAGTTGCATATCGCAATCGCAGCTGGTTGAAAGCATTGTTGGTTGGTATATAGCAGTAACATGTAAGGTAGCAGTAGCATGATAGATAGCAGTAGTATGTAAGGTAGCAGTAGCATGTTAAATAGCAGTAGCATGTAAGCTAGCAGTAGCAGGTAAGGTAGCAGTAGCAGCACAAGTTATACTTGCTATTGAGTTGCGAATGCGATTTGCTATCGCCAACGGAGATCTTACTTGCTGTTGGTGCTATTGCTGCTATCAAAATTGCAGTCGCAGCTGGTTGAAACTTGAAAGTATGTATGGTTGGTTGGGATTGGGAGTAGTAGCAGGTCCAGAGCACAGACAAGAGAAATATACAGATGTAGAATATGGTATACATCGAGTTTAGTTCTCTTCTTTTGTGTAGATGACTCCACTTGTTCTGTTTTTCGTTTATTCTATGATCATGCAGGTTCTAAGTTACATTTTCGTGCGAGTCAACCATCCTCCAGTGTGTTGTGACTTCGGTATACACACATTTTTTTATATTTAATTTTCTAGAAACCCTTTATTTTGTCTACTTATCTCAATCGTTCTTGCGAACGAACATATACGAACGACTGACTGGCTGGTCGGTGTTTCTGGATTTTAAGCTGTGGTGTGTTTGTGTGTGTATATGGTGGTCATATTTTGATCTGTGGTTGTTGTTTTTGTTTGGTTTTATTTTCACATTTCTGTGAAATTTCGATGTTCTTTGATTTATGGTTGAGCGAATTTTTTTTTGATTTGTAAGAAATCAATAAGAATATTTCTCCGACAATTTATGCATGTCCTTCAACTGAAAAAATAAAAATTTGAGTAATTTGTGGAGGCATACATCCCATAGACATACATACATAAATGTATGTAGTTTTACAATCGAGGGCAAATATTTTGTTGGGCTCCTGTAAAGGCGCTTACTGTTTTATATATAACTGTTTTATATATAGAGATTACATACATACATACATACATATATTAATTTCACTCTGGAAATGAAATTAACGTTTTCAAAGAAATTACATATTTTATTGCAATCACAAAAACCAACGAAATTATCTACTTCTCCCGCCCTTCTGTTGGGCCATCGCATATACATCGCATATGTATATGTACACACGAATATGCGGTAGCAAAATTCCCATTCAAGAAAATCTGAACACTTGCAGCACTATGAAAATCACACATCCATGGTATAGTCGCTATTCCCCTTCCATATGCCCCTTTGAACTTGCATTACTTACAATAAGAAATTCAAGCGACAAGAAAAAAAAAACAAAATTATTACATCACACACACATACTGCGTGTGTATTCGTTTTGTATGCGAAAACAAACAAAAAATAAATAAAACCTGTTTTCGTGATACAAAAGAAAACGAATTTAAGCAGTAATGGGAATACAACAACAACATCCACAACACACAAGGAAGTCCAACACAGAAAAGGAAATTAAGAGAAACGAACATTTTTGCTCGAATCATACACCATTCTTTGAGTTCGTTCATGTAGCAGGCATTTCATACGAGGTTTTGTATGATAGTATGCTGCTTTTTGGATTTTAGTATGCTGGTTTTAAATTTTTTTTGTAACATGCTTTTGTTCTACCATTCTACATCTGTGTATTTCTCTTGTCTGTGTCCAGAGGTAGCAGCAGAGGTTATACATTATACTTGCAATCGCTGCTATGCTTATGCGAATGCGATTTTCTATCAGTAGAGTAATATCACTGAATGGGCCCAAAATTGCTTTTTACTATTTTTTACAGAAGTGGACGAAATATTCGCGAAATGTGATTTGTGTTGGTCGAAATTTTCGTACAGAACCAGTACATCGAATTTAAACAAGCACATAGAAATAAAGCATCCTACTATATCTTTAGTTTCAGCAAGATCATCGGCGCCAGGTATGCAAGTAAATTTTTTTTATCAGAGGATATTATGTACATACATACATACCAGTACATACATCTCAACAGGGTGTGCAAGCTACGTGTCAAAAACATACTCAATCCATACAAATATTTTTTAATGTTTTTCCCCGCAACACCTCTCCGACAAAATATACACATGCACATATGTAATATGTAGTATTTACATCATAACTTTGGCATATGATTGATTCTGTTCGTTGAATGAGATCAAACCAAAAACAACCCTTAATTTCCTTGTGCCGATCTTCACTCGCACGACATAGACATTGAAAAATTTGAACGTAAGCTCGTGCGAAACTGAACTGTGCACTTCATGTGTTGTATTCGTCCAATACACAAAAAGTTCACAGGCGTGTTTTGTTTGCAAGCCTATATACATATATATTAAAAAAAGGTTTCAATGTAGTAAATAAATACAACAAAACCTTAGACTGGATAAATATCCATTTTAGGTGGAAAACATGTTGCTGAAACATGTTTACATGCTACAAATAAAACACGTCTATTGTATGCATCTTTTTGTTCAGTTTTATATGCTAAGAAAAGAAGGGAATTAATGGTTTATTTGAGCACAGACATATTTTTCTTGTTTGTGATTTGAGGTAGATCGATCGAATTTGAAATTAAAATGAATTTTAACATTTTCACGAATGCATAATAGGACTTCATTGCGAATTCGCATTAGCAGTTTACATTAGCAGTTTATATTCACTGTGAATAAGAAATCGCATTAGCAGTTATAACTGCGAATGAAAATTCACAACTTAGCCCATCTCTACCTGCCTGATTTTGAGAAAACGTCTCCACGACTGAGAGACTGAGGGACTACCCACGAAATTGCTAGGTCTTGCAACATATGTAATAGGTCGTATGCCATCGAGGCCCAGGGATTTATACGGGAGGAAGCTGTTTTTAGGAAATAAAAGGCAAAACTTGAAGATATATCTAAGCACCCTTGCAAAGATTGCTTTAAAATCAAAAATGTTAAGAGACTAGGAACATTGAACTTATTTATTTATTTATTTATTTATTTATTCAACTATTCAATTCGAGTAGCTTACACAGTAAGATAATATCTTATAAAATAGCGAAGCCTTAAATACATATTATGAAATATTGGATACAGATACATTAAAACGGAAACAGATGGAAGAAAATATATAAATGTATAAAAAAGTAAGTAATTTAACAAAAGAAAATAAATTAAAATATATATTCACTGGCCAAGTAGTTCAAGAGACGCATTTTAAAACATCCGCCGCTTCTGATCTTTCTTAACTCAATGGGTAAGGAGTTCCACAGACGAGTAACATGTACAAAGAACTGTCATTCAGAGGTTAAGCACCGATATCTAGTCTGGATCAATGTGAAAGTCCTTCGCGATTGGAGAAATTCTAATCTGCTGTAGAGATGCTCAGGTTGACGTGATTGTATAATATTGTGCATGCAGCATAATGAGCGAAATTGTATTAGTTTATCAAATGAGCGTTTCGAAAAGGCAGACACATGATCGTATCTTCGGAGGTCGTATATATACCGAGCTATGTTGTTGTATGCAACATTAAGCTTCCTTCTACTATTGTAATCAACGTTACAGAAAATTTCACACCCGAAGAGCAAAATTGGTAAGAGAAGTGTTTTTGAAAGCAAAATCCTGACCGATGTTGGTGTAAACTTTTGCGTAGTCCAAAGTACTCGAAGGCCACCATATATTTTGCCAAGTGTGGCATTGATATGATCAGTCCAAGTGAGAGTACTGTTAAAGACCATTCCTAAGTTTTTGGCAGTGGAAACGTAGGGTGTGATGGCTTGGCCGAGTCTGATTTGGGGACAAATAGATAAATCTGGCAATTTCCGGTGTATGGCGATGATTTTTGATTTTGCTGGATTCAAGCACAGACAGTTTATTTGCGACCAAAGGAGGATAGCAAGCAAATCTTCATTTATTAGTGCCTCGGCTACATCTAGGCTATTAAGAGGATAGCTAAATAGGAGTTGGACATCGTCTGCGTACATATGTATCGAGCAGTGTCGAACTATTTGAGGCAGCTCATTTATGTACAGAGAGAATAGGATTGGCCCGAGGATTGATCCTTGAGGAACTCCACTTGAGACTCTTATAAAGCTTGAAGATTGGTTATTAGCTACCACACATTGATGCCTACCTACGAGATAGGAAAATATAAGCTTAGCGGATTCTTTCGAGAACTTATAGGTGCTTTGGAGCTTTTGACATAATATGTTATGGTTGACTGTGTCAAACGCTTTGGAGAAATCCAGTAACGTTAAGAAGGATATACTTTTCTTATCCAAAGACTTTCTTATGTCATCAACTACCGAGAGCAGCGCAGTTTTACAGCTGTGCTTGGGTCGAAAGCCGGACTGGCAAGAGCTTAGAAGCATATTTTCAGTTAAATAGCTCAGGATTTGCTTTTTCAAAGACCTTACTCAAAAACGGTAAAATAGCAATGGGCCTAAACTCTGTTTCACTACCATTTTGTTTTTTTTTGGGATTGGAATTATTTTTGCCTTTTTCCAACTGGTCGGGTATTCAGAGGTTGTTTTTATTGAAAATATGAGTGAGAAACGGAAGTAAGTACGGGAGCAGTACTTTAATAAATCTAGGATCAACACCGTCAGCACCTGTTGCATTCGATTTTATTGAAAGTAGCGCCTCAACAACATCTTCATTAGAGAAACCTATAAAAGCAAATAGTTCATTAGGTGGAAAGAGGTCCGACGGCTCAAATAAAGGAACTGTGAGGCAGCAAATTTTTGGTTAAGTTGATCGCAATCAATATCCTCAGGAATTATAGGTTTGCCTTTTCCGACTCCAAGTTCTCTTATCGTTTTCCAAAGGTTTTTTGTTAGAGTGGATTGACTAAACTTAAGTTCTGGAAGGCCAAGCAATTGAACACCCGTTGAAGACGGGTGTATAGAACTTTAAAATTAAATAAAACACATAAAAATAATAAAATTGATTGAAAAGATAAGTTTGAATATAGTTTCGGGCATGTGGGCACCGCGGCTAGCTCGAATATAACGCAATCTGGAGGTTGGACCGATTTCTCTAGCAGCTGAGGCCGTATATCGGCAATACCGCAGCGAATGTTAGCTTCCCAGTCGTGCATTGTCTCTGGTTTATCGGCGTAGACTAGCGATTTCAAATATTCACAGAAAATAATCAAAAGGTGTTAAATCTTACGATATGGGAGCCCAATTCACACGTCCATTATGTACGTGAAGTTATGCGCTCTTCGTATGTTTCCTTCATCATCATTTTTGAAGAAATATGAACCAATGCACAGTGGTTTCTCCCATACGACAAAAATAAAAAAAATAATTGTTTTAATTTTTGCAATTCTTAACTTTTTATACTTAAGAAATGTTCAATATCACATGTTTTCAATTTCGTTTTCTCATCTGAAGTGAGCATATCACGTGTCTCTCTATGTACCAGAAAAATTTAACAAAAGTTTATCAATTTGAAGTGTAATCTATTTGTTAAACAGTTCAATTTACGCAAATTTTTTAGAATGGAATTTCAAGAGCAAAGCTGGTCTAGTACTTTGGTATCTTGTTAGTGAATTGTGTTTTTGTATTTTGAAAGTTATACCGTTACAACCCAGTGGAGTTCTAAGTTGCTCTGTTTTTGGAAATGTATGTAAAGTTTAAACATATTCCTGACTCTTACCTAAGAATAAAATGGTGTCTAAAATATCGACGCCAGGTCTAGTTTTTCGAAAAAACAAAACTTATCACCCACAATCACCCAGCGCCTGAACGAAACAATGAAGAAACGCTGAGGTGTGTAAGTTTGAAGCCCAAATCACAATGTCGCGTTCGAGCGGTCTCGCGTTAATGGGCTTTATATCGACCTTACGATAGTTTCTGTTCAAAGCACGAAGTCGAAATTTGCAAAACTAAATACCGCTTCAAGCTTCAGGCGTTCATAGGTTAGGAAGTATGACAAATAAAACGTTCTGTTTCCTTAATTCTCCCATTCACGAATTTATGATAGAAAGAATATTTAAAATTTAATTTCTTTTTATTTTTATTGTTTTATTTAGAAACACAAAATGTAAGAAACTACTTTGTTAACAAGATTGTGCGAACATGTAAATTAAAAAAAAGACCCCACACAATTTACCTTTTTAAGATTTTATTAAATTACATATACAATCATTATACAATGCATACTTAGCACTTAATATTGTAACAACTTAAAGTTTTTTGAATTGTTTTCTTTTTTTATTATCTCTTTATGTAATCATATTGACCCCCATCAATATTTAAATCTATATTTGTTTGTTCAGTAATTAATGGTACATTCGCCTCTTGTCATTTGACAATTGAATGTTCCTAACTGTTTCATTGTCATTTAAAGCTCTTTTTAATTCAGTTTCTTTTTTATATATGAACTCAGAAATATGTAATACATTCGATGTTAGCTTTAAGTGATTTACATGAAATAAAGTTTAATAAAATAAAATAAATAAAATTAATTTTTGTTGAAAAAAAATTAATTTAGCCATTTAAATCTTTTACATATATTAAACGTTAAAAAATTGTACTTTAATCGAACAGGCCATCGAATAGTATAATGTCAACACAGCTGTGAGTTGTCACAACGCACGCCCTAGTAGAGAGTAGCTCTACTCGGCCGTTGCCCAGAACTTTACGATATCTACGACAGCGTTGCCACTTTGCTGCAATAGCAGTAGATCTACTGCACTTTTCGCAAAAAATAAATCTGCTGCCACTAAATCCAATCTACTGCACTTTTTTGTTTGATAAACCTTCTCTTGGACAGCTGTACAAAAACCATGCATAAAAATAACCGGTGTAAAGAACGTCTGAACGAAGCCACCAACTTATTGTGAACTTGGCCACATTCTCTTTTGACATATCAAATAAGTTGGCTGCTTTCATTCATGAAGCAAATCTCTGTTTCTGTCTATGTTTCTGTTATGTTCTCGTTTTCTGCTAAACTAACGTCAGTGGAGGTCTTTACTAGGGAACCAAGACCTCTTATGTAAATACTATGATGCTTTAGATTGTCCAATATTTTGGTTTAATTTACTCGATACAAAAAACGCTCTGGGAGAAAAACTATATGTCTAACCTTGCGAGTATATGTTGATTTTGTGTTCACCTCCCCATAGTAGTGCTGTTGCAGAGCGAAAGTTTTCGATTGTAAGCCAAGTAAAAAATGAACTACGAAACAAACTTAACGTAAGTACTCTTGAGAATTTAATTTTTGAAGTGAAACTTCTTTAGCCGCGGTAGGGCAAATTTGCCTGAATCAGACGCAAAAGTGAAACGCTTTCCCTTCTCCAACGTCAACAGGCAGTAAAATCTATACATAGTATAAAAGGAAGTCCCAAAAATGTGCCTTTCTGTATGAACACGCTTATCTCGAGAACCACTAAACAGATTTAGTGGCGGAATTTATGGGCGTACTCAGACTTAGTTACTTACTTAGTTGGCGCTACATCTCGAGGTGAACCTGGGCCTGTTTCTCGCAACCACACACAGTGTTATATTTTTGCACGAATGGAAGGGACCTACAGTTTTTTGCCGACTCCGAACGGCGAGTTGAGAAGCTCAATCGTGACAAATGATACTCTCTGATGCTTGTCAGACATTCAAAAGAGGTGGCACCGTGAAGAAAACTCTTTAGGTGGGATTTAACCCGGGCAGCATTGCGTACTAGTCCAACGAACTAGCCATCACGGCCACGGCGACCACATGTACTCAGACTACTCCATTAATTATAGGAGCTGAGAATTCGAGATCGAACTGGCAGAAAATCAAATTTTCTGTCATTACACAGGCGTAACTCAACAATGCCCTATTGGATTTAAAACAAGTTTCACTTCTAACACGCGAGAGTCTTACGCACTTTTTTTTTTGTATGGAAATGAATAATGTCAGCAATGGTTCCTGGACACCCTCAGACTCTCCTGGGATTTTAGAGTATGTATTTTCAGAACTTTAGTTTTATTGATGGAAAGTTTATAGAAAACCATTAAAGTGATTAATTAAAGACTTTTAAGATTAAGTTTTATTACCTACTCGTTCAAAAATACATTTGTTATTATAGTTTAAGCAATTGATCTTTGTTTTTTGTAATAAAAATTCTACTGCGGAAAGATCCATTCTACTGCATTTTTTTTAATGATCTACTGCGCGCCTCTTTTTTTGAAGTGGCAACGCTGATCTACGATATAACGCCTGAGATAACATTTAAGAGCACCCCATATGTTTGCATTGTTTCTACTTTATCTGTCAACGCGAGAGCGCCCGAACGCGACATTGTGAACTGGGCTTGAAGAATCTATTAGTGACTTCATGCATGATAATGCTGACATCTGTCCATTAGATACTTATCTATGCCCTCTTGCCAATAGGCGAGTTGTCTGAAGAGGCAGATGAGTCAAAAAATAAAGATATAAAGTCCTTTAAACTTAATCACAACCGAAAAACTTCCAGAAAAAAAACCAATCAAGACTTGTTGAATCGTTTGCTGTAAAGATCTGACCCCTATGTAACAGGCTTAAAAAAACTACCCCAAAAAAATGAAACAAGTTTATCCAAGGATGTTTTATCTCTGCTGTCTGACAGCTAAAGATTCTGGTAATATTGTATGCACAGTTACTTAAATACTATAATCACACGTCTTTTCGATAATATTTATTTTTAACTAAAAATATAAAATACAGAAATGTACATACCTACTTGTACCTATACGTACATATATTTGGAAATATTTAGTAAGCAAAAGTACTACTACAAAAAAATGGTTCTTTTTTATTTTAAGTACAACTATAACTTTTAACCTTATGCTTTTATTGAACCGAACTCCATTTTTTAAATCATTATTAATAGTTTTTAAAATTTTCTAAAAATACATTTACATTGCATTATTTTAACATACTTACTTGAATTTCCATTTTTTTGCTTTATTTTTGTATGTAACGGTGCCTATATGTAATTAACTTATTATGCTATTTTCTAATACAATATAATGTCTTCTTTACGAAACAGTCGACTTAATTTACCAAAACTGATTATTTCAAAAGTTATGGATTGTTGACGCATCTCCCATAGAACAAAAACCACTGTGCAATGGTTCCACTAGCCCATAAAGCACATTTTTCGAGTTTTTGTGGTTGTAACGATGCACATAGGGGTATTTGCCTCGAAAAACCGATCAAAAATATTTTTTGGTCCTAATGAAGTGATACTTGCCCGAAACAACTTTAACAGCATTATTAAGCTTATTTCAGTCACTTTAAGGTATAATTCAATTTTAAGCTTGAAATCTCTTAATTTTTCCTACGTGCAAGACGGTTTATTGAGCAAATAGCTCTGAAGATGACCTTCAAAATCATTCTCTTTATACTCATTCAAAACATCATATAACTGTCTTTTAAATATAATGCGCAACCCAACCGATCCTTCAAGCAAAATAATTTATTTTCTGATAGAAAGTGTTCGATTTTCTTATTGAACTAGATACACATTAGGGGAGAAAAAATCTAGGGGGGCAGTTATTGATGTTGCTTCCTGACATCTTGCTCTATAAGCTGATACCAAGCAAGTTACCGAATAGCACCGAATTATATAACAAAGCTGATGCTGTGGCGAAGTGTGTGCATGAAAATGAAAAAAAAAGTACAGTACATTATGCCATGGGTATTTAACTACAGCTAGGAAAAAAAATTACTTCTCAACTCTGCATTTTGAAATACTAATTTATGAGCGGTTTTTCGATGCAAATACCCCTATGTGCGACGTATAGGTATGACTCTTGTGTAGTTTCTTCACACCAAATTTGCCAATTAAGCTTGTTGACGTAGCCTCGTCGCTGAAAAAAATTGCGCATGGTAAGATTCGCGTTCTGAATCCTGATTTTCGAAATAAACTTGCCCAATTTGCAAGTTTGTTTTGGTCACGGTGCAGTGGCAAACCAAACTGAGCACAAATAAGCTGTCAGCTGTCAAATTGGTTGTTGCTGGCAAAAGTGTTGCCAATTCCAAAAGCAAACTTTAAATTATTACCATTTACATACTTTAAAGTAGGCAAAACCGTTTTTAAACCTAATCAGATACCAGAAACAACCTGATAAGAGTAACTGGGGAGCGTATTTCTTTCAGCTAGGGGCGAAGATAGCCAGTAAAAGCAGGATAGTGCGCAACAGGATAATGGTCCAATCAACTTAACATGCTCCAATCCCTGTAATATTTTGTAATTATGTATTTTTATATTTTCCATTTTAAAGTTCAATAACATCAACGTTTTCGATTAGGCCCCATATAGCCCGGATCTGAACCCTATCTGGTCTACATGTAATTAAATTCCAAGTAACCAGGAAACATTTAGCCTTGGAATTTGGAAAGTTTCCATACTTGCAGAAATATTCAAAAATCAATGAGGATTCAATGAAATAAGGGTCTATTGCTATGAATCTTGGCGCACATTCATAGCTTTCATCCGTAGATATACCCAATCAACAGGACCCTATACTTAGTCCGATCTTAGTGCCTCTACTTGAACACACTAACTGTCACTTTGCTGTAACAGTTTTTTTGCTGTAATTTTTCCCTTATCAAATAATTCAGCTCACTTAACCCACCATCCTCGCCATACAGTAATCTCTTATCGACACAAGTCACACACGCATACAAGCTTTTCAAACCGCAAATCCTTGTGGCTTATCAAATCATGTTGGCTGTCAATTGCTAAGCTCCGAAGTTTCTCAACGCACCCCCCTTTGATAAATGGCAAACGAAAGGGGGAAACATCAAATTCACTCTGTGTTGGGGAACTACGAGTATTTCACAACAACAAATCGATATTTAAGTGATTTTTACCAGACAGCTGTTGTCTGCTACACTTAAAGTTTCGAAGAAGTAATTTTGTGGTTTGTACTTGCAAAACGTGACCATGACTTTTGGCTCCTCCCATGATTGTTTGTTCTTGTCATCCTGTCACCAGAAATGATTGAAAGTGTTTGCACAGAAAACAACAAAAAAAAAAAAGTAGAAAAACACAGACCAGGCACTCATAGAACTACTTCCCTATCAGTCCACTGCACGGATTCAATATAACAGCGATAATTTCTGCCCTCAATGGTATTTCAAAGTAAATATTTCGGTTCCTTCCAGCAAACCTCTCATATTTCGAGATAATAAGGGCAGCGACCAAAAAAAAAACTAAATAAACACATATCCACCCTACGTAGTAGTACCCATCCGGCTGGAGGGCACCACACCCACAATATTTGTTTCATATCATTTCCCATCCCACGGGGTGTGGTGATGGTGAATGTGGGTGCTTTTTGAGCACAGCTCCTTTCAAAATGCGTCGTGTCATCCTTCGTCGTTCCTCATTCTCTTTGCAAACGCATTGAATTGCTGGTTGCTGCTGTATTGCTGTCGTCATCGCCACCGCCACCGTTTTATGTGTATCGCCGCGTCGCGTCGCCCGTATGTCTGCTGTATTTCGATAAAAAGTCAAATATTTGCCAATATGCTTGCCGGGAGGTAAATATTTGTCATAAGCTGACATAAAGGGCGTGTTGCTTTCGAAATGGGTTTTCAAAAAAAAAATCGAAATGGATTTTTTTTTCTCTGTGTGGATACACAGGATCCTGAATATAATATTTTACCAACCAACGAGACGAAAATGTCACATATAAATAATATTCACTGCACTCTTGATAATCTGCTGCAATAATTATCCTGCCGAAGGAGCGAATGGAGTTCCAATCAAGAGGCAAAACGACATATGAGGTTGTCGCAAGATAATGCGGTGTTTATCTTTGCAGACTCGACCATAATTGAGTAAGGACATTTAAAATGTTTTAAACCAGGACTTACGAGGCTGCCGACTGGCATCCTTACTTATTTAAACACACTTCTACATAAGAAACTGATGATGTGGAATATCAGTCTTAACGCCCAGCAATTTATGTTATTCCACAAGATAACCTACTGGCAGCCAAAAGTCGAAAAATTCATTGTAAAGGTTTTCACCACTTAAGCTACATACAGTGATGGTCAGTGAAATCGCAGCACCCTCATTTTCAGTAACAAATATGATTTTTGGTATGATTTTTTTTTTATTTTCAAAGTTATATTTTTTTGCGATCAATTTTTGCATATAATAGTGTTTTCAAAAACAAAGCGCAATATGGTTTAAGTGCAGTATTAAAAATGCCTACGGACATTTCATTAAAAAGGAACCTTTTTTTTAGTAAAATGGGATTACTTGTTAAAAGATTAATAAGGACAAATTACATAAAAACAAACGAATTTATTAAACCAAATTAACTTTTTTTTTAAAAATATGTTGCGTTCCAATAATTTTACTTATTTATTTAGTACTTTGTGGACGCCCCTTTAGCTGCTATGACCGCGGCAATCCACCTTGGCATTGACTCAACTAAACTTTTGATTGTGTCGAATGAAATTTCTTCATACCAAATTTTTTCTAACAATATTTCTAGCTGTTTGCTAGAGGATGGCTTGAGTTTTGATATTTTAATCCCCATTGAATTCCAAAGGTTTTCAATGGGGTTTAAGTCAGGGCTATTACCGGGCCAGGTTAACGTTTTTCCACCTGCCTTTTCCAAAAAATCCTTTACCTGTAATTTAAATGAAGCATTTTAGAAAAAGTAAATTTAGATTTTTAACTGTAAATAACTTACAATTTTTGCACGGTGGCAGGGAGCGGAGTCGTCTTGGAAAATTATGTTATCAGCCTGCACGAGATGGCTTTCTAGAGATGGAACTAAACTTTTCTGTAATATGTCAATATATTTTTTGGTGTTGACTGTTCCACTTATTATCTCGAAATGTTCAATTCCATAAAAAGAAAAGCATCCCCAAACCATTTTACCAGTGGGAATCTTAACCGTTTTTCTGATACATACCGTCCGAACCGTGGAGGTTGAATTTACTCTCATCAGAAAAGATGACGTTTTTTTAATCCTCCTCAGTCCAACTTCGGTGATATTTTGCCCAATTTAACCGAGCCGACTTCATTTTTCTGGTCAGCAACGGTTTTTTTGCTGGTTCCTTGGCAAACAAACCTCCTTCTCTTAAACGCCTACTTATTTTTAGATTAGAGTTTTTTTCGAGGTCCCTTCAAATCTCCGGAGCTGTTTTAAAACGGTCACGGAGGCTCATTCTCAAAATATAACGGTCTTGTGTGGCCGACGTCTTCTTTTTTGAGCCGGAACCTTTCTGTCGCTCATAATTTCCAGGATTTTCGACATTTTTCTTTAAAACCCGGTCCACCGTCGTTATATAGCATCCTTTTCTCCTGGAAATTTCCCTCGCCGATAATCCACCTTCAGAAAGCCCCACAATCCGCGAATTTTCTTCTGCCGTCAACTTTGACATTTTAAACTATTTTTTTTTTTCAAAATTCAAATAAATTCAAATAAAATTGCGTTCTGTGTTTTGTGTTAAACTTTTAAGTGTGGTCCCCCGAATATTAAGTATTGCCAGAAGTAAATGCTCTTTTACTAGAATGTTATGTTTACCTGATCATACAGTCAGACGTCTGCTTTAGTATAAACAAATCTAATCTGCAAACTTTTTCGCCTGATTTTTCTAATAGGCTGGCATTTAGTCTGATGGATTCTTGTGTTCCAATTAGCCTTATACCAGGAAAACTGTAAGTCCTAGGTAAAAACTTTGTATGGTGAATTTATAGGTGACATTATGGCGCAGGAAAATGATACTAATAAAAAAAATTATAAAGCACACTTTCCCGAGATAAATGCGATTTTCACAAAAATTAATAAAAAAAGATTAAAAAATCTGTGTTTGAAGACCAATATCTCCAAAAATTAAAGTGCGCAAGTTAAATCATAACTCGTTCAAACTGTTTTTTAAAAAAGATTTTATTTTTCAATTTATGCTAGTCGCGATACAACTGCTCGTTTCTGATCCTATCTTAAGACTAAATTAAATTCTACCCACCTCAGTATCTGGCAAGTGTTTCTTATCTTTTTCTCGTCCACCAGTTATGTTGAGCTTGCAATTTCCGTGAGCTTGGGTGGCATTCGTTATCTTGTTGGTTGTGCTGATCTCAGCAATATGCCGTCCTTAACTCGCATGGTAATTTTTTTTCAACTGTGATGGGCACTAATCAATAGTATATGTTTAATACCCTCGAAGTTATAATTGAATAAATGTTGGTACCTTTTTCCTTACTTACTTACTTAGATCCTTTAACCCCCCGGGGGCATAGGGAGTCAATCACACCTGCGCGCCATCTTGTTCGTACTTCTGCAACGCGTTTAAGCTGACTCCAACTCATTCCTAGAGAGCTCGATTCCTCCTCAACTGTTCTGCGCCAAGTTTGCCTAGGGCGTCCCGCTGTTCTGCCTGATTGGGTGAGCGGATTCCACTGCATGGCGTATTTCGTAATGGAGTTGTTATTACGCCGTAGGGCGTGTCCAATCCACTGCCACTTTCTCCTTCATATAGTGCTGTTTATAGGTTCTTGGTCCGTCCTCCTATAAAGCTGTTCGTTGGAGATCCGGTTCGGCCAAAAAAATCCTCAAGATGATTCTTAAACATTTATTTACGAAGACTTGCAGCCTACGCGTGTTAATGGTATCAACCTTCCAGGTACTGCACCCATATAGCACTACCGATTCTACGTTAGAGCGGAACAGTCGCAGCTTGGTTCTTAAGCTGATAACATTACTTTTCCAGATTGTGGATAGTATACCGATCGCAGCTTTAGCCTTCCAGATTCTACTGCATATGTCCAATGGGTGCCACCGCGGTCAACCGAGACCACACTTCCTAAATATAGAAAGTTGTCGACTTTTTCGACTTCCTGCCCGGCAATGTTAAGTTGGCCGTTAAGGGCTTTTGTTTTGCCGGGTTTACCTTTTTGCTTGAAGGATATTTTTTAAACACCCTGTAGCTCAGTGGGTGTTCAAGGTAGAACCCTGCTCCTATACGATTTTTTTCATATCATTAACCAATGGATCAGATCCCAAAACATATGTATCCCAAACCGGACCACCCTGTATACCGTACCGTACCAGCTTTTACTGTACATTATAAATGTACCGACACTGTCTACTGACAAGGTTACTTTTTGGACAGATGCAAATACTTTGTTCAATGCAATTCGTAATTTCCGCTGTAGATGAAGTTTTGAAAGACAAAATTAGTTGAGCTTTTGTGAGCCATTTTCCTTCATACTATTCAGTCACGTCGGAGCTTTTGAGCGCATTAGACTCATTTGTTCTTTGACTTGATATCTTATTGTTTAAAATAGCCAAACGCGTGAGATCACCTGATATAGAGCGTAAATGTTTGTCCTTTAAGCGTTAAACCCGGTTATATAATCAGTTCTCATAACTCTAACAATGCGAACGGTTTTGGGAAACTTAACTAAAGGATTTTAGGTCCAAAGCTGGTTTTCTTTCAAGTGCATTCGTCGTTTCATGCAACCTATTCACGCCCCTACTCTCGAAAGAATCTGTCTTTGATAGGACCAGGGCTTAGCTACATGATTCTAGAAAATTATTGGATGAAATCTTCTCCTGAACGGTACCAGAACCTCATAAGAGATGAGATTCAAAGCTCGTCTAGGTCTAGACTATCACAGCTAAAAAATATGTTTAGCATAAGCCCAGGTTCCAGGCATAGAATCTGTTGTCTCTGAAGAATGTTCAACAAAAATGGTATCCTGTGGTACTCCAAAAGCAGATTTTATTCTTACACAAAAAAAAAAAAAAAAAAAAAAAACACCCTTAGCCTCTAATAGACTTCCATGTCATATTGTAACATGTCAATTGGCCAATCGCTGTACATGGAGTACAGCTCCAGGTATGCGGGATTGAAGTGTGCTGGAGGAACGAGCGGCAGTTCAACAACATGTGCCACGGCCACAAAGATGAGGAGAACTGCAAAGGAATATTTATTTTTATTTTTATAGACTTTCAAAGGAAACAAAAATATACGTGACTTACTACAGTGAAGCAGAATACAAGTTAGTTTTAAGTGAAACATCATGACTGCTGTTAAGCCAAATGCCGGCTTCACATCCACTGACTTTATATAGCCCTTTCAAGTCATTAACTTGTAAAGTGTACAGCGTGACTTGAAGATAAAAAGCTTTGCTTTAACAATTTTACGATAATAAATATATGATATCACACGACACGAACTTAACACGTGGGGGTAGAGTGTGATTGCAAAACACCAACTATGACCCCCACCATCCCCTAACAGCAACAACAAATGGGAGTCGTCCTTCCATCCAATCCGCAATGTAATTATCCTCCCTTGACATGAATGGAAATCGATTAGTAAAATGTCGGTGGGTGATTAACATAAATTGTCTGGACCATAAAACCGGACAGGGTGGCTAGCCGCCATCGTATCTATCAGATTGGAGGTGAGCTGACGTTATACCCGGGCGTCCTGCTCCTTTGTTGGATGTGCTCTCCTTGCTCATCATCATTGGCGTTCATTATAAATTGATTATGTAGTGTGTTAGGATTCATTGGTCGTGCAAACAACAAAACCAACAACCGGAGCAGCAGCAAAATATCCGGATGAGTAGCAACGCTAAAATACGAGAAAGGAAAACAAATAGGGAAAGTTAAAAGGATATGTTGTGCGGTAGCGGTAGCTATAAGCCCTGCAAATTGACAGAAATGATTACGGAGACTGTAGTTGGTAGGTAGAGGTGGTGATGTTGCAAGTGAAGGATTCAATTAAAATTTATTGCTTGTCAGACGGCTGGCGCTGCTGCAATCGAGTTGAACATTTTAATCGGTTGAATTAAAACAAACAAAGGACCTACATACGTACATACATACATATAGTATATGCGGGGCGCGCGTCCTAAACAAAGTCTGTTCTAAATTAGAAGATAACGACTTTAAACAGACACATGGACAGGGACACCCATTGTGTGTTGAGAAATGTTTAAGTAATTGGATATCAAGTGAATTCATCTGAAGATTTCAATACGACCAAAGGAAAGGAAAGGGGATCAGGACTCGTTAGAGACCCTCGAGTGCTAAAAAGGAGCATGGACATCATCCCACCATGAAACAGAGAGTTATTTGTAGGAAAGGGGCACAGATCGAATGGAGTGATATCTGGAAATGCGACATTGAGGCGACAGAGTGATGTAATTTATACTGACTTTGCTAGAGCTTTTGACTTATCAGAAAATTTTAATTTCCAAACTGAGTAGGTTAGGCTTTCACCCCAGCTTTCTGGAGTGCAATATTTTTCAATTATGTTTATTTGTGATTTGATAATCAATCATATCGAATGCCCTTTTTTACTATCATTAATTGGATTGTATGCACATCAAGAGTACCTAGAAATCTATATCTATTTTCCACTAGCTTAAACCTCGCCCGCCGCCCGCTTCGGAAGGTAAAAAATTATTTTTTAACAATTTGGGTAAAATTAAAAAAAATTATTGCAATGCTTTTTGGTTAACACTTTCTTGTTGTTTTTTCCAAAAAGTGCAGATGGTTTTTTCGACTCAAGAACATGCAACGTAGAGCTGGCCATGCGAGAAATCTGGATTTCCCTTGCTTTATACCACATTTCTAAAGATTGTCCTGGCGACTTATTTATGGTAACGGTGAATGCAAGGCGAACAGGGAATTGAAGACGCCTTAATTCAAATGGCATATCAGTGGCCTATTTCACCAAATTACAATTACAATCACAAATTTGTAATAGTAAACTACAATTACAAATTTGTAAACCTAATTTCTGTTTCACAAACTGCAAACATATTTCCAGTAAATTTGTAACAAAGAGGAAATAAATTGTAGAAAATAAAGTTGTAGTTTACAACTACAAAAAAATTACGTTCCACCGCTTATTTGCCAGACTTGTAAACTACAATTTTTTCTCACAATTTTGTAAGAGTCTGACGAGTTAATAGCTATGAATAAGCAAAGCAAAATGTTCGTTGTAAGTTTAATCCGCGATAAAAAAGAAGTATTGTTCGGTGAATTTTCAAATATAGTGACTCATATTGCCAAAATAATTGAGTGGCAAAAAGTTTATGACACTATTTCATGGTATTGTAATTGAGGAAGATTGGAAATATATTCGAGATGTTGTTTGGCATCGACATACGCTGATTAAAACTCATTGGGTGAATCAATATTAATTAGGGCTCCGTGGATATACACATGGCATACCTTTAAAAAAATTTGCTAAATTTTAAACTATAAATACATATTTATATGCATTCTGTCAAAGAAGTACCGGTAATTGGTCAGTGAAATACAAAATATTTATTATTCATTTGAATTTATTGTATTGTCTTAAAAGTACCTTCCGAAATAGGTACCTAATACACTTATGCCAACGAATAATCCAATCAACTAAAGATTTTTTAAACGCATTTTCCGGAACCGACTTCTGTTCTCACCGCGAATTTTCTTTTATGTCTTATAATGACCGAAAACGGGTGTCTCGAAGTGGTCATGATATTGTTCGCATTTCTAAGCCAGTGTAAAACTGTACGAAACTGCTGCCTCGATGTCAAAAAAAGTTATTAGCAATCTGTGTCCAATAATTGTTATTATTTCCTCTGCCTTTATAGGATTTAGACGAAACTTTTTTGTTGAAGGCAAAAGAATCTGAAATTTCGTAGCTTATATCCGACCGATAAATTTTTCATCACCAAAATAAATCAAATATTCACTTGTTTTACTATCGATGCTTCTATGCCTACGCCGCACAGTGTTCCGCGTAGTACATATTAAGTGGACAAAAATATTTTTTTGACTATTTCATGTTTTTCTTATGAGTTAAGTTTTTTGTAATAAAAGACTTATGTTTTACTTTACTTATGTATGTTTGTATCAAAATAAAAACTGACCCGGGGCAAGGTGGGGCTCATATTTAAAAGTCTATGCAAAAAAAATAAAAAATGCCTCAAAAAAACTTACATCTTATAATTAAAAAAATCTTTAAAAAACAGTTTAATAGACTTTCAAAATTTATTAGAATAATCTATTCACTTTGATTACTTGAATCCATATCAATTTGGTTTAATTTTTCACACAAAAAAATTAAAAAATTAATTAAATACAAATTGAACACTAATTGTGCACTCGACCTGTTATGGTAACACACTCCACTTTGACTTGCTCTAAAATCATTTCCACGCTCTAAAATAAAGAGAAAATGTGATTTACTTATCTTTCAGTTATCCTTTACAAGAATTGTGTCAGCAAGTACTCTCAATTTTGTCATGAATTTTTTGAATTTTGTCCACTTATTGGTGTGAAATGGAACACTGTGCGCCGCAGAGATTTTTACTTTCAAAAAGGGATTTCTATGTACAAAGCACAAATTGTACACGAAATTACAGACGATCTTTCATTTGTAGAATTTTTTCAATAACTGAACAAATTTGTAAAGTACTTTCATTTGGTGAAACAGAAAACTAAAAAAAATATCAATTTTCACAAATTTGTAAATTGTAAACTACAAAAGAAATTGACTCTTGGTGAAACGAAAACAAAAATATTTCTACAAATTGCCCTTTGTAAACTACAACTACAATTTTGTAACACATAAATTTTGTGAAACCGAATTAATCGATATTTCTACAAATTTGTTAAAAAACCACTTGTAAAATACAATTTGTAAGTTGGTGAAATAGGCCACAGATGCAATCATTGGGATGCGAGGAATCAAAACGTCTTCGCCTTTGAATTTTCCATTAAAAATTGTTGCTTCTATCACGTTTCCCTATATTTTTTTGACGGCAAGCCTGTGGCCTATTTCACCAACTTACAAATTGTAATTTACAAGTGGTCTTTTAACCCTAGATTGCTAATCTATTTCAGTAGGCTGTTATTACTAATCTTCGTCGATTCGGCTACGAAACAAAAAAGTACAATTTTTTTAAAAATATTTGAAGGAAAACGATTTTTTTGAACTTCATAAACATTAATTCATTTATTGCCTATTATTATAAGTTATAAACAATAATAATACTGTACAGACTTTATCTTGATTTTGGTTTTATATGCAGTGTCTTCAGATGCAGATAGTCATTTTATAAGCAACCAAATTAGGAAACAAAAACAGAAATTTAATTATTCATATTTCTTAGAATCAAAAGATAATAAAAGGATAAAACAAAAAAAAAAATACAAAAAAAATTCAAATGACATTTTTTATACATGAGTGGCATACTTCAACTTTGTGCTCACCACAAACGACTTTTCGGCACTTGAGACATAATGATGTACTCATCCTTCTCTTTGATGATGGACAAAAGGTACAAATCTTTCTCTTTCTATTTTCTGGTTGTCCTGAACTAGTTCCTGGTTGATTTGAAGCATTCAATTCTAATATATTATTTATGACATCTCTGAGAGAAGTTTGAATTGTTTTTTTCTGCAATCGTTTTTCCATCCACTCTTTGGTCAACGAATTATTAAAATTAATTCCCTCATAAATTTACGACGTGAAAGTGGCTCTTTTTTTTCACTAAACATATTTGCACAGTAAATTACATAACTGTTAACAAAAGCTATATTTAAAATGCCGTACAACATACACTGAGGCCATCTTCTGGTCTTGCGGCTACATGTCATACATAACAGAGCACATTTGGTCCAAAGTGTCGACTCCTCCTTTAGTTTTATTATAAAACTCAACCATATTTAGTTTCTTTGTTACTGGATTTATGTTAGCCTCTTCTTCAGAAGTAGATAATAAAAACACAACTTTGTTAGCCTTAGGCTTATAAGATAGAAGAGTAAGAGGACCGTCAAAGCAAAACATGGATGTTCCAATAAGTCTGTTTCTATTGTTTTGAATTTCGGGGGTATTTCCCGTTTGTTAGATCGAATTGTTTCTAATTGAGTGAGTTTATATGGTTCTTTTAGTAGGGCTTTTGCTAGGGGCACTGATGTGAACCAATTGTCGGTGGTAACGTTCCGATTTGTACCATGTATAGATTTAGTTAGCTCCTTAACGTAAAACTCACCCAATGGTAAGCCACCTGAATTAGTCCCAGAGCCCAAATTTGGCATCGCGTTAATCATGTATTTGGTTGAATTGTCACACATCATTACAAGCTTTATCCCATACTTTGCTGGCTTATTTGGGATATACATTCTAAAACTACAACGTCCTCGAAAAGCCAGCAATTGCTCATCAATTGTGACATAGCTACTTGGCTTATAATCTCGTTCGCACTCATCTATAAACAAAGACCAAATTTCTCGGATTGGTGCAAACGAATCGTGAGCACGGCGCTCTAGACGAGTCGAATCTCAAACAATTGATGAAGAAGTCGAACCTGTCCGCATTCATCATGCTCTGTAGCGGTTTCCACAATAAGTGCTGTCAAAAAGTTCTCGGGACGTAAGATGGTTATCTTTTTAAGCTGCTGTAAGTACTAGTATACATAATAGAGCTTTAAGTTCAGTTCCATCTACAGGTGATTGCGTCAAACGTATTTGTTAATACTTTTGTGACTGAACTCCAATTTCCACATTCGTATAGGTGACAATTTTATCAATGATATTACGAGTGATAAATAGTTCAAAACATAACAAAGGATCCAACAATTTTCGACAATTACGGGAAGGTCCTGGTTTAACATGAACAATATTTCTGCCTGGCACTTTCGCAGACTTAGCCCGTATGGTGGACCACTTGTGCTTATTCTTGCCCCTTAAACCTGGTGCAGCACAATTAATTATTGAATTATTTACCTCTGCTTGTGTGTTTTGAGAACTTTCTTGAACGTATGTTACATTTGATAATGTAGAAGCAGACTCAGTAACGTTCGCTCTTTCCTCCAAATCGACATCACTATCATTATCCGTCAACTGCTTCTTGATAAACTGCGTCTTCTATCTCACTTCCTGAATTTTCCTCATTCTCAGAATCAGCATTCAACATTTGTAAATACTTGCTTATTTGTTCGTCGTTCATCTGATGGAAAATTAAACGTAAAATTGAGAAGTAAAAATAAAAAAAAAAAAAATTTTAACAAGAAAAAAGTCACGTTATTACTAACCTTCGTCGATTCGACTACGGAAAGTCGTTATATCTGTATAACGGTTGCGTAAACACTCGCACTGAATGCGTCACCTTTGACAGATCAACACTAAATGAGCATATATGGGGAATGGGCGAGATCGGAATACTGGGCGAAAAGAAAACAAGAGAAATTGGAACAGTGGTAGTCGATTCGACGAAGATTAGTAATCTAGGGTTAACATATTTGTAGAAAATTCGAGTAATTCGGTTTCACCAAATTTTGGTGTTACAAAATTGTAGTTGTAGTTTACAAAGGGAAATTTGTAGAAATATTTTTGTTTTCGTTTCACCAAGAGTCAATTTCTTTTGTAGTTTACAATTTACAAATTTGTGAAAATTGATATTTTTTTTAGTTTTCTGTTTCACCAAATGAAAGTACTTTACAAATTTGTTCAGTTATTGAAAAAATTCTACAAATGAAATATCGTCTGTAATTTCATCTACAATTTGTGCTTTGTACATAGAAATCCCTTTTTGAAAGTAAAAATGTCTTTACGGCGTAGGCATAGAAGCATCGATAGTGATACAAGTGAATATTTGATTTATTTTGGTGATGAAATATTTATCGGTCGGGTATAAACTACGAAATTTCAGATTCAACGAAAAGTTTCGCCTAAATCCTATAAAGGCAGTGGAAATAATAACATTTATTGGACACCGATTGCTACTAAGTCTAAAAAAAAATCTTTTCATTGACATCGAGGCAGCAGTTTCGTACAGTTTAACACTGGCTTAGAAATGCGAACAATATCATGGGACAGCAGACATGCACGGCATATTTAAATCTACGGTATGCAGATGTGTCAATCCTGTTTGTGCAGCCATCGATGATGTTTTTTTTTTTATGAAAATAGTGTGCGTTGGCCAGAGGAACACGAAAACATCTGTGAACGGGTCTATAATACTGGCGGTAAATATTTATTATTTTTTGTAAATACATTCTGTCAGAAAAGTACCGGGAACTGATCATTTAAAAAGCCCGCTTAAAGGAATAGTGAAAATGCTTTTTGTCGCTAATTTGGCACAACTGACCTCTATCCGTGATGTTTGAGAGCCAGCTGTCCTTTAATTTGTTTACAGTGCCCGATTTTCTTAAGTGGGGCTATCATTGTGATCGAATTTCTGGCCAGAAACTCAAAAAATATCATCTGATAACCTCCGTATTCAGCTGATATGGCTCCAGCTTTCTCTTTCCAAATCTCAAATTACCACTTCGAGACACCCATTTTCGGTCAATATAAGACATAAAAGAAAATTCGCGGCGAGAACTGAAGTCGGTTCCGGAAAATGCGTTTAAAAAATGTTTTTTGTGACTTAGAAGTAATAAAATTAACTTCAATGAAGAATTTAATTCTAGTTTATGGAGAATATTTTTTAATCTAAATATTCCTTTTGGAGAAAAAAAACATTTCACTTTTATATGCGCATATTTTCTAAAATATATTCTCTGCAGGTCTAAAATATTCCACTAGTGGAATGGGACTGCTCAAAAGTCTTATGAGCGCTCATAAATACGCACTAATAGCGGTTGGTGAATAGGCTTGTGAGGCTCTTAACTTATGAGCGGTCGATAGCTACCGGCCTTAGTTCTTTTTCAATGTTTTTGAATACTTTTTTGTAATTTTTTGCATATCACCTTTGTACCATAATTATCTACATTTAAAAAAAAAACAACTAAACTGGTGGAAAATTACGGGTGGTAGAGGGGAAACATACGCATTTTGCCACTTAGTAGTTATAATTGCGAATACAAATTCACAACATAGCCCATCTCTAGTCGCTATCCATGTAAAACTGAGCATATGCTTGATAAAGCAGTCAATCACCAATAGGCGTGTCCAGTCTAGTCCAGTCTTATTTTTGCACTAAAAGCTTCTTCGAAGTCTATATAGGTTACAAAAGAAACACGCCTATTGAAAACATGTTACGGAAACATGTTTAGGCTATATAGATTTGAAAAGAAAACACGCTTTTTGAGAAAATTATGGTTGCAATGAACTTAATCCTAGATGCCCTAGGCTTAGACCCTAGAGACTTTACTTATAAGATTTTCATCTGAAGGCGTGTTTTTTTCAAACCTATACAGGCTAAGCATGTTTCCGCAACATGTTTTCAATGTAAAATACAACAAAACCTTAGCCTGGATAATTATCCAGTCTTATTGTTGTATGGAAAGCTTTTTCGAAATCTATATAGGTTTGAAAAAAACGCGCCTTAAGTAGAGATTCGTGAATAGGCGTGTTTTTTTTCGAATCTATATGGGATTAAAAAAAGCTAAGGTTTTGTTGTATTTTACATTGAAAACATGTTCCTGAAACATATTTAGTCTACTGATACTGATTTGAAAAAAAAAAAGCCTAACAAACTAATTTTTGCGTTAGGCTTTGGTGGTAGTTCTTAAGTTTATATATTTTGAATTATACGTAATCTGGCGAGAGCAATAGATATACATATGCACTAATTTGATGAAACAAATAAATAAATAAAACCGTGTGACTTGCGGCTATTCCCTAAACTCAAAAAACCGCTATATTCTCTAATGTTCTGTACATCTATTTCTAAGTAAATGAAGGGTTTCTCGAGGATTGGGCAAAATTAGCATGTGACAGTAATTTCAACCTAAGGCTGACGTTCAGTGAATAGTACACACCGCTTAAATTAAAACTCAGCCCGCTGCTATAGAGTAAGGGCATACAATGCAAACGAAGCTCAATCATAGCAACATAAAAAGTACTATAGTAAACTGAGTCACACCGAAAAAACGTATTTCTTGGCTAACAACGCTATTGAATAGATAATAACGATCTTAAGGATAAGGGCGAAGTTATGAATAATAGATCTAAATTATATAATATCCCGCATCCTCCTGAAACACTCATATATGATCACTGCAAGCTCAAAGGAAGAGGGTGTGTTTCATTTGATTACCATATTCATATGTCTCATCCTTAACAAGCTTTTCTTTAAAGCACGTACATTAAAGTTAGAAGAAGTAATAAAGTTCCTAAATGCAAGCTGCGATTGGGATCTACTGTACAAATACACCAGGTTACACATATGTGTCCGCCTAACGGAGGTTTCACTGTACTGAATCGCTTGTTAAATGGTAGATATTAAGCCACAATTTCTGAGACTAACAATCAAACCTTTCAACATGTAGAATGCTTGCTTTATCAAAAAGCGTATCCCAGTGGGTTCAACCTTGAAACCATCACCATCGTTTCTCATCTCTCCAACTGGGATCGACATTTATGTACGTTTCTTTACTTACATACATATATAATACCACTTACAGTATTTTCTTCAGCAACATAATTTAACGGGAATTTGTGCGAGCGTTTGTATTTATTTCCCAAAAAAGGCTAAATCATCAAATAATAAACAATTAAATTCGCGGTAAATTTGTGTCAAAGGATTACGTTACATTCGATATGTTATTTGTCTTCAGACTCCTTCTCTATCAGCAATGTGAACGTGTAAGGATCTGAATTTCATCGCATACCTACTTCTTCTTTTCATTTAACATTCTCTTCTCTCTCACTTGCACATTTCACTTTTCTTAACAAATTAGTTGTCGCATTTTTCAAGAATGATACTCCACCTCCCGCACCGGCATTCGCATTTAGAACTTGGAATTCATAAATTTAGCAAAGGCTTACATTACTCACTGTCGAATCCCTTAACAAATACAAAAGTCATCCTTCCCTGGACCACGCACCTGAAGAACTTTATAGGCGACAGATGGGGAAGTATATTCAAGTTGTATAACATAACCTAAAAAACCAACCACTAATGTTGGCGCAAACAAAAGAAGACACCGTGAGGTGAGGATGACGGTGAAGATGAAGATGAAGAAATTATTCCCCCCGAAGATTTTCCTTGTTAACTCTCGGTGAAATAATTTACATATGGGTGTGTGCAAAACCGGGATAATTTACATCCTCATTAAGAACACCAACATTAGAGGCGAATAAGCGAAAAACAAAAAAAAAACATTTCCAAGGAGCAAAACAAAAACCAAACCAGAGAATTTGCTGTTCTTCACCAAAAGACGGAAATCTTGGCTTTTGAGTGTTTGTATGTGTGCGTTGAACGGAATTTAATCCTCTACGGTATGTTGAACTTAAAGTGGAGTAAATGAGAGGTTAGAAGGTGGAGGAAACGATATGTGTATCATGAATGTATGTATAACGGTGTGTTGGGAAATGTAATGCGGTGTCAATTAGTATGGCGAAAATGTCATGCGAAGGGAGGTAATTTTATATCCTTTTGAATAGGTGTCCTCAATTATGTGACCTAGTTGAATGAAAGCCGGTCTCATGGTAACGATTTTACTCTCACACTCACGTTCTAAATGGCGCTGCAGCCTGATTCTCAATTCTCAACAAAAAAGTCTGACCAGAGGTGGAAAAAAGGAGGTGGAAAAGACATCGTTTTCTGGTGCAGTCCGTTTATATAAAAGATCTTGAAATTTACCCTAATACTTGCTTATTCAGAAATCACAATAAAAAATTGCGATACTTTGCAGTGTTTCAAGATATCGTCAAGTAAAGCTTTTTTAAAATACTGAAAGTAAAAGGTTGCCTCAGTAATTTTTTTTTGTCCTATTGTTCCTATTGGACAGCTTGGGGAGAAAGTCCAAGAAGCCCGAAAAAAGATATCAAGCGATTTCAAGATAGTTTTTCAAGAACATTTTCAAGGCAACTAAATATGGAAGATACTTACTAACTTAAGGGGCTCCCGAGTCCCGGCCCGTGAAGAGTCTCTGCCTGAGACACGGCAGCCTTCCACTATCTTCGATCCCGGGCACGCTGCCTCTAGTTGTCTAGATCAAGCGCACTCGCATGTCGCATCTGCGATAGCTTGATCCTTGAAACGGAGGTTTGGTCTTCCTTGTCGTCTCGAACCTGAGGGCTGTGATTCGTAGATCCTCTTTGCTGGAGCATTGTTGTCCATTCGCTCGATGTGGCCGAGCCAGTGTAGTCGACGTGTTTTGGCTTTTCGGACTGCATCCACATCTTGGTACAGCTCATAGAGTTCGCGGTTGTATCTTCTCCTCCATTCGCCCTCCTCGCACGGGACCGAATATCCGACGAAGAATATTTCTCTCGAAGTGTTCAAAATCTGCTCTGCTTTCCTGCTTATCGTCCAACACTCGGCTCCATACAGTAGAACTGGCAGGATCAATGTGTTGTAGAGCATGGTCTTTGGATTTGCCTCAGTGTGAAAATTTGGTCGATCGTCGATCTGCCGGGCCGGAAGCCACACTGGTACGTGCCGATTAGTGTGCTGCAGAAAGGTTTCAGACGTTCACACAGTACGTTGGATAGGATCTTATATGCGACATTGAGCAGGGATATGCCTCGGTAGGATCGCCTTTCTTGAAGATGGGGCATATAGAGCTGATAGTCCAGTCATCGGGCATGGCTTCGTCCACCCATACTTGGTTGATGACTTGGTGCATGCACCCTACCAAAGCATTACCACCAGCTGGTAGAGTGCTGGAAGTGCTGCTTAAACAAATCTACTATTCCCTGCGCTTCGGTGACTAGGTTTCCTTCACTGTTTCGAAGAGCCTGCGTTTCGGGCTTGAAGCCTACTGCCAGTTGATTGGCTTTGCTAAAAAAAACATCCGGATGTTGTTCCTATCGCAGGACTCTTCGATTTCCATGAGCTGGGAGACTGCGTGGGCCGTTTTCTTCTTACACAGGATCTTCTTCTCCTCCCTTCTTCTGGCTCGATACTCTTCTCTTGCTGTCCTTGTTTTGCGTTGCAGCGCTTGCACGTGTGCATTTTCTGTCACCTTTTTCAGACGCACGCATTCATCATCTTACCAAGGGCTCTTTTTAGGTGGTGACTGGTAGCCTATGGTGGTCTCTGCTACCCCTTTAATGATGTCGCGATACTGGTTCCACAGATTGTTTGTGGATGGTGAATGCACAGCGGAGAGTCTCTCGCTCAGGCGCTCTCTGTAGACTCAGGCTACTCCATTCGTGCTAAGGCTTCCAACGTTGAATTTCTTTTTCTGGGCGGTTCGCAGCTTCTTCTCGTTGGATAGTCCAGCTCTGAATTTAGCTGCGACAAGATAATGGTCAGATTTGACATTTACCCCTCTGAAGGTTTGCACATTCAGAATGTTGGATGCGTGCCTCGCATCTATTAGCACGTGGTCCATTTGGTTGGCGGTTCGACCATTTGGAGAGCGCCAGGTTGCTGTGTGGATTCGTAGTCTTGGAAACCTAGTGCTTCTTATCACCGATATCAGTAACTCGCTTCGGGAATGTGAGCGCTGCCGTTGGCCTAGTAAGGGCTCATCCGACACCATCTCTTTTCCAAGACCCTGACTAGTCCATATAAATCCTTATCGACCTGAGCTCCGAATATGTCGGAGTAGCTCAAATAAGGTTTTGTTTCCGTTCTGGAAGTCTAGCGCCACCGTTGGAACTGGAAGAGGTATTCGGTGTCGAATTTGAAGAAAAAGGGAATTTGAAATTCGACAGAAAATTTAAATTTGAAGAAGATAAATTACGGAACAAACAAGAATTGAAGAAACAAGAATTTATTTAATATCTTCTTGGGGCTGAGTTTTGCTTGTTTATAACTCTATTATCGTTCCTGGACATTCTAATAATATTTTTTATTGTTTCTCGAGCTATTTTTAAATTTTAAATATTTCTCTCTGGCGTTTTCCACTCATAAAGTGCTTAATAATTCATTTTCGTAGCTCTATTGGATTTTTGTAACTCTATGATTTTGCAAAATTTAACTAAACGAATAAATTACACCGGCGTCAACGACTTCTGCAGTTGCGTTCTAATGTGGAAGAGTAAAACGGAGATAAAAAAAAATTACAGTGTTAAAAGTTAAAAAAAAAAACAGTTATTTGAGAAGCTTTTGCTATCTGGGCCATTTTCACTGTGAGGTGAATTTCGTTCTCTTCTCCCTTATTTCCTCTTATTTCGTTGCTTTTAGTATTAAATGTTTACATTTTTCGTTGCTTTTGAGACAAGAATATAGCAGTCAATTAAATTTGACCATTTTCGCTATTAATTTCGTTGGATTTCCTAGATTTTTTCTCAGGAAATGTACTTAGTTTGGGGTGGGCCATTTTCACTGTGAGCCACTGTACATATAAATATATATTTTTTTTTACAAACGCATTTCCGATATTCCGGGGGATTCCCCCTTTTTTTACGCATCATATGAATGTACGTGCATACATACACACAATCAGCCCTGCCACTTGTAATTTCTCCCTCTCTTTCCTTTTTGTCCCAATTTGGAGGTTATTTTTCAAGCACTCCTAGTTTCCCAATGCCACATGATCCAATTCAGAGGTGCACCGTATTCAGAGGTTCGCTAATATGAAAAAAAAACCGAGTGCGGTTCATTTCGGAGGTGCCCCAATTAAGAGGTTTTACTGTAGTTTTTTCAAAGTCTCAAAGTCGCAAACAGTTCCTCTGGGATGCCTTGCAACGCTTCCAACTTTTCGTAGTTTGGTTATGTTTCCTTTTTGCATAAACATATTCTGGAAAATCAATATTAACTGCAAGTCAACCGAAATGAAATTTCAAAAACAAACTCAAGATGCATGCTGCATGCATCATAGATTCTACAGTTAGGGGACATTCTGTTTATCAGTGCAACGTTAGACCCAGGTTCTCCTCTCCCTTCTTCTTATTCCCTTATATCGTCATCGTCCTTAAAATTCTGTGATGCTACTCCTACCTTGGCATATTAAATCCTAACATTGTATATGTGTGAGTATTATTTTCTTTTAACTTTTGAAAGTCCAAGTCTCAACCTCCTGGTTCATCTTCATTGAGGAACTTGAGGAAGACATGCCTCATTCAGGGTTCTTCTCTCTCGGAAATTGGTTGTAAAGAAGGAAAACTTCAGAATTTTCATGCAAATTAACTTTATTATATTCTTCGTGTGGTCGGATGCACAGGAAATTCGTACTCCACTTGGGGTGAGGAGTGGGATGGAGTTGTTGTGCATTTTTTTCTTTTTTGTTGAACAGAAATGCTAAAGTGGATGATTACAACGATGCTCATTATAGGGAGATAATAAATTAAGAAATGAGTAACAAGATTGAAGACACAAGTTTATGGCAAAGATTGTCGTTACATTAAAGTGGACACCCGGAGCTGATAAAGTTTCAGACTTTTGTTAGTTTTTCTGGTAGATACTAAAAAGCGTAGAGTGGTGGTGTAGGCATTTTCATTTTAGAACCTTCCCGAAGGATGAAAAGTTGGGTGTAAACCGCCTTGGCTCGCGCAGCCGCCTGGTGACACCTGTGGATTATAATGTCTGTCCATGTCGGCTCTATCGAAAGTAAAATCAAGTTCGAGTTGGGACTGGCGCATTTAGTTTTAGTGTTCCGTACGCAAGCTCGGTATATTTTGAATCTATGTAACGACACTATAGTATGTAATATTATACTAAGTTCAAATGATAATCAAATGCATACGAAAATAATTAAATGGTGAATGTGAACAAGATCATATTTTTTTTCGAGCTTACGTTTCCCCACCCTGTATAGTTGTTTCACAATATTTTTAAGTGAAACGAAGAAGTTCCTTGTTTTGGTTTCCTTTAACTTATGGAAATGAGAATAGCTATACGGATAATATCCAGGCACTGTCTTTTGGGCAAACACACCATGATGCTCGGACTTAAAGACATGGATGTTTGCAGATAATGCAATGATATATTTACAAGATGTATCAGAGAATATCGCACATATTCTGTGTAGATGTCAGGATACAGCACGTAGAATTTTGAAGGGTAATACAAGGCTTTGAGGAAACTGTGGCGGTTTAGGTACCATCTTTGGATGGATTCTAGGGGATCGCGATGGGTTCAATCTGGTGCCTGGTGTTTTGGGATGGCTCAGCCTCTCAACCCCTCTTAACCTATGTAAAGCCATATCCAGGAAGACATGGCCCGTTTACAAAATAACAAAATAAATAGATCACGCGACCTGATCAACAGATCGAGAGCTGAGACCGTCAGAATTGTAGTAATCAGTACAGGTCAGTACAGGCATTCGGCACCCACGCTTCAAGGTTAGGTATCCCTTTTAACCTCCACCGCCGAAGTTGTAAAAATACAAATACGGAGGAAAATCTTTTCCATTTCCTCTGTGAATTCACGGCACTAGCTAGAGCCAGACAGCGCACCCTAGGCAACTGTTGGCCATACAATTCTGTAATCTTATTCAGTTCCTCAACTCCACGGGATGGATTTGAACGCGTTGGGGTCACAATCCCGTAAACCCAAAATCCCGAAAAACGGAAATCCCGAAACCATTTTTTTTGATTATCAAAAAAAATCCAAAAAAAAATGGTCCACTTATAATTGGGTTGTCAGGGGTTAGTGGCGGGGTGAAGGCTGCCAACCCAATGTATTCAAGTTCTATTTAAGATCCTCTATCGAACGAATACTCACTCATTCTTTTTTTTATGCCTATTAAAAAGAAATTACCATTTTTATTTGTCCCTGGGCAAAAAATTCAGATAACCTTTGGCGATTTGTCATCGTCCAAAAGCAAGCTTTTATTTTATATTCAACTCATTCTTTTTTTTTATGCTTTAGGACATCACGCGGTCGGCTCTAGGACTACTAGCAAATTTCATATAAAAGGACGTGATTTTTATTTAACTGACGCAAGGTTGTCACTTAATTTCACTCAAGAAGTTAAAATCGATCCCACCATCTGTTCATCGATTTCAAGGCCGCTTATGAAAGCATCTGGAGGGATGAACTGTATTAAGCCATGTCTAGTTTTGATATTCCTGCTTTACTCACCCATCTGTACAGAATGGCGATGGAGAAAGCTCGCTGCTCCATCAAGGTCGGTAATGACCTCACCGATACCTTCGATGTCAAAAAAAGGATTCAACAAGCTGACGCACTGTCTTGCGACTTCTTCAACATCATACTTGAAAGAATTGTTCGAAACTCACAAGCCGACCCACAACGAACGATCTTTCAAAAGTCCGCATACGCCGACGATATTGACATCATTGGTAGAACACAGCAAGCTGTCACCGGTGCGTTTGCGAGTATAGAAATGGAAGCGGCTAAAATGGGTTTGGCGATAAGCGAGGGCAAAACAAAGTATATGCTGTAAGCGAAAAGGGACACGACGAATTTGACAGAACGTCACAATAGATAGTTACAACTTTGAGGTAGTAAAGGACATTGTCCACCTCAGCTCTGCTATAATATCAAAAAATGACATCTCGTCGGAAATCAAACGTTGTTTCTTTGGACTAAGAAGGCAATGGCGTTAGGTCTTATCGCCCAAAGTCATAACGCCCAAATTGGAAAATGTCATAACGCCCAAAAACCGACACATCGCCCAAAATTCCAAGGTGTGAAGCATCGCAAAGCCCAAATGGAATGACATAGTACCGTACCACGCGGCGCCGCAACCGTATCGCGAAGAAAATGTCATAGCTCCCAAAATATATTTTGGGTGATATCGAGCGAAAATATATTATCTTATGAAAAAACGTCATAACACCCGAAAGCTATGTCATAACGCCCAAATTTAACAACAGCAAATATTTTGGGCGTTATGACATTTTAAGATTCGGGCGTTATGACTTTGGACGATAAGACCTAACGCCGAAGGCAATTAAGTAGTAAAGGCCTTTCTCGATCGACCAAGGAAAATCCTTCGTAACATATTCGGTCCCATTTGCGTTGACGGGTTTTGGACGAGATTTAACTATACGAGCGGTACAGCGATATCGACATGGTGAAAGAACTGCGCATTGGACGCTTAAGATCGCTGGGACATGTAGAGCGAATTGACATTAACGCTCCGGCTCAGAGAATATTCGATTCTAGCCCGAAGGGTCAGTGCAGCAGAGGACGACCTCGCCTAAGGTGGTGCACATAAGTGGAGTGGTGCACAACTGGAGGTAGTTAGCTAAAGACCGGATTAACTGGAATAGGTTGTTGGTTGAGGCCTTGATCCACCCCGGACTGTAGCGCTGCCTAAGTAAGTAAGTAAGATGGAATGACCGCAAGTCGAGTTACAATCAACAAACTTTGATTAGGATTAAGTTGGCTTTGAAAGTTCTTTTGTCAAATGGGGGCTTATATCTCTGTATTAAAGTGAAATAAATTCGACGTTATTTCGCTCGCACGCTTTAAAACTTAAGTCTCACTATTTTGTGACCGTCTACTCTAAAATCATTTTTAACCAAAAAAAAAAGAGTATGGGCTATTAAATGCAACCCTGTGGCACTGCAATTTAAGTGAAACTTCCCGCAAAATAAGTTTTTCTCGCATAAAAAAAAACCCACCTAATGCCAGACGAGATGCTGGGAAGGGAAGCACCGGAAAAAGTTTTCAGCGATTACGAAGTCTCTGCAGTTGACTGCAGTCAATAGTAACTCTATAAATTATCGCACTGATTTGCTGGAAAAGTTTTCCTTCATCTAAGGTAATAACTTTTATGCCAGACTGATCCACACAAAAAAGAAACGAGGAAATTCATACTTTCTACCTGCTAAGACTTTCACTTTCCTTTGTTGAAAGTTTCGCTTTTCTGCCAGAGCGACAGAGATAAGTCTCTCCATTCAGGGTCTAGGCAAACAAATTTACATACCTAATTTTGTATTCCATCGTATTGTCTGGCGTGTCCTTTTCCATTGTGAGACTGTGAACAAAGAAGTATCAAAAAAGGATACACCACCCCCTATGTTTTTCTTTTATACACAAAATGTAACTCGATGCATCTCCATGATTTGTTGCAAAAAATAAAGGATAAAACAAAATCAGATAACTTCGAGATTGGCTATCGATTTTCAAGGGAAACTCAAACAGGATGACTCAGGATTACTCCGTCTTTGCACTTCAGAAGGAAAAAAAAAGTGGAGAAGGTAATAAAATTATCCCCAATAATTGCTACACTCTTATACGCATTTGGAGCTATTATAAAAGTTTTTCGTTTCCATCCCTTATGCGAGTATACTGGCAGGATATACGAAATACGAGTACTTTATAAGATCGTTGATTGAATGCGTGCAAAACTTTTTTGATTATCCTAATGTGATCCGGCGAAAATTGTCCGCCGTCTATGGCCGGCGAAGTTGGAGCGCATTAATGGTCAAATTACTTTCACTCAGTATTCTGGATAGGGATGCTGGCTATTAAACTAACAGGATAATGCAAGAATGATACATAGTTGATGGGGGAGTACGAGAAGCTGGGCAGGAATTGACTATAACGTTGTGGTGATAAAATGGCCACTAGCCGCAGCGGTTGGTATGTGGAGGGCAAACTTTTTAAGGGAAACTAGGAAAGGTATGAGTTTTATTCGTTTTTTTTCCACATGACATATGACAGGGATTTTGGTTTTGTTAATTAGAGGCCATAAACAAATCTGAGTTAATTGCTGCAGATGCAACCGATGTGTCATGAGTGCCAGGCAATCACCCAGAACAGAAGTGTTTTATTTTGGTCATATTATTTCATTTAAACACGGAACGACATAAAACCTTAATTAAGTTCTCTAGAATAGGATATCACAGACTACCGAATATTGTGGAGTTCCATTAGATAAATATATCTACTCCACGTCCAACTCCATCCAAAATTCACTGTACATCTCCATTTTCATGTCTCCGACTATACTAACGTCACGTTTACGCTATTTACATAACGCCAACAATACGATTACATTACGTCTATATCTTATGCCCATGTGCATAGTGCGAGCTTAAATGTCGATCCGAGTATAAACTCAGGATTAACACAAATTTTGTTCGATAAACCCCACTTAAAACCTGGTTTAAGTTAAGTCACCGACTTCGGTGGCCTAAGCAGTGTTGCCAGTTTGTGGGGAATTCCCTTTTTCGTGTGGGATTTCAGTCCAAAATTTGATAAAAGGGGAAAAGGGAAATCTACTCCCTTCTAAAACGAAATTTGGGGAATATAAAAATAGAATGTTAATAACTTATAATTGAGTAACAAAGCACTAACAAAACAGAAGAACGTGGTAATAAAAATGTGTAAACGTAACTCACACGCATGCCTTCCTCGTACGCAGGTAGCAGGTTATACTTCTATGCCTGATTGGTAAATGAGCCATGCTTTTTGAAAATTTATTGTGGGGAATCCATGGGGAATGCCACCACAAAGAGAGGGGAAAAGGGGAAATTTTAAGGTCTGTTATGGGGATTTTCACTGAAAGTGGCTGGCAACGCTGGGCCTAAGTGTCGATCCAGAGAGCACATAGTTGCCGTTAGTGTATTAAAATAATACTAACCACAAAATACATTAGAGAAAACCTACATAAACAACAAAATAGTTTGTCTGGCAGTGCTGCTGGCATTGCGATCATGATGATAATTCTGCTGATATTCGCTAGAGACTTAAGTTGTGTCTTGCGTTTGTGTTTTATCAGCATGCAGACCGACAAAGGAAAAAGGCTTCTGCCTCATCGTGTTTGGTATTCCGTACCCAAAACGGAACACTAATGTAAAGATTCAAGTTCGGTGTATGTCTGTTTGTCTGTCTGCCCGTTTGTCACAGGTGTTTTTCTCAGAGACTATTTGACGTAGACTATTGAAATTTGGAACAGTTGTAGCAATTAGTGGTTAAAACACAGACCTGTACTTAAAAAGTTGAATTTCGACTTTGAAGGGCTGGTCTCGGGGGTTAAACCGGAAGTCAAAAATAAATAAAATGAGGCATGAATTCTATAATGTATGAAATATTTTTTGTTTCACATTTTTCTTAAGACTTTTTCTAAAAATCGTTAAAAAATTGCCGCTCAGAAAAATCTGAAGAAAATCACAAACATTGAGAATGAAATGTAGATTTAACCAAAATCATCAAGGCTGCATTTCATTTGTTAGGCTTTTTTAAATTATTATTATTTTTTTTGATTTCAACTATCCAACACCAACTGTTTACATTTCCAGAAATGACGTAACCCTATTACACACAAATAAAAGCGGATACATATAGGGAAATGTTTATGTGTGATAGAACAAATTATGTAAATGGTTGGTCCTAGAAATATGCCTCAAAAATTATCATTGAGCTTTTACCTAAACCATTGATTCTATGCACATAAAGGAGTCTTAATGGTTTCCTATACATTATAATGTATAGGTGTCTCTACTTTTTCTACATTAATACAATTCAACGAATTACGAGACGAAAAATGAAATCTGATGCACATGTGTGAATTTTTTGTATACTTTATTTGTTGATTTTTTTGGCTGCAGGTAATAACCCCCTAATGAAATGACCCCCATAAGGAAAACGAAATAACCCCCCAAATCGTTTTTTTTTATGTTTTATTGCATTATAGAAAGTTAATGTTGCATTTAAAAATAAAAAAAAAAGGAAAAGGTTTTTATATAAATAGATATGTACATATCACGATATTTCTTAATTTATATTAAAATGTATATATATACATATACAGGGGTGGCAAGCTAATTAGCACACCCATTGAAATTTTTCTTTCTGGCGACAAAGTGCATTAAAAAAGTTCATTAACGCATTCCAAATACAAACATTTAGTTTTATTTGAACACATTATTATATTTTACGAAAAATATGTAACTATATTTTCGAGAAAAAAAAAACAATGATCAAGATCAATGCTTTGTGGTCGTGTTATTATGTGAGGCAGCTGCTCTCTAAGATGATACTTGGAGGGTCTGAAAAATAGTGAGAACAACTTAAAAGTAATTTAAATGTGATTTTGGTTATTCAGATTTACGAAATATTTGGTTGGGTATCCTTTCTGAACAATAACGGTAGCATATCTCCTACTTAATGACGCCATTAGGTCAGCACAGACTACAGGAGGAATTTTGTACCATTCTTCCCGAAAAGTGGTCCATAACAACGTTTGCCGTTGTTGGTTTTAATGCCATTACACGTCGTTTGACGATGACCCATACATTTTCTATTGGATTGATATCCGGGCTTTGTGGGGCCAAGTCAGAACGGTAACATCGTTTGCATCAAACCACTCCTTAACTGTGCGGGACGTATGGCATGGCACATTGTCTTTCTGAAACACAATTTGCCGATTTGTTGCAAGTGGAAAATCATCATAAAAATGTTCCAAATTGTTGGCCAATATGCTCTGGTACATAAGTCCATCCATTTTTCGTTTAACTTGGACTATTGGCCCAACAGTGTTCGCGGTAAAGCAGCACCATAATATCACGCTTGCACCTCCATACTTAACCGACTTCGTAGTGTACTTTGGGTCCAAATCTTTGTTGTGAGGATGTCGTACGTAGGTTCTGCCATCGGTTCCATACAGATTAAATTTGGATTCATCACTCCAGATGACAGAATTCCAGAGAAACTGACTTTTGAAGATATGGCATTTTCCGAAATCCAGCCGTTGTCTTCGATTCGACTATGAAACCTTCGGTTTTTTTAGACTCTGGCATCCTCGAAGATTTTTTTTTGCAAAGGCCGAGCTCTAACAGTCCTAGATGATATATTCACACAGAAATGTTGGTACATTTGAGCTCTTATTTCCATTGAAGTGGCGAAGGGGTGCGTAAGGGTATATCTGACTATCGGACAATTCAGATGTTTTAAGGTCTTTTTTGACCTGGATTGTTTCTGATTTGCAAAAATCCCACGTTAATGGTAATGCTTTAGTGCATTCTGTACTTTTGTTGGTCAAAAGCCGATTAATCTTGCAATTTCGGATATGTTCTGCTCTTTTTGGTGCAAATTCGGAATCTGACTTCTTTCTGCCTTAATTGAATTTTTTTTTGCCCATATTTATTCTCAAATCTTAAAAAAACAATGAACAACTAAGGGAGATTCGATAAAAATTAGCTCTGCTCACAGAATTGAATTTTTTCAGTAAAAACTTACTTGAATGCTTGGGTGTGCTAATTAAAATGCCACTGTAAAACACAAACACTTACGGTAAATCTTATATAGCACAGAATTGTATTGAAAAACGACATATTTTTTTCTCGATTAAGTTTTGTCATTGATGCACGTATTAAACTCTTAAGCATTTGTTCGCTATTAAGTAAAAGAAATTGCAGAAAAGAACATAAGTTTGAATTTTCATAGGGGTGTGCTAATTAGCTTGCCAGCGCTGTATATATATGTAAATACAAGAACTGACTCTTTTACTTTGCTTCTATAATAAAAACATCTAACGAATTATAAAAACAAATTAATTCTAACGCAACACTTGTTATATCAGATCCGCAACGCGTCGCGGATCTGATTTAAAATAACGCTAAATGTAGTCTTGCAATTATTTATAAATTCTCTTTCAACTCTGAATAATCTATATTTTACATATTTTTTTTACTTTCCTTGCCAAAATATTCCACGTACACAATTAAAAGCTGACGGAAACATCCCTGTGGCACAACCTTAAAAGTTCCATCCATTAAATAGCGCCTGTTACCAATAGTTTTTTTTTTCGATGAATTTCATCATGTGATCTGACCCGAAAATGCAGAACGCAGATGATCGGTCATGTGCTTCAATGCGTAATTTAAAAAAGGCTGTAAAATGCTCGTTATCTTTGGTCCTTCCAAAATTATTCCAAATGGATTCTCGTTAAAAAGCCTCAACTATTTCCAATGGAGATTGAAATTTTCTACTCTTCATATCAATAACAACAGTTAAAGTCACTGTTAAGCATCAACGAAAATCGAATTTTGCATGAAAATTCCTTGATTTTGAGGACTTATTTTATTGTTGAATTTAGGGATTTATTTCACCATGAAATAACCCCCAATTTTAAGTATGAAATAAGTCCCCAAAAACCCATGAAAAAAGTCCCCAATCTTGTCCCCACCTCCATAAAAAGAGGGTTATTTCATTGGGGGGTTATTTCCTGCAGCCGATTTTTTTATATCATAAATCTATCATATGTAAAAATAAGTGATAATACGGAACACTTCTTGCGCAGTTGAACGGATTTTTTTTTAATTTTCGTTTTTTTTTTATGGACATTAGCCGTTCTGCATTATGCTACTGGTAGCGCAATTAAATTATTTTTCTATTTCTATGCTTCCTCCTCCTCGTTTTAATTTTCATTGTTTTATATAAAAAAAAAAATTTTGCGTAGATAGCTGCGCGATAGAAGTGAAACTTGACTTGAAAAATACGATGTAGGTCACTTACCGTATTACTTGTCTTTTCAAACCCTTTCATTTGATATCCATATAATGGAGGTCGTGAACATAACGGTAACCCGCCATCTTGGGGTGTCAGCCACATAGAATGTTTTTATGACGTCATATAACCTAAGATACTCTCCAGGTGAAATCGAATCGAACGACACTCATTTGTTGAAATTGGTTGAGTAGTTTAGGGTTTAGGTTGTAGCGGTAGCGCTATTCACTTTCTTTTTCCCACTCTCGACCATCGGTAATCAATCCCTCCGAATGCGCCCCCCCCCCCCCCCCCCCCTTACCTACACGAGCGCTCATTCTCCTCTATGAATATTTTCTTTTACTTCTGTCAATAATTGTCATTTGTCATTGTCAGTAAACAGGTACTTCCTTACTTAGTTGGCGCTACAGCTCGAGGTGAACCTGGGCCTGCTTCTCGCAACCATTTGTGTGTGCGTATTACATTTTTTGTACGAATGGAAGGGACCTACAGTTTTTTGCCGACTCCGAACGGCGAGTTGAGAAGCTCAATCGTGACAAATGATACTCTTTGATGCTTGTCAGACATTTGAAAGAGGTGGGCACTGTGAAAAACTTTTATTGTGGCGGGATTCGAACCCAAGACCGCTGGCTCAGTAGTCCGACGCACTAACCACTTGCGCTACGGTGCCCACCAATAAACAGGTAGGCTGCTTTGTTTTTTTAATTACTTTATTTCTACACCCCTTTAAATTTCCCCTCTGTGAATATTTTCGGACCATTTCAGTTTAGTTTTATTGCCCTACCGCGATATAAGAAGTTTCACTTCAAAAAAAACACTTGGCACGGAAGTGAAAACCAAATTTCGTTTCACATTTCCTGCGTTCATTCACAATAACTTTTTTCAATAAATGGTTTACAATGACACTCAATAAATGGCTTAACTAAACCACCCTTAAATATTGACTGTGAAAACGAAGTTTTCTTAAGTGAAGCCAGGGCTGTGAAATCGGGCATTAAAGCTCGTTTATACCTTGTATTCTTGTGTAAGATTCTTGTTCACTTAGTTTTCTTGAATAGAGAATGTACTCATACAGCTCCTTATACCGGACAGCAGCGAATAACTGCGGTTATTGCACCCATCGTATCACCCCATCTCGTGAAGATATGTACTTCAAATTCGATTGCGTAATTTATTTTCCGTTTTCAACACAACCCGTTCTAATCTCTCCCGCTGGTGTTCGGTTGAAAATCAGATTTCATATGCATGACCAATATACATACATATCTAAACGCTAACAGTTGTTATCGTATTTCATCATCAGAAATGTGTCAGCGTGATGTCAATGACATTGATACTCATCTGAGCTGACATAACTTCCTAACACCTTTCGTCAAAGCACACAGCGACAGCACAACCCTTTATCATACAAAGAATGTTGGTATGGTACAACACTGCCACATCAGGTGGTCCTAGTGGTAGTGGGGTAGATCCAAGCACGCCCTCTCGCATAACTCATCCGAAGCGTACCGTCGTTCAATGAACAGAAATAAAACAATAAATAAATAAATAAAATCCGTTCGTCGAAGCTATCTCGCCTAATGGAGGGAGACAATCCCATCCGAAAGGACGATTGCAATAATCAAAAGCAACCAGAATCAACGTAATTTTAAAGGACCTGCATATGGAGTTGGATCTGACGACGACGATGGGGTGTAATGATTTTGTCACCCCCAATGTATACGGGAAGCTGCTGCCTGACGGTTAACTTCATGAAAAATTCATTTTCGATTAGTCTATGGCCATTGGTTTGTGGTATCCTTTGTCGGGCAGTACACCCGCACACACAGGTCGCAGTGCATAAGTGGTAATCCACAAGCCAAAGGGATAAACACAAACAGAATAACATCAGGGGTTCTCAGTGTGGTGGGAGACGCTACTGGTATCCGTTCTACTTTCGCCGCATGTGATTCTTGAGTTTTATTTGTTGCTACGCCTTTATCGGGCAGTGTATGTCCGAGTGGGTTAGTTCGACTTAAAGACTTTTTATTTACGATTCATTATGCTCCGTTGAGGACTTAGCGTATCCATTTGTGTCAAAGGGGGCCTACTTCGGTTTCGATTATAGCTCATGAGTGTGATTTTGTTGTAATGGTCAAAATGTGGACGTGGACACGATCCGCCGAAGGATAACGTCTCCATTTACCGCCACGCGCTAAACTATGGCTGATGGTTTATTTCATGGCTTATCGAAAGGTTTTTAATGTGTGCTTCAGTTGAGGAGCTTAAATCCACCACCATCTTCTCAGATTCAGATCCATTTAAGTGAAATTCGAGAAGGTTTTGAACTCTCAATACGAATATTTCTCCATTAAGGATCTGGTCTTGACCCAAATCCAAGTCAAATTCAAATGGAGCTAGAAAAAAAATTAACAAAGTGTAGGCTTAATTTCTTTAGGTCCAGGAAGTCGTTTCATCGAATATAAAACTATGGTTAGGTTATGAGTTTGCTTGTGAAACACCAGGCACCAGAGTGGGCCCTTCCCTCAAAGGATGGCACCTAAACCGCCATAGTTTCCTCAAGGTTTCCCATTAAATGGAAAATAACAGTTCGGCTGAAAAGTTCGTATCGTTTTAAGAAAAAAAAAATTTTTTTTTTTATTTTATTATTTAACTAGTTGCTCTGGGGGCAGACGTTGTCCTACCCTTTCCTGTATGTCGCGCGATGAGTTTGATTTCTTAATTACATTTAGTATCTTAGTTAAGATTAAGAAAATATGAATTTGATCTTACTTTGATTGATGAATTAGGGAAGTAGAAGAATGAACAAAAAAAGGTAAATAACAGTTAATTCTTAAGTGCGATTTGGTCAACAATATTTTTTGTCAATGCGTCTTTTGCCCATATGAATAGATTCAATGATTTACCCACACGTGAGCATGCAACGTATAACTGACCACAGGAGAAAAATGGATTCTCTAAGTCCAGGCCACAGATTTGTTGACTGTCATTGCAAATGCCAAACGAATCGGATTTTGAAGTCGTTTGAATAGGTTTTCTCCATTAAACATTCCATTCAAAATGGTTGCTTCAATAACATTTCCGGTGATCCGTTTGATTGCAAAACGTGTGCCAATTCACAATCTGGCTGGGTTTAAATTACGAAGCAGAATTATCGGCGACCCAATCTTCAATCGAAGATTGTGTGGTGGCATTCCTGGCATATCTAGTGAATTTAAAAATTCAGTTGGATATTTTAATGCTTCGTTTTCATAAAAAAAAAACATACACAAAATGATACCTACTTTAGGTGGAACTACAGCTCGGGGCGAACCTGGGCCTGCTTCTCGCAACCATTTGTGCGTTTTATATTTTTGCACGAAACTTGACTCCAGCACCATATATCAGGTTCGGAGTTTGTAATTTTCTCCGTTGGCAATTTAAGTAATTTTTTTCAACAAAAATTTAAAAATTGTTAATAACTTGACTACAACGCCACCTGTCGGGTCCAGATTTTGTAAAATTCTTCTTTAGCATGAAACCAACATATGTTGTGATTATGAGTCATTTTGGTCGATAAATATAGAATTTCATAATAATAACTTGACTCCAGCGCCACCTATCGGATCCACAACAATCCTATCTTTTAAGTTGAAACCAATCGAACATATTCACCAAATTTCATCGAAATCGGTTAGGCGGTTTCGGAGATTAGCGTGTACGCACACAGTGACACGTGATTTTTATATATAAAGAAGATATAGTGGCCATGAGGGCGATACACCGATTATAGCGATCTTTCAACTTTTCGTTACCATTTTTGTGGTACGATTTGTCTTTTGCTTCAAAATAGGCCTCAGTCTTGGCGATTACCTCTTCATCGGCCCTAAATTTCTTTCCAACGAGCATTCTCTTAAGGTCTGAGAACAGGAAAATGTGGCTGGGGGCCAGATCTGGAGAATACGGTAGATGCTGAAGTAATTCAAAGCCTAATTCATACAATTTTGCCATCGTTTTCATTGATTGATGACATGGTGCATGTGTCTGGGATGGTAATAAATTTTCAGAGGATTTTGAAACCTCATTGGGTGTTAAACAAGGTTGCGTACTTAGCACACTACTGTTTACTCTGTACATAAATGACATAACGGACGACGTTAGGGGTGGAATTGAACTCAGTGGCACCAATATTCCGGCACTAATGTTTGCAAACGATATCGTTTTTCTCGCTGATATAATAGATACCATGCAGTTAATGATCAACAGACCTATTGCAAAACATGGAATTTGAATGTAAACTTAGAAAAGTCAAAGATGATGATATTTAGAGATGGTGGAGGTAGGTACTCTCGCGGCGAAAAATGGAACTATCAAGATGAGCAGATTGAGATAGTTAAATAATACAAGTACCTTGGAGTTGTGATAACGCCAACCTTAAGTATGAGTAAACACCTTAAAGTTAAGCTTGCAGAAGCTAAAAGGGCGATTTGCGCTGTCTGATGAAACTGCATAAACAACAAACAAGTTTCTCATACCTCGAAGCAGAAAATATTTCGTGCCACAGCATTTTCTATTCAACTCTATGCAACACAAGTTTGGGGTTACTGCGCGTTCGATCCCGTGGAAAAGTTCCTCCGCTATTTTCTAAAGCGGCTCTTTAAATTTCCGAGTAGTTCCCCCAATTATATGCTACACCTGGAGACTGGAGTGGCCCCCCTGTTCATGGATACACTTTAACTGCACTTGGACTATATGGTTAAAGTTAATGCGATGAGCCAGGAAAGAATACCTCGGTTAGTACTGTCCCAAATGATAAATAAGAGGGTGAGATGTGTCCAAGAATGGCAAACACTAGGATCAGAATGCGGTTACAGCCTTAGTTTTACTCCAAATGAGCAACGGACTTCCCTACAACAAAAAGCAAACATATTTTTAAAGAAAACTGGTCACAGAATCTATGACAGCTTTGTGAAAGAAGCCCAGTCATCTCAATATAGAGCTTACTACAGCAAGATGCACCATTGTTTACGAGAAAGGACGTACTTTTTGAGCAGTTACTCGGTAGACAAGATAAGTACTATCTTTAAGTTGAGAGGCGAACTTATTAAGCTCAACTTTATACCGGCATATGAGCCAAACCATATAGACTAAGTATAAAATATTGTTAAGCATTTAATTGAAAATAAAATAGTCTTTTAAACTAAACTACAAACTATCTAAACATGGTGCATTGTCTTGATGAAACAGAACTTTCTTCTTCATCAAATGGGCGTTTTTTCGCGATTTCGTTCTTCAAACGCTCGAATAACGCTGTGTAATAGTCGCTGTTGATGGTTTTCCCCTCTTCAAGATAGTCGATGAAAATTATTCCACGCGCATCCCAAGATACAGATGTCATAACTTTGCCAGCTGACTGTTGAGTCTTTCCACGCTTTGGCTACGGTTCACCGCGTGCAGTCCACTCGGCTGACTGTCGATTGGATTCCGGAGTGAAATGATGGAGCCGTGTTTCATCCATTGTCATATATCGGCGGTTTATTACGATTGAACAGCTTCAAACACTGCTCAGAATCATCAATTCGTTGTTGTTTTTGGTCGATTGTGAGCTCGCGCGGCACCCACTTTGCACAGAGCTTTCGCATACCCAAATATTCATTAACGATATGTCCAACACGTTCCTTTGATACCATTAGAGTGTCAGCTATATCGATCAATTTTACGGTCATCCAAAATCATTTTGTGGATTTTGTTGATGTTTTCGTCCTTAACAGCCTCTTTTGGACGTCCACTGCGTTCATCGTCTTCGGTGCCCATACCTATGGCCTGTACGGAATTTAGCGAACCCCTTACGAATGGTTGCTTCGCCTGGCGCAGAGTCCGGATAACACTCATCAAGCCACTTTTTGGTATCAGCAGCATTATTTTTAAAAAAAAAAAAAAACAGTATTTCAATAACACGCGAAATTCCTTTTTATCCATTTATTTTTTTTTTTTTTTTTTCAAAATAATAAAAGTTGCTTCACTCAAAATGCTATATCTCACAAACTAATTGACAACTGGAGGCAAAACTCTAGCGGAGAAATTTAGAAGTGGTAGAGATATACAGAATTTGACAGCACGTAAACAATTGTATGGAAAACTGCGAAATAGATTTTTAAATTAAATAATAAAAATATTTGTGTGCGTTTTTATTTATAAAATTCAATATACAGTGGAAGTCGCTTGTAACGACCTCGCTTATTACGACCATTTTCCTTTCAGTTGGTTGGTTTCTTTATATTTTAAGCTATTCTACCGTTGGATATAACGTCGTCGTATATAACGACGGTTCGGATATAACGACCAATTTTCGAGAAGAAAGTCGCTTATAACGACGAAGTGAGAGAAAATTTGCAAAAAATTACATATCATTCATGTATATGCATTATGTATGTATGTATGTACGTTAGTCTGAATATTTCTTGTCCATTGTAGTGATTTTACACAATTTTTTGTGTTTTTTTGCGCCGCCGATGATGGTCGTTCTACATTGTGCAGCTGTGTGTCTGTTGTATGTTATTATTATCGCCAGGATAGCTGATCTTAGTTCTAGTGTTTTGTGCATTTGTTTGAGTTAACGCATTGTTATTAAAAAGTAGGATAATAGTAAGGAGTTTATTGATTTTATGTTCTTATGCAGCCATGCGTTCTAGAAAACGTAGGAACTTTTCTGTAGAGGAAATGGCAGCGATTTTCTACCGTTTGGAGTTAGGTGAAAAAAATTGCGTAATACCACACGAGTTTGGAGTGATTTATTTTGTTAAACTTAAAAAAATAAATAAATTTTAATTTATTTATGAACTCTGTACACCAATAACCCGGTTTGCGTCGTTTTGATTTGCGTCGTTTCGAAGTTGCGTCGTTTAAAAATGATCGTGATTTCGGAGTTTTTTTTGTAAAAAGGGGATTCCCCAACTTATTTCATAGGGGTTGGAAATATTTTCTGATAATGATGCTAACGAAAACCGTAGTTTAAGAGTAACAAAATCTGTGACAGGCGCTATCAGTTGTTATAATTTTGTTGAAATTTACTTACTTACTTTTACTTACTAAAAGGCAGTGAAAATTCAACAAACTATGGACCAATTTTTAATAAAATCAACACGACAGCCAAATCAGTCGACGAAACGCTCGGTCCCTTCACCGTCGTTATAAGCGACTTCCACTGAATATCATTTGCAGGAATGATAATCTTGTGGTGGAATTGATTTGCGCGAGGATTTACGTCTGGAAAACTATATTTTTATACGTTTAATGTGAGTAAAAAAAAAATTGTGGCTTAGTTACTTACTAAATATTGTTTTGGTTTCTAGATTATGGAAAGTAAACTCACAATAATAGGTAGACTGTAGATGTAATTATTTCCGAACCGATGGGATATATCCTATTCAACGAACGTAGGTATGCTCGAGACGTGTTTGCATGTGCGTAAATGGCTTAAGGGGACCTTCTGGTCTAGCGCCGTTGAATTTGGCGAGTTTTTAGAATCGTTTTTTTTTAATGAAAAAAATGAGAAATAGTATTTAAACTTTGTAGATATATTTTGCTACATTAACAATATCCAAAAATATTACAAAAAAAAAAAAAATAATTTTATTTAAACAAAAATTGGATTTACAAATACCCTCTTCAAAAAAATGTATCTTGGTGGTGTGTCGTGTTTTGGCTCTTCCACTGATCGAAAACAAAAAACACAAAAAACATTTTAATCAGTATGAATGTAGCTATTGCAGTAACTAGAATAAAAAAAAATTAAAAATTGACAAAATGGCGCATTGTTGAAATTTACGTTTCGAAAAAAAGACCGTTTTGTCATTACCTTTTGTATGTAAAAAGTAAGAAGTACTTAACGTAGAAAATTTTTTTTAGTTCCGACGATGAGCACTGGTTTACTGAATAACGTACTAAAATTTGAGACGAATCGGTCGAGTAGTTTTTTATTTTTGTCTCACACCGTGCAGAAAAATATAGTTTCGAGAAATGGAAAAATGTTCCCTACACACGGTGGCAGTGACGTTTACTCTAAGGTGCGCAGGTGTTCTCCGCACACCCCAACGAAATCCATCTTTATGAAAAATTTATTTGTTTATATACATGCGCTAACAATATCTAATTGAGTTACAATTCAAAAATACTTAATTAAAAATAATGCTTAAACATCCACTTTTATTCACTCTGTTATGCCGCACCGTCCATAGCCAAATCAACCAAACCAAATACCGCAGTCAAAATGTATATAAACCATTCAACACAAATTGACGTTGAACAAAATGTTCTCCTCTTTTCGTAAGTAAATTGAACGGTGCGCGCCGTCATACATACATACTTTCAAACCTCTATCCAGCAACCTATCCAAACCAACTTTTTATTAAATTCAGCGCACCAACCCAAAGGAAATATCCATATAAAAAAAACGTTCTACCACATTCAAAGTCCCAACAATCGTCTGTACAATAACATGAATTTGGGTTCTCCAGCAAACTGCGCACCCGGGCTCGATACAACACATTTTCTTTAGCGATGAAGATGTTAGCTGTGGGTATTATGTTGCTTCTCATATTCTGTTTTGTTTCGCATCAATTTGAGTTCCCCAGCAAACTGCGCACGCAGGCAGGCTCGATACAATACATTTTCTACCCTTTTCTTTAGCGAGGAGGATGTTAGCTGTGGCCTGTGGGTATTTTGTTGGTTTTCATATTTTGTTTTATTTCGCATGTTAACGTTTGTTTGGTTGAATTTTGTTCGATTCTCTTCTCCTGATATTAGTTATTTGTTCGATTTCGATGTGCTCTATATTTGTAGAACATAAACGACTGAAGCGAAAGCAAAAAGCAACACAACAATAGGAATAGGCGTGTTTTTTTTTTCAAATATTTGCATTGAAAACATGTTGCGGAAACATGTTTATTCTTACATCATCATTGATCATTCGCATTTTGGCAATAGTTAGATACGCATGTCGTTCTTTTAAGCCAAATCGTATAAGAGAAAAATGACCTGTCGATGCGCTATTGAAAATTTATTGAAGAAACCATTTTCTCAATTAAATTCGGAAGAAAGACTGGAAATAATTAGTTTTGGAAGGCCAACACCGTCTCTTCCGGATTTGATTTGTAAGGTTTACCTAGTAAAGCTTTTACTAGACATTTTTAGATTCCTAACTATGAAAGAAAATTTTGGTTGTGTGGTTGCCCCGTTCTAAATAAATTATTTTGTTGGCCTTGTTTACTTAACATCATCGTCGTGGTCCTGGAGAAAACTGAGTATATACATATGTACGTTTGTATTATTCAACAAAAAAAAAAGTAGAACACCCTGCTTAGAACATCACGCCACGTCCCTGCACGGTGGCCTGCATATAGCACCGTTTAGCGATGAATCTTTGTACTCGGATCAATATAATAAGGCGAACTTCTGGTATCAATCAGCATTCCATGGCGTCGATTTGACTACACTCCATAAAGAGGGCATGAAGGAGTACTTTAGGCAACCCATTGTCGATACATTTGATATAAGAATTTGTATGGCGAAGTCGGTGTGATTTTTTGCGAGACAACGAAAAGGATTTACATAATATTGGTAAGGGGATTGGATATATATTTTTAAATGCTTATAAAATATCAGTCTGTGGAATCTACTGTAACAAGATTTAATGTGGCATTACTCTAATTCGCGTAAGCTACCTCTACTCTTGTTTAAGAATTGGATTCCATAAGCCAAAATTTGAGCAAGCGTCTAATAAACAAATGAATAATTCTTAAGATTATTTGTGACCGCTTCTCGTAATAATTAACACCTTTGTAGTTATTTCAATCTTCCTCACTGATGGGTTTATAACAACTTTATAATACATGCAGGATTCTCTAATGCCAAAACCACGAAAATCCAGCGACAATTTTTTTTTTATTTCATTTTTATCTATGTACACTGAACCCCCCACATACGCGGTCTCAACATACGCGATTTCGCTTATACGCGATTCAGATTTTCCGATTTTCCCTCAACATACACGGTGCTTATACGCGATTTATCAAAAATTCGCGTTCGTTCTTATATCATAATTTTTGAAAATAGAAGTCGCAATTGCAACATTTTTATGATCACAAGCTTCCAAACAAACATTCAAAAAATTGCTTGTCTTGAAACCCATCTCTACGTGTAGGTACATACTCGCATGTAGTACATACACTTTTTCATAGTTTCTAGTTTCAACATACGCGAATTCGACATACGCGGTGGTTTTTCGGAACGTATCCTTCGCGTATGTGGGGGGATTGCTGTATCTTCACATGTGTGCATTATAAAACGTTTAATTCTTTAAAATAAAAATAACAAATAAAACAAAATAAAATGTTTTTCTTTTTATTACAATATTTTTATTTACATTGAAAAATTTGCTTACACAATTTTCTAGCACGTATTTGGTATGCTTGAATTGCATAAAGATCACTAAACTACATACACATTTAAGCAACAACATTTAAACATGTTCGCAAACTATATTTTAATACTAAGTATATCTATTTTATATTTATTTATACATTTTATAACAATGCCTCTATGAAATTTCACCTATTTCTTGACTGATGACAGATTCTTGTATCGCTCTACGTCTTCTTTTTAACTCCTGCAAAGGGCGTAAATCAACTTTTCCATGCGTCAATAGTCCGGCAGCTGTCAAATTTATACGTGTCTTTTGTAGGTTGGTACTTACGAAAAATGATATGGATGTAATTCTAGTGGCGTCCTCTCATAGGAACGACACGAACTTTTCAGCCGAACTGTTATGTGATTTCTTTCAAATTCAAGTCTTTCGATCACGTACTGGAAAATTCAGTATGAGGGAACGCCTTTATCATCCAAACTCTTCACCACCCAGTCCCCTTTGTCAAAGTTCCACCCGAATTTAGTTTTCCTTATTTAATAATGTTACTCTCTACTAAATCTAGTTTTGTCCTCTTTTAAGGCAACTATTGTGGCCACAAAATGGCCTCAGTTATTTCTAATTCAATAGTCTATGTCCAATTCGAAGCACTCACCCCACCCACATATCCATCCACTCATTTGCCAACACTGAAACTTCATCGTTTTGTGGCAACCACCGAAATCCTTCATTTAATTGTCCTTTCTCCGTCTGCCATCCCTACTCTGCTCTGTGTTGGAATGTGACTAGACTTTTCCTTTAATTAACCCGAAAAGTTCCACTGAGACTGTGGGTGTTTTGTGGGGCCTCGAAAAAATCTCCGCATTCCTTGCGGTAACCATTTTGACATAAGACCCGGGATAATCCCGAATGGAAGCCATTCAACTGGAAGGGAAAAATTAAATTATTCGGTTCTTCTTTTTTTGCCATTTGTAGTTATAGTATGGGTAAAAGTTTACCCGCATACCTCTGGATAGTTTCCAAAAACAAAAATTGTCAAATAACTCAGGAGCGAGGCAAATGTCCTCAAATGAGCCTGCCCGACTACACGACCACCACCACCACCACTGGCCGAACACAACTACTACGAAGCATTTGCCCTGTTTTATGGTTGCTCCCTGTTGGAGTGAATAATTATATGGGAGCCGGGGGAGCGATCTAAGTTAATTTAAACTTCAATTAGCATAGTCATTGCGTGGACACAGGGTTCTGTGCTACTGCGCCGCCCAGCAGAGTTTAATCTGGAGGATGCTGTGGGATTTCCTTTTGTGTCGATTAGGTACTGGCAACTGGCCTATGGTACAGTCAGATAGGAAAGAAGTATAGTTTCTGGATTTCGTGGGACTCTAGAATTGGTTTTCTTTATATTTATAATCAAAAGCGAATAAATCCTCTAAAATATTGCATATTTGTTAATCACTCTGATAGACGGCACTCAGTCACAACCTATTTAGACTAAGAACCTTTATACATATATGAACATATATAAAAGTATTAATGAATTTATTAATATAGCATGTATTTATATAAAAATGAGTTGTTCATGTCATACCTTAAAACTGAAAAACTAACCATCCGATTGAGCATTCTTACACAATATGTTAGGTTAGGTTAGGTTATGGAGTGGCGACTTAGCCTAACATAGACCAGTGTTGGTCCATAGCGATACCACAACTCCTCAGAGTAATCAGTTAATTTCTGTTGCTAATTTTAAACAAAGCAACAAAAACAACTGATTACTTACACGGTATACTCTTGATGATGTTTGAATTGTTCATATCTAGATCAAACATTTTCAAGTTTTCCGATAGATGGCGCTTGAACTCCAAAATTTCGAAACTATCCATACGATTAAGCTGAAACTTACACAAGAAACGTTCGAAATTGAAAAACGCGAACAATTTGACATTTTCAATTCATTTGGCTTTTGTTTGTAAATACATTGAAACCCAGTTAACAACCACCCCATTAAGGGCAGAACCCGCATAGCATCCTCGGTTTTTAGAAGCCCTATAAAGTAATATTCTTGTTAAAATCCCCTTTTAAGTACATATCGCTTAACTACATTCCCCGTTTAAGTATTCATTGTTTCCCTTTTTTCTTTCATTTTCCCCTTTTTAATAAATCGTGACAAAACAAAAGGTAGTAAACTCAATCTAGTACAAAATGTGGTAAGTTCTAGTACTCTAGTAAGACTTTGACGTTTTGTCTTGGCTGTCTTTTTTCGATTGTTGGTTGCGAATATTTTTCGCGGACTTTTCTTGTTCCTGAATAAGTATACCTCTGAGCAACTAAGCTGGTTTTCGTAGCTACATATCCCGGTTAAGTACCTCAGGATATTGTAGAATTCTGCTAATGCACTTATCCGAGTTTTACTGTACATCGAATATTAATTATTTTTTCCTATTTTAGTGGAAAACATATAAAAACAAAACAAATTCAAGACATAGTGGAATTTACGGCTAACTATCGTGATCTAGCAAAGGGTTTTCCCAATACAGCGGATCGAGCAGTGGATATCGACAGTCCTTGGACAAATTTTTTTGTGTTGAGGCGAACCGAATAAGAGCCTCTTTCTGAAGTTCGTAGCGAAAAAAATGTCACCTAGCACATCTCTAAATTCTGTTTTGTTTACTCTTTAGAGATGGACAAACTTAAACATTTTTTTTTTAACTTCAGTAAAATAGTCCAATTTATTTGAGCAATTCAGTTCGTCTTGCAAATCTAATGGATTTGACTTGATTTTTGTCTCTTAGCATTCTTTGATACCTTTGTATGTACTAAACTTAGATTTGTACGCCTTCTAATTGCTTCCTTTGATTGCTCTTTCCGTAAAAAAAAACAGCAATTGAAATATCAAAATACATTTTTAAATGATTTTAAGTGAAACTCAGTTTCACGAAATATTATTATGTTCATTTGACAGCTGTAAGCATACAATATCTGATTTCGAATTACATTTGAAGGTTTCCACTTAATTTCGAATTCGTTTAATTTTGTGCAAATTCCATACCAACACAAAAAAAAAAACAGATTGACAAAGAACTCACGATCAATGACAATGGTTTACTCACGAAAATAATATTGTATTAATTGCTACTTTTGATAAAAGTAAGTCTATGTTCTATTATACAGGACGCAGGCCCTTCTTTTCTAGTTGTCACTCTGGGCAAGTGCCCAGGCCCCCTATAATAACTGCCCGATCACCAACCGATATTACCGACAAATATAACGATAATTATGTACATACTTCTTACTATAATACCTTATTAGTTTTTTTCAACACTGGCAACTCTGACCGGCTCCCTACCTACATAACATACAAATTATTTGTAAGTGTTATGTTGTTTTGTGCAAAAGTGAACGCGACCAACCCAAGTAAACCGATTCGATAATCGGGATAATCCCTACGCATAGTATATTTGTTTCGCTGGGATTCCCCTTTCACGCGCACTTTCTTTTCGTTTGGGACTGAAAATAATAATCGTACTCCACCTGTTTTGTTCTATATTCGCGACAGTTTTCAGTGTAAGAAAATAATAAATACATATGGGCCCCATTATCGTAAAGTGCCCAGGGCCCCCAATAGGTTCAAGACAAATCGGCCAGGACGTAGACTATCTATTGACGAAGTTTCATCCTTTGTTGAGGGGTTAAGGCGCGATTGAGTAGCAAACATATTAACTTTCGCATTTGATCATACGTACATACATAATTATATTTGTAGGCAGCGACGTAGTTAGGGGCTGGCTAGGCGGGCGGCCGGCAGGTTCGCAACCCTCAGGGGGGCGCACTTTACAGAGCCACTAGCACAAGCAATTAAAACATTATGCTAGGCTAACTCACTTAAAAGAAACAACTTGAACTTGATTACGATAGGCGCCCCACAGATTAAGAACGGCGCCACTTACTCAACACATACAGTTTGTATGTACAGGATAAAAAAAAAACCTTGCACACAAACCAAAATTGTGTCGTTTTTCCACTCTCTGGCACACCGTGGCGTGGGTGTTTTCCCGTAATGTCTGCCCCTAAAATTCATAGATTCTCAAATTTCAATGAGTGGGGGAAAAATCTCTCAGAGAGAGGTAAAAGTGCGAAAAAGTACAGAAACACATTGAACAACAAAAAATGGGAAAAATAGATTTCTTGGGCTAAAATTTGCAGCATGTGGAATTTTCTTACTCTCTTGTTAGGTCTCTCTTCTGTGACAAACTACGAGAAATCTTCGTACGGGAACAGGATTTGACTGATTTTGGTAGAATTTCTTGGTTCTAAGTTCTAACAGTTTTTGCCTTGTGGGTTTTTTTTAATAATTTTAGAAAAAATCCAATAAAGCTGTGTATTGTATATTTAGTAAATGAGCTGTCTATAGAACCTTAATTTTTTGAAAAGCGTAAACGGAAAGTTAAAAAATATTCGACGAAAGGGCCATAATGACACCACTTCAAAAGTTTAAAATTCGGCTTTACTCGGCACTAGACAGTAGACACACTTATTCAACAAATGGGGCGAGGATTTCAAAGTTAAGCTACCGTAACTGCTGATTTTGGTTTCCTAACAGGACTTTCATAACACAAAACCTCTAGTACTGGTCTAGAATTCAAATACAAAATACAAAGCCAACTACATAGTTGTGTTTAGAGATTGAAGATCATATTATTGACAAATTGGCCTTAGAAAAAGCCTAAAAAGTAAGCTTTAAGTGAACGAACTAGTATTGTATTGTTTCCCTTCCTACATATAATAGTAAGTAGGAGCTAATTTTATGCTTAACATAATTTAAATTAGACTTTCAAAGTATGTAATTGTGTTGTTTCTCTTCCTATAAAATATGTCTTGGGGGGCGCAAAATTCAAATCTTGCCAGGGGCGCTCATGACCCTAGCTACGACACTGTTTGTAGGATTTATAATAAAATAGGATATAGGATAGTCTAGTCATGATAGTAATGATAGTATTATATAATATCACAACGAAACAACTAGACTTTAATAGGTTTAAATGCATATAGAAAAAGCGAACCATAAAAAAATCAATCCAATGCAATAATTCTAGTTAATTCCACTAGAGACTAGAGCTTGAGATACCGAAGACCATAAAAAGAAGATAAAAGTAAAAATTAATTCAATATCCCAGTGCTCAGGGAACAAAACGTTAAAAGAGTCTTCATATGAACCTGGATTTTGCTTTTTAAGTTCCCTTCCCAACGTAAAAAAAGCAAAGTCCTTCTTCTATCCCACTACAGGAATTTATGATTTTCATTTTGGTTTTTGTTTAATTTTTCTTTTTTCATTTTTAATTCATTGGGACAAAGGCAAATGGCGGACGACAAGAGAACGTGCTGCATTCAAAACTCCAACCATCCGTTAACAAAAAATAAAAATAAAAAAGCAGGAACAATTTCACATAAATAAACGAAATAAAGCGGACTGGGTATCCGCGCACACAATTTCGAGAGCATATTTTAGAAATACTCATACAATCGACCCTGGAAAAGTTCTTCTGATTTATAGGGAGGAACGTACATTTTTTTCAGCAACGATTTAAAGTTGATAGTAAAATAATTTATTTTTATTTTTTATTTTTAATTTATACAGCTACTAAATATTTTCGAAAAAGGCAAAATGGTATCTCTTAGTTTACTGTAACAAACTGTGCATATTGTATGTATGTATGTACATATTTGTGTTTCTGTAAGGGAAATATATATTCACGGATTATTCCCGGTATTCAAATGAATGTTGAATAAGTGCATTTATAACTCATTAGCATACTCGTATGACAGTGAGAGTTTATGCTAATCAAGTGAGTATTGCAGTCAATATTCTGATAATCAATGCACCAGTCACCATACCCCACCAACATACAAATTCCAACTTCATCAAAATAAAACTATAATATTGCGGAAAGAAAAACTTTATTATACAAAGCACAAAACGAATTGGAGAGAAATTATTTAAAAATTGTTGCATCTATTGACAACTAGAGGGAAAACCCTAGCGGTAATTATACAGTAAATATACAAATATTTGACAGCACCGTAAACAATTTTATGAAAAAAGGATACATACCTACATATTTTTAAATAAGGGAATAAAATGTCGTTAGGCTTTTAGGTTTTTCATCATCAAAAATCCTATCTGGAGCTTAGTTGTTTTTCAATTTTAAAGAATCACAATTTAATTTTGGAATAAGCGCTAAACTGCAGATAGGAAAGTATTTTTACTTATTCTTCCTTTAGAAAAATGAACAAAACAAAAAATATTAAACGGAAAAAAATTTAATAATTGTATAAATTTAATGCGGAAAAACAACTAAAGTGAACTTAAGTCAACTTAAGTCCTTATTCCCTGTTGTAAATCTTAAAAAAATTATCTTAAGTCAACTTTACACGTAGATAATAAATTTATTATTTTTTTTTTTTTGAGTGTAGTTGTTTTTCCTTAATCTCAACTAAAAAAGTGACTTAAGCTGCTATGTTTTTTTGAAATTGTGGCCACATTTTTAAAGATAAAAAGCTGAAATTTCGTCTAAAGTCGACTTTAGCGGTTATGGCTTGTGGCCACAGATGTATTATTTCTGTAGTGTAGGTACCATTTGCGGCTTTCACACTTAACCAATCTTAACAAATGAGATGCCAATAGAAAGAGAATTTCATGGAGCACTGACAAATTGCACTTTCAGTTTATAAATTTTAACAAATGAAAAAACCGATCAAAAAAAAAACACTACCCAAAATGAACTCCCAAAATAATAAACACTTCCCGTAGGATTTCCACGAGATTTCCATCAGTTGACAAATGGAAATCATATGGGAAGTTTGGATTTTGGGGTTGGATTTTCTCGCACGGGCACACTAGAGGGTATGAAATTAAGCGATATGTACTTAAAAGGGGTTTTTACCAAGAATATTACTTTATAAACTAAAGGTGGGCACCGTAGCGCAAGTGGTTAGTGCGTCGGACTACTGAGCCAGCGGTCTTGGGTTCGAATCCCGCCGCAAACACCTAAAAGTTTTTCACAGTGCCCACCTCTTTCGAATGTCTGACAAGCATCAAAGAGTATCATTTGTCACGATTGAGCTTCTCAACTCGCCGTTCGGAGTCGGCAAAAAACTGTAGGTCCCTTCCATTCGTGCAAAAATATAACACGCACACACAAATGGTTGCGAGAAGCAGGCCCAGGTTCACCTAGAGCTGTAGCGCCAACTAAGTAAGTAAGTAAGTAAACTAAGGGTTATAAAAAAACCGAGGATGCTATGCGGGTTTTGCACTTAACCTAACCGGGTTTCACTGTAATAGATAGGATACCATAAGTTTTGATAAATAGGTACTGTTGAAATAGACTGATGGTAGGCTCCGTAAACACAACTTCTCAGACTTACGAATATGTGAGTAATTTTTGGAAAATAGTAGAAAAAAAGGGTTTTGATTCTATACCCCTCAATTATTGGACAAGGATAGAGTGATAGCGTTACCTAATTAATTCAATACTGGTTTTTTCTAAACGCATCCTTGACAGCTTTTGACAGCCATCAAGAAATTTCCGTTTTGCCAAAAGTTGAGCATAATTTTTTTAAATTCCTGCGCTTAGCCCCACCGGTCGTCCCAAATGGCCTTGTAAACTCTATGTAACATACCTATTCAAATATTGTATGATCTCAGCTGAAAGCCCTAGTACCTAAGCTGTAATATGCTTAGTCATTAGTTTTATATTTATATGGGACTAGTTTACGCGCCCGGCTTCACCCGTGTACGCAAACAGACAGGTTACTTACATGGCAGATAATAATTGTTCTGGTAATCTGGTTTAAGATAGGAATGATAGCCTTCAAAGTAAAATAGGTAGAATCAAATATTTTTTTTATGTATCCTAAAACAAAAAGAAAAAATATCCTATAGCCCTCCGGGATAGGGTAGCTTTCTATTAGTGAAAGAATTTGTGAAATCGGTTCAGTAGATCCAGAGATTACCCCTTATATACAAACTTTTCCTCTTTATAATAATAGTAGAGATTAATAAATAATAATAATAATAATAAAATCAAATGGGAATTAATCGAAGTCTCTGGTGAAGAGCACCCAGGTCATCCACCATGACATCATATTGAATGACTGCATGTTGAAAGTGCATGAAATACTCGTAACTGAGGTAGTAGGTACTTCAGGGTATCACTTACACGAATATTTGCACACGGTGAAGCTATCCACGCGAGGGATGCTTCGTTTGCTCACAGTGAGTCCATCACATCACACCAGAGATAAGGGAACAGTCAAAACAATATATATTATACAAAACAAAACAGCTCTATGGATTGCATCTAGCGGACCATTGTATAAGAACGTAAAAGTCATACCATTAGCTGGAGCTACAGTTACCTGTGATGCGGGATCAATTAAGTTAAAAAGGGAAAAGCAATAACTGGCGAGTTGTTGTTCCACATTATAGAAGCGTTTCGATGAAGATTTGCAGAGAAAACTACCCAACTTGGCAAAGTTCTCTTCCATCACGACAATGCACCAGCTCAAAGATCCATAAAAGGGATGATTACCATTAGTTTATTGGGTTGCAGGCCATGTTCCATAGATGCCGTTGCTTCCGAATAGGTTGACGTTGACAGCTCCTTTTGTAAAACTGCATAAAAAAAAGTCGTTAGTTGAACTGTCAATCGATTGGCAATCGAGTTTAAACAGTAGAAAGTAAACCTGCTACCTGCTCCATCCGGCGTATATGTCCTGTCCGTTGTGTATGGGTCACCTCCCAATAATAGGCGGGTATTCATCCAGATTTCACTTAAATACATCGACGTTACGGGGCAAGGCCCAACCTCATTATCAACCATATTCTCTAGATATAGTCCTGGAAAAAGGTTTTTTCATTGTCAAGGCTAGGTACATATAACTCTACCTACATACGTATAGCGTGGTTGAAGCCTCTAATATAAGAAAAGCAAAACTAATTTGTTTTAATTAAAATCCTTTTTATCTGAATGTCCTTACTTTGCTTCAATCCCGGCGCTAGTTGTGGCAATGCCGTAGTGTCATGTAAAATAGCTACAACGAATATAAGCATTAAAAGGTTTGTATACAGGACTTGAAGGATATTACCAATGACTGTGCTAGAATACAATGAAATATAATTAAGTATCTAATGTTGGATCGTCAGGTATTGTGAAATCGTAGGTGGGTCTGTTTTTGTAACTTGTGGTTTTTCGGAAAATTACATAAAATTTCATAAAATCACATAAATTAACTCAAAAAAAAAAAAAACAATCAACACAAATCGTAAAAAATAGAGCCAAATGAGAGTGTCAAAAATTGCCCCTCAGTTAAGAAAGTTGTAATTTTATGCACCAGATTTTTCTTTGGGTGAGTCTGCCGACGCTGTCAACCAGCCATCTGACAGTTTGTGAAATGTCATAAACGAATTGCGATTGGCTACTTTTGTGCAAGTTTTCCCGTCTCTGGGAGGATTTCCAGCCACTTTTCAAATTATTTACTACTAGCTGTCCCGCCCGGCTTCGCCCGTGTCTAAAAACTATAGTGTTACTTACAATACATACAATTTCATTTTGTTCGAAGAATCAAAGACAGTGCGAACGCACCCCAAGGTTTGCAATCTATAAGTAGTTTGAATAAATGACATTTCGCAGGAAAGTGGCATTTGTTAGAGTGTTTTTATTTTTTTATTTTTATCGCTGGCACAGTATGTTAAAGAACGGGAATACGAAGTTTTACTTTATTGTGTGTGTTAGTTTTTGTGTTAATCGTGTCAGAAAATTGACGGGTAAAAGCGTGACATTCTGATTTATATATTAGTAAGATTTAACGGGTTTGACTTTACCACTTTGTCCAGAAAAAAGCTACCAAACAGACCTAGTGATAAACATACCGATGACAGATTTTAAGTTTTTGAATTTGACATGAAATCACGTTCGACATTTCCCAGAAAGCTGTCCAATTTCAGTATTTTTGGTTAAACTTGTCTCTAGTATTTGGGTATACCTATACGAGACAACAACTATAAGAAGAGAATCTTGAACTTTCTGGTCGCTAGCATTTACGAAGTTGTCAGACTGGTTGTGTATTTCACACACAACGGTGCATTCATTACGATTCTCAAAACAAAATTTAACTTATTGTTAAGAAAAAGGCTGACACGAATATTACATATGAACGTCGAAAGAAAACATTTGACAGTTTGACAGCTATTTTTATTTAAAAGAAAAAAAAACTCGTTCACATTCAAAAGTCCGCCCATCCGGAAAGCAAACAAAAGCCTTCTGCAGCTGTTTCTGCCAAATCCCACTGATTGACTCAGTGAAATATCAATTGAAACGTGAAAATGAAAAATCCCGCATCCCACTCTCAATCTACAATTAAAATATCATCAATTGAATCTGATTTAAATTGGATGCAAAAAATAAATAAATAACCACTTCCGAAACAAATAAAATCCATTTGCAAATAGAGTAGGTATACGCGTACTCTCGAATAGTCGGTTCAGTTCTAAAAAGCAAATAGCCCCACTCCGGTCGGTCAGGGCCATTTCCCATTTCTCTTTTAAATTTTTCATTTAATTCGATTAAATGCTATTGAAAAAAAAACCGTTGATTTTAACTCCACATTTCGGTAAATACTCGCTATTTATCCCCGCCCCATAACAGCATTCGAATGCAAATAGAATGTTAAGCAAATGCCGGTGATCCTGCTGTGTTGTATGTAGGCTCAACTGTTTATCCTCTTTACGAAAGCGATAAATCCTGTTGCCGGGTTTGGTTTGACCATTGCCCATTCCCAATGCGCTGGAGCCGCAGTTAAGTGTCCTTGCATGTAGATTTTTACGGATGCTTTCGATATTTAGCACTGCAACTGCAACCACTGATACAAACATCAATAATAATTAATCGGATAAAATGGTCATTGATTGTTATAACCAATGGTTGCAGAGTTTATATAGCTAACAATATAAAAATCAACATTCGCACTAAATGATAATAATGTGTCATAATTGTTTAAATAAATTTAAATAAACGCGATAATAATTGGTTTCCGGTTATAGCGCAATGATAAGCTACCTTTGTATAGACTTGCTGTAGAACCATGACCTGAAAACAATAGCTTCAGAGATAAGGTTTGTTTGTAATATATTAGTAAATTGTTTGTAATTATCGATGGAGTTACTTGAGTTTATTAAACAAATCGTACTCGCTTCCTATCGAACGCACCCCATGGGGAGGGAGTAAGTAAAAATACACAAATTATCGTCGGGAACGTCACAAAATCCCGAATTACGAAATCCCGAAATAACAAAATCCCGAAAGAAAAATTCACGCATTTCTAGAAATCCCGAAACACAAAATCCCGAATTACAAAATCCCGAAAAATGAACTTTAGTGAAAAATCCCGAATTTTTCGGGATTTTCGATTCGCGGTGGATTTTTGCGAAAAAAAAAATTGAATATTTCATAACTCTTAATAATTTTTTTCCACATTCTCAAAAGAACGTTTTTTTCCACTACCCCTCCATGACACTACCAGAAAAAACCAAGAAACTTACCAGAACACACTATGAATTTGCGAGCAAAATCGTTTGCTTAAGTGCATGTGATGAGAATCGAAAAGAGCTGTTCTTCTTGATTCTCATGGAACCGTATACCTCGGAACTAATTCCTCTAGCCAAGTAATTTATTCATATGTATTTGTATGTGTCTACAAAAAACATTTTAATTAATTAAATTTCAATGCTATTTAATCTCTTTGTCGTTTTGTGGTCCTGAAAAGGACCTTTGAAATAATGTTTGTCTATATGTATATATTTACAAGTGTGTATTAAAATTAAGTTAAACTAAAAACTTTGGAATTCATTGTTTTTCAAGGTGGTACGCGTAACCATTCAGCACTATATTTGCCTTTCCTTTATTTGATTTTACTATTTGCACTTCCATTTCACTTCGCACAACTTTTCACTTTTAAAACACATATAAAAAGATCACACAAAACTATGAAAATCTTTGATTTAGATATTTCTTAGCTGCATCATCTGAGAATCAAAAGGACTCCAACTGCCAAATTCTAAGAAGTATAATTTCAAGTTCTAAGAAATCAATATTTCATCACCATATACAAAACATGCAGTTCGAAAGGGTATATGATATCATGAGAATCACGAAGAACAGCTCTTTTCGATTCTCATCATGTGCACTTAAGCAAACGTTTTCTGTGTCTGGTTTATAGTGTTTTGTTGTTCTTAATTTGATTTTTTTTTGTGCGAGGTGAGAGGGGAAATCGTTCTTTTAAGAATGAGAAAAAAATTCCGCGAAGAGATAATATGATATTTCATTCAAACGAAAAAAAAAAAATAGCCGCCTATTCAGGAATCACCATATCCCGAATTTGGAGAAAATAATAGTTTAAGATTCGCGCGCGCGAATCTTAAACTATTATTTTCTCCAAATTCGGGATTTCGTGTTTCGGGATTTCGTAGTTCGGGATTTTGTGTTTCGGGATTTCGTGTTTCGGGATTTCGTGTTTCGGGATTTTGTTTTCGGGATTTTGTTTTCGGGATTTCGTAGTTCGGGATTTCGTACCCAACCCATTATCGTCGATGCTGCTATTGAACAGTTTCACTGCTAAGGATGTTAGGTGAGAGTTAATTGCCACTGGCAGGTGGTATTTCTGAAAATAATGATTTTGAAAGTTATGTTTCTACTGACGTACATCAACATTCTGTTCTATTGGACCCATCCAGCCTCTGAGAAACTTTGAAAATAATTCCTTTTTTAAAGAACACAGTCGGAAGTAATATCAGAATATCGTCCATTTTCTATCCTCCAAATGGACATATGTACTTATGTATGTTTTTAGAATGGGTAACAATAGAAATTAATAAAAATAACTTTTGCACATTGTTTGTTGGTATTGGAACTTTGTAAAAAAAAAGTTTTTTCAATCTTTTTTTACAAGAATTAAAATATAAAAAATCACGTTTTTCAAGGCACTATAAAAAAAAAAGTAGCTCCACGGTCTGTATCATTTCTCCTTGAAATATTGATGGATGTGTAAAATGTAAAAAAAAATCTTGTAAAGTAAGGTTTCAGTTATAGTCTGCCGTGCCGGACTTTTGAAATTCTAAAAATTTGGCAATTAAGGGCAGTTTAAAAAAAAGGTGAATTTTGTGTTAAAAATGTCACACTTTAATTATATTTATAAAATTTTTTAATCAAAATATCAAAAAACCGGCTCGGCAAACTAAAGAGAAATCAATTTCGAATATTTAAAAAAAATGCACCAAAAAATATTAAAAACTGAATGAATTATCATGCAGACCGTGCTGGAAAAATTAGTTTTAAGAAAAACGAGTTTAAAATTTCATGTGCGTTTCGCTCGTGGTCACGGGCATCTCACTTTGAACGACCAAATACAACTAACCTTCACTTCAGAAAGATGTGGATGTAGTCCGAAAAGCCAAAACACGTCGACTACACTGGCTCGGCCACATCGAGCGAATGGACAACAATGCTCCAGCAAAGAGGATCTTCGAATCACAGCCCCCAGGTTCGAGACGACAAGGAAGACTGAACCTCCGGTTTAAAGACCAAGCTACCGCGGATGCCAGTGCGCTTGGTCTAGACGACTGGAAGCAGCGTGCCCTGGATCGAAAAGAGTGGAAGGCTGCCGTGTCTCAGGCAGAGACTCTTCACGGGTCAGGAGCCCGTTAAGTAAGTAAGTAGTTCACTTAAGAAACCTAAATATAATCTTCTCATGCTTTATAAATGTCCCTACACATACTTTAGAACAACAAAAGAACTGACAAACTGAAGGACTCCGAAAAAAGCTGCCTCAAACAAAGGCCACCTGCGACGAGTAACTTTGGATCTATGGGGAATGCTTACAACCAGCTTTCACATAAATACGCCTAAAACTATAGAAAATAATAATCTGTAGAAAAAAAAGTAGTGATTTTTTTAAAATTCTGGACGTATGTACCCCCTTTAACTTCTTTCATCCTTAAACTGAAATGCCACCGCACTTAATCTAATAAATAGATAGTTTTTTTTTTTTAACAAATCACACATACGCTAATGACAGTATGTCTGAATTTCTTTAGCACAAGGCAGACGTACCTCAGGGTTCTATCATTGGACTGCTACTTTTCACCATTTTTAACAATGATCTGCCCTTAGTTTTTAATAATAATAAGTTCAAAATTTACGCCGGCAATAGAAAAAGTTATGAGCTTGTATTGGATGAAGACGCATATATACTATGACCTGAAGTAGTCGTTCGCTGCTCCGATAATAACTAGCTTAACCTTCACTCTGTAAGTCACTTTAGATTATTGTAGATACATCCAAAACTCAAATGCGCTCGGAAATAGCATCAATCTAAATCTGTCACTCGTAGCAAGTTGCTTTTTAGGATAAGCTAGCTAGAGTGTTTTCAACCACTTAAATTTGGGAACAACATCTTCGAGGTGAACGTGAATCTGTGGATGGTTAAGTACGAAGTACCCAAGAGCATACCTAGACTTCTAGCAGTCAGAAAAAAATGGGAAACTAACCAGACACTTGTACATCCATGGCAAGACATTAACTCCTGTCGAATAATTCAAAGATAGCCTTAGTGCAGTGAGCATAATTATCGGGCCATATGCTACGGTATCACACTATTCAACTGGGGTAGGTAAAGCTTGATAGTGACAACCGGTAACTCGGGTATGAGCACACTTAGGGCTACATATAGAGGTCCATGGTGATATGAGTACCAAGGACCTTGGGAATTGACTTCTAACATCCGTTTGTGCTAAAGTAAAATTGTTAAAACATTATTGGCCTAGGTGAAGTTTCCTTCTACGCGAAAGGGCTGCGCATGAACAGAGGAGATGGGTAATACTTGAAAGTAAGTATAAATGATATGTGCAATGAGAAAGCCCATGAGGACGCCTTTTGGCATAACCCAGTTCGTTTTAAAATTCTGGAAAAGCATTTCCTTCAAGACTTAGAAGTACTCTTAGGAAAATCGGTAAAAGTTAGTTGTACATCAATGTTGATCTAAAAGTGGCGTTTTTATCCTGGAGACAAACTATTAAAATGAGAGTGAAGAAAGGATGAAATGCTTTTTACGCCTGTAAAAGGACCTTCGGGGAAAGATGGGGACTACTATAACCCTACATCATCAACTGGATGTACACTGCAATCATCAGATTCATCATCCCCTATGGATCCACCGTATTATGGACTGCTACTAAAGTGAACAGCTACATAAACAAACTCGCCAAAGTGCGAAAATTGGCGGCACTATTTGTGACAGGAGCAATAAGAAGTACACCACAAGCGGGATTGGATATGATTCTTCATTACTTTCCCCTTGACATGTTCAGCAAAGGGAGCCCACAGACTAAGAGAATCCGATTTGCTAAAACAAAGCGCGTATGGACATCTGAGAAATACAGCAACTGAGGGGATGGAATCCTGAAATTCGAACCAAGACTCAGACTACATTACTCCTCACTATGACTTCAACTTGAATGTACCAATTCTATTCCTAAGACTGGCTGTCAAACGAGGTAATCAGACGCCAGAAAATGGCACTCTTCACAAACGGCTCAAAAATGGACTTAGGTAGGTACTGGAGCAGGGTTCTACTTAGACACACGAAATAAACGATAATCGTTCAGACTACCGGATACATGCAGTATCTTCGAGGCGAAACTACTGGCGATTGAAAATGCTGGAATATTCATAAAAGGAAGCGACCTCCCTCCGTTGGAGATAGCCATTCTGGTGGATAGTCAGCCATGTCTAAAAGCAATAGGATCAAACAAGGTTAGACTGTACTGGGTACCCAGACATAGCAATATCGAAGGAAACGAGAAAGCTGATAAACTAGCTAGAGCTGGATCAGCGGTGAGCAATAGTGATGCTGACACCTTCATCCGATTATGGCCGAAACTTGATCTTAATAGGACAAAGACGATGTTACATCTGGATACATACTGCATACGCTTAATCACCGGAATAATCACAGGACACTGTGCCATAGGTCATATCTCATATGGCAAGCAAATGGCTGCCTGTGTCAAGCGATATTTGCAGAAGCAGCGTAGATGAGGAAGAAAGCGAATCGAACCCTCCCACCAAGAACGACGCCTTTGTATTTTAGGGCATGGATACTAGGCAGACATAGCAGAGCTCGGAAATATAAAGATTTCGGATCTACTAAGATTCACCAAGAGCAGAAACTAGTTTACGAGTTGGTAAGAACAGGATTTACTTCCAAATGATGAAGGGATTCACAATGGACCTTCGGGGCTCCGAGTGGAAATGCGTGTAATTAGTGAGTGAAGACAGAAATGCTGGAACCAGCTTGGTAAAATTTGACAGATCTGTCGAAGGATCTCTACTCGTGTCAGAGAGAGTATGAGTTTGAAAGAGAAAATGTTTGAAACCCCGATGTGTATTTCTTTTAATTTCGTTTGCAACTAAGCGAGGATATTTATTGCAACTTTTTTCGTTCAGTTATGATTCACAGAATTTTTTTTGCAGTTCCACCTTCCGCTCGCGAAACACAATCGATGGTAATGGATAGACGCCCATTTAAATTCAGGTAGCTATACACCATAGCTTCCCAAGATTTGCCACCCTCCAACAAATCGTCCTTACGAGGTTAAATTCATTGAAAAAACTAATCCGCAAAAAAGGAGCCTGCAAAAGAAAACATAAAGAAGGTAAATAAAAAGCCCTAAAGAGGGACAATAAAAAGTCCTTTCACTAACCAGCTCAACACACAATGGGCCAACACTTTAATGTGATAAATGAAACTCACCGGCGCGCGGGGCGGCGATATAAAGCGAACAAAAGAAACTAAGAAACGCCTTGGTGAGGATGGAGGTGGACTCAGTATGATTTGAGGGCAAGAAAAGGGCAATTAAGTGAAATTGCTAAAAGTGTACTTCACACAGTGTGTGGGGGTATGTTTCATTCTAGCACTACGTTAGTAAGACGCCATCAATTACGTTCTTCCACTTGAAAAGACACACACACCTGGCTGTACTAAAGTCCTTTGAATTCAATTAAATGCTTTAGCAGTGCATTTTATTTGTGCAAAGAAAAGAGCAATTTTTCGCCATATTCTTCGCGTTCGTCCTTTGAGTGCTTTTGTCTATGTGGTATAAGTAAATGTAACGGTTGTGACTCCATTTCGATATTTAAACAAAAAGAATGTTTTAAGTGCATGCAGGCATTTAGAGGCTTCGCCAGGAACTGTTGCAGTGTATTCACCACCATTGTCCAACCTAATTACCTTCAGCATTATATTGATTTAATCGTTCATAGGCTTCCGATTTGTCTTTATGTAGATAAACTACTGTAAATTTACTTAAGTCATCAATGAACGTTAAGAAATATCGGTTGCCACTCTTGGTGTAGTTGCCTGCTGTCGATTAGGTCTATGGGTGCATGGCTTTCATTGCACGACTTCACAAATGGCAAATGACTCCTTTTACATTACATACAAATTTCGCAATCGGTGATACAAAAGTCACTCACCAATTTGTCTGCAGGCAGCCACTTTATTGCTTCGCTGTTGCGGTTGCCAGATAAACGGCAGTATTGCTGATTGTGGTTGTTGTCCTTTACCCACAGCGCCTTTGGATTGCTTGTCTTGTGCCTTAATTTGTGCAGGCTGCCGATCCAGTCTGCTACCGCTACTTCTTGTCCAAACAATCAATAATAATACTAATAATATTTGGCTTCAGCAGTCCTAGGTAGAACCAAGCCTAGCTTCCTGCAACCATTTGTGTGTGCGCGTTATATTTTTGCACGAATGGAAGGGACCTACAGTTTTCTGCCGTCTCCGAACGGCGAGTTGGGAAGCTTTACATGACAAATGATACTCTTGAATGCTTGTCAGGCATTCGGAAGAGGTGGGCACTGTGAAAAACTTTTTAGGTGTTTGCAGCGGGATTCGAACCCAAGACCGCTGGCTCAGTAGTCCGACGAACTAACCACTTGCGCTACGGTGCCCACTTTACAAACAAAAGACTGCGTTGAAGATCAGGAATGTAGAGGACATCTTCTATATGGATTGTTATTTCTTCGTTGCTGTTGTTCAACACTTGGGCTTTTCGAGATTGAGGCTCAGAAATTTGTCGATCTTGTTGGTTAGGTGAACTGTTGCGCCCAAGTAAATGACACAGCTGGCGCGGATGGAAACAGGTGGAAACAGAATTCGTTGGTAGAAGTTACGGTGTTAACTTTGCCCTTTATCTGGTTGCTTTTCCACTGTACCTATGTACTTGCGACAATCTTTCTTCATGTGTCCTCTTTTATTACAAAAGAAACATTTAGTGGATTCGATTGAAAATTAATTAAATACCTTTAATGCAATGTAATTGTTTCCGCCATTCGGTCTGCTATACCTAACACCTCAACGATATCCAGCATTTAATTTGCTTGGTCTCTGGTTTCGAGTGCAGTAACGAGTGTGTCAAAAGACCGAGGCAGACTACTCAATATCATTCATATTGTCCAACTGTCTGACAGCTGATCTTCACCGATGACAATTACCTTGTCGAAGAGAGTCGTCATTGCTTGCATGTGTTCTTCTATACTTGCATCCTCGTTCAGTTTTAGGCTGCATATTTTTCTCATCAGCTGGACTTTATTGCTAAGTGTTGACTTTTCATGGCGGTACTTAAGCTAATCGTACGAGTTTTTCGCGGTTTAGGCTTTCCTGACGTGGTGAAGTTGATTGTCCTCGACCGATAGCCCAATGAGAACCTTCGCACTGCTGTGTTTATTTGCCCATTCCGCTGTAGTTGGTTCTGGTTTGGGATTAATGACAACTTCAGTCCTTCCTCATCCTCAGTAAAAGTTTAAGCTTGTATTTACATACATGGTAGTTGTCGTGTCACAATTTGGTGAAACTTTAAAAAAATTTATATTCCTTTATGTGCGCCTTTTTATGTGCCTTGATTAATTGCCACCTGAAATCCAGATTTGAGGAACAAAGAAAAAATATGGCCACGTTTTAAGAACAATATTTGGATAATGGAAATAAAAGTACAAACGTGAAAAGAATGAATTCATTGACAGAAAAGAAAAGAAAAAGATACACATAATGTAATACATATTTACACTGCGGCTCACTAGATTAGAAGCAGTCAATTTCGGGAAATGAAAATGATCTATCTTCCGATATAAGGCAGATTCAGAACAAAAAATTATGGTGAAAGAAAGAGTGATTTGTGCTGAATGCAACGGTGAATTCCAAAATGTTAAGAAAACTAACCAACTGTACTTTTGAGACATGTTAGCTGAATCAGACAGATTCGCATGCATTTAAATCGGTTCTTAACCCTTTACAGCGCCATGATGCAGTAATGCTACATACCGTTTAAAGCTCACAAAAACGAAAAACTGTTTCTTAACCTATTATAACTCAATGTTACAGTATTGTCATATACCGTTCTACCTATTATATTGTACAAGTTTCAGCTGAAAGAGATTGCGTTAGGTGCTCGTCTCTGAGTTGCAGTTCACTTGTCGCGAAACTTGTGAAAAAACACATGTGTGAATATGGGTACGTAATTGAAAAAATACTCAAAAGTGATACCCAGTGCATATTTTTGCGTAAAAATTTCAGTAAGTTCGGTGCATTATGCTACAATAAGCAAAATAATTGCTTTAAAATATTCCATACCTCATAGGGATACGTTATAATACATTGTGACTGAAAGTGTCAAAAACCCTTTTTTAAGTATTTTTTTCAAAAAAAATATATAAAATTTCGTAAAAGAAATACGTGTTTCATTAAATTCGAAAAGCTATCAAATCAACTAGTACTTTGATGTTTTTACGATCTTGCGCCGTAAAGGGTTAAGATTAGAAGCAGTACTATTGTTGTTTGTGAAAGATTTTTTTTTTTTTGTATAAAAAGTAAATTTTGTCAATAAGAAAGTGTTAGCTTTATTTTTTCTTCAAGAACGGTAAAAAAAAACTTTTTGACATTATCAGAGAGGGCGAAAATTGACGATTACAATTCGGAAGGCTTATCCAAGCGTGTTATTATTGGCAGGATCAATCGGAGTAATGATGCTGTTGGTTATCATGTTTTGTTCTGAAACTGACATAGAGTGAAAGTAGCGAATGCACACTCAGAGAAAAAAATCCTCTAATGGATCGATAGTACGACTATTAATTTTATGGTACGCGAAATAATACGTTATTCATATTATTTCAATAGTTCTTATGGTTTTTTGTACTATTGATTGCTCAACAAAATATCCACATTGAATTAATAGGATACATTATTAATTTAATAGCGAATTTACTATTATTTTAATGGTATTGTAATAATATGTTGAATACTACAATCTTATTGATTATTAATAAGATGTGTCCTTTAAAAAAAATAATGAAAAACTTTTCATTCAATATTGGAACACGTTAGATTTCTGTTATAAAAAAAATATACTATTGAAGTAATATGATCATAACATTAAACTGCAATATTTGCGTGGAAATTACAAAGCGTTTAAAAAAAAACTTTAACAAGCGGATTTTTTTCTAAAGAAAGTCTATTCGTCGACATTCTTTGGATGGATTGCGTATTTCATTCTGTCTGTATACGTAGAAGTGTGTGTTTCAATGTTTAGTGAAAATTCCAGTTATAATAAATTTGTGAGATAAATAAGTGCAAAAGGTATTTTTTTTTATTATTCCTCTGTTTTTTATTATTATTATTGTTTTTTTTATGCCATTGAGCACATTTTTACAAGTGCATAATACATATTGTTTTTTCATGTGATATGCCATTGATTTTTTTTATAGTATGTATACTATTATTATGCATATAATATACTATTAAATTAGTATTTAACAGTATGCATGCTATTGCTTTTATGGTATCTATGGATTTCTTAGTTCGAATTAATAAGTTATTTTAAGAATTAATAAGGTAAATGAAGGAAGAAGGATTGACACGGTCAATAACACTTTTGGAATATGCTCTAATCTCCACATACTGTAGATTTACTAAAAGCTTCGGTAAGTATACCCCTTTCCTCATTTATTTGCATGCTTAATTTTATAATAATGTTTGTTTAAGTTTTTCGCTAATTTGTTTCGTTTTTTATTTCTTTTTTTTCTTTTTTTTTTATATAATATTTCTCTTATTTTTACATTAGGATTATTATTTAAAGAAAATGGGTCGTGGACTAAATCCTAAAGCCAAAATCTGGAAACTAGAAAAATCTCTAAGTGGTAAGGTTATGTCTTTGTTCGATTGGTAGTCCTCTTTAATTATAGAATAACCCACTTTTATTTTTTATTTTTTTTTTTTTTTTTATTCGTTCGTTTATTTAGCATAATTTTGCTATTTAAATTCATATAAGGAATTATAATTAACAATTTGAACTTAACCTAAGTATGCATTTAACTATGTATTTACATTGATATTTAGTTATGAGGAAAGTTACATTTTATATATTCAATTGTCATTTGCTTAAATCTATTGAAGTTACTTTCATTTTTTATATTCATGGGCAGTGAATTAAATAGTTGACACCCTTTGTATACAATACTATTTTGTGTTATATTCTGTAGGTACATTGGCACTCTAAAATCATCTCGGTTTCTTAAATTATATGGCTGCGAGTCTCTTACATATCTCAGATGCTTCTTTAAATAAATCGGTAACAGATAATTTTTGATTTTAAAAATAAGACATAAAACATTTAAAAGGATTCTCTGTTTGACATTTAACCACATTAGTGCATTGAGCATTAGTCTGATTGGTGTATATCGATTGCATTTCAAGATTATTCTCATTGCCCTGTTTTGTAACCGCTGAAGCCTATTTAACATATATTCACAACACAGATACAGAATTGATGAACAATATTCAAAGTGCGGTTTAATCATGACATTATAAATATTTATAGCACTTATTGACGAGACTCTACTTTGAATTCTGTTAAAGAAACCAACTTTTTTCGTCACTTTTTTAGCAATATATTCTACGTGTTCATTAAATGTTAATTTAGCATCTATAACTACTCCTAGGTATTTGATTTGTTCAACTTGCTCTATTAATTCATTTTCTATATGTATGTTAAGATTCAGTTTATGTTTAAGTACCATGCATTTAGATTTGCTGACATTTAATTTTAGTTTGTTTCCCCTCAGCCAGATGCTAACTCTACGCAGATCTTCTTGTAGCTTTTGCAAACATTCGTCTGCGTTTTTTCCCGATATGTAGATTAGGGCGTCATCTGCAAACAGTGCTATCTGGGAGTATTTGAGTTCCAGTCCAATATCATTAATGTAGATGATGAACAGCAATGCTCCCAAAACCGATCCCTGTGGTACTCCGAGCGTAGTTCCCATACTCTTAGACAGCACTCCATTCACTTTTGTTTTTTGGGATCTGTTACTGAGGAACGATTCAAACCATTTCAATTCACTACCTCTGATACCATAGCTCTGTAGTTTCATTAACAGAATGTTTCTTTCGATTGTTTCAAAAGCTCTTTTAAAGTCAAGAAAGACGGCCATCACATAGTTCTTTGCGCGATTTCCTCTTTCCAGCTGATCAGGACGTTGTTGAGTGCACTAATTGGTTATTTATTGCCATTATCTTCGCGTTATCACATATTTCTTTGCTCTCAGTTTTGAATGATTCTGTGAAATCACTAATTTTTTCAATTTCCTTGACACTTCTTTCGCATGTCTCTTGTGCAGTTTTCATAGCATTGAGCCGGGCAGTGTACCTATGTTCGATTGCTTCGAGTAGGTTTTTTATTTCCAATTCATTTCTTTTTAGTGCTTCTTCAAACTCTGTCTTATATTCCTTCAAGTACATACTATTTGTCTTCACTATTCCCTGGATGTCTTTTAAAGCTAGATCGACATTGTGAATGTATAATATACAGTCATCACATATAAACCTTACACAAGTGTTAGCGTTCATAATGTTACTAGTGTGTGAGTCTAAACCGCTACATGTTCTTGCAGTGTGAAACATTTTTTTGCATATGCCTGCACATTCAATACCCGATTCGCCTCTAATAGCACTTCTGCATTTGTGACAATCTCGCATTTTGCCGATTGTTTTCCCGAATTTCGGTCACAATTGCGATTGATTCGTCTTATTCACGTGATGTTACAATAAAATATAGCTAATGCCAACGGTGTACGTTATAGGACAAGTTCAAACTCGGAGCGGAAATATATACGACCTTTCACCTTTATACAGGAATCCCTCATTTCTACAAAGAAAGAAGACACAATTATTTAGCTGTGTCACAACAATGAGCCATGGACAGAAGTAGAAGAGAAATGGGAAGCGGTGGAAGTAAAATAATTGGTAAATAATATTAGTAGTTAAGATATTATAACTTATTTTTGTAGTTAGGTATTACCTTAAAAAACTGTGAAAAAAATCGGTTCAGAATAAAATTTTAAAGTTATAAAAACGGAAAATTTGTTCTCACTTATTCATTTTATAAAGGGCTTTATTTTATTTTCAGCCGAGTATTGAAATGAAATGAATATTATTCAAATGTAAGAATCAGTGGATATGTGCCATCTGCCTTAATAGCTTTAATAGTACGCGTTCATATAATTATAATGGTATCACCTGATTAATCCAAAGGTATATCCTTTAATTTGTTGCAATTATATAAACTATTGTTTCAATATTAAAAACTAATTAAAACTATAGTATGCGCAGAATTGATTTAATAACATGATCACACTGAGTTAATATTTAGTACTACTCCTTTAAAATTAATGTTGAAAAGTAATAGTTTTAATAGTATATTTACCTATTAAAATATTCGGAGATCCTATTACTTTTCAATCGTATGTACTATTGATTCAATATTATAAAATAATTAGATTAATAGTCTAAAGGTACTATAACTTCAATTGTTTTTCAACTATTCTAATAATAGGAAACATTGACATTGACCAATTTTAATACATAGTAAAATCACATTCAATTAAAAGGAATTCCTATTAAAAATATAGTATTTTTCTCTGAGTGCAGTTTCAACCATAGTTATAAGCATTAAGAGGCTTTAAAAAATCGAATCTAGAGAGAAAATACTGAAACTTTTAAAATTAATAATTTTGCACTGAATTTTGATTTGCCAACACAACAGGTTGCAGCTTCTCAAAGTTCGAGATTGAAAAAAATATCGCTAATCATTAAAATCAGCCGCGTTTTTATTTTTGGATTTGGTCTAAAACTCTTTTTTTTTTTTTTTTCAATGACTGTCTCGTAGAACGTGGGACACCCTGTATATATGGTACATATTCTGTCTTTAAATCATTATATGTTGCATTTGTGCGCTCCATATTAGAATACGCCTCAATTGTCTGGTATCCATATTATAGAGTTCATATATCTAGAATTGAATCAATTCGAAAAAGATTCCTTAGGTTCGCTCTTAGCTCTTAGGGGACTTCCTTGGCAGAACTCATATCACTTACCTCCTTATTTATCCAGGTTAAAATTAATTAATTTAGAATCACTGGAGGTGAGGAAAACGGTGGCACGAGTTGTTTTTATTCATAGAGTTTTAATAGGTGAGATTGAGTCTACAGAAATTCTTGACCTTCTCCACTTAAACGTTCCTTCACTCAATCTTCGAAGCTCTAGATTCTTTAGAGTAGCACACTCTCGTACAAACTACCTTCGATCTTCCTCAATTAATGGATTGATGATTTCGTATAATGTAAATGTCCATTTAATTGACTTTAACCTATCGATTTCATCAATAAAAAGAATATTACTTGATGGTCTTCAGTCATAATTGTTTGCCCTGTTTTTAACTTTGATTTTTCATACACATGTATATTTATAAATTTTTGTATTTTTGTTTTCTGCTTCTGTCTATGAAAGTGTAATCTTTGGTGACAAATAAATAAATAAATTAATAAATAAATATTACATATGTACTACATAACTAACCTGGATAGTTGCCACACAAGAAATCAATAAACAATGAATGCCTACATAATTGTATTGTAGTTGCCAAGTCCTTCTCTCCTCCAAAAAAAAAGACTAAACACATTTTTTACGAGTCCTGTTTAAAATAAATCATTTTAAAAAAACAAACAAAAAGGGAAGAAAACCCGGAGCCGTAGCGGGTTTGGATTTCTCGCCAATATTAATCTGCAAATGGTATGCAGAACAGGGGTGTCCTCCGATTTATGCAAACAAAGAGGTGGCATGGCTAAGGCAAGGACTTGCTTCTGTTCTCTTTTTTTTTTTGGGAAAGCTAATAAATTTAAAATATTAGTACGCATACACATGTAACGTATGTACGCGATAGGAGGTGGTTATCCAATCTAAATAAGTGAATACAAATTAAAGAAAAAATATATTCACTAGAATGCGGAGATGCTAATGAAATGCCAACATACGAGTACGGGGACTTACAAACAACGAGAGATGCTGTTTGCTTAGAAAACTCATACGAACAAAAGTTTGTCATGTGCATAAGTACAATTCTAAGGTATTAAATATTTTAAAGGAATCCTAAATAAACCCAAGAATGCTTAAAACGGAAGAAAACGGGTAGAGATGGGAAATGTATTTTAAGAAAAATTCTTAAGCTGAAGGCCTCAGTGGCTCTTGCTCAGGGTAGAGAGTTATAATTGTAGATTGTAAGTCAGTACTGTGAATAAATAAATAAGAACAATTTAAAACTTTAAAAACGTACAAGTGTTTGCAGAAACAACTCGCCGGTGCAACAACTTCAACGAGAAAGTGGCCGGCAAAAGTATTTAATAATAAAGAACCTCATTTCGAGATTATAAGAGAGCAAGGATATAACAGTTTTGGCTTATTCGTCTATTTCTCAAATGCCTAGGTCCTTCGTAATATGTCTTCTTTACAGACGAGGCCATTATCGATATTTTTGGCTCCGATGGAAGACGATTTGTTTGGAGGAAACACAATTAAGCACACAACAAGAAGGCTGTTAGGATAACTGTGAAGATGGCGGTGGTTCATTGAAGTTGTGGGGCTAATTGGACTGGAAAATTTCATTTTTTTCCGTGGAAACATGAACGCACCTATACAACTACATTACCGCTTTGAAATAAATAGTAAATGACTTTGTCTTCTAGTCTGACAAAGATCCCAAGAAAAAGTCTTGGGTTATGAGGATTGTGGGTCCTTCACAAGTACCCTGAAAATCGTGCAGCATCTGCTCTATCTATTTGAAATATGTTTAAGTCATCGAAACAAAAGAAAAATAATAAAACACATATGTATGTAGTTGAAATGTATTTTTTTATTTCTTATTCCACTTTAAGTGTGAGTGACTGTATGTTATCATTTCAGATTTCAATTCGTCAATTTGACACTTGAAATTTGTAGATTTGTTTTGTAATCTTAATTCACGATATAGAACAATTAACCATTAATTGCTGCATGATTGAAATTCTTAAAAGAACAGTACAAAATTTAATCAAGTCTACCGTTTTAAGCTATGCTAAGTTAATTTGATTATATAAATTAAGTCTGCACTTAAAAAAAATTCAATCCGATGAAAACCAAACAAATATTGATGTACATACATGTGAATATACAGTAGAAACCGGTTATAACGATTTTTCAAAGTCCAGGCAAAACTCCAAGTAATTTGCAATCGGTTACAACAATGCCGGATATAACGACGAAACCTTTTATAGCGATGAAAATGTATCAGACTTAAGTCGAAAAACTATTTATAGCAATGATAAAAAACTGTGTTTTTTTTTCAAATACAGCTCGTTATTTTCATCCTATTTCTAAGTATGTATCCACATTATGTATACATGTAGACAATTGCTAAATTTCATGTAGCGACTGCAGTGACTGGTCCGTGAACTTTCTTACATTTAGCCCTTTTCGATCTATATTACTCGATCGTGTGATGTGATTAAAAAAGAACATATTTTTGAAAATATATGTACTAAAATGCTTTTTACATGCTGGAAGGTATACAACGCAGAAAAGCAAGAACTTCTATTCGTGGGTATAAACGATGGGTATGCCCTTTGTGGCTTCTATCGTGTTAAATTCACAATACCGTCCGACAAAAGAAATACTGATGAAGCTGCTACAAGCAAACCTCCAGCACAGAAGGGTGGCCACCGCCGTCCTCCGTGACTTCCTATCTAAAGGAGGTGCCGACATAGCCCTGATCCAAGAACCCTGGATCGTCAAAAACGGGGTCAAAGGATGGGGTAATAATTTCAAAATTTTTACCAGCACAACGGGAAAGTGTCGGACTTGTATTGTAGCAAATAAATCTTTAAACGTTTTCTCTATCCCACAGGTGAATACGGGAGACCTTACGGTCATAAGACTGGAGTATAAGGAAGGGAGCGGGGCAGGTAAAACCATTTTGCTAGCGTCCTGTTACCTTCCCTATGACTCACTAACTCCACCACCTAGCGAAGAGCTGAAAAACCTGCTGAGGTAAGCCAGAACATCAGGAGAGGGGATCATTATGGGAGCGGACGCAAACGCACACCACATAGCCTGGGGCAGTATCAACACAAACCCAAGGGGTGAGTCTCTTTTTGATTTCTTAAACATTGAAAATCTCGTAACTTTTAACGTAGGTTGTACCCCAACTTTTATAAACAAAATTAGAAGGGAAGCTTTATATCCAAACGTCACACATCTAATCTCAAACTGGAGGGTCTCAAACGAGACCTCTATGTTTGACCACAAATGGATTTGTTTAGATCTTGTCATAGAGCGAAAGACTAGAACCCTAGTCAGAAACCTGATGAGCACTAACTGGGACCTCTTCGTTTCAACCTTAACAGACAAATTAGGAACTCCGCGGCCTGAATTCGTTCAGGACGAGGAGGACCTTGATAGGAAATTCCTTCGTATTCAATCCACAATAACCGAATCCTTTGAACTAGCCGGTCCACTTAGAGCCTGTGCGGCCAAAAGTAAAAATTGATGGTGGACGAGTGACTTACAGGAAAAAAGGAAGGAGGTTAGGAAATCTTTTTATACCTTCATGAGCAGTAAACTAGGAATGGACTAGGAAATTTACAGATAAATTCGCGCGAATTTTAAACTATTATCTTCTCAAATTCTAAACGGAACGGCCGAAAAATAATAGTTCAAAATTCATCGTAACACACTTTTTTACATGAATCGCTATATGAAGGTATAAAATATTAATTTTTTACAATTCCATCCACTACTTTCTGCAGTATGTCAGAAAATCCTTAAATATGTAATACTACCTATTTAAAAGTGGAAGAACTAAAAACTTGCAGGAAAGGCGTTTTGCATCCTTTTTTTATTGACAGAAGTAATGAATCCCAGCAGCTTAGATGATTTTCTTCTTACGGCCTGACTTCCTTTCCTAAAACCTTCGCAAATTTCATATGAAAGGACCGAATCAGCCAAATCTGCCATTACTTAATCGATGTTTGTCACTCAAAGTTCACGAACTAAAGGGTTTTTCAATAAGAGCGCTACAAAAGTTTTTTTAAATAAAACAAAAACGGTTTTGGGTTACAATGAAATTCTTTATTCCTGTGAAAGTACGTTCGATGCCATTATGTATGGAACTCGATTTCTTTTGCATGGCCACCACGGGCACGCTTGCAGAAGTCCAGACGCTGAACCCAATTTTCGACGGTTTTCAAGCATAAATTGGGCCCAAAAATATTCGGTTATCATTGAACGGTAGCGATTCCCATTCACAGTAACGTGCCGGTCTTGATCATCACGGAAGAAGTACGGCCCAAAGACGCCGCCGGCAAATAAATCACACCAAACCGTAATTTTTTCGGGATGCAATGATGACTCATGGAGTACGTGTGGATTGCTGCCTGACCAATACCGCATATTTTGTTTATTGACGTAGCCATTCAGCCAGAAATGAGCCTCATCGCTGGAGATGATTTTTCGATGAAAATCCGAATCATTTTCAAGTTGTTGCTCAGCCCAATTCACGAACATACGACGCTTCTGGTGGTCAAGCGGCTTCAGTTCTTGCGTCAATTTAATCTTGTAAGGATGTAGGCCAAGATCTTTTCGCAAAATTCGCCACAACAACGTCACAGAGATGCCCAACGCTTGAGAACGACGTGTGAGAGACACATTTGGGCTTTCTGCAACTGAAGCCTCAGCGGCAGCAATATTCTCGACACTACGGGCACTTCTTTGTCTCACTGGCACGGGAACATTTTGTACTGTGCCTGTGGATTCAAATTTTTCCATGAAATGGCAAACTTTACTGAAGAAAAATGTCAAAAGAGCGGCAAGAAATATGGCGTCGTTTGCTGCCCCTGTCGCTCTACTTTTGTAGCGTCCCTGTTGAAAATCCCTGTAATAGGTAACTGCACGTTGAGAGTTGAGTTACAATCAACAAACACTGATTGCGGTAAATGCTAATTCTCTTGCATTCTCTGAAATTCAGTTTTATTTCGCAAACCATGTTCGGCTTTATTTCGCATTTCAAAGCGAAATAAGGTCGAATCCCAAAATTCGGCGCTATTTCGCTCGACGTTATTTCACGGCAATCATTTTTGCGTGTTCGAGCGAGTGTACACACTACAGGTTTTATATGACACCACTCAAATTTTCGTTGTTGTTGTTTTTCGACCATCTCTACTTGTGTTCGCTTTTTGAATGACACTGAGACTTTGGACACTGAGTGTCACGCAGTAGCAAACATTATTGTGAGCATCATTTTTGAGTGTCACCCCAAATTTAAGATGTATCCATCATCAGTTTTGCATGTTATCCTTCAAAACTGACACTCTTGTTCGATATTGTGTACCCGCTTTTCGGGTTGTTTTAAAATGCGGGTCTTCAGAAACAAGCCAATGACCTCGGCGGCCATTACGAAAAGCATCAGCAAGAAATGGAGAATTTATCGCCAAAAATTTTTAGAAAAGTCATGAAAAATGCTATGGAACGTACCTACTATAGAATTTTCTTGGCGACTTAATAGAAAAAATGTAAATATTGTTCATCAGAACTTGACTGCCTTAGTTAATCGAGTAAGGACTCTTGCGCCGCATTGTTCAACCACAGTCGGCTGTCAAACTAAGGATTATTGCTTGTTCTAACTTAGGGGACGTTAGAAATTTAAATTTCGCTTGAGAAGTCGTCTCAGCAAAATGGTAGTGGAATTTCACTTAGTTAAAATGAAACACAATACGTTTGAAGAACGTTATAAAATTCAGTTTAATTTCTTGTTTAAAATTCAAAGTTACAATTTCGAATGCGCCAAAATGCGCTATCAGCTGGTGAGGAAACCTCGGTATTCTTATGTACGATGATCAGCTGTAAAGCATATGGTCATTGACATTGACCGTGAAAACATTTGTTCTAGTATTAGTTTATTTACATACAATAATTTCTTGTAACTACTTGACTACGTTGTGTTGAACTCTATACATCTTAACTTAGACCAGTTCTACATCTCGTATGTGCCAGAGTGAGATAACATGCCGTTGATGACTGATGCGATCTGCCTCCCACGCTGTTTCGCCTGCCTTGCGTCCTAGTTGGTATGACTAGGTAGGATATTGCACCTCCAATAAGCGATGTAAGCCGCGCATGATGGGGGGAGAGACCGATTTAGCATCAACGATTGGTCTTTGTATAGTTTGACGTTTGGCCTTTCGGTTTTGTTGTGATCGCGGATTTTGTGGTCGCGAATTTTGTGGTTTTTTGGTGTGAAAAATGTGTTTGTTTGTTGGTGGGAACCAACATTGCTTCTTCAGTCTAAAGCGGATAAACAGAAAATTTGTAAAAAAAAAAATGTAGTTGCACTTGATGATAGAATTTGGCATCACTTTACACCATCTTTGGTGATGCCAAATATTCCTGCAAAGTTGATAAAAACCTCCCAATCATCAGGAGTATTCTGTAGTCCCATTTCGATCATTTCTTTATGGTCCCTTGGGGCTTCTAATTTTTTCCCCCTGAAAGGTGCTATCAATTTTGTTAACCCTTTGATGACACAAATCGAGGAGCAGATGTGGCAATTTCCCTTATTCTCTTTATCACAGAAATCATCAAAGTATTTACAGCTCCTCATGACGTACCATAATCCTTCACCTAGGCACATAAAAAACAGAACAAAATAGCGCAAGAAAATGCGAAATAAAAATATAAAAAAAAGAAAAATTCTTATTGCTAATCCTGTAGCACATTTTTATTAATACTAAAAGTACATCATTCCGTTCAATATGAACATTCTTTTCATTTTTTTTTTTTTTTTTTTTATTTTTTCTACTTCTCTTCCTTTTCTATGGGCTAAAGGAGTCGATGAGGACGACGACGGCGAGTCCGTTAAATTATCCCCAAGGAATTTCTATCAAATTCCGTTTGAAACGACGGAAAAATAACTTTTATTATCTGTGACAAGAAAATGCGCCGAGAATAGCTCACCCATTGTGTGTACCCCCAAACCCGGGGAAGGAGCTATTTTTTTTTTTATGATATCGAAGGCGCCCTCAGAGTCTAGATCGAATGGTCTCAATCGCGTGTGTCCATCCATCAGCGTTTGTTGTCGTTTTATAGTCAGTCATCCTAAAGATGTTTAACAATATTCATCGAAGGAGTGCAAGCCAGAGGCGGATGATGATTCTCAAGGATGTAGCGCCATCACCACCACCACCACCACCATCATCATTGGTCTATGGTCTTCTCTTCATCATTGTCGTCGTCATCGTCGTCATCGTCATCTTCCATCCCTTTAACTTTAAAATGGATAATTTCATTTTGTTTATTATGTAGGTATGTGCGTTGTTTTTTTTTGTATTTGCCCATGGGAGTCGCCGGGAGATGTGAAAGGGCTGTGCGAGTCGCTAGAGGGATAATAAACATTAAATTGAGATATTTAGATTGGATTTGGGTGAACTGTTGCGCGTGTTGCTGTCGGATGGTTTTTTACCAAGTATACCAAGCTGACATGGTTGCTTTGGTGGATGCGATGGATTACTTACTTGAAGATCAGGTTGGAAAGAAGAATGATCCTTAAAGCAATTAGGCTATGATCATGCATCTGGAACGTGTACTGAAGCTCAACGAGTACACTCAGAAAAAAAAACATTGTTGAAACAAGAATTTTCAATTGTTAAAAAATTGTAAGCTGAAAATTGTTGTCAGTAAATACTGGTTCTTGTGACAAAAAATTTATTTTTAGAATATTTGGTTTGAAGTTGTTGTATCAAAAATCTCATGCTCAAGACAAATATTTGTAAGTGTAAACATATTATCAAAAGTGAAAAATTGTAAGATTAAAAAGAATAGTGTTTTCTCAAGTATTTTGTTTTTAAATATTTCCATTTGAGATTGGATACTCGAATCAAAAATGTTTTTTTTGAAAGAACAATCAAAATTTTTAAATTTTCAAGAATACAAACTCTTTTCATAAAAATTTTATACTTAAGGCAAAAGAAATACATTGTTGTTTGACAATAACTGCGGAAAATGTTTAGCCTAACAATTTGTTCTCCATCCAAATATTTGAAACTGTTGACTTTTAACAATTAAAATAGTTGCATCAAAAAAAAATTCTTGGTGGAAAAGAATGCTTCTTCACATTGGTGTTTAAGAATTATATTATCAAATCAAAAATTAATTCTTCAGGCAACAAAATAAATTCTTGAATTCTCAACAAATTATTTCTTCGCGCAACAATTTCCTGTCGAGTTAAGAATGAAGTATTCTTGTCGTCGAAAATTATAACTACTTTTCTTTGCGTTTTCTTACATTGCGTTATGAATTTTTCGTGTGTACAGATCAGGAAAAGAGTGAATTTTAAATAATAACTTAAACTCAAAAATGCAAATTCAAAGGATAACTTTGAATATCCTAGCAACAACTACGAATTAGTAAGTGATAAATTTCAAACCGTCTTATTGCAATGATTGATAATTTTTCCTTATTTTAATAGGCCTTTGCAGATTCAATTCATTTAAATCGGTGGAGGAGTGGAACACAGCGATCGATATGGAACCAGTGCAAGTCCTAACTACAATCACCAGATCGGAAAGAATTTCGAAGCTTATGACGAAGCTGCCCGCAACTTTAGGTACAACGATAATAGTGGCATGGTTGGTTTAAGGTATTTGTTTTTGTACACATTATGTATATGATAATAAAACTTAAAATAAAATTATTAAAACGAATGTGGTCATTTTTGAATTTTTTAATTATAAGCTCTTGATTATCAGTATTTTTATTTTAAAATTCCAACCCAGTGTAAGTATCTTTGACATTGTTTACATTGGTTAGCTTTGATTTCCTTGAAGCAACAATTTACATTATTCTCAATTTCTGCCAAAAATAAATTTCTTAAGACAACTATTCACGTTTTTAAATTCTTTACTAATCTTTATTCTTGTTGCAACTATTTTATTGTTAATTCTTTTTAACAAGACCTCATTTGGCACAAAAATGTAAGTTCTTAAATGTAAGAACTTTTATTCTTGTGTAGAAATTAAGACCGAGAATTCTTGAATTAACAATTTTGGTTGTTGAGCAGATTTTAACTAACGTTTCTTCTTGTGACAAAGTATTATTATTATTATTATTATTATTTATTATACTTTCCATAAATGTGACAGCATAATACAATATATAACAGCTCTAGCTACCAGGGCTTACGGCTGAAGTGTATAAAAGTATAAAATTGTTGTGATTACAACTTTTTTTTCTGAGTGTATGTTCATCTAAAAATGAAGTAACACTGCTTTGGGTAGGAGCGTAGGAGGACACTTTGGCATCAAGGACAATGAAAAGGTGGAATTCCATGTAAAAAAGGAGTCAATCCCGACTCGGACCGGAAACATTTTCTTCATGCTAGTGAACTGGAAACGGGGACACGGCAGAACACCTGAGAAGCTGATCAACCGAAGAACCACAGGTTCATTGTCCAGACTTGCCGTACTCAGAGACAAGTTCTAAGCATGAGCCGATGAGCACTATCTGCAGGTTATGGAAATTTGTGGTATCATCTAAGGAAGATGGGACTTGTTGAAGATAGCACCTGTATGTATGCCTGTGAGAAATTGAGACAGTGCCACGTGCCATGTACTGTATCAATGTCCACAACTGGCTGGCAGAAAAATTGAGATCTCAGAACATCACTTGGTGGGAACCAAGAGAATGAAACAGATTTCTTTTAAACAGATGCTTGCATTTACATGAGATGTCGCAAGAACTGGAAAGAAGTCCAGAGAGTTCTACTGGGTATAATGGATTGTGGAAAAGGGATGAAAAGGGTCCGTTTCAGCTGTCTCGCGAGCATATAATATATTATGTACATATATGTATGTACCTACTCACATATATATAACCCAAAATAGAAGAGCAAATAAAATCGATGCTCCAGTACCTGTTTTGGAGGTTCCGTAGATTTTCTTTTTTTTTCTAACATTTTCGTATATTCTGTCGAATTGATTGATCTATACCTACATACATATGTATGTTTCTGCATTTCGACTCAGTAAATCGCTTGAAAAATCTTGAAAAATCTTGAAAAAAACTAACGAATTACGGATGTCGGAATCCATCATTATGCCATCAAATTAGGGACCGCATACAATAGTATAAATCAACGAGAGCTGTTTAGAGTAATTCGAAAGAGCATGGCCCTAGCAAAATGCTTTTGGAATAGTCCTGAAACAGTAAACAATCATATTCGGCTGATAAGCTGCTCGGGCACATAGAGCCTCATATAAGTATACAGATACACCTATATTATAAGTATAGGAAACCATCAAGATTCCTTTATATTAGCCGTGTTTTATTATCCCCGTGATCTGATCCGGATCAGATCAACAAATAAGTTTGTGTGCATTACAACAACAATCCGAGATCTTGCTTCTTGTCAAGATCAATTTTCGTGATCCAAAAATTAGTTCGACTATTTCTCACTATGGTACACTTTCGTTTGTGAATGTTGCTGTATCATCGACAATTGCCAAGGGTAAATATTGCCAGATTAGAATATAAAAATATTATTGGCAATCCAAATGTCATTAATGTTATTTTGTTCGAATAAATTAATGTTTCTGCTCACAATGATATCTAAGCGATGTGAAACTGAAATTATAGCTACAAAATATTATTCTCATTCGGTATCTGTTAATCAAAATTAACAATTTCCTCCTAAAAAATAAAACAAGCGCATTCAATTTTCATTTAAAAGAAAATATTCATTCGCATGGCAACTTCGCACTAAATGTCAAAATGAACTTAGCTTGTACAATCACCAAAACACAGAACTTTGATCTGGTTTGTTTTATTATTCTGATCTGATCCGGATCAGATCACGGGGATAATAAAACACGGCTATTGATTCAAATCAATGGTTTCAGTATAAGCTAAATGCTGACTTTTGGGGCATGTTTCTAGGATCAACCATTTCATTTTTAATCGCACACATACAAATGACCCTATATATATCTGCTTTTAGGCGAATCTGATAGGGTTACGTCATTTCTGGGTATGTAAACAGTTGGGTAGTTGAAATTAAAAGAAAAAAAAACTGTCCAACGTAGGGCAGTCCTGATAGTTTTGAGTCCATCTACACTTTATTTTCAAAGTTTGTGCTTTTATTCAGATTTTTCTGAGCGATATTTTTGGTGATAAGGTAGGGGGACAGCAATTTCTTAACGTTTTTTTGAAAAAGTGCTAAAAAAAAGTAGCGCAAGAAAATATTTCATAAATTTTTAAACTCGTGCTTTAAAGACCTTTCATTTCACACCCCACACGATGACCTTAAAATTATATTTTTTTTTTAAGTTCCCATTTGACCCCCAAAGACGAAATTCAGCTTTTTAAGTGCTGGTCTGTATTTGGGTCACTAATTGCTAAAACTGTTCCAAATTTCAATAGTCTACGTCAAATAGTCTCTGAGAAAAACCTCTGTGACGGACGGACAGATAGACAGATATCGAACTGATTCCATTAGTGCTTCGTTTTTGGATACGGAACACTAAAAATTACCTGTTTACTTGTACAAAGTAACTACTCGGCTGCATCCCTTCAATTAACTAAACAATATTTACTCACGCTGACCAGGAGCCATTTACTGTCAGACCTCAGACATGGCATTCCCTTTAATTTCATTTGCAACCACGACAACAATGGCTATGGCACGACAAAACAGGGATGGTTTCCTTCTTCACTTCGTTTCAAACGAGAGTGAGAGAGATAGGGAAGAAGAAAATTGATGGTAAAAGCTTTTAGAGATAATCGCCACCTGTCACCATTTCCTATTACTTGCACAACTTAATGAGAAAACCGAAAATCTATGAAAATTCAATTACCTCCCTTGTCTACCCTGTGCTTGTTTCCCTGCATCTTTATAGTGAATGGAAAAGGACACAAAAACAAGTCAATTGAGAAGATCTGAACTCGTACCACACACACCCAATTAATCCTAGTCATATCCTTCCAGAAGAAAAAACACCAACACTCTGCAGAGCTCAAATGTCGTAAACATCAGAAATTGTTTCTCCCTCTGGCTCCGTGCATTTCTGACAAGACGACGACGATGGAGCCTCGAAGAGTGAACAATTGTCGTAAGTGGTGCCTCTGTCTCGGTGTGTGGTGCAATGATATTCACTTTAGGTACTCTCAAGGAGTTGGCTGCAGAAATTGCCAGGGATATGGATACTATGAGTCTCACCCGGTTGACTTGAGTGACACGACGATGATGCGAAGGTGACTGAGATAGGAGTCGACTCACACAAGAAACTGTCTAAGTCGGGAGGGCAAATGTCGCATAAGATGCAATGTGCTGTGTTCTTGAACTTCATTTCTTTCTTTCTTGCTTTTTATTGTATGCTTTTCCGGAGGAAGTGAAAGGAAGTTCGCCTGGAGGCGACTTTCTTATGAGTCGTCTTCAGTCTCCACTTCGTGGCATGACTTAACGATACTTCCCCCTGCTGGCAAGTCATGTGAGTATTTATGTGAAAAGTTTGCTAGATTGTAACAACAACAAAAAAAAGTGGAAGTTTTGACGTTAGATTAAATGTAACATTTTAGTTCTTTGAATGGATTTGTGAGCGCAGTAAGTGTTGGTCCTTTGTACCGTCCCGGGTTCACCAGAGGATGCCATTAACCTACCACTCGTACTTAACTCGTATCTGAGAAACTAAATTATGTAACCTGTAAACACATTTTGCATAATTGCGACGCGTTAAATTTTTAAAAGGTAGCTCCTCCTTTTTTTGTAGTCAAAAATTAAAACAAAACGTCCACAGTCCGGGTTTCAACTTCAGTTAACAAACTCTCGGTCCGGTGAGAAATACCAAAACTGAAACCCAATTCCAATTAAACGACTCAACGTCCGGTGAATAAATCATATACAACGGCAGGACACACGAGCAAGCACAGCCTGCTTCAAATTCATTCATTCTTCTTAATGTATTTTTCCGTGTTTTTTTTTTATTAACATACTTTCACTCCTTTGCTGCGCATCCTTTGGCAGTTACATTGCGAACGTTGACCCCAACACCGAGAGTCCCACATTTCCATTTCCAAGTCACAAAGTCCGTTCTCTGTCTCCGTCTCTCCATCTGTCTCTATCTCCCGAATGACACCGAAAATAAAAGTCATTTTGATGCACTCGACGGTATATTGTTTCTGGAAGCAAAATTCAAAATGACGACGAAGGACCACAAGAACCACTCGAGGTGTTTCCCTGCGGCAAATCGTAAAATATTAATTTTTCCGTTTGCCCAACAAGTCGGCGATGAGCTGCCCAAAGTTGTGCTGTTAACCATCTAAAGCACTATATGCCTAACCATCAGTAGCTACGCACAAATTTCGTACACGTACATAAATACCGGAGGGGGAAACGTAGAGTCCGTTCCGTTCTAACCTCAAAACTTTAAACGTCGGATAAATTTACATTTTCAAAGCCTAAACTGTCCTTTTTGTGTTCCCAGGATGCACAAACAGAAATGATGCAACGCTCTACGCACAGCAAGGACAGTGGCAGCAAATTCAAACCGGATTCTTGTAAAGTACATTCAAACCTTTCACTCAGAAATTTTTGAGGTTTTTGTCAATTGTTTGGGTATGTATGTATGTGTGGGCTACAGCCTACAGGACTGTATGAAAAAGGAAACAAAATATTTTACTTTTCCTTGACGTCTCTAGAAAGGCATTTGGTCACCATTGTCACATGGAATCGTCATTGTATGAGGAGTTAAGTCGGTATGATACCATAAAATGGACACTGAAGGACTGATTCCCGCAGCATTCCTATCCTATTAATAACTGTTTCTGTGTTCACATGCCAAATGGATTCAATTGTGGAACATTTAGAGACAGTGCTGGAAATTCATGCAGTCCTTGTTCCGTTCTAAGGACTCAAAGGGTTGGACAATAAGCTTTTGGAGTAAACACAAACTAGAAGGCTAGAATGGGGAAATTGGTATAATCGTAAACTTAATCATTTAAAGGCACTAAAGAGGAAGAGGCTCTTTAAAGGTTTAAAAACTCGCATGATCTAATCCTAATGGATTACTCTTGTTTTTTTGTTACTGAGAAATTCTATGGTTGGCTTTATCTAAAGAAATACAGTCGAGCTCCCCCCAATCGATCCCTTCTGGAATATTGTGATATTGTACGGTATCCATCTTATCAGGAACATATTGATCATGTTCAAAGAAAAGATGAAGAAGGATTCACTAAATGTATGTGGCCCGGTTTAACTTAGCTTAAAATGAGGGGAAGGAGATCTTCTTTGTTAACGTTTAAAATACTCATTGCTGGTTCTAACCTCTATATTATGTTCATTGGTGTCTGGTCTAAGAAGCCTTTGAGGCACCGACTCCGATCATTGTCAAACACTCTCATGATGAAACTCTATCTCAAATGAAGACAGATCAAGTAGATACATACATAGAATCAGCAACAACGGAATTTAGTTTAATAGTAAAAATAGATAGTTAACGACAGATATCTACATATGTATGTAAATGATATAGAAGACTCACTCTCTTGCTCTCAGAAGTTAAGCTCTTATTAAAACCAAAAAATAAAAAGGAATTCATAAAAGATCCTATCCTATCCTATCCTATCCTATCCTATCCTATCCTACTAATATATAAATGTGAAAGTTTGGATGTTTGGATGTTTGGATGTTTGGATGTTTGTTGCTCTATAACACCTTAACGGTTTAACAGACTTGAATGAAACTTTCGGGAATAGATAGTCTACTTCCTGGATTAGAGATTAGGCTACTTTTTAAACAAAACATACAATTCCTTGATTCCATAATTCGAGTTATTCCAATTTCCGCTTTTATTATTTGCTCGTTATTTTTGGGTATACCATTGCCATTGATCGTCATTCTGTTGGGAGAGGGTTGTTTTTGCAGATGTTATGCTCTTCTCTTCGCCACAAATCCATCGCTATCGCTTATTCTTTAATTTTCTTTCTACCCAATACCCATACGCGCATTGAATGAGGGGTAAACCATTGCCATTGATCGTCATCAGCGTTGCCACTTTAGGACTATTTTTTCGCAGTAGATTCTCTGAAAAATGCAGTAGATTGGATTTTTTTGGCAGTAGATTTTTATTTCAACAGAAAAACAAGGTATATAAACACAAATTGGCTTGTGTTTTTGTTTCTATTTATTATTTTGAATTTTGGTTCATTTAAGCTTTTATTTTCCTCAACCGTAGCAGCGTGTCTGCTTTTAAATACGTGGACTGTTCTATAAGTCAATGTCTTTAATGCAAGATGGCGCTCGGATCGCATTGAGTTTTTTTTCTGCCATCTTTGTTTCTTTCTAGGCATAGCAAAAAAAAATTAGATAGATCCGTCAAACACTGATTTGTTTTTACAGTGATCGCAATATTTGCTCAAAATGGAATTAAAAGAGTTTCGCACTACTTTTTGCGCGGTAAAACCATTAAGTAGATTGAAGACAGACTTAAAAAATATTATGGAGACTCTGCTCCCTCGCATTGAATGGTACAAAAGTAGTTCACTGAATTTCGTACGAGCATAAGAGACACTAAGCGCCCAAGGCGTCCAGATGACGTCTCAACGGAAGATTTGGTGAAAAAAATAGCGTCATTAGAATCCTGCATGACCATTTGGCCATGAAAAAATTATGGGAAAGATGGGTGCCGCGTTTGCTGACGATTGATCAAAAACGGATTCGGGTTAAGTTTTCAAAACAGAGTTAGGAACTCTTCAAGCGCAATTCAAGTGAATTTTTACACCGGCTCGTAACAGTTGATGAATCCTGGATACACCATTACTAGTCAGGAATGAAAGAACAATCATAATAGTGGACTTTTTCAGGTGAACGTGCATCAAAAAGGCAAAAACGGGTTCGACGGCCGAAAAAGTCAGGGCAACAGTTTTCTGGGATTCCCACGGCGTAATCTTCATTAACTACTTGGAACTCGGAAAAGAGATTACCGGACAGTACTAAGTCATTGTATTAGACAAATTTAATGGAGAATTGATGGAAAAACGGCCCCATTTGAAGAAGAAAAAAGTGCTCTTTCATCACAACAATGCACCGGCTCATTCATCCGCATTAGCCATAGTAAAATTAGCTGAATTGCTTGAACTGCTTTCACATCCACCCTATTCTCTTTATGGGTAGTGAGTAGGGATCGCCTTTAGATAAGAAATTGAACTTTTTCGAAAAGTTTTGTTGTTAAGTTTTGTGCTAAAAGGGATGTTCTCGATCTTGAAGTCCACACAAAGCATACTAAAAAAAATGCAGTAGATTTAATTTTTTGGCAGTAGATTAAAATTTCGAAATAAATGCAGTAGATCTACTGCAATTGCAGTAAAGTGGCAACGCTGATCGTCATTCTGTTGAGAGAGGGTTGTTCGTGTTAGTAATTAATGCTCCTTTTTGGGATTGTGGCACAAAGTAGAGGAGGGATGATTTTGCTGATATTTGCTACCGACTTTAGTTAGTTGTGTTTCTGCTTCGTCAGCGTGCGGATCTAGATCTACAGAAAGGGGGAAATGCACGTTTTTGTCTACTTTCTTTTTTTTTGTCACTTTACAGCGGTATTTGGTTACCTTAAGGTTAAGTCAGTGGATACCTTAGAATAAAGTTTTTCCTTTTATTTCAATTCACAAATACATATTATATTGTAGTAGGGGTAGGCAGGCGATGTTGAGTCTTAAAATTAGTAAATAGTTGGTGATTTCAGACAAACCTCACCAGTTACTCCACGATCAATGCTTACAACAAAGCCTAATATCTTTGGCGTTTACATAATGCTATTGTACTTTAAATATAAACATTAAGTACAACTATTAGAGACAAGAAACCAGAAAGTACCATTATTCGATGCTCATAAAATACATATTATGTACATATGTGTGTAGACATGTTTGTACACAGGAATATTACATTTCCATAAATTTTTTATGCAATCGTTTCATCTATTATAGAGAACAACCACTTAGTTCAGATAATAATGTATTGGCTTCGGAATTCTTAAGAATCTTAATTTAAATAATATCGATTCCTATTACTTCCATTCTATCATACTATTTACAATCAAATGACGCGACTGATTTTTAGCACGGGCAATGCCGGGCAGGCAACAGCTAGTGACAAATAATATGTTCTGTTTCCTCAAATCTCCCATTCACGAATTTATGATAGAAATAAGATTTGAAATGTAGCTATTCCTTTTTATTTTTATTTTTTTTTTTTTTTTCATTAAGAAACACCAAATGTAAGGAATAACTCTGAAAACAAGATTGCACGAATATATATGATTTAAAAAAAGATCCCACACAATTAATTTGTGTTGAAAAAAATCATTTAGCAATTTAAGTCTGTTACACATATTAAATGTTAAAAAATTGAATGTAGTGCTGTAGCTTTAATCGAACAGGTTACCGAATAATATAATGTCATCACAGTTGGGAGCTGTCACAATTCAAGCCCTACTAGAAAGTAGCTATGCTCGGCCGTTGCCCAGGACTTTACGATATCTTCTACGATATAACGCCTGAAGTCACATTTGAGAGCACCCCATATATTTGCATTGTTTCTACTCTATCTGTCAACGCGAGACCGCCCGAACGCGACATTGTGAATTCGCTTTTCCCTAGGATCCAAGATTGGGGCATAGGTTAGGTTAGGTTAGTGGGCTGATGAGAATGGTTATATTCCCATCACACTTAGGTCCTTGTGGACCCATTGTGATACCCATAATATGTTCCCACCCGTGGTATAATCGTCTTGGTTACAGCCATCCCGAAGCCCTGGCAAATTTCAGCAGGTTAGATGGTAATCCATCTGATAGCTCGTCGATATCTTCGAATTTGCCTAGGGTTCTGTTTCTCAATTGACAGAGGTTGGGACAGTGACAGAGGAAATGGGTTGTGTCCTCATGTGCCTCTTCATCACCGCATCCTCTGCAGATGTCATCATCATTCAGTCTTAATTTCTTCATGTGGGATCTTAGAGCATTGTGCCCAGTTATCAGTCCTATAAGCAAGGACACAGACTTCCTGTCTACACAGATTGGGGCATACTTTCAACAATGTCCTTTGGAGGACGTTAGTTTGGGAAGACTACAAGAGGTTCAAAGAGTTTTCCATCAGCCGAGAAAACAATTAGTCCAGTTACCGTTACTTTTTCACCAGCACATTTTTGGTAAATATTTGTATAACCTTTTGGGGCTATAACTTTGCCAGTTTTTGGACAAAGGCAAAAACTGCTTTCATTGCCGTTGAAGATCCTTGATAGGTTGTGCATTATTTCCTCCTGGTTTATTTTCTTTTGTGATGACGGCCCTGCCTTTGCTTATGCGTTCAGCTTCTCTCATAGCCAAAGAAGGATTTATTTTCATAAATGATTTGAGCCATTTTTTACCTGGTCGATCATATTTAAGAGGTGTTTCCCTTTTCGAGTCCTTAGTTATTTTTTGCACCGTATAAAGAAGGTCGTCAGTCTTTAAGGGAAACTAACATTTGCATATATCGGTGCACCACTCAGCAATTTTACTTTCTTCTTCAGGTGTTAAGTAAGGATCTGGCCCCTTTTTTGTTGCCTTTTCACCAATTAGCCTTTTACCTTGCAGTCGGTCATGAAGAGTTGATCGACACAGACCATATTCGCCAGCTGCTTTTCTTAAACTCAAATTATTTGTCCGAATATCTTCTAAAGCCCGTGTTAAACTGCTTTCCTCCATTCTTAAGTAATTAAATCTAAAAATATAACATTTTTAACGTTTTACATATTTTAATGCGTAAAAAAACAATTGTCCGGATACTAAACCTAATACGAAACCTAGTAGCCGGACAGTTAGTTTCTTAGTTACAAAACACTGTCCGCATATTGAAATAATTAAAATCGTTTAACCCTCTACTTCCCAATTTAATTATTGAAATTCTTGATGGTTCTAAAATAAAAACTCCTATAACCGAACTTTAAAGTGAAAAACACGAATGCAATATTAAGAATTCAAAACAAAATTTAATAAGTTGTTTTTTAAATAAAATAATGAAACCATGCCAAAAGGCTGTATTGGGCATAAACGGGTAAAAACTATTAAAATATTTTTTACAGAAGCGTGCCTAGAGGCACTCTTGGGCACTAGAGGGTTAAAGGTATTAAAACATGAATTTAAAATTTGCATTAACGTTTCAGTACCCGGGAAACTAAAATCAGTATAAAATTTGGGCTCCAGTATCCGGACACCAAATAATTTGCATAGAATTTAGCAATTTTTTTCTTTTTTTTTTTTAACTGAACACAGAAATTATTTATATTTAATTAAAATTAAACCTAACTTGATGTGCAAATGCAATAAATAATGTTTAAAATATGTACATACTTACATTTTGAAAATAGCGTCACTATTTCTTTTTAGAGATAAAACGCACTTAGCTGCACACTTCATGACTACCACGTACTAACTGATGCCTATTTCGGAAACCAGGGGGCCTATTCCTGTACACGAGTCGAGTGAGACGTCAAAAGTGAGCCCACAGTCGAGTCGAGTACGTTTTGGTATTCCTGGACTCGATCGACTGTCTCTCACTCGGGACACAATTTTAAACCACACCCAACTTCACTTAATGCTGATTTGACATTTCATTTCAGCATTTATATTTGAAAAAATGAAATGGTTGTTTTAAAGTTTAGTTTTTTTTTTTTATATTATTTTATAAATTATTATTAATTAACTGATGATCGTGATAAAGCTCGGACGACCACAAATTCACTTCAAAAAGCATAAGATGCGTGAAATCGTTTGGAATTACCGAATAACACGTAAGTGTTATGCCAAAAACAAATATGTTATGTTATTAATGTTAAATTTTAAATTTTATATTTTACAATTTTCAGGAATTATTTAGAGTGAAAAAAGATGTTTTCCATTTTTTGCTCGAAATAATCACACCATGCTTTAAAGGCCGCAGCAGATCGTCTTCAGTGGATAGTGTTTTTCTTTTCAAAATATTTTTGTAATTGCACCAAATCTATAAATAGAATACAATAAATTATCAACAAATATAATAGGCGTTTTTTTTTTAGCCTACATAGAATAAAAATAAAAATTTCAATACATAATACAACAAAACCTTAGCCTCGATAATTATTTGTTGTATTTTATATTGAAAACATGTTGCTGAAACATGTTTATTCTATATAGGCTTAAACAAAAAACACGCCTATTAGTTTTAATTTTTATAATTTTAGCGTATCATATAATTCACTTCTTCCACCCAGTCACGTCCTTACAGATGGTCCTTTAATTCCTTCCACAATTCATTCGATTTTTGACTTGCTGCCGCAGACTGAATGCGGCTGTTGCATTTTTTTTTTAATGTTTTTAAAAAAAATCCACCAAAACTTCGTTCTATTTTTACCCTAAAATGAATCCAAATATTAAATAATTTCACTATACACCAAAATCGTTCAACAATGCAATAAAATTAACTTACATTTTTGCAGAATCCATTGCTACTTCACACGACAGCGACACTCGACAACTATTCTTAAACGAGCAATTTGTCACAAGAAAACAGTCATTATCGTCTCTAGGAATACCTACATTTTCACTCGAGTGAAATCTGACGTTTGAGTTCGAGTACAGGAATACCAAAATTGAGTGACTCGTGTTCAAGAATACCATTTCATCACTGTCACATGAAATTGACTATCACTCGTGTACAGGAATAGGCCCCCAGTTATCGCATCTATTGGAAACTACGTGTGTATGAAAGAAACATAGAAGAGGGTTGTTTTTTTTTATGTATTTTTCACACTAAAACCGGAAAATTATCTTATTTTTTGACAATGAACGACGAAGTGTCCGGATACTAGCACTGTCCGGATACTAATGCCTCTACGCTCTACCCTCTACCTTCCCATTCCTCATCTCCCACTTCCGGTTGGAATCACACACAGGAGTAGCACGGCTACCTGTCTCCACTCTTCTCCCAGCATCTAAAATTCGTTGTTGTATTTATTTCAACCCCAATCAACAGACTAGTATCGATCGGGAGGTCGATTACCATAAATTGTCTGGACCGCATGGCGGCTTCGAAAACAACCGAAACGCAATCAATTCGTCGCTTTCATGAAAGTGTAACCTTTCAAAGGGTTCGCCGGTTATTTGAATACACGCAGTCGGGTCGAGATATCGACTCCTACTCCTAGTCATAACAGTTTTGAAACAAAGTATCGATTTAACCCTGGTACTTACACATACACATATTGTCTGCGCCATCGATATCCTAGCTATCGTCATCAGAGCCATACAGAGTCACAATGGAGCTTCATTAAAAATTAACAACATTGTAGTGGAATTCACACAAGCGAAGCCACAAAGCGTTTTTTTTTTTTTTTCTTGTTGCACTTGCAGTCCATACGCACAAAGGCACACAGTGGAGTCATCATCAGCTGGAGCTCGGAAGCTACATCTGTCCAGGTACCGTAGTCGGTGGTAAATCTAATGAAGTGGAGATGACACATGATTCTCTCATCCATCCATTCATGCATGCACACTCAAGCTAAAAGAAAAACAACAACTAAAAACCAGGACGCCATCATGTCCTTCCACCATCCTCCAGCAATGAATTGGAAAAACAACAAAACCGGGTTCATTGTGCCGCCACCACCGAAAGAAAACCGTAGACAAACGCAATAGCCACTTGTGGGGGTTTTCCCTTTTTGCCTATGTGTTTGTGTGTGTGTGTGTTTGCGGTTGTATCCATTTTCTCTTCGTGTCGCCCTGTTGGAGGCTGTTATGTCGCGACTTTCTGGCGCCGTCTGAATACTTATACACTGTTGTACTCGGAACGTGATGCTGCTGTGTGAAATAGGAAATAAATCCAATGGAATGTAATTATCCGATGGACATCATCAAGGATCTTTGTTCAATGGAATACACTGCGCCGTGCGAAGTGGTTCATTTCATCCTCCATCCTTTGTCCCATTTGACAAACAGAAGGATGGGAGCTTTCTGCTAAACAGGACATACGTATTCAACATTTAATTTTTGATTAATTTTCTTTCCCCTTTTTTGCCCACCGCGCTACGCATACGAACTACAAGTATGAAACTCTGCAGGATACCATACTGTTATACAACTTGTAATTACTAATGTGCAATTACAGCTACCGGACATGGTCCTCAGAGGGAAATTCCACTAGACCATAATCATCATTATCGTCATCGCCGTAGTCGTTGTCGTCGTCGTCGTCGTCGTGAGGATCCTTGTGTAAATATACGCAGAGGAATAATGTATATAGGAAAAAATTAAACCATGCAACTTACATGTGTATATGTATACATTTGTGCAACTCGGACAACAACAAAAGCGATAATAGTAACTGTAATAATAATAATAACAGTCCTGGCAATAATCTCCACTGCACGCCAGGATATCCTCAATGGAGTATGAAAGTTGTTTAACAAAATTAGAGGTGGATGATTAAGCTTTCTCGAGTGAATCGTAAATTAACCACCACCGCCGCCGCGCCGCACCAGTGGCAGGGATCCACCACCGGGCTAAGTGTAATTGGAGGAAAACTTGTGGCAAAAAGTGAACGAAGGTGGCGGAGGAAGCAGAGATAACTATTGAAAGCGGTCATAAAATCCCTGCTAGATGGAATAGGAATTTGTATTTCTGGTACAGGGTGGCGCAGAAAATGACGGAGACGAAGTTTGTAAAATCCATGCTATTGTCATGCAAGTCACATGTACTACGCACTAAAAGCTCGGCAGTTGAATGAATAATTGACTAGGAATCGATGGAGTACCGCAGGGATCTATACATTGACCAGCTCTATTTTTTAGATACACCATTGATCATTGATCAACATTTTTTAGGTGGCGCTACAGTTCGAGGTGAATCAGGGCCTACTTTTCACAACCATTTGTGTGTGTGTGTGTGTTAGGCCCCATTTAGATGATCAGTTCAGTTTCAATTTCAGTTAAGCTATCAGTTGGGCTTTCAGTTAAACTGCCGTGTAAATGCAAAAACTGAAACTGAAACTGAGATTGAAACTTATGGAATTCCCATCAGTTTTCAGTTCAGTTGTCAGTTAACCTGTTTAAAAGCAAAATAAAAGCTCAACTGAATACCGAACTGGAGTCTAAATGCACTACCTTTTTTAGCTGAAATGTCAACTGAACTGACAACTTAAACTGAAACTGATCATCTAAATAAGGCTTTATATTTTTTCACGAATGGAAGGGATCTGCAGCTTTTTGCCGACTCCGAACAGCGAGTTGAGAAGCTCCTCGAGACAAATGATATGCCTGTCAGATATTCAAAAGAGGTAGCACCGTGGAAAAAACGTTTAGGTGTTTTCCTGGGATTGAACCAGAGCAGCACTAATCACTACACCACGGTGCTCAGTTTGAAAAACAACAACATCTTTTAATATTAATAGGTAGGACATGACATGTGACATGAGACTTTTATGTTCACCTGTCATTTCTATAAAAGCGTTTCAGTGTAGAAGAAAGAGTAACCGTTTTTTACAGAAAAGATAAAAGTTTATATCTAAAGTCTTTTGCCCCGAAAGAAAGGTGATTCTCTGTAAATTTTGGAGTACCACAAGATTGGCGCATTCCTACCCCATTTGATTGTTCGAATAAAAATACATGCTGATCACACATTTTAACATGTGAAATACATACCAAGTTATTTGTTTATTCTAATGCAGGTCTTAAAGGGCCAACCCACCCTGTTCGGATAGTTCAAAAAGAAAAAAAAACTTCCTCGACTGCATCAAATAATGACGATGAAGCCAAAACGAAGCTATCACATTACATGAAATGAATAAAGGAATGGATCAGATGGATCAAATTGCTTAATTGTACTCCCCAACGAGTGCACCAATTATGTAGTTGTGCGCTTGATAGAAAAAAAAAACGGAAATGTAAGTTTCCAAGAGTTGTTAATGAGGAGTTGGAGTAAGCCAAAGTCAACTGCAGACGATTGGTTACACCAAACCGTACACAAAAATGGAACATTTACGGAATCAGTTCGTTGTCTGTCTATAGCAGGTGTTTTTTCAGAGACTATTTGACATAGACTAGTATTCAAATTTGGAACATTTGTTGAATTAATAGCCCAAACACAGACCAGGGGCCCTACTCTGTATTTCGTTTCGAAAGTCAATCCTATTCGAAATTGCTTTTCGTTTCGCTTTTGAATTGGTACTCTGTAACACTTTCGGAATGTTAAAAATACTACTAGATGCTTTTTCCACTTAAGAATTTTTTTTTGTAGAGTCTCGATATATTTCTTATGAGATATGTCAAATAAATAAACCGAGAATAGGAGGAAAATATTGTTATGATTTTTAAATGAAGAATTTAATATAATAAGAAAGAAAAATGTATTCTGTTGCACTTCAGATGGACGAAGAAATAAATTAAGAACGGATTGAGCGGAAAATTATACGGGACAGATCAAATATTGAAAAAGGTGATACAAGGTAAAACTCGGTTGGTACCAATGATTCATATCACCATTACTTATCATTTATTATTTTAGTTTTGTTCAGAACTTTCGCATTTCGAAGGATGCTTTTTGTATGTTTTGAATTGCATACGAGATGAATTTCCTTCTCCTTTGGGATCCACTGGAGTTCCTGTAAATTTAAATTACCCGATGATGCATCATCAAACAGCATTGAACAGTAACATGAAGAACATAATGATGCATGCCTACTCCAACATTGTTAAGAGAATACTAAGAGCAAATCACAAATAACTTAATAAATCAATAAACACAAAAAATAAAGACATTCATTTAGATTTAATTATTCCTAAAAATTAATTGTCCTTTGGCTAAATCGGGATGTGCACACATGAATTGCTTGCTTATAATTGTTATCATCACAAAGATTTTCATAAAAACTTGCATTTTCAGGTACTTTAAAATCCTTCCGTTAGCGAATTAGTTGTAGAAACAAATTTTCCGTTTTTCAATGCTTTTGACATTAGGAAACGAGTTACAGAGTACTAAATTTCCACTTTCGGAAATGTAAGTCCGAAAGTAGTAGATTTCATTACGCTATCGAAATAGAGAGTACAAAATATTCGTTTTCGGAAAATTTTACTTTCGAAACGAAATACAGAGTAGGGCCCCAGAACTTAAGGCCGTATGCCAATTGCGTTAAAATTGTATCCACCGGCTAATTTTTGAGACTAGTTTGGTGGATATAGACTTCAAAAAATTTGCCGGTTCTGGAGCTGCATAAAAATGTATCCAGTGGTTAATTTTGAAATTTGTATATACCCTTGAAGGAATGAGAGAGAGGACGAAAGCTTTGTGTTTGTTGTCGATTGTCAGTGTACAAATGTAATGCACTAGTTTTCAAATACGGTGAGAGAACTACCCATCGTGAAAATTATTTTAAAAAACAATTCAACTTTTTATTTTTAAAAAGTAATTCAAATGAGTAGGTAATATTGTGTAAAAACAATTAAAATGGATTGTTTGAGATAGGTTAGATAATTATTAGTTGTGTTTTTTTTTATGCAATTTTTTTATTTAAAACTGGGAAAAGAGTTTGGTAATTTTAGTTATAATAATACTATGTAGGAAAGAGAAAATTTTCATTTCTATTGGGGAACTAATGTTCAAAAAATGTCCCATTTAATCGAATCGACACAAGCTAAGATTTCATCCACCTCTGTACAAACGTCAAAAGTTAGCCGGTAGATAAAAATTTAACGCAATTGGCACACGACCTAAAAAGCTGAATTTCGACTTTGGGGGGCAAATGGCAAGTTAAAAAAAAATTAATTTTGAGTTCGTCGTGTGGGATGTCAAATAAAAGATCTTTAAAGCACGAGCTCAGAAATGTGTGAAATATTTTAACACTTTTCAAGAAAAAACTTTAAAAAATTGTTCTCCCTCTATCTTATCTCCAAAAATATCGCTCAGAAAAATGTGAATAAAATCACCAACAATAAGAATAAAGTATAGATTGAACCAAAAATTATCAGGACTTCATTACGTTGTACAGTTTTTTATTTATTATTATTTTTTAACTTCAACTACCCAACTGTTCACATATCCAGAAGTGAAGTAAGCATATCCCAATCAAATATAAGTGGATACGTACCTATGGGAAAATTTGTATGTGTTAGAGCAAAAATTTAATGGTTGATGCATTTAGCACATACTTTAACCATTGATTTTAATCAACATATAGAAATCTTGATGGTGTCCTATACTTACAAAACAGGTGTCTCTCCTTTTACTACATTGGGAAAAATTGAATTTGTGTACAGACACACACAGAGAGAGACGAATTCCAAATTTCGATGCATTACAATTCAACGAATAACAAGACGAAGAATGAAATCAGATGCATATGCGTGAATTTCTTGAATTTTTTATTTGTTGTTTTGTGCGGATGTATAGTTATTTTTTTGAGCAGATGAGGAAGGGCATCAGGTAGGTAATTTTATCAAGTTGCTTACATTTATGTCCATAAATCAACATACTTACTCCTAAATCTGTTACATACATATGTACTCGTATGTAAAAATAACTTATATGTAGTACGGAGCACCTATTGCGCAAGTACGACAGATTTTTTAAGGTAGCATTATAAAAACAAAACCAGTTGACTGTTCTATCTAGATAAGATTTTTTAACTCTGAATTAAGGGTTAGGATACACATGCCACAAGGTTCTTTACTTCGATCCATACTCGTGCTTATTGGCATATACCTTTTTGTCCATATAATAGCTATTTCACCAGCTTAAAGAGCATCTTCCATCTTTTAGTAATCGAAGCGATGACTGAGGACAATCTGTCAGAACGAATACCGAAGTGAAATACCGATAGTTTGTAGCAAGCAGGATATGAAAGCGACTGCACAGCACGTTGTTGAAAATCATATGAAAAAGTACGTCGAAGGCTACGAGCATTTTCTCGGGAAATCTATTTATATCAAAATCCAATTGCCTACCATATTTCACTAGCGTCTTCCAGGTGGAGCTTATGGTGATACTCGAGGCCTGTCACAACTTTATAAACGACCCGACACCCAAACATAACATCCAGATAGTCAAGTCGCAATTAAAGCACTTAATTCGGCAATCACCTCACCGAAACTAGTAGATCGATGCCAGGAAAAACTCAATCGCTTGTGCAACCAGGCTAGAGTCACGCTTCTCTGGGTTTCAGGACATAGCGCCATTGAAGGGAACGAGAAAACCGACGAACTTGCCAGGTGAAGGTCAGCCCTTAACAGCTCACCAGCGGAAATGTTCATATTCATGTTAATGTTAAAATGTCTGATAAACTGTGTTATATCCAAAAAGATATGGCCAAGTTACAACAGGTCTAAAACAAACCAACTGCTACAAAGAACACGCGTAGACATCGCTAGAGTAGTGGCAGTTAGTGCAGGGCACTGGCCAATAGGGTACCATGCAGCCAAACTAGCGATCCCTCACAATAGTTTCTGTCGTACTGCCGAATGAATACTTGTTGGCCTCTATATATGTATGTATGTATACATACATATGTACATAAAAATCTGTTAAATAAGTACAGTCCTTATAACCATCCACCGACTCCTAACCATGATAGTTTTCGTCCTTGGATAGAAAGTTCAATTGCTTTACCACCTCAAATTACAATCGAGAAGCGATGACGTCTAGACTCCATATTTCCATGTTATTACCGTTATAATATATACAAGAACTCCCTCACACATTGGTGATTGAAAAACTTGATCACATCAAATGTTCTACCGCCCGGCGCAGCCACAAATGCGAGATGTGCATTCAAAGTGTACCGACAAACGATAGGACACATCAGGCGGCGACCAATTGTCCAGGCGCCAGTCATCTGTGTCATTTAAAAAAGAGAGTTTATTCATCTGTTTCTCAAAGGAAAAATAAAACTGCACAGGACATCAGTATTCATGGTACGTGCTCCGTACATGTGACTATTGACTAATCCTTTTCAAGATATGACGCATTCCGCCATGTTTATTTTTTTTCAATCTCTTCCTTGAAGTATGCAAATTTCCTGCCTCCACCCGCCGGCCGTGAACCAACTGTTTCGTGTTATTTGTTCCTTATCAGTGAGTCAAATCCTTCATCACGCCGCGCCGCCACTCCGTATCGAGCGCGGCCCAACCCCCCACCATCCACTTGGACAGATTTATGTGTGCCCGTTCGAGCGTTTAATATGCATTCGATAAAATTTTGATAAGACACTCGTGTTGGCTGGTGGTGTTGCGCTCATCTGTAACAGTAAATTATTAACAATCGATATGCATTCCATCCGCTGCTACTGTTGGTGTGCATATTTTAAGGACGAAGCGCTGCTTGCGAATTATTGCTGCAGGCGCGACGCGTTTTGATTTTCCTCCTCCTCCTGATGCTACTGCCTGCTCCTTTTCCAATACTCCTGTTCTGTTGTGTACTATAATATATGTATGTGCTTGGCGGAGTATACTGGCTGCTTTGTAGCAAAGTTATATGGATTCGATTGTTCACTGAATAGAAAGCAATAAATTTGCGATATTCCCGTTATGGAATAAATAAACATAAACAACTCGAAGGGCTGAGGGAGGGGGTTGGTGAACTCTAAATATACGGAGATGACATTTAAAACCATTGAAGTGATACAACACTTAAAGTGCGTGGCAGTGAGGTTTTAATTGTTACGACTCATGGATATTGAAGTTGGTGTGTCCTTTTTGGATGCTGTCATGTCCTTTTCCGGATGAGAGAACGAGACTTTTATGTCAAACGACCCGTGTTTCTGACTTTTAATTAATTTTTCTTTCTCATATTCGGCTGAAGGAACTGCGGGTAGATCTAGGAAACAGGTCATCAGTTATTAGAATAAATCCAAGTTACTGCTTCTCCAACTGGAGACAATGCTTTTGGATGTCTTCTAAAAAAATACATAAATATGAAGACCCATTTACGAGCACGAGAAGCGCTCAATGTACGGAAGTTTTACCAGAATGTAACAAGAATATGTCAGCGGAACAGGTCCCGTACAGAAACCTGCTGAGATAACGAAGGAAACCTTGCAGTAGAAACACAGTCGGTGCTGAGAATATGGAAAGACTACTTCTGCAGACTGTATAATGGCGATGAAGTCCAACATCCCGCTTTCAGGCAGAATAAACCATTCAGTTAAGATGATGATAGCCAAAACTCCCATCCACCTGATCAAAACGAAGTGAATGTAGCAATATCCAAGCTTAGGTCCAACAAGGCTGCTGGACCTGACGGTTTACCCGCAGAATTATTAAGAGTAGCTGGAAATGACTTTGAGACCAACTCATCTAAGATTTGGTCAAATGAAAGTGTGCCTGATGAATGGAATCTCAGCATTGTTTGCCCGAGCCACAAGAAAGGAGAACGCCTCAACCGCCTCAACCGCTTCAATTACAGAGGCACCAGTCCCCTTAACATCGCCTACAAGATCTTATCTGCCATATAGTGTGAACGCCCGAAACCTTTCGGCAACAACCCGATTGGCCTCTATCAGTGCGGTTTTAGGTCAGGAAATTCTACCATAGACCAAATTTTCACAGGCAGATACTGAACCCGGGAATACCCACCACCTGTTCATCGATCTCAAGGCCGCTTTCTCTCGAGATGAACTGTATAGAGCCATGTCTAGTTTTGACGTCCCTGCCAAACTCATCCGTTTATGCAGGATGATGATGGAGAAAGCTCGCTGCTCCATCAAGACCTTCGATGTCAGAAAAGGATTCAGACAAGGTGACGCACTGTCATGCGACTTCTTCAACATCATACTTGAAAGAATTGTTCGAAACTCACAAGCCAACACACAAGGAACGATCTTCCAGAATTCCGTTCCATTACCTACTTGTATATATATGCCTACGATATTGACATCATTGGTAGAACACAGCAAGCTGTCACCGGTGCGTTTGCGAGTATAGAAATGGAAGCGGCTAAAATGTGTTTGGCGGTAAACGAAGGCAAAACAAAGTATATGCTGTCAACACAAAGGGACACCCAACATCGACGAATTGTACAAAACAATAGACAGCTACAACTTCTAGGTAGTAAAGGACTTTGTCTACCTCGGCTCTGCCAGAACATAAAAAAATGACATCTCGTCGGAAATCAAACGAAGGATTACTCTTGCCAACCGCTGGCTGTTTCTTTTGGGCTAAGAAGGCAATTGTAGTAAATAGTAAAGTCCTTTCTCGATCGACTAAGGAAACTCTATATAAGACCCTTATCATCCGAGTCTTGATATATGGAGCTGAAGCATGGACTTAATCGAAAGCAGATGAAGATATACTTGGTCGCTTCGAGAGAAAAATCCTTCGTAAGATATTCGGTTCCGTTTGCGTTGACGGGTTCTGGAGGAGAAGATTCAACCACGTGATGTATGAGCTGTACAGCGACATCAACCTGGTAAAAAAAACTGCACATTGGACGTTTAAGATGGCTGGGACATGTAGAGCGTATGGACATCAACGCTCCGGCTCGGAGAATATTCGACTCTTACCCAGAGGGTCAGCGCAGCAGATGGCGACCACGCCTAAGGTGGCGCGCACAAGTAGAACAACACCTCAACCAACTTGAAGTGCGCAACTGGAGGCGATTAGCTACAGTCCGGGGTGGACCAAGGCCTCAACCAACAACCTCTTCCAGTTAGCCCGGTCCTTAGCTAACCGCTTCCAGTTGCGCACTCCAAGTTGGTTGAGGTCTTGTTCTACTTGGTCGCGCCACCTTAGGCGAGGTCGTCCTCTGCTGCGCTGACCCTCCGGGTTAGAGTTGAATATTCTCCGAGCCGGAGCGCTGATGTCCATGCGCTCTACATGTCCTAGCCATCTTAAACGCCCAATGTGCAGTTTTTTGACCAGGCTGATGTCGCTGTATAGCTCGTACAGTTCGTCGTTGAATCTTCTCCTCCAAAACCCGTCAACGCAAACGGGACCGAATATCCTACGAAGGATTTTTCTCTCAAAGCGACCAAGGAGATCTTCACCCGCTTTCGATAAAGTCCATGCTTCAGCTCCATATAGGAAGACTGGGATAATAAGGGTCTTATATAGAGTCTCCTTAGTCGATCGGGAAAGGACTTTACTGCTCAATTGCCTTCTTAGCCCAAAGAAACAGCGGTTGGCAAGAGTAATCCTTCGTTTGATTTCCGACGAGATGTTATTTTTTGATGTTATGGCAGAGTCGAGGTAGACAAAGTCCTTTACTACCTCAAAGTTGTAGCTGTCTATTGTGACGTTCTGTCCAATTCGTCGATGTTGGGTGTCCCTTTTTGTTGACAGCATATACTTAGTTTTGCGCTCGTTTACCGCTTAACCCATTTTGGCCGCTTCCATTTCTATACTCGCGAACGCACCGGTGACAGCTCGCTGTGTTCTACCAATGATGTCAATATCATCGGCGTATGCAAGTAGTTGAACGGACTTTTGAAAGATCGTTCCTTGTGTGTTGGCTTGTGAGTTTTGAACAATTCTTTCAAGTATGATGTTGAAGAAGTCGCATGACAGTGCATCACCTTGTCTGAATCCTTTTTTGACATCGAAGGTCTCGATGAAGTCATTACCGACCTTGATGGAGCAGGGAGCTTTCTCCATCGTCATCCTGCACAGACGGATGAGTTTGGCAGGGATGCCAAAACTAGACATGGCTCTATACAGTTCATCCCTCCGTATGCTGTCATAGGCGGCCTTGAAATCGATGAACAGGTGGTGGGTCTATGGTGGACTTTCCTGGCCTGAAACCGCACTGATAGGGGCTAATCAGGTTGTTGACGAAAGGCTTCAAGCGTTCACACAATGTGGCAGATAGGATCTTGTAGGCGATGTTCAGGAGACTGATGCCTCTGTTATTGGAGCAGTTGAGAGGGTCTCCTTTCTTATGAACCGGGCAAACGATGCTGAGATTCCATTCATCTGACCAAATCTTAGAGATGAGTTGGTGTATGCTCACTACCAAGTCATCTCCAGCTGCTTTAAATAGCTCTGCGGGTAAACCGTCAGGTCCAGCAGCCTTGTTGGACTTAAGCTTGGATATTGCTATCCGCACTTCGTTTTGATCAGGTGGATGGAAGTTTTGGCTATCATCATCTAAGTTGAATGGTTCATTCTGCCTGATAGCGGGATTTTGGTCGTCATCGCCATTGTACAGTCTGCAGAAGTAGTCTTTCCAAATTCTCAGCACCGACTGTGTTTCTACATTTGAAAGTAGCATGGAAAATACGTTAACCAGACATGCCAGATTAATATAAAATGTTTAAAAATACAAACTATTTGCCGTTAAACTAATTATAAGACAAATTGTGAAGGTATGCCAATCACCAAAGGGAGTGCCGGTCACTGGGTAGTTTACCCTATGTCGATTTCGATTGGGCAAAAAAAGCTCTTTTTTTATCTGGAGCAATTTTTAGCGCTCTAGTACAATTTTCATTTTCCAACCGACCAAAAAAGCCTTTTTTTGCTCTAGATCAAATTTTGTGAATCTCGGATTCTACTCGAGATTCACACCTACTTGAACTAACACTAAAACATTTTATACGAAATTAAAACGCAGCACATCAAAATGCTATCAATCAACACAAATATTATCAGAAAAAATTACAAAATATAAGGAAAGTGTATTTAAAATTTTGCTTATTATTTTTGTTTTTCCTCTCACGAACAATATGTGAAATGACATATCAATCTCGTTTGTTTTCCATCCAGCACGAAAAATCTGAAATCTGTGAGCAAAATCTGAAAAGCCCAATCGAAAACGACGATAGCAAGATTCCAGCTGGAATTTCAAAATCAGTTGATTCTAGGCAATTCAACAGAGCTGTTTCGGTCTTTATGTGCATGTTTGTAGCTGGATCAATTAAAAAAAAAATTAAGATTGTAACGCCTCCATGAAATGTGTCAACAGACACCACCCTAAATCTCATTTCGTAAATATTTTCATTCCCATGTACATACATTTGCCTTAACCTAATAAAACGTACATACACTAACTCAAAAAATTGTCCGTACACCATACGACAGGAAAGTTATTACTCAATATTTTTGAAACTAATCACAGGATTTATATAAAAAAGATATTAAATAAAAGGAAATTAACCAGAGTTTACGAATTGCCTATGAATAGAAATGAAAAACATCTAGTAAAAATTAAAAAGAAAAAAAAAGCCAAAACACATTTCCTATCAGATTGAAAAAATTAACCGTACACCGTTCAAAGTCAAATAGAACTACCGTTATGTTTACGATTTCCTTACAATTTCTCATTTTGCATGTCATTGAGTATTTACACTTCGCTACTAGTGGTCGTTTTATCTAATTTGGTCTTTAAAAATGGAGCAGAAAATGCGGAAAGGAATCCCTAAGGACGTTAAGGATTTAATTATAAATCTGTGGAAAAAAAATAAAAGTTTGCGTGAAATTGCAGACATTGTTGAGAGAACACATTCCTCAGTTCAATACGTTATAGACAAATACAAAAGAACAGGATCAACTGAAATCGCAAGTGGCAGAGGACGGAAAAAGAAATTGGCTGCACCACAGGTTCAGCGTAAGATACTGCGAATAATAAAAAAAAATCCTAAGGTGAGTGCAACAAATATATCCGTAACACTTGTGCAAGACCTAAACATTGAAGTGAATCCACAAACAGTTAGAAATTTCTTACATTCCAACGAGTATATGGCCCGAGCACCTCGAAATAAGCCGTATCTATCAAAAAGAAATATTCTAAAAAGGTTGCAATACGCGAAAGAATACGTAAATAAGCCGCCTGAATTTTGGAAACGCGTTATATTCTCAGACGAGTCAAAATTTAATATTTTTGGGTCGGATGGGCGACGCTTTGTTTGGCGTAGAAGCGGCACAGCACTACAGGATTCCAACGTAAACCATACTGTCAAACATGGCGGTGGAAGCGTGATGGTGTGGGGATCAATGTCAGCAGCGGGGGTAGGAAATCTGGTGTTCATTGAGTCCATAATGAACAAGATGCAGTATCTGAAAATTTTAAAAGATAACTTGGCAAGTTCTGCTCAGAAATTGGGACTAGGTGAGAACTACTGTTTTGTCCACGACAACGACCCCAAGCATTCATCCATGGTTGTAAGGGAATGGTTACTCTACAACGTCCGCAAAGTTCTTCCCCATCCTCCCCAGAGTCCTGATCTTAATCCCATCGAGCACTTATGGTCGCATATGGAACGAAAATTAAGAGAAAGAACAATAAGGACCAAAGAAGATCTAAAAACTGGGTTGAAAGAGACTTGGCAAGAAATATCCCCAGACTATACGGCCAAATTGGCGCTTTCAGTGGAAAATAGATTACTCAGTTATTGAAGCCAAGGGCTATCACACACCCTATTAATTTCTTTTTTTTTACTAATTATAACCTATTGAAACAAGTGTACGGACAATTTTTTGAGTTGGAAAAATGAAGTCATTTTAATTTGTTTAAGTTTTAAAGTAAGTTTTTTTAAATAATTGAAAATAAAGAAAATTTTTCGTTTCCTAAATAAATTAGCTTTCGTTTCGTACGTTTTTTATTTGAATCAAACAAATACTCCAAAAGTTATAGAGAAATACATTTTTATCTGAGTGGTGTACGGACAAATTTTTGAGTCAGTGTACATATGTTTATAAATTCACCTCAAAGTTATACACGCTATACATACATATATTTGCATAATTTTACATAGATACATACATACATTTATTTATTAATTTAACGTAAAATCAATTGAATTACTTTAATGTTTTCTTTCAATTTCATTTTCATTCATTATAACAAATATGTACAAAAGACTTTTTCTGTTTTAATTTGAAATGCGCTACCTCACTGTAACGTGCAGTCTTTTAACACACAGAACTGAGCGAAGAAATGTAGAAAACAGACTAGAAGTAACAGACCGTTACATTTCTGTGTATAAAAGGGCGGCACGAACGAGAGCTCAGCGCAGTCAGTGAATCAGCTTAGTACGCACACAAACTCTTTTGGAGCTACTCTAGCGTTCGTACGATTGTTAGCAATTGTTTTCATTGCAGACGGGTTGAACGAAATATTGGTCACCCGGCTGTTTGGAAATGCAAGTTTTTGGACTAAATTTTCAAATATTGTCTATGAGCATTGATTAGAATTTATAATAAATTAAAGGAATAATAAGAAAGAGAAATAATTTTGAAGCCGTCGTCTTTTTATTATAACTGGATTCCGCCCCAGTTACAAGATTAATTAATTATTATTGCGAAGTAAACTGTGTGATCAAAAGATCAAAGGTGAATGTAACTACGGACTTCAACAGACAATTTTAACAACAAATTAGTATAAAACTCATTTGTAGGTACATTAACTTTTTTTTTTATGAAACAAACGTTTTAAAACAAAAATAAATGTTTCTCTCTATTACTCGAATTTTTCCAAAACTCTCTCTAACTCGAACAAATCTTGGTATCCCGTGAAAATTCGACTTAGGGAGAGTCGACTGTATTTCGTATAATCATACACTTTGTCTTTTTAGTGTTAATTTCTAGCGTGTGGTATACGCTATCCAAATCCTGTTGAGTCTTACGGTGGCATCCATCAACGTTTTCTCCATCAACGTACAAGAGCGCGTTGTCCGCAAACAGTACTAGATGACAGCTCCTCACTACCTGAACCATATCATTTATGTAGATAATGAAGAGAAGAGCTCCTAGCAACGATCCTTGAGGAACACCGAACCTTCATAGACCAGGAACCGCTACCTTCAGTAGATCCCTATTTAATTGGCACTTCAAAATGGAGATGCAAGGGTATGCCAACATAAATTACATCCGACCATCGACAGTGCAGTGTATCTCTTGGTAAATGTAATGCAGATTATCCACTGCTCCACCATTGCAGCACGCCGCAATCCTCACACCAACTCGGGTTTATTTATTTCCACAGTATATGAAAAAAAAAAAAATTAAAAAAAAACATTTCCCGTTGTAATTAATTTCGTAATTATTATTTTATTTTTATTCGCGATTGTCTCGCTGTTGACTCGTTTTACTGTTAAACATATTCTTTTCCATTCTGTTGCAATGGCAAGCAATTAAAATTGGGTCTGGTGCAACCTCATTATATTTTGTTTGATTAATTAGTAGATACAACATACCTAAATATTAATTTAACATTTAAATTGTCTGTGGTGTAAGTAAACCGACACAGTGGCGGGCAGATTTGATATGCGAGTGTCCATTTAAAAAGTATGTGTTTTTTTTAATGAATAAAATATTAATTTTTAAATACCTCTCGATTGTGGTATTTAAGTTGATATAAATAAATCGAATGGAAAAATAAAGATGATTAATTACAAATGAATATGGAAAGAGTGAGTTATTTGAATATTTATGTTAATTTTTTATCTTTCAGATTAATTGGCTAGATATTATGTATGTATCAGAATTGTTTTATTTATTTATATTTTTAAACAAATAAAAAAATTTGTAAAATTTAAAAATTGTTCTTTTTTTATATCCTTTACAAATTATAAGTTTATCTTAATGCACAGCGTTTCTAATTAATAGTTTATAAATAAAATAAACGAAGAAGGAGTGGAGCCTGAATCCTCGCCGGTTCTGACCAAGCCGCTCCCAGTTTTACAGACCAAGCGCTCTGGCACATGCAATAGCTTGGTCTCTAAATCGGAGGATATTCGAAGATCATTTTATAGTCCATTTGCTCGATGTTGCCAAGCCAGACCTGTTTTGGCTTTTCGGGCTATATACGCATTGATACAACTCATAGTTGTCCTCCATTCGCCCTCGTCGCATATGGGACACTTAATTGTCGATGAAGACGTTTTCTTTCGAGCGTGTTCGAAATCTGATCTGCTTTCATGCTTATCGCCCAGCACTCATTTTTAAAGCATGCATTTCGTCTTCCAAGTTAGAAGTCTTAAGTCCCGCTTTTTCGCCAAACTGAAGTAGCAGCGGTTTCCTAGAGTTAGGGCCGGTTTGTTCACAACTGGTTAAATCTGTGGTTAGGTAACCACAGATTTTTGTTAACCCATGATTAAGAATCTCTGGTAACCAATGAGTGTTTGTTCGCCTTGTTTTTTACTTTGGTCACCAAACCATAGCTTTCCGAAAAACGTTCCAATTTTCCAGTTTTATATGTCAATTCGGTAGTCAAGAGTAATCAGAGATTAAATTTGTTTTGTTTTTGACGTATTTATTTTCATGAAGTTACATTGCGGGTTCTGAAAAAAATATTTTTTTTAGTTATTGTTTTTAGTTTTTGTGAAGATATGTGTATATGAATGTACATATGTATGTCCTGTCCATAGTACATTATATGTTATGCATGTGTTTACAATTCTCTGGTTAGCTGTAATTCAGGATATTCATTTTTATTGTTATTATTGATATTTGTATTTGAGTTGTTTCTATTGCCGTGTGCGGCTGCCGTGCTGTGCTCCGGATTTCCTGTGAAAGCGGTAATAGGGGTGGTTTTGTGAAAACATGTAATAAAGAGGGATTTTGACATTGAAGTAATTTAAATCGCCATGTTTTAAGACTTGTGGGAAGTTTCAGCGACAACAGTGAAGTCGCAAGCACTTGAGTCCGGCTAAGGGTTAAGTATGCAAGCCGTTATTTTTATAATAAAATTTTATTTAGCATTGAAATAATTGGTCGATCAGAAATGATTCAGATTAAAGGAAATCCCTATGTGGAATGCTCTTTATGATCTGGTGAAGATAAAAGCTTCAAAGCTTCTGCATTGGTGTTCATGAGATTAAACAATAGTTTTTGTATTGATTATAAAGTTCGAGTGTGTATAAAATATTTGCAACAGTTTGCTTCCGCAATCTAAATCATCTAAAGAAGTCAATATCGTCCTATTTATTGAAATGGTCCAATCTTTCATACATATGTATTATACTGTCGCCTTTCAACCAACAAATATTGATTGTAGTCTTTGTCACTGTCGTCACTACTCCACGAATCCCAAATGCAACTTCCAAATGAACTGAATTCGCAAATTAAACAATGCACTATATGTAAACAAGACCATAAAATAACTCACTCTATTCTGCACTTAATTTATATTTATTATATTAGTTATATTCGTTATCGCACGGTATAGTGTCAAAAGTAATACGGAGTGTCAAAATCAAGCCTGAACAAACGAAATTCCATAAAATCATTGGTTAAATGTCGTTAGCCGACTTAAATCGGCCGGTTATCGATTTCTCTGGTTAACTAGCCAAACCATGGATTTGATTACTCCGAGTTAGGTAAGCTCATTACCCACTTTGAAGTTATTGATGTCAAAAGTAACGTTTTGCCGTAGGCGGTGGACTGATGCGGCTTTTTTTGTTGACAAGATGTACTTATTTGTGTCCTTAGTTACTTCAAAGCATGTTCGTCAATTGTCGTGAACGCTTCTATGACTGCCCACTGGGAGCCACCGATGATGTTGGCATGACGAAATCAGGTAAATAATTGGAATAGTTCAGAAGTGTTGTTTCCAAAGTGCACATCACATCTCGTGTTTTCCAGCATTAGACGACACAGCTGGATTGGTTTTGCCAGGATCTCGAATTCATATGGGGCTTTGAAGTCGATGAATTGATGGTGGGTGTCGACCTTAAACTCGTGGGTCTTTTTAATCATTTCTCTTAGTGGCACCGTGGCGTTGTGGTCAGTGCGTTGTTCAACTATGGATGCTGCCAAGTTTTTTCACGGTGTCCCCTCTTCAAAATGGTAGGTCGTCAGAGCTGATGATCTTGTTTTTCTTTAAATTTTGGACGCTACGCCGACCTCTTCTTTACTCAAATTGGTATCTATAACCATACGGTGCTGATCAATAAAATGGAAACAAAGTGCGCGATGATAATAAAAAAAAACTGTTCGTTAAGAATCGCTATTTACTTACTTACTTACTTAGTTGGCACTACAGTTCGAGGTGAACCTGGGCCTGCTTCTCGCAACCATTTGTGTGTGCGTGTTATATTTTTGCACGAATGGAAGGGGCCTACAGTCGTGACAGATGATACTCTTTGATGCTTGTCAGACACTCCAAAGAGTTGGTACCGTGAAAAAACTCTTTAGGTGTTAGACCCGGTCTGGAATTGAACCCGGACAGCATTGCGTAGTAGTCCAATGCACTAATCACCACGGCCACGGCGACCATTATTTAAGGTTAGCAAAAATTGTCGAACAAAATTTATAGGCAGAGCAATCCACTTCACGATTGTCGAAAGGACACACATTTAAGCCCTTCGTAAGGAGGTAAAACCATGTGCCATTGCCGAAATAGTTGAATGCTCACCAAAAATGGTGTATAGCGCCTTAAAAGAAAAACGAGGACCGGAAAACAGAGGACGCAAGCCGAAACTAACACTGACGGACAAAAAACGTTCATCGGAAGATATAAACCTTTAACGCCTTCTAAGGCGCTTCAAGCTGATCTCATATTAGAAGCGAGCCCTATGACGATCCGTCGTGTTCTCCAGAATGCAACTCTTTTAGCCAGAAAAGTACCAAGAAAAGTACCTCTCTTCAAAAAAATAAATGTGCAAAAGGGATATCAGTTGGCCGATGATCCCCTTCAAGGGAAGAAACAATGGAGGAACATTCTTTGGACAAATCGATCTTCGGGTAAGATGGGAGAAATCTTGTGCGTCGCCCAAAAGGGCAAGCCTACAGCCCCAAATATGTACACTAAGCCCACCGTGAGGTACAGCGGAGGTAGTATAATACTATGGGGCTGCTTTTCTTGGTAAGGAGTGGGCCCTGATTTCCTTATACTAGATGACAGTCATACGAACGAGAAGTACGTTGACAAATTGGTGAACGTAGTTCCGCCATGGACACAGGAGAATATCCTACGTGGCGTTTTCAGTAGGAGAACAATTCAAAACACTCTGCCAAAATGATGGAGCTATGGCTTTTGTCAAGAAAGATTGATGTTCTGGAGTGGCCAGCCCAGTCTCCGTATATTAAACCGAAAACTTGTCATCAGAAGAAAACCATTTCATTCGACTTCAGAGGCTGGAATCATAGAATAAGCCTCTTGACCTCCATTTTTCCCTCTTGACTTTCATTCAGTACAAACTCTGATCCTGATAAGGGCAAATGAAATCCGTTACCTTGTACCTCCGATCTACCTCCGTTTAAAAAATGGGAAGCGAAGATGTGGCACAATGGCTTGCGATTATGTAACGTGAGTCAGAGATGGCGCGACTGTCGCTATGGATTTATCTTTAAAGAGGTGTTAAATCGAGGACACAAGGATTGACGGGTTTATGGTTGACAAAATCCATTCTTCTTTCTACATACATACATATGTACATACAAAATACATACATACATACACAGGATAAAAAAAAAGTTATTACTGTCATAATCCATAAGCAAAACCTCTAACCTAAATACGACTCGTAATCTCCGTTACAAGAATAAAATACCCTTAAAAAAAATAACTGGAATCCATTTCCACTAAAAGTCCTTTTTACAACTTTTCTCCCTCTCTGGTGTCTATCAACAAATAAATTACCATTATTCTTGGTGCGTTATGTGTGATTCGTTAAAGCCAACCACCCACCCCCCTTCTTCGATCTTACTTACTTACTTACTTAGTTGGCGCTACAGCTCGAGGTGAACCTGGGCCTGCTTCTCGCAACCATTTGTGTGTGCGTGTTATATTTTTGCACGAATGGAAGGGACCTACAGTTTTTTGCCGACTCCGAACGGCGAGTTGAGAAGCTCAATCGTGACAAATGATACTCTTTGATGCTTGTCAGACATTCGAAAGAGGTGGGCACTGTGAAAAACTTTTAGGTGTTTGCGGCGGGATTCGAACCCAAGACCGCTTGCACAGTAGTCCGACGCACTAACCACTTGCGCTACGGTGCCCTTCTTCGATCATTTGATTGAAATATCATCCTGATTGGGTCTGTATTACAATACATAAAAATTCAATATACCCTCATGCCCATTGTTATACTATACGTACTCTGTTACAGTATGGATGTAGGTAAATAGGTACTGTTGGGCTTACAATAATAATGCACCCACCCACCCATCGCCATCGCTATGACGTCCTGTCGTAATCATAAAAATAATGGAATCTCGTATCCGCTTTGTTGACGGTCCACCATTAAATGTGTGACATTTGTCGGGCTATGATGAAAAATTACGCTTCCCACTGTGTGTGTATGTATGCAATAATTTTGCCATTCCTTATACGAGTACTACCATGCCAGGCTGGGGCATGTGTGTCTGGGGCGATTCGATTGTGCACTCTAAATTTTCTTTAACCTCGGAAAAAAGTTGAAGAAGGAAGAGCACTTCATCACGACACAACTTTGACTGACGGAATGACTAGTATGCCAAAAACGTGTTATAGTAATTTTATTACTATGCACTCCATGCAAAGGGACCACACCCCCTTTTTTGACACATTATTTCGCTTGTACGTCTATTTCGCACCCCAGCAGCGCCATTGCCACAGGGTATCCTGTCGCTGTAGGTAGTGTGCTCCTTTTGCTTATGCTCTGAATGACATGGGTACGTGCGCCACGCGTTACATCTAATGTAAAAATATGCGAAATATTCATTTGATATCCTTGAATCTCCTGTGCGGAGTGGTTAGGGGATGGTAGTGCATGATATGTACTATGGACGAATGGGGTTGGTGGAGAAGAGTGAATACAACGCTGACTACTATTTGATGCATTAAATTCTATAAGTTGCATGAGATGATACTGTACGAATACCGAACAGAAATATTACGCTTTAGGATGAAACAAGAGCTCCTGAATTCCACTCCGCACAGCTTAGAGGGTGATGTTGAAACTAGATTGGTACATAGTTTTAAGCGATGCACATGTACTCCCGCTGAAGACGAAGTGTATAAATGGATGGCGACGATGGTGGTTAACGAATATTAAACCCACAGCACGGAATTGTGGGAAAAATAATTGACGAATGTAAGGCATACCAGCAAATGAAACTACATCTTCAAAAAAGAAAAAGCACCGAATGGTTGCATTTTGTTTTCTAATATAGTACATAGTATTTATTTATCCTCCATGGTAAAACCATCTTTGTCTACACGGATGGCTCTAAGATAGACATAGGGGTAGGAGCGGGTATCTTTTCGGAGACGCTCGAACTATCCAGATCAATCAGACACTGAAATAAAATCGAAACTTGTACGTTGCTGTCGCGAAGAGCTATCGGTTCTTGGCGCACAGCACAAAGTAAAACTATGCTGGGTTCCGGGACACCAGGGGCCTGTACCAGAAAACTACAAGTCTTGTACAACAGGCGAATTTTAACAAGTAACAATGGTTTCTGTACCACAAAGCTACAAGTAAACTTGACAATTAACAAGTGTACAAGTCAACCTTTACAATTGGGAAATAAACAATTTCACTATTTTCTGTACCACAAAGCTACAAGTGTAGACAAAATTTAACAATTAATTGTTACATAATGAAAAACTTTTACGTGTGAATTGAGAATTGTAAGGTCCTCACAAGTCAGGTTTTAAGAGGTTTCAAAAAGGGATTTAAATCTTAAATTACTCTTGTCTCATTGATGTACCAATTTCTAAATGAGAACTGTATTCTCATTTGTATATTCAAGTGTGGGAGAGGAAGGTTTGTACTACCATTAATTATTAGTATTAATGGCGCAAATTCATAGTCAGATAGAGCCGACTATAAAAGAATTTATTCACCTACATAACCTAAAATATACTTTTTGCTATTCATAGTCACTTATAGCCGGCTCAAAATTTAAAATGACCCAAACGTCATTTTAAATAATTAGAGTCGGCTATAAATTTCTCATATAATATTTTGACGTTTGGGCTTGTTCGTTCAAATCACTTTACAAAAACATATGAAAGTCGATACTAACTAATACACAGGCAAAAATGTGTTTATGAATAACGAAAATTTATAGCCGGCTTTTTTATTTATAGCCGGCTATAACTATAGTCCTATATTTTTACCTTTCGTCGGTGCAGATTCATGTGCGCCGAGTGTAAGATATGCAGTCTTAGGGCCGGTTTGTTCACAACTGGTTAAATCTGTGGTTAGGTAACCACAGATTTTTCTTAACCCATGATTAAGAATCTCTGGTAACCAATGAGTGTTTGTTCACCTTGTTTTTTACTTTGGTCACCAAACCATAGCTTTCCGAAAAACGTTCCAATTTTCCAGTTTTATATGTCAATTCGGTAGTCAAGAGTAATCAGAGATTAAATTTGTTTTGTTTTTGACGTATTTATTTTCATGAAGTTACATTGCGGGTTCTGAAAAAAATATTTTTTTTAGTTATTGTTTTTAGTTTTTGTGAAGATATGTGTAAATGAATGTACATTATGTCCACAGTACATTATATGTTATGTATGTGTTTACAATTCTCTGGTTAGCTGTAAATGAGGATATTCATTATTATTGTTATTATTGCTATTTGTATTTGAGTTGTTTCTATTGCCATGTGCTCCGGATTTCCTGTGAAAGCGGTAATAGGGGTGGTTTTGTGAAAACATGTATTAAGGAGGGATTTTAACATTGAAGTGATTTGAATCGCCATGTTTTAAGACTTGTGGGAAGTTTCAGCGACAACAGTGAAGTCGCAAGCACTTGAGTCCGGCTAAGGGTTAAGTATGCAAGCCGTTATTTTTATAATAAAATTGTATTTAGCATTGAAATAATTGGTCGATCAGAAATGATTCAGATTAAAGGAAATCCCTATGTGGAATGCTCTTTATGATCTGGTGAAGATAAAAGCTTCAAAGCTTCTGCATTGGTGTTCATGAGATTAAACAATAGTTTTTGTATTGATTATAAAGTTCGAGTGTGTATAAAATATTTGCAACAGTTTGCTTCCGCAATCTAAATCGTCTAAAAAAGTAAATATCGTCCCATTTATTGAAATGGTCCTATTTTTCATACATATTATACTGTCGCCTTTCAACCAACAAATATTGATTGTAGTCTTCGTCACTGTCGTCACTACTCCACGAGTCCCAAATGCAACTTCCAAAAGAACTGAATTCGCAAATAAAGCAATGCACTATATGTAAACAAGACCATAAAATAACTCACTCCATTCTGCGCTTAATTCGTATTTATTATATTAGTTATATTCGTTATCGAACAATATGTATCAAAATCAAGCCTGAACAAACGACTTAAATCGGCCGGTTATCGATTTCTCTGGTTAACTACCCAACCATGGATTCTCTGGTTAAAATTTTGGTGAACAAACACATTCGACGGTTACCGGCTGGAATAACCGTTGATTAAAGTTAACCGAGGCTGAACAGACCGGGCCTTATTTTGGCAAAACAAGTAATTAAACAAAAAACTAGAGTGATGAAGATGAAACACAACTTTGCTTATTTAAAACTCTACATTGGCCTGGTTCTGGAGCTCAGTGACATGCATGGCGTTGGTAAGAAAACTGTTTGTCGTTGTGTAGTTGAAGTTACACCTGCTGGCCCGAAAACATTCTATAAACGGTATGGCAGTCTCACATTCTATATATTATGTGAGTGCCAACTGGCCTGGAAGTGTCCATAAGGCACGGATATTGTGAAATACCACCCTGGGAATGAAGGCCATTTCCTTATGCAGTTATCTTAGGGGATAGTGCTTAACTGTTTATCCTTTAAAAACTTGGTTTTTACCACATACAGCTTCATCAAGTGCTTCGTACAATAGTGCGCATAAACGTACACGGCGGCGTTTGATAGAGTGTGCATTTGGCGTACTTAAAGAAAAATATCCATGCCTAAATCACTAACACAATAATCCTGTAGATGTCCAATACTTTTGTATTCTCGAATTTTCGATAGCAGGCTCTGCTTGCCGGTTATGCTTTTTTTCCTACACAACGTTTAGCCATCACGAAATTACTTGTACAAATGACTTGTACAAGAAAGGGAAATTTGCACATTTTACAAGTGGAGCAGTTTTCTTTTGTGGTACAGAAATTATAGTTACTTGTTAAATCTGCATTTGTGACAAGTGCCTGTAGAATTGTTAACTTGTAGTTTTCTGGTACAGGCCCCAGGGTGTACCGGGTAATGAAAAGGCTGACGCACTTGCTAGGGCGGGATCCGCTTTAGGCATAGACCAAGCCGACCCTTCAATTCACATCCCACTATGCGTCATTAAGGAAAAAATAGAGAGTAGAACGCTTATAAGAGCAAACGACTGGTGGAAAACCCTCAACTCTTGTATAAACACAAGAAAGATGTGGCCACTTTACGATAAAAACAAAACTGATAAGATGTTAATGAAGGACAGAAACTCTCTATTCAAGCTGGTGATGCTTCGGTACCATGCCAGTAAGCTAGGTGTTAACGTCAGTGATCTCTGTAGAGGATGCAGTGACGAGGAAGTCCACGAGGATACACCCCATTTCCTCTGTCATTGCCCTGGTCTCTACCACATAAGGCATAAAACTCTAGGTAGGCATTTCTTCCAGGACATAGAAGACTCCCGGTAAAGAACATTTGCAGCTTTATCAAAGCTTCGGGTTGGTTTGACAATCCTTAGTCGCCGTCATCCAAACTCTTATGGGCATCACAATGGATCTGTATTGATCTAAGTGCGGCGTCAGATGGGCATCCCTCGGCGTCAACCCACTAACATATTCTCCATGTTTTATACACTTGCAAGGAGCTAGTACTCGGATCTGGGTGTCGTCTGTGACAGGGAACTAAATGTTCGTTCCCATATACTTATTTGGGCAATATTCATATCAGTATATAGAGCCAACTTGCCCTCGGCTTCGTAAAACGATGGTCTAAGGAATTTTCAAACACTTATGTCACAAAATGCCTTTACTTTACCTTTGTTAGGCATATCCTGGAATACGGTAGTCAACTCTGGTCACCTTACTACGATATCCGTTCAGTTTCGGGGCCCTCCAACATCCACTTTGCCTAACTCGGACTACTTCAGGGTTAACATGCCACCCTATATGAAGATTGATTAATATACAATCCGTTGAAAAACGTCGAGAATTTGCTGATGTATTTTTATATGTGTACATCAGATCTTAGCTGAAAACACCTAACTGTACCACTATTTCCACTTCACTTTCAACGATCGGAATATGGCCGCAACATGGCTTTATGTAGGGACTTATCCCTGGAACTACAGAACCGATTCCAAGAATTCCTTTACTATAATACATAATTATATAGTGGAAAGCTGCACTATCCCTGAGTGAGGTTGATGGTATGATGGGGGTTTGGTTGATGGAATTTTTTCCTATTGCACAGTTCTACATTTGCATGTTTTTACTTTTACTGATCTGTACAAAACTTTCAAGCACAGCTCATAAGAACCCTTATAGAAGTTATACTTTAGCGATTCGTCGCTGCTTGGATCAAGCGAAATGGCTGATGAGGTACTCTCCTTAGTCCAAACCGTCCTGGGAGTAACGCATAACTACCTTGAGTATAACAATAGAACCAACTGATCTTGTTAACCACTGATGCTGAACACAAAGGAGTAAATATGGCTGTGATCACCAGAACATTCGATCTTAAGAGCCAACCGATCAATAAAATAAAAAACTGTCAGTTGATTCTATTACTGGACAAGACCTAATCACTGATCGAACTCCTCTACCGATCCTCCCGCAAATTTACAATAAAATCAACTGATAAATAAAACAACAATATCTTTTTTATTGCTACTGCTTCTTTCACAAAATTGAAGCATCATTTAAAAGAGAAATTGGAATGTTAAGTTTAAGGGCGGCTGCTATCAATTGTTGAACTATGTTGCCAATCCCACTAATATCATTTCCAGTTTGACCTGAATTTGAAGAAGGTGTAACAATAACAATTTTTACAGTATAATAGCGAAGGTCCTTACCTGACTGATATCCTGTTGCGTCTCCTTCTCCTCCTAATACTGGCAAGCCTCCATATACTGGCGAGCTTGTTACACCTGCTACAGTGTGAAGTGAAATGATTGAACGAAATTATTAAATTATTATATTTACCAATTATAGCCAGAGCTACGATCGAAAGGACGAAAATGAACTTCATTTTTGGGCTGGGTTTTGTATTGTGTATTCAAACAGATGAGAATTTCCACTAAAAAGAAGGTTCAACTGCAACCTATTTATAGCCCGAGATCCACAGCAAAGCGGTTTTAGAATCGTGTCCAGCGTGTAGTTTGGGTTTATAGCCATCGTGAGTTATTTAACAATTTTTGTTATCTTTCAAACAGTAAATTACTTTTTAAGAAATTGCCGACAAATTAGTAAAGTACATTTGGGGATAGATAGAATAAACGGGTTTGCCACAAAAATTAGGAAAATATAATATAGAAAAAAAATCTCAAAACCAAAATCTGGACAAAAAATAAAAAAAAAACTTATAAACAAATGTTCGGCACAAACAAGTATGTTTACTTCGCAACGAAGTTATAATGGAAATACGTATCGCCAAATTTGAAATGTTAGCTAGTAAGCTTACATGTTAATAGTCCTAGTTTTGGTTTTAGATCGGCAGACAGTGCTGACTTGGTTGAAGGTATACTTTCGATAAAATCGAATGCTATTGGCCACCTATAGATAGGGGAAGGTTGTGAACCTCGGACCGATTTTCAGAAAATCAGTGTTTGCTCCTCATCATATTATCTCTTCATATAGTTGAAGACTCGAAACTATAACGAATTTATTACTCTTCCTAAAATTTTTATTTAATGTTTCAAAAATGTTGTTTATTTATTTCAGGAGCTAAATAAGTGATCATGGTTTTCTTAATCCAAGGTACACTATGTAAGTGTACCTTGGACAATACCCACTAAATTGCAAGTGTTATCGACAACAGTAACATTAAGCTTAGTTTTTATAGCTAAAATAAAACAAAAATATATCTAAGCTGACAACTCATTACAAAAAGGGAAAAAAATTGCATTAAAGCTGGAAAAAGTTGAAAACAAAATTACTTTCCTTGTTTGTTCAAATCATCCTTTACAGTCTCCTCCAGTGAAGTTCTATCGACCTTAGGTCTGTTAATACCTGATTTCCTGCAAGTCATAGGTGAACTACATTCAAATACCGAGAAATCCAAAAGGATTACAGATGATGTATGATTAGGTACACCAAAAGTATTGGACCAAGATACACCATATACACCTTATTTATTTTAATAATTGTAATTTTTTTTTTTATTTCAGTAACTTAAATTAACCTGACTTTAATACTATTCTTTTTGCTATGAGGGTGTTTGTTCCTGATCTAGCGTTGGGATAGTTCCGAATGTCTTCAGATGTATAATGTTTAAAGCTACGGTGCTACGGAGGCAGTGCATTCAGCATTGGGCTTTTTAAGTGCTCCACTCCAATTCTGTCAGTGTTGCCTTTGAAAGTTATTTTTGGACTCTAGCCGTTGCTGGAGTGTCCTTGAGGTTTTCACATAGGGACTACCATGCTTTCCTTTTCGATTTTCGTAGTCCTTTGTTGAAGAGGGCAAGGGCATTCTTATATTGTTCTTTGCTTGGTTAAAGCCTTTCCGGGCTAAAGTTCGAAGTTTCTAAAGTTCTTTGTTCCACCGCAGTACTTTTTTGTTTTTAACCTTATTTTTGAGCGGATAGCTATCGTGGTATAAGGATATGATAGTTCAGGTGACAAATTCTACCATTCTCTCTTGTGCTTGTATTTTAAAAAGTTTTGTTCAGCCCTGTGTCGAGGCCTTTCCCAGTCAGCTGTTTTGGGTGTTAGTTTTTGCTTCAGATTTTATTTCAAAAAGAATATGTTTAGGATCGGAGAAGGAGTTCTCAGTGGATACTCTCCATTTCCGTATCAAGTGTAGGACTTTGTTAGTTATAAGGGTGAGATCTATTACCTCTTTCATTATTGCGTTACTGAGTGTAGGTTATTTACCATTCTTGGCTACTGCCAGATTACTACTTTTAAGGAAATCTAGAGCTTAGTTTTTGAATCTATTCAGAACTGTTAACATGGCTGTAATCACCAGAAAAGTCGGTCTCCAGAGTCAACCGATCTGGATAGTCAACAAAAGTTGACTCTAAGACTAAGTCAGTTGATTCCATTGCTGAGCAAGATACTGATCGATCTTCCCTACCGATTCTTCCACAAAGTTTCAATAACATCAACTGATAAATGAATTCACAATGTTTTTTTTATTGCTACTGCTACTTTTACAAAACTTCAAGTCCATTCAAAGCAGAGATTGGAATGTTAAGTTGAAGGGCGAGTGCAATCAACTGTTGAATTAAGTTGCCAATCCCACTCACATCATTTCCGGTTTGACCTGAATTTGAAGAAAGTGTAACAATAACGAGTTTTACAATCTAGTAGCGAAGATCCTTACCAAACTGATATCCTGTTGCGTCTCCTCCTCCTCCTAATACTGGCAAGCCTCCATATACTGGCGAGCTTGTTACACCTGCTACAGTGTGAAGTGAAATGATTGAACGATTTTAAAAATGTATTAATTAAATATTAAATTTACCAATAATTGCCAGGGCTACGATCGAAAGGACGAAAATGAACTTCATTTTTGTGCTGGGTCTTGTATGTATTGTGTATTCAAACGGATACGAATTTCCACTGAGGAGAAGGTTCAACTGGAACCTATTTATAGCCCGAGATCTACAGCAAAGCGGTCTTAGAATCGTGTCCAGCGTTTCGGTTTATAGCCTTGTGAGTTATTTTACAATTTTTGTTATCTTGCAAACAGTAAATGACTTTTTAGGAAATTGTCGACATCAGAACATGGAAAAAAAATCTCGAAACCAAGATCTCGACAAAAAATAATAAAAAAAATATAAATAAATGTTCAGCACAAACAGGGATATTTACTTTGCAACAAAGTTGTAACGGAAATACGTATCGCCAAATCTCAAATGCTAGCCAGTAAGCTAACATCCTTATAGTCCTAGTTTTGGTTTTAGATCGGTATATTGCTATTTTGAATGCTGAGCTATGTTCAGATGACTGCCAGATACGACAATACCTATCGAGTCCAGATCAGGGATGGAAAAGTCGATACAATTGTATCGAATTCGATACAAATGAGTTTGTTTGAGTACAAAATTACAATTTGTCTTAATTTTATACAATTTATCAATCTGCATCTTGCAATTATTTTGCAATCTGTATTTTCCAAAAACGAGAAAATCGAATCCATTAACTACGACATATCTATTTATTTTAAGTTTTACACACAGCGTTGACTGGATTCTACTTTTTGCGACCCACCTCTCTGAACGTAAGAGGCAATATTTTGAACACGAATGTGCAAAATGAGAGCATTAAGCCTGAAGATGAAGATCTCGGAGACTACCTATGTATATGGTAAAATGAAGTATTTTTCTTTGTAAGGTTTTGTTACGAAGTTATTTGTGCTTATTTATGTTAATTATGTAGACGGCAGGTAATATCAGCATTCTATAAGGAGGGCTCTGTCATACACATCCAGACATATTTATAGCTCTCTAAAACCATTCTCAGGGCAGTAGTAATTACTTCTCTAGTCCTCTTGGAATAAAGTAAAATAAATAAGTTTAATCTTTATGACGCTCACTCATAAATAAATAAATAAAATAAATAATAATAATAAATGAGCAATAATAATAATAACAATATATTATAATTACGTTTTCAAATAAAAACACACGATCACTTTATAAAAATTATTTATTAAGCTATCTTCGCTTTATTTTACTTTTTGCTCGTAGCCAGTCGTCAACATACTGCGCCGACTTTACAATCTTTTTCTTATATATACTTAGGTAGGACAAACATTCCTACTCCTACCCTTTTTCATCGTACATACTAGGATATACATAAGATCCTTACGGTTGTACACAACGATCGTTCGTTGGTGTCCTCGTACTGTTTACACAGCTGCGGTCTATTGCGTATGAGTATGCACTTTGCATCGCAATCGTTGGGCTGCGTATTTTATGGCGAGACGTACCCTTTTTGTGTACCGCTAGGTAGTCTGCGGATTTATTGCTTACAGTTCGGCCACGCTATATTATTCAAGTGTCCTCACTGAACCCTTGTACGGTTCTGCTGACCGTCCATCGTAGTTAGGATTATCGGGGGGGTGTACTTTACACCTTAACAACCACCTCTTCCGTGAGATGTTCAGTGATCGTTATAAACTTAAAAATAGAACAGCGTGTCCTTTTATATTTTAATATTGTAGTGTACATTACACAAATAACTGCTTATTGCAGTTGGAACACGATGTCCTTAAATGTACTTTACATTTACTAAACGTGAGTGTACGTTACACAAATGACTGCTCGTTGCAGTTGGAACACGATGTCCCTAAATGTACTTTACATTTACTAAACGTGAGTGTACGTTACACAAATAGCTGCTCGTTGCAGTTGGAACACGATGTCCCTAAATGTACTTTACATTTACTAAACGTGAGTGTACGTTACACAAATAGCTGCTCGTTGCAGTTGGAACACGATGTCCCTAAATGTACTTTACATTTACTAAACGTGAGTGTACGTTACACAAATAGCTGCTCGTTGCAGTTGGAACACGATGTCCCTAAATGTACTTTACATTTACTAAACGTGAGTGTACGTTACACAAATAGCTGCCCGTTGCAGTTGGAACACGATGTCCCTAAATGTACTTTACATTTACTAAACGTGAGTGTACGTTACACAAATAGCTGCTCGTTGCAGTTGGAACACGATGTCCCTAAATGTACTTTACATTTACTAAACGTGAGTGTACGTTACACAAATAGCTGCTCCTTGCAGTTGGAACACGATGTCCCTAAATGTACTTTACATTTACTAAACGTGAGTGTACGTTACACAAATAGCTGCTCGTTGCAGTTGGAACACGATGTCCCTAAATGTACTTTACATTTACTAAACGTGAGTGTACGTTACACAAATAGCTGCTCATTGCAGTTGAGAATCGACTTACTCAATTCTCTAATCATTGCTCTCTGCTTGCATTTCACTGTCGCTACTATCCTGCACCGCATAATGCTTCATTCTGTCGGATGCGGACACTCCAATATATGGTTTCTGAGATCTCTCAGCTCCAGGCATGTCTCGAATGACGTAACGATCATTCTTGAGAACTTTTACTATCTCATACGGTCCGCTATACCTTGGCATCAGTTTTCGACTTGTTCCGTCATTAAACCCTTTAGGCTTTTTAACCAATACAAACTGACCAGTGTCAAATTTTTTTGCTTTCGCTCGTTTAATATCATAATAATGTTTTTGTTTAAACTGATTTCTTTTGATCTCTTCACCAACAGCTTCCCTAGTATCTGTTATATTAGAGTCGTAACTATCTTGGCATACCTCCTTCGCAAGGAATGAATCGACAGAGTTCCGAGGAATATATCCTAATAACAGCTCGTAGGGAGATTTTTTCGTTGTTGCGTTAACACTACTGTTAAGGCCCAGCTGAATTTGTGTCAACGATTGATCCCACTTGGATTCACATTCAGTGGATGCCGTTAGTGATGACAATATCGTTCGGTTATATCTTTCTGCTTGTCCGTTGGCTCTTGGTGTCGCGGTTGCATTCAGAATACGTCTTATTCCTTTGCCTGCACAAAACTGAGTGAATTTCTTGCTCGTGAAGCAACTGCCACGGTCACAAATTATTCTGTTCGGTACTCCAAATAACTCAAAAATTCCACAAAACGCTTTAATAACAGGTTCCACTTTGGTATTTGGGACAGCTTTAAGAAATACAAATTTAGTGAATCCGTCAATTACAACTAGCAGGTGCGTATTCCTTTTCGTACTCTTTACAAAAGGACCTAAATGATCGACGTGTAAGGTATCAAGCGGTACCGTCCCTTTTTCAATCAAATGAAGTTCTCCGCTCTGTTTGCCTGACGGAACTTTGTTGTACATGCATCCAAGACAGCATGCTACATATCGTTTAATGTACTTTCTCATAGATGGGAACCAATATTTTTTTTGAATCATTTCCAGAGTTTTAACGTCTGAGAGATGGCCAGCTTGGTCATGATGACACATGACAACTTCTCTTCTCACAGTTTTTGGAACTACCCATCTTCTTCCACTTTTAATTTTCCTATACAATCGACTGTTATGTGAAGTGTATTCTTCATGGATATTCACCTCTTCTTTATTTGTTGGAGCCTTTGCCAGAACCTCTAAAAGATATCTACACCTATCATCTCTAAGTTGAGAGGCTAGAATCCAATCTTCTGCCGTTATGTTGACTATCATTTGTTCAAGTTCGTCGCTATCGTCGGCCTCATACACTGCATTTCTGCTGAGTGCATCTACATGTGCCATTTTACATCCAGCTCGATATTCAACCGTAAAATTAAATTCCTGTGTAGATAACCACCAGCGACCAATGCGTGGTACCAAATCTTTTTTTTTAAATGCAGTTCTCAGTGCATTACAATCCGTTATTACTTTAAAATTTAACCCCAGAAGGTAAACTCGATATCGTTTTAATGAACACACCACTGCTAGGGTTTCAAGTTCATACGAATGGTATCGCTGCTCTTCGGCAGTAGTTGCTCGACTGAAATAAGCAACTGGCTTCAATTCGCCATCAATCTGCCTCTGCAGCAGCATGCCACCTATTCCTAATTTAGATGCATCTGTATGTAACTCGGTTTCAGCGAGATGATCTTATAAAGCCAAAACTGGACGATCTGATAGCTTTTGCTTCAGTTCATCAAAAGCCGTTTGCTGGTGTTCACTCCATAAAAATGGTACATCCTTTTTGGTAAGCATAGTTAATGGTTTTGCAGTTACCGCAAAGTTTCGTATAAAACGACGAAAATAACTAGCAAGACCTAAAAATTGTCGTACTTGGTGCACACTCATTGGCACTGGAAACTCTGCTACCGATTTGATTTTGCTTTTACCAGGCTGAATGGTATCAATACTGATATCGTACCCTAAGTAGTCAAGCTGTTGTTTCATAAAATTACACTTATTCAGCCGTAAGGTAAGCCCAGCGTTTCTCAATAACTTTAAAACTTCTTGCAATCGGTGCAAACCTTCTTCGTAAGTTTTGCTTAAAATGAGAATATCATCCATATAGGCCATTGCGCTGGTGAACCGTAAAGGTCCCAACATCTTGTTAATCGTTCGTTGAAACACAGCTGGAGCATTCACCAGCCCAAATGGCATTCGGACAAACTCGTAATGCCCATCTGGTGTTATAAAGGCAGTTTTCTGAATTGAATCCTCTGCGAGCGGAATTTGATAATATCCACTTGCAAGGTCGAGACTCGTAAAATATTTCGAACCTTTCAACCGATCAATTTGGTCATCGATTCTAGGCATCGGGTATTTATCTTTGACTGTTACGGCATTTAGAGATCGGAAATCGATACACATTCTAAACTCCCCATTTTTCTTCTTTACAAGTAATACCGGACTTGAAAATGGTGAGGTCGATTCTCTAATTAAATCATTTTCTAGCAGTTCATCCACAATGCTACGAAGCTTTGCACGTTCGTGGAATGACATGCGATACGGCTTGTAGGAAATAATTTTTTCTTTATCCAAAAATATGGACATTTCTTCGGTCTTTGTTTTCCCTAATTCCATCAGATTTTGAGCAAAGCAATCTCTGTATTCATTGATCAGGCTTAGTAGTTTATCTTTATCGTCTACTGAGATGGCCATATCAATACTATCTTGAATATCTGAAATAGTAAATGGAACTAAATTAGAGGTACTCACAGTCTTTACCAAAACATTGTCTCCATCTGAATCTGCTTCAATTCGTTCCCCTCTTAAAAGCAATTGGTTGGCTTTAAATTCCAGCGGCGTTTGGGACCAATTATGCACTAAAGCTGCTCCGTTGGTTGCATTAATTATGCATCTGGGTATCCAATACTCTTTATTTGGTATAGCTCGTTGCTGTAGTTCAATATATACGTCGTCAAAACAACGATCTTTGTTGTACACCTCTACAAAACCAGCATGATTAGGTGGAATAACCGTGGTTTCACTTGCCCAGAGGCTCACTTTTCTAGGAGGTAACACTTCAACCTCAGACAAAGGAATAGCATCTTTTGCAAATAACCGCACTTCATTATTACGCACTACCATTGTTATATTTTTGCCGTTAACAAATGGTTGGCCAATCAACACGGCTGCATTTTGGATGGAATCTGGCACTATTAAAAACTCAACATTCGCACTTGCCAGGTCAACTTTAAGACTAGCTCTAGTTTTGCCAATAACGCGAGAAGAACCACCGCCAAAGCCCGTCACAGTTAGCGTACATGGTTGCATTACCAGACCTAAGCTTATCGCATCCGATTCGCGAATGGTAACCGCACAGCATCCCGTATCAATGTATCCTTTTACTAACACATTATTGACATAGCAGTCAGCGAAATAGCACTGATGCGGCTTTGTATTTGGTGATACATCCAACGCACCTTCTATCACATTTCCGCGAAGACACTTTTCACTTGTATGTCCCAAGCGATTACATTTTTTTACACTCCATTCTGGGCTTAGGACATTTCGAAGAAATATGACCGCGTTGGTGACAATTAAAACAAGAAATCACTTTTGTGTCGCTTCCCGAACTGACTCGATTACCTGGGTCGTGTTTACACTCCTTTCTTGGCTTAGGACATTTCGAAGAAATATGACCGCGTTGGTGACAATTAAAACAAGAAATCACTTTTGAGTCCCTTCCCGAACTGACTCGAGTACCTGCGTCGGGTATACGTACTTTCACTGAGTCAACAACCACTGAGGACAAATACTCGCTGTATAGTTCCTCAGGTGTATTAAACCTTCCCGCTTTCGCATTGTTTTTCAGCACAACACTTCCGAGACCATCGATTAAACACGACACTGCATCTTTTCCCGATATTTTGCAAGCGTGTAGCAAATTCATTTTTGCAAAGTAGTACTCAGTCATGTTTTCAGTTAGTAGTTTAGTACGGTCAACTAACTTTCTTAATGTCGTCGCAAAATCATGAGTGTCTGGAAATGATCTTGAAATAAGTGATTTCCACTCAGTCCAGTTCAAATCGTACGACGACAAATTGTTGTACCAGTCTTTACCGAGACCACTGAGTCTACTCTGCATCTGGTACACAGTTGTTTTATCGTCCCAATTATTAATTGCGGCTAATTGGTCGATTTTGTGTAGCCACTTTTCCGCACTCATATTGGGATCACCGGGACTGAATTCCGGAATGCAGTCGCTCTTTAAAACATATTTCACTACGGGTTCGCGATTAACCGAGTTAGAAGAACGCGCATCCGAATTCACTAAACGTTCCACCAACAATTCGAGACGTAATAAACGTTCATCGTTACAGTCACTGTCTGCGTTTTTCGACACTTTTGTTTTGGAACGCGATTCACCAGGCGATTTACTGTGTCGCTTATGTTTTCCCATTTCGACAGGTAATCTCACCGCTGCACTATAATTACGTTTTCAAATAAAAACACACGATCACTTTATAAAAATTATTTATTAAGCTATCTTCGCTTTATTTTACTTTTTGCTCGTAGCCAGTCGTCAACATACTGCGCCGACTTTACAATCTTTTTCTTATATATACTTAGGTAGGACAAACATTCCTACTCCTACCCTTTTTCATCGTACATACTAGGATATACATAAGATCCTTACGGTTGTACACAACGATCGTTCGTTGGTGTCCTCGTACTGTTTACACAGCTGCGGTCTATTGCGTATGAGTATGCACTTTGCATCGCAATCGTTGGGCTGCGTATTTTATGGCGAGACGTACCCTTTTTGTGTACCGCTAGGTAGTCTGCGGATTTATTGCTTACAATATTAACATATACCTGTTAATTTAATTTTGTTTTTTTATTTTTTTTCATGCGAAAGATAATTTTCAAAACAATTCGTTCCATTTCGGTACAATCTTAAAACTGTTTTAAGTACAACTCAAAAATGTCGTTTTCCATGCTTGGTCCAGATTTAATAATTTTCTCTTTTGGCACTGAACCAATATACAGTGGTGGAAATTCCCATAAAAACACTTAGATTTTTGATGTTTTTTCAACCAAAACTTTATTGCCCTGATAAATCTGTTGCATCTGGATTGCAAATTCATTATTACTTAAAAATACAAAACTGCGTTTCAATAAATGCAGTTTTATTCAGCAAAATTTAAAAAAAAAAAATTCCCATAAAAACATATTAAATTATATGAAATACTTCGAAAAAAAAAGGTTTTAAAAGGAAAATCAATTTTTTTAAGACTTTTAATATTTCGTGGAACCTCCTTGTCCCTTAATTACAGCTAACATCCGCCTTGGCATGGACTCGATGAGGTGTTCCAGCTCGGCTATCGAAATCGACGTCCATTCCTCGATTATTGCGTGTCTACATTAAATTTTTTTTTATCACTGAAAAGGACTTTTCGCCACTCAGCGGTCCATCTGACATGGCTTTCAGCAAAGTTTAGCCTTTCTGTCTTATGAGCAACGGTCAGAGTGGGCTTTTTGCATCTTTTTTTGAATATTAAGTTGGGATTAGCGTTTAAAATCTGTCGTACATCGACAATCTGAGAAGAAACCAGTTTTTTTTTTGTTGCTTCATGCTGAATTAATCGAATTTGACGAGCCGTTAGTTTTTTATTTTGTCCATGGTTCGCATTTTTCCCATATTTATCCCCTAATTTCAGGAAATTATGAATGAGTGTATTGGATCTTCCGATTTTTCTGGAAATTTCGCGGTCAGAAAGCCCGCAATCCTTATAAGCAGTTATTTTAGTTTTTTCTTCGTCGTTAAGGATTGTACCACGCGGCATGTTTTATTCTACAGAAAAAAAAAACGAACTTAAATCAATTTGCTAAGAAAGAATAAATAACTGCAACCTTTTATAATCACTTTGATAAATATTCTGGACGAAGTTGATAATAAACACAACAAAAAGCTCTAAGATTTACACTCCTATGCGAACAATAAAACATTTCAACTTACAGCTGTTGGAATAAGAGAGAAAAGAAACCGGGATCTTTCCAGTTGCTTTCGAAGATAATCTTAGCAAAAAAATAAAAATGGTGTTGCCAACTTTGTCGTTTTTACATTCAATTGAACACAGCAAAACACCTAAAAGTTTTTTCACGGTACCACCTCTTTCGAATGTCTGACAAGCAATCGTGAGGAGCTTCTCAACTCGCCGTTCGGAGTCGGCAAAAAACTGTAGGTCACTTCCATTTCGTGGAAAAAATAACACGCACACACAAATGGTTGCGAGAAGCTAGGCTTGGTTCTGTATAGGACTGCTGACGCCGTATATTTATTTTTTAAAGTTTTATCGACGAAAACCAGTTGTCAAAGAAGACCTTGTAGTTTCTTTCGCTAGGCAAAGACGAAGTGAGCTCCAAGACAATGTCACCACTGAAGCCAACCCCTCTGTTTTTGCATATATCAGCTCCAATATATAATGCAACATCGTGCATAATCCCTGATACACTCGCCAAAGTAAAAAAACTTTAAAGCCCCGGTGGTGAGGCTTCATTTTCATATATTGTTTGAAACTTGATCTTCCTTTAAATGGTATAATTTGTTCATCCACCAAATTTAGTTCTTCTGCAGGAAAAGACTTCAAATTTTCGCGGAGATGCTTGAGTAATGGGCGGATTTGAAAAAAAAACTTATCGAAACATGGAACTGATATCTCCTTCATCAACAAATTACCATTGATATGGAAAAACTTCTTTATCTACTCGAATCTGACTCTATGCTTCGATTTACAAATAATAAGATTGTACATTCTATACTGTGGCATTCGAACAATGGGAGAATGTCGGGGTAGTACTGCCTTCACACGGCAGAAATAGATTGCAGTCTAAAGGTTTACGGGCCACAAGTGGGCACGTGGTATCTAAGAGGGCCAAATAAATCCTAGGATTAGGCAGAGCAAAGTTAAGAACTCAAAAAAAACATGCCGAACGAATGGGATTTCCAAACACGGACTGCAGATACTGCAATGGGGAAATCGATATCGTTCACCAAAAGATATCGAACATAAGCAAGAAATATTTTGGAAGCTTTTCCTGGAAGAGGCTGGCCAAGCTGGCCAAGCTGGCCACAGCCCAATTTCAAGTTTCGCAAGGAAATTTAATGTTTAGATAGAAACGTTTTGGTTTAGGTGCCATTATAGGATGATCGCAGGGGATAAAGATGGCCCCCCAATGGTGCCTGGTGTTCTATGATAACTCAATCTTATAACACATTTTAACCTAACCTAATCTAATATTTTAAAATTGGTGTTGGAAGGTAAGTTTGCTGGGTTAGTGCTGACGGATATCAGTTCCCTCGTGTTTCCAAAATGTAGACAGATATCGAAAATGTATAAATGTACATATGTATGTTCGATGGAGATAGTGGCTTGTTTATAGTAGGTTATACTGATCGATGTTCCTTACCGATCCTCCCACAAAGTAATAAAATCAACTGATAGATAAAATCACAATATCTTTTTTATTGCTACTGCTAATTTTACAAAACATCAAGTCCATTTAAAGCGGAGATTGGAATGTTAAGTTGAAGGGCGATTGCTAACAATTGTTGAATTATGTTGCCAAGCCCACTCACATCATTTCCAGTTTGACCTGAATTTTAAGAAGGTGTAATAATAACAATTTTTACAGTCTAGTAGCGAAGGTCGTTACCCATCTGATATCCTGTTGCGTCTCCTCCTCCTCCTAATATTGGCAAGCTTCCTAATACTGGCGAGCTTGTTACACCTGCTACAGTGTGAAGTGGAATGATTGAATAAAATTAAAGATATGTATCAAATATATTTACCAATAATAGCCAGGGCTACGATCGAAAGGACGAAAATGAACTTCATTTTTGGGCTGGGTTTAGTATTGTGTATTCAAACAGATGACGAATTTCCACTGAGGAGAAGGTTGAGCTGCAACCTATTTATAACCCGAGATCCACAGAAAAGCGGTTTTAGAATCGTGTCCAGCGTTTCGGTTTATAGCCATCGTGAGTTGTTTAACAATTTTTGTTATCTTGCAAACAGTAAATTACTTTCTAGGAAATTGCCGACGAATCATTTAAGTGCATTCGAGGATAGACAGTCTACATTCAGAATTAACGTGCTTATCACGAAAACAAATTCTGGACGAGAGATAAACAAATACATATATAAATAAATGTTCAGTACAAACAAGGATGTTTACTTCGTAACAAAGTTGTAATGGAAATACGTATCGCCAAATCTCAAATGCTAGCCAGTAAGCTAAGATCCTTATAGTCCTAGTTTTGGTTTTAGATCGGTAGACAGTGCTGACGTAGTTTAAAGTATACTTTCGATAATATCTAATGCTATTGGCCACCTATACACCTCATAATTTTAAAGTTCATTTTACCAAAAATCCTGCCATATATGCCAATATGTATGTATCTTAAAAATATGCTTACTTCGGTTTTCGTGATAAGCACACCTGTATTACGGCCATTTTGAATGTTACTGGCAATAAGCATTAGACGAAGGTAAAGTAACATTTTTGGTGGTCCTTGATTTTCCAATCCATTTGACATTTTTATTTTATTTTCTATATGTGCAGTAAATATACTTTCATCCTACTTAACAAATAGAATGCAAGTAGTTCAGTCAAATGGCAGTCTGTCCGATTTTCTTCCAACTGTTACCGATGGCCCTCAAGGTTCTATACTTGGTCCTCTATTGTTCTCATTATATGTAAATCAACTTCCATCTATTATAAAAAACTGCTCGTCACACATGTATGTCGGTGATATTTCTAATGCATGCAATATATGAGCATTGAGCAATCCACTTGAGAACGGAGCTTCTGGTATAGATCTAGAAGGTCGATAGTCTGAACATTAAACCTGAATAAATCAAAGTGTTAAACACACCTGGTCACAAAAAAAAAACCCTCGCATCATTACTTTTCTTCAATTTTCATGAAAAACTCATAAAAATCTTTTATTTTTTGCTTTAATATGGAAAAATTTGTTAGTTTAGAAGAGTAACAAACAAAATATGTATTAGTCGAAATTTCACCACACAATTCAAATATATTTGCATTTGTATGAAAAACGGGAATTTTACGTTTTATTTAGGCAAACAGTTTTATCAAAATTTCATTCATTTTTCAAAATGACGGAGCCCAGTTATAGTGAATGGATTTGAATGATTTTTTTTTTTGTTGGATTGCTAATACCATAAACTAAAAAGTTTACCCATTAAAAATTACCGCAATTCTTAAAATCCGTAAATTTAAGCAAAAAATAAAAATTTCACAGCAAAAAATCAAAAATAATTTTTTTTTCTTACTTTACAGGGTGCTCCGGTTCGGGTACAGATATTTTGGGATCAGAGTATTTTGGTTCATGCTATGAAAAAAATCGTATGGGGGGGGGGGCTATTTTGAACACCCACTGAGCTACAGGGTGTTTAAAAAAGTTAATTGTAGTAGGTAGCAACAGTTATTCTATTACAAATTCTAGTGTATTAAACTCAGAGCAACCAAATTCGGATTGATTCATAGACAATGATTTAGTGCTTATCACAGTTAAAAATTATTACCATCCGTATTTTCGGTTTTGAGATATTGGTCTTCAAACACAGATTTTTATAATTTTTTTTAACCAATTTTAGTGAAAATCGTATTTTTCTCAGAAAAATGTGCTTATAATTATATTTATTATTAATATTATTTTCATGCGCCATAACATCACCTACAAATTCACCATACAAAGTTTTTACTTACGGCTTACAGTTTTCCTAGTATTAAGTTAATTTAGTCACAAGGACCTGTAAAAGAAATGAACTTATACTAGAAGTAGCATCATTTTCATGGGATGGGATAAGTCTTAAAAGAAAAAAAAAAACATTAGCGGAAGGTTTCAAAAAGTAAACTTTTTACTTTATAATATAAGAAATTCAAAAAATCCCGAAACATCTAAGTCCATTCACTATAGCTGGGTTCCGATTCCGACCTAATTGCACTGGACTATACGTACATGTTTAAATAATAAAATACAATAAAATAAGAACTTATTTAATACAACAACAATTAACCCAATATTTGGTTATTCCACTTTTTTCTCAATGACGTCAGCGATCCTGTTTGGCATCGAATCAAACAATTTTTTTATAGATTGTTAAATCTTTATACCAGATGTCTTTCATTATATGTACTTTCCAGTTGAGTAACAGATGTTGGCCTTGTCTGTCTAATTTGTTTGCCCATGTAATGCCAACAATTTTCCGTGGGGTTAAGATCCGGGCTACTACCAGACCAGGACATGGAAGTGAAAGAATGCTTGTAGTTTTGTACCCAAAATTAGAGTAAAGTAAGAAAAGTTTATAAAAATGTTAGTTTAACATACGCACAAGAAAAACTTACCGATTTTGCTCTATTGGCAAGACCTGAATCGTCCTGAAAAATTACAAATATAGTTTTAAGCATTTGTTCGGAAATAGGATTACCGTGTCGTCTGCAAATTTAGCTATCATAGAGTTGCTTGGTCTAGGTATATCTACTGTATATGAAATGAAGAGCGTTGGTCCTAGAACACTTGGGGGACACCTGCGTCTATTCGGCATAGCGCGGAGCACTTATCGTTGTGTTAGACGTAGAAGTGTCCAGTTAGCTTTTAATTAGCTAAAACAAGTCCGGCAGCATATTTATTTTAATTCGTGTAAGAGTCCTGCATGCCAAACACTATCAAAAGCGTCTAGTCTAAAAGATAAACTGATATGCACAGTTTTGTTTTCATCTAAGTCGTTTTAAGTTTTATTGGTAACTCGATGGACTTGTTGTAGAGTCGAGTGTTTTTGTCGAAACCCAAATTGGTGGACCCCAATAAGTTGTAATACAACTTTGTCAATACAGTTAGGTACCAGCTTTTCGAATATTTTGAAAATGATTGGTAGTAAACTTATTGGCCTATTAGAGGTAGGATTTGTGGGATCCTTCCCAGGTTTAGGAATCGCGAATTCTTTCGAAACCTTCCAAACTTTCGGGTAAGAATTTGGTCGTATAACTCAAGGGGGTTGAGTTCGTTAAATGTTAGTTAAATCTTTGGTCCTTCATATTTTAATATACATACGGATGCGAAATCCTTTGTAGCTGTAACGTAATCAGTAAAAGAAATCTCAATGTCACTATTAATAAATATGTATGACAGGTGAAGTAGTTTAGTTCTCGCGTGCTTAACAATCCCGTTAGAGTTTTATCAAGTTTTACTCTGCTATCAAATATTTTGGTAACACGTCAACCGCACTACTTATACGAAAGGACTCGATTCACCTTTTCGCATAGGTCTTGTCAATAAATTCACACTCATTATACTCATCCCTTACCTCGGGGCGTCAATTATGCGTTAATGCTGATCGATCTTAATATGCACTACCGCGGAACATTCTTGGTACAAACCTAACCAGGCTTAGAAGGAAATTAAGAAATTATTTTCCTGAAAATAGTTAAATGAAACTTTTGTTTTATTTCCTTATGAAAGTCGACTATGAAATTTTTGTTTTCATACATTTGTTGATTTGGTTTATTTTTCTTTTATATTGTATTTTGTATACTTACACATATTTACTACCCACTTTCAATTGCTTATCACTATTTCATAAAATATTGTTTCTTATAACAGGAGCTTCATCCTACAGCAGCACTGGACACTTTTATGTATCTCGTGCCACTTGAACTGCTCAGTATGAACATGACAAGCAAAAGTGCATTTAGACGTTTCTTAGTGAACGGATGACATCCTTTCAGTGCTGGATCTCGTTACATCGTACGAAATGTTGTAGCCGATGAAAAAAGGTCGGGGTAGTACTGCTTTCACACGACAAAAAAAAGATGGTAGTCTATATGAACGGGTCTGAAACCATCAACGGCACACGATCTGGACTCTACTCAATAGAGCCAGTGCTGAATATTCCCCTAAGCATCCCAGACTCCTATAGTGTCTTCCAGGCAGAGGTTCTATTAGTGTTAAGAGCTTTGCAGGCGGAGCTACATACATCGATACTAGGCCGCGCTCACGGCACTAGAATCGTGTGTAGTTAGTTCGGCAATTGTATAAAGATGTCGCTCTATGCTTAAGACAGCAGGCAAACATAACCGGGTCAAATTATGTTTTGTACCTCGCCGATGAATTAGCAAGAATAAGAGGTGCGCGGTAAATTAATGAAAACGTGGCCATAGCACCATCATTCGGTATCAAAGCGAAATTAAAGAAACAGATCTTAAGTATAGCGGACCACAAGTGGGTACAGGGTATCTAAGACTTCTAGGCTGCAAGACGACCAGTGAAATCCTAAGACTAAGCAGAGCAAATTAAAGAACTTCAATAGGCACTGCATCCTGAGAAAACATGCCGAACGAATGGGATCTCCAAACACGGATTGCAGATACTGCAATGGGGATATCGAACATATCCCTTGCGAATGTCAGGGTGATGCTCGTTTTCGCATGAAACATTTACGGAGTTTTTCCTGAAAAAGGCTGGCCAAGCTGACCACAGGCAAATTTCAAGTTTCGCGGGAAATTTAATGTTTAGATAGAAACGTTTTGGTTTAGGTGCCATCATAGGGTGAACGCAGGGGATGGGCCCACTATGGTGCCTGGTATTCTATGATAACTCAGTCTTATAACACATTTGAATCTAACCTAACTTAATATTTTAAAGTTGTTGTTTGTAATACTTTCTTTATACAGTGGATTCCGCTTATTTGGGACACTTCGGTCCAGACCGATTTTGTCCGATGTGACAATCAAGTAAAAAACCAATCTGTTCCGTTCTGCTCTTGACCATTTGTCCCAGTTAAACGGCTGTCCTGATTATCCGCCGTCTACTGTAACTACTTTTAAATATTGTAATTTGATAATTTGAAAAGAAAAAAAAAGATAATTGTACAGAACGAACGTCGACACGTTAAAATAGAAAATAATAAAGAGATTTAAAAAATACATTATATTCCTTATTAAAAGAAGTCCATTTCATGTTGGAAGGTAAGTTTGCTGGGCTAGTGCTGACGCATATTAGTTCACTCGAGTTTCCAAAATGTAGACAGATATCGAATATGTACATCTTCTCTATATATAAAACAGTTCACTGACTGACTTACAGACAACGCACAGACCAAACCGCTGGACCTAAAGAGCTGAAATTTGGACAGGATATTCCTATGGTGACACAGACATCCGCTAAGAGAGCATTTTTTGAAATTCCATCTCTAAGTGGGTGAATTTGGAAGAATCCTTTTGCCATACATATAGAACTGTGTGACTAACGGACAACGCACAGACCAAACCACTCGACCTAAAGGGCTGAAATTTGGACAGTACATTCGTATAATGACATAGACGGCCGCTAAGAGAGGATTTTTTAAAATTCCATCTCTAAGTGGGTGAATTCGGAAAAATCCTTAATCCTTCCATCCTTAAATATAAACAGTGTAGCTTATGGACAACGCACAGACCAAACCGCTAGACCTAAAGGGCTGAAATTTGGAAAGGACATTTCTATATGGCATCGACGTCCTCTAAGGAAGTATTTTTTGAAATTCCATCTCTAAGTGGGTGAATTCGGAAAAATCCTTAATTATATAAATGTCCATATATAAACCAGTTCACTGACTGACTCACAGACAACGCACAGACCAAACCACCAGACCTAAAGAGCTGGACATTCCTGTAGCGACACAGACATCCGCCAAGAGAGGATTTTTTGAAATTCCAGCTCTAAGTGGGTGAATTTGAAAAAATAAAATTCATTAATATATATATTAAAATTTCTGTCATTACACAGCCCTAACTCATCAATGGCTTATTGGATTTAAAACCAAAGAAAATGGTTTTTAGTCAATTCTTTTAGGATTCATTTAAGGTATAAATCATCCTTCTGTGTTATCCTGGAGCTGAGCTGTGCTCAAAACAATTCATGAAATCATCGCAAACAATTTCCCATCAGTGAAACCGACGCAATGCCAATGCCAACAGCCATGCAGCAGTGGGTGACGTCATAGTGTGTTGTGTGTATGTGGCACATTTGAAATTTCAATTTCTGCCCATTGATGTTTTGTGCTCGGGCTACTACGATGAATATGATTGTAAATAAAGGCAAATTCAAATTTTAAAAAATTGCACGGGCAATGCCGGGCGGGTAACAGTTACATTATGTATATTGTAAGTATATATCTATCTTTCTATGCACAGACAGCCAACGAATGAGACTTGGAATAGTGTAAAGGGGCATTTGTGAAGGGGAAAAGGGACTTTACCGTGGCTGTGTGATTTTCATAGTACGTACTGCGGCAGGTGTTGAAACTTTAATGAATGGGAGTTTTGCTACCGCGGATTCGTATGTCCATACATAATTACATAATGTATATGTATGTACATATATGCGAAGGCACAACGAAAGGGCTGGAAAAGTAGATCATTTCGTTGGATTTTGTATTCGCAAACAAATAATTTCTTCCACAGCAGTTTATTAAAGTGTGATTTTTTGATAGTGCATCAAGATTTTATAAATAGGTACATACATATGTATGTATTAACTATGATAATAGTAAGCACATCATGCGAACAACTTGATGCTGTGCACTTCGGTCTGTAAATTTAATTGTTCATATTGTTCAATCAAACACCATTTAATCGTTTAATTGGACCGAACCGCTGGATCTAAAGGGCTGAGGTACACAGTACACAGTACACAGTATATTCCTATAATGACAGACGTCAGCTAAGGGATGATTTTTTGAAATTCCATCTAATCGGAAAAATAATTCGGCACTTATCTCCAATGCAATTTGTTTTGCCTTAACAGTGGCAGGGGGTGAAGCAAGGCGAGCACGGGTCAGCTAGTACATACATACAGCTGCGAACATAAAAATAGTAGCGGAGAAAAAAATATGGAAAAAATTTAACAATATTAAAACAACGCATCATTGTCTGGGTTTGGTTTTTTTTTTATAACAACGTTAATGTACATAAGAATTCAAAACACATTTTCATTGTAAGTAAGTACATATTTATTTACAGTAAAAGAGGACAAAAAATATATTTTGACGGTTAACATAAAAATAGTAGCGCTTCACATATTTAACATTTTCCTTATTGCGAATAACAAAATTAAATTAAAAATAGATCATCTTACTAATATTTGATTGAACTGCCTTAATTAGTAATAACGGCCTGACAACGTCTTGGCATAAAGTCAACAAGGCGCCTACAGCGGTCCGGTGATATGCCACACCATGCATCCTTAATAACTTTTCACAATTGGTTGTTATTCGTAGGTTTATTGTTGTAAACAGCTATTTTAATATCGACCCAAAGATGTTCAATGGGATTCAAGTCAGGAGATTGAGCTGGCCATTCCAGAACTTGAATTCCATTGTCGCGAAACCAATCTTTCGCTCGCCGGCTAGTATGCTTAGGGTCGTTATCTTGCTGTAGGACCCATTTCAACGGCATTTCCCACTCCGCATAACATTTTCCAGTATACTCACATAAACATGTTGGTCCATTATATAATCTATTCAGGGTTTCCCTAACTGTGCGTCGCGACGCCCTGGGGCGGCGCAGCACTATCCTGAGGGCGTCGCGAGACGGAAAAAATATAGAAGATTAGAAAGAAAGTACTGACTGTTTTCCTGGTTTACAAGGCTTCCTGCAAGCAAAATCTGTTCAAGATCTGAGTTTAAGTTTGCAATTGATATTATTTCATCACTTATCGACATTAAGCACCCATTTTGATAAATATTTTCCAGAGAATCTTGATCAATACGACTGGATTAGACATCCATTCCAATCGACCCCACCCCCATCTGCACTTTCAAAAGTCGAGAAAGAACAACTGCTAGAACTTTCTTGTGATACGAGCCTTAAACTACGTTTTGGCAAAGACAAATTATTTAAATTTTGGAGCAATGTATCCCAAGAATATCCTACTCTCAGTACTACAGCTTTGAAGATCCTTTACCTTTTACCGTCTGCTACGTCATATTTGTGTGAAACTCGCTTTTTTCCAGTTGCAGTTATTAATTCGAAATACAGGCTACAGATCAATTTAGAAAAAGAAATGAGAGTAGCGATTTCAAAATTTCAGACCCGATTGAAGAAGTTATGCTTAGAAAAGCAAACTCAACCTTCTCATTGATTGCACTATTATACATATTTTCTAATAAATAACAATAATTAAGATTTTGTATTCTTTGGAGTTTTCTTTAATTAAATACTATTTATATATAGTAAACTTAATATCTTCTAGAGCTACACGCAGGTATCCTTATTTAAGTAGTGCGTCGGAAAAAAAATTACAGCCTCTAAAGGGAGTCGCAGTATAAAAAAGATTGGGAACCGCTGATCTATTCGGTATATGGGGCCAGTACCATAGTACGAAAAGCAGCCCCATATCATTATTTTTGAACCTCCATGTTTGATAGTTTTTGTGGTATACCTGGGCAAGAATTCGGGGTTAGGAGGACACCTGACATACTGTCGAGAACCAAGACCACTAAACAAAACTATTTTAGACTCGTCAGTCCATAAAATGTTTCGCCATTTGGAAGCTGGCCAATCACCATATTTTTTTGCGAACTCAAGCCGTTTTGCCGTATGTTTTTTTTTTAGAGAGGAGTGGCTTTTTTCTTGCGCTACGTGCTGATAGACTAGCTTCCAGTAATCTTCTCCGTATAGTCATTGCACTGACAGGTAATTGCGTTTCATTCCTTATCTGTATGGCTGTTTTCAAAGGATCTTTTTTGCTTCGGAGGATAATTTTGCGATCGTCTTGTGGTGTAGTTTTTCTTTTTACTCCTCTCTTTTCCGGTTTTGGTTTCTAGTTGATGGCGTTAAATATTTTCGGAGCTAAGCACGATAGAATACGTTGGATTTCCTGATTTAACTGAGGTGCTACTATTTTTATGTTCGCAGCTGTATATGTACAATACATATGTGCGATGAAATTAGTGGCTTGGTTACAGAAGGTTAACCTGATCGATCTTCTTTACTGATCCTCCCACAAAGTTACAACCAACTGATAAATAAAATCACAATATCTTTTTTATTGCTACTGCTATATTTACACAACTTCAAGTCCATTTAAAGCAGAGACTGGAATGTTACCGGAAAGGCCGAGTGCTATCAACTGTTGAGCTATGTTGCCAAGCCCACCCACAGCTTGACCAGTTTGACCTGAATTTGAAGAAGGTGTAACAATAACGATTTTTGCAATCTAATAGAGAAGGTCATTACCTTTCTGATATCCTGTGGCGTCTCCTCCTCCTCCTCCTCCTAATACTCCTCCTCCTAATCCTCCTACTCCTAATCCTCCTCCTCCTAATCCTCCTCCTCCTCCTAAGGCTGGCAAGCTTCCTAATACTGGCGAGCTTGTTAAACCTGCTACAGGGTGATGTGGAACGATTTAATGGAATTCAAAATATGTATAAAATAGATTTACCAATAATAGCCAGGGCTACGATCGAAAGGACGAAAATGAACTTCATTTTTGGGCTGGGTTTTGTATTGTGTATTCAAACAGATAACGAATTTCCACTGAAGAGAAGGTTCAACTGCAACCTATTTATAGCCCAAGATCCGCAGCAAAGCGCTTTTAAAATCGTGTCCAGTGTGTTGTTTCGGTTTATAGCCATCGTGAGTTATTCAACAATTTTTGGTTATCTTACAGACAGTTAATTACTTAAAATATACTCGGTTGATAAATATATGGTTTGAGTGGAAAACTAGCTGATAAAAATTGTGTCAGAATCGTTAATACAAAATTCGGGAGGACAGAATCTAACTTGAAAACTAGAATTTTAATGTAGAAGGTGGCTCATGAGACATGGACATGGGAGACATGCGCTCGAAAGAAAAAAATTGGAGCCGAGGTCGCTCCTTCACTAAACAAATGCTAAAGGTGAAGAAGAAGCAACGGGACATAACCCTGCTACGGCCACTAAATCTCAGAGCCCCATAGAGGCTAGGCAAAGTGGCGCCACCCTAAAAGTCATACAGAACCAGTTCCAGGGATGGATTACCTGGAATGGATTGCCGACACACCAGCAGCGTTGCGTGGCAAACTCTGAAGGTGTATGAAGTATTCCATATTCAATGAAGGGGCTACTAAAAGCCCTGCCAGTTAAAGAACTGCCACTATAAGTACTGCCAATCGAAGGGCTGTCAGGAGAACTGCCATTAAATTAAAAGAACTGCCAATCGATGAGCTGTCAAAAGTACTTGTCATTAGGAGGACAGCCAAACTAGAAAGAAATGCGCGCAGTAGCGAACTGAAATGATTGATGAAAATTAAAAATCTTATGAACTTGCAAGGAACTGCGAAGTCGCTAGTTCAGCAATAAATTCAACGATCAAATGTTTTGTAAACGAAATAAGTATATTAGGGTCTTTGACATGCTAAACGAGCCATGATCAGTCTTAAGGCCCCGACCCATAGACTGCGTCAACGTCGGCGTTTTGAACGCTGACGTTGGCGTTAACGCTTACCGCAGATAGCCGTCCCATAGAGTGCGTCGCATACCTACGCTGAGAGATGACAGATGACAGCCGATGACATTTTGCTATTGCTGAAAGTGTTTTCTTTTCGAGCAAATCTGCGATAATTTGTTTTTTGATTTCATTGTGTGGTCAATAGTTATTATATTAAATAGTTATATTAAAAAAAAAATAAAATGGATGAAGAAGTATTTTCGGTGATTATTTTCATACTCCTCATATCGGAAGCATATGAGTACCTGAAAATAATCATGGGGAACAGTCGCCGGTTTTGGGTTCGTCCATTATACCAGGACCGAGATCTTCATGGGTTTTTTGCGCTCAACTTTGAACAGCTATATAATAATGATCCGGAACAATTTAAAGTGGCAGTGCGTATGAACAAGGAAGTTTTTGATTTGCTCTTTAATTTGGTTAAAGAAGATTTAACCAAGCACTCTAACAGACCCGTCATATCAGCAAAGTGCAGGCTGTTTTTGACTCTTTTGTGAGTATATACACATAAAAGTTTAATCGTACTACCTATTTTTACGTACCAATTTCATCTTTATAGTTATTTGGCACATGGAGGCAGCAAGCAGATGTTTTCAATGGCATTCAAGATGGGACTCACAAGTGTCAAAAGAATTGTTAATGAAACCTGCAATGTTCTGTGGAATACGCTCGGTCATATATACTTGTCACTCCCAAACCAAACGGAATGGAAACATATATCCAGTGACTTCTATAATATGTGGAATTTGCCAAACTGTGTGGGTGCCATAGATGGGAAACATGTAAACATCACTTGCCCATCGAATTCAGGATCTCAATTTTACAATTATAAGGGAACATATTCCATCGTTCTTTTGGGAATCTGCGATGCCAACTACACTTTTACCGGCATCGACATTGGTGCATATGGCTCCCAAAGCGACGGTGGTGTTTTATGGCACTCCAACTTTGGTCGGAAGTTATTTGGAAACCAACTCGACCTACCAGAAGAACAGTGTCTGCCGAATAGTAATGTCAGTTTTCCGCATTATTTTGTTGGTGATGCGGCATTTCCTTTGAAAACGTTTTTAATGCGTCCGTATCCAGGTATAGTACATAAGACTTTATTGCCAGTTCTTTTTTATTAATTGAGTTAAATTTTATTTAGGAGAGCGGTTACCTTTGGACCGAGAAAACTTTAACAAACGTCTTTCACGTGCCAGGCGGGTTATTGAAAATGCATTTGGCATTTTAGTATCCCGGTGGAGAATTTTACTTGGCCCGCTAAATATGTCTCCGGAGTCCGGAGTCAGGGGAAAAAATTGTGAAAGCAGCTGTTTTACTGCACAATTTTGTGAAGTTTCATGATGCCACCTACATACCTCCAGACTACGTGGACCAATACCATGGCGAGGATATGGTTCAGGGCCTGTGGCGGAAAGAAACCAGTGTTCCATTAAAGAAGATGAGGAGAATTTTCTCAAACAACGCATCAAAGGACGCATTCAAGTTGCGAGATCAATTGAAAGATTACCTTTCATACAATTAAAGAGTTTATTCCCAATCCAAAACATCCCAATATAAAAAATATTAAAACACAAATTTCTTGAAATTTTTTTATGTTTTTTTATTTGTTTTGTTCGATTTGTTCGAAAATTTTTTGCAAAAAAAAAGATTTAAGATCGTCCTGAGTATCTTCTGGTAGCTTAGTTAAATAGCTGTCCATAACCTTGTAATATTCTTCGCTGCGCCCTTTGGATGCTCTTTGTGTCAAAAAACCGGTGGCCGCTCCCATCAAACTGTTAAAACGTTCGTTCGCCTGGTTGGCGATCTTACGTTTTCGACCACCTGCAGATGTTGAGGGTGTGTCAAACAACGCCTGGCTTGTATCAGTTGTCGATTGCAACAAATTTTCGTTTGAAGCCAAGTCGTCGTCTACCCTTCCCAACAACACCTCCAAGCGGTCCGAACAACCCGGCCTGTCAGCGTAGTCAAGGTCATCATCCAAAAATATGGAAGCACTGTTGTCTATAGGGCTCCCCATCTCCTCTAGACCCCATTGGGAATTTGAGAACGTTCTGAAAAAAACAGATAAAATATGAATGGAAATGAAAAACAAAAAAAATATATGTATATGTGTATATTTTACCTTCGTGGGGCGACATACGCTTTTAAAAACTGTAAAGCGGGGAAAAATTTCCATTCGCTTTCCTCCACTGCAGCGCTTCCAGATTTTGGTTTTGTTTGGACCTCTTTAAGGAAGCGGTCCCGGAGTGATCTCCATCGGGTCTGACACAGCTGTACTGGAATAAAAAGAAACATTAACTATATATAGTTGAAGGTTGTTTTTGTTTAAAATTACCATCCACGCCAATAGCAGCCGATATATCCATCCACGCTTTTTCCTTCTTCAACTTGTTTTTGTATGATTTTCAGCTTTTATCATATATGCAGGAATACGCTTTCACAGCCTCAATAAGGTTTTCTTCGAACATTTTTTTTATATAAAGAATTCTGTACCTTTAACTAATAAAAAACAAAACTTTTAATTTAACTCTCAGTTTTCGGTCAACAGTGATGACAGTTTCAATTCAAAATAATTTTCATTTTCAAATGTCAAATGATTGTCAACAGCGATGACAGCTTCTCTACATTTCTCTATGCTTCCACCAATCAAAATACTTACTCTCAATTTGTGAATGCGTGAACCATAATATGTGAATGTGTGAACTTCAATGCGTGAATGTGTGAACACCCAACGCACAGCGCAGAGAGAAAAATAGAAAGTAGACCTACTGTCTGCGTCGGCGTTTTTATGCGCGTTGGTTATGGGCCACCTTCCATAAGAATGCGTGTATTCTATCGAGCTGTCACTAAAAACGCACGCAGTAGCGCACTGCCGCAGTCTATGGGTCGAGGCCTTTAGTTTTCTATCGGGGCACTTCCAGCTTCGATAATACTAAAATTTATGCAGGAAACTCAATGCTGTCATTGCTTGGAAGGCGACAAAACCGCAGTACACATACTATATGCGTATGTGGCTCTATGTGCCATAAGGAGACAGTCCTTTTACAGAGAAATCATTGGGATTGAGGAACTACAAAATATCTCCACCAGAAAGATGATCAACTTATTTAATAAAATCGAACCTCTTCTGGTCTTCTTAATTGACTTTGATATCCTAGGTTGCGGAGCACTCCTCATTTGGCGGGTCAGTTTTCTACAGGTACTGCATTTTCTAGTTAGATACAGTCCTCTCGATAGTTGATATGGCGTTGTATCTACGATTTTGTACTCGTACTCCTAGACACGATTTTGGTTTTCCACTCAAACCATTCGTTGTCAACCGATGGAAATCTGAAAATTCAGTTAACGCTTTTAACTAATAAACTGTTTCTAAGATAACAGAAATTGTTAAATAACTCACGGCGGCTATAAACCCATACAACAAGCTGGACACGATTTTAAAAGCGCTTTGCTGCGGATCTAGGGCTATAAATACATAGGTTACAGTTGAACCTTCTATTCAGTGGATATTGGTCATCTGTTTGAATACACAATACGCCAAAAAATGAAGTTCATTTTCATCCTTTCGATCGTAGCCCTGGCTATAATCGGTAAATATATTTAATACATATTTTTAATTCCGTTCAATCGGTTCACATCACCATGTAGTAGGTGTAACAAGCTCGCCAGTATTGGGAAGCTTGCCAGCCTTAGGAGGAGGAGGAGGATTAGGAGGATTAGGAGGAGGAGGAGACGCCACAGGATATCAAAAAGGTAAGGACTTTTGCTATTAGATTGCAAAAATTGTTATTGTTACGCCTTCTTCAAATTCAGGTCAAACTGGAAATTCTGTGGGTGGGCTTGGCAACATAATACAGCAGTTGATAGCACTCGGCCTTGCCGGTAACGTTCCAGTCTCTGCTTTAAATGGACTTCATCTTGTGTGAAAGTAGCAATAAAGAAGATATTGTGATTGGATTTATCAGAAGATTTTATTGTAATTTTGTGGGAAGCCGTGATGGTTAGTGCATTGGACTACTACGCATGCCACCCAGGTTCAATCCCAGCTAAAACACCTAAAAGTTTTTTCATGGTACCACCTCTTTCGAATGTCTGACAAGCAATCAAAGAGTATCATTTGTCATGAGAAGCTTCTCAACTTGCCGTTCGGAGACGGCAGAAAACTATAGGTCCCTTCCATTCGTGGAAAAATATAACGCGCACACACAAATGGAATGGTTGCGGAAAGCTAGGCTTGGTTCTAGGACTGCTGAAGCCAAATATTATTATTATTATAGTTCAAAGGATCAGTTCGTTCTATTGTAATACAATACCCAATAAGATACAGTTTATGCTTAAGGAGTTCAGATACACCAAGCATCCAAGTAGATTTGAAGCCCTAATACGATTTCTTAAAAGGCGTTTTAAAGTTGCCTGTGCTCAAAAGTTTCCTGTGAAAGTCAATACCGTGAGATCCGCCGTGAGTAGACCGCCACAGGACCGGAATTTTTTATCCGGTCATGAGAGCTGTCCGGTCATGAGAGCTTTCGGTTTATAAGAACGCATTTTGTACTAGAAATAAGAAATTAGTTCCCGAAAATGTTCGAATTGTCTGCTTATTGGAGCTGTTACTGTACTCGCTTCAACAGAAAAGTTGTGCCCATTGCCATTACATACATAAGTCGCTATTACTTTTAATTATATCTTCGTTTTTTTATTCTGGAACACCCCTGTTGGCGGTGAATATTAACAGGGTACCACTAAAATTATAAATGTTAAGCATGTGTATCAAAAAAAATTAATCTTCTGTGATGCGGTCCACTCGCGTCGGCTGTCAAGAAATTCTGATTCTGCCCGGCTTCATCACATACAGATTGACATGTTGCCATTTTTATGGTGTCTCGATAACCATTTCGGTAAGTGAAAAAGAAATAGAATATGTATCTCCCTTTCGTAGAGTAATAGAGCATGGTACAACCTTACATGACGCCTCCACGAGTCATTGTTCATGGCAGCTTTAGCTAGTGGAGATTGGAAGCGGCAGGCCAGATTATATCACTATTTTTGGCTTACCATCCATGTCAAGACATTAAATGCCCATGAAACAAAAATGGACATTTGCTCTGCCTGTTTTTTGCTTGATATTTATGGTATGTCTGCCAAGAGTGCCGGCTCGCGGAGACGCGGTTTTAGAGGACACAAAACGGTGAGATTCATCGCTGAAATATAGTGTGCTTCACCACACATACATATATGAACGTAAGTTAATAAATAGATGTGTCCCTATTCAACGATTTACTATTCACCGCGTAACAACTATCCACCGATTTCTCAAAATCGCTATTCACTCTAGTTCAAAAAATCTCCGCCGTCCCAGTACAGATGTTTAATTATCCAAAACTTACAACAACATCAGCTAAACGGAATGCAAACGGACGACGCAGTCACAACTGCAACTTCTTCATGTATGCAGTTGAGGTTGGTTTGTTGGTGTACATCTTTCCTTCAAAAGGGGGCCCTCAAATCAGGGAATCGTGTGGGCCACTCGATATCACCACTTTTTAATATTATTCGGCCGGGAAAGTTTCCGGCAAAATTTGCATCGTGGCACGAGCTGTGTGTTATGTGGCACCGTCTTTTTGGAACCTCATATTCTGTAGGCCTAATCCAATAGCGGTCAGAGCACTACCTCTAACATCCTCAAAGAAATATTATGCCCGCACGCCGTCGGTCAGCCCAAATGGCGCACCATTCACTTACTCGGTGTATCAATTGAGGGTTTTCGGTGCCCCAATAGCGGGTATTCTTCTTATTAACAAAGCCAGTCTACACTAAACTATAAAATTCGAGCACTCAAATTGTTAGGACCTAGTTGCTCCATCATAAATTGTTATCGACTACTCTCAGCGACTATTAAATACCAACTGACAAATATCGTTCAATCCGAAATGGCGGCCAAACAAAATCGACCTGGAACATAGAAAGCACCCTGTAACTCCTAAGTTAGTTGATTTATATTTTTACCCGACTATGACAAAGTCAAACGGAAGGGTTATGAGTTTTACAGGCTATGTTTGTTCAGTGAAAGCTTGGTAAGTTGACCAATTGCGGTGCAAAAATATTTATCCAACTTGTACGGGTGACTAACTTATAAGGATGTATATGTAAAATTATTTTTTAGGGTTCCGTACCCATATGGTAATACGGAACCATTATAAGTTCGATCTAACTCAAAAATGTCTGTCACGATAAAAACATCAAGAACCGTTCTTCCTGGAAACTTGAAATTTGGCACACTTATACATTACGGTGGTCCACATACATGGACAACATATTACTCAAAAATATTTTGAAACAACTATACAGGGTGGGTGTAATGTAATCTAAAAAAAAAAATCTGAAAAATATATCATTTGGAGCATCATTCGAAAGGGCTCGAAACAAAAGCCGTGTTTTTTATCCCCGTGATCTGATCCGGATCAGATCAACAAATAAGTTTGTGTGCATTACAACAACAATCCGAGATCTTGCTTCTTGTCAAGATCAATTTTCGTGATCCAAAAATTAGTTCGACTATTTCTCACTATGGTACACTTTCGTTTGTGAATGTTGCTGTATTATCGACAATTGCCAAGGGTAAATGTTGCCAGATTAGAATATAAAAATATTATTGGCAATCCAAATATCATTAAATGTTATTTTGCTCGAATAAATTAATTTTTCTGCTCCTAATGATATTTAAGCGATGTGAAACTGAAATTATAGCTACAAAATATTATTCTCATTCGGTATCTGTTAATCAAAATGAACAATTTCCTCCTAAAAAAAATAAAACAAGCGCATTCAATTTTCATTTAAAAGAAAATATTCATTCGCATGGCAACTTCGCACTAAATGTCAAAATGAACTTAGCTTGTACAATCACCACAACACAGAACTTTGATCTGGTTTGTTTTATTATTCTGATCTGATCCGGATCAGATCACGGGGATAATAAAACACGGCTAAAGATTCCAAAAATGTTTTTCTTAATTTTTTCTGTTAGAAACTTTAGAAGTTATTGCCGAAAATGTGTGCAAAATATCATACCGAAATATCCCCTACGGTTTTCTCAGAAACTACTGAAGTCAAAAATATGAAAAAATCATAGTTTGTAGATAATTAACTATTTTTCTAAAGATAACGTAGCGAGCCTCGTAAGTTGTATGGCGTTAGGCAATAACGCCCAAATCGATTTGGAAATAGAGCCCAAACAAATTTCTGGCGCCCAAAAATTAACAAGAAGATGGAAATAAAGCCCAAAAAGACTTTGCCTAACGCCCAAAACTCAATATCACCCAAGTTATAAAAAGGCAATATCGCCCAAAACTTTTCAATGGGAAATGTTTTTGTAAAAATTGGGCTTTGTTTCCAATTTATATTAGTAGATGCGAGGTTGGGTATAACATACGTATATGTTAAGTTTCTTTATATTCATGCGGAAACATGCAAAACAGCGATATAAAGAAACTGCATATCTTCGGCGCGCAATCAAACTAATTGCGAAGTCCAGTTTATTCAAAATTGCGGAGAGGCTTGCAATATCTGTCATCGAACTTTGAGTGGGTTGCATTTTTCAATGACATTCTACATTCTCAGTAGAAATTACTCAACAATATTGCCATTTGGGCAATTCTTAATTTTATTTGGGCGTTATTTCGTTTTGTCTTAATTGTTTTGGGTGATATTTCCTTTTTCGGGCATTATTTCCTTTTCAAATATTTCCACTTGTTGTTTTGGGCTTTACTGCCTATTATAAAATGAACCCTGACTAGGAAATTACACCCAAAATGACTAAACAAAATTACAACAACAAATTGTTCTAAATTTTTTTGGGCGCTATTTCCAAATCGATTTGGGCGTTATTTCCTTGGGCGTTATTGCCTAACGCCAAGTTGTATAGTTTTTGAGAAATTCACGTCGAAAAATTCACTTTTATGTCGAAAAATTAGATTCCTCAACCGATTAACTCGTAAACTACTAGACCAATTTTGAAGAAACTACCACCATTCGATTAACAATAATTTTGGGAAAATTAAAGGCTTTTGGAAATTGTGCTGCCATATGCAAAAAATAAAAAATAAATAAAACAAAATGCGGATTTTGCCAGAAAACGAACCTGAGACCCCTGAACTCAGTGTCAGTAGTACAGCGCAAAGTTAATGGTTTGTAAAATGAATATAGAGGTGTATGGTGTGTCGTTAAAGTTTATTGTGTTAACGAAACGAAATAGTTATTTATAGAAAATATAACTAGTTTTAAAACTACGGAACCAGACTGGCTCGCACTTGGCCGTTTTTCCTTTTTTTCAATAAAATGGTTTCTCTTACATTGGCTCAGTCTTTAGAAACACTGCTTATATTCTCTGGTTTTCCACCAAACAAAAAGCACGTTAACCCTTGAAGTTTATTACAAACTTAAGAAAAAGAACTAAAAGCATTTTTACTTTAAATTCGTATTTTTGCACATTGAATTCGTTTTCTACCAAATCGTTTTTTTTTACGTCAAGTACATATACTCAGTTCCGTTCTCAGAGCATAATTTGCCAAGTGGAATAGAGCAGGCCCATCGCCAGATAACAAGATCTGAGTGCTCTTAGAACGTGATGGCTATGGTGTTAAAAATACCAGCTGCAGCAAAAGAGCAGGAGCCCCATTAAAGTCTGTAATATAAGATGTTTTGAAGTGGGAGGCAAGGGGTCTCACACTAAATCAACACCCTCTGAAGCTCAAATTCAAATCTGCACCTCTCTGCGGTGGTCGTTGGAAACTTTAATTCCTCATAAATTTAAGGGCTAAGAACAGGCTTAGGCCCCTATTGTGAGTGTCGATCAACGATCGTCACGACAATTGTCGATTGCGTCGATTAATTTTGACTTTGCTATTGTGTAACTCAATCGACGGAAGAATAGATTATTGTGAATAAAAATGTGAATATTGTGAATACATCATACTGTTGACAGTTGTTTGGCTATTGGGCTATTGTTTTCATAATTATTTGTTTCCAATTGCATTAGAAGTAATTTATTTAAATAAATGAGTTGCATTAAGTTGCGGCTTAACGATGGTCGACGAATAGACGAACAGTGATAAAGTGCATTCAGCAAATTACGAAGAAGACATTTTTTGCAGACGACAAAGCGGTAGAAATCGGGAACAATATTCTTGGATCCATGCCAATATGCATAGTTTTGAAAATAAAAACAAATTAAAATTACTTGAAATTGCAATTTATTTCAGTTTATTTCATCATAAAGTGGTATCAAAGTAAAGAGAATAAAATAAATAATAATCTTTTTCCATCGCCTATTTGCTTGGGTTTTTGCACGAACTCCCTTCGCGATATCAGGATTTCTTTTCATAAATACCAGCTCCAATTGCTTTTTCTTTGTAACCTGCTTCGCACTGGATTCGAATTAACAATCAAGTTTTTTTAACACGCACAAAATTCTTTCAGATTTCTCAAAAAAAAGCATCGACCAAAAATTTGAGATCGACTACAACTACCGATCACAATCACAATAGACAATACCGAATCCTGCAATCGTTAGTTATCGATTATCGATCGTCGATCGACACTCACAATAAGGGCCTTAACCTAAGCAAGAAGGTGAGAGTAATTTTATCACATATATTTATGCACTCTAATCTAAATCATAATGCTAAAAAAAATAAAACGAATTTAACTTGCAAAAAATCGAATTTAATGTGAAAATGCTATATATGTATTGCACAACATAAAACAAGAACCATCGAACATTTCCTTATTTTACCGCTATGTCCAGACGTTTTGTTCAGTGTTCATATTGCCGTTGGCCAACTTTCACAGTTAATTTAATTTGAGAGATGAGATAAAGTATGAACATTTGTGGCCAGGTTCCAAGATAGTCAGGTGGACATTGGACAACATACATACATACAAAAAAGGTATTTTGAGGAAAATGTCTATGCAATTTTCTTGGTGCAGTTAAATATTAGCCAACCTCGTCAGGTGGCGAGCTAGAGAGGTTTCATTATATATTTTCATGTTCAATTTGTCTCGTCAAGTGATATTGTTGTTAATTTTCAATTTTTAATTAATTAACATAATAAGTATTCATTGCCTATACTTGAAAAGTAAATTCCACGAACCGGAGAATTAAATTTCGTGGCGCACACTTTCCGAACATAAGGGGCTGAGACGTTAACACGTTTGGAAATGTTAGAGTTAAGGCGGTTCCACAAAACTCTTTCGTTTTCAATGTTCCTTATATTTACAATTTCAGCTAAGGAAAAATAAAAAAGAAATATAAATTTCCTCAACACTTGTTTGGGACAAGTTTCTGTGGAAAAACTTCATTTAAAACAAAACAAAAATAAAAAAATAATTTCCACACTACCACGCGGGTAGGTACAACTTTTGGTTTCGTTGAAAAATAATAATTTATAGAGCAAAACTGTTGTAAATTAAATGAGAGCAACACGCCAAGCTTCAGCATGCTAACGGGTATTTGTATGCAATGCTTAGTGTGCCCCTTTCATAAAATACCCAGATTTATATTAATTTTACATACACATATATACATATATATTTAGCGGTAAATTTTCCCTTTTAATTTGTTTTCGTGTGAAAATTGCAACGACAGCGGTACGGTTATCGAGGCACAAATGGTAATGGAACACAACTTGTGCAGTGCAAACTCAAAGTAAAAGAAGAAGAAGAAGCAGATGGAAAACTTCTTATTTACGTTGAAAGTAAGCTGAGCACAGAGAGACGCTTTTCCTATGTCAGTCGCATTGTGGGTGTGTAACTTTTAAGTAAGAACTGTCGTAGTAAATAAAAGGAAATGGTTCTCTTTTTTGCTGTTAGGAATACAATCCTGTTTTGTGTGTGTTTTATGGTTTTGATTTAAAGTTGGCTGTGTTCGACTGGAGTAATGGTCAGTTGGGCCAAATAAAAACTTTGTCCGATACGAATCTGGTTGGAATTGAATTCGAAATTGGTTTAGGGGCCAGTTTAGAAGTTCTTGGAAGCGTGCCTGAAGCTTGAAATTGACAAGCATTTTCGATATAAATATAAATTTCCTCACTTTGAATCGGTTAGGAAAACAATGAACATGAAATTCCTCTTAAGGATTCAGGTTACCGATGGATGATAATGTCATCATTGAACTTGTTAAAAGAAAATAAGGAAAATATATACACTTCAAAGAATCTCAAAGAAAAAAGTCCAACGGCGTTAAATCACATAGGGTCATGCAATTGGCCGCCAATTCCGATCACCAAAACGGGAAACTACCACGGCCCCATTCCGCAAGAACGAATTTGTTCTCCGTTTACACAATCAACAAAACTCACTCACGACCGAAAATCGAGTGAAAAATCTTCTTCACACACATGTAAAAAAATCACGCTCATGCCGTAAACTTACGCTTGCGGAATTCGAACGGACCGCTGGAAATGATTCATGCAGTTACTGAATTGTTTATCGGGCTGTATATATGGCATATGGCGTCGTCTTGTTGAAACCAAATGGCCTCCAGATCCATACCATATCTTGCAATTTAGGCACAAAAAACTGGATTAGCATGTCGCTATAGCGAACACCATTAACTGTTATTGCCTGACCATCCGCATTTTGAAAAAAAAAAAAAAATGATCCAATGATGCCTCCAGCCCAAAATCGTCACAAAAAGAGTGCATTTTCGGAACATTATAAAATTGGACAATTTTGGCGACAAGGTCATTAAGATAGAAATGAGCCTAATCGCTAAAGATCATTTTGTTTGAAAAGAAGCCGCCAAGCCTTCACTTTATTTTAAAATATTGCTCAACAATGAAAACGCGTTCTTTGATGTAGCACTCCATTAATAATAATAACCCTATCAGCTGTCGTCGAGCATTATATGAGCCAAATATTTTATTTGATGAATAATGGATAACCCGGACAATTTAGAAAAATCATCCCTATCCCTAAATTATCTACTATCAGTGCGGTTGTGGGCCATAGACAAAAGGTGCACACTTAGGTCGATCCTGGAAAAAAAGATTTCAAGGCCTTATATGACAGCACCTGTAGAGACGAACTGTGCAGCGACATGACTAGTTTTGAGATCGCTACCAAACTCGTCCGTCTGTTTAGAATGGCGATGGAAAAAGCTCAATATCAGTAATGACATCACCGATACCTTTGATGCATAAAAAGGATTCAGACTAGGTGATGCATACTTGAAAGAATTGTTCGCAACTTACAAGCCAACCCACGAGGTATGATCTTTCAAAAGTCCGTTCAACTACTTGCATACGCCCACGGCATTGAAATTTTTGATAGAACACAGCGAGCAGTCACCGATGCGTTGGCATCTTTCAAACGAGGACAAACAAAGTATATGCGGCCAATGAGAAGGGGCACCAGACATCGACGAATTAGTCAAATCACAATAGACAGCTACAATTTCCAGGTAGCTTATAACTTTGTCTACCTTGGCTCTGCTATCTTATCAAACAATGGCACCTCATTAGAAATCAAATGAAGGATTACTCCCGCCAATCGCTGTTTCTGGGGGCTAAAATCTAAGGCAATCTAAGGAGACTCTATATAAGAGCCTTTTGTTCCTTGTTACTGTAGTAGAAACCCCACATGAGATTGATATTAAACAGGCCGTTTACCTCTGACTTTTCTTCCTTGCACTGTCTGAAGTCTTGGTTAAAAGTGCAGTGTTACATCTCCGTTTCAGTCTCTACATTTCTCTCAGTTTCGCCGAATGCTCCATCAAGGTGGATTCGCTTAGTCTGAGGGTTTCCTTTGCTGCTGAACATTTTGATGAACAAATCTCGGGGGAGGTAATGAAGTTGCATGTGTTTGCGGCAAACATGTATGAACTCCCGTCGTATCGGGTGCTACAAACCTTTCTAGCTTTTTACTTTTGTAGCAGTCCACTAGAGGGCGGATGCATGTGATGATGTGAGGTTTCCCGAAACTCCCTTCACATGCTTAAAAAAGGTTTAATCCTTTATTCATTCGGATTTCGATTTGTTTTTTTAATTTGTATCCAAAAGTCTTAAATGATTGTTTTAAGAGGTTAATCATGGTTGCGTTGGAAATAAAGACTAAGTACCATTACATGCTTCTTTGAATGCCCGTACTTCCGGAAGGCGATGCGATCTTATAACATTTAATTACTTCGGCTGAGAATATACTTGTTCCGACACCACATTTAATCTTGGACCCGTCGCTGAAGGTCGCTATTTCTCCATTATTTTCCAAATGAGCTTTGATGAATTTCTTGAAATCAAGTTTGACGGTGGTTTAGTCCGTTGAGTTCAAGGCAGCAGGGTAGCGTTGTAGGGTATCGAGGACCAGTACCCTGATTATACTCGAAGTCGCCCAACAATACTACGTCAGTGAACATCCAAAGGACCATCTTCGGCTTTAGTCCCCGCCTTTTACTGACACTTTTTCTCAGTGTTCGTTGGAGCTAGAATTTATTCTAAGGTATGTAGCTATCTCGAAGCTATAACTGTTAGCAGAGGAGTATATAAGTTTCGCTAGCCTTATATTTGAAACCATCTGTTGGGATCAGTCAGATAGTAGAATCAATAGAGCTCCTTTGCAGCTTAGTACCCAGAGCGACTTTGACATTTTCCAAGATTAACCCAACTTTTTGGACTTTTCTACTCTACACTACAATGAAAAATAATACAAAAAAAATAATATCGCTGCTCTTAAGTTTTTTCAAAGGCAGTAGCATAAGGAATCTTCTTAATACTCGCCGTGCTTAGCAAAAGAAAGTATGACCTAGCAGCAGACACAGCGTTCTCTAGATAGATACTGTCCTCTTCTTCTTTTGTTCCGGGAGCTGCTATCGCAGTAACACTTTAACGCCTCCTGGAGCATAGGGCGACAACCGGGTCCTTCCATCTCTCTCTGTTTGCAGCTCGATACCTCAGCTGCGTCCACGATCGTAAATTTTCGGATTGGGCTTCCGTCAAAACAGTTGACCTCCATGTTGTTCTTGGCCTACCAACTCGCCTTACACTTTGAGGGTTCCATCGGAAGCACTGCTTCGCTATGTTGTCATCTGGTTTCCTCAGTGTATGGCCAATCCAGTGCCATTTTCTCTGCTTGATGTCAACATCCACTTTTGTTTGTTCAGTCCTAAGCCACAATTCATTGTTGGAGATTGTTTGCGGCCACCGGATCATTAGCATGTAATGCAGACAACGATTAACAAAAGCTTGTAATCTGCTCGAGATATTGGCGTTAAGCAGCACCGATTTTACATTGGATTCAAACAGTTTTAACTTAGTGCGAAGCGATATTTTGCTTCAGTTTCACACTGGAGAAAGGATGCCAATGCAATACTACAGATCCGTTCCACCATCGAGTGACACGTAACTACCCAGATAGTTGAACTGCGTGACTTCCTCTATGGTCTCCCGTCTCAAGATAACTTGCTGTTGTTGGTGCCGGCTAGTGTGCATAATTTTTGTCTTGTTGGCATTTATCCTTAAGCCAGCCACCTCCCCATTCTGTTGCAGTGAATGACTCATCTGGTTAAGGGCACCAATGTTATTTGCCAGGAAATGACTTAGCTTATCAAACGGGTTCCATTGAATACCATGTCTCTCGTTGGTACCCACCGTTGCAGTCATTACATCATCAATTGCAAGTAAGAACAGAATCGGTGACAGTACGTCTCCTTGTCTCACCTCAAATGCATATACTGTCTTCCCGAATGTTAATAGGGCGTTGTATTTAGGATTCTGTACTCGTAGTCATAATTCTTATCAGCTCATTTTCCACTCAAACCATTCGTTGTCAACCGAGTTTATTTTAAGTAATTAACAGTTTAAAAGATAACAAAAATTGTTAAATAACTCACGATGGCTATAAAACCAAACTACACGCTGGACACGATTTTAAAACTTTGCTTTTTTGTGGATCTCGGGCTATAAATAGGTTGCAGTTGACCCTTCTCTTCAGTGGAAATTCGTCATCTGTTTGAATACACAATACAAAACCCAGCCCAAAAATGAAGTTCATTTTCGTCCTTTCGATAGCAGCCCTGGCTATTATTGGTAAATATATTTAATATATATTTTGAATTCCATTCAATCGTTTCACATCACCCTGTAGCAGGTGTAACAAGCACGCCAGTATTAGGAGGCTTGCCAATATTAGGAGGAGGAGGAGACGCAACAGGACATCAGTCAGGTAAGGACCTTCGCTACTAGACTGTAAAAATTGTTATTGTTACACCTTCTTCAAATTCAGGTCAACTTGGAAATGATGTGGATGGGATTGGCAATATAATTCAACAATTGATAGCAATCGCCCTTAGACTTAACGTTCCAATTTCTCTTTTAAATGATGCTTCAATTTTGTAAAAGCAGCAGTAGCAATAAAAAAAGATATTGTGATTTGATTAATCAGTTGATTTTACTGTAACTTTGTGGGAGGATCGGTACGAAATACACAACTATGCAGTTATCCTGGACACCACCCATAGAATTAGTGGAAACCTTACGTTTGAGTATCCTATCACTATGCGCGCCACTGATCTATCTGTCCTTCGTTCTTGTTCTGCATGTGCTCGCGCCGTGTGTTAACATTATATGGGTATTCATAACCCCTTTAGCGCGTGTAAATTGAAAAAAAATGCAATTGCCCTGCAGAACTCAAAATTTGGCTGCGGTCAATTTGACCAGCCTCTTCTAAGAAAAGCTCCCTAAATATTTCTTGCGAAAACCAGCAATGCACTGACATTCACAAAGGATATGTGTTTAGAAATAATATCCCTTGCTGAACGATATCAATATCCTCATTGCAGAATCTGCAATCCGTGTTTGAATATCCCATTCGTTTGGCATGTGCTCCCAAGACTTAGTGGCCGGACCGGCTTAGTCCAAGGATGCTGTTGGTCCTCTTGCAGGCAAATAGTCTAAGAAACCCCGTGCCCTTCCTTGGTTTCACATTAATACCGTATGACGCCATGAGCACAATCTCAGTCATCGGCGAGTAGCACAGTGTCCTGGTACAAATCATAGTTTGACACGGTTACTTATGCCTGCCTGATATCTTAAACATAAAGCGCCATCTTTCTATAATTGCCGAACTAACTACACACGATTCTAGTCCCCTGAGCGCAGCCTAGTAACGATATAAGTTCGCCTCCAACATCTCCGTCCCTCTTAACACTGATAGAACCTCTGCTTGGAAGACACTACAGTCGTCCGGGAGTCTTAGCGATGTATTCACCTCTGGTTCTATTGAGTAGAGTCCAGATCCCGTACCGTTGATGGTTTAAGCCCCGTCCGTATATCTATAGGCTGCAATGTATTTTTTCCGTGTAAACTCAGTACTACCCCGAACTTCTGTCACCGGCTACAATATTTCTTGCGATGTAACAATGTCCAACACTGGAAGGATGTCATCCGTTCACCACGAAACGTCTATACGCACCTTATTATGTCTGTACCTTTAATTATTCTTATGTTCCGCGGTAGTGCATTCCAAGATCAAACAGCATTAACGAAGATTTGACGCTCTGAGCGAAGGCATGAGTATAGTGAACGTGAATTAATTTTCGTATAAGTGGTGTGGTTGACGTGTTACCATAATATCTGATAGCAGAGTAAAACTGGAGATAGCTCTCAAAAGGCATTTTAAGCAGGCGAGAAGAAACACTACTTTACCTATCATATAGCTATATTTATTAAAAGCGACATTGAGTTTTCTTCAGGTACAAAAGATTTCGCGTCCGTATATTAAAATAAGAATGACCAAAGATTTAGCTTACATTTAACCCTTTGGCATGGGAATTAATTGTGACCATAATAAAATTATGTGGGTGATATTTTTAGATCAAAAATGCTTCAAATATCATGTTTTTGAGATTCTCAGTTTAAAAAAAGTTTTCGAATATGGGATTTAGTAATGTACATTTAAAAGCACAATCCGCTCCATTTAAAAAAAAATACGTGTTCCAAATACCCTCACAAAAAATTACTTCTCGATTTATTTGTATGTATTTAAGACTTATAAAGTTCAGTTAACACTAGAACTCAAGCCGGCCGATCATCAACAACGTCGTGTCTTTGCTGATTGGGTCCTTGAAATGCATGAAAATGATCCGGAATTCCATCGAAAAATCATCTTGACTGATGAGGCCCATTTCCACCTCGGTGGCTACCTCTCGGAAAACCCAAGAGTTATTGTTGAGAAGCCTCTCCATCCTCAACGTGTGACTGTTTGGTGCGGTTTATGGTCCGGCGGGGTCATTGGACCTTACTTTTTCGAAAATTAGGTTGGATCAACAGTTACGATGAATGGATTGCGCTATCGAGAGATGATTAATGATTTTTTATGGTCGGAGTTGGATGGTATTGATCTGGGCAACGTTTACTTTCAACAAAACGGCGCTACGTGCCACACAAGCAACGAAACCATTGATCTTTTACGGGAAAAGTTTCCGGATCGTGTTATCTCTCGAAGAGGTGATCACAATTGGCCACCGAGATCTTGTGATTTAACACCTTGCGACTTCTTCCTTTGGGGCCACGTGAAAGATAAGGTCTACGCTAACAGCCCAGCGTCGATTCAAGACCTCAAAGATAAAATTCGTGAGGCTATCGAGGCCATAGGGCAGCCACTTTGCGATTTGGTTATGGAAAATTTCATGAAAAGGATATGGACCTGTATGCGTGCTCGTGGTGGCCATTTGGCTGATGTTGTTTTCATTATTAACGGCATACCTTCCTCTTTATGATGAAATAAACATCCGATCATTTTTCTCAAAAAATTGTATTTTTCATTCAATACCAAAATAAGACCTCTTATTGGAAAACCCTTTATAATTATGAATAGCATTATTCTAAAAAAATCAAATCAAAAAAATAACATAATTCAATGCACAAAATAAAAATGAAAATAAAATAAAGGATATACAAGCTTTTATTATTTTGAATTCATTTCCAAAAAACAATTGCGTTTTTTTGTAACGCACAAATGTATTTAACATTCAATGTATCACAGTTAATTTTATCACAGTAAAAGTAAGTATACGCCCAGGAACTCCTGTCTGTGCTAGTCTTGCAATTATTTATGCATCTCGTAGCTTATTTTTTTCCATTATGATGGGAGTGGGTGATTAACTCTATCTAGCTGAATTTCGCGAAGTGGTCTTACCTCCATTTTTCTTTTGGCGGCAACAGATGAAGAGATTGGAGTGTTTGATTTGGTTCTCATAAAGAAGTTTGTTGGCAATTTCTAATGGAAATGCAGGTGATCAGGAATTTCACGCCCTATTTTCCCAACTCTTTCCGCATGCTATTTATATTCCGGCTAGCAAGCAATTAGAGCTAAATATAAAAAGTGCAGAGTTCATTTCTTTGATTTTACAATTAATTTTACTTAATATGCAATATATTGATCTAGTCTAGAAGACCAACACCACCCATTCCCAGGATGAGGATCCCGGAAAAGTTCAGGTTGCGCAAATTTCATACTGCCAGTTTTTTTTTATTTCATTGGGATCAGTGGGTTTAAAGTTGCTTGCGTTATTTTGAATGGCGTATAAGTTTGAATTAAATGAAAATTCCTCAAATACGTTGTCAGGACATTTTTTTTAAACACGAATAAGAACTTATACCATTATCTTCTTCACATGGAATCACAGCACTTATAAATGGTTTTCTTCACCATTTATCATCCTCAGATGCATGAGTGACTCTATCGATTATTTGAACCATTGCTGAACTATTTAAAGTAGTAACTGCATCTTCTTCAGATAGCGCTACAGTTAATGTTGCAATTTTTGTCTGGTCCTGGTGTTCTTGGACATCGTTTTTCTCGCCCAGCAATTCCTTTCCAGCACCTGGGCGAGCAAATTCTTTTTGGCTCACAACCACAATGTTTACCTGCTCTTTCTCTAAATTGTCTTCACATCCCGATACCAACAAATCGGTGTCTGAGCCCAAGGGCATACTTTCCTACAGAGAAAATATAATACAATTGATATTACCTTTGTCCTGATTTGAACATGATAATGTACAGGACATTTAAATGCTCATTAGAGTTTGCACTGAATGTACATTTAAATGTACACCAATTTCAGCAATAATTTAAGTGCACAAACAAATAAATATTGACAAATATTTAACTAAGAAAGGACAATATATACATTTACAATCACAAAAATCTAATTTCACAAGCCTTAGGCTGTCGATTTGAAATTGACAAACGACGTATTTTTACGTCAATAAGAAAATTGGTGACTGTCTACCAAGGTACAGATTAAGTTAATTATATTTTAAAGAGTTAGTTGGGAGTGAACTCGAGAATCGGAAGGAACAATTTCTTAATAAAGATTTAATTTTTATATTTTTTCAATTTAATTTTATCCAAGCCGTGTAACTTAGTTGGCGCTACAGCTCGAGGTGAACCTGGGCCTGCTTCTCGCAGCCATTTGTGTGTGCGTGTTATATTTTTGCACGAATGGAAGGGACCTACAGTTTTCTGCCGACTCCGAACGGCGAGTTGGGGTGCTTTCCATGACAAATGATACTCTTGAATGCTTGTCAGGCATTCGGAAGAGGTGGGCACTGTGAAAAACTTTTCTTTTAGGTGTTTGCGGCGAAATAATTACAAACAAATAAACTGATAGCTGCAATAACTTCATTGCATTTTCCATTCTCGGAAAACTTTGTTAATCACCTACTTATCTACTTAACCAAATCACATATGATCACAGAGCAATTTGCAGAAGCACATGGTTTGCCTTAGCTTTTTCATTAATTAAAAAGCAAACCGTAGCATATACATATTTTGCTTTAGCTTGTCTGAAATTCGAGGAGCAGTAAGTGGTTCAGCACGGACTATAACAGAGCGACCGATGTCTGTGCTGATATACAGTATGGCAGTACACATCCAGAACACCGTTGGTCCCGAGCATTCCGGGTAAAAGAAGTTCATCTATATTTTTTTTTTTTGTCGAGATGTTGGTTTCGAGAATTTTTTTTCTTTATTACATTTTTTTAGATTTCGTGGTAAACCCGTTAATTCTGAATAATAGACTATCTATCCCCGAATGTACTTTTATGATTTGTCGGCAATTTCCTAGAAAGTAATTTACTGTTTGCAAGATAACAAAAATTGTTAAATAACTCACGATGGCTATAAACCCTAACAACACGCTGCACACGATTTAAAAAAGCACTTTTCTGTGGATCTCGGGCTATAAATAGGTTGCAGTTGAACATTCTCTTCAGTAGAAATTCGTCATCTGTTTGAATACACAATACTAAACCCAGCCCAAAAATGAAGTTCATTTTCGTCCTTTCGATCGTAGCCCTGGCCATTATTGGTAAATTTAATATTTATTTAATACATGTTTTCAATTTCGTTCAATCATTTCACTTCACACTGTAGCAGGTGTAACAAGCTCGCCAGTATATGGAGGCTCGCCAGTATTAGGAGGAGGAGGAGACGCAACAGGATATCAGTTTGGTAAAGACTTTCGCTTCTCGATTGTAAAAGATCGTTATTGTTACACTTTCCTCAAATTCAGGTCAAACTGGAAATGATGTGGATGGGATTGGCAACTTAATTCAACAGTTGATTGCACTCGCCCTCCAACTTAACATTCCAATCTCTGCTTTAAATGGACTTGAAGTTTTGTAAAAGCAGCAGTAGCAATAAAAAATATATTGTGATTTAATGTATCAGTTTATTTTATTGTAACTTTGTGGGAGGTTTTGTTGTGTTTAACATTGAAAACATGTTGCGGAAACATGTTTAGCCTATATAGGTTTGAAAAAAAAACACGCCTATTATTGCTCGTAACTTAAGAGTGGTTGGGACCACTCATAAATCTTATGAGCGCTCATAAATACGCACTAATAGCGGTTGGTGAATAGGTTTATGAGGCTCTTAACTTATGAGCTGTCGGTGAATGCCGGCCTTAGTGTCAACTTGTGTTTATTTTATAGATCGGTTGACTCTCGAGACCGACTATTCTGGTGATTACAGCCATATAAACAGTTCTAAAGCAAAATAACCTAAAGAGCACCTTTAGCAAAAAGAAGGACCAAAACACTAGGCAAATAATACATGCGAACATGCTAGGAAACATCGGTTTCCTAGATATAACACTTCGATTTATTCAGGTTTAATGAAAATACGTTTAGTTCAGACTGACGACCTTTATCTATACCAGAAACTTCGTTTTCAAGTGCACTGCTCATTTGAACATCATCGGCACGGCATACATGTGTGATGAGCAGATTCTTATAATATGTAGATGGAAGTTGATTTATTGGGGACCAACCAAGTAAAGAATCTTGAGGGACACCAGTAACAGTTGGAAGAAAATCGGACACACTGCCATTTGACTTAAGGAGACCTTCTGGTCTAGCGCCCTTGAATTTGACGAGTTTTTACGATTTTTTTTTTAATTAAAATAATGAGCAACAGTATTTGAACTTTGTAGATATATTTTATCACTTAAACAATACACAAAAATTTAAAAAAAAAAAAACAATAGCTAATAATAATTTTAATTAAACAAAATTGGTTTTACAGTTACTTACTTAGTTGGCGCTACAGCTCGGGGTGAACCGGGGCCTGCTTCTCGCAACCATTTGTGTGTGCGTGTTATATTTTTGCACGAATGGAAGGGACCTACAGTTTTTTGCCGACTCCGAACGGCGAGTTGAGAAGCTCAATCGTGACAAATGATACTCTTTGATGCTTGTCAGACATTCGAAAGAGGTGGGCACTGTGAAAAACTTTTAGGTGTTTGCGGCGGGATTCGAACCCAAGACCGCTGGCTCAGTAGTCCGACGCACTAACCACTTGCGCTACGGTGCCCACTTTTACAGTTACCCTCTTCAAAAAAATGTATCTTGGTGGTGTGTCGTGTTTTGGCTCTTCCACTGATCACAAGCAAACAAAACAAAAAACATTTTAATCAGTATGAACGTAGTTATCGCAGCAACTAGAATGAAAACAAAAATTTAGAAATTGACAAAATGGCGCGTTGTTGAAATTTACGTTTCGAAAAAAAGACAATTTTTCACTACCTTTTGTATGTAAAAAGTAAGAAATATTCAATGTAAAACATTTTTTTTAGTTCCGGCGATAAACACTGAATAACATAGATACTGAAATTTGAGACGAATCGGTCGAGTAGTTTTTTTTTTTTTGTCTCACACCGTGCAGAAAAATATAGTTTCGAGATAAATGAGTTTAAATTTTACCTGCTCATTTTAATTGCTTCTGCGCTGACTTGCTAAATAGGCTGTAGAAGTCAAAATACTGATTTGTTAATTGCTTTTCTGAAAAATAAAAAGCAATGAGTCCGTAAAATTATTTATATTTAATTAATTGATTCCAGCAAAGTAAAGTTTTAGTAGCTATTTTCCAACGGTGACATCAGCTCGTACACTGAGAAAAAAACTAAACCCATTCGTGTTTAAACTAAACACAAATAAATATGATTTGGCGCCAAAATGGTTTTTGTTTAATTTAAACATGAATAACTTTGTTATTTTTAATCATAATTTTAGATAGTTTTCGATAGAATCAACTTGTTTTCTATTTGAAATAAACGTATTCAACGTAAATTTTATAAACAGATGCTTATTTGAATCAAAATGATTTCTATCTCAGACTAAGAGCCCCCGCACACTACAGACTTTCTATCGGCCGATAGTTTGGTCGGGTTGGGCCGGTTAGTGCGCACACTGCGCCGATTAAATAGTCGGGTTGGTAGTGAGTGCGCACACTAGACAAACAATCGGCCGACTGTTCTCGAACGATTTGGTTTTGCTTGTCGTTAAACACATTTTGCAGAGAATAGTCACTTAATGGTAGTTAGTAAAAAATGTTCCAGAGAGGTAATCATTGCTTTACGCCCAAATATGTCCATAATTCCATATTTAAATACGACGAAATATCCAGAATTTAAAGAAAATTAATTTAAAATTCAGAGCAAACTGAGCTATCGAAAAAAATCGGCCGACTTTATAGTCTGTAGTGTGCGCACGTAGAAGAGCGCCGTACTGATTAAGTAGTCGGCCGATAGTTTGCCGATACTTTAGTTTGAACGCAATCGTGTAGCCTAACGCTCTAACAGAATCAAAATTAAGAAAATTAAATAGAAATCTATTTAACTTGATACCTATTTGTTATGTATTCGGTGTGGTGAGAGTAAGACGCTCGTTATTCAGTGGACAAAACGAAACTGACTTTATTTAGTGATCTTACAAACTAGGATATGATGTTATAATGTTATACTACATTGGTGTTGCCATTGGTGTTCTTATTGTGATGTTAATACATAATACTAATACTTAACACGCTCTCCATAAGTTTTGTAATAAAGTTATTAATAGTTTATAAAACAATGCAAATTCCTTTAAATATAATATAAACTAAAAATGACTTCAATTAATTTTCTTTATAATTTTAACAATTCATATTTCATAATTCTATTTAATTCATAAAAAACTTCAATTCATTTCCTAATAATATTAATTTTCATTATAATATAAACTTAAGAAAAACTTCAATTCTTCAATTCAATATGAATTCTAATCTAATAAAATAATGTAGAGAAATGAATATGTGTTAAACTCAAGATAGACAAATTATTATGTAATCAAAACTTTATACGGTTTACTTTACTTTTTAACTACTCTTCCGTCTTGTCTCGGTCTTAATTGTCTTGATTGAACAAGTTGATTAGGCTGTTCACAGTCAACCGAAGGAATTTCGCGACTCGATGCTACCACCGGCGAACCGCTGTGTGTTCCTGGGTTTGGCTCATACAATTTACTCTCAGCCTCAGTATCATCAACCTGTACTGTACCAATATTTTGACCGCGAATTTGACATAAATGTCTTTTAATTTCTCTATTACTTTCTGAGATGATGCAGCAATAAGAACGAGGACCCAATTTTTGTTTTACAGTAGCTGGTGACCAACTTGCTTTGTTTGGATCTCTGTAGTCTCGAATAAACACTTTTTGACCCTTGTTGAAACTAATTTCGCATGTGCCTTTAAAATATTGCTTGCTTTTATTTTGACTGTCGATAATATTATCTTTAATTAATGGTGGTTTCAATGAACTGAATCTAGTTTTCAAATTTCTACCAAAAAATAATTTTGCGGGTGATTCGTTGGTTGTGCAATGTTTTGTGTTTCGGTAATCTGATAAAAGTCGATTTAGAATAATGTCAATATCGACTTGTTTATTGATTTTTAAATTAGCGTATAACGACTTTTTTAAAATTTTTACAAAGTTTTCAGCTTGACCATTGGTTGCTGGATGGCCAGGTGCTGTCAATACATGTTTAACATTGTTAATTTTCAAAAATGTTTTGAATTCTTGTGAGGTAAATTGTCGACCGTTGTCACTGACTAAAATGTCGATAATACCATAACGGCAAAATAATTCGCTCATCTTATTTATTACGAATGCTGATGTTATGGCCTTGGTTTTAAATATCTCAACCCATTTAGTAAATGAGTCAATTACTATCAGAAAGTGGAAACTATTTATAGGACCAGCAAAGTCAATATGAATTCGACTCCAAGCTGAGCATGCTGGTTCCCATGGAATTAAGGGACTTTTCTCTGGATTCGTTTGTAATTCTTGACATGCATTGCAATCTCTTATAAGATTTTTGATGTCTCTATCCATGTTAGGCCACCAAACATATGATCGAGCAAGTGATTTAGTTTTCACAATACCAAGGTGTGACAAGTGTAACTCCTTTAGAACTAGATTACGCAATTTTTGAGGAATAACTGTTCGATATCCCCACAAAATACAATGCTGTTCAACCGTCAACTCTAATGCCTTATTTTTGAATGAATCAAATTGTGAACCTTCCAAATTTTTAACAGTACCCTTTTGAATAGCATCTTCCAATTTTGATAAAATTGGATCGCGTCTTGTTTCAATAGCAATAATTTTAAAATTCAATTGCAACGTATTTGCTTTTACAACAAAGTTAATGTAATGTTCTTCTTTGTCAGTATGCTCAGAAGAAGTCAAATGTGGTATACGTGATAAATTATCAGCTTCATTTGAAGTTCCTTTAATGTACTGAATTGCATAATTGAAACCAGATAAGATGAATGCCCAACGTTGTATTCGAGCAGCTGCCATAATTGGGAGACTTTTATTTTCACCAAAGATGGTAATTAACGGCTTGTGATCAGTTTGCAAAATAAAATAATTGCCTAATAGATATTGTCTAAGTTTGGTGACACTAAAAATAATGGCTAACGCTTCTTTTTCCAGCGTACTATAATTTTTCTCACTTTTGGATAGTGCTCTGGAAATGAAAGCAATTGGTTTTATTGATTCATCAGAAAATTTGTGTGAAAGCACACCAGCAATCGCATTATTAGAAGCGTCGGTTGATAAAATTATTGGTAAGTCGGGATTAAAATGAACCAAAATTTGGTCTGAAGTGACTTCCTTTTTCATTAACTCATATGTATTCTGGCAATCTTTGGACCATTTGAAAGAAACACCTTTTTGCAAAAGATGGTACAAAGGACTCATTTTATGAGCAAATTTATCTATAAATTTTGAATAATGATTTACCATACCAATGAATGCTCTAACTTCAGATACGTTGGTAGGAATTGGAGCTTTTAAAATGTTCGAAACACGTTCATCAGTTTTTGATAGCCCGAATTTATCGATTGAAAAACCTAGATACTGTATTTTAGATTGAAAGAAAGCACATTTATTTTTGTTTAATTTCAAACCCGCTATTTGCAGTTTATTTAAAACAAGTTTTAATGTTTTAACGTGTTCCTGAAATGGTTTACCTGTTACAGTAATATCGTCTTGATAAACGACAACATTCGGAATACCAAGTAATATATTTTCCTTAGTTTTCTGGAAAATTGCAGCCGCTGGTTTGACACCGAAAGGTAATCGTTTCATTTTTAAAATGCCAATGTGCGTACTCCACGTGCAAAGGAGTTGCGATTCATTGCTTAAAATAAGCTGATTGTACGCATTAGATAAATCGAGTTTCGTAAAAAGTTGACCACCCTCTAAAGATGCAAATATTTCATCAATGCGCGGCAATGGGTACTTAATGTCAATTAAATGTTTATTAACCGTAACCTTATAATCACCGCATATGCGTAATTCGCCATTTGGCTTAAGAATTGGAACTAAAGGTGTTCCCCAATCAGAACTATCTACTGGCTCAAGAACGTCTTTCTTAATTAAATCACGTAGTTGGCTTTCAATTTTACTTTTCCATGCAAGTGGAATAGGACGCGGTTTAAAGAAAATTGGTTTTGCATCACCCTTAATTGGCAGCGAAATTTTATGTCCATTAAATGCACCCAATTGTTCATTGAAAACATCATGAAATTGAGTCTTAAGCTGTTCGATAATAATCGAATACCTTTCGTCTGATTCTATTGAATTAATCTGGGTTAATTCAAAGTTGAACGTTCTCAAAAACGAGCGTCCCAACAAGGGCGGATTTTTCGTGTCTGAGACCACTACTATTATTTTTTTATTGGTACCTCTATATCTAACTACTGCATCAAACTCACCCAGTAATTTAATCCGATCTCCATTGTAGTTGACGTACGGTACACTACACGGTTTAAGTTTATCTTTATAGTATAAATTGCTGTATACTGAAGCTGGAATCAATGTACATGGGGCACCCGTATCACAAACGATGTTCATAGGTGTATCATTTAACTCCACCTGAAGCGAGTACACGTCCGTCGAATTCCTTTCGGTTAAACTGAAAACAGAAAAATCAAGCTGATCGTTATTAACAATATCAGAATCAGATAAATAATTTATTGTTTCCTTAACTTTAGAGCGGCAAACTGATGCTAAATGTCCGATCTTTGAACAGTAATGGCACGTGCTATTCTTGAATTTACACGTGTTGGAATTGTGGTTACGCCAACCGCAATGCTTGCATGACTTTTTACTGTTGTTGTCTTTGTTGTAGTTGCTGCCTTTGTATTTGTTGGTTTTTTGATGGTCCCGTTTTTTTATTAAATTGACACTGGAATCGATGACTGCTTCTGCTCGTGATGAAAATTTTGTTTCTGCTATTAATGCCTTCTTCAGCGCATCTTGTAACGACAGTTTTTCATCCTCTTCACAAATTCTGTCGAAAATTTTTCCCGATAAACCCATTATGAATTTATCCAGTATGAAAGCGTCTAAGGAACTTCCATACTTGCAGTTAATTGCTAATCTTTTGACTTTAGCAAACCACTGAGCCACTGATTCATCTGGATGTCTAGTTGCACTGTGAAAATTCCGACGTTCACGGAAAATTATGGTTGGTGGTGTGTAGTGTGTTTCTAATATTTCGCACAATTCCTTGAACGTTTTTGAAACCGGTGAATTTGGTGAACATAAACTATGTAATAAACTGTACGGCGCAGCACCAATAGACTTTAATAAAATCGCTTTTTTTATATTTTCCGCTTTACAGTTAACTTCACAAAAATGTATTTCCAACTTCTCTTTCCATTCGAACCACGTTTCATTTGCAGGAGAAAATTCCGGTAAATTTGCTGTCTGATACCATGTGGTAGTGGTGGTGGCTGCAGCTGCGTTGGAGATTGTCGCTTTGTCGTCCGGCATGATGATGAAATTTTTTTATATATTTTTTTGTTTGACTCCTCGTCGCCAATTATGTTATGTATTCGGTGTGGTGAGAGTAAGACGCTCGTTATTCAGTGGACAAAACGAAACTGACTTTATTTAGTGATCTTACAAACTAGGATATGATGTTATAATGTTATACTACATTGGTGTTGCCATTGGTGTTCTTATTGTGATGTTAATACATAATACTAATACTTAACACTATTAAAATATTTAAGTTTCTTAAATAGGTATCTTTTTAATTCAAAGGGAATTCTATTTGGGAAAAATAAATAGAAATCACTTTAAATTAAAATCTGTAATGCTTTAAATATATACATACATACCTATGTATATGTATACATGTAATATATATATTTTTTTAATTTTGTTTATTTATTTGGTTTCCATCTTATACAAATTTCGTGCCCATTTTTTGAACTCAAGAAAGAACTGGATCCTGGAAAAAGAGGTTCTTATATACGACACAAAAAAAACAAATTTTCTTTTAGTTTAACTGATTTTTATTAATTTTTCATAAAAACTTCTTTCTTAAGTAAAATCTTCTTGATACAAATGTAAGGTAGGACTTGTAAAATATGAAGCATCGAGTATGCCAAATTTGTTCTTCCTTTAGCATCTACGAAACGAGCTGTTGGAGTAATCACACTATTAAGCAAGCTGGAAGCTATGTTATCAACACTATCTGCAAATAATACCTAAACGTCAAAAGACAAAACTTATACTTTTAATTGCACACGGAGCTACATACCTTTGTTTGAGATTTGCTTACAAGATGCAAATTGTTCCCTCGATTCCGCGTCTTTTATGTTCTGGCCGTAGTATTCACAAATTTTGTTAGCACTTGTTAGTTGTATAGTGTATATTTGAAACTGAATAAAGCAATACAAAATGATGGTCAGATTACATTCAAACACGTTTATAGTCAAATTAAATACACATCTGTTCGAATAATTAATTTCCAAACGTTTTCAATATAATTCTGTTTAAAACAAGCTCATTCATGTTTTCTCAAACATGAACATATTTGAGTCAAACATAGTCCTATTTTAAATGATCATGTATTCGTTTTTGAAACGAAATTTTGCTTAACTTGCTTATGGTTAGATCAAATAGAAATCCGTTTGAATATTTCAATACGAACTGATTTTAATAGAATTGTATTTAAAGTAAACTCTTTCATATTTTATGGATAGTATCAAACATGAACTAATTTAAGTTAGCAAATATGTATTTAAAATATTTGTTAATGCAACACCAAACATGTATTTATTTGATTAAACCAGAATTTAGTTTACATTTTTCATTAAAGCAACATGTTTAAACACGGAAAAGTTAAACATGCTTCTATTTGATTTTTTTATTGTAAATTTCTCTCAGTGTACTTTTTGGCTAAGTACAGCTGATCCAACGCTCGCTGCTCCTCTAAACGTACAAATTCCAACCTCAATCTTCTCTTTTCCTTTATACTTGATGGAAAACGCTCTTGTTCCACATTGTTGCTTCCTATGACCGGTAATCCATGTGGAATCCCTATTTCTGACGCAAGAGACCCTTGCTCCTCGTCTTTGCCTGGTGATCCTTGTTCTTGTACCGTCACATTTGCCATGCAATAAGAGCATTTCCATGGTCGGTCAGCTACCGACTCATCCACCCCAGTGCATGAGAAGTGACACCATTTGTCAAATTCGTCACACTGTACCATTTCCATGGTGTCTGGTTCCTTGCAGCTTAAGCACGAAGCACTTACGTTGCCTATTTCATTATTCATGTCGAATAATTTTTATTCTTTTGAAATATCAAAAAAAAAAAATCGATTTTTTGAAAAATCTGGACCAGAAGGTCCCCTTAACTACTTCCATTCTATTTGGAGTATTCAACAAGGTCTGGATTGGAAAATCAAGAACCACCGAAAATGTCTAATGCCTGTCGTATATAGTCAGTAAAGCTACGTGCAGACGATAACGTCACCTCAGTATTGGAGTGACATAAATGCATTTTTGCCGTTTTACAGTTAGGAATGTTTTCTAAGTGAAAAAAACAAGATCTTTCGATTTCGATAAAATCTCTCATATCTCTACTATTTCAAAAGATATCAGTGTTACAAATGACACATACGAATTTTTGGGAAGAAATGCTCAGTATTGATCTGCCACTAAACTTTTGTATGGGAAAATCATATTTTTGTAGGAATTTTTTTGAAATTTTTAAAATGGTTTAAATGACTTATGCCCAGTTTCACAGTGAGAGTTTAAACTCTCATTTTGGTTTAAACTGCCGTTTAAATTTGTTTCGGTTTCACAGTGCTCGTTTAAACTCAAAGTAGAGTTTTACTCGTCGCTTAAGTTAAACGTCAGTACTCTCCGTTTAAACTTTCCTATGACCTGTATTCGGTAGGCACTTCACACATTATCGCATTTAAGTTCACACAGTCACATACTGAGGTTCACGCATTCACAAATTGAGAGTAGGCATTTTCATTGGTTGAAGCATAGAGAAAATGTAGAGATACTGTCATCGCTGTTGACAATCGTTTGACAACGATTTTGTTCTGTTGTCAGTGCACATATTCCCGCATTTAAGTTCACACATTCAAATTTTGAAGTTCATGTATTCACAAATTGAGATTATGCGTTTTCATTGGTGGAATCGTTTGAGATTTCAAAACAATAACGCCGAATTTTTGTCTAACATAGCTTTCAAAACTGCGTTTAGGTAACTGAAAGATTAATTCAGACTGTGAAACCGAACGAGTTAAACGAAAAGTTTAAACTCTCGTTCACGTTTAGTTGATCTACAGTTTAAACTTTCACTGTGTAACTGGGCATTATATTTACATGCAACTGAGCTCAGATATGCTTCATTTGAAAACACATAATTCAGCACTGATACATACATATGTTCTATGCATAAAATTTCTATTCAATAGTGCTTTATATGCATGATTATTTTTCAGTGTTTAAATGCTTAATAGCAACAAAACGAATCGAAGGTCCAAGCATTTTAAATGATTACAATGTATAAGTGACACATAAGTACAATTACAAGGTCTGTTCCGTACCTGTAAAAAGCTATTAAAAATTGTTTTAAATCTCCATTATGACGAAACGCGCTTATTTCTACAAGTTAATTTTCTTTAAAATGTTAACTAACCTTTATTTTTTTATAAAAAGTTAAGCTAAATAAAAAAAAAAATGCTTAACTTTTTATAAAAAAAAACCGGCCAAGTGCGAGTCAGACTCGCGCTCAAAGGGTTCCGTAGTTTTAAAACTACATATGTAGTTATATTTTGATGAAATAACTGTTTCGTTTCGTTAACACAATAAACTTAAACGACCCACCTCTATATTCACTTTACCAACTTATAATAAGTAATATTACTCACTATGAGAAATTCGATAAACATAAAGAACGCAGCTGAGTGTGTAGCGCATCCATGAACCTTTTTTGCGCTGTACTACTGAGTTCAGGGGTCCCAGGTTCGTTTCCTGGCAAAATCCGTATTTTTATTTTTTTTTTTTTTTTATTTTTATGTATAGCAGCACAGTTTTGGATAGCGTTTAATTTTCTCAAAATGTTTGTTAATAGAATAGTGGTAGTTTCTTCAAAATTGGTCCAGTAGTTTACGAGTTAATCGGTTGAGAAATTGAATTTTTCGACATAAAATTGAATTTTTCGACGTGAATTTCTCAAAAACTATACAACTTACGAGATTCGCTAAGTTATCTTTAAAAATATAGTTCATTATCTACCAACTGTGATTTTTTCATATTTCTGACTTCAGTAGTTTACGAGAAAACCGTAGGGGGCTTTTTTTATGATATTTTTCACACAGTTTTGTGAATAACTCCCAAAGTTTTCAACAGAAAAAAATTAAGAAAAACATTTTTGGAATCTCTGTTTCGACCCCTTTCGAATGATGTCCCACATGATATATTTTTCAGAAATTATATTTTCTAGATTATATTTTACCCACCCTGTTTCAGAATATTTTTGAGTAATATGTTGTCCATGTATGTGGACCACCGTAATGTATAAGTGTGCCAAATTTCAAGTTTCCAGGAAGAACGGTTCTTGATGTTTTTATCGTGACAGACATTTTTGAGTTAGATCGAACTTATAATGGTTCCGTATTACCATATGGGTACGGAACCCTAAAAAAAAACAAAGAGTTAAAAAGTTGGTGTAACATATAATTTAAAAAAAAATTGGGTTTCAACAAAAAACGGAATATAAGTATAGCACATCGGCCACTATTTTAATAAATGTTGTATATGGTTGTCGTGCATAAGGTTTTTGTTTTTTTCACATTCAAACTTCAAACGTCGTTTTCTTAAAACTAGGTTTTTGTGGTTTAGATCACTCCAATACTGCGGTGACGATAAGTTCACTGATTAAATTTTAAGTTTCTATTTGAGTAAAACTTTATTCTTTAGGTACTCACTTAACATTAAGGTAACCTAATACCGATGCAAAAGGTAACAAGAAAAAAAAACAAAAATAAAAAAATTGTACATTCCCTTCCCTCCCTTAATCTCCCACCGCATGCTTACCTGATGAAATATTACCTCCTCTACTTACATAAAATGAGAATCGCAATGCCAGGAGCACTGCCAGACAAATTATTTTGTTGCTTATGTAGGTTTTCGCTCTAAAATATTTTGGGGTTGATGTAATTTTTGTACCCTTACGGCTACTAAGTACTCTCTGGATTGACACTTAAGCTACGGAAGTTGGCGGTGGAAAAGAGTTAGCTACGGCGATGGTTTTCTGTGCCACAAAGCATAATATCAAGTATCAACACGAACAACTCTCTCGCATTAGACTGATGATCAATGGCAACGGTTTACCCAGCAATGCCCGTATGGGATGGGAGGAATGAAAATAAAAGAGTAAGCGATAGCAAAGGTTATGGTCTAAGACTATAAGCCAAGTATGTCAAACTCGCGGCCCACTACGAATAATTGTGTGGCCCAGCCCACGGTATCTATAATTTTGCGGTTAAGTTTATAATTTGCATTTTAAGTTTTCAGGTTTTCACACACATTAATAAGGTTTTGAACAAAGGTTTGCAGATTTTGAGTCTTTGAAAAACAAGTTGGTTTTATTTTCTTCGATTTTTTCCATAAATGGCTAATTAAGAACAGAATTTATCCAAGCAACATTTCTAGAAAAACTAAGTTTGTCTTTGGACTTCTAAGACATTAATTTAGTTAGTGCAAAAGAGATCTAAGTGCTATCGAATACTTCTTCTAACAAAGTTTACTTTTTGACATTTCTGTATTGCGTTAAAAATTCAAATTATTAGTGCAGATGTGATCTAAGTTACTTGAATGTTACTTGGATCATTCCACTGTTTATTTTAATTAAGTGCAGAAATAATCCAAATCGGTTGTTGTCACTAAGATCAGTTTTTATTTAAGAAAAATATACTGCTTAAGGTAATCTAAAGCTTAGATCAATATTTTATTCAGTTTTGTTTATTTCAGAAAAGATAAAACCGTAATTGAAATCTGCTTTTCTTGATGATTTACATGGATGGACATAATTCGTTACTGTAGAAAGAAGAAACCATTTGTTGTGACGGATATTGGGAAATTCATTGATTTTATGGGTTTGGAGAAAATGATGAACAAAAAGGGGGGGAAAGTGCTACAGGGAATCGGATCCTAATTTCCAAAATGAGAAAAATAAAATTGTTTAAAGGAGATAGTAGAATCTATTTCAATGAAGACCTACATACTTACTTAGGTGGCGCTACAGTCCGGGGTGGACCAAGGCCTAAACCAACAACCTCTTTCAGTTAGCGCGGTCCTTAGCCAACCGCCTCCAGTTGGGCACTTCAACTTGGCTGAGGTATTGTTCTACCTTAGGCGAGATCGTCCTCTGCTGCGCTTACCCTCCGGGTAAGAGTCGAATATTCTCCGAGCCGGAGCGTTGATGTCCATACGCTCTACATATCCTGGCCATCTTAAACGCCCAATGTGCATTTTTTTGACCAGGTTGATGTCGCTGTACAGCTCGTATAGTTCGTGATTGAATCTTCTCCTTCAGAACCCGTCAACACAAACGAGACCGAATATCTTACGAAGGATTTTTCTCTCGAAGCGACCACGAATATCTTCATCCGCTTTCGATAAAGTCCATGCTTCAGCTCCATATAGCAAGACTGGGATGATACGGGTCTTATTAAGAGTCTCCTTAGTCGATCGAGTAAGGACTTTACTACTAAATTGTCTTCTTATCCCAAAGGTATAGCGATTGGCAAGAGTAATCCTTCCTTTGATTTCCGAGGAGATTTCATTTTTTTAATGTTATGGCAGAGCCGAGGTAGACAAAGTCCTTTACTACCTAGAAGTTGTAGCTGTCTATTGTTTTGTCCAATTCGTCGATGTTGGGTGTCCCTTTTTGTTGAATGCATATACTTTGTTTTACCCTCGTATACCGCTAAACCCATTTTAGCCGCTTCCATTTCTATACTCGAGGTGAGGAAACCGCGTGCTTGCTATACTGACACTTTGCCACGCAGCAAAGGCAATCAGCCTTAGTCCGGTTTGGGACTTGGTGTCGTGTAGGCTGTGCCTTCCAAACGTCCTACCAAAGATGTCCTCTCTTCTTATCTTGGCGTTAAAATCACCCAATACGATTTTAACGTCATGTTTAGGGCATTGCTCGTAGGTTTTGTCTCATGTGCCGAAAGCTCAAGACTTCATGTCCAAGTCTGCAGCGTATGAAAAATCCGCAACCGAATAAGCGCTGTTTATTTTCTGTAATGCAATCGTAGTTTTTCATCCTTTTTCTGCCTGGCCAATCCCATCGCACTTCCTGGATCGCGGTAATATCTGCTTTCAATGAAGACTGGATGTGTCAAAAAAAAAATTATGGGAAAGACTAAGTTACGTTAATATCTATCATAAAAAAAACATGCTGTAATTAACTTATTATACACAATTGTAATAATAAAGAAAACGCGTTTTGCTCATTATCTCAATAATCACAAAATGTTACTTCGATCAATTCTGTTCTTAACTAGCCAAAAGAGTAAGCGATAGCGAAGGTTATGGTCTAAGACTATAAGCCAAGTATGTCAAACTCGCGGCCCACTACGAATAATTGTGTGGCCCAGCCCACGGTATCTTAACTAGCCAAATATAGAATCAGTACCGAATCATATGCAAATGGAGGTTATCAGATAAAGATCTAAATTCGGTGAAGTTGGAATGCCTGAATTTTACAAGCCAGTCCGATTTGAGAACACTCGAAAATTGGCATATGAAATCATTTGCATGCTTGGAAGTACCTATCGGTGTGAGCAGTTATTTTCAGTCATGAAGGGGAATAAGTTACCAGTTAGATCCGGAATAACTGATATACACCTTGGGTCTATTTTGAAAGTTATCACTGCCGACAAGATTTCTCCACAAGGATAGGATATGATACGATACGATACGATTTTTTATTTTTTGTCGAGATTTTGGTTTCGAAATTTTTTTCCTACATTGTATTTTTCTAGATTCTAGATATCGTGGCAAAAACGTTAATATAGATATATATATATATGTATAGACTATCTATCCCCGAATGTACTTTTATGATTTGTCGGCAATTTCCTAAAAAGTAATTTACTGTTTGCAAGATAACAAAAATTGTTAAACAACTCACGATGGCTATAAACCCAAACAACGCGCTGGACACGATTCTAAAACCGCTTTTCTGTGGATTTCGGGCTATAAATAAGTTGCAGTTGAATCTTGTCTTCAGTGCAAATTCGTATCCATTTGAATACACAATACATACAAGACCCAGCACAAAAATGAAGTTTATTTTCGTCCTTTCGATCGTAGCCCTGGCAATTATTGGTAAATTTAATATTTATTTAATACATATTTTTAGTTTCGTTCAATCATTTCACTTCACACTGTAGCAGGTGTAACAAGCTCGCCAGTATTAGGAGGAGGAGGAGACGCAACAGGATATCAGTTTGGTAAAGACTTTCGCTTCTCGATTGTAAAAGATCGTTATTGTTACACTTTCTTCTAATTCAGGTCAAACTGGAAATGATGTGGGTGGCATTGGCAACTTAATTCAACAGTTGATTGCACTCGCCCTTCAACTTAACATTCCAATCTCTGCTTTAAATGGACTAGAGGTTTTGTAAAAACAGCAGTAGCAATAAAAAAGATATTGTGATTTCATTTATCAGTGGATTTTATTGTAACTTTGTGGGAGATTCGGTAGAGAAGATCGATCAGTGTCTTGTTCAGCAATGGAATCAACTGACTCAACTTTGATCGGTTGACTCTTAAGATCGACGGTTTTGGTGATCACAGCCATATTTACTGTTCTGTGTAGATTTATAGATTAGTTTAATAGTTAAACATCAATGGATAAAAAGATCAGTTGGTTCTATTGTAAATTGTACCCAATAAGGATACAGTTTATAATACACTGGATCCAAGGGAAGATCAGGTTTTAAGTTGGCTGTGCTCAAAAATTTCGTATATATATATGTGAAAGCTAATATGTACTTGCATGTAATTCATGGTTTCATCGGAGACGCACCCCTTGCAGAAGTCGGTGGTACTTTTCACCATTAGATGATTTCTCTTTTTTTAATATCCCTGTTGGAAGTGATCATTTATGGGGTACCATTGAATTCATGTATCTTAAGTACTTACGTACATATACATAATAGAGTAGAATCCGCTTTATTGGGACGGCGGATAATTGGGACAGCCGCTTAACTGGGACAAAAGGTCAAGAGCAGAACAGAACAGATTGGTTTTTTACTTGGTTGTCACATCGCATTATTGGGACGGCTGCTTAATTGGGACAAAATCGGTCTGGACGTGTCCCAAATAAGCGGACTCCACTGTACATAGAAAACATCATTAAAATACGATTTCTGTTTATTCGAAGTATTCTCCTCCCGATTTAATACACTTACAGCGATTCAATAGTGATTCAAATGCCTGCTCTAGCTCATTTTGTGGACTTGCTTCCAGTGTCCGTATCGAAGCTTCTTAAATGGTCGGAATGTCGTCAAGAAAAGCATCCTTTAAACTTCAATTGCGATTTCGGGAGCAAAGAGAAGTCGCACGGTGCCAAATCAGGTTAATACGACGGATGATTTAACACCTACACTTGATTTCGAGCCAAAAATTTAAGAACAATAAGTGCTATGTGACTCGATGTATGTATTATCGTCCAACAGAGATTCAAACAATCATCACGATACACTTTTTTTCAGTTCCAAAGCAACTTAATAATTCCTTATGCGCTGAATCAAGAAATCGTAATTTTTGATCAATGTGCTCTAAGAACCATTAGCGGCTAAGCACCTGAAAAGTTATTATGAAAGAAAAAACCCTTGACAACCTTTACTCTCAAATATTCTGTAAAGAAAATGGACCTTTCTACGCCATCCATCCAGGACCTACACTACAGCTTACCAACAAACCTCTCCAGTTAGCTTAATCCTTAATTAATAGAAAAATACCCAGTGTCATATACATACATACATTTAGTCGTACGCGACTTTTTTTTGACAATTATCATTAACATTTTTTGCGTTTCGTCCAAAAAGAAGATGGATTTATGCTGCGGTCTAAATATAAATTAGTCTCCGTTAATTATTTTCCTAATTATGGACGATGCCTAAGAGGAGCTCTTAATTAATCTCCCTGTCACCCCATTCTAAAAATGGCAGCACGTGTGCCACCTATAACCTTTTCAATTGTCACTTTTGACATTGACTAAATAATAAGCACTCTCCCATGTCCTTTATCCTTTTACGAGGATTTTTTTTCTCCTGAATCACAAACAAATTTATGTTTAAATCTCAATTCTAATCACACTCCCAACTCAATTCTGTTGGAAGTCTTAAGTCTACACCTACACACAAATTTCTTTATGAATCCTTATCATCCTTTACTGGATTTACACCATTTCGATTTCCCGAGAAACAACTGAAAAAGGCTCACGAATCTTTTCTCAAAACAAAAAACAAAGATATCAAGGTCGAGCAGAAAAAGATTCCTTTACTAGTACTTGGGTATCTGTATCTAAATATCCTCCCACGTTAGCAGCTGAAAAAGTTTGCGAATTTCTACTGAAAATGAAAAACTGTTTTCTTTATCGAAAAACAATAGCAAAACTATAGCAGGCGGGTTGAGGGGGTAAAAGACGTACGAGGCAAATAGTACGCCGAAACAATAAACTTGGAGTACGAATGTGGTACGAAAGGAAGAACGAAATAATTGCCCCTCAAGGATTTGAATGCGGATGCAGAGTCCATTATTTCGTTCCACAGTGGGAATCTTAAAATGTGCGGGAAAGTTGTGTAGAAATGTGCCTTTTAGCTTTTACGTTTAAGAGACTCTGAAATGACAGCACGACGACGGTTGTAAATCGCTTTATAATTGGAATGCTTCTCGGAAACGAGTTGCGGTCAAAAGAATCAGAGAAAAAGTACCTAATTACTTGCAAAAGAAATAAGTGACCAGGGACGGGAAGTAACAAAGGACAAACAAAAAAAGGTAGAAATTATGAAATTGAAACTTGCAACGCCGACCACTCGTGACAGCAACCAATTTTCATTCATTAGAGTGGTCCAGAGATTATATTCACTTGGCATCGATTCTTTGTCAGGACTTCTGAAGACTCCATACTTATAGAAACAAGTCATTAACCCATTTTGGACCAACGTGTGGTCTACCACACGGCTAACTTTGACCAAAAACTAAAAATATTAAAAAATAATAGTTAAATAATTTTTGCACTTATAATTAGGTTGGCAATACAAAAATCTATGTTTTGAACATTTCTCACCTGTACATTGGTACACCTGTGCAGGTAGAAAAAGTGTCCAAAAAAGCATTCACGCTGGACCCCATAGTAGGTACTTTTTGTACATTTTGATGTTTTATTGCTGGGCGCGACTTATATACATACTAGCTGACCCCCGTCGAAAACGACGAACATTTTTACAGAACTTAATGGGCGATAATATATTTTGTAAGTTAAGAAAATAACTGCGTGAATTATATTTTTCAATAAAAGCTCAGTGTAGTTAAAAGATTCAATGCCTACCTCTGAAGATAAATAATTCGCTATTCCTATGTACTCGTATATTCGGTTCGTGAGTGAGTGAGTGAGTTTAAATTCATAGAATAAGCTATAACGCAGAATTGAATTGGGAGAACTGAAAGGTTGAAAAAGACAACAACAGCATCATCATGCTTTCATTGTATGCGCGGCAGATTTTGAATTTGAAAACGATACAAATTTAATTCAAACAAAACTCAATCAATCGTATGTACCCACTTTCAGCCCCATTATTGGCTGTAGCTACATAAATATTTTTGAAAATCTCGTTGCAATTTTGAATAATTTGTTCCTCAAATTTATTTATGAGATGTATTGTTCTCTTTTCTAACCTAACCTAATTCATATGCATCTACTTTCATACCGAATTGTATTGCAAGAGTAGCAAAACATGCGAGGGGTATATGTGCATATGTACATGCAAACATGTTTACGTTCTTTTCACATTACATCGTAGTTCTTATTGCTATTTTACTTTTAAACGGGTACTATATGAAAATCGGTAATACCGATCGACTGAGCAATATCCGAAAAATACCCAATTTTAGGAAATCAGTTAAAAATTCAAGTACCGTTGTAAAACTTTTTAGGCAAAAACCTGGTATGACATTTGATAGCATGTGTCTAAGCTAACCTAAATATGAAATTTTAACAAAATCGTTGAAGCAATTTTCGAGTAAATCCGCTTTTTATAAAATCGGTCCCAAATGAAGTATAGGTACCTTAATTTTTGGAGCTAGAATGAAAATTCCAAATTGGCCTTGTGGTATAGTCCCACAGACACCAGATATGAAGTTTCATGCAAATCCGCCCAGCCGTTAAGGCTCCAGTCCGAGATACAGCCGTGTTTACAGAATGAGCGTTACTGCTTTGTTATAATAGTATGAAGTATGATAGTATGATTACAAGCCCAACGGCAGTAACATTTTCTGTTTCGCATTTGTTTTAGACTGTTGAAAATCCTCGTAATGAAGTGTATGTGTTTTCCACTTGTTGGAGACATCTGATAATTTATAAATTCGATGAAAACAAGATTCCAATTCACTTTGGGTTAAACCTATGGGCCTATTTCTTCGGATAGTGGCTATATGTATTATATTGGGCTTCAGTTTAGTTGGTTGAATTTATGTTTTGTACCTTTTCTGGCTAATTCCATTGCTTTACAATTACGTGCGATGTCTCTATGACCAAGAACCCAGCACAGGGTGAGCAATTAAGCATGTATTTGCCCGATATCTCGTTCAGAAATGTACGAAAGTGCTTAACCAATTTTAAACTCATAATTCGTGATTCGAGGGCTTTAATAGCTGCTTGGCTATCGGTGTAAATGACAATATCGCATTTGTACATTGACTTCATTGATAACCACTCAGCGGCTTCACGAATAGCCATCACCTGCGCCTGGAAGATACTATGTACAATGACTTAAAAGTCTTAGATATAAGTTCAGGCGGAGAGGAGAAGACACTCGCTGCTACACCATCACATGTCTTAATGTCTTAGATCCATTCGTGTAGATATCCAGTACGGATTTGTAATTAAGACAGATATTACCTAGAATTTTGTTTGATATTAAAACCTAGGAGCGGAAATATATATTCCGTAGTTCCTATATTAATAGGCACCGTAGCGCAAGTGGTTAGTGCGTCGGACTACTGAGCCAGCGGTCTTGGGTTCGAATCCCGCCGCAAACACCTAGTTTTTCACAGTGCCCACCTCTTTCGAATGTCTGACAAGCATCAAAGAGTATCATTTGTCACGATTGAGCTTCTCAACTCGCCGTTCGGAGTCGGCAAAAAACTGTAGGTCCCCTCCATTCGTGCAAAAATATAACACGCACACACAAATGGTTGCGAGAAGCAGGCCCAGGTTCACCTCGAACTGTAGCGCCAACTAAGTAAGTAAGTAAAGTTCCTATATTAATATTATTTATTGAAGTAGTCTGGCGTGCCCTAAGTTAGAAAATTCCCATTGTGAGGTTTCTTTTAGTCAAAGTGACGTTACATCCCCACCGTAAATGTCTAACGGAAGCATGTTCAACATTGTTTCAAGAGCCGCGTTGGGGTGGTTCGCATAGCTCCACTAACGCAAATATAAGCCAATGATAAATGTGCAACGTTAGAGCAGAGAAAAAAAGATTGGTTCCATAGCCACATATTCAACAATAACAACCGATACATGGGAGGCGACAATTTACACGATAACAGAATCTCTAATTAGTTTATCGGTATCAGAGGTAAAAGTGGTAATGGCCATTATGGGTGCAATATTTGGATAAGGCTGTGGCGTTGAGATATCAATATTTCTTTGTACCAGTTAGATCTCAAGAATTACATTCAAAACGACGTATTAGGACAAAATCTGCTACTACCGAAATCCAAATAATAGCACACCAGAAAATCTTTACCGTCCGAGTAATCTACTATGTGTGACTGGTATGCTCACTTCCATCAATACTCCAAATCGCCGTCGCTGTATTGTTTGCACCCCATAAGCCACAGTTGTTACATACGTTGTTGTTACATGTTACATGTAAAAAATGTAAGGTTTTATTTTTTGCAGGAGTGCTTCTTAGCATAAAATAAGATGATCCTGAAAATGTCAGCATAAAATTGCAACGTTGAAATTTTTTTTGGTCCTTAATGGGTTAATGATTCCTGAGCTTGACCAACAACATGCAGTTTATAAAGAGCAAAAAGGTTTTAGTATCTAAATACCAAACAAATGTGCCAACTTAAGCCGTTTTCTTGTTCGTTCATATCAGAAGGCACGTGACTGTAAGTTCCTTTCCGTTTGCCTTCAAAAATCTCTGTAATGAGATCACTTACGAGTGCTACCAGGACGAACGATTAGGCTATCGAACTTACGTGTCAAATGCAAACTCATATTTGGTGACTTTTCTGTGAATCTTACCTCTAGAAAGACTCCCCCAAAGTTCTTGCTTAAAACCTTTACAAGTGTTCCGGTTTTTCATCTTCCGAACGTTCCAGTACTTGGACCTCGAATACGCTTATTATAGCGTAATGGAGTGCTTCTAAAGCTGTTGCTTGGATATGCAAATACCGCTGTTTGTCCGGACACCACGATGATAGCCTTACACCTCCGCTTCTATTTTAGCATTGAGTTAATTTACTTTCCACTCGTGTCTTAGCTACAATAATGCTTAGCAACTTGTTTTCGTATTAAGCCCAACACAAAAACAACACAAAATACCCTTTCGCAACAATATCCTTTTGCAACTTTGTTTTCCTCCAAATGTTGCCCACATTCCACTGGAAAATTGGAATAGTTCCCGGAATGATATGCGATTGCGTCAACATTCGTTTAGCAACATGCCCAAAAAGGAAGAGACTTTTCCATGACTTTGCATGTCAAAGGACTAAAGTAGAGCAGAGATAATTTCTTGTTTATACGGATGTAAGACATTACATTGTGATGTCGTGCTAGTAGCACATTGAACTTTAAATCGATGAGATTGTATCGCTTCAACATGCAAATATTATAGGATTTATCACGTTTACCAACGTGTGTGTTTAAAGTTAAGGTTTGGCAAATGTTTTTTTTTTTTTTGACTTTCTTTATTGAAATAGAAGAATTCAATTCAATGTATGCTTCGCTTACAATCTGAGCTTAGAAAAGAAAAGTTATTTAATTAAATAAATGAAGTTAAAAATAAACAGTTGCTTAAGACACTCAGGATTTCATAGTCACCAGTTCAGCATCCAAACATTGTCACTCAATAAACAAACACATTGCGCATCACTCAAATACAATTTTTCTGATTATGTTTCTTCGCAAATGTTAGATTTTTTCGGTGCAGGGAAATAACTTCACGGGCAATAACTTTACATTGAAAATAACTTCACCTCGAGTGGGAAATAAATGCACATTTTTGATGTGAAGTTATTTCTCACCGAAACTGGGCAATAATTTAACCAAAAATTTTCTGAAATTATTTCCCACCTATGGTTTTTTCGAAAAACCCAGAGGTATGGTGAAATAAAGCCGAGCGAAATAAAGCTGAATTTCAAAATTTCAACCGAGCATTGAAGATAGCCCTTATTTCGCCTTCACAATGTGAGGGCTCCATATTTCGCTCCGAATTTGTCACTATTACTCTATCTTATGCTCAAAAACTAAAGATTCCATTTAAAAATAGAAATTTAAATTTATAATTTGTCTTGACCATGCAAGCTAAAAAATTAATTATCTAATTTTTAAATGGAATCTTTAATTTTTGAGCATAAGATAGAGTAATAGTAATAAATTCGAAAAGCTGAAAGATTGCATTTAAAAACTAGATAATTACTGAAGTTTAATAAGTTGAATAGTGGTCAACTCTACCAACGAAATTTTGAACATTACAAATTACGGTAGGTACTTTGTTTACGTTAAAAGTACAAGAGTGAATCATGCGTCATAATGGTTTTCAAATTATCATTAAATGTGAAGTTATTGCCCGCCACCTTCAGTGAGAAATAACTTTACATCAAAAATATGCATTTATTTCCCACTCGAGGTGAAGTTATTTTCAATGTAAAGTTATTGCCCGTGAAGTTATTTCCCTGCACCATTTTTTCTCGAAGGATAAAATCAAATAAATAAAACAAGAAAACAGGAGTGAAACTGGGAATGAACTTGAGTCGGCAGATTTCGTCTCAGCAAGTGAAGGCTTTGTAGTCCAGCGTTCGGACTTTACTGCGATCGCAGTAGATCTGCTGCGCTTTTTACTAAATTTTCAAATCTACTGCACCACTGCGCTTTGCTCACAATCTACTGCGATATTTGATTGGATCGCAGCACTGATCATATGTAAAACAAAATGATAACTGAAAATTATGGTTATCTGTTCTACGCCTACCTCAACTACTACATATGACTTTCTGGTGAAATGCTTAACTTAAAATAATTGTTGTCTAGAAAATACTGCAACTCAACCTTACTTATGTATTAACATTAACTGATCTCATATTGTATATGCATATGTATGTATGTACATAGTTCTATGGTATTCACTATATAAACAATTACATACACCAATACAGTAGATACGTTAATTGTCCACTACCTTTGTTAACGTCTTACTGAAGTAAGACTTCTGAGTTATTTATTTCTGCATTTCCCAACACTTTGCCTCAGAACAGTGCAGCGGCCGAAAGGCAATTCTTCAATAATTTAGTATTCAGGACAATTTGGCAATTTTTGGCAGGGCATATTCTCACCGAATTGCTCTGAACTTTTGATTTTATTTTAGTTTTGTTTGTTATTTTATTTATTTTTTTCTCTAAAGACTTGCCAAATTAATGTGCAATTTAAGTTATGTTTATTTACATTTTTTTTTATTAACTGATTTTCAATAAAATGGTGTATTTGACATGAAGTTGTTAATCTACTGCGGAAATTTTTATTTTACTGCAATTTTTTTTTTTTATCTACTGCGAAATGTGGTTTCTGAAGTCCGAACCCTGCTTTGTACTACGGGCATTCTCTCTGTAGACAATATTCTGTACTCAACCAGGACTCAATCTCATTTTTTTAGGATTTGAAATGAACAAAATATGAGAGTTACGTAAGGATGGCGAATGGCTTTAGCTAGCTATGACCAACCAGCCCACTTTTCGATCCGCATGAGCTGGTCAAAAGGAAAGAAACCGCATTTATCGCAGCCAACTTGACTTCGGCTTAAAGACATAAGACTGATTTACTGAGTGCTAGGACGAAGCGTACTTTAATACAAATATATGTACTATCAAAGATTTAACAATTCTTCAAAGCTGCAACAGAACCACTTAGGTGAGGTTGGGTTAGCGGGCTGATGAGAATGGTTGCATCGTCACAGAAACACTTAAGAAGTCGGCTCAGCCTTTTTATCGCACGACTTTTCAATGAAATACAAAAGCAGTCACATGGCAAATTTATAAATTTATTTTTTAATAAAGAAAGCTTTAATATTTGAATTTGTTAATATTTTGGTCTGTGGTCGCCGTGGCCGTGGTGGACTACCACGCATGCTGCCCGGGTTCAATCCCAGCAAAAGCACCTGAAAGTTTTTTCACGGTGCCACCTCTTTCGAATGTCTGACAAGTAATCAAAGAGCATCATTTGTCATGAGAAGCTTCTCAGCTCGCCGTTCGGAGTCGGAAAACAACTGTAGGTCCCTTCCATTTCGTGGAAATAATAACACGCGCACACAAATGGTTGCGAGAAGCTAGGCTTGGTTCTGTATAGGACTGGTGACACCGTATATATTTTTTTTTATATTTTGGGAAATACGGACATGTCGGATTAAGGTTAAGTACGTTATTGCTCATAGATCACAGTATAACCTTACCTATGTACCTATAATTCGTATAAAATCAAAGTCCAACAGTATACACCTATTTTGTCATCCTTAATGATGACTGATTGAACGGTGCTAAAACAAAGTTGACAGCGTGTTGATGACAGTTTTCACGTTCATTTTCAAAATGGCGATGGATAAGTTTAAAACAGAAAATAAGTCTATGAGTTACTTAACTTTTATTCGTGTTTTTATGCTGGATGGAATAAGGCTACAACAGCCTTTGACGTGTCAGTCAACAATGTGGGTGGCTATGGCGTAGTGGTAGTCTTCGTCGCTTGTCACGCTGAAGGTTCACTGTTCGAATCCAGATGTCTCCAAAACATTTATTTCTCACGAAATAAAAATAATTTGATCACTTTCAGAAGTTAATGTCAAAACCTACTGCGAAGGCATAACACTGGTAGTAGGATGTTGGTATGGCTAAAGAAATCGATCGCACAAAGAATAATAAGAAACATGTGGAAAAAACTTCTGTGAATTATAAGCAAGTACAAAACTTTCAATAATATACAGACAGCTAGTATCTGAGTTTCCTATCACTACGCCGATCTGTCTATCTCCTGTCCTTCATATGCTCGCGCTGTATGTGAACATTATTAGTGTATTTGTAACCTCTTTAGCGTGTGTAAATTATAAAAAAAAAAGATTACACACAACGTATACAGCAAGCGCAACTAAATGCAGCAGGGTTTTCTGAATGACGCAGAATTTTGTGGTATCTACAGACCATTTTTTTTTAACTTTATTAAAATGAAAAACGACGTCGAACCTATTAGCGGACAGCCTTACCATCCACTCCTCCGAAGCATCAGCCTGAAACAGAAACCTTTCCTTTTACAATAGAACTGTAACAAGACCACGGTTAATGACGTAAGACATGTAACAGTTTCCCAAGAAGATCCATTGTCAATTCACATACGGCTCATACCTCAGAACCACCGCTTTTCTTTATTGCATACCTACCTTACCTTCCAATTAGTTTTACAAATCAATACATTCAATTGACCTCCATAATAGTGGCTCACAAATCTTCCGGTATACGAATTCCACATACAAACCACACTCATACTCGTATACAGCTGCATCCATCCTTGACAATCAATGTTCTCCGCAAATACATGAATCACTCTGTCAAAAGGAGCCTAAGCCCGCTCCCAAATATGTGCACACACAAAATATATACATATATATTCAAAGCGAAGCCACAGGGACTGTGTATATTTGTGCATTGAAAGAAGAATGCCAATAAATTGGCCAATTTACCGATTGCAAACCGGCAACAACTTCATCTGTTCCCTAAACAGCGCAGTACAGCTACGTATATACCTACTCGTATGTGCCATTCGAAGGATATAATGGGTGAGTTTAGTCTGCAAATATTTTTGGAATTTCCTTAGACAATTCCATTACCGAAAAGGGCCAACAGCCGTTTGGTAATCCATACCAAAGGTGGAGCATGCTAAATCCTTTTTTTGCTATTTCCAATTGCCAGCCTTCTTGGTATACTGTGCAACTTGTTATTCTCAAGAAAAACCTAATCAAAGGTTGCATTTGCAAAAACGTGCAAACGTGGACTGAAGACAGTCAGCGACGAACAAGTCGGTACACGTGTAAATTGATTGGTTGATGAAAATAAGGTTGGATTACGGCTGGTACCATAAGACACAAAAATCCGATGGAAATACTACACTGTAGGTACCTACTGATGGGTAAGAATAGCGAGAATTGATACGCTTCTCAACCTTTTCGAGCACTGTCAAGAACTTTGTTTATCCAACAAAAGAGGTCTGAGACCAAAGATTGTTGAGTATTTCTTTAGAAATCTCTGTAGTGACCATGATTTTCTCGATCTGTAATAAATCAGAAATTAAAAAAATATAAAGATAAAAACATAATTTTTTAAAACAAGCTTTTGAACTAAAAAGTAAAAAAATATGTTTTTTTCCGAGTCTTCAATATATGTGACTATCAATTAAAGCTTGGGGCGCCCCAATGTTTAATTAATAATCACACATTGGTGACTCGGAAAAAAAATTATTTTTTTTACTTTTTAGTTCAAAAGCTTGCTTTAAAAAATTATTTTTGTATCTTTATTTTTATTTTAAATTTTTTTTTACAAATTTACGTCGATACGTATATTAGCTTGGGTGGGTTAGTCGCAATCCACACGTTGACTCATGAGTCGCGTCTCACACGAGTACGAAAGAGAAAAACGATGAGATAGAAAACAAGTTGCCCAGTGAGTCGCGGGCAGAGTTTTCCGAGACTCTTTTTGACGTTTCTCTTTTACTTGTTCGTTATTTTGTTATTCCGCTTCATTTCTTTTCGTTGCGCGTAGAGCGCTTGTTTTGAAAATTACGAAAGAATTTAATTAGACGAACAAAAATTGATGTTTTAAATAATTATGCATATATGAAATACATCCAAATTTGTATAACACCTAGTACATAGCCTCCAAAGCTACTATTTTAGGAAAATGAAAAAATGTATGCAATATTTCTTCATAGAAACTAACAAATACAGAGCTGTAACCATTTTAAAAGCGAAAGAAAAAATAAAAGAGAGCTGTCAAATTACGAAAACAGAAATTATAAGAGTCGTGACTCAAAAGTCAAAGTGTGGATGCAAGCGCCTCACCGAATGACAGATGAAAACAGAAAATAGAAAACAGTCGCGACTCATGAGTCAACGTGTGGATTCCGACTTAGATATGAGAAAGTTTACTCAGAATGTTTAAGATTCTACTCGCCCTTTCATTTGTTACCCATGCCATGGTGGTTGTAAAGAAAAAGGTAACACGCCATCTTGGGGCGCCCACCATATTGAATTTAGAACGACGTCACTTGGCTAGTCTAATTCTGCTTGTCAACCCCTTTAAGTTGATACCCATATTAAGGAGGTCGTGAAGATAACGGTAATCCACCATCTTATGGCGTCCGCTATATTAGATTTACAACGTCATAAAATATACTACATTGTTTGAGATTCTATATTCGTCAAACCTTTCTATTTGATATCCATATCATGCGGGTTGTGAAGAAAAAAGTAATCCGCCACCTTATGGCATCCACCATATTGAATTTAGAATCACGTCACTTAGCTAATCGTATTCTACTTGTCCAATCGTTTCATTTGATACCCATATTTAGGAGGTCGGGAAGGTCGTCCGCCATATTAGATTTACAAGATCATGAAATATACTATATTAAGTTGTCACCGGATACGCAAAATTCAGCATAATCGGATATCTGGAAGTGGGTGTAAAATCGATCCCCAGATTTGGCCTCACAGAAAGTGAAGTTAATATAAAGCTTGTAAAAACAGATTGGCCCGTCTTAAAAATTACAAAAAAAAAAAACTCAGTAAGACCTCTTGAAAGCGTCGCTGACTGTATTAAAAGAGCACAAACTCACAGCAGCTTTGAGCATACAGTATGCTGCAAAAAAAAGTCTTCCCTCGCAAGTCGCAACCAGTGTTGCAGAGGATTGAAACGAATGTGTTTCAGGGAATACAATACTAATAGAATTCTTGTGCCATCTAGAGGAGCCTCACAATGAAAATCAAAAGTGCACCATGAAATGGAACCTCTGTGAATCGGGCCTGCTTTATTAATTTTCTCCCCTTTGACAAGAGTTCGCAGTCAACTGTGTGTTGATGTTGATATGCCTGTTCCGGGCGTTTATTATGACTCTCGGTTTACATTATAGTTTTATTCTAGTCCTGGTGAACAGTGAAATTTGATAAGACAGCAAAAATATCCTTCTCTGTATCTACTACAGAATGATGCAACAGAGGAAAACCTCATTTCAATAGGATTAGGCTACATATATTCGATGGGATTCCACTCAGAATGGAAATAGATATTTGGATGTCCTTTTTTTTGGCTGGCAAAAGGATTTCTCAGTGTCACATGCAGTAAGTAAGAGAAGGTATTGTCCCATTAAGATAGGATTTGTACCGGTACTCGAATGTGTTTTAATGGAAAAGCTATTTTAGTTTTTAGAGCAGAGACGTCTTTATGGAGTTTCTCGGATAGGGAAATTGCAGTTAAGGCTTGCCGACGAAACGTATAAGAAGCTTAAGGTATTTACAGACGTTAGTCAAACTTTACGTCTCCGTTGTGAGATGTTTAAGTCAAGTGAGAAGCCTTCGGGCGTAAACTGGGACATGGTTTAAGTGATTTAAAGACTTTGATGTACGTAACATAACTAGGACAGGTCATAGGGATTCAGGTGTGCAGCTGTCATTAGAATCGATGACTTTTTATGTAGCCGTGTCGGAGGAACCATGAATAAGCAGCTCCATCCGACTCCCAGATCACAGCAGCTGAGGTTATAGCAGTGACAAAGACCGCCCAATTGGTGTCAATGATGACAGTATTGTGAGAGGATGTCACTATTTACACAGAAGCAATAGCTGCTACGCAAAAAACATTTAAGCTTGTAAAGTTTTGCCGCGAAGAGCTGAAGGTTCTCGACATGCAGCACATCGTATGAGCTATGCATGCTTGCCCGGGATCAATCCCAGCAAAACACCTAAAAGTTTTTTCACGGTACCACCTCTTTCGAATGTCTGACAAGCAATCAAAGAGTATCATTTGTCGCGAAGAGCTTCTCAACTCGCCATTTGGAGTCGGCAAAAAACTGTAGGTCCCTTCCATTCCGTGGAAAAAATAACACGCACACACAAATGGTTGCGAGAAGCTAGGCTTGGTTCTAAATAGGACTGCTGACTATATAGCACATTGTAAAACTCTGCTGAGTCCATGGTAAAAGCGGGAAAAAAAATTGATGCAAATAACCACCTGCGAGGCAACAAGAGGACTGTGGCCAGAATAAAACAAAGCGAGAATGAGAAAACTCCTACAAAAAGAAAGGAAATCGTTTTCACTGCTGATAGAGTTGCTAACTGGCCACAACATGATAAAATCTCACATGAAAAAAATACGACTAAATGATGATGATATCTGCAAGGGAAGGGGTGAGAAAGAGGCTCATGAGGACACAGCCAATTGCCTCTGTCACTGCCCTATACTCTGCGAACTGAGAAATAGAATCATTGGCAAATTCTTCTTCGAAAACATCAACGAGCTATCCGATGGATTACCATCGGACCTGTTTGAATTTGCTAGGGCTTCCAGATGGTTGGAACGCGGACACTAACACCACGGGTGGGAACACACTATGGGTATCCTATAGTCTAACCTAACCTATGTAGCCGTATCACTTATGCCACAGTGCTCCTGATCCTGATAACACGGGCTGTCGAAGTGAGTACTAAGGGAGTATTCATACTACCTTCTCAAACACTGTACTCCCGTGCTCCTCTCGTCATGATTGTACTCCCCTATGCACTATTTTTAATTTACAAAACAAGTATGTAGGAATTTGAGTGCCTTTTCTTCAGTAAATAGTTCTTTGCTAAAATACTAACACGATAACTTTTAATGTGTTTAATATGCTGTCACCTTACTTTCACTAAATTAATTAATTTTCCAAATATTAAATCCATAAACAGGGTACTTTTTATATTCCTTATGTTCCAGTCGAGGTTTTTTTTAAATAACTTCAAAATGAAACTAGCTGTTCCTGTCTGGCGTTGCCCGTGCACTAAAACGGTCGCGGTACTCTGTACTAAAAATCTGATCTTTCCTGATTTCCAAATTTCCTGGAAACTTTCCGGGAATTCCCTCCATAGTGTCCTTTCCTGAGCCAATACGAATCTATCAAGCCCAAAATCGTGAAAATCGAACCATCTGTTCTCGAGTTATAAGTGCGCACACGGACGGCAGTCCCTTTTTTACAAATTATAATTTAGTGATCGAATATATGATCCTTGACATATGGAATATGATCTAGATCAGTCGTGCCCAACTTGTATTGCTCCAAGGGCTATTTTGAAAATCCCAACATGTTACGCGGGCAACGCCGAGTTTAAGAAAACCTAATTTGGATTAAGGAAACTACATTCTGTCGTATTAATAAAAACAAGCTATTACTTCGAGTAACATCTCGGGGCAAAGCAAAGGCATTTAGCATTTGCTCGAAATTGGTATGAATAAAACTTAAGTTAACTTGAGCAAGTTCCAAAATTCGAAGTGAGCATTTGCTTGACATTTGATATCATATCGCACAACTGATATTTTTCAAATTATTCAGGAGACACCAGCAAATGTTTTCAACAGAAATAACTTGAATCAATAGTCAAAACAATATTTAGTTTAGGGACATTTTTATGTAATTCATCTTAACAATTAGTATTCAATAGTATTTCGAAAATTATTTTGTCAAAGAATTGAACAACTATAGTTTGCATGAAGCAAAAGTGGAATATATCGACGGTAACCCTTTGCAGTTTTCTATCGTATTCCATTTCATCAGCAACACAAGGAAATTTTAGAAATTCTGCTGCATTTTAATTTCGCAGACTTTTGGTGTTATTTCAGCAATTTTATTTCGAATGTTGTCCTTAAGCTTCAAAGTTATTGATTGATTTGTCGTTGTACACATTTTCCTATAAGGGGGTACTTAAATTTGGAAGAAACCGGAGGAGTCAAATCAGGGAATCGATATCACCACTTTTTGACATCATTCATTCGGCTGGGAAAAATTTGTCGCAAGATTTGCATTGTAGCACGAGCTGTGTGTGATGCACCTTCTTCTTGGAACTGCAAGTTCTGAAGGCCTAATTGATCCAATTGGGACACAAGAAAGTTTTCCAATATGTACCGATAGTGATCACCACTAACTGTTACAGTATTGCCTCTAGCATCCTTAAAGGATATGGCCCAATGATGCCGCCGCGCAGTCCCAAATGGAACACCATGCAGTTCTCTACGAGGGTGAAGTGGTTTTTGGTGTATCAATTGAGGGTTTTCAGTACCCTAATAGCGGCTTTTCTTTTTATTAACAAAACTAGCCAAGTCGAAATGTGCTTCGTCGCTCATAATGATCTTTAGCCAAAAGTTGTGGTCGTCTATACTGAGCAGTCAGACTCGAGCACTCTAATTGTTGCGACGTTAGCTGCTCCACAATCAATTCTTATCGACCACTCTCTACAACTGTCAAATGCCAAAATTTCATCCAAACCGAAAACGACCTGCAACATAAAAAAGCAACCTGTACCTTCATAGTTCCAACCATTAACCATATTATCAAAAACAATTTCTTGAGGCTACAGTCAAAATAAAAAAATTGACTTTTAGAGTTTTATTTTAACAGGCAACTGCTTGATGCTGATGTTTGATTTGTATTGTTTGGTGTAATCCTCTCAAACACAAAATGCTCCCCTGTAAGCGTCTAACATACTCCCATTATAATTTTCAAAATGGCAGCCCTGAATACATGTACTGATTGATATTTTCTGAGGCACAGTAAGGCTGTCGTTTTATTCCAGCAACTTCTTGTGTGCAGGCATCGTTTATTGAGTTCAGAACTTTCTGTCAGGTATAATTCAATTTTGTCATGTCTGATTACTTAAACGTCTTCAGGTCTAACTTTAAGAGAAACTAGGAAGTTTTTGAAAATTCATCAGATATGCAGTATTGAAATTCGATCATGTATCCGCTACAGTGACATTCAAAAGTTTTGAAAAACAAATGTTTTTCTTTTCCAATTCAGTAAATAAACATTTCTGATCCAGATATGCCGCGTGTCGCTGGAAAACACGTGGTGCAACGTGCAATTCGGAAACAGTTATTCCGAACTATTCCAAACATGCACCGGATATGCGCTGTCATGTGACCTCTTCAATCTTGTGCTGGAACAGATAGTGCGCAGCGCAGGTGTAAACACGGAAGGTACTATCTTTCACAAATCTGTCTAGCTACTGGGATACGCGGGCGACATCGACATCATCGGTCGCTCCCAGCGCACCGTGTTAGAGGCTTTTACGGCAATTGAAGAACAGGCGAAATGAGTTGGCCTTTAAGTGAATTAGGACAAAACCAAGTATTTACATGTGGTCAACAAACAAAGAAACATCTGTCCACATCGGGAGTACCACACCGATGAAGAAGAGCTAGCACGCGAAACGAATCGGGTCCCTAAGAAAAGACCTTCTAAAAAACGGAGAGCTGGTTCTTCGCCCGAAGTCGTGCCCTTAAATGAAGAAAAGCGTAAAGAACTGCAAGAAAATCAACGTAAAACGCAATTTCGTTTACCGCCACCAATAAACATCGTCGGGATAACGGAATATAATAAGTTGCATAGCCTCCTTAAAGGAACGATTACATCGAAATTTAAGGTCACATCTTTGAGGAATAATGCGTGGAGGATTAACGTCGACGACTACGATGACTACCGAGCAGTGTCCCAAAAACTTAATGTGGATAAGATTCAGTGGTATACTTTCGAAATCAAGTCAGAAAGGCCACATCGTGTTGTAGCAAGGGGTCTTCACCCCTCATGCACCAAAGAAGAGGTTATGAGCGACCTTCAAGCCAAAGGCTTTAAAATTCTTGATGCCGTTAATATCATCAAGAAGGAAAAGCAACAATCTGAAATAGATACAGACATATTGGTTAGGCGTGGACTTCCACTTTTTATGCTAACATTCGATAAATCTGACAGCATCGACGATATCTACCGAATTAAAACCATATTGAATATCGTGGTCAAAATCGAGCCCATGCGTAGAAATTTAAAAATAATTCCGCAGTGCAAACGTTGCCAAGGATTTAATCATACGCAAACGTACTGCAAAAAAGAACCGCGTTGTGTGAAATGCGCCGGAAATCACCTCTCCCAAGACTGTGGAGTGAACAAACAAGCCTCCGCAATCTGTGCTAATTGTAAGGGAAAGCACCCGGCAAATTATAGAGGCTGTGAAGTAGCTAAGGAGTTGCAAAAACGGAGAGATGCACTCCATAAGCCTCAAAATAAAATAACAAGACCGCTAACTAATGCAAATAGTAAGATCGGTCAGGCGAACGTAGGCAAACAAAAACCACCGGGTTCAGAGCGGAAAGAGTTGGTGACAGGAGAAAAGCCCTCGACTTCTGGCCTTAAGAGAAATGGTAATGAAAAGCCATTAGAAAAGACATCAAGTAATAGCCCTCGGACAGCAGGAGTGCAGACCTACGCCCAGGCTGCAGCATCCGAAAAATCAAAAAACATCGAAATCCCGACGGACCCTGCTTCTCAAGTTTTCTCAATTATTCTCGCGAAACTTGAAGAGCAAAGCAAAATAAATAAAATTATTCTCGATAGGTTGGTTAAGCTCGAGAGTTATTCACGGAAAACGCGTACTTCACCTAGAATATGAATGAAAAAAGAATGTTAAAAATATGTACTTGGAATGCAAACGGACTTTTGCAAAAACTTGACGAATTGGAAATATTCATGCGAGAAAAAGATATTGACATTTGCTTGATTTCTGAAACTCACGTGAAAAAGGAATCGCATTTAAAAATAAAAGGCTATACTGATTACCACGCTTGTCACCCTTCGGGAAAAGCAAGAGGCGGATCTTCCTTGTTTATTAAAGACTACATTGAACAATGCGAAGACCTAAAGATAGAGCTTGAAACTCTGCAACTGTGCACAATCCGAGTTAAAAATAGTCAGCGTACTATTAAAATCTCATCTATCTACTGTCCACCGCGTTCCGCGCTTGAAAAAAGTGATTTTACTAACTTATTTAAATCGCTGAAACCTAATTTCATTATTGGCGGCGATTTTAACGCGAAACATACGTTCTGGGGCTCTAGATACATCTCGCAAAAAGGTAGAATGCTCTATGGGGCAGGTATGGAGTACAGCTGTGATTTCCATTCGACGGGCAAACCGACTTACTGGCCAGCTGATACTTTTAAAATACCTGACCTGATCGATTTCTTCGTGGTGAAAGGAATATCTAACAACCACATAAAAGTTGAAGAAAGCTTTGATCTGTCGTCTGATCATTCCCCAGTTATTTTGACATTGAGCGAAAAACTATTATTTAACCGAGAGCCAGCGAAATTAACCGGCAGAACAACTAACTGGGAAGGCTTTAGGAACGAAATCGAAGTAAATATTGAACTGAGCGTACCGCTTACGACACCCTATGAACTTGAGGTTGAAGTCGATCGCTTCGTTGAGATAGTACAGCTCGCCTCTTGGAATAATACGCATAATCCAAGAAAAACGCCAGACAAATACGGTCTACGATATCCTGCTGAAATAAAGGAATTAATTAGGGAAAAAAGAAAAGCGCGTAAAAGATGGCAACAAAGTCGTGCTCCACAGCATAAAACCCATCTGAATCGTCTCTGCAATTTGTTAAAGAATAGCATTAAGGATTTTAAAAATCGTGCGATAGGCTCTTACCTTGAAAGTTTAACAGCGAAAAAAGATTCCAATTATTCCCTTTGGAAAGCCGTAAAAGGCACCAAAAGGCCCAAAATCCCCGCGCCGCCACTTAAAATAAATCAAAATGAATGGGCAAGGGAAGATAAAGAAAAAGCGGATATTTTTGCCGCCCATTTGGAAGAAACCTTTAAACCGAACGATGGTCAAGTGGTTCATGACAACATCAACCTCACAAGGATGGTAGTTCCACCATCTGACGATTTAACGCGCAGATCTGCAACGCTTAGAGAACTCGAACGTGAGATCGCGAAACTAAAACCTAAGAAAGCTCCTGGTTATGATTTGATTACCGGAGAAATTCTCAAAGCCTTACCTAGAAGAGCATTTATTAAGCTTCTCCATATTATAAATGCTGCACTCAGATTAAAACACGTGCCGAGCCAATGGAAAGTTGCGGAAGTCATTATGGTTTTAAAACCAGGAAAACCGTCATATGAAGTAAAATCATACAGACCAATCTCGCTTCTTCCAGTCGTATCAAAAATTTTCGAGAGGATATTACTAAGGCGTCTCCAACCGGTTATAGAAGAAAATAATCTAATCCCTGACCACCAGTTTGGGTTCAGAAGTAAGCATTCGACAATTGACCAGGTGCATAGAATTACTAACGTAATCGAAAAAGCACTAGAAGAAAAAAAGATATGCTCAGCCGTATTTCTTGACGTCTCGCAAGCCTTTGATAAGGTGTGGCACGATGGCTTGAAATGCAAATTACGACAAGTACTCCCCGTGTACCTATACGAGATTTTGGATTCATATCTCGGAAATAGACTCTTCCGTGTTAGAAATGGAAACGAATACTCAGAGCTCAAAAAAATTTCGGCCGGCGTACCGCAAGGAAGCGTTCTGGGGCCGCTTCTTTATCTGTTATATACTCGTGATATACCGAAAGAAGATGGCACTATGCTTGCTACGTTTGCCGACGACACCGCTATCCTAGCAGTAGGTAAAACAATCGAGGAAACGACTGCCAAACTGCAAAACGCATTAAATAAAGTAAATGAATGGACGAGGGACTGGCGGATCGCCCTTAACGGAACTAAATCTGTTCACGTGAATTTCACTTATAGAAAAATTAATGACTTGCCAATTTTTATAAATTTGGCCCGAATTCCTATTGCAAATGAAGCCAAATACCTGGGAATGACACTTGACGCAAAGCTGAAGTGGAATTCGCACGTGAAAATGAAACGTAAAGAATTAGAAATCAAATATAGAGAAATGTACTGGCTGATCGGGAAACATTCCCACCTCAGTACCGAGAACAAACTGCTTTTATACAAGCAAGTGCTAAAGCCGGTGTGGTCCTACGGTATACAACTTTGGGGTTGTACCAAGAAAACAAATGCCAATATTTTACAGACCTTTCAAAATAAAGTGCTTAGAGAAATTGTCCAAGCACCGTGGTATGCAAGAAACGACGATATCCACAGGGATCTCGGAATTCCGACAATCGAAGCTGAAACTAGAAGCTTCGCGCGAAAACATAGAAACCGACTAATCGGACATGTTAATAATACAGTCCTACTTATTTTGGATGAGAGCAATTTATTGCGCCGACTACAAAGGATAAAACCTTTCGACTTGGCGAGATAAGGATTAACCGCATCTAAATTGCGGAATATGCAGGATCTTTCATTGGAAAGTAACCTGCCAAACGTTTATATTTCGTGATAGAAAAATTGCTTGATAAGTAGTATAACTTAGTTGCAGTATCTAACAAATTTATATCGAAGGGAGGTGTTTTTGGTCAGTAAGAATCTGACACTACTATGAGCACGCGCTTGCTATTCTCATAGTGTCTATGGAAGATTTTCACCTACCCTCGGGGGAAAAAAAAAAAAAAAAAAAAAAAAAAAAAAAATCTGTCCACCGCCTAGGACAAAACGTCACTGTTGGCAACAGTAACTTCGAAGTGGTTAAGGAGTTTGCCTACCTCGGAGTAAATATCAACTCCACAAATGACACCTTCGTGGAGATTCGACGAAGACTTACCCTAGGAAACCGCTGCTACTTCGGTTTGGCAAAACAAATGGGTTCAAAACTCCTAACTCGAAAGACGAAATGCATGCTCTACAAAACATTGATCCTGCCAGTTCTGCTGTATGGAGTCGAGTGTTGGATGATAAGCAGGAAAGCAGAACAGATTTTGAATACTTTCGAGAAAAAAATTCTTCGTCGCATTTACGGTCCCGTATGCGAGGAGGAAGATACAAACGCGAACTCTATGAGCTGTACCAAGATGTGGATGTAGTCCGAAAAAACAAAAAACGTCGACTACACTGGCTCGGCCACATCGAGCGAATGGACAACAATGCTGCAGCAAAGAGGATCTTCGAATCACAGCCCCCAGGTTCGAGACGACAAGGAAGACCCAACCTCCGATTTAAGGACCAAGCTCCCGCGGATGCCGGTGCGCTTGGTCTAAACAACTGGAAGCAGCGTGCCCGGGATCGAAGAGAGTGGAGGGCTGCCGTGCGTCAGGCAGAGACTCTTCACGGGTCGGGAGCCCGTTAAGTAAGTTCGTTAGTTTTAAAAGCTGCCACTTCTTTTATTCATGATATTTTTTCATAGCTCTCTTTTGAAAGCAGTTTTTTCACTTAGATCACTGCAAGAAATGTTTTTCCACTGTGCCAATCCCACCACTTATCTCTGGCAGAAAATTGAAAAATTTCACCATAAATCGCGCAAATCCTTAAAAGTCCTTAACTTTGGCTTAAATTTTTTAGTCCTCTATCCAAACAATGGCACCTACCCGATTACCCTGCACCCCCTTATATGGGAATTGAAAAATATTCCACACGGTATTAAACCTTCACCTACATCAGAATTTATATGCACACGCCAACGCACAGGTGGCGATGGAGGACCTATACCTTCCCTCAACGGTTTTTCTTTTGTTCGAAATTTAATTTCGAAAAAAAATGGTGGCCCCATAACGTTACACAACGTCCTCCTTCTCATTGAATTGCCAATGGTTATACTCGTACGTTGCGTTAACTAAAAAAAAAAACACAGTGGGGCCACCACCATCCACCAGTTAAACGTGAGAGAGAGCGACTTCCGCCACACCATGCCATTTCGTTAGATAAATTAAAATTTATTTCCCGTCACCACCTGGCGGTGTAACACGGAGGTGTGTTTTTTTTCAAACCTTTTGACTCCACACCCACTCCTGCGAAATGATATTCATTGCGCAAAGAATGTGAAAAATAAATAAATCTTCACTGCGTCTACGTCTCCTTCGCCGTCTCTGCAGACTTTTATAAAAGTAGGTGCCAACTGCGAGAAGAACGCATATGGATTTCCATTACACATGTGGTGTGGGGTGGCAATGACAACAACAAAAAAAAGCGGAGGACTCCATTAAAAATATGCGCTCCCTTATGATATCCTTGCACATGAGTGCAACTGACACACATAGTTGCATGACTTACAATATGACGTCTCTCTGCATCGTACCCGGTTAAGTAAAAAAAATGTCATTTTACTTCGAAAGAAAAGGAGAAAACACCACCAACAACTGTCATTGGGGTACGCAAATGCGTTTTAAAAGTGAAAAACTTTCGCAAACAAACTTTCAACCCTCCGGCTTGTTGGTTTACAAGGAAAGGAAGAACTTCGCCCAGCTAAAGGTGCCAGAGATGATGGAGCCACAAAGCGATTGCATAAAAATCTCGGTGAAAAATTGGGAAAATAAGTTTCAGCAACTTAACTCGGGCGTTGTCATGTTAAACATCTTTAAAAGAGTTTGTTTTTTTTTTTTTTTGTTCACCCTTAATGTTTTCCTTTACCACTGTGGGCTTAAAGGTTGTGGGCGACGAAAGTTGATGTTTTCTTTTTCCTCTTTTTTTGATAAAGTTTACGTTGACGATTAGTGCCGCCTTGAAGTGGAGTAAAATTTGTAGTAAGCAGAAGTTTCACAACAAAGTTGTTTGTACTCGTATATGTTCTTTTTACAGCCTTCAGCGGGTAAAATATAAAATAAAAAAGGCAAACAGTCTTTGTTAAGAGAGAAGAGAGAAGTTTCCTGCTAAAAAAGGGAATCACGATTAACCGAGTAAAGGTACAAAACACATTGATTGGCAATTCAAAGGCAAAGTATCTTTCACTAAATTTCACGTTAGCTACACAGCATGCTTTCAGGGTGTTCATATTTAAACGTCAAGCTATAAGGGCATAAAGAGAACATTTTTGTGCAACCTTCATATGTACATGCTTAAAAAATGTTTCAATATAAAATACAATAATAACTAACTATGTATACAGTGAAACCCGGTTAAGAACCACCCTCTTAAGTGCAAAATCCGCATAGCATCCTCGGATTTTTTAAATCTTAACTACATTCCCCGTTTTAGTTAGGTTTCCCTATCGTTCGTCATAATTTACATAAAATATTCCCTATTTAAAATACCCTTTTTAATAAAGCTCTAGAATCGAAACAAAACAAAAGGTAATAAACTTAATCTAGTACATAATGTGGTGAGTTCTAGTACTCTAGTAGGACTTTGACGTTTTCTCTTGGCTGTCACTTATCGATTGTTGGTTTTGAGGATCTTTCGCCTTTTCGCTGACTTGTCCTGTTCGTGGATAGGTACCTTTGAGCAGCTAAGCAGATTCTCGTAACTACATATCGCGGATAAGTACCTTACGACAGTATGCAGTAGTGATCGGACTTCGTTCAAATCCATGTAACGTAGACCGTATGTATGAGCAGCGTTAAAAACATACGAATGCGATTGGAGCTTAAATAAATTTAAACCTGTTCATCCAAAGAAAACAAGCATGTAGTGGACTTCTTAGGTTAGTTTAGGTTAGGAGGGGTGACCCGAGGATCCATTGCGAACCCTTTCAAAGTTTGGAAATTAATCATCTTTTTATTCTTTCTGTAGATGGCGCTACAGTTCAGGGTGAACCAGGGCCTGCTTCTCGCAATCGTTTGTGTGTGCGTGTTATATTGTTGCACGAAATGGAAGCCCATCATGACAAATGATACTCTTGAATGTTTATCAGAACTTCGAAAGAGGTGGCACTACGAAAAAACGTTTGGGTGTTTGCTGGGATTGAACCTGGAGCAGCATGCCTATAGTAGTTCAAAACTACTAACCACTATGACATGGCCATGGTGCTCACTCGATCCTTTTTTTACCAACTAATAAACAAGTTAGTGCTCTTGGTGAATCTTAGATTATCCGACATCTCAGCTCTGCAATATTCTTGGAGGCTGGGGGAAGAGGCAAAGTAGATGTTGGATCAATGCACTCTCTTCTTCGTGTTCGCAGCCTAGCCTACCTATACCCGTACCAAATGGAACACGCGCACCGTGCCTAAGACCGATAGTTCTAGAATTTTTATTAGTAGCAAGGGAGATGTAGAAAGATGTAGAAAATACAGTAGGAATAGCGTATTAGGCGGGAAAAACTAAAAAAAAATTACATCCAGTTAAACAAAAGTTTATCTTTATGACAAAAGTTGAAATTATAGGTACATACGTATGTATGTATTAGTACATTACTTTTATATGTGTAGTTATATGCATGTGTATTTGAACTGGCCACCGAAGGTTTCGGTAGTGATTCTTCTTCACCCCTTACTTCTCCTGATTCAACCGTTGAAGCGCTATCACTAATGAGTTTTTCTAAATTGCGAGGACCGGTTGTAACTAGGTCATCCTCAACAGAAGCATAATCAGGAAACTCCTGTAACTTCAATATTTTCCGATGGGATATCAGAGTCATCAGAAGCCAGCCTTACGGAAACAGTTTTTGATCACGTCTTGCTAAATTTCCTTCCATGATGATGATATGTAGAAAATGGAGCCGAACACTGACAAAAATAACGACCACAAAAACGACACGCCTTATATGGTTTGTTTGCGAAAAAAAAAAAAGAAAACACCCTATAAGAGCGGCGGTGACCGTGGGCCGTATATCCCAACGCACCGAATGTTTTTTTCTGGAAAAAAACATGCAAAAACAAGAAAATACGAATTTTGGCGAAGTATATCGTGTCACTGTGTGAGCGTATTAAGCGGGAAATAGAGCGTATTAACCGGATTTTTTTTCATACGAATTCTAGTCGGAATGAAGGGACCGGAGAAAAAGAGCGTTAAAAGCGGGATAGCGTCTTAAGCGTGAGCGTCTTAAGCGGATTCTACTGTACTTGTTTATGGCATCTACCAGTAAATTTAAGTAACCTGTCGGTCTAACAGACCAATGTGCTGTAATAGGAAGGTTAATGGGGGAGTCGGGTAATGGTATTTTTTCACACATTTTCGGCAATCAATTCCAAATTCTCTTATAGAACGCATTGAAAAAAAAATAGTTTTAAATCCTTGCTTCTTGCCCTTTCAAATGATATGTCACATGAGATATTTTGCAGGATTGTTTTTTTTTTCGAGTTTACATTGCGCCACCCTATATAGTTGTTAGAGAATATTTTTAAGTGATAAGTAGTCTCGAATATATGGACCACCGAAATGTATAATTATGTAAATTTTCTATGTTTCTATTGGATGTAGAACGGTTCTTGATATTGCTATCCTGACAATTATTTTGGAGTTAGAGCGAACTTATAAGGGCTCCTAACCCAAGGAACCACGTCATCTTAATATCACATCGGCGTACACTTTCACTGCCAAGTACTGTAAAGAAAACAGTAATTAAAACGTAAATAACACTTTAATTTTGCAAATTTATCAAAGGAACCCCCGCTTTTTTCATCCTGGACTGTTAGTTGAAGGACAATTTGTTTTTGACGATATATTTCTGATCAGCGAATGTCTACCAAAAAAGAATTTACTAGTTTAAATAAATAAATAATAATTCAAAACCAAATACCTTTTTGCAACCCTTTTCGTCCTTAACTGGTGGCCCTTCTGCATTTAGCATTCCCGTCAACTGCTGCCACAGTCTGACCGATGTTGCTTTGCCTTGTTGGCATTTAGGCAAAATATTCTTGGCCAAATCTGGATGTCTGGCCATAAATTCGGACAGACAATTTTTTTGGATTGTGTTGATTTTGTTGAGATTTGCCCTAATTAAATAATTACATACATATTAGTTTATTTCAAAAACCGCAAAAAATCAATTCTAAAATACTCACATAATTTTTTTTTTGTTCGCACTCGATAGCCAGATTGCTTTCAATTAAAATGACACTCGTTAACGTATGCTGTCATCTCAAATTTCGAAACCGAGTGCGCGATATCGAGAGCGGTAATGCCAAATCGTCACATTTCGATAACGTGTTGTGTTACTCGTTAACGGGTGCGGTAATTTGGCCCCAGAATAATAAAACAAACTGGAACATATTACACAGCTTTTCAGTGCAGACACAGACATTAAGCGCCATTTTATTACAAATAGCCAAACTAATTTTAGGATCACGAAAATGGATCCTGATAAAAAGCAAGATCTCGTATTGTTGTTGTAATGCACACAAATCAATGATTTGATCTGATCCGGGCATAATAAAATGCTTCTAATGAAGAGGTCGTATCGGAGACAAAGACCCATTTTTCAGGGTTTGACAAAATGTCAGCTGGCTTTTTAACCCCAGTGCACTGCGGTTTACAGTTAATGTAGTTTTTTGTTTTGCTATTAAAATCAACAAATTACCAAGCCAGACCAATGCACATTTTTGGCTGTTCTTATTTTGATCGCAAAAAACCAAACAGAAGATAGTATACCGAGCACATTATAGCTACCACTACCGGCAGCGACAGATAAGTAACGATATGAAGATGCTGGGCGTATCTCTTATCCACAAACTTGAGGAAGTCTCTAACTTTTGGAATGACAGCAACTATAAAACTCCAACTCAACAAGTGGTTAATACACGTCGAAGACAGCAAGGGCGTTATGAGATGCCGAGGTCCTGGAACGATTATGGCCGAAGAAGATCCGAAGTCGTGGTTCCTACAGTTTTCAACGAACTTCCTACAAATATTAATAATAATATGTCTAAAGTGCAAGCTATAAACAATGTTCAACAATTATATCTAAGCTCTGCAGTAAATGTAAAATCTATGTCTTTTTAATTTTGTTGCATGTATTTCCTTATAATGTTTCCATGTTAAATCCTACAAATGAACTGTAATATAAGCTCACTTATAATTGAAGTAATGCCATTTTGTAATCAGTCTTCTGCAGTCAAGCCATTAAGACTTAGCAGATTATATATATGTATATATTGTATCAAACATCGAAGCTTGTAAAGTATTGCCGCCTTAAGGTTCTCAGTACGCAGCACAATGTAAAACTCTGCTGGGTCCATGGTCACAGCGGGATATCGGGCAATGAAGCCGCAGACGAACTGGCTAGAAAGGGCTCAGCCCTAGATAGAGAACAAGCAGACGGGACGGTCAAACCACCACTCTGCAACTTTCGGGCCAGAATTGAACAAAAATCAGTCATTGAAGCGAACAATATGTGGAGATCGCTAAACACCTGTGTGATATCGAGAGGACTATGGCCAGAGTATGACAAAACAAGAACTAGAAAACTCCCACAAAAAGATAGAAATTCGTTGTCAATACTGTGTTAACAGGGCATAATACCTTAAGATACCACATGAAACAATTACGATTGAATGATGATGACATATGCAGAGGATGTGGTGACGAAGAGGTACATGAGGATACAATCCATTTCCTCTGTCACTGCCCTAACCTCGTCAACTAAGAAACAGAACCCTAGGTAAATTCTTCTTCGATCATATCGAGGAGCTTTCTGATGGATCACCATCTAATATACTTGAGTTTGCTAAGGCGTCGGGTTGGATGAAAGCATAAACATTGATACCACGGGTAGGACCACACTATGGGTATCACAATGGGTCCACATGGACCTAAGTGTGATGAGGATACACACATCCTCATCAGCCCGAAATCCTAACCTAAACTTGTATTAATTGGATAATTATGATCAATAAATAATAATAATAATAATAATAATAAATCTAAAACTAGATTCCCAGATTCTCTGCCTCTGAATGGCGGTTCAGCTAGCACGTTATAAAACAAAAACCATATTTACATGTCTTGTTAAAAATCATTTTATGAACTGTATGTACATACAAGCTCCAAGTTGCGGACGGGAATCGCTAAGAATACTTGTGCGTTAGTATTACGCAATCAAAATTTTATTTACATTCCACCACTTACCACTTATTTCAGAGGAAGGTCGTAATTGCTTGAATCGATTGGTGTTCTTCCTTGTGCGGTGTTTGCGTTTCTACTTCCATTTCTGTGTACGAACTCAATTAACTTCCTCGAAATAGAGTGCTGCGTTCAGATACGAGTCGTAATAGCTGCCACCATTTTGAGGATATACCAAAAATGTCCATGGATACACCAATGCAATTAGCTTACGGGGACTCACACTGACTTTAGAAAACGTTCGCTAGTGCGGCATGTCAGATAGGCAATTAGTGACCACCACCACCACTAAGGCTCCTTCTCATCCTCATCCTTATTGGCGATTCCAAGGAAGCCTCAATAATGGAGAAATCAAATTAAGGACAATGACGAGGAGTTGCTGCTCTCATGTATGTACCTACCACACAACCAAATAAACAAAGCCAAGTAAACGTAATCCCACCCAAAAATAGCCAATACTGAGTCCCAGCTCCAGTCCACAGGAGAGATCATCCGCATGCCGCATCAACCCCCCCAAGAGCAAAGCACACACTCTCGTGCAATTGAATTAAACTCACTGGGAGCTCAAAAGCAGACGGCGCGCGGCGAGCAGTGGACACCTCCTTCATCGATGCATTGTTTGTTATTCTCTACCACTGGACACTGTTGTCTGTTGTCTAACGTTTCAATGCGGACCTCTTTGGTTTCGCTGGAATACTCGTAGAAAATCAGGAATCCATTTATTAAAATTCCTAGGCAAAGCGACAAATTGCATTGGAACATGAGACACTAGATATATGGACAGAATACGGCTACCTAATCGCTGATGAAGGGGGAAACAAGAGAGGGAAAGGGATATGGAGAATACAAATTTCTAAGCTCTGGAGATTTGCTTTGATGTCCTCATGAAGTATTCAATTTCAATGGCCGGACCTTTGTTACCTAAGGCAAAGGAGAAACTTCCCGATGGATGATGTGATTGAGTTCCAAGCTAAAGAACTCTTTTTCAACGGTACATGGACAAGATGGCTGACTCAAAAGGCAACTTAAAGCTAGTGGGAGTGAAGGTAAAATTAACTGGAATCATAAACCAATGATGCAAAAGGCACGAAAACTTACTACGACGGAAACGGGCGACATACCGGTTATTCAAATCGGCTAAGCCTAAAATTTGTTCAGCAAACCAACTCTCTATTTAAATGAAAAATGGATATAGACGTGAAAAACTTTGATTTTCCAAATATTAGGTACCAGTAAATTTTTAGAGTTGTTGCATACTTCTGTTCGATGGTATGGGCAAACTGCCTTTGGCAAGTTGCAGTTGGTTTTAGACTTTTTGTCGCTCGCCATTGCGTACAAAAAGCATCATTGCTTTGAGACGTTTTCAAAACATCCAAAATGTATTAAATTTTATACACTTAACTTGAAAATTAATAAACATTAATATGCCGCCCATAAGTTTCGCGGCCAAACTATTTTAACCACAATTACACATTTATTGATCTGTGTAGAATTTTACATATGTATAAATATGAAGGTTAGGTTAGGTTGCAACATATCCGCAAGAGCCTTGTGATACCAAGTATATTTAACCCCACTACTCATAAGAACCATTTGGAGCTTTGTATAAACGAAAAAGACATTTGTGCAAACAGCTTCCAGTACATCAAATCAATCAGAAATGTCCACCTGTAGCAACGAACAAGTAGACATATACCCTTTCAATTGGCTGTGTTGATGAGGTATGTATAGGCGAAGCAATTTTACAAATCAAGTCAAAAGCTGTCGATTTGAATGATGTCAGCCCAAACTCTATTAAAATGTTATTTCCTGCATACTTCCCCAAATAACATACATTTTTAATACCATCATTTATAACCACCTCTGTTTTTCCCGATGCTTGGAAAATTGCGAAAATTGTACCTTAGCCCAAATCGTCTTCCCCAAATGGTTCTGGGTATCGACCAATTGCAATTCTGCCTTTTCTAAGCAAAGCATTCGAAACAGAAATAAGCACCCAAATCAAAATGTACTAAATAAAAATTTGATCACAAAATATAAGTCAAGTTTTCGTGCCAAACACAATTGCATCACGACCTTATTAGAAGTATGCGAAGACACACGTGATGGCCTGGATAAAGACATGATGGGAATTGTTGTTTTCCTGCATTTGATTGCATTAATCATTCAATATCAAAAAGCTTAGAATGAAGTTTGCTTTCGATAGGTCCTCATGTAATCTTATGTCATCATACTTGTGTAACCGGTCTCAGTTCATTTCTCATAACAATCAATGTTCACCAAGTCTGCACGTTCCGTCCGGTGTTCCTCAGTTTTCAGTGTTAGGCCCGCTTTTGTTTACGTATTTTATAAACGACATCTCGGAATGCTTTTCAAGCTGTAAACACCATATAATACGCAGATGACGTTCAAGTGTACACAATGTTTCCGAAATTACAAAAAAAAAACATATAAATAGAGATTTGACAAACATATACAATTGGTCAACAATAAATGAGCTTAACCTGAATCCGACAAAGACTAAAGCTATTGTCATAAATAGAAGTCGAACTCAAGGACATTTGTCACCGATATTTCTTAATAATTCACCTGTTGAATATATTGGGAACATTAAACATTTCGGAGTGTACTTCAATCAGAGTTTGATTTGGCATACTCATATAAATAGGGTTGTTTCAAAAGTATTCGGTGCGCTTCTCGGGTTAAGCCCTACATCCAAATTTCTTCCCACACATGTAAAACTAAAGCTAGTGAGATCGTTTATTTTGCCTACTTTTCTATATGGGTGTGGGATTTTTGCTGACATGGATTATGAGTCCAAATGGAAACTTGAAGTAGCATATAATAGTTGTGCAGTATTCATTTTTGGCATAAAAAGCTTTGAACACATATCCGGCTACACAAAACCAATAACGGGTTGTTCTTTAATGGCTTTAATAAATTAAAGGACCTTGTTAGCATTCAATAAGATTATTACGACTAAAGAACCACATTATTTATTTGAGAAAATTAGATTCGCGAGTGCTCAAAGCAAATTATTCTACCCAGACATACATAAGTATCTTGTTACCAGTCGCCAATTTTTTGTTCATGCCATTCGTTTTTGGAATTCTCTACCCGTGTATATTAAGCGTACGAATGACATAGCTGCATTCGCAAAGGAAGTTTTTAAATATTTTGAAGAACACTTTTAATATGTACACTTCAGCCTTTCTGCAAACTTTTCCTTGTACCTTTTTGTCCTTCGTGTCCACTTTCATTACTCATTTTATTCTCATTCTTTAAAAGTTTTCTTTTTTTTCTTGTTAATAGTATTAAATTATGTTTTATAGTTTATATTTTAAATGTCAATATTTTTATTTATTAATATTTGATATAGTCAACTATTGTAAAATAAAATTAAGTTTGTACAACTTCCGAAGTATCTACTGTAGAAAAATTATTAATTCAATAAATCTAAGTCTAAATCTTGATCGATCCAGAACAACGCTTCCGAAATCGCCATAATCTCCACTTGAAACATGCTACAGTGATCAGGGAGGCTAAAGGAGAGATTAAGTTTTAATATATTTGAGAAAACACCTCCTCCTACACCATTATTGGTTTTCGAGTCATCAATTGAGAAGTGTATCGACTTGTCTGTTATAGCTCCCAAGTCATCCCAGAGGGACCGAACTTCTAGTAAACTAAAATGGTTCTCAATAGATTTCTTACATTTACTATGTCTTCTTAAATCCTTTTGAAATGCTTAAGAGTGCCGTTTCTTAATTTGTACAAGAATAGTGTTTTACCGGTACCTATTTATGTACTTTTATGGCGTAGAAAAACTGTTAATTAAATTGTTCGGCAAGAATACTTTCACCAAACATAAGTGTTCCCCAAAGCTTCCTCTGCTTTTAAATGTTTCCCCAATTTGGGGCAAAAAAAACCTCAAACTGGCGGCACAGACTGAGACAGATGTAAAAACTCTTGCGAAACAAAGATCTCTTCTCTGGTAGTTTACTTCTTAAGTCGCGATTACTTGTACTGTTGACCTTAAAAAAATCAATATGCGGCGTCAGCAGTCCTATACAGAACCAAGTCTAACTTCTCGCAGCCATTTGTGTGTGCGTGTTATTTTTTCCACGAAATGGAAGGGACCTACAGTTTTGAGTTGAGTTGGGAAGCTTCTCATGACAAATGATACTCTTTAATTGCTTGTCAGACATTCGAAAGAGGTAGCACCGTGAAAAAAACTTTCAGGTGTTTTTACTGAGATTGAACCCGGACAGCATGCGTAGTAGCCCAACGCACTAACCCCCACGACCACGGCGACCACTGTAGACCTTTGTCCAGTCGCTGACACAGCCTCTGAGTTTGCTCCGGTTGGTCCATATAATAAGCGAATTTTCGGATAAAAAGTAGGTACGTCCAAATCATCCAAATAAGAGTTAGCAGGCCTTAGACGATGGAATCGATAGAAGCAATCTTTAGATATAGCCTAGTTTCCCGCCAATAAACTGTTGTAGGGTTAAAGCTTGCAGAGAAGACAAAGTCAACTGACTGCAGTGACAGTCTCACTCCTTGCAGACTCACCATCACCCTCAGAGCTCACTTATGTAAATTGACCAATTTTGAAATGCAGTCTCGCATGAATTTTCATGTAACTTCCCCACAAATCAGTCTGGTAGATTGAATATTTTCATCTACCTTTGTTCAACCCAACTAAGTAGAGCCCCCCACGTCATGCCAATCAAAATATTATTGCGTTTCTATTCATAGCTGTCCCCCATAGGGATCATATCAACCAAAGAAAATAGAAGAATAAGTAGGAAAAGAAAAACAGATTTTCTATTAAGACAAGAAAATTGCAAAAAAAATAAAATATCAATATGCAATGAATCCATATACGGCCAACAATTCAAAAGCAACAATAATGGAAAGCACATATTATCCCTGGCATTTGGCCCTTTTTCTGTCCCCGTTGCCAGTGCCAGGCCGCCAGCAGGAACGAAAAACATAACAAACCTGCCAACAACTTTTGAACGAAATTTCTATATTTGGGATAAAGGACTTCTTACGCATCCCTAGGGATATGGCCATCGACCGTAAAGTAATGAAGTTCTATTGCCCAGGATATGAAATCAGTAGCAGTAGTGAGGTGCGGGGCAGGGTACAGCAGCAGCAGCACACGCTGCTTAAGGTCAAAGTCTGTGTTGCATGAAACGCAAACACTGTGAAAGAGAAATGGGGGCACGACGACAATAAGGGGAAACAGAGAACACAAAAACTTTCCGTATACTCAGAAAGCGAAACAAATCCTGAATAAGGATAATCATCGTTTAACAGTAGAAAAATAGGGTCGGGAGTGCGAGAAACTTACATTCTTTGTGAATTTTCACGGGGATATTACAATATATTGTTTGTTTTTTTTTAAACAAAATTTCCTTATTTTTTTTTTTACTGGAATTAGGGATACCTTCTTGATTTGTTTACCTGAACCATTTTTTTCCCAGTTTTTTTGTGAGTTCAGCTAAAGTGTGGCTGAATGGAGGTTTTCGACTTTTTAAAGTGTTTTGGGTTTCAAATTTAATTTATTTTTATTTTTAGGGACAAAAAGGACGAGAAGTAAACCAGTAGACATTTCTCAAGAGCTTTTGACTGAAGTCAAACAAGGAAGGAAAAATTTGGTCTACTATTTATCAAACACTTTTCCAGAGGATTCTAGTGACTCTGCTAGAAGTTTGGAAAATTTAGATATCGACTGATATCTTAGGGGCATTGTTTCTTTGAATGCCCTCAATAGTTGTGCTTCTGACGAATAAAATGTTTTTGAAAAAGTAATTATGTTTTGATATTCGTCAACAACCTGATTGTTATGCTAAAACTATGTCTATCAGATGAAGATTTTGCAATGAGTTCAGTGAAACTCCAGAGCACATACTGGTGGATTGTGCGGCATTAACCCAGAAAAGATTGAAGTGCTTGGATAGATACCAAATTACAACACCCAATTCCCTGCTGCAATTTCTCAAGGAAATTGGTCTGGATGAAGTGATAGATAAAGTGACCTATAAAATTCACACCTGCCCTAGGTGTGAGCGAAGCCCTCTCTAACCGATTCCAATAGGAATAATGACCAGAGTGATGTTCCTTCGTCTAGGACTTGTAGAGGGCACAATAAATCTTAAGGTCACGGTACATCTCACCCTTCAATAATAATAATAATAATAATAATGTGGGCAAGTGGTTAGTGCGTCGGACTACTGAGCCAGCGGTATTGGGTTCGAATCCCGCCGCAAACACCTACAAGTTTTTCACAGTGCCCACCTCTTTCGAATGTCTGACAAGCATCAAAGAGTATCATTTGTCACGATTGAGCTTCTCAACTCGCCGTTCGGAGTCGGCAAAAAACTGTAGGTCTCTTCCATTCGTGCAAACATATAACACGCACACACAAATTGTTGCGAGAAGCAGGCCCAGGTTCACCTCGAGCTGTAGCGCCAACTAAGTAAGTAATAATAATAATAACTAATGAGTTTCGACTTTATCGACAAGATAAAAAGGATCTTTAAAAAAAAAAATTATGCGACTGTATCCAACAGTCCCGAGCTATGTGTAAACATCACGCGGACGGGATTTGTAGCTCCACTTCATTGGAAAGAAAATAAGTTGTAACTAGTAAATGTTCGATAAAATTCAAGCCAATCATTTATTTATCTATACGCATTGCATATTATATACTCATCGAATCCACTCCATGAGCAGTAGCCGACGCCAGGAAACGAGCCTGGGACCCCTAAACTCAGCGAGGGACCAGTGTATTTGAGGCGCTCAGCGCCAGAACGGCCTAAAAAAAATTTAACTAAGTACACAGATCGAACCAAAATTTTAAAATTTATTATATATAAAAAAATTTAAACTGTCTATGGAACTGCTTGGTAATTATTAGGGAAAACTTTTTTTGCTCTAAGCGAATTTAAAAAAACAAATTTTTTAAGCAGCTTAGGCCAAATAAAATTTCAGAAATAAAAAAAATGTGTGTGGGTTAGGCCAAAAATGCATCTGAACCTTCAAGCAGAAGAGTTTATTTAAGAAAATTAAAAAATATATATCAAGTTTGCCAGAATATATTCAAATTCTTGTAATAGACAAAACATCCCTGAATAATATAAAATTCCGCTAAAAATATTATTATCGACACATGCTTGTTTTTTTGCAGACAAAATGACCTATCCCACAGTTGATAGCGATTTGAATCTTTTTAATGGATTCCAAAATGGCCTAAGCCACTTTTTTTTTTATTTATCATTTAAAATGGCCTTTCTATTATTAAAGGGGGACCCTATATTAACTTAAGACAAAAAATGTAACTATAATTCGTTTACTATTAAAAGAAAAAAAACTAAAAATATTTTAAAAAAGTGGTTTTCTTTAAACTCATTTTACTCAGTACGAAATTTTTGGGGTTGGGCCGTTTTGGCGCTGAGCGCCTCATTTATAAACTAAAAATCCAAATCACTGCTCTAGAAAATCCTCTTTCTTTTAACACCTCATTTGTTAAGATTGATTGAGTGGGAGAGCTGCAAATGGTGATGATAATTGCAGAACATTGAAATGCAAGGCATTATGATCATGTTAGAGCGCGCACATATACTCACACTCACACGCACACTATTGCAACGATACCCACTGCTGCCCGACTTTGAATGCTTTGCGATGCTTTGAGTAATTGTTTTGAACATTGCTCAGCTTCAGGATAATGCAGGAGGATGTTTTATATCTCAAATGAATTAGGGACAAATTTACTAATTTCACCTACTTTTTTGTTTTTCAATCCGATATGCCATTATTGAGTTAGGGCTGTATAACTATAATTTTCCCTCCCAATATGCAGTATTTTCACTATTTTCTGAAAACCATGCCAACGGACAAAACACATCTACCTATGCAAACTTTCAACATTCTTTTTTTGTCTCTTCTTTACACTTTGCAAAGAAACGAAACAAAAATGTAAACTGTGAAGTGTGCATTTGCTTTATTATCACGTTCCCGGACACATGATTTTCGGTGTTGAACGCTAGAATGACAAACGCATACATATTTCCGGCATTTTGAGACAAATTTTATATTATTCTCTGCGAGTTTTGTATAAATATGAAAACGATTCCGCTGGTCACAGTGAAGTGAAAATTTATCTCTGGCAGGACAAATAATGCCGGAATATGGAAGTATACTGTATTACTCGTCAGGGTATCCCACCTTGTCCTAACATACCTAAAATTGTCATGACCCGCTAATTTCCTCAACCATTGACGACATATGCTGACTTGTCCGCGAACGTTTATCCAACAACTATGTGCATTTATAAATCTCATTGGATTTTTAAATAGGCTTGTATGTTAAGTGTATGTATGTACATATGTGTCATTTTACGCTTGATTCTCAAAGATAGAAATTAGAATTTTTTGGTATATTTTGTTTATGACTGTTATATACGGCCTTAAGCCAACCCTGTAACATTAAAACAAGTGAAGTGTTATAAAATGGCTTCTTTCCTTTTACATCCTTTTTCCGTTTCTGAAGTTGCTGGTGAAAAGCGAGAATGAAGTGCTTCTCCTGACTTCAGTCAAGCCGACCACACGCCTCTCTCTAAGTATCTTATACTTATCCATTGAATTAAATATAGTTGTTTTATTACATTCTTAATTTATTTTATTATTAATGAATAAAGGATAATTAATTTAAAGTCGAAAGTTTTCCTTTTATTAAAGTAAAGAAAAACCTAACATTTGGCGACGAGGAAAAAAAACGTCCACGTGTGTAAGTCAAAGTACGAAACAAAAAAAAAAAAGAAAAAAAAAAATGTCAAGATTAATCGGCTGTGTGGAGCCGTTCGTCAGCGGTGGAAATTTTTTGGCGTATGAAGATCGGGTTCGTCAATTCATTAAAGTCAACGACATCCAAGGAGAAGAAGCCCTTACGCCACTTTTTATCACCATCGCAGGAGCAGAAATTCACGAGCTCCTAATATCGCTAACAGTGCCAGATTTGCCCAGTGCAAAACCATTCGAAGAACTCATATCGCTTCTACGTGCTCATTTTGCTCCTAAGCATAATAAACGAGCAGAGCGATATAAATTTAACAAGCTGAAACAAGAGGAGGGTGAACCTATTAATGAATTTATTGTGCGTCTAAAGGCTCAAGCTCAGTTCTGTAATTTCGGGGATATCATCCCAGAAAAGGCTAAAGAAGACGTCCAAAAGTACAAAATTAAAATGTTAGACGATGTATTGAGTGATCGTTTTATAGTGGGATTAACATGTGAAAGAATCCAACAGGCTTTATTAGGTGAGGATAACCTTACTTTCGAAGAGTACACCACGAAAGCACTTAATATGGAGCTTTCGCAAAAAACAACAAAATCGTTACATTCCCCGCAAAATATACATGCCGTCTTTCAACAAAAGAACAATAAACACGTGCCGTCTAAAGCACACACAAATTCTTTGCCTAACAAGAAATTTAATCGTCATTCGTCAAGTACACACCAGCATCAAACGTCAAGTGGAAGCTACCAAAAAAATCGTCATGTATCACAGCTTTCATCATCGCAGCAGTCTTGTCATCGTTGTGGAAATAGTCATCACCAAGATAACTGCCCAGCTAAGAGAGAAAATTGGGAGTGTTTTACCTGCCACAAAATTGGTCACACGTCCAGAGTCTGCAGGTCCAAAAAGTCGCATGGTCAAAAAGGCGCAGTCAATGTCGTCAGTACAGAGAAAGAAAGAAGTCATCACCCAGAACCAGCAGAGTGTTCTCTGCTTATCAACAATGTAAGAACCGGTTTCGAGATCGATACCGGAGCCTCGGTAACTATTATGTCAGAGATACATTATTATGATTATTTTTCTAATATCAAACTAAAAAAGTCATGTAATAATTTGTGTACTGTTTTAGGTAATAAAATTGAAGAACTAGGCATTATGAGCGTTGCGGTGGAGTTTGGAGGTGGATGTTGGAATTGTGAAATAATTGTTGTCAAAGGAAGTTGGCCGAGAAAACCCTTGTTAGGAAGAGATTTACAGGATGTTTTGTTTCCAAACTGGCGCAAAATGTACTCGGAAAGTTTAACAGGTATGAACAGTGTAAAAAGTGAAGTTGTGTGTCCCATTTTAAAGTCGATTCAAGAAAAATACCCAAACATTGTTGATGACAAGAATAACGATCCAATTAAGGGTTTTACCGCGAATATCGTTTTAGATGGTTGTCAGAAACCAATTTTTCATTGTGCATACAGTGTACCATTCAAATTAAGGGATAGGGTAAAAGCCGAACTCAATCGTCTTGTGGAAGAAAAGATTTTAGAACCTATTAAATTTAGCCGATGGGCTACCCCTATCGTGATAGTTCCAAAAGCTAATGGTGAGTTACGGATTTGCATGGACTGCAAGGTGACTATCAACAAATGTATTTTGATGGAACATTACCCACTACCAAAAATGGATGAAATTTTCGCGGAGTTAGCCGATTGTGAAGTTTTTTGTGTCGTTGATTTAAGAGGAGCTTATCAACAATTGTCAGTCGACCAAAACTGTAAAGAACTTTTAGTGATAAATACTCTTATAGGACTTCTAGTGTATACACGTCTTCCATACGGTGTGTCTAGTGCTCCTTCCATTTTTCAATCCGTCATGGACCGAGTATTGTTGGGACTTAAATCTGTGTTTTGTTACTTAGATGATATTATCATCGGAGGCAAGACAAAAGATGAATGCTACCAAAAATTGCTTTTAGTGTTGTCACGTCTTAATAATCACAATATTAAAATCAACGTCGTAAAGTCCAAGTTTCTAGTTCCGTCTGTTAAATATCTCGGTCATGTGATTTCGGGCAAGGGTATATGCCCAAATCCAGAAAAACTTGAAGCTATTCTTCAAGCTCCGGCGCCAACTAGCCTTAAACAGTTGCAGTCATATCTCGGGTTATTGAATTTTTATTCAAAATATATCCCTAACTTGTCGTCTAAATTACGTCCACTTTACGATCTCCTAGGTAACCAAAAATTTATTTGGAATTCAATTTGTCAAGAAACTTTTGACAAAAGTAAAACATTTTTAACTAATGAAAGTTTATTGGAGCTGTATGACCCCAATAAACCTATTGTGGTAACTACAGACGCATCACCTTATGGGGTGGGTGCAGTGCTTTTGCATGTAGTGAACGGTGCTGAAAAACCTGTGATGTTCGTGTCCAGCACACTTAATGAAGCTGAGCAAAACTATTCCCAGCTTCATCGCGAAGCATTAGCGATAATTTTTGCAGTAAAAAAGTTTCACATTTATATTTATGGACAAAAATTTACCTTATGCACTGACCACCAGGCTTTGCAAGAAATTTTCAGTCCAAAGAAAAATAATTCAGCCGTTTCGGTCTCTAGGCTTCAAAGATGGAGCATAATACTGTCGTCATATACTTATACTATAAAATATCGCAAAGGAAAGTCTTTGGCACCTGCTGATGCCTTATCAAGGTTACCATTAAATAAAAGCACAGAGGTTGAACAAATACCGATAAATCATTTCTCTGAAAGTGAAAGTCCTATGTTAAAAGTATCCGTCATACAACATCACATGGCTCATGACGATGAGCTAACAGAGGTGTATAAAATCTTGCTTGATAAAGAATATAAATATGAGTTTTCATCCAACCTGTTTAAAAAAATACACAATAATTTATCTACAGAGAATAAGTGTTTGTTTTATAGAAATCGTATTATAATTCCTAAATGTTTAAGGAACTCTTGTCTAAAATTGCTTCACGAAAACCATTGTGGTATTAATCGAATGAAAATGATAGCTCGTTCATATGTGTGGTGGCCTCTAATTGACCAAGACATTGATGCATGTGTGAAAAGCTGTCAGAGTTGCACTTTAACTGGAAATGTTAAGAAAGAAATTGTCACTACGAAATGGCCTGAAACACATTTTCCTTTTGAGCGAGTTCATATCGATTTTTTTTATTTTCAAGGCAAAAGTTTCCTTATTATTGTCGATGCTCACAGTAAATTTAAAGACATACATTTAATGAGTTCAACAGACGTTTCGAATACACTAAATGCACTTAATAAAACGTTTCGAATTTTTGGATATCCTAAACAACTTGTTTCCGATAACGGTCCACCGTTCAACTCATTTCAGTTTAAATCGTTTTTCAAAAACAAAGATATAGAAGTTTTAAAATCACCAATATACCACCCACAGTCAAATGGGTTAGCCGAGCGTGGAGTTCAGTCTGTCAAAAATGTTTTGGTTAAATTCTGTTTGGATAAAAATAACACAAATTCACTGCAAAATAAGATTGAACAATTTTTATACAATGATAGAAATATGCCGTCCACATCCACTTCTAAAAGTCCATCGGAAATGCTCTTTTCATATAAACCTAGGTCTAGCTTAGATATTGTAAATAATAAATTTAAAGAAAATTTTGATTGTAGCAACAAATTTTGCGAATATAAAAATTCTTTTCCACCAAAAACACCAAAACAAATTGCAATTGTTAAAAATAATTTTAAAAAAGGTGATTTAATTTGGTATCAAAATCCACATAAACATTTTGTACGCTGGATACCAGCCCAGATTATGGAAGTTTTAAGTAACTTAAGATATTTGATTAAAGCAAACGGTTTGATAAAATATGTACATCAAAACCAAATTAAATGTTCAACTTCAAAAAATAAAATTTTTTTATCAGACATTAATGTGAAAGAATTAGATAAAAGCAACGATGAATTAACATGTAATAAAAATGAAAATAAATCCTTTGAAAATTGTAACAAAAATCTCGTAAAGAAAGAAAAGGAAGATATTAAAAGTCCTTCTGAGACAAAAAGTAAAGATGAAATAATATTACGAAGATCTAATAGAGAAAGAAAAGTTGTTAAAAGATATATATCTGAATTTAAAACTAGTAGAAAGAAAAAATATTAAATTGATATTTTTGTTTTTTTGTAAAGGTAATGAAAAGAAAGAAGTTATTTTTTTTAAGAAGGGGAGAGTTGTTATATACGGCCTTAAGCCAACCCTGTAACATTAAAACAAGTGAAGTGTTATAAAATGGCTTCTTTCCTTTTACATCCTTTTTCCGTTTCTGAAGTTGCTGGTGAAAAGCGAGAATGAAGTGCTTCTCCTGACTTCAGTCAAGCCGACCACACGCCTCTCTCTAAGTATCTTATACTTATCCATTGAATTAAATATAGTTGTTTTATTACATTCTTAATTTATTTTATTATTAATGAATAAAGGATAATTAATTTAAAGTCGAAAGTTTTCCTTTTATTAAAGTAAAGAAAAACCTAACAATGACATAAAAATGAATTCCTTTATAAAATAAAATGAATACCACATGTCTATTGTGTTTCTTTTTTAAGGAACGTCAATTTATTTTTTCCTTCCATAACCAGACACCTCTCATAACCGTACAAATTTCTCGGTACCGTCAGTGTCCGAGTTACGAGAGAGTTCACTGTCTATAAAAGTTGACCAGGAACATAAGCAATCACTATGTCAATATTTTATCGCGCTGCTATGAAATTTGAGTTACAAATTTCGTAACCGTTCGGTATTCCGTCCCCGAAATCGTGGAATTACTCCACTAGAAATCTTGCCAACGCGCGCTTGGATGTTCACACATCAAAAATAAAACAGAGCCATTGAAGAAAATCACGTTCAACACATTCACGCTTTCCTAACCCCGTATAATGACCCAATTCTCTATTCTCACTTAGCTTATCCTTTCATTATCCCATCACATTGTGTCTATGATTTCAAGAGTGTGAAATTGAAACGGAAGTACCTTTAACTAAAAGCCTCTGCATTGAAATTAAAATCTATTCACACCCTCATCGGTGAAAAAAAATCTCGTCCTTATTTCCTGCCTCGATGTGCCTTTTCAGCATCTCATTGAATTTAAAAAAAAAATAATACAGGACAACAACACCACCATACAGAGTAGTATTTCCTTTTTTTTTAGTCTTGCGCTGTTTGTTCTCTTTCATTCTTTTCGTCCTTTCGAGTAGATGTAGAGAAACAAAATGACACAAAAGTGTCCCCATGTCTGGCTGAAGTGTTGTCTGCATACTCATAGAGTATTCGAACGGCGCCATTAGGACCACTCAAGGATAAATCAAATTCAAACCGGAACTAAATTGATTACACACAAAGTGTATGTACCTAGACCTACTCCCGGTTTTGTGTTGTCATAACTAAAGACGGAATTGTTCCATAAGAAAGAGAGTGAAACAAAATATTTACTGAAGAGTGATACCTAGGATGAATGTTAATGTTGTGAGTTGTTAAGGATACATGGGATAAAGTACTCCCCCATCTAAAAAAAAAGGGACCACAGAGAAGTTCTGCATTGTCAGCAGCATGATAATTATGACGCAAATAGCCGCAGGATAATAGAACAACGACAAAAAAAATCAACAAATGCGAAACAGCGACCCTCTCTTCAGCTAATGCACTCGCGCGGTTGGTGGTGCGATAGGGGTGGGGGGGGGGGGGGGTGGTTATGTAGAGACTACAATGCCATTTCTATAAATGGATTTCATGTTTTAAGTTTGCCCCCAAGGCTTTCGGTGGAACTTTGAATACAGTTCGTCGAGGAAATTACATTATTTCAGCTGACTGAAACTGTGCTAATGGCTCTGACATAGATACCCTGATAGACTGGAAAACTATCAGAAAATTTTGGAACTGTTGTAACGGCTCCTTAGGGGATATGAACAAAGTGCTAAAAACTCAGACCTCAGAGGCGTCCTAGAACAAAGTTGATGCGCTAATAAAGAGGACACTTTTACTATAGCAAATGTCGAACGTTTGACTGTTTTGCCAATTTGTGTTTCCTTTCCGTCTAACATTTGACGTTTCTCTGTTTGACAGCAGAACGAATTTCGACTATTTAAAAGTGTCAAACCATTTGACAGCATTTATCTGTTTGACATTTCAAAATGAATATCTCAAGTACCTACAATACTGTGCAAAAACACTGACATTTTTTCTTACATAATTTATATGAGCACCAATAAGCTCAGTAGAGTAACTATTTAATATAGAAAGGATAAAGGATTCCCTTTTTTATAATTTTTCATTCATCGTGAAACCACACTTTAATAATAGCTGAAATCAGCCTGTACACTGAGCCTCGCTTTTATAATGGCCCATAGATTTTCAATTGGATTGTGGTCAGGGGAGTTGCCCGGTCACTCCAGCACCTTAATAATTTTTTTGGTAAAGATTTGTTTAATTTTTTTTTTGAAATGCGGCATGGCCTTGTTGAAAAACTGCCTTTAGTCGGGAATTGTCTTCGCATGGTGACCAAGAGCATATGGCTCAAAACGTCTGCGTATTTGAACCTATTCATCATTCCTTCTGTTGGCAATTAAACATTACTTTTGGTGAGTTTAATGTGACCAGGTCGGAGCTCTTCGTTGTCATCTCTTCTCACAACACTTACCCGGAAGCTCTGAACTTCAAAGTGTCTGTCATCTGAAAAAAAATATTTTTTTCCAGTCATCCGCTGACCAGTATTTGTATTTTTTGGCCCATTGCAGTTTTCTTCTTTCTTCTTTCCTCATTATAGTCTTGGTAAGAAGTTGTTTTTTCAGAGGTCTTGTTGATTTGCGACCCACTGCCAGAAGACGCCTTCGAACATTTGATGAATCCAATACCACACCAGCTGGTTCTGGGTAGAAATAAGAACCGCCAAAATCCGACAAACCTTGTTGAATTACACCATATGTTCAATGTGTGAATGAACAACAGCATAATTTTACTACTATTATTTGGTTGTACCACATGAAATGTTCGATTTAGGAGCAAACATTTAAAAGCCAATAATAATTTTTTATACTTTTTTCTTTAATTAAAATAATATAAGGCATTGGCATCTACAACGCTCTTCCGACGTCAAATGTCAAGTATTTTTTTAAAAATTTCTGAATTTTTAACGCAATGCTATCTTCAAATGATTTAATGGGCTTTTGCTTGGCATCGGAAGACTCCCTGGTGGCTAAATGACTTCAAGCTGACTAAAACAGTACCGTGGATGGAGGCGTGAAAAGATTTTGGTTATATCTTGGCTCCAGCGCCACCTAGCGGGTGGGTTTGCATATGTGCTTCCCAAGGTCTCAGACTATCTCTCGGCCAAATCCCATCAAAATTGGTTCAGCGGTTTAGGCGTAAAAGTATTTTGTTAATAACTTGACTCCAACGCCACCCTATGTCCTTCGTCAGGTCCACGACTATCTCCGTACCAAATTAAATTACAATTGGTTCGGTGGTTTAGGCGTGAAAAGGTTTTGTTAATAACTTGACTCCAGCGCCACCTAGCGAGTGGTTTTTCCATCTATGTCCTTCCCAAGGTCCCAGACTATCTATCTGCCAAATTCCATTAAAATTGGTTTAGCGGCTTAGGCGTGAAAAGGTTTTGTTAATAATTTGACTCCAGCGCCACCTATCGGGCGGCTTTTTCACCTTTATTCTTCTCCGGGTCCCAGACTATCTCTCTGCCAAATTACATAACACTAGTGGACCAGTGCGAGAAATCTCGCATGTAGAAACCTTACAACCGTTTACGGATTACGAATGACAAAAAAGAGAACGTAGGTATAGGTAATAATGTTTTTTCGTAGTAACTTTGCTCATATACACTTTTTCCAAACTTTTTTATACTGATGAACAAAGTTCAGTTGATAAGCTTTCGATCAGTGTAAGAATCATTGAAATCGATGCAGAAATAAACTCTCAGGAGGAATCACAAGTTCTTGCGCTAGCGATTTAAATATAATGATGATGATGATGATGATGATGATGATGATGATGATGATGATGATGATGATGATGATGATGATGATATTTGGTTCAGCGGTTGAGGCGTGAAAAGGTAATAGACAGACAGACAGAGTTACTTTCGCATTTATAACATTAGAGTGAAGTGTGATTAATACTATGTCTGAAAACTGAAATATACAAACATAACGTAAACACTTGGATTTATTTATTTGATTTTGTTTTGGAACTAGGGCTTCTCTGGTAGCAGTATAGGAAGGCCTGCTTTTACTTATAACGGGTAACCAATGAAATGAGTACTTCCCTGGAAGGCCTATTATATGAAGGCCTGCCATTACAACTTCCTGGTAACCATTGAAGGAAGGCATGCAAAGGGAAGCGAAATGGCAAGCACTTGCTCCCTATGACATTGCAATGTTAAAATAAGACCTGAAGTAATGCCAAAAGGAAGCGATGATCAGCTTAGTAAGGCCAGAAAGAATCACTGGGGTAATGTGTAAAATTCCCTACTGGGATAGTTCTAAGCGCAACTATTCGATTTTTGCACTCTCACACTCACACTCCGAATCTCCTTGTGTGTATCTGCTTTTATGTGATGATGTTGCTTTGTTTTTATAGAAGGTTTGAAAAATTGCTTTAAGGACAATTCTACGCATCAGATGGCATCTGCGTATGCGTGTAGTTTTCCAAGTTTCAGCTGTTTGCACTTAACCCTTCTGTTACCTTAAAATAAATAACACTTATTACCTTTCGGGTCATAAAATGACCCCTTTGCTTTAAATACATTAAAGAAGAAATATACATACTTTATGTACAAATAAATCTACTTCTGGCCTCTGCTGGTTACAAAAAGTCGTTACCTTGATAGTATGGCTATATTGTGGACATACTGACATATAGCAGAAAAAGCAGGTGTTAAATGTCTTTCGGTCAGTTTTCGGTGGACAAAAGATGCAGCGCTTTCGCTCGGAAGTTTTTCTTTGGTGGCTTTGACTTTGATGTTCCAGTTTCTTCATTCAGAAGATGCTGCCTTAGGTAGACGACACCGTCAATAAATACATTTTCGACAAGACTTTTACCGAATTCTTGCAGAAACAAGTGACGGTTATGGAATTTTTTTTATTGCGGATGAACCTCAGTCCATAAGACATATGCGCTCAAGGCCAGAGCGTATCAATGAAATTAGGTACTAAAATTCACTGGCCAACGATTTGCTTGACGTTTTCAAATGTATGCTCTTACCAATTGGTCAAGCATAACAACCCATTAGCTCCATTGCCAACTTATGGGTTGTAAAAAAAATTATCTGTAGTTGCGTTCCTTCCACGATAAGTGCATTTCATGAAACTTTCTCAAGGTAAACTTGCAAGTTCAAACGAAACCCATTCGATGCATTACCTGCAACCCATGCTTTGATCCTATATTTTCTGGGCTTTCTTGGCATATGCACTTTGAATGGGCACCTACCTCTAGAATCAATTGCTCGTCGACGGTAATATTTTCATATGGAACGTATAAGAACTGCAGATTTACGACCCATTTTTCATACAAGTCCCGAATAGGCGCAAGCTTATCTCCACGAACTTGGGATCTTCGATTTTCGCTCTCATCAAATGCAATTCTTACAATTTCGTCGTATGAAAGGAAAGGGAATAATGATTTTTATTTTTATATAAGAATCAAATGCCTAAGCAAGCATCAAATTCGATTGTATCCATTTCATGAAAATCAATTTTACCCAGCCCTTTTTCTTCTATATTAGTCAATCGAATTATTGAATGTATCGGCCAGAACCGAGTTACGCTGAACAGCAAACTGAGTGACCCCCATGCGCGACGTTATAATATTTTCGGCTGGCGCTCGCGACAACAAGCTTTGAAGTTTGAACCGGTGCGGTGCACCATATCAAATCTTAATCATTACTCAGATATTGGTCATTGGAAATGCCAATTGCTACAGCATCAATAGCTTGCTTTTATTTTTTTTACACACTAAACTGGTATGATTACGCTCAACAAAAAGAATGGTGCCTCATACAGTCAAAAACACTAACAGTTCACTGATTTTAAGTTACTTACTTACTTAGTTGGCGCTACAGCTCGAGGTGAACCGGGGCCTGCTTCTCGCAACCATTTGTGTGTGCGTGTTATATTTTTGCACGAATGGAAGGGACCTACAGTTTTTTGCCGACTCCGAACGGCGAGTTGAGAAGCTTAATCGTGACAAATGATACTCTTGGATGCTTGTCAGGCATTCGAAAGAGGGGGTACCGTGAAAAAACTCTTTTAGGTGTTAGACCCGGTCAGGAGTTGAACCTGGGCAGCATTGCGTGCTAGTCCAACGCACTAACCACCACGGCCACGGCGACCACGATTTTAAGTTAAATCACATATAAAATGTTCAGGGGTCATATGATGACCCGTAAGGTAATGCGTGCGTATACCTACCGGGAGGGTCTCAACATAGCACTTACAGGATAAACAATTATTTTTCCTTAAAATATGCACGAATTCATGCACTAAATAAAGAGAAAAAAAATTTAAAAAAATTATAACCACCTGTTTTTCTACTTAAAAGTCATTTTGGGTCACAAAAAGACCCTAAGGTAATAGAAGGGTTAAATTTGATTGTGATGAATGGTAAATACCATACAATTTAAATATGAAAATAATATTATACAAAGCTCCAAATGTGTAGTACTTTTGGCAGCACTGGATACGACCCAGTATTTTAGTTTCCCTGTTTCCCATTCAATACAAGGCGCGTTTTTTTTTTTCAAATCTTATATAGATTTCAAAAAAGCTTTCCATACAAAAATAAGACTGGATAATTATCCAGGCTAAGGTTTTGTTGTATTTTACATTGAAAACATGTTGCGGAAACATGTTTAGCCTATATAGATTTGAAAAAAACACGCCTACAGTCACTCAAAATCAGATTCATTTTCATTTACCTACAGTGGTGGAATGGGTTTTTTTTTTTTTAAATAGAAACAACAAACCGTTTGAATATAAATCAAAACCGAAACCAAATGCAAAAAATAAGCAGAACCACCCCTCTACCGCTACTTTAAATCTGATTAATCACAATTTTAATTCCATTGCGAGCGAAATTATAGCTCCAGCTAGACGAACCAAGCGGAATAGGGCATTTGGCGGACTAACGATTGTGGTCCTACTACCACTTGCCACTGTGGAGTGCGTTCAACACGCTCGTTTGAGTTTGTTTAATGTTTTGGAAAATATTTATTCCAAAAAAATTGTTGGCGGTTTGGCGTTGGCGTCAGGATTTTCCTCGTTGTTTTATGTTCATCCACTCAACCCACAGAGTTTGGTCTGTTTTTTGTTTTTTGTTTTTTTTATCAACATTTTTAAAGTCAGAGTCTTCATCCATGATCATGCAGGCAGAATGTGGTTCCACCCCATAAATACGAAGACACAGGCGGGCAGGGGTATGACCTCGATTTTCTTTTTCTTTTTCCCTTTTTCCGCTTTCTTGCGTAAAGAAACTATGAAACTTTTTGTTGTCCCGTTCGAGACATTACGCGCAAAATGCACTCATTTATCATAACCAAAAAAAAAGTATCTAAAGATAGGGGCGACTGTCATAAGACACAAACAAAAAACTAGAAGATAAAAAAAAACGTCCTTTTGACGCTCTCTAAATGGGTATACGTTGTAGTTGTATTGTCCCCCCCTCCTTGTGTGAGAAAATATTGCAAAGTTTTCAAACATAATAATTTATGGATGCCCAATCGAAGGGGTGTTCTGCCAACATACATATTTCATCGTATTTTATTTTTTTGGGCTATTCCTTAGAATGGATCTGCAGTTTTAAGGATTTATTACCACCTCGAGGCTTTTGACGATGAGCAATACATGGATTCATTTTAATTACGATAGCTTCCGGGTGGCAATGACGCCTTTGTGTCGGGGTGATGATTTGATTTTAATTAAATCGAAAACTACTGTCCACTTAGTTTGATGAAAAATAAAAGAATTGGGAAAACTGGACGCAAGGATTTGGCAGTTGGGTGATAAATTGATCGACGTGCAGTGGGATGGGGGGGTAAATTTACAATTTAATTAATTTATGAAAATAGAAAATGGACGTTTTGACATAATGTATGGATATTGTATCATTTTTATCATTTTCACTCAAGATGACTTAAAGAATAAAACAACTCAGCAAAGATAGCAACCGATTGAAAGCAGGTATGTACTGAAAATAAGGTAATAGGCCAACAGTCTATTAAACTGTAGATACCAAATTTCTCCAGGCAAACGAAGACAATTCGGCTGCAGATGCTCCTAAGTCTTTCACGTTCTTAACTTGAGCATGGCTGTCGGCCATAGTTCGGTCCATGGTATTTGGGGATTGCACATCAAGGCTGTCTTTAGAGAGCCATGCCAATGCTCGATCATTCCGTTCGATGCCGGGTGGTATGGTGAAATTCGAATCCTATGTGCTCCAATGGGAGCCGAAAGCGACTTGAATAGCGAGTAGACTCAAACTGAGTCCTTTGGTCTGTGGTTATGTACTTCGGTGCACCGAATCGGACTATCTATGATGAGTAGAAGCTTGTTGCCACAAAAATGGCGGGATCTTAAGCTTTGCTATTTGCAAAACAACGAACAGTTCTCTAAACTGATTCTGTATCTCCAATTGCCAATTTTCTAATTGACCTAAAAATACGTCGTTTATCAATTTCAAATCGACAAGTGGAAACATAGCATTCCAATTGTTTTGCGCAGTGTGGACGGTTTTTGAACCTAATAGGTAAGATAAGAGTTTATTTTGCCGGGGTATAGCTTATGATTTTAATAGGTATAAGTGGTTAGGGCGAGCACATCATTGTAGTGCTGAGAAGAGGAAGCTGATCAACGATCTCCGGAATAAAAGTATATGTTCGAGAAATTACTGAAATTGTTGGATGTTCCAAAAAAAAAGGTGAAAAAAGTCTAAGGAAGAAACTTGCGAGCGAAATCCTAAAATGTCGGCCTCTCCAAAAAAAAAAAAAGGATATTGCGCTATTCGAAAGTGGAACGTTTTGCTTCACCCAGCGCCAGCGCATTGAAAAAAGAGTTAAGCCTGGACGTCAACACCTCTACTTTACGCAGGATGCTTATGCCAATACGGCGTATTCAATTAAATACACCCATTTCCGGGGGGCTGCATTATAATATGATGGTTTTTTTCCTACCAAGAACATATAGTTTTTCATGTGTAAAGGTATTTTAGCACGAAGAAAAAATTGTCTATCAAATGCTCTCAGTCTGACAACGTCTGGCAATGAATTTGTTGATTTTTTGTAAACAGTCATCTAACAATCGTGTGAACTGACAATTTTTCATCTGACAATATTGTCAGAACATTGTCAGGCCAACAGCCTAAATTATCAGGAATTGGGACAAAACCTGGCAACCGTGTGAGCTGGCAATTTAACGTTGTAAGGTAGTTTGTCATTGTCAGCTTATTTGCAACTAATTGTCAGCACATTTGTAGACCTGCCAATATTGTCAAATCTGGCAATCGTCTGAACATAGCTTAAGTTTTGTATAAGTTTTTGAACTGACCGTTTATTTTTATACTATTAACATTCTAACCAAATAATATGAAACTATAGCTTATCAGGAAAACAAAGTTCTTAGTTTTTCTGCATTTTCAAATATACCAATGGCTGTCTCTATTATTTTGAACATGCCTGTACGATGTTCATATAAGGGTTTTATATTTATTTATATCTATATTTATATTTATATATTGACTCTAAATTGCTGTCGAAATTTAAAAAATATAAAGAGTCATAAGTGCTTCCCGCTAAATCTCAGAATGCCAGTCCAAGTTTAAAAAAAAAAACTGCAGACAGGCTGCGCAAATTCGAACACACGTTCCTCTGAACTCCTGTTTGGTATACTATTGAAGTCATTCAGTCAATTGAATATTATGTACCCCGGGAGTGTAATTGAAAAATCCCACCCGCCTAAAAGTGGTTTTGCATGACAAATTCCATTCGAGTTGTCCATTAACACCAACTTTCGATTCAATAAGTCAAGCGATCACGGGCTAGGTCCTGAGTCCACTGCTAGACGCCCATAAAATGTTTCATTTGCTTTCACTTTACAGTTCTTTTATTCCGATTAAAAAGAAAAAAAGCTGATGAAAAAACCTCCAGACTTAAACATGTTGGCTGCTATACGAGGGAGCACTGGGATATCCCCAAATGACCACATTTATCATCATAAACCACTTTGCATTCAGCGTTTTATCCACCAGCGTATTACCATCCGCCGCCAACGCGCCGCTCTTATGGAAAATTATGTGTTCCCCAAAAAGATTTATGCATTTGGCAGCATTGGCAGTGTGGGTAGGGGATTTATTTTTTTTTTAGCTTGCTACGTCCGAAAATTTCTTTCTTCCTTCATTCCTCCCTAAGCTGGCTGCTGAGATATTATTTAGCCCGCAGATACAGTAGCAGTAGTAGCACATGCCTTGATTTTCAATTGTAGATAACCAAGTCGAGAGACTATTATATGGACGCACTATGTACGAGTATATGTAGGCCATGGAGTTTGATGTTGCCCAACCGCAACACAACTCCGACAGTAGTGGTTGGCGAAAGCTAAAGTCGCACATAAATTTCCATTTGCATAAGAATGGATGGTGGTTGTTAATGGCAACCAAATACGACAGCGAAGGCCAAGAAATCATCGCCAAGGGAGTGATATCTGGACGAGATGGTGTAGAGTTGAGGAAACAGGATAAATGGTATATTAGCGCTTACATTGAACACATATATCCTGTAAAGGAATGCTAGGCCTCGCCAAGCTAATGTTAAGTGAAATATTCGAGAATCTAACAGTTTTTTTCATATATATTTTTATATGTCAAATAGGCGCCTAGGGTTCAATCAGAAAAGCTATTACCCTGACAGCTGTCAGTTATTTATTAATGAATGATTCCAAAAGAATAACAAGAGAATATCTTTTTCTTTAGGAAAAAGGCCAAAAAATGCTACATCACCGAACATTTATTATACCTAGCAGGGATAACTTTGAAGTTGTAAAGGACTTTGTCTACCTCGCCTCTGCTATGGAATCAAAAAATGACATCTCGCCGGAGATCAATTGTCGGATTACTCTTGCCAACCGCTGTTTCTTTCGGCTAAGAAGGCAATTGAGTTGTAAAGTCCTTTCCCAATCGAATAAGGAGACTCTATATAAGACCCTTATCATCCCAGTCGTGCTATATAGAGCTGAAGTATGGACTGTATCGAAAGCGGATGAAGATGTCCTTGGTTGCTTCGAGAGAAAAATCGTCCGTAAGATATTTGGTTTTGGAGGGAAAGATTCAACCACGAACTGTACTAGCTGTACAGCGACATCGACTTGGTCAAAAAACTGCACATTGGGCGTTTAAGATGGCTAGGACGTGTGCATAGAGCATGTGGACATCAACGCTCCGGCTCGGAGAATATTCGATTCTAACCCGGAGGGTCAACGCAGCAGAGGACGACCTCGGCTAAGGTGGCGCGCACAAGTAGAACAAGACCTCAATCAACTTGGAGTGCGCAACTGGAGGCAGTTAGCTAAGGACAAGGGCAACTGGAAGTGGTTGTCGGTTGAGGCCTTGGTCCACCCAAGACTGTAGCGCCACTTAAGTAAGTAAGTAGGGACAAAAATACTGTTACACCCATTTCCTTCATAACTTTAAAACAACCGAATATTTTTCTTTGATTTTTTTTTTCTTTAAGTTTTAATACAAAAAACGCAAGTTCATTCATAATGGCCGCCTTTTGATTTAATACATTCTTTAAGTCGCATGGGCCACACGTCGCACAGTGGAGCAGAATGCCCTAAAATTTGGAATCAAATCAGCCATTACAGCTAAGAATCTGAAATTTTTCAAGATAGCTTCTGAGACCAGTCCCAAAATAGCTTCAAGCCCGCCCACCCAACATGCCGACTAAAAGCCTACTTTTCCAAAATGTGCTTATTTTTCAATATTAAAAACTTAAAGAAGACTTACCTTCCCCACCAACTTTTACGCCCCCTTTGGAAATTTTTCAGGAGCACACATTCCATTCTAATCACATTATATTGGTGTCGTGATAGTTTCGCTGCGACTAATACTGCCAAAGCATCTTTTCCAGTCATACAACTTTTCTTCTACGACTTTTTAAATGCTTTTCTGTATTTTTCAGCTCTATTGGGGCTTACGGTTGCGTCTTTTTTTTTGTTCATAATCTACACACGCTAAAGGGGATATGAATTTTAAGAGTTTGGAGGCTCATTTGCATTTTTTAATAATGTGGATATTACTTGATCGAAAAAAAAAAATTTGATATTTTCAATTTAGTAATTTGAATTAATGCGTCGATGGCTGCACGCATCTCGTCCACCGGAAAATAGCTTATAGTCTAGTGGATTCAAATTAGGACTTGCAGACGGACTAGGACTTGAATCCCCATAATGTCTGGAACAATGTTTTAAAGCCATAGTTGGGTAGATTTTGTTTCTTACGCCGGCCAGTGCAAAAAGGTCCACTGCTGGTTCTGAAACAGAGTTCTATTAAGTGGAGCAACTACCTGTTCCAAAACGGTTTCTTGGTACCTTTTAGCTGATGTTTTCACCCCCTTCACACAAAAATTGAGGACACGCTCCGCAAAACCATGACTGCCGCTGAATGATGAGCTTTCTCGGCTCGTGGAATTCGTTTTGAATCCTCACCAGATAACCGGGCATAAATCCTGTCATTCCGCTTAATGACTTTTTCCTACGGTAAACATTTTCTCATCTGTAAATAGAATTTTTCTGTGAATGTTGTTTGCGCATTTCAAAAGTAGTCGATTAGATTTCGTTTAAGATCTGCGGCTCCAAGGCCTAAGTCTTTATTGATAATACGACTTATTTATTTTTGATTAGTCCCCATCTCGCGAGCCATGATTTTTTGCTTTCTTGGTGGATTTCTTCTTATTCTTGCCTTTACAACATTGATGGCCTCTACTGTTTGTACCGATCGCGGTCGCCCAAAACGTAGGTGGTCTTTTATATCTCCGCAGTCTCTTCAAATAAACGCAAATAAGCAGCGATAAACGTACATTTACGTTCACGTTTTGTATTGTAACAATTATTATATCCCTACTAGGTAGAATGTCATCGTTTACCGAAACCACTGATGTATGAATGTAAATGTCCTAGAACTACATACTGCGGACTGCCGAGATTTGACAGGTTTGACTTCCATTTCCAGCTTATTCGTTCTTCAGGTTTTAATAGTCATACGTATACAGCTATTTTCTATTCAAATTCAATTCGAAAGTATGTAGGTATTTCTAAAGTAACCGCAAAACAACCTCGTAACCATCTTCAACTCGTTCTTGCCGCTTTTTCTTTGAAACCACCTGCCACAAGGAATTCTCCTCAAGATAACCCAAAACTTTCTCCATCAACTTGCTCATGTAAATACACTTAGTTATCTAAATGTCAAGACTAAATCACACCAGAAGTCCCTCTCTCAAGACAGCCCAGACTATATATATATATATATATTTTTTTTTTCCTACAAAACCCCAAAATTTTCGAAAAGGAAGAAATTCTCATGTTTTCGTTGCCCGTCACGCGTGCACGCAAAACGCAGCAGTTTGAAGCAAACTTTCCAACAAAAACCCCAAATGTTGGAAAATCATCCAAACCCGTAGCCAGCGAAAAAGATGGCGTCATCGTTGTGGCTGCTGGTGCGGCACGGTACCACCACTGGATAAAGTTTTCCACCTTTTGCAGATATTTTCCTTCAAGTTTTGCTTGTGCATGTTTTTTTGTAGGTCTGCGCTGCAGTCGGTGGAGAGAAATAAAAAAAAATTAATTTATTATGACAGATAGATTTGAGGGAAACGAAAAATATTCTCAACAGGATAACCGCAACCCAAACACTGGGAAGCCGGTAAAAAAATAAATATAATTATGACACGACTGCAATAAAACTCTTAAAAGTGGTTTAATGTTGACAGTTTTTACGTTTTGAAAGTGACAGTGACAGTGGCAATGACACAAAGAAGATCAGCAGTATCAGTGAAGGGTTTTATGTCGCACCACAGATTTGCAGAATAATTTGATATGAATTGAGACTAAGAGTATTTTGGTGAATGTCAGCGGTGCTAGGTAACAGACAGTGAAAAGGCATTTGTACTGTAGATACATACATATCTACTTACATTTAGTTCTCCTCATTGCACTTGATTGATAGCCAATGTTGATTTGTATTTGTGTTATTTATTTAATAATTAATTCATTTGTCAGTTTATTTATTTATTAATTTATTTAGATTGATGTATTTATTTATTTATATGAATGTATACAGTTCCGTTCGAAAAAGTTTGCTCAAACATTTTCTTACTCTTTTGAATGGCAAAGGAAATTCTTGGAATTTATGAGAGCTTCAATGTTTTTTGCACTGGGTAGCGAGACGTCGTTCAGTTAGTGCACAAAAGTCGATGTAATTATGAATGAGAGGTGCATTTAGCTCTTGATAGCCCTCCAAGATGAACCAAAGTAATTAAAAACAAAAAAAAATGTTTAATCAGTTTAAGCTTTCAGTGGATATTAAAATGATCTAGTTCGAGCTAAAGGATAAATAATTTCAGCAAGCTCAGTGAGAAAAAGATTTGTAAAAGCTGGACTTAGAGCACTCAAGCAAGTACTGAAGCCGGATTTCCCAAAAAGAATCAGGTTGGGGGGTTGAAAAACATGTTAATTTGATTCGATGCATGTGGTCGTGTGGAACAATGTTATCTTTGCTGACGAATCCAAGTTTAAGCTGCGTGTTGGAGATGGGAGGATTCCTGCGCGAAGGGAACTAAAGAAAAGACTGAGCTCTCAATGCCCCATACGGATACCACAGAACTAAAGGTGTGATGGTTTGGGGATGCTTCTCTGGAGTTGGAAAAGGTAGAATGACCTATTTCAATTCGAAAGCCACTACAGCAGGTTGTCTATAAGTCCTAGAATATGAATTAGAGCCCTCCGCGCTAATTTTTTTTGGTGACACTCGCAGATTAATTTTTCAATTAGACAATGATACATGCCACACAGCCAAAATCTTAAATGTGTACTCGTTGTTGTTTTTCAAATGAAAATTTAATTTATAGCTTTAAAATAAGCTACTATTTTTATGACTAAAAACTATCATGTCGATTATGGAATCCGTCGGAGCAGATCCTCAATTTTTAGTTTTTCGTATTACTGAAAACGTCGGTAAGAAAGTGAATGGTTGTCGGTAAAAAAAATGCTATTACCGAAAACGCTGTCGATTCGCACTTCATACAAAGTTTGACGAATCGCATTCGCGCGAATATACCTGCGGATGGCAAGCGAATGCAATCAAAAATCACAAGTGATCTAGTTCTAAACATGGAAAATAAATAAAAAATAATGTAAATTACTGGAAAATTAATGTATTTCAAGTATTTGCTTGGAAAACAGTAATTATAAAAATAATAAATGGGATGCTTCATCGCTGTGAATTCACTGAAATGCAATCATGTGTTTTTTTTTTTTGTTGGTTTGGTTTAAGTTCCCTAATTAATAACTTTGGACTTAAATAAGGAAATTAATATAATGTACACTTTTGCACTTCTTGGTATGACTTGTCATTCGAAAAGTTGAAATTTTGACAGCGAGTTGATAACGAAGTCTCGCAATTGATAATGCAGTTTGCTGATAAAGCAGTACATCCAACGGTTTCCATAATGGCTCTGGGATGAAATACGGATCGGATGTACTCCCGGGGAGTACGATCCGCCGGATTCCATAATCGGCATGAATATTTCTATGAAACAATAAAAAATAAAAATAAACTGCAATAATAACTAAGAACCAACTGCAATAATAATTAAGAACCAACCGCTTAGCTTTGAAAAAAATAGTTTGTGCAAAATTTTTCGAACGCTATGTAGTATACATTTTTATTTTTTATTTTTATTTATATATTTAAATTTAATGAAACTATTCCTGTAGTTTACATTTAAAATTTAATTCTGAAATAGTCTGTTATTTTTTTTTTAAATTATGATCAGTGGAATGGTAAAACATTATCAAATCTCTGTGTAAATTGCAACAACTCCAATGTATACGTACATCAGTGGCGTGGGCTCCATATAACACGATTCCTATCGGCTTCCCTTTTCAAATTCTTCACTTTATAAATTTCGAATTTCAAATTTCAATCAAGTATGCTTCGCTTATATTCACACGCACACGGTACAAGTTTGTATCATTTCATTTCATATGGGAAAAAAAATCAGCATGCATTGCAAAAATAACTCAATTCGACTGCAGAAAAAATACTCATAAGCCGAAAATTTCTGCAGTGGAGTTAATTGAGTGACAGGCAAGTTTTATGTTTTTTCTCTTTTTTTCATTCGTGCTTTTCGGATTGGTTATTCTCTGTCTAGCACAGGCTCTCTTATGAGCCAAATAAGCCGGAAAATATCAGCTTATGAGTATTTTTTCTGCAATCGAATTGAGTTGCTTTGATATATAGAATTATGCTCATTTTTTTGTATTCGCAAATTCAGTTGGTTGATTGTGCGTGTGCAATTGTGCATTGTATTGCCACTATTGACTACTTTCAATATTGTTTCGAGTAGATTCTCTAAAAAAATGCTGTGGATTGATATCGTTCACAGTAGATTTTTATTTCAACGGAAAAATAAGGTATTTTAAGACAAATTGGCTTTCATTATTTTGGTTTATGGTTCATTTTATCTTTTATTTTCCTCAACTGCATCATCACTAATGCTTTTAAATATAGAACATAAAACACTTTGAAAATACAAACCAAGACCGATACTCTTGCCTATATAAAAGCTAGTTACTTCTAAGCAAATCACTTACGAATTTTTGCTGGGTCCAGCAGTTAATTCCATACACTGAATTTTATTGTCTTATGTTCTTCTTTTGAGAAATAAACAGAATTAACGGCACGGTAAGGTCACAGACATACATAATTTAGTGAACTTTTCAAAGAAGCACATTCAAACGATTAAGCGTTTCATAGATACGGTGATTCTTTTAGGTAAACAAGAGTTAGCATTCCGAGGTCACGATGAAACACCCAAGTCGGATAATCGGGCCAATTATGTAGAAACTCTTATATTTAATCACTCAGATGGACTCGCATTTAGATCAATGTTTTCAGGCCTCTCAAACGATATTCAAAATGATTTAATACATTGTATTACCGCGGTGATTAGAGATCAAATTAAATCGGAAATTAGTCAAGCTCGGTTTGTGTCCATTATGATGGACGAAATACCAAATGTGAATCACAAAGAACAACTAAGTGCAGTTTTACGGTACATCTCACAAGATGGATAGAAGAGATTTCATGGCTTTTTCAACGTTAGTTCAAGCTATGTTAGTTGGGCAATCATATGATTGTGCCACAGTTATGTCCGGTGGTCCGTGAGCTTGTCCAATGGCCAATTTCATCCCATGTTATGCTCATGTTTTAATTTTGGTATTATCCCGATAATTAGAAAGCATACCTGAGGTAAAAATATTTTTTTGGTTTTACCAATAGCATAGTTCGTTTCTTCAATAATAATAATATTTGGCTTCAGCAATCCTAGGTAGAACCAAGCCTAGCTTCCCGCAACCATTTGTGTGTGCACGTTAAATGGAAGGGACCTACAGTTTTCTGCCGTCTCCGAACGGCGAGTTGGGAGCTTTTACATGACAAATGATACTCTTGAATGCTTGTCAGGCATTCGGAAGAGGTGGGCACTGTGACAAACTTTTCATGTGTTTGCGGCTATAAAACGCTCGTCTTTAACAAAAAATGGGATTTTATATTTTACTGCTCTATAAGACGAGCCCACAGTTTTGTATACAGCCTTAATTTTTTCGTGTCGATGATCTTACCCTATAGAACCATCTTCAGACTTCAGAGTGAGGTATTAAAAGATATATTTTAAATCTGAGTAGCTTATTATTAACACGTCCAATAACCGTCGCCTCTGTGGAAAGATCCTTTTCAGCCTTTCTTACAAATCTAAGAAATTTACAGACAGAAGATAGGCTTTCCGATTTAGCACTTCTATCGATAGAAAAACGTTCTTGCAGAGTTTGTAAAAACAAATCATAGGATAGCTCTGGAATATAAATTCAGATACGTGTTCCCACGATTTTTTTTAACTTTAAATAATTGGAATTTTTGCTTTCTTGCTCCGGCTTCCCATCTTAAATCTGGCACGCCACGCCACTGATGTACATACGTATATAATACGAAACGATCAGTTTGTTTTTAATCTCCTGTCCTAAGCTTTTTCTAGACTGAGATGGTTGTGAATGAAAAGTATTCGGTAATACATAGTAGACACCTTTATATCGAATTCCAATCCATAAAAGGATCCCGCCGGCAAAATTTACTGAATTCATCTAAAATTAAATCTCCCTCCTAATTTAAATAAATAAACTTATTCATTCCAAATTTATTTTAGGTCCGCATTCAGAAAAATCTCGTCTGCCTAGAAAGTTCTTCCCGCAGGGAATTACTTTGCTCATCCTTTTTCTGCGAATAAAAATGCAAATCCCTGTTGTTGTTGCCATTCAAGATTTCGTTAGCTCATTTGTAATCATTTGGGCGGGTGATGAACTTCTCAATAAATCTCAATTGTAAGGCGGGTCTGGAGGTCTGCACCATCATCCGCCCGTCGTGTTTTGACATAGTTTCCGAAGGGCGAAAAATATCCTGAACCCGAACTTTTCGATGTAAAATTCGTCCCCTGCAGTGTTCGGTGTTTTTGGCTGGCTGGTTGGTCGGTCGCTGTTGCTACCGTTGCGTTGACTTGCGAGTAAATTCACGGCATCGATTTTGTGTTCGTTTCGTTGAAATGACTCATCTCGCCTGCGAAGAGTTGGAAGATATCCCGAAAGGATATCATCGCCCCAGGATGGCATGAAAATTCATAGGAAATCCCCACAGAGAGCGAGATGATGGAAAAGTTTCTTGTATGTGGACACGCACAGTAGGTACACAAGAAAGTAAAACAACAACAACCAAACAGCATAATCGAGTGAACATGAAAATTAAGGACACTATAGGAATATGGGATGATTTGTGTGTTTGGATGGGGATTTTTTTTTTTTGTGGGAATCCCCATATGCAATGAAAATTAGATTTCACCGAAATCACCCCCAAAAAGTTAGAATTTGGCCCCGTTGATCCCAGGACAAATTAAAAACATGTGATCGAAGGATTGGGATGCTGGCTGGCTGGTAGGAGGATGGCTCTGAAGGAAGAAAGAATAAACTTCTACCACTAGGACGTCGCTGTATGTCAATTTAAAAGTGGATTTGTCATCGAATGAGTAGGATGTGCGTCTCTACGGAGACGTGTGTATGATTCAAAAGCGATGTCTATCAGTCATCATGACTAAGTCGTGGTGCATTGCAGGGGGGGGATGTTGCTTTGAGTGATTCAGTGTTTTTGAAAGCAGCAAGTAACTATGCCATCGGCATAGAAACCCGTAAGCAAAATGCAAAAATCCAGAAATCTTTGCTTGAATCTCAGTCCTCTCAAAAGAGCAGATAAGAACATGAAGTAAGGTTAGGTTGAAAGGGGTTAGTAGGCTGAGAAATCATAAAACACAAGGCACCATAATGGGCCCATCGCTATCCCCTGGGGCCATCGTATGATGATGGTACCTAAATCGAAACATTTCCGTCCAAACATTTAATTTCCCTGCTAAATTTTAAGATTTTATTGTAGCCAGCCTCTTACAGTGTATTAAAGAAGTAATTCCCTGAAAATATTTTTCGAGAACGAGCAATAGCCTGACAATATGGATATGTTCAAAATCCTCCGATATTCGTATGTCACTGCAACATTCGTCCGTGTTTGAAAGACCCATTCTTTTGGCATGTTTCCTCAAGAGACAGTGCCCAAAGAGTTTATTAGAATTCTTAACCTTGGCCTTTTCAGTGCAAGAATTACCCTGGTCCTTTTGCGGTCTATGGCTAGCCAAAGAGCCTTGGAAACCTTATATCCCTCTATTCTTGACCATCTGTGGTTCGCCATACTTATGACTGTGTTGTGAAGTTTTGCCCTGATGCCGAATGATGGCGGTGCTATGTACAAAGCTATCTCGGTTATAGGCAGTAATATATATTTAACGATACACGATTCCAGTCCTCTGAGCGCTGCCTGACTGTCGATGTAGATTGTAGATGATGATAACCTTATCTGTTATTAGCTTCGTCACCAACAGCACCACCGCTCTACTCACATTAGGACCTATGCCTGAAATACACTATAGTCGTCTGGAAGTCTTAAACACATATTTATCTACGGTTCTCTTGAGTAGATACCGGAGCTGGTGCCGTTGTCGGTTTTCGACCCATCCGTATAGACCGCAATGTGTCTTTGCCATGTAGGCGAACTGGGAGTATATCATCCGTTCTATAGAGATTGCCAATTTCAAGGTCTCTCAGAATAACGCTATGACCATAGAGGTTGAGAACTTTTTTTAAAAAAAAAACACAAAAAATTCGAAAAAATGAATGAAATATTTATTTGAATCGATAGTTTGAACCTTGCAATTTAATGTTTAAAGATAATTTCATGCAAATGTTGACCGCGGCTGCGTCTCAGGTAGCCCATCCGCTGAGTCCAATTTTGGCATACTCTTTCACACATATCGGCCGGTATCTCACGAATGAATGCATGGATGTTGGCTTCCAGTGCGTCAATCGAAGCGGGCTTGTCCCTATAGACATTAGCCTTGACATACCCCCACAAAAAATAATCTAATGGTGTCAAATCGCACGATCTAGGCGGCCAATTGACCGGCCCGAAACGTGAAATTAACTGTTCACCAAACTCGCCTCGCAAATTCGGCGTTGTGGTAAGTCGGCTGGCTTTAGTTCTTGCACCAGCTGTATCTTAAAAGGATTTACGCCCAAATCCTTCCGCAAAATTTTCCACGTAGTGCTGTAACAAAGGCCTAACTGCTGGGAACGGCGCCGAATCGACATTTCGCGGTCTTCTGTCACACTAGCTGATACGGCCGCAATATTTTCTTCACTACGCACAGAACGTAAACGTGTTGGTGGTTTAATGTCCAACAAAGTAAATTTGGTGCGAAATTTGGTCACAATCTTCCGAATAGACTGCTCAGAAGGTCGAGAATGCCGATCATAAAATGGAAGCAGCGCGCGATGAACATTTCGAACCGAGCACGAATTTTGATAGTAAAATTCAATAATTTGCAAGCGTTGTTCATTTGTAAGACGATCCATGGTTAAATTGCAAACCAAACTGAAGCTGTTTGACAGTGACACAAGGTACTAAACACACGTCAGCTGTCAAAACCAGTGTTGCCAAAACCAAACCAGCTAAAAAATCACCCTTTATTTCCGAAGTAGCCTTAGTTAGTGATTCTAACCGCACTCTTACTAGCCAGCATTGTATGCAGATCGAGTGGCATAAGATGCAGAAAAGTATCGAGTGCAGCCGTGGTAGGTGTTGTGCCCAAGGCTCCCGATATGGCAACACCGGCTATTCTCTGAACCGCTGCTAATCTTCCTAATATGTTGCTTTTGAGAAATGCATTCCACCAGATAAGTGCCCCGTCTGTGAGTGTGGGTCTGACGATCATTGCGTAAAACTAGTGCATCATTGCCGGCTTGAGCCCCCAATTACTTCCTGCTGTTCTTTTACATAGTACGCCTTTCTGACTCTATCCTGTGAATTTAAATTCCATTAAAGATTTCTATCTAGAATAATACCAAGATACTTTGCAAGATGTGATAGACAGAGTTAACCACCGTCTAGCTTAGAGAGCTTGAACGCTGGCATCTTGTAATTTCGGGTAAAAAGGACATCTTTTTGGGACCAGCACCCACAATAGAGGTGATATGGCACCTCCTTGAGGAGTGCCTCTGCTAACTGATTTCCTTATTGTACTGTGCCCGAAAGTGGACTTAATGGTTCTTGTGCCCAGAATTTTGTGTAGCCAGCAAAATATAGCTTGGTCTACATTAAACCCATCCAATGCATTTTTAATAGATTTCCCCTGTACGTTGTTGAATGCACCTCTACGTCTAAGAAAGCCTCTAGGACATATTCATTATGATGCAGCATGTTGCGCTTCATCAAGTTGCCCTTTGCCACACTTACCACGAATATAAACATCCAGGAGTCTCTCGACTAATAGGTCTGAAATATTTCGCTGTAAAGTGCTCTTGTTTGCCGACTTTGGGAAAGTGCAGATAATAAATATTCAACTAAAGTTTCTTGGTTGGGTTCAATAGTGGTCATTCAGGCAAAGGTTTAGTAGGTCATTAAATAAGAAAGTATTATTATAATTATTGAAGGGTGAGTTTCTTCGCCTGTCTTAGACCTTGAGTTTTTGTCCAGGACTTACTCTTGTTTGCCTTCTCCAGTGATCGGAGCTCCTCTTTTATGGTGTGTTCCCCTGTGCCGCAGAAGGGTTCAGGGCCCACAAAGGGTGTGGCAGCTCCTTTCCTGATAAGTTTATCCGCCTCTTCATTACCTTCTATACCCAGGTGTCCTGGTGACACCCAATATACACCCAATATATGGTGACATTGTTTCATTCGCCCAGTCTATTTGGTTTATCTAGGCATTCCCAGACGATTCTAGATTTGATGATCTGAGCGCCGGCCGATTGCTTTGATAGCTGTTGACCGTCTGACATTATTGCTATGTCACGTCTGTTGTAGCGTTTGTCAAGATTGAGTTGTCCACATCTGTCGCTAACACAGATCTCAGCTTGAAAAATGCTGGTACAGCTGCCCATGGGCTCAAATAGTTTAATTCCGGGCCCAAACACTCCTGCTCCTGTTTCTTCCTCAGTTCTTGAACCATCCGTTTGTATGACGACTCAGCCTGTAGATTCCAGATTCGTTGCTCCAGTCTTTCTTGTTACTGAGTTTAATGTCAAAGTTATTTGACCAGTTAAATGTCCTGATGCCATCGTCACTAGGGAATGCCAGAAGGGGAAGCTTATTAGTCATTATTATTCAAACAAGTAAGTATAAAAAATGCATGAAAATGCATGCAACTTTGTAGTACTGTGGCGTTTAAGATTTTGAATTACCGAATATCTATCGGGATATTCCTCTAAGCATGTATGTGTTTAAGCCTGCAGTAATTTTATTAAAAGTCCGGGCTGGGTTTTGAGCTCGTGGTTATTCTGTCCCCAAGATCCCACAATTGGTTAACACTCAGTGTAGGGATTTACGATGTGAGAACATTTTTACTTTTTTGAACATCTTCCGGTGTATAAAGTTCGCATTCGATCCGGGCTCATACTCTATAGTCGGTCTAGTTTCAAGTCACCATACTATAAATGTACATTCCCAGATTAGACAACTGAGTCCGAACAAAGCAAACTATCGACTATCCAAAGCAAAGGGTGGGCCTCCGCAGAATATTAGGATTCACAATCAACTAAAATCCAATATGCTGAGCGCATAGCTTCACTACTGTACCGTCCTCGTCCATCGTCCACCTAATGTAATTCCAAATGCCTACCGTTGATTGAATTCAAAATTGCAGTATTTTCCACAGCATCACGGTCACGGCTTTCGGAATTCCACAGTTAATTAACATATTACCGTTCAATTATTTGCTCCCACAGAACGTGCAAAGCTACAAAATAGAAAGAGCCGTCTGTTTGTTTTCTTTTTTCTGGAAATGTTGTTAGTTTGGGAAAAGGCTGCGCCTCACTCAATATTCAATAATTAAATGGAATGGTATCACAATAACTATGTGTGGGATATCTGTAAACGCCGCGCCGCTCATAATGCGATTCCAAGTGATTTACAATTTTGGAATTATATTTTCTGTGCGTGCACACACGTTGTCGGGTGCTATTTTGCTAATAACAGACGTGAGCATGTGCTCACCTATTGAGAGCTTATATGCAAATATTTCTGTAATTGACTATAAGGACAAACACACACAGATACACGTGCATCCGTGCAAATAATAATTTAACTAATTTAGTTTGTAGTCAGAATGCTTGCGTTCCAGGAGATTGGATGCTGATTTGAAATGGATTTATATTTGAAAACCATTATCAAAGAAGAGATAATGGAACGCATAACTGACCAGGGTCGATTCAAAATTAATTCAAATTTGCGTCATCATTGGCAAAGTCATAGATAAATTAAGCTTAGTATTTAATTGGGCATAAAGATGGAGGAAGAAACATTTGAGGCTAATACGCTTAAGCTCCGTATGTTACTGTATTTAAGCCGGCTTTACACTTTCGTTCTTCATTCAGTGTACGTACCTCCCCAATTTAAACCCACAGCCCCAACGCACCGGAGAAGTTTTGAAGGTGAAGATTGCTGCTCCTTAACCGAGAGGTCCGCGGTTCCATCCTGAGGATTTCCTGAGGATTTTTTCCAGATTTTCTCCCACAACTAGACGCAGTTAAACAATAATTGGCAAGAGGGGCTAAGTAGGAAAGAAAGTTCAGTCAGCGTAAGTGGGTGCTAGTTGTTATGACCAAGAAGCGGATGAGTAAATTTTACCATTAATCAATTCTTAAAATTTTGTAGAGAAATTAAATGTCTAGACGGAAATGTTTCGTTTTAGGTACCGTCATATAACGGTCACAGGGGATCGCGATGGGCCCACTATGGTGTCTAGTGTTCTATGATGGCTCAGCCTCATAACCCCTTTTTAACTCAACTTAACCTACCCTTCCATTGAAGGGTACTCACCTTCCCCGTGGGCGTAGAAACGAGTTAGTTAAGCGGGAGCAAGCAAACGTGTCAAACGAGTTGGATAAGACAGTGGCTCCAGTGAATGACACAGTGAGCTTCCGTTTAAACTTAACTTAAGTCCTAATTTAATATGTATGATTGTATCCAGCCCGATTGGAATAGCGCCATCTAGGAGAGAATCAACGTACTGGTATCCACGAACGTTTGTGTATCTGCTGTAGATGCACAAGTTCCACAATAGGAACCTCTTTCTAAGATCCACTTACGATCAGACTGTTACACAGTGAAGAGTTCCAGATCCAGAAGGTTCTCGCGTAGAATATTCGGCCGTATTGAATGGAGTATAAATATAGCCCACTAATAGGAGCCGCAATTAGTCACGAGTTGGATTTTGAGCAGTGATGCGTGCGAATAGTGATTGAAAGGTGATTGAAAAGAGATTGAATAGTAAAGCGATTGAGAGATAATAAAGTTATTGAAAGGAAATAGTAAAGCGATTGTTAAAGAGATGATAAAGCGATAATAAACGCGATAGAAAACTGTTAGAGAGAATTGTCAAAGAATGAAGCGATAAGTGAATAATAAAAAGTCAAGTTCTTAGTAAAAGGCTTGTGTTTAATTATTCCAGATACAGAATAAGGTTTTATCCAAGCGAACCATATAATTTTTACCCACGGGGGATAGAAACCCCACGGAAGAACATTACAATAAGAATGTAAGTATGTCAAACTTAAACGAGAATCTGAATGCCATTAGACTGACGGGACTACCTTTCGGTGGTCAAACAAAGCTTAGCTGCAGCTACGAGTATATTATATAAACATTCTGTAATCATCGTTGGAAAACGCAAACATAACACGATCCCTCCTCCTGCACTGTTCCATTAAATGCATGTTAGTTAAAGTGTCCACAATGTACATATATGTATGCTTCATCAAGCGTAACGTAGAGTAGGTACTACAAGTCTAATTAAAGTCCAACTCTTGGCCACAACAACTCAAACTAAAGACTCCTCCGACACTATTTCATCCATTGCTTCATCGACACATCCTTGTCACACCATTAACGTGTATTGAACGGTTTTCGATTAACTTCTCGCCTATGAAACATTCATTCGTTAGTCTCCCTCACCTTTGTCGACTTTCACTCTTTTGCGCGCATTCCTGGTGTGATAGCTTTTTCAATCCATTCGACCCTAGGCAGTCATCTACAACCGCCATGCCACCGACCGAGAAGAAGATGAACAGAAACAAGAAGAAGCGGAAAACGAGGAAAACACATGTGCGAACATAAATCTGTCTGCATCCTTCGAGAATAACTGCACATGTTACCTATCATGACCGACTTGGGTATTGCCTTTGCCTCCTTCGATGGTTTTTCTTTCGCCCTTTAGGTTTCTGTGTGTGGTGTACCCTCACATGCTGAAGATCTCCACACTACTCGAACCCATCTCGTCTCATCCCTTTGGTCGTTGGCTAACGACGTGAAAAAATATTATTACATTATTATGTCTGAAAGTGAGTTACTCACTACTGATGCTGCTGTTGCTGCTCTGAAGGCTCCCACTGCTGCTGCATTTGATGCTGCTCGTGTCCCGGTTTTTATGCACTGAGACGGGTGCAAAACCCCGACAAAGGATTTATTCGCACGCAAGGCACATAAATTCTTAAATTCTTTTTCATAAGCGCATACACAACGGCTTCCCATGATAAAACGAGATGAGGGAAGGATAAAGGATATATATACATATGTATATGTAAAAGGGGTAGAGAGCGTCCATATCCGGTACAGATCGAGCAGAAGACGAGTAATAAAGACTTCTTGGCAGGATATTGGTGCAGTGTTGTAATTAAAGAGAACGTCAGTGATATGTTTGCTATTGTTTTATTGTGGAGTGAATGTGAAGCGGATGGGGAAAATAACTATGTACAGATATGTATATCTATACCTTGACAAGGAAGTCATTAACGCAGTAAATGTCACAGCTTGGGATTTTAGAGTACAAGAGAAAAAAATGCGATTGCGGTCAGATTAAATGCTTTTGAAAGCTTAGAAATTTGTTTAAAGAGCTAGGGTTGCTGATGGTGATGACTATTGCTGCATTAAAAACTTAAATACCTTTTTTGCTCAATTCATAGGTATTTAGTTGTCCGAAATAAAACGAGCACACAATTGAATTTTAATAATGAAAACGATTTATTTAATTCAACGGATTACAATTGACTCGAACAAAAATGACTCCAGAGTGACGATCTTAGGCGTTTCAAATTTACGACGGCGAATGAATTGGACTTGAACGATTGAGTTTGCGACGTTGAATCACGGATTTCATCATCCTCTTTCTGATTGGTTGCTTTCAGGCGGCTTCTATCATGACGTTTCGAAGATGCAGTAATGCCAAGGCTGTTGCACTAAAAAACCTTAAACAGCCGCCACAGGTACAATTAATTTATTTTTAGTTAATTTTAAATTTATGTTATTCATTTGTATTATGTTTTTTATTGGTTTTTAAAAATTACTGATTTTAAATGGTCTCCGCGCTCGGTGACGCATGTGCGACATCTTATTAACCGGCAAGTCTGCTGGTACGAGTTGCTTATTATTTGAACTCTGTGTAGAAATAAGCTCAAATCTTTGTGCAGAATTGTCTGCAGTGATTTTCTGCCTATTTCCATCTGAGCAGATAAGCTCCTGGTCGAAACGAACGTATCCTGTATCCCAACTCAAAGATCTCACTTTCTTTTGACTGTCCCAAGAGTAAAGAAGCCTCATCATAGTCCGTCTGCTCGGAGGAATGCCGTCAAATGTCCGCCTTAACTCTCTTTGGACTATAATCACAGACCCCAAAGCATGATAGCGACGCACTATCCAAATCCTAGTGTCATCGTACCAATCGCCCATTTTTGTTTAATCCAAATGCCAATCTGTAAAATAAAAAAAATGGAACCGATTAATTACACAGAAGAAAAGTTATTATTTGGTAGTAAAAGCCAACCAGTAGAATGCACATACATATTTATGCGAACAAAATCTTACATTTTGAAATATAAAGTTCTAAAGCATTATGTTAATACCACTGGACTAGACCATGAATATCAGATTGAAATTGATTGATAAATAGAATAAAAAGTAGTGACCTCAGGTGACTTCCTTGAGGTATACCAGAAGTTGGTCAATTACGCAAAATGTAAAAGCATCGAAACCTAAAGATTTGAAAAGCTGAAAGCCAAATATGATGAACTCAATCAAAGGCTTTTGTAAAGTCCGTATAAAGAACATCAATCTCTCTCAAAACTTTTTAAAAACTAAGACCAAAAACATGTTGGTAATTCGAAATAATTTCTCTGTTGAGTTTGAGGTACATGCATACTATGGCCTGCATTTCTTATGTGTATTTGACTCAAATTTAATAATTTTTCGAGCAAATAACATCCCTTTAAGGGGGGCAATCCCTTTAGAACGCTTCAAAATAACTCATTTTTTAACAGTGTTTTTAAATGTGATAAAATAATTGAATCATTTTGAAGTTGTAACATCATTTTATTCGAACTAAAATATTTTTTTTTTTTTTCACAAAATGGCGGCTCAGTTCAATTTCTCTTCAAGTGTCTTTGACGCGAGGTCCAAAAGTGCTGCATTTGTCAGTCTTTCTCTATTTATCTTTTTACCAAAAAAAAATTACTTTCAATTTCTGACACATGCCTGGGAAGGATAAACCTATAAAATCATAAAAAAGTATAAAATTAAAAATTAGGTACGCTCTTTAATAAAATGTTCAAATTTTATACTGTTTATTTGACATGTTTCATCCTCAAAAAGTAGTTTCTTCAAATAAAATCTTTAAAACATTAAATTTATCCTTCCGGTAATGATATAGAGAAAAGCCTCACAAAATTTCAGCCAAATCGATCAATAACTTTTTAAGTTATAGCACGAGCAGTTTTTGAAAATACGGATTCGAGATAGTCGCGTTTAAAGTTTCACTTTACCATATGCAGTATACTATATGCGCTCGACTATATGTACGATAACTCTGTAAATATTTAATATTTTAATTTTTCCTCGGGTCAATATACAATTTGTTTTCCAAATATGAAAAAAAAATCGATTTTTTTAAATTTCTAAACGGATTGCCCCCCTTAACTGAACATCTATTGAAATACGGAAAGCAGCAGCTTGAAATAGTCAATGTGCCATATCTGTGAGTCCAAACTTTTACTTTAGAAAGTGTAAAGCAATCACTGAACAACCTCTTAGGAATCTAGTAAAAGTCATATGCCACTTAAAAGGCTAAATTAATTCAGACTCATCAAATCTGGTAAAGTTTGGCTGAGAAATTATTTATAAGTGGATTCATTTCCGTCATGAAAATTGCATTGCCGTAGCCATTGCCACAAGTTGCTCCTATGAACTCATGCACATGTGTGTATGTTTCTAACAGCTACGATGTTAGAATAGTCAAAGAACTTATGTACAGTGCCCTGTACTGACTGCCACTGCTCTGGCGATGTCTTCCCGTGTTATTTTCTTTGTAGCAGTTCGTTTGTGTTTGACCTGTTGTATCTTGGCCATATCTTTCTGGATATGGCACAGTTCGTCAGACTGGTCCGCCTGAGACCAGCTAGTTTAAAGAACTGTGAGAGTATATTGCTCTTAACATTACCTATAGGAATACGAACGTTTTCCGCTAGTGAGCTGTTAAGGGCATGGCAAGCTCGTTAGCTTTCTCGTTCCCTTCAATGGCGCTATGTCCAGGGACCCAGACAAGAGTAACACCACTCTAGCCTAGTTGCACGAGCGATTGAGTTTTTCCTGGCATCGATCTACTAGTCTTGATGAGATGATTGCCGAATTTATGGCTTGAATTGCATCTTGGCTATCTGTAATAATAGCGATGTTGTATTTGGTTTTTGGGTCGTTTATTAAGTTGTAACAGGCCTCGAGTAGCTCCGCTTGGAAGATGCTTGTGACATTCAAGAACTACTGTAATCTTTTTCTTGGCTGGGTTTTTAACCTTTTTATCTTTTAACCTGAGTACGACCAATATTTTTTAAGTAAACACTAAGCTGGTTCCATTGCCAGACAAAGTGGCAATCAGGTATTTTCTAGATCATAAAGAGGACTAGATTAACACCCAATCCATCCCCATTTTCGGAGCTTTTTTGGTGATCCTTGTACGAGTTCCAAGAGTGTTTATTAAACACCGTTATAGTTGTAGCATCATCCCTATTCTAATGCAGTAATTTAAGCTTTCTAAAGAGACAACGGCATTGCTATGTTCTCTCTTAAGTGTTTTTTAATATTCATTTAAATTCACAAAATAAGCTTACAAGACATAAAAATAAAAAATAAAATAAAACCAACACCCATTTGCTTCACACATGCATACATACATACATATGTACAGTACATCCAGTTATTTGTGTATTCACTATCAAAACACAGGTGTACAAGCACTCTTCGACAGCATAATTGTCTCGTTATTACCGAAAGGATAACGATGCCATTTCCATCTAATATTTAATTAAACACTAAGTCATATAGCGATAAAGGAAATTCCAGCTGTCTTGTATCTTTGTACATATCCCGGCATCCTTGTGTCACATAAAAAAAAATTACGAACCCAGTACGCCCATTCACATTCAGTGTAACGCACACGAAAACGCATTACTTTTACGCAGACAATTAAGAGCGTACCTTCCTACCTACCATCACATTAAGGACATTAAGGACATTGTCTGCAAAGTTTTTCTTCTTTATATCGCACGGTGGTAGACAAAAAGAAAAGAAACGTGATTAAGACTTTTTTTGCGCTATTCGAGAGTGGGGGAGTAAAAATGCAAATGTCCTTGAAAATGTATTCATCCTGATTCTGTTGGTTGATAAAAACCGTTACATTACCCTTCCATTCAATTAAGTTTGCAACTTCTTATCACATTATAAAAAAAAACGGAAGGAACTCTCTATTCACCTCGCCCAGTTGAAAGTAATAAGCAAACGGGCTCGAGAATGAGAGGGCAAATGGGAGGTACTCGAACTCGTATACATCTTGGCAATTAAGGACATCTGGTATCTGCGCTACACTGTCAGTTGGAACCCCTTCCTTGCGGCGTATACTTATGCTTTATAATTCTTGAATTAAATGCAAGCGAAAGGCGGTGTTTTGTTTTTTTTTTGCACAGTTCCGTTGTTTTCGGTGTGTCATTCGGTAGTCGTCAGCGGGGGATAGCTAAAGACGCTGGAATATTACCATAAAAATGATGTGAACGCGCAGAAAGGGTAATGTGCTCCAAAGTGATTCTTAAGGACATTGAATGGGGCCAACACGATGCGCGAACACTCTTGATAAGAACTGTTTTATTTGACGGTTTTAATGCAGTCATTGGGTCATTTGGCCATTGGGGTTAAATGTGGACTTTGTCATTAACGGTTTCAATGGAAGTTGGGTTAGCTGTGGCGGTATCCTATAATGGCTCCTGCTGGCTGTATATTTAATTTTCTCCCAAATGATAAAAATGATAATGGCGGTCGTGGTGGAGTCGGATGTATCTGGATGTATAGAATTGTTATCTTACGACGAAACCCTTCATTAGGGCGGAGGAAGGGGAGGCACTGTCCGTAGTAAGCTCAACCCGACAAGCTATGACGTAATGTCTTAACCTTAGCTAATCCTTATGGTATAACAATATCCCCGATCAGGACACGCTTTGCACCATCTCTGATAATATAAAATATTCGAAGTTCATATCTTGGAACACAAAAAGTCTAGTTTGGCACACGGATGGGTCGAAAATGATATCTGGTGTTGGTACTGGGATTCTTGGGCTAAACACCAAAATGTCGGTGTCTCTTGGAACATTCCATAGCGTGTTTCAGGCTGAAGTCCATGCCATCGAGATTTGCGCTTTAAAAGATCTTCATAGCGACATCAAATGCGATATTAATGTCCAAATTTCTTCTCAGGCAGCCAAGCTGCACTTAAAGCCCCGAGTTTCTATTCCTTGGACTCAAAACTATCGAAGCTCTCCAATCGCTAGCCATTTACAACAAATTTTTGTGGGTGCCTGGCATTGAAGGTAATGAGACTGCGGATGGGCTTACATTACAAATTCTTAGTTAATAAAATGGACCAAGAAATTAAATAATAACTTCAATAGAGTATCATGCCAATTTTCTTGGTGAACCTATGTGGTCCAATTTTTCAATGAGGGACGCCTTAAATATGGTGTATGACGTTTCCCTACGATGGATGGCTCTATGTAACGCCCCCCTCCAAAACCAAGACCAGAAGCTCACCACGAGAATGATCATGCCTGGTGGGTCATCGGTGATGGCCTGGGGATACTTCCCCTCATCCGGCGTTTGTCCGATTGACTAAATAAATGTAAAAATTATTGGTGAGATTTATAAAGACATCATAAATAATCATTTAAATTGAGAATTCGCAAAGAATTTACCACTAGCATGGATCTTTCAACAATATAATCATACAAAATATTGTTTCAGGATCGTTAAACCTTGGTTGGTATCCATCTCCTTCCGTGGGTAGCTCAAAGTCCCTATTAAAAACCCATAGAAATTCGACGGGATGTTATAAAAAAGGTAGTTGCTGCAAGAAAACCTGCAAATAAGGCCTCTGAGGCAAATCATTCCACAGGAATGGGACAAGATCGCACCCACTCATTGTACAGCCTAGGTCAAGACTATGGACGATAGATGCGCCGAAGTTATGATACAAAATGGTTTGCCAATAAAGTACTGACTCTAAAAGAAACAGAATATATTCAAAAAGCTACAATAAATAACGCACATTTAATTTTAATCTTTTTTTTTTTTGTAAATGGCTTAATTATATGTCACCGAGCTCAAAGCGATATAAAAAAGTAATCTGCAAAATTTATATTTTAATGATTTGTTAAACACAAAAACCAAGAAGGATTAACTTTAACAAATGCTTATCAACATTCTATTTTGACCAATTAATCTGAATTTCTTAATAAAACTTTGTTTTACCGAAAATAGTGTGGTTGTATTTAAGTGGCTTAATTATACCCCTTATTTTTAACTACTTTTAATTTGTTTGGCAAAGTTTCCACAAAGGTACGACAAGTTGCTGTGGGTACCGCGTACTAAGCTTCTTGGTTCCACAGTTCTTTATTTCGTGATTTTCTTTGCCATGTGTGTTTTTGGGACTACTACACGATTCTGCCCCGGGTTGAATCCCAGAGAGCACCTTAAGGCTTTTTCACGGTGCCGACTCTTTCGAATGTCTGACAAGCAGTCAAAGAGTATCATTTGTCAAGGAGATTTTCAACTCGCCGTTTAGAGTCATTATCCTGCATGAATTGCTGCCTCAATGGCATTTCCCACTCTGCATATGAAAGCATGACCTCTTCTAATATTTTAATGTTCCGATTCTGGTGGATGATCTCCTTGACCAGAAATATTAGACTCACACCATGCCAGGAAAAACACCCCCAAACCAATGTACCACTACGCCTTAATATTTTATGGTTTTGCTTCTATAATGAGGCTTGTAGGCTGCGTTTTTTGGATGCCTGGACCATGCCATGACTCATATTGTCATCTGATCTTTCGACATATATCTTGGTTTCATCCAACTAAAGAATACTTCGCCATTTTTTATTTTTTATTTTTTTTTCATTTTTCAGGGCTATCAATTCCAGATGTTCTCTGGGGAACTGCATCCTTTTCTTTCAGTGTCTAATAGTAACGAATGGCACTTGTCAGTGACTTCTTCCGAAAAGATGCTGAACTTCAAGTATCCTTCGTACGGTTCCGGAGCAGACTGACAGGTCCAACTCACATTTTACGCCTGCAGATGACTTAAATGGGACTGTTTAGGACAAGGGCGCGATTAGGGTGTAATCTTTTTTCTTGGCTGAACAGTTGGCATGTGAGGTTTCAGTGGCTGCAGGGCATTAAAAACAAAAGTTTTTGAGCCTGGCCACCTCCAGTTGCACCTTTTCTTCCTGAGTGGCCTTTTGTATTAAAGTTCTTTCAATTTGGGATTAATGCATGCCTAAGCCCATTCTTATTGTTTTGTCCGCAACTGTATGTTAGTAAGATATCCCTTTAAAATACAAATTTATAGTCAAACTTTTCATAGTCAAGTCCAAGCTTTTAAGTTCCTATGTTTTCTCTTGTTGAAGACTAGCTCCGGTCTGAATCGTAGGATAAGTGAGAACTAAAAAAAACACTCTACCTACCAATTTTGTCGAATTAAAGTATTCGTGATGTTAAGTTCTTAAGTTAAGTCTTTTGAACTCTGTATCTAGATTCTGATTAAAGGAACACCATTCAACCTGACTTGAAAGCTGTCATTAAAGAATCACTCATGGTTACAACTTCCAATTAGTGTCCAAAAACCATTCACACCTCAAAGTGAGCTCGATTCACTCAATCCATCGCATTAACCTCCTTGTTCAATAAATTGTCACCTATAATAGCACTCGTTACACCTCCCTCTCCAGGACATTGGCTTAGGAGTTTAAAACATCCTTTCCACACATCCCACTCGACCTTCGTAGTGTGCCTTTGTATGGCTTGATAATGTCTCACTTATTCATTCATTCGTGCAATGCACAAAGTGTTACTGCACTGTTAACCCTATATGCGGACGAAGCACAATGCGATGGCACTTCCTTGAATCCTTTCCAATATCCGCCCAGCTCACGCTCACGTCAGTCTTTACGTTGCGTTTCATTTTGCATGCAAAGTGCTGATGATGGCGACGATGCATTTCATTGATATTTCACTTTTCCACTTTTCCACATCCGGTGCGGGGAGCAAGATCCCTGCAACTCCTTCCACTAGAAAGTTTCCAACCCACTTAAGTGCTAAAACATGTTCAAGTTGGAAAGATTGAAATACAACGCAGATAGGAACTCAGACTTTGCTGGCTTTTAGCTGCGTTACGTGACCCAAAAGGACAGTTTGTTCACCAGGTGTACAAATTCTGCTAAAGCAGGAGAATTATTATGGCTTTCTGCGCAAGGGCCTTCAATTAAAAAAAACCCAACTTCCTTAAAAACCGGTAGGAGTACTTTTTCCCAAATCCCTAGGATAGAGGATTAAAGCGGAAAAAACTTTCATCGCATACGAGTAGGCCACCAACACTGGACCAGAAAAAGGACACTGGTGTCGTCGTAACTGTAACACAGAGAGAAAGACGAGCTAACGAAGGGACACACGGAAACGGACACGAAGACGAACATGGACAACTTTGGGATAATGCATTTAAGTGATGTTTTAAAGCGACAAAATCGGACGGGAAGGCGGGACACTTGGACTTCCTACTTTGGGCTGATCGATGTGATGGACGCCAAAACAGAGAAAAGGGACATCATCTTCTCTCTGTGTTGTTAGTTTTGTAGATTATGCCATGGAACACATGTTTATCACATGAGAACAAGGACACCATTAATTAAAGTGAGTCAAGCGAGCCGGAAGTTTCCCATGCACATGAAAACGGATTCCGAAATGGAAATATCTCGTCCTGGTGGTATGGTGCTACTAGTGCTGTCGTTACTGCAATTAAAGTTTCCAAGGATCTTAGTAAATATATAAGTGCAATTATTCTATTACCTTCGCTGAAGTGGAGAGCTTTAGCGAAGGAACTTTGAGGATTGTTTTTTTCATGTCACAAGGATTTTTTTCATTTTGCTGGCATATCATTGGGAAGGTGGCTTAGTGAAGTATTAGCTACTTCTGACAATGGACTTTTTCTCGGTTTTCAAGTAGATAATTGGGATTTAGATGAAACTGGATTTACGTCATTAAAAGTTTAAGTTTCTTTTGTTTTTATTTCAAGAAGAGGTACACCGTACTTATTATGTTCCAGGACGATTTTGTTTGACCGCTATTTCGGTTTGAATGACCTGGCTATTGAGGAACCGAAAACCCTCAATTCATACATCAAAGATCACTACACCCTCGTAGAGTAACTGCATGGTGCATAACTGGGGCATATTTCTTAGAGGCTTTTGGGACATGTTTCTTTCTTGTGCCTAAATTTGATCAATTAGGCCTACAGAACATATGATTCCAGCAAGAGAGTGCCAATTTTGCTAGAAATTTTTCCCGGCCGAATAATGTCAAAAAGTGGTGACAGCGAGTGGCCCCCACGATGCTCTGATTTGACCCTTCCTGATTTCTTCCTATAGGGGTACTTGAACGAAAAGGTTGATGTTTAAGGACAACTTTCGAAATGAAATTGCTGAAATGAAAAATGTGCTTGAAAGAGCAGAGACGGCCACTAAACCAACATCATATTTCATACATAATGTTAAAGACCATAATATATAATATAAAATAAGTATTCATATCAATAAAATATGAAGTATACAATTGTATTTCTGTATTTCATTAAAAACTTGTTAAAAAAAACATCGACTTGGAACATAAAAAGTGTGACTCCGTGGGGAATGAAAGTGAACTGAACCGAAGGCAGAACGTACTATGTATTTTGTTCCGTTTGAGAACCATGGTTTTCTGACAGTCTTTAAAATAAACATACACGTATACTAGGGCCTTATTTCATATAAATAGGCAAGTGCAGAACGTAGCAATTCATAATGTGCCATCTCGACAACTATTAACTTCCTGTACCACAACAATTTTGACAATTTCTAAAATTGTCCAAAAACATCCAACAATTGCCAAATTGTTATTAATTATTGAAATTATTTGTGTGAGACAGCTTAAACTTACATATAACAATTTCGTGAATATTTTTATTATTTTAAGTGCATTAAATTTAATATTCAAAAATATTCAAAGACACTGCCGGAAAATATATTTTATCCAAAAGTGACATTTATCCATCAAATAAACTCTCTTTTGATGGAAAACCCCAACTTTTTCTCGCATTACACTGGCTTAGAACTGAAGCTCAATACCACGTAGTTGTTCAATGACAAATTCGAAACCTTGAATTCAACATTACGAGGGCTATTTGAAAAGTTCTCGGCCTGACCAATAGAACATTGAAAATTTGATAACTTTTTTTTTATTCCTTTTCTACATATTCTCCTCCTTTTTCAATATACTTATTCCATCTATGTTCCAGGGCTTCTATACCTTTTTTATAAGTCGATTTCCCCAACTCCTCAAAAAACCGCTCCGTTTCAGCTATCACCTCTTCGTTGGTTGTAAATTTTCATCCAGCCAAGTGCTTTTTTTAATTAGGGAACAGGTAATAGTCCGATGGTGCCAAATCAGGCGAATAACGTGGGTGGTTCAGTACTCCAAATCGGAGTTCATGGAGCTTAGCCATGGCAACACCCGATTGAATTTTTGTTCTTCGGTCAACAAACGCGGCACCCATCTTGCTGACATTTTTTTCATTCCTAATTTGTCAGTTAAAATATGGAACACCTGCTCAGTTGAGATCCCTATAGTGTCACTACTTCCTGCACTTTTAATCTTCGATCTTCTAAAACCATTTTATGAATTTTATCGATGTTTTCTGAAGTGGGGGATGTCGACGGCCTACCGCTCCTCGGATCATCTTCGACGCTGTCTCTGCCATGTTTAAACAAAGCTGCCCACTTTTTTACCATGGAATACGAAGGTGAATGACTTGGCGTCATATTCTTTTTGACAAAATATTTAATCACGGCTCTGATTTCAGTTTTCTCCATTTTTTTAAATGCAAGCAGAGTCCTTCAAACAAAAAATCATAGAAAAATAATTGAGCGACCAACTACAACGAAACTTGACACACAATTAACTTAAATATTAAGCTTTTGAAGGAATATAAATTTATTTCCATATTATCACTCAATCTAGGTTATGCCGAGAACTTTTCAAACAGCGTATATTACGTTGTCGTTGTCTAGATCCATTCGTGATACCAGATTTTTAAGAAAAAGCTCTTAAACTAAAAGTGGGGAAATGAATAGAAGCCATTTCCAGATGCTCATCAGATCAATTATATTGGTGAATTTAAATTGTATAGATTAAATTAATTTTATGTTTTAATAACGATGCTAAAAAATAAACGGATTGAATGTTACAAAGCGAAAAGTAACAGAATCCCGCCAAGTCTAATAATCTCATCGAGTTGAAAACTAGGAATAGAAAATTCTTAAACAAGACGAAAAGAAATGAATTGAGTTTAGAAAAGCCAAGTGACGCCAATTTCCTTGAGAAATCGCAGGAGGAGTGTAATGAGTGGCAAATTCTCTGCTGTAAGTTGGTGTTTACGGAAGCACTCGAACCTTTTCTGGGTTAATACCACACATTCTGCGAGGGGATTTCCTGGGGTTTCACTGAACTCATTGCGAAATCTGTATGAGTTTTCATCTGATGGACCCAGCTTTCTAATATGGCCCTTAAGTTTACAATGTCCAGAAATGGACGCAGACAGGATAAGGAGCTCGTTTTTATCCAGACTAATGCAAGAATCTCTTCAGGTTGTAATTCTCCAGTGATCGGAGCTTCTCTTCTATGGTGTGTTCCCCTGTGCCGCAGAAGGGTTCAGGGCCAACCAAGGGTGTGGCAGCCCCTTTCTTGGCAAGTTTATCCGCCTCTTCATTACCTTCTAACCCCAGGTGTCCGGGCACCCAGTATATGGTGACGCTCTTCCATTCGCCCAGTCTATCTACTTTATCTTGGCATTCCCAGACAATCCTAGATTTGATGACATAAGCTCTGATTGCCTTGACAGCGGCTTGGCTGTCTGACAATATTGCTATGTAGCGTCTATTGTAGCGCTTTTCAAGAATGAGTTGGGCGCAGATTTCAGCTTGAATGAAGTGTAGTTGTTCGAATAGTTTGGCGCCGGGCCCAAACACTCCTGCCCCGTCCTTAAACCATCTGTGTACCATTTCATGGTATGAGGACTCAGCGTATAGACTCTAGACTCGTTGCTCCAGTCTTTCTTGTTGCTCAGTTTGATATGAAAGTTTTTTATTAACTGAATATACTAGTGGTGGATTTAATCTTGGTTCTAGTTTAAGAGTATTTGGAAAATTCAGTAGACTTTTTTGTTCCCTTTTCATTCTATGAAAATGCCTAACCTAATCTTGCCCAACATCAAGTACCCTCAGATCGTACTAACTCCACTTGTTCAATTTTTTTTTAAATCTCCGAATCATCCATTAAGGAAAATAGTTCCACACGTAGTCCCTTCGGAACCCGTTTAATTTTCTTTGAGTCCAGTTTTGATGGACTGAAATTCTTTGAAATTTAATCGCATTAATCGACTGAGTCGAGCAATCCTTCGATAATAATTATTCTTCTTACTTCTTTTTTGAACTCCAAGTTCTTGAGCAACGACGACGGAAAAATGTCCACCTTAACGCGTATTCAATTAGAAACATGCTTACACTGAGTTTGAGTTTATCTCGAGAGAGATATCGGGTGTCGGAAAACAATACAAAAACATGCTCCCCTCCAGGACGAACTTTATTTTTTTTTTTTAATGACTCATTAACGTAATTAGATATAAAATTAAAGTTTAAACACCTTCATCGCCTGTTTTTCTTCGCTGATAACAATGTTGAAGGAAATGAATTGAACTTTTCTTTTCTATTGGAAAATTTTTGTCAAGGACTTTTTCTGTTTTTATTTAAAAAAAATACATATATATATGTCGGTGGGGGAAACTCAAAGAAGTAGAAGCAAAAACAAGGAAACATTAAATGGAATCAACCTCATGGTATCTTAAGTTAATAGGATTTAGGAGGTTGTAGAGTGGGTGATGGGTAGGCAGACCTACCATCACCATCACCGCGCCGATGCCAACTTACTACCTCGAGGAGAAATCCTATTAAGGTGGCTACGACTCCTATACACTTCTTGTCGGCTTACCACTTAAGATTCTCAATTTCTGATAAGGACATTAAAGCAGGAAATTGTATTACACTGATTATGGGGGCAATTTAACCTGAATGAATGTCTTCTTTAAGTGCTAGCCGCGCCATTGTTGTTGTTGTTTTGCAAAAGGTGTTTACGGCCAGTCGTTTTTCGTTTATTGAAGATGAAAAGAAGAACAAGATGGTGTTTTTGGAATGGGGAGAAAAGGACCATTCTGTGCGGAAGGACAATGACAATGACGTATGCGGGTGAGCTTATGTTAAGGGCCTTCAAAGGGTCTCTGTCTCCAGTGGGGTAAGTCAATGTTGTTGGATCAAGGTCGACAGGTTGAGATGTTGACTTTCTGTCCACCTCTGTAACATACCACATGTGAGTTTGAACATTAATTTCGAAAAAGGTGAATTAGTCGTCAGCAAGTCGTTTAACTGTTGTCCTAGCTCATGTTCAGGTGATTCTGTTGCAATTGACTTATTTCTGAGAAAAGACTTTGAGAAAAAGGAAGACTTTACACACCAAAGCCTCCTTTCTACTTTTACATATGTGCGCACTTTATGTCCTCACTATGTTAAGCAATGAATTTGAACCTTTAAAGAACAGCTCGTGCGACAACGTGCCTCTTATAACGAATCTCTTAAAAGCTAGGTATGTGAAATACCTCGAACAACAAGATTCATATCCCATTTTCACAGGAAAATCGTCGCTTTCCAAAGTCAAAAACCGATCCCGCCTTTTCACTCGCACAGCCACTGTCTCTGTCTGTTCTTACCAAAAGAATAACACTTCCACCCTCAGCCCACAGAAAATAAATTGGAATATTTCCACACGACTTGCCACCCAAAAATTAGCCTTCTTCCGGTACCCACCAACGCCTATACTCGTACACCTGCCATCGAAACAATGATAACATGGAATTCTAGGTGAAACCTTATTGCTCTCATTTGCATATCTTTGTTGCTCTTTATCCTTAAACACCTCACAGCTATCATGTGTTACCCAGTATCGCCCCCATTCAGTTGGTCCTTACCAGAATGTTCTCTAGCAAACCGCCTTAAACAGATTTGCAGCTTTAGGTGTGGCGCGGCGCCTTCAAAAGAATAACGGTAATGATGAAAATAAACACAAAGTTGAGGGAGATTCCTGCTCTTTTTTCTTCATTGCCGACGGAAAGAGGAATCTTAAGTACTTTAGCCTTTTACCCGCAATTCTGCACGGATTATTCAAATTACCAGGCGTGCCCTCCAGTATAAGTGAATATACTCGTACCTATGCTTATTGTAGGGGGTGCTGCCTGCCTCCTGGCACCTATTTTTCTAACAGGATAGTGGTCCTCCCCACCTCCTCGTCGTGAGAATTATGTTCCCTGTGGAATTCTTTAATTATGCCGAAATGCGTTATCCTGCGCGATGGCCTTTCAAACGTACAAAAAATCACCCCCACTTATTTCTTAGGAAAATTTAATTATAAATCTCAAAACACACATTTACATAACCTCACAATTGCCAGAACTACGCCCGGCAGGTGGATTTATCTCTTTCAATTAACAAACGGCAGTCGAAAATGCGGTCTTTCATTGGATAATACCGAACTTATCCTTGAAGTTAATCGGCAGGAGAATCTGATTTGGAAACCGCTACTCATGTACGTGGAAGAATGTTGCTTTGTACATATTATGAAACCGGGATGCAATGGCGAGGTTTACTAGGAAACTATTTCATCTTGCACAGGAGAGCTCTGCAGAAGGTACCTAGTGCTGTTTTGGTAAAATAGTTTTAGATGCTTGTATCCTCTTATGGACTTTAAATCCGATTGCGATTTGTAATTCTTGTGCGGCTATCTGAATGACGTCGACGATGCAAAAGTTTGGGAATGATTTTGGTTGGTTAGTTATTGCATTATGGGTTTTGCTTTCAAAAGGATTATCTGAAAGCTAAGAGATTCCTTTGAGGTTCGGAAATGTTTCGAGGACAACTGAGATATCGAGTTTACAAGTTGTTCAACTCTTTGAATGTATACGTACTCGTATAGATATGCGACGGATGGATGCGCGTGGGAGAGTTTCGGTCTGTAACCGCAGCATTCAAAAGTCATTCCGTAGTATTTTAATAAAATTTTTAGACAGGAAAACGTCCAACATTCCCTTTGGATATCGAATCGTCCTGAGAGTGTAAATGTACACATGTAATACATACATGTGGTTAAGGTTTTGATATCAGCAACTGCTGGCAATACCACACACAATGGCGGAAGCTGTCAGTGAATGGAGTGCTACATGAAAGAACAACGCGTTGTCATTGTTGAGTAATATTTAAAAAAAAAAATGAAGGTTTGGCAGCTAATTTTCAAACAAAATCAGCTTCAGCGATGAGGCTCATTTTCGTCTTGACGGCTTTGTTAATCGTCAAATCGAATTTGCGGTTCAGAAAATCAACGACTGATTGTTGGGAAGCATATGCATTCACAACGTGTCACTGTTTGGATATGACAGATAGATAGATATGAATGCGGACGACATGGGGTCTCAAAAAGACGGTGCCTTATGCCATACAGCCCGAGAAACAATTCAATTAATGCATGAGTCATTTGGATCATGCGATTAAACGCCGTTAGACTTTTCCCTTTGGGGTTTTTTGAAGTCTACAGTTTACGCCAACAAGCCCACGACCACCCACGAACAGAATATATAGTAAGAACTTTAAGTCATTGAATATTTCAATCAGAAAGTACCGCCATAAAAGTCTCTACTTGTAATAAATAGTACATCAGTTTTGGTCCCAGTTTTGTACTATTTGTGGGTCTAATTTTGCCCGAAAAGTCCGGGATTTTCATGCTCGTTAACTTACTTACTTAGTTGGCGCTACAGCTCGAGGTGAACCGGGGCCTGCTTCTCGCAAATATTTGTGTGTGCGTGTTATATTTTTGCACCAATGGAAGCGACCTACAGTTTTTTGCGCACTCCGAACGGCGAGTTGAGAAGCTCAATCGTGACAAATGATACTCTTTGATGCTTGTCAGACATCCGAAAGAGGTGGCTCCGTGAAAAACTCTTTTAGGTGTAAGACCCGGCCAGGAGTTGAACCCGGGCAGCATTGTGTGGTAGTCCAATGCACTAAACACTACGGCCACGGCGACCACTCGTTAACTAGTTTCTTCAAAAAAATTCTGGCAACCCTAGCTTAGAGGATATTTGCTCTGTCCAGAAGAGTGTTTTACAGCAATCAACCTGACCCCAGTGCCTTATAACATGAAAAAGATTCGGGTTTTTGAGAAGCAGTGTCTTATGACTGGCCTTGGATTATATAGAAGACAAGAATCCCAGTACATAAAACGATGGGACACAGCAAAACCGGATTGACAATTTCTTCATAAAAGCGATAAGAAGGCATATTACAATATCAATGAACTGAACTGAACCCTATTCTCGAGGATGAAATCTTGAGGCTAAGCGGACGATTACCCAAATCTGCAGTCGGTAATTTTTGCAATCCGATAATTTTACCAAAACATTCTCATTTTAGTCGATTGCTCATAATTGAGGCACATCAGGTTACACTGCATGGTGGTGTCAACATAGTACTCTCACACATCCGAAAGAAGTACTGGATTGTTCAAGGCCGGCAGATAATAAAAAATATACTTAAACAGTGTGTCACTTGTAAGAGGCTTTATGGCAAAGCGGCATCCGAACCATGGACCGTATTACCAGTGGAGAGAGTGGTCACCAGCAGACCTTTTGAAACCACGGGCATAGATTTTCTTGGGCTACTCTATGTAACAGCGGAAAATGAGATCGGTAAGAAGAATGTTTATGTTATGTTGTCTACATGCGCTGCGATCCGAGCTGTTCATCTTGAGCTCGTGAGTGATTTGACGGTGAAAAGTTGTATCGACGCATTGCGACGATTCATAGCAAGACGGGGAGTGCCAACTACGATCATATCAGACAATGCTAAAACCTTTAAGCGGACGGACCTAGAGTTAAGAAAATTTTAAGAGCTTATGAAGAGAAGTGAAGTGAAACAACTAGCGGCACATCAAGGCATTACTTGCAAGTACATACCGGAACGAGCAGCGTGGTGGGGTGGTTTTTGGGAGCGCCTTGTCAGAAGCGTAATGTCATTCGACGATTTAGCAACTTTGTTGACAGAAGTTCAAGGGGTTATAAATTCGAGACCCTTAACCTATATTACAGACGACCATACAGACCTGAAACCTTTGTCTCCAGCTACTTTTTTAATTAATAATAACTCCATTCTTATTCCAGCTGATTTTAATTGCGACGGTTCATTGATTTCAAAATCTTGGCAACTTCGACAAGGGCTGATGAAGCGGTATTTAAAACGTTGGCGTGAAGAATACCTTAATCAACTTCGATCAATTCATCATAACACAAGCGGACCATCTCGTAGCGTAAAAATTGGCGATGTCGTTTTAGTTCACGAAGACAATAAACCACGGTTACTGTGGAGGTTAGCGGTTATACAATCAGTGTATCTTGGGCGCGACGGACATGTAAGAGCGTGCCCGAGGATGTAAAAAATTGAGGAAGCGAGACAACAATAATATATGTATATTCCGAATTATTGTATTAAGATTTTTAAGTATTAAATAGACCGCCGAGACTGTCACTAGTCCGGGAAACGTGAAATTGATTCTTGCGTTTTATTCATTTTTTTCAAAGGGTATGGCATCCCAGTGCGCGAGACAAACGACTCTTCCGTAGCGAGTACAACGCCAAGACCAATGAGCGTCTTCGTTTTAGAACCATAATTGCGGACCGGGGCAATGCAGACACGACAAGCAATTCGCCGAATTTCGATTGATTTGTAATGAGATGAGGAGCGTCGTAATGGCGGTGAATCATAATCCCTACAGCATAAGTCTTTGATTGACACCAGAAGAAAAGGTTTAATTTTATAAATATACATGATTTTGTGATGCTTAATGGAAGTTATGAATGTACTGTATCAAAGTCGTTAATATGTATTGGATACTCCTGTGTTAATTCTGGAATGCTTAATAGAAGTTATTTGCTGTATCATAGTCCGTAATCTGTATTGGATACTCCTGTGTAATGGTGAGGATCTCCACCGTGGGGGATTTCATACACCAGTGCGAAAAATACATGTCCAACGATATGTCGAATAACTTTCTGCAAGCATCATCTTTTGATGGCAATTAAAACTCTTACCGGGACACCGAGGGCAAATCCCAGTGGCAATCTACCTGCGCCTTATGCTCTACAGAAAATATTTACAGCAGAGTTCTTTTGTTTGAATTTATGCACTGCTTACTGGACAAATCCTCCTTCATCTCCTATTTCAATTATAATAATTTGCACGAGTCAAACCCATAAATTTGTAAATGCGCACAAAAATTCTAATAAATTTGTTGAAACTTTTTATTAAATTGAAACAAAAGAAAAAAACATTGAATTTCTTTGAAATTGAAAACAAGATCCTTGCAATGTTTCTCAACCGAAAAACGGAGTTATACATAAGTCCCAGCAATGAGGGATAACTTTGCCAAATAAACTTTTGTATTTTCAGAAACTGAGAAATGTTCATTTGAAAACTATAAGAAGCAACAAAACAAGAAAAGAAACATAACCGTCTTGGTTTTAGTTTCGCAAATTATGAACATTTGCTTTGTGCCGTAGCATTCGCCACAGCCAGCAGCGCAGCGCTACAGTTCACTGTCGGAGAGTCAAAGGCAAAACTCATTTTGGCTGGGCAAAGGATACGAGTATAATCCAGCCAACCGATGGTAAATATTAATATTTTCAGTTCGGGAAATCCAGCAGCTGTCGAATAATTCAGTTAGGCTATTTTAAGTAATTAACTGGCGCGGCGTAGAGCTGTCTTAGTGTTGACGTAGACAAAATTATTTTATAAGAAAGTTTTTTGAGCAACTAGCAAACATCTGACAGCAACATGAGGTTCCAGTGGCATGAGAGACTTTGGAATTTTAGGAACTTGATAGTTAGGATTAGTTTATTTCTAGCGTGAAATATTTTTTAATTGTGAGTCGAGCCGATTGAAGACCAGACCATTTATCCTTCTTTTTCTGTTACAAAAATAAGCATTGGCCCAGTAAATAATCAAATTAAAATAAAAGTTGGTTCTTCTACGGGACGTTTCAAAACTACACTGACTGTAGGTAGATCCGATAGCCGAAACCCAGAGTAGATGCCTTAGAACCACACGAGGGATGAATTTTATATTTCAAAAGGTCCAGTGGGTGACAGTTTTTAGATATTCAATCCCCTTGGTTGTGCTTGTCGGTGAAACTAGAGCAGGAATTCTGCGTAAACTGAACTTTTTAAGCCCATTTTACCATTTTAAATTGTTTTAAAGAAAAATAAACTAATTCCTTTACCTTTACCTAATAACCTATTTAATTACACCATTACCATCAGTCTTTACCGTTTAAAAATGACAAGGTGTAAAAAAATCGATGTGTTGACTAAGGTAAACATTTTCATTGACCGCTAGTTCGTAGGGTTTTTGAACTAAGCTTTCGTCACTATATCGGCAGCAGATAATGAAGGCTGACTACCCAAGAGGTTAAAAAGGATTATCCTTAAATCTTTTGTCCTTTTGTCTTAGAGGTGCTGTTAAGGGCAATATACTCTTAGTCGGTCACCAGTCTGACAAACTGTGTCATAGACAGAAAGATATGGCCAAGTTACAACAGGTCAAAAACAAACCAACTGCTACAAAGAACCCGCGTAGACATCGCTTGAGTGGTGGCACTTAGTACAGAGCACTGGCCAATAGGGGACCACGCAATCAAACTAGCGATTCCTCACAACAGTTTCTGCCGCAGCTGCAAAGGTGAAAATGAAAAAAAGTCGTTTATTCACTTTCTGTGCAAATGTCCAGCTCTAGCGAGAGCCAGGCAACGCCAATGGGCAAACTTTTCTTCGACGATCTTAAAGAGATATCCGAGAAAAGGATTGGAGAGCTCATCCTCTTGCTAAACTCCACAGGATTGATATAAACATCTCAAAACTACATCCGAATAAACGGGTCACCTAAGGTTATGGTATCAAAACGGCGGGTTTTGCGCTATTTGGGTGTTTCTTCCATCAAAACCACCACTTCTACCTACCCTGTTTTAATTTGGTTCGGTTTCGCATGTCAGAGACTGAACATGTGTACATATTTATTATCAGATCTAAAGATTCCTATAAAAGAGCGGCTAGTTTGGAAGGCAATAACGCGTTTGAATTCCAACCGGAATACAGCCTCGGTCGGTGACGACATAATTGGTTGGTTAGGTGGTTTGAGAAGGTGATGAGAGATCTTCTCCTCTTTACGTAGGCCGCGTGTCGGGCCCATTGTGTTTCCCTCAGGAACTGTGCTGAGAAAGAAAGGGTTGGGGTTTATGTGAGCGAAGAGTTTGTGAATCGTGGGAATGGAAAGGTTCAAAGATTCAAGAAAAATGCTCTGTGTTTCGTGTGAACTCCAGTGTTTTCGAGAAGTCGATAGATCTAAGCGATGTCAGCCCAGGTAGGATATGTCTTCCCAGGTTTAATGCCTTATTGAACATAGGACAGGACAGTCGCAAAGGAAGTGTTTAATACTTTCGTCCTCTTTTTCGAAACATGTGCAGGTGCTATGTTGTACTAGTCCCAATCTGTTTGCATGTGTATTTAAGTTGATGTGTCCCGTATATAGGCCAATCATCAGATTTATTTGTGCTCTACCCATATATAGTACTTTCCTTGCTCGTTGTGGGTTCGGATTTTCTATCATGGCGTTGGCAGTCTTGCAAGGTTGTATTTGACTCCACATAAGCGAATGGTGTTTTACAAAAGAGACTGTGCGCGGATTTCACTGCTTACATCGCCGTGCCCTTGCTCTTGCCAGTTCATCTGCTCTCTTGCTCCCCGGTATGTCTTTGTGACCAGGTACCCAGAGTAGGTTCACCATGCAGGATCCCACAAGAGTACTATGTTTTCCTTTACATTCCTTCACTAGCTTAGAGTTAGTTTTGTGGTTTGCAAGTGCTTTAAGCGTGGCTTGACCAAAATTAGTTCAATGGATCTACTCATGTGTAGTCAAACCCATCCTTCTCTATGGAGTGCTAGTATGGTGACCAGTTGTGACCAACAGATACGCTAGAATATAACTTACAAACCCCAAACGTCTGTCTAGGGATAACTGGGGCACAATCCAGCTCACCCACGGCAGCCATGGAAACTATCCTCAATATTCTTCCTATGGAACTTGAGAAGCAATGTTGGCATTTACGAGTTCGTCAACGCTGCCAGTTCACACGGCTGGGGAATTTGACTGTATAGTCGGTCTTGAATAAGTATTCTTTCTTTATCAGATCACTTGGGTTGCTGACAAGTCCAGACGATTCTGAAACATCCTTCCAGATAGCTCTGTGTTCTGAGAGCCTCTCGTCTTTAAAGTGATCCAGGGTCCGCTGTCTAATTACAGAATGTCCCGCTGTCCTTTTGACCTTTTGGGGGTTTGTTAAAAATGTTTTAGCGTAGCTGTTGGTCACAACTGGCCACCATACCAACACTCCGTAGAGAAGAATGGGTTTGACTACACATGAGTAGGATCAATTGAACTAGTATTGGTTTCAAACTCCACGTCTTGCCAAAAGCTCTCCTGCAGTTCCAGAAGGCTCTTTTGGGTCTGTTAATTCTGTTTTTTAGATTCTGTTTTCTAGATTTCTCCAAAGTAGCTTTTTGTCAAGTAGTTTACATGGTGTAGTTGAAATCCCCCTGGCGACGGGGCCTTGAACTCTGAAATGACGACTCAATTACTATACAAGACTTCGGCATTGTTTCTCCAGATTAAATATCCATAAGCCAATACAAAGCACACATTCTCTGTAAGACTAGGACATACATATGTATATAACACCAATATTAATCTGTTTATTCATTGCATCAGGATCCCATCCTATCCCTTTAGTTGATTCAATTTTGAAAGCGATTCAATGTTGATTCAACTTCAGCTTGGACAGCTGCCCAGGACATCTGCTGCAATTCAAATGCAAGAATAGTAAAACTCACAAAAATAATATCAATTCGCCTGCAGTGAGGACCAGAAAACAATGAGTGAATACCTGAATACACCTACATTCGGCTTGTAGCCACCCATCAACGACCCTTGCGTATACGTAATATTTTTACCACGGAGGACGAAAAAAAGAGAGAGTGACAGCGGCGAGCTGCGCTCCTATCGAATGCGATTTTTCAATTTATCACATGACCAGTCACATACCAAAGGTAATCAAAAGAATACCATACGCATTCAGCGTCAGGGTGGAGTAGCACGAGGGCAAAAATGACAACAAACTACCGCACATCAATTTCAATCCTGCGTTCTCCTGCGCGTATCCTGCTCTGCCTCTGGTTCAGTGTTCTGTTCACATCTCCTCGCACCTTTAATTGAATTTCAGAACCGAAAATGTGATTCAGTTCTTCGTCTAGTATTTATTTTCTTTTTTTGTCAATTTTTCTTCTCCCTTTTTTGTTATGATTCAGGTTTGGTGAGTCCTTAGGGAATCAATTTCAATTTTTATCTCCCAGCAGCGGTCCTGGTTACTGGTGGATAGTGTTGGTGCCATTGCACTTATGTCATTTTCGGTGGAAACTTCTTCCTTTCATTTTTTTTTTGTGACGAAAAAAAAAGAATTAAATTAATAAAAGAACGACTATGAAATCATCCTGCTGCAGGATGGAGACAACACACAAACGCATTTGTGGCGTATTTACTTTCCACTGATTGACGAAAGTCATCCTTCATAGGATTTTGGGTTTTTTTTTTTGTCCTTTATGGTATTTGTGGCTATAAAAGCAACCTCTTTGTCTTCGTACGACAATCGGGATCTTTTGATAAAATTGAATTGGAACAGTCTGTGACTATGGGTAGGGTGGTGCTGGTGATGCCTGGCTGTTTTCGAAGACATTTCAACTCCTCTCTCCCTTCAGGATATTTATTCACCGCAATCAGTCAAGCAACGCGGAATAGAATTGATGGATTTTGTTGTGTTTGACGGCTTTATTTGGCATCCTTATGCATTTATTCATGACTTTCATGAATGCAGGATTCGTTTTGGAACGTCAATAAGACGCCAGCAACGATGTGTGGGTGCTTTAAAAGGAGACGCGCGTCTCTTTAATGGTTTTCGACGGATCTATTTATTCAAATCTAAGCAAAGCAATTTGGGTGCTGGTGCGCTAAGAAGAGTTTATGGCTTTGTAATTCGCTATACATATTAAAGACCCTAAACGGTACAAGAAAGGATGCCCTTTTGCTTATTGATTCTACAATAACACCGTATTTGTTGGGAAACAATGTAGTAACGTTTAACGAAATCATTTCAAAACAGTTATTTCACATTAAATATTAGTTCACAAAACGCTGAAATCATTTTCTATTCAACGAAGCATACAACATGAAACCCAAGTACTAAGTGGAATGCCTCAAGGTTGCGTATTGTTACCGGTACTATTTTTACTACTTATGGCGGGCAAATGCACCGCAAAATGACGATCGTTGAATGCTGGCGTACATTGAACAACAGAGTTGCATCAATTGATTCATATTTCGTAAACAGTTGAGGATTACATTATTTGTTAATCTAATATATAAAAATCTGGTGTAACTGTGTTTGTGGTCGCACTCCTCCGAAACAGCTCGACTGATTTTTATGAAATTTTGTGTGTGTATTTGGTAGGAATGAGAATAGGTCGTAAAGTACATTTCATACAGTTAAGTCGTTAGGGTGTCTTTCTCCAGAATCCAGAAAAAAAAATTCTATTTTTTGACGAACATTTTTTTTTTATTTTTTTTTAGATTTGGCATCAAGCCAGACAGACGAACAGACCGATAGACATACAGATAGGCAGACAGAAAAATAGATAGATAGACATGCAGACAGACAGACAGATAGACAGACAGACAGGCAGACATACAGATAGACAGATAGATATGAGTGAGCTGACCCCAGCCGATCCAATGTTAAACAAACCTGGCAGAATAGAGCTACTACTTGGTGCCTGAGTATGGGCAGATATTATCAAGAGCTACGTCAGAAGGTGCAATTCCAGACTTACGACTGGATAGTGGTTGGGCAACCGCAACCAGCCCAAGAGCAATCAGAGCGATAGTTGCAGTAACAAATTCATCAGATTTTCAACTCAGTGAGCAGCGGAAACAGTTTTTGGGATATCGAAAAGTTGAGCAAAGTAGCCACAGTTTCGCCGGACGATCAATGAGTCGAGGACAATTTCAAGAGAACAAATTACCGAGACTCATCCGGACGGTACGTGGTGACCATTCCCATAAAAACGCGGGCGCGAAGCTTGGCCAGTACGAGAGCAGCAGCCATGAAGAGATTTCTCCAACTTGAGAAGAAATTAAGCGCGGATCCGGAGCTGAAGGAGAAGTATGTAGACTTTATGCGCGAATATAAAGAGCTGGGGGATATGAGAGTCAGGAGCGAAGGGGCATACATACCACACACGCACTGATATGTATGCCGCACTGGCACAATTCGCTGTTTTCTTCGCACAGTATTATAATTTTATTGCACTGTACTAGGTTTTTTTTCTCTAATTTCCGTCGGCGCGCGTACTAATTGTTATCCGGCTCGAAGGACCAAATGTTCGATAACTACCTTTTTATTAGAAAACCACAATGAAATATATAAATGAAATGAATACTAAATAAAATGGATATACTTAATGAATATGTGCTAAATCTGATGTAATCTAGTCCACTAGTATGTTACTCCGGTAGGACTGCACACTTGTAATTAGCACTGTTTACTTGATGACGGTGGTTGATTGTTTTACTTTGTTATCCCGTTGACCATTACGTGGACAGCGGTCAACCATGGAATTTTCCATCGACCGATGGTGTTCCTGTTGTTGTCCTAAAAATCGTCCGATGTTATTCCTGGTGATGTTATTGATGTCGTTGCTGTCTTAGACAGTAGTCAAAATCAAGTCAATATGTCCCACCCAAATATTCCTCTTCATCATAAAATCTTAATTGCCTAACCCCCACCCTCCCCCATCTATACCTAATGGTGATAAACCAAGTCTGTATTATAGCACTTGAAAAACTTCAGTAATAACGGCCTAAGGCAAAGCACACGCACAAACTACCTACAATAACTCCGTTAACCACCAAGCATAATAAACTTTAAAATGAATTCCCTTTTAAAAGTGGGAGATTCGCTAGAATATACCCGCCAGAGCTTGCTATTGCCATTGCAGGACTACAAATTTATTGAGTGCAAAGTCCTATACTATAAGAGAATGAAATACTTACTCCCAATTCCGGTATACTTTGGGAGGATTCTCCGCCATTAAACTTCAATTATGCCGCGAGGCCAATTTAAGGCCAATTCGATTCGACTCTCCAAAGAAATGAGCAAAAAAATAAAAACTTAGCTCAAATCGGTTTTTCTACTGAAGATAAGTACGCAAGGCGCAATAAATTCGCGAATGAGATTTCCAAAGTAATTAGCTACAGAACGCTACGCTACGCGCACATGATACCAAAGGACACTATGCGGGTGTGTGTGTGCTATAAGTAAAATTCCACGACTTTAATTAAGACTTGTACCCCCTCTGCAAATGGAGTTTGATAGGATATTGGCGAGTTGCCTGAAGCGATGCTTCGAATTGGCACTTAAGAATCTGTAAAGACTGCGCCTTCTTTTTGCTGATTAAATAGGAAATGCCTATGCTATTTTAAATTTTAACGATAATTACATTTTTGATGGCATTTGAGAGGACATCGTTTAGGGAGAGTGCAGTGCTCTCATACAACTCTTATACGGTTAATAGGCATGTACAATTCAAGTGTATTTCCAACAGTGAAGAGTAAAATAACAACCAGTTCGCATTTGTGACAATGTGTCTTCACTTGCCAACTTCACTTTCCTCTACCTTGGATAACAAGGAGACAAGGATATGACTCATCGTATGTCAGTAGGTACTGATTGGATGTACTGAGAATTAGATAAGAGCTTCTCCAGATTGACATGATTTACGTTACCTACATTTACCCGATTTAATGTAGGACAATCAGTCCTTTTTTATGCAAATTTGAGAATTTTGCATCGCAGTATTCGTTCCGCTCAATTCAAGGAATATTTCTGTATTTTAAACAGCTATTAATGACAGTTAAGTTAAGGACTTCGTGGTCATTTGAATAAAAAAAAAAACCACACGCCAACCTGTGGGTTGGCCCGATTATTAAAGACACTAAGTAAAAGACACAAAAACCGTTTTAAGCTAAAGTTTCTTACATGTTTATTAGGTACCGCAGACCCTAATGTCTTATCTAATACCCCTATTACGGTTAGCGAAGCGAACGTTCGACTCGAGGCGAACTCCCAAGCGAATTTCTGATGTCGAGGTATTACGGTTAGCGAACGTTTTCATTCGCTAAGAGAATTCAGGGCTGTCTGAGGAAAAACTTCAAATATCAGCTGTGAAGTGTCAGAAAGAAGAATTGTTTTGATTGTTTGTGATATAAACTGTAATTTAATTTGAAATAAAATTTTTTAAATAAATAAAATTATTATTTGTGATGATTCGTCCCAGAATTTCACCTCTCTATAAGAACGTTTAGTTACTTTCGCAGTTTCAGAGTTCATACACTGGCCGCGTCTCTGGTCAATATATCACCGGACTGTGGAAAGCAAAGCAAGAGCAAGTAGAAAAACTATTATCCAAATTCTACAACGATGCCTTATTATCAGAAGCACTTGGAAAAGATCCTAAATTATTCGATCCAGGGAAACCAGTTAGACCATCACAAATATTGTACTAATGTTAAGTGTTTATTTAAAAAAAAGAAACACATTGTTCTATAATTGTTTGGTAAATACATATGTATACGTGTATGCAATGATATAAGAAGGAATGCCTAGTGTTGCAATAAGATCTTTGGTTTCCATTGTTGGTTCTATCTCGGAGGAAAATTCTCCAATGGATGACTCCTTTCCAGATGTTGATCACGTCCTTTAGTTCTTGCATCTTTCCTTGGTGATTTTGGTTGCTTTCAAGTATCTATTCTTTATTCACAATTTCCTGGAGAATGTCAACAGGTCCTTCTTTTAATTCTGGCAAGTGGATGTTGAATTTTTACCAGTTTAACTCGACCGACTCCATCAACAGAACTAATTTTTTAAACTGGCGAGGATGGTTTTTAAAATATTGAGATACATTTTCCAACACATTATTTTATTGTTAACAATATTATTTAATAGTAATTCTATTAGTTTTTCATTTTTCTTCCACTCATTACACTGTTGCACTACCTAGTCACCAGAAAATTCCATTCGACTGATTTTGACAGCAGAAATTGATTTCTAGTCGAACGTTCGCTAACCGTAATAGAGTGAAGTCACAATTCGCCTAAACTCTGACATTTAAATCACATGAAATCTCGGCGAGTCGCTAACCGTAATACGAAATAGTCACATTCGCCAACTTTTTCGTTCGACTCGCTAACCGTTATAGGGGTGTAAATCTACCCTACCTCATCACCAATGTCACCCTTCAAAACTCTGCCGCTGCTTCGCTATCATTTCTCTTGTCCCAATGCACAGGCGCATCCAGTTCAGTGCAAATGCAATATGATCCCCGCACTAGGAATAGCTTTATGTTGATTCAGCAATTTGATGAACATCTCTCAGGCCCGTTAACGATGCGCGATGTGTTAACTGAATCATTGCGGAATATTTGTTTTCTAATTTATTTTGAAAACAGATACCTATGTACATATTACAAGCATGTACATACCTCAATTGAAATGACTGATTGTGAACTGCGCGCGCAGTGATTATGGCCTTTTCGGATTCCAAACGTGTCTGAACCAAGTGTTATTTATCAAAGGAGGGTATGTGGATGGCCGTGGCGTAGAGGTAGTCGTCGTCGATTGTCACTCTGAATGTTCACGGTTCAAATCCAGATGTCGCCGAAACATTTATTTCTCACGAAATAAAAATAAGTTGATCAGTTTCAGAAGCTAGTATCAAAACCAACTGCGAAGGCATAACACTGGCAGTAGGTTGGTGGTATGGCTGAAATTGATCGTACAAACTATAATAGGAAACATCTGGAAAAGACTTCTGTGAATCATAATCATAGTTTTCAATAATACACAACTCTCCAGTTATCCTGGACACCACCCATAGAGTTAGTTGAAACCTAACATCTGAGTTTCACTACGTCGATCTGTCTGTCTCTCGTTTTTGTTCTTCATGTGCTCGCGCTGTGTGTAAACATTATAAGGGTATTCATATCCCCTTAAGCGTGTGTAGATTATAGAAAAATAAAAATAAAAAATGTGTGTCCGGATCTCAAAAATTCGAAAGGCTACGATTCTGCGAATTTAAACAATTTCCTTCTTCCTTCCTGGGACTCACATTACAGTTTAAACCATCGCCCTTTTTTACCACTGCCTCTTGAGTTCCTGTAAAAAATAAAAGTTTCTTTTTTTTGTTTTGTACAGTTTTTAGTTCACTGTATGAACAGATCAGTGTAATTATTGGAAGAAATAAGGATACATATATTTAAAAATTAATGCTGTTTTCACTGTACATTTTTTAAAAATACATACATATACGAGTCCATAGGACTCTTTAGACTTTAGGACTTTACTAGGGTAAATTAAGGGCTAATGTTGCGATATATATTATGAGGGGAAAGTACAATCAGGGATACAAAATTGGTCACGAACGTGTGAGGCACAGCAGTCCAAAGAGAATGACACAAATGTTAGACATGAACGCTGAGTTAATTTTATTTCCTTATCTGGATTAATATCAGAAATGACCCTTCAACTAGAAAATCAGAAAATCTGATGATGCAGTTTTGTTTGCCATTCCTTTGTTATGTTGTCAAAAGACGAACATCGCTTATTTGAAGAAAAAGAAAGTGTTGGCCAAAAAATTAAAAATTCGGTAAAATCAAATGAAAACACTCCGGCAAAATCCCTTCGCCTGAACAGCGCTGTGAGCACCGTAGTGTAGTGGTAAGTGCGTTGGACTACTATGCAATGCTGTCCGGGTTCGATCCCAGCCCGGGTCCAACACATAAATGTTTTTGCACGGTGCCACCTCTTTCGAATGTCTGACAAGCAATCAAAGAGTATCATTTGTCACCACGACCACGGCGCCCAATGCTGCAGAAGTTGCGTTCATATATTTATACAGATTTTACTGCTGTTAATTTACAGCAATTTTTTACATAGAAGATAGCTCTTTTCTTTCAAAAACATTTTAAATGGGTTTGCTTTTCGTATGGAACAATGGGAAACGTTTTTAGTTCCCGTATCGAGCTATTTCCCTGTACCACTATTGACAATGTTGAGATGTAAGAGAAGGAGCGAAATAAGGCGTTACTGTAAGGCGATAGCCACACGAGCGTCTTTTTTCGCGCTCCCTGAATATAAAGAAAATGTACACACGGCGTCTTTTTGGTCACGGGTCACCTACAGTTCTATTGGTTTCTTATATACTCATGGCGCGCAGCCAAATGGGAGCGTGGAAAAAGACGCTCGTGTGGCATCGGCCTAAAGGCCCTGACAAAATCATTTTGAATACATATGTATGTGTGTAGCTACTTCCGATATAATCTACTAGCTAGTAAAATTAACCACTTAAACACAACCCCTACAAATGTCAGGCATTTCATACGCTTAACGATTAATAAAGAGTTTGAGGAAAAATGTCAGCGGACGTGTGCCACAAAGGCTCAACAATGTTGAATTGCATCGTAAGCCTACAAATCGGATCGACTTTCCTCAACCAACTCAATTTCCTCTATCCATCCTTTTTATTCCCCTCCCTGCTTAACATTCTCTCTCTGAATAACATTAACTAGGATAATTGCCATAGAACTTGTGTTCACCGTAGCGTTGCTTGTATTCATCGAAGCCAAAGAAATTGAGTTAACCCTGCACGCACGCATACAGTCAATTCCGGCAGGGCACCTTTGTGAGGTTTTTTTTCCACTATGTATAAGTTCTGAGCTTATTCATCGGCAATATTCCAATCGATTTGATTGATTTCACTTGGTCTTGCACTTGGTCACGTACATTGCACCGCATAATAATCCATAATCATCATCATGGCATTATGCACATCCTTTACGATTTCTCGGTCTCTACGTTGTCGTCTACGTCGTCCTCGTCGTCGTCATTCATGTCCTTTCAAATGCAAATTATCCCGTTGCATATTCTTTTAGCATGTAAGGATATTTTTTATTGCATTTTTATGAGAATATTTTATCAGAAAGGATTCTGGTACGGCTAAGTCATTCCCTCGTGTCCTGTCCAACCAAAGACTAGGTTGAGGGCAGGATTATCATCTGTTTGTTCGGAGATGCTGTAGAGGGATGGATTTTTTTTTCAATAAAAAGGTGCTGCTGGTTCTTGGAGAGAGAAACTATCACTTTGTCATGCTTCCTGTCAGTATCTATATGCATTCGATTAGGTGACAAGGAAAATTGGAATTCACATTGTAATGCCATCCGGGAATTATGTATGTATGCATATGTGATCGTAATGTATGTAATTTGAGACCATGACAGCACGGTGTTGCCGATAGAGAAGACCAACCTTATACTTCTTCTTCCTGGCTCTACAGCCCACTGACACTGATCCCCAATCACCGACCTGTAAGAAGAGAGAAAAAGAGATGGTCTTCCACAGGAGAAGCATTGTGATCCCCATTTCTTTATTGACATAGACACAAGCTTTTCTTAAAAGAATTCCTCTTGAACCTCTTGAACAGTAATCAACCCTTAACATCAGTAAAGGGTGTTTACAGATGCATAAAAACAAAATATTTAAAGCTACATAACTGTTAATAGTTTTACCGCAAACCAATCAATGTTTTCCTCTGCAACTAATTTCCAAAGGATATTCCATATGGCAAAGCATCTCATGCGGAGCAGCTTCAAGTCCTGCCCACCACAACTAACTGCTGTTGCAACTAAAAACAACAACAAAACGTATTTACAGTGCAGCTTTACAGAAACTCAAGTGTACTGCAAACTGGGGTAGAGGCGAGCACAAAAAAAAACAAAGATACAGCTGAACGGTTGCCTGGCATAAAATCAGTTGCACGGTAGTTTAACTTTATACTTTTCAATTGCCGCAGTTTGTATGCTTTTCAAAAACGAGTACTGGAGAGAAAAATGCGGCCGAGCAATAGTGGCAAAGAGAAATTGATAGAGACACAGCGGCGCGGCGTATGTACAAAGGAAAGGAACACATACATATGTACATTGTATGTACATGGTAAATTCACTTCTCGTAGGTCTGATCAGTTTTTTGCGAAATCAATTTGCATGCAAAAGTTTCAAAAAAATGTCGCATGTAAAACGAGTGAATAAGTTCGAGTTTTTTTAAGTATTTGGCTCGAAGCACAGATCTGTTTAATTTTCTTTACTTTAGGTGACGCTACAGCTCGGGGTGAACCTGGGCCTGCTTCTCGCAACCAGTTGTGTGTGCGTGTTATATTTTTGCACGAATGGAAGGGACCTACAGTTTTCTGCCGACTCCGAACGGCGAATTGAGAACGTTCGGAGTCGTCAAAAAACTGTAGGTCCCTTCCATTCCTGCAAAAATTTAACACGTACACACACATGGTTGCGAGAAGCAGGCCCAGGTTCATCCCGAACTGTAGCGCCAAAGTACAAAGGTGAAACGAAAATTTGTCTTGCCGGCATTTAATCCGCTACCCCATTGTTATCTTTAATGTGAGGTGAATTGATTCAAAATGATTTTTATCAAACAAAAAGAGATTTAAATTCATTTAGGTTACACATCCCATTCCAAGCCTATTTGCAGCGTGGTGTGACTCAATTTGCAAAGATGCTATCATGATAAAGGAGTTAAGTTACCAATTTTTTAAAGCAAACCCAACTGAGGAAAACCAAAATAAGTTCGAACAAGCGAGAAATAACTGCAATGCTCATATTCATATACTACATCAAGAATTCTGACGCTAATTTCCAATGACTTTTCAGCTGTCAGCTCTTTGGACAAGGCCAATCTGCTCGCCGCGTAGTTTGCAGCTAGCTCAACGCTTCCAGATTGGGTTTGGGGCATGATTACGATTACCCTGGCGCAAAGGTTTGAAAATGCCATTTTGTAGATCTCGGTGAAATAAGCACAAAATCTAAAGTAAATCATATTGGTTGATCGCTTAGTTTAGGCGATATCGAGGTTTGAATATTCGAGTAAAGAAATTCATAAAAAGCGATTTTTAGTTTTACACCTAGATGTATGCAACACTTTTTTGCCCTCGTGAATTATAAAAAAAATCGCTCAAGATTTGCCGCTCAGTGCGTGGCCAGGCACATGTTTAAAAATGATATGCTATAAAAAAAATTGGTGAATTATGTTGTAAGTTCAATTTTGGTGTATAGCAAACTGGATTGATTTCAGTTCGTGGCTTATTTGTTTGGAAAAGTGCCACCAGTGAGACTTCGAAATATCGGTCGGCGTACGCGAAACGCAGGCGAAGTACATGATCGTCGAGTCAATCGGAATCAATAAATTTTTGATCGGACTAAAATTGTTTTCTTTTAAATTCACACAAATTCAAGAAAAAATTCGGTTGGATGAATTCCTTCTCGACGAACTGACTAACTGACAGAGAGACAACACACAGCCTATAAACCACTGAAGATAAGGACATGTTATAAAGAACATACATGTAGTTAGTATTTTTTTTGATGAACGCACTTCTTATTTTCTTCATAAGTTAATTGCACTCGTGCATGATCACGAGTAGGAAAACAACAATGTTCGCTCTAGATGACTTTTTTTTTTTGTTTTTTTATTCATATAATTTAAGTAACATTAGTTTTATATATCCCTGCGAAGCTTTTAAGGCTTACCTGCAGGAGGTTATTCAAAAAGTAATTATTATTAACATTAACATTGAAGTGAACAAATGGAATTAAATTACATAAATTGCATAAAAACAAAAAAACATAAAAAATAGGCAATAATAAATTAAATTACATAAAAAATAAATTATAATAAATTAAATTACATATAACAAGTTGGTTGATATTTTTGATTTTAATATTTTGTATTTTTGTAAAGCATTAAGTGCAGGGTAGGAACTATGTGATAGATTCGAGGAAAAATTGTTTTAATCTCTTTTTTCTGCTGACTTTATTGCTGATATGTCTGAGCGCTTGTGGAAGTTTGTTAAGAATGCTGGGTATTGTATATGTCAGTTGTCTCTTGCCGTATACATTATATATGCCTGGAAGATGGTAAAGCCCCTCTGCTTGTCGTCTGGTACGGTATTAATGGTTGATTGGTGTTCGGAAACGCAGGTCATCATAATATGTCAAGACTGCGGTCATTTCAAATAAACTTCTTACCTTCATAATCTTCTGTATGTTGGTTGTAGTATTTCTTCTTGTCAGTAGTTTCACCGCTCTGTCTTGTACTCTTTGCAGTTTGTCTATGTGAGTTATTGCAGCTCCTCCCCATGCAAGAATACCATACCTTAATCTGGAGTCAACTAGGGCGTAGTAAACCTGCTTTTGTACTCTTGTAGTCGTTTTATACTGAAGGCAAGCCATTGCAAATAGTGATCCCCTCAGCTTGTTCCTTGTATCGTTGATATGTGCTTCCCATATGAAGTGACTGTCAATTGTGATACCTAGATATTTGTATTCGTCAACTAGGTCTATACTTTAATTTCTTAGTGTGTCGGTACAGTTAAAAGCGTTCATCGCTATCGCCGCTTTCGGATATTGTGGGCTGCGAATATGCATTATTTTGGATTTGGATGCGTTTATTACTAAGCCGTTGTCACGACACCATCTACAAACTTTGTCAAATTCTGATTGCATCCTTCGATTTGCCTGTTCTAATGTCCTGTGAAAGACCACTATTGCCGTGTCGTCTGCAAAAGCAAAAGGATAGCTTTCTTTAAGGCATTTCAGCATGTCGTTGGTGAAGAGTAAATACAATAAGGGACCAAGTTTGGAACCCTGTGGTACACCGTGATGGACGTCCTTTTTACTGCTGCAGCAATCCTTTATTTGTACTTTAAAAGTCCTTCGTCTGAGATAGTCCTGCATCCATTCCAACATTTTGCCTCTGATTCCGACTCTTTCTAGCGCTTCTAGTAGCTTTTTGTGGTCCAGAGTATCGAATGCCTTACTAAAGTCTAGGAAAAGCACTAGCACATGCAAGTTTTTGCTCAGACTGGTGTTGATCAAGTTGGTGAAGTCACCAAGAAGCTGGTTAGTGCTCCTGCCCTTTTGGAACCCGTACTGTGCTTTGCATAGAATTTTATGTTTTTCGACGAATTTCCAGATCCGATCTGCAACAATTTGCTCCATAATCTTATCCACCACTGATAATATTGCTATTGGTCGATAGTTTGATATTTCTTTCTTAACACCTCCTTTGTAAATTTTTCTATAGATTTGTCATTTCCGCGAACGCGGAAACAGATTCTATTGCAAGCGAATCGATTCACTCTTTTTAAAGTAATCTGAAAGCAAACAAACAACGGAAAAGCATAGTGGATAAAAAATTGATAACTTCAAAGTGTAGAGAAACCAAACCTCAGAAAGGGTTATATGTTTTTGTATTGTTTTTTTTACACCAAACAACTAGTAATCCTCCGAATCAGAATCAACTTCAACGCAAAAAAAAATGAGTCAACTCATCGCAACTTTCGAGCCAACAACCTTCTCTCATTCTAGAGAACTAGAATTTTTGTAAACACCCCCTACTGCAGATAAATCAATCGAAAAGGATTGAAAATATACAAGTGTCCCACTGGGAAAATGATGCAAATCATCGCCTAGCAACAAGGCACAGCAATAAAAAATACTATAAAAAAAACAGATAACGACTGTTCCAATCAATTTGCCAACCATTTTGCCAACTTTATACTCCATTATTTGGCAGAAGGCGTTCAAAGGAGAACTTTTAAAATAATCGTTCCATTTGGAGTGACTCCAAACTGTTTCGGCTTGTATTATAAAACTAAAAGTAGGTATATACATGCTTCGCTATTTGTGTGTATGTGTATATTCAGCAGGGTAGTGACACTGATCCTTGAGGAAGCATTTTCAACGACTGCTGCAACTACTGCATCATGTAAAATGTAATGAGGTGACAATTGTGTCCCTGCCTCCCTCCGTCTCATGGACTCTGATGGAATTCCACGATGCAAGAAAAAAAAATCGGTACTAGCATCCTTTGGTAGGATATCATCTTGTTTTTGTGTATCCTTATAGCAGTTTGCTACCCTCTCCCCACTTGTATGCATAAGCGATGAACAGTTTGTCTTTATAGATTTCATCACGCTTCGAGTACTTAATATGAAAAGTATTTGTGCAAGGAAATGCAGTTACAGAGGACATTTTCGATTGATTTAGGAAAGGAACTTTCATTGATCTCATTTGCATTGTACGCTTTGGACCTTTGCCATTAGAAACGTTACCTCGTCTGGCATTCGAAAACAAGTAAGGTAGAGAATTGTATAAAAAAGAATACCTGCACGCCGGCCGACTGAACTGATCCAATTATGTTTCGATTTACTCACAGAGGGATACGACATCTCGCGTCGTCGTCGTTTACCGATTCAATATCGACGTTGATTTGTTAGTCGATTTAGTAAGTCGAATATCTGTTATTATTCCGAGTATTATCAATGCTTTGCTTAAGGTTGGATTCTACATAGATGCGCAGAGCACAGTAGGCGGCCGGCGCGAAAAATTAAAGAAGTCGAATCAACGAAATGAGATTAGGTAAGACTAGAAACTTTATTTGAAGCAGTAATGCAGATAAAGACCGAAATAAAAATCAAAATATAAAAATAATTTTTTTGCTTTTTTGCATTTAAGCACATAAAACAATTTTAAATGGTTCAAGAAGATTGAATTCCAATGCCGGCTGCAATTAATATCCATACGCAAAATAGTTGGCCCAGTATGGCATTTTTCTTTGCAAACATTTTTTTTTCTTAATATAATTCATGAACATATGAACATGTTAAAGAACACATTGAACAGAAATTAAGACTTTCGCCCCTGTGATCAATTCCGACCGGATTGAAAACGAACAGAATTACAAAAGAATTCAAAATTAACGCATTCTTCCGTATTCATCCCTTGTAATTGTCTTAAGAACGCCAGCTAAAGCATTTCACCCAGATTGATTCCGAAGAAAAACGAAATTCACCGCTTCTATAATGGTCTGGGGATGTATGTCAGCTCAAGGAGTGGGCAACCTTCAACCGCTGAACTTCAGCGACGACGGTACAGTGCATCCCAGTAGGTATCAAAACATCTAAGAGCACCAACTTGAAACTTGTACTCTCAATTCCAAGGCTGCAAGCAGAATATGGCAGTTTTATATTTTAGCAAGATGGCACACATCATTTCATACAGCCAAGCGAAATATGAGCTGGCTACGAGAACAGAACACTCCAGTTCTAACGCGGCCTGCAAATAGTCCGGACCTGTCCCCAACTGAGACTTTGTGGGGAAATATGCAAAAAAAAGTTGAGAACAAATCCAGCTAATAGCATTATTGATTTAAATGACAAGATCCAAGAAGTTTGGGATGGGATAACCCCTGGATGCTGCCTTAACCTAGTCGAAACACTCCCCAGTCGAAAAGGGTGATGTCACTCGGTGGTGAAGGTCAGTTTTTTGTATTGGGCCAACATTTTTGCATCGACAAAAGAGTGGGCCAACTATTTTTCGTAGTATGCGGTGACAAACATTTTTTTTTTACTTATGAAATTAACCGTTATCATTTTGTGAAGTACTTTGGTGTATGAAAATAAATATTGAATTGCTTTGTTTAATTTGGAGTGTCAGTCTTTAATTCTAATTTCGTATGAAGAAATGTTAACTAGGCCAACTATTTTGCGTTTGGGTCGAAACATACAAACATTTGTCTATCAAACCAAAAAACACTCACCCCAATTCTCAATGTCGTATTTGTGAGTCGAATACGACTATAGTCGCATTTTGTAATAGCAAATATACATTACAAAATACAATAATGCTCGTATACGACTCACAAATGCGACATTGAGAATTGGGGTGATTTTTATACAAAGTACGGAAAAATGCTGCTTTTAAGCTTAGGGAGCCGCGTCGTTTTACAGTGGTCCGCCCGGTCTATGCTTACGAGTTACGACATTTCAATTTTAATTGCTGGTAAATTGTTATCTTTTGGAACTGTTTAAGCTACTTTTAGGTTCCTATTACAACTAAGACGATGCAAAAACACTTTTCGGCCAATGCGACGAAAAAATAATTAAAAAATGGCCAAATGAACTCGAAAACTATCGTCCCCAACAAACAAACTACCCTTTCAACTTTATTTACTAACATCTATACATGGTATAGTTAGACTAGGCGCTTATACTACATTGTTATTATTTCGCTTTCTTGTCTGTCCTAATGTTCGGTACAGATTTTAATCAACTCGCCATTCGGAGAAACTGTAGGTCACTTCCCATCGGGCAGAAATATATACCACAGACACATATGGTTGCGAGAAGCTAGGCTCGGCTCTTTGTAGGACTGCTGACGCTTAATATTTATTTATTTGACTACTTACCTCTTACACTTATCAACAAATTTCAAAAATAAAAAGTCAAATTAAATTTTGCGAGGCGGCGTTTTAAAAAGAACAGCAATTGAGCAATAAAATCAATTATGGTGAGATCTCAAATGTCGGCAGTAGATGTTAAAACAATAAAGAGTCAAGATTCCGAAATACCTTTGCACCTTCTTTGAAGCATTAGAAGCACAGCACTACTGGTGCCAAAAATTCGAATAAAAAAATCGCCCAAATGAAACAAATCTTATCCACTTTTCTTGGAATTGGTATTTTATTTTTATTCATGGTACGCACTATATAACAAGAACACATATCTTCTGTATTCTTGTTATAGAAAACAAAAAAAAAACAAAAAAAAACTTATTCAACTATATTTAAGGTAACAACCCGAATGTTAAAATATTTAATTAATTTTCTTTTTTTTTAAAAGCAAAATGACGAATATAATGTATTAAAATAAAACTAGGTACAAAGGTTTGGTTAACTGCCGCACGTACAACCTTTTTTTTTATTTAGATTATTACTATCTTTTTTTTCTGGTTAAAAATTTAAAAGTTATTATTATTTAGTTTCTTTTAATTTTAACAAAATTTATTTCAAGAGCGAAAAAGTATTTTAAAATCAATGATATAGTAACATAGAATCACCTTTCGTTTTTGGTTTTACTTTTTTTTTTTGATTTAGTTGCGAAGGACTAACAGCAGCTGCGGTTGTTTCTGAGATCCTGATCACGGGAGGAGATCATCTATGTATGTCCATTGTATGTGCTATCTATTGAGTACGGTGGTTGAAGACGAGACACATCGTTGTCTAATGTTTTGTGTGGGCTGTGTGTGTTTATAGGTTAAGCATTTTTTTCGTTTACCTGTTTCAATATCGGTGTAAGGCCATTTATGTTTAGTTGTCCGGTTTCAGATTGTTTTACGGGTGCTGTTCTGTAAGATTAATTATTCATAGAAGCACATATCTACATGGTAGTATAAATTATGTCAAGGAGCATATTTTCATTGAATCTCAAAACGAGAGCATACGAGTAGTAGCAGGAAGAAGTTTGACTTGCTTGTTTTTCTTCATTTGCTTTTTAATTGGTTAATTGGAGCAAGTAAATATGATTGATTGTATTGGGATGGTAACACACAGTCCACGAAATGAGTACAAAGACATGAGGTGAGAATGCATACTGGCTGCGGGTCAAAAAGTCTAAAGAAGACTATGATTCAAGTTCGAAATGTTGCTAAGCTATTCTTTTGTGTAAGAACATTTTGTCACTGTCCGCGAAGATCTGGGATTAGAACATACAGTAGCTTCAGTCGTATAACTAGCAAATTTGTTAGCTAAAGACTTACGGCAAATAAAGAAGATGAAAGAACAACCGCTTAGAACACTAAAAAAGAGTAACGAAAAGGTCCGAACTTTAAAACATTTTGGTAGAGGTTTCTCAGCAACAAAAAATAGGTACATAAATATCTGTGGCCACAGGGAAAAACGACATAAGTCGACTTATGTCGAAATTGAGTTTTTTACACCAACGGATGCGCAATATTCAATTCTATTTGCCATATTTTTTTCTTATTTTTATCTCTAGCGGTTGCTGAGTTGTAGACCACCAAAAAACAACATGAGTAATTTTCCCGCAAATGTTCTTATGGAAAAACAGCATAAGTAAAGATTTTCCGGAAGCTTTTGACATATGTTCTTATGCTCGAAGAACTAACGAAACTAACGCAACCATAAGTAATTGTATAAAAATATTTTTTTTCTCATCTTTATTTCTGTATCAACAACTTTCTTATACGATGCATAGTTTTCTGTAAGATAACGTCAAACCATTCAACTGCTCTCCTGAAAAGTTGTTAAAATCGACTTATGCTGTTTTTCCTTGTTGCCACAGATATATTAAAACAATGATATCATATGCTGCGGCGAATTTATACATATATTTGCCTTTCACGCACCGAAAATCGTAACACTCGAAGAACTGTGTCGACCATTTAGCCCGAAGAAACGAAACGTTAACTGTTTTTTTTTTTTTGTATTTACCCTCTTCTTAGGACAAGACAGAGGATTGAGGGTGTTCGAATATACAGTAACTCACATATTCGATCGAATGAGAACTGGATTTCTAGAATGTTTTTCATAATATGCTTGGATAAAATATAACGGGAATTTTGTTGAAAGGGTTGAATCTAGCTATTGATACTAAATTCTTTCCTAATAAAAAATTCATTGAAATTTAAATACTTACAAAAATGATGTTTCTGCAATGAGCGTGCATTCGATCAGTTTTGTGAGTTCTTTCTTACTGTGAAGTTGACGATTGTAAAGCGAAGAATCATACAATTTTTGTCAAGCTTAATAAAAAAAAAAAACTATAGGTAAGTCATTTTAACAATTTTTTTTTATTCTGTGACTAAAGATTGTTGTAACTTTTCTGATTTTGTTAAAAATGTTAACTTCCCTCCATAACAGAATAAAAATGAAAGAAATCAGTCTTAATTTAAAGAAAAGTATTAAAAAACTATTGGAGGAAAACCATACACACCGAGAAATCTCAGTAAAGTTAAATTGTTCTTTGAGCACTATCAGCAAGTACAGGAAAACTATGTCAATAACAACGAAAAGTCGACCTTCAGGACGAAATCCAAGTTAACTCCGGTTATGAAGCGCAATATTGTCAGATCCGTTATCACCGGTACAATGCTGTACAAATTAAAAAAAATATTGCAGCAACGCATGGAATCCAAGTCAGCCCGGAAACTATAAGGTACTCTTATACCTCTTAGAAAAGCCGGTATGAAGGGACGAGCAAAAATAAAAAAGCCTTTACTTACTGATCGCCATAGAAAACTCCGCATGCAATTTGCAAAAAAGTACAAAAACTTTAGTATTTCTGACTGGGAATCTGTAGTATGGTCGGATGAAACGAAAATAAATTGCTTAGGTTCCGACGGCAGAGAATGGGTGTGGAAAAAGCCCAAGGAGCCATTATCAAAACGTTTGGTGAAAGAAACGCTAAAGTTCGGTAGCGGGAATATAATGATTTGGGGATGCATGCATTCTTTGGGGGTTGGAGTGTGTTCCAGAATAAATGGTCGGATGACAGCACAATCCTACGTGCAAATATTGAACGATAGCTTCATCCCATCGCTCACAAAATGGAGTAAAGGACTCTCGGACATTGTCTTTCAACAAGACAATGATCCGAAACATACAGCAAGGCTCACCCGAGATTGGCTGCAAAGCAAAAGGATCCAAGTTTTAGACTGGCCACCCCAATCCCCGGATCTAAATCCCATTGAGCACCTTTGGGGAATCCTTAAACGCAAAATTTCAACATGGGACCACTCGGCAAGAACTATGGATGATGTATGGCAAAGTGTGGAGGCGGAGTGGCAAAATATTACCACTGAAGAGTGCCAAAAACTTATTCATAGTATGCCAAACAGAATACGAAATACTAATCGAGATAAACTTGCAAAAAAGTTACAACTCACAAAACTGATCGAATGTGTAAATTTCAAAAATTGTGTTAATTTAATGTATATTTACTTAAACAACCTGTAAATTTTTCTTATAATATTGTTTTAATCATGAATAAATAAAAAAAACCATTCTTTTGAAATATAAACACTATTTTGCTTGCAGAACAAAAAAAATGTCGATACTCAACTCCATTCGATCGAATGTGTGAGTTACTGTATGTATATTTCTTTGATTACGCTGCAGCAGCATAATATATATTTTGTTAGTTATTCGCAGCCTGAGGCATGTTCTCCAACATCTAAGACGGTTTGTTTAATGAATGGCTGTTTGCAGCGTCAGTTGCACGATATTATTAGATATAATAAATGCTAGACAATAACCAGGCAAATAGTTATAGAGCCGCAAGGAGTGGTAGATTACGTTCAAAAAGATAAAACCCGAAAATAGGTCTGAGAGGCACATCAGACGAATAACAACGTTCCGATCAAGAACTTTTTTAATCCCATCCAACAGAGATATGGACAGCAAGAAGTTTGGCCTAGAGAACAAACATAGAAATTGAAATGGCGGCTGGGTATTTTTAATTAAAGACTCTTGTAAGAAAATATTCAATTAAATTCTATTCTTCGTTTTATTTAACCGTCCTTATACTCAATTTCGTGGCAAAAACAATATATTATTACATATCTCTGTACCTAATGTATGTGGGACTGTGTTTTATGTTACTGGTTATTTTCAATCAAAGTTTGTGTTTTCTTATCTTTTACACAACTGCAGGTGCTCCTTATTTATTTGATTTTAGGCACACCTACGTCCTTTTTGTTTGTTAAATTGTTTAAATTTTATTTTAATTTTATCATTCTACACGCACCAACAACCCAAAACAAAATAATATTCTTATACTGACTTATAGACTAAGAGAACAAAATTTATCAACAAGAAACAAAATTACCTCGTTATTGGTTTTTTTTTGGAAACTTCTCTTTCTTTCTTTGTTTTTCTCTCAAAAAAATTATTCAATTGATAGATAATGCAAATTACCTCGTTTTTGTGTGTGTACATGTTTTTGGTCAGAACAGAAGGCAACTCCTCTCAACCACAACCGACAACAGGAAAAAAAATGATGCATTGCATTGTTATTGAAAAATTACCTTTTTTTTGTTTTTTTGAATTAGAGTGTCTCCTTTGGACGAGAACTAGAAAACTTCCCATTTTATTTTCAACAGTAAACAGTGAAAACTACTGACATCGTGGGTGAGTGTGGGGAGTTTCGTATCGATCTTCGCCATTTTACAACAACGACCGCGAACAAGTCTCTAGTTTGTTTTAATAATTTTTAAATGTTTTTTTGGGTATTTTAGCAATTACCTCTCGTAATAGGCGCAACGACACAACCAAGATGTTGTGCATGACACATCTAAACATCTTTAGTTTGCCTGCCCTTGGTTTAAGCGCACGTGTACATTACACCCTTCTGGTGATTGGTTAGAGTGGAGTTATTGGACACTCACGAGAGAGAAGGAATTTATTTGTGTCTTCTATAAGACTAAACTAAAATAAAAAAAAAGATATAAAAAAAAAAATAAAACACATTCATTCATCACATCAGCTGATAGAATGTGATTTTAATTTTTTTTGTGCAAAAGTACCTCAACTTTAAGTTTTAGCTGTGTTCTGGTGATGGTGGTGGCGGAGGCAACCACAACAATTAGGCGTACTCTCGTACTCGCGTTGAATAACCTTAAGTTTTGTTTATTTTTAACTTTAATTTTAGAAGAAAATTGATTAAAAAAATGGTTGTTAAAGTGCAAGTACCTTTAATTTTTTGATTGTGAGGGGGCCATGGAGCGTGCTCCCAATACTACAATACACCCTCTGTCGCGCGTGCTCTCTCTGTTTTTCTCTCTATCTCTCGTTTGACAGCCCAGAGAGGAATCATTTTCATATAAATACATAAGTCATAGTTCTAATATTGGATTAATTTGTTTGTTTTATCATATTACACTAACCTGGCCCATAGCTACGAAGGTTTATTCCTATATTCACAGAAACACACCGTGTTTGTTTTTTGTATATAATTTTTTTTTTAAACTCACACAAAGGAGAGACAATTCGTTGGTAGTCGTAGTGTGGTGGTGGTTATGGTGATGGTAGAGTATTTTTAGTTACAAAAATTTAATCTTTTTTTTTCTTTGTATTTAGCAATAAAAGTTCTGTATAACTAGCTTAGAAAAGATTTCGTATTTATCAATTTGATTAATTGACAAATTGAACTCACCTTAGTTGAAGTGAAAACAGCAGAAAACTGTTAAACGTTTAACAGCTTTTCTTATCTGTTTTTTAAGTTTATAAATTTTATTTTTGGGGTACCTCGTATGTTGTTGTGTTGTTGTAGGAAACGTATTTATAGGGATTAACACAGGTGTTGTATGTTTGTACTGGATTAAATCAATTTACTTGCGACTGTGACTCCTGCTACGGCTACGACTGTTATGACTTGGGCTACGTGAACGCGAACGTCTATGTGATTTAGCGATATCTACAATGGAATTCGTTTTGGAATCAAATAAATCGGAGATAAAGTCGCAAATACTTACATCTGTCATCACGTCGGCGATCACTGTAACGATCACGGCGACCGCCTCGATCGCGGGAGTATCCACGTCGATCACGAAAGTCCCTAGAAAGACCAAAAAGACAATTAATTGCGGTTGATGTGTGTATCCGAAGTTATAGGGCTGTATTGAAATAGAAATTGAAGTGGGGTAAGCAACATTTTTAATGAATGTGTATCATTTTCCATTTTGATATTCCACGTCCTTACAATTCCTTTAAAAGCAATGAATGAAATGATTTTCATTAACCAAATAAAACTTTTGAGACTTGTTTCTGACAAAACTGTGGTACTGAATAATACTGAAAGGCAGACATGCTCGCACATTGTTAGCCGCCATAAACCATCCTCTACCACCCGCATTTTAACGAATGGCCAAACCATAAGTAAAGTACCTCATAACTCACCTCCTTCTGTCACCACCTCCGCCACGTCGTTCTCGACCGAAATCCATGTCACCACGCATTTTTCTTTCCTCATCGCGTCTCTTCTCATCCTCTTCTCGCTCTTTCTGTCGTTTTTGATGCATCTCCTCAACTGCGTTCCGTAACTTGGAGTATCCCAAATGTTGCTTACCCATCAGATGGTCTTCAATTCGTTGCTGTGCATCGCCTACAATAAGGAAAGCTCCACAAACTTCACAAACCTCCATTTGTTTCTCGGGTATCCCATTCAAATCAATCATCCACGCGGGTAGTTTCTTCTCGACGGGTGGTGGTATCGCTAATATACCTACGTCATTATGAACACCAGATTGCCCTTCTCCAGCCGAAGCGGGGGATGGATTTCCATTATTCTGATCATGTTGTGCCACCACAGCATCCTTCTCATCCTTCAGCTGTTCACAGAGTGTCATCAAATCTTGGGCTTGATCAACATCGCCCCTGTGACCCGCTTCTTCTGCTTCACTGAGCAGCTTCTTAATACGAGCATTTAAATTATTCAACTGATCATGGTACTTTGATACATAAACCGGCGCAGACGGTACTCCATTCTCAGTTTTGTTCATCAACAACAGCCGCTGTCTTCCTTTCTGAATCTTCCTATCGACTTCGTTCAACATATTGTTACAGAAACGCAAGAAATCATCTTCGAATTGTCTTTTTCTAGCACCCGGTCGGGCACTTTCGTACATTTTCTTTGCTTCCTCATCATGAAGCCGCGGACACGGACCCAAATCTGCTCGTGTGTTCACAAACAAATCGTGCGGACAGAACTTCACTAAGAAATACTGACAGAACTACAAGAATTCGTTAGCTATAACGTGAACACAGTGAATGTAAATATATTCTACTTACATCCGGATCATCCCAATTTACTTTTTTGCCTTTTTCCGATGGACCCAGGTTACGATTGCGGCCCATGAGCTCATCGAGCATCTGCCTCGCTGCGTCGACCATTTTGCTATATCAAGTACTTTGCGAGTGAATTTTTGACGTTTTTCTGATGATTTGAAGTGCTTTCTAAAGATTAACCGATAGCGACAGACTTAATTTATCGCTTCACAATATTTTAATGTCGAAAAACTTGTGTTACTAACGTTAATTCAATTAAAACTTTTCAACAAAATTCGCGCGACAAAAGTACGTTTTCGGTATGGCGAAAATAATTGACAGCCATTTTTCTTTTACATATTGACAAAACAAAAATCGACGTAGTCGGTAAGGTGGTTCGCAAGTATGTTCAAAAGCTACTTTTTCTTAGCGTATTTGTTAAATCGGATTTAAGATACAAAGCTGACTAATAAACGCCGGCTATTTGAATTTTTTAATAAATTAATAGTTCAATTGAAAGTCATGAATAGCCATCAGGAAATTAGCACCTAAATCTGAATAGGAATTCAAGAAAACCCTGTCTATTAGCAGGTAGTAGTAGTAGCTTATTATCATGATAAAGAAAACCAACCTTACTTTTACAGAATTTTATAAACTTTATTAAAAAATACAAAAAAAATACACACGAACTCTCTACACTTACGAACTCTTTTCGTTAACCTTAATAATAACACTCTTAACCTCTGTATAATTATGCAGGGCATACTCTCCATTTTCCCGTCCTTGGCCAGACATCTTATAGCCACCAAATGGAGTTTGCGCTCCCAGAGCATTATACGTATTCACCCACACGGTGCCAGCGCGTAATGCCTGTACAAGGTAATTGGCCTTATCGATGTTCTTTGTAAAAACAGCCGCAGCTAAACCATATTCCGTAGAGTTGGCTCGTTTAATAACCTCATCTAAATTCTTAAAACGAATCAACTGTTGGACAGGTCCAAAGATTTCCTCCCTAGCAATGGTCATGTCATCCTTAACATCAGCAAAGACAGTTGGCTCGACAAAGTAGCCCGGCAAATCTTTACGTTTACCACCGGCAACCAACTTAGCTCCTTCCTTATTACCAGTACCAATCAATCTAAGGATTTTGTCCATTTGTGTTTTGTCAATTTGAGGTCCTTGTTCGTTATTGGGATCGAAAGGGTTACCAACGGTGCGCTTCTTAGCACGTTCAGCACTTCGCTCGACGAATTCATCGTAAACTTTATCTTCGACGAATGTTCTGGAGCCTGCACAACAGCACTGGCCCATGTTGAAAAAGAGTCCAAAGTGGGATTCCTCCACAGCGTATTCCAAGTCACTGTCGGCTAAAACAATATTGGGACTCTTGCCGCCCAATTCCAGAGTAACTCGCTTTAAATTCGATTGCGCCGAAGCTTGTTGGATCAGTTTACCGACAGCAGTGGATCCAGTGAATGCAACTTTGTCTACATCAAGGTGGTTAGCTAATGTGGCTCCAGTCGGACCGAAACCAGGTACAACATTCACCACTCCTTCGGGGAAGCCAGCTTCTTTAATCAACTGTGCGATGTAGAGTGCGGTTAAACAGGTCTGTTCAGCTGGTTTGAGAATAATAGTGTTTCCAGTCGCAAGGGCGGGTCCTAACTTCCATGCCATCATAAGAATGGGGAAATTCCAAGGAATGATTTGTGCACAGACTCCAACGGGTTCGTGACGGGTGTAGCTGAAGTATGGACCATCCAGTGGGATAGTTTGGCCATGATTTTTATCAGCCCAACCAGCAAAGTAACGCAGATTTTTGATAGCCATAGGCACATCCACTGTGTATGACATGGCAAAAGGTTTCCCATTATCTAGAGTCTCCAAACTCTAAAAATAACAGTTTTTAATGAATGAAATTTGCGGAAGTGACTTTTAAACTTACCGCTAAATAAGTCTGATCCCTCTCTAAAAGATCGGCCAAGCGGTTAATTAGCTCACCTCGGCCAGAAGCATCCATACGACGCCATGGAGATCCTAATCTACAAAACATAAATGAGGGGGGATTTATTAATTGAAAAAAGTGAACAAAAAACCTAATCCAAACTCACTCAAAAGCTTTTCTTGCAGCCTTAACGGCAATTTCTACATCCTCATCACCCCCAGTTTGTACTTCAGCAATCACTTTCTCAGTGGATGGATTGACAGTTGGGAAAGTCTTTCCTGACTTGCTCTTATGCCATTCGTTATTGATGAATATCTGGAATTGGAGATGAAATTATAAATAAATAGAAAAAGAGCCTTGCGTTGTCAAAGATCATAATACAGAATGAAAAAGCGCGTATCTTAATTTAATCCAAATTTGTTTGTGATAGGTAAAAAAATGTGTGGATTAGGCTAGATTTCCACTTGTCGACTTGAAATTGACAAACGACGTATTTTTAGGTCATTTCGATAAGTGGAAACAGCATTACAGCATATTCTATCGGAATGTTTGTAAATACATATGTATTTTCTCAGTTTCTTCCAGAAATCTTTTTAAATCCTTGCTCCTGACCCTATCTAATGATACCTCCCTCACATGAGAAGTTTTTCCACCATTTGTCGATTTTACCACACTGTTTAGTTGGTTTGTATTGGAAGTTGGAACATAATATATAGCTCTGTGCTTTGTTAGTCAATAGTTGAACAAAAAGCAGAACAGTCTTGAACCGAAACCTTTCTCATTGAACACGAAAGAATGATTTTGTTGTGTTCTGAACTGTTCGGAACAGACTCATTGAACAAAGCTTATGTAGACCACAAAAATGTGTGACGGTTTCTGGGATAAATATGTAGCTTGTTACATACATTTTGGAGTGAACTCTAAGTGGTTCCGTATTTTCATAGGGCAACAAAAATTGCTGTCAAAACATTAAATCAGATAATTTGGTTTTGTCTGTTCCCGTACCTGTCCAAAACAGCGAAAAACTACGAAAATCTACCACAACAATGCGTTTCTGTACTCCCACTCCTTGAAATTTGAGAATCTGTGAATTTTGGTGCAGAACGTATTGTGTTGGCTTTGCTCATTATGCTTCTATTTATTGTGTGCGAATTTGCAATAACTTCAGATGTAAACCATTCGCACCCTCTTGGTGTAACTTTTGTACTCTTGGCATGAATCATCCACTACGCCCCTGTGTATCCACTGATTTTGCTGCTGTCAAAGAAAAGGAACAACTGTAGAGTTTTCGTTGACGTTTAGGGTTTAGATACACACAAACTGCGGAGAAGGTAAAACGAGTTCTTGTAGGATCGCAATAAGTGTCCTTTGTTTTAAGTGTTCTGTTTTATTTGAGTAATAAATGTATTGTTAACTTCTGAGGAAAATGAAGCATTTACAGCTTTATTTTTGGTTATTAAAGAATCACAGTTGTCAGAGCGAGTTATTTGTGTTTGATGTATTGGGGCTTGAACTGTTTTCTTTGGAAAACCACGATCATACACTGACATTGACAATAGTCAGAGCGCATTAGGGCTGGCGATACCGAACAGATCTTGTTGGTATAGTCCAAACTACTCAAGAAGTGTCATGTAAAAAATGGCCGTTGAGTGTCATGCCATCCTGCAGAGTGGCACAGACATCATCGGTTTTGCCAGATATCCATAAAAAAATTACTCATGTATCATGTTGGATGGTGTGTACCTACTTTTATGTATTTTTATGTATATGCATTTAACTTTACTGAACAAACTTGTTTTTAAATTTCCTTAAGCCGCCTACCATCGTTTACGCAACTCCTAAACACATCACTCCTTCATTATTCAGCGAATTTATAATCACCTCTTCCATCGTCACACTTAAAATACGAATAACATAATATGCATGTGTGTCTAGATATAAAATTAAAACAAAATTTCTAAAAATGTATTTCACACTATCTCTACCGTGGCTTGCTCCGTCAACATGTTATACCATTTGGGGAGAGCCTTATCATAGTTAATATGTAGTTCACGACCTTTTTTTCTTGCTCTCTAAAATATCACAAATAACTCGCATGGAAAGTGAAACACCTCATGAACTACACGGAAAGTTTAATATGCCGGCAAGAAAAAACCAGTTCCAAGGTCACCACTTGGTAATAAAAGCCAGTGGGTCGGCGCAATAACAAAAACTAATTGGAAAGCTTTCAAACACAGTACTATATGTTGTAGTTGTTGTTTGGTTATGAAAATTTCTAATTAAACGCCATTAGAAAGGTAATTGATGTTGATTTATGTGTGTATGTGGACGTGTACAAAGGATTATGTAAAAAAAAAAAATGTTCACTCACCCCAGTGTACAACACTTCCGGATTTTGATCTGGCTGTGGTAAGGCTGCTGCTGCTGAGTACGAAGCAGCACCGAGTTTCTTTGAAACACCACTCGCAGTAGCGAATCTCAAAAGACGCAACATTTTCGATTAAACAATTTCCAAGTGAACAGTTAAATTAGATCTGTATTAAGAGCTGACTACTACAGAGGCAGTTTTAAGATCCAAACGGGACGAAGACTTTTTGCCGACTGATTGACAAAATGGTGGATAATAAACAAGAAAGCTTTTCAGTTAAGGAATGTAGAAGCAGCAAACAAGAACAAAAACAACCAGCAGCTGTGGCTTTGCAGTGCTGTCGTGTCATCGGGTGTGTTATCGTAAAAGTGCTACAAAAGAATATTTATAGGTGTAGATACATACATATGTATGTATGTACTTAAGTATGATTCTTAAACTTGTACTTGATACCAGATCAGTCTTGTCCACAAAACAGCACGGTCTTTTTTCACCCCCCCTCCAAGTTATAGCCCCCCAAACTCGGGCACCTTCGATTTGGAGGTATAACCACTTTAAATGATATAACTTTTGAACTATTATTGCCACAAGAACAATTTTATATTTTTTCAAGAGGTAATTTAGTAGCGCATAAAAAGTGTCTAAGATTTGTTTAATTTTATACAGCCATAAAAAAGTAATAGCTCCTTAAGCTTAAAATTATGAAAATTTGTAATTATGTAATTTGTTTGCTTAATAATTTGTTATTTTTTTTTTTCAAATTTTTTATCTTTAACCAATTCTCTAAAAATTATGTTAAATATATTTTTCACGTACAATCAACAGAAGTTATAGTAAAAGCGACTTTTTGTCAGACAAAAATGATAAAAAACCATGCAAAACATGGATTATACCTCGTAACTGAGACACCCTGTATATATGTACCTAATTCAATTATTTACAGACGTAATTTTTTAGCTTTTCATGTGTGGTAGCCCATTTTAAATATCTTTACTTTTTAATTCTCGGCGCGAGAACTTTTTCAGTACAAAAAGTTAAGAAACATACCTATAAGTACATGTGTCTGGCTTAGTACGGGAGGAGCTAAGAATTTGCTCCACATTGAGTGTTACAAACAAGCGATAAATAAAATGGCGCCAGAGCGTTTTCTGATTTATTTTTGAAACACACATGAGTTAACTAACAAAATATGAAGGATAATTAATATTTAGCCCTTCTGTCTTCTTCTGTGCGCTCCGAGTACAGTAGCCTAGTCGTCTCTAAACAGAGTTCAATGACAGAAACACCAGCGAAGATATTTAAGATAAATGAATACATGAATTCTTTCAACGATGGCTTTAAAGGTCATTTTCCCTTTTTTATATTTAAGAAATCTCGTAAATGCCAAGATTTTAAATCATCATTCATATGGGTAGTAGAAACTACACTACTACCTAGTACTAAAATATATAACTAACCTATTAATACAAACGACAGCACTGTTTTTCTTGTAATTAAAAGCTTTTTCTTTCGAATAAAATATTAATCATTACGAACGACCATGAGAAAGGGTTTTCTTTTCATCTGTGGAATGAGCTGCGTACATATATGTATGCATGTATTAGGAAGATACGAGTAGCTACATATTATATACTTGATTACTTATCGGTAGAATAATCCACTTGGAAATGCATACTAATACTCGTACCTAACTATCTCCGACGTCGTTAATAATATGCAAATCATTCGCTCTATTTTTAGCTGTGGAATTTTTGTGGCTTGAGATAAGTAAAGTCAACTCACAAAATTATGGATCACACGCAGGGGGTTCGTGAAGTACGGTGGATGTTCCATGTGAGTGAACACATGCGAGAAATTGGGCATTTCTCTCAACGATTTTTTTCAGATTGGTTTGATTTTAAAGTTTACATGTACTCCTACGTAAGTATACTTATACTTCTATTGGGATGAGGCTGCTAAAACATTTGAGCGAAGGAGGAGATATTTTGCAGTAATACTGGAAAACTGGTGCTCTTGGCTGCAGATAGACGCACGGTGGTGCGCATCCGATCTATGATGACAAATAATAATTCAGTCCTTTAAACGTAATAACTGACTTTGACTGTATCTCTTTTTGATTTTTAAGATGACTGCAGATGCCTGTTGATTCAGATCTTAGATTGCTATAGATTGAAGACTATAGAAGAGCTAATTTCCTAGCTTATGTAGTGATCTGGGTTTAATGGTTACACAAACAAACTAAGTTTCTGATTGTCGCGTCTGGATTCGGTGTTTTTTGTTTTAATAACAGTTGTGGTGAAAAAGTAGTAAAAGACGAAAAAACGAAACAGCTACTGGAATGCGAAAAGGAGAGGAGATGATTTGAATTTGACAGATTGCATCAGAATTTTAACTGAAGAAGACGCGACAAATATTTGAGTTCTTCTTTTTTCTTTTTTCTTGCCTTTGGCTTTTATTTTTTAATTAATTTCAAGACTGAAGTAACATTTAATTTACACAATAATTTAATAAAGTAAAACGTATAAAAAGGACCAAGTGGACTACAAGAACGCGTTTTATTCCAACATTCTCAAAAATTTATATTCTCAAAATTTAAATACATGATGTCAATCTCAGGAATAACAGTGGTAAGCAAATGTCCAATTTGCAATAATATTTATACAGAAAAGCAAATGGCGGAATGTACGCAATGCAAAAGGTGGATTCACTACAAGTGTGCGAAAATTGGCGATGAAGTCGCAGAAGATCCCGATTGGAAATGTGAAATTTGTATTGCTTCAAATGCAACACGAGTACAATCTATGATTAACTCAATTGAAGCACCAACAAAATCAGATACAGCGTCAGTTTTATCAAACCGTTCCAAAGGAAGATCTGAAAGAATCCGTCAGCGTATGAAAATCTTGGAAGCTGAAGAAGAAATACTACGGAAGCAGCAACAGCTGCTAACCCAACGTCAAGCACTTTTAGATGATATGTCGGATGAGGAGCTGGAGATCCAGTCATTGCATACAGACAAGGAAGTCGGACGATCCCGTCAGGATATGATCCATCAAAAGGTCAAAGTGAATGCACAAGACCCTGTGGATGCACCGTGTGGAAAGTCAATAATAAATAAACCGAACGATATCGTCAAAAAGTACTTGGCTGAAATGCCACAAAACAAAAAAGAGTTCCAAGATTTGAAAAATAAATTTCCATCATATGAGTCACAAGCAATCGTAGATTGCAATCATTTATCTACGCATCAATTGGCCGCAAGACAAGTGGTGGCTAGAGACCTTCCAATATTTTCTGGCAATCCAGGGGAATGGCCCGTATTTGTTAGCAGCTTTCATCAGACAACAACAACTTGTGGGTTTTCAAAAAGTGAAAATCTTATACGCTTACAACGAAGTTTGAAAGGCAAGGCAAGGGAAGTGGTCGAAGCTCAACTAGCATTACCATCGTGTGTACCACAAATTATTGAAACACTAAGATTGTTCTTCGGCAGGCCTGAAATAATAATGGAGCACTATATTTCGAAAATCCAAAAGATGACATCGCCGAAAATGGAACGATTGGATACCGTAATAGAATATGCTGTTGCTGTCAGAAACCTTTGCGCGACTTTGGAGCAAGCAGATCTGCGAAACCATATGTGTAATCCAATGTTGATGAAGGAGCTCGTCGACAAGTTACCACCAGTCCTTAAGCTGCAATGGGCAAGACATAGGCGAAATGAAATAGACGTTGACAACATTTGCGTGCTTGGAGACTGGCTTAATGATCTCATTACAGACATATGCAGTGCTATGCCATCAACTTCCTGGTTTCGACCCAAAGAAGTGCAACCAAAATCAACAGCTAAAAGAGAAATATTAAATATTCATGAAGAGGCGCAAAGAAAGTCAAATCCTACAAAGCCGATTAATTATTTGAAAAAATGTCAGGTATGTCAAGGCAATTGTAAAACAGTTTCCATTTGCAGGCGTTTTTTGGATTGGAACGTGTCAGAACGATGGGAGTTTGTGAAAAAGTCAAACCTCTGTCGACAATGTCTCAAAAGGCATCAATTTAAATGTGCCACACCAGTGCCATGCTCGGAGGACAATTGTACCAGGAGACATCATCCTCTGCTGCATAACATTCAGCAGGCAAACTCAAATAACAACAATGATGAAAACGTCACCATGAGTCACCAGTCCTCCACGGCAGTTCACTTTAGAATTTTACCAGTGCTTCTGTCCAGCAACGGGAAAGAGGTGCAAACTTATGCCTTTTTGGATGAAGGGTCATCTAGTACCTTGCTAAATGTGGACATAGCGAATCAACTTCACCTTGAAGGGAAAAATGAACCATTATGTCTGAAATGGAGTGGAACAATATCCAGGCAGGAGAAGCAGTCAAGAAGAGTTGATGTAACAATCGCTGGAACTTATTTAAATGCACCAAATTTCCGAATTGCAGATATCAGGACTGTACAAAATTTAAACTTGCCAACTCAGTCGCTCGATTATGGATACGTTGCTAAAAAATATCCGCATCTACGCAATTTGCCAGTGGCGTCGTATAGTAATGCCAGTCCAGGTATTCTTATTGGTCTTCGAAATTGGCATGTGGCGATTCCTCTAAAAATCAAAGAAGCCTCTGAAGATGAACCAATTGCAGCAAAATGTCGCCTGGGCTGGACTGTCTTTTCTACCATAGAACCGGTAGAAGATATTAATAACAGGTTTGATCAACATCTTCAACTGTGTGAGTGTCAGTCAGCGAAAGATACGAAAACTCATCAGATGATAAAGGAATTCTTTTCCGTGGATAGTTTGGGTATAGCTGGACCGAAAGATTCTAAACAGATCCAAGATGAAGAACGAGCAAAATCTCTATTAACCAAAACAACAACTCATCAAAAAAATCGGTACGAATCTGGACTTCTGTGGAGATATGACAATTTTAAATTACCGGACAGTCGACCCTCGGCGATTCGCAGGATGTTGTGTTTGGAGAAGCGTCTGAAATGTGATAAAGAGTTAAAGGATAACTTAATCAGACAAATAAAAGAATATGAAGAAAAGGGTTATATTCGAAAGCTCAGCAGTAAAGAGTTGGAAGTACAACATGAACGGATTTGGTATTTGCCGATATTTCCTGTCCGTAATCCAAATAAGCCAAATAAAATTCGAATCGTCTGGGATGCTGCAGCTATGGTGGATGGTGTTTCGTTGAATACGTTACTTATGAAAGGCATCGACTGGAACTCGTCGCTACTGGGTGTTCTCATACGCAGCAGGGAAAGAAAAGTCTGCATTTCCGCAGATATAAAAGAAATGTATCACCAGGTAAAGATTCCGGAAAGGGACCAGCATGTGCTTAGGTTTTTGTGGCGAAATGATGACGATGTCAAACCTGAAACATATGTGATGCAAGTCATGACATTTGGGGCCACTTGCTCTCCCAGTTGTGCCCAGTATGTGAAGAACCACAACGCAATGCAGTTCAACGACCAGTATCCACGAGCAGTGCAAAGTATAATAAAAAATCATTACGTCGACGATTTATTGGACAGCGTTGATGTTGTGTCTGAGGCAGTACAGTTGGCAAAGCAAGTATCGATAATTCACGCAAAGGCTGGCTTCGAAATCCGAAATTGGAAATCAAATTCTTGTAGTGTTATGCGAGAATTAAACCCGGGATCATCTGATGTTAGCATGAACTTAAGCTTAAATCCGGAGTCTTCAACTGAAAAAATATTAGGATTGTGGTGGTGTTTAACGACAGATGAACTAACTTTCTCCTTACGTTATAACAAAGGCAGTCAACGAGTACTGAAAGGAGAATGCCGTCCAACCAAAAGAGAAGTCCTGTGTGTTTTAATGTCAATATACGACCCTCTCGGACTTATTTCCAATTTCCTGGTATATCTGAAAATATTGCTGCAAGACATTTGGCGAAGCCGTATAAAATGGGATGATCCCATCAAAGACGATCAATTTGATACATGGAAAAAATGGTTAGATGTCCTACCACGAGTAGAGAAATTGCGGATCCCAAGATGTGTCCTAAGGCAACTATCCAATTGGACTGATACAATAGTTCAACTTCACGTATTTACGGACGCAGGAGAGCAGGCGTGCGCCACGGTAGCATACCTACGTATTAAAAATGGCACACAAATTGAGTGCTCATTAATAGGCGCGAAAACGAAGGTTGCTCCTATAAGGCTGCGTTCCGTTCCTCGTTTAGAGCTGGATGCTGCTGTGATGGGCAGCAGATTTGCGAAACAAATATTGAACGAGCTCTCGATAACGGTGTCTAAAGTTTGCTTCTGGAGTGATTCCAAAACGGTCCTGGGATGGATAAAGAGCAACCCTCATCGCTTCAATAAGTTCGTTGCCTTCAGAGTGGCCGAAATACAGGACAATGACAGCACTGGAGTTTGGAGATATATCCCGTCCAAACAAAACGTAGCAGACGATGCCACCAAATGGATCCGACCACCAAAACTTGATATTAATGACCGTTGGTTCCAAGGTCCCGAATTTTTATTAGAAGATGAAGATAGATGGCCCAAAGATGTAACATCAGATCCCGAATTAATGGAGGAATTATTGGGGGTACATGCAAGCGTGCGACCTCTCATCGACATTACTAAGTTTTCGAAATGGAACAAACTGTTAAGGACTATGGCGTATGTTATCAGGTTTCTTAATATCAAAGTAAAAATGAAGCCTCAATTACTTACTCACGGAATTTTAAATGGTGAAGAGCTCAAGCTAGCGGAGACTGTGTTATTTCGAATAGCTCAGAGGGATGTCTACTATGATGAAATCAATTATCTCAGAAAACAAGACGAACGTAAGGCAGATGGTTTACAACCTACAGTTCATCACACAAGCTCTATCCGACGCCTTTCACCATACTTAGACGAGCAGCAAGTTCTCCGAGTACGAGGAAGAATTGATGCAGCCACATTCGTTAACGTAGACACCAAACGTCCAGTGATTCTTCCAAGAAACCATGGAATAACTCATCTTATAGTTCAGAGATGTCATGAAAACTTTCTACATAGCAACCATGAAAGTGTAGTAAATCAGCTACGACAAACTTACCTTATTCCAAAGTTAAGATGTGTAGTGAAGTCGATCTGCCGAAAGTGCCAATGGTGTAAAATTAAAAACGCAAAACCGAAAGATCCAGAGATGGCACCCCTTCCACGTGCAAGATTGTCAGCGTATTGTGACCCGTTCGCGTTCACAGGAGTGGACTATTTTGGTCCGTTGATAGTGGCAGTTGGGCGACGACAAGAGAAGAGATGGGGAGTGCTATTTACGTGCTTAACCATCAGGGCTGTCCATGTAGAAATAGCTCACAAAATGGACGCCGACTCATTCATCCTATGTTTCCAAGATTTCATTTAAAGACGCGGGCAGCCTAAAGAAATATACTGTGATCGAGGAACCAACTTCATTGGAGCAGAGAGGCTGTTACGTCAAGAGTTAGAAGCAGTGGATCCAGCTCACATTGCGAAACATTTTGTGAGTCCCTCGGTAAAATGGATGTTCAACCCGCCGGCGTCACCTCATATGGGCGGAGCCTGGGAACGCTTGGTACGCTCTTTCAAGAAAGCGCTATATAGCTCATTGCCTGTAAGGACACCAAACGACCCATTACTCAGAAGCTGCTTGGTGGCTGCGGAGAATATCATAAACTCAAGGCCACTTACGTATGTGCCACTGGAAGAAAACTTGGCAGAGGCTTTAACTCCAAACCACTTCCTGAGATTGACATCTGGAGGAGGCAATCCTATCGGGCAGCTGGATGAAGGCCGGAAAATTTTAAAATATACTTACCAGTATAAGGAAAGATTTGCTAATAAATGCTGGGAGCGGTTCATAAATGAATACACACCGGAGCTGACGCTGCGCTCAAAGTGGTATGATCCAGTGCAACCATTAAAAGTTGGAGACATCGTGATGATTATCGACAAAGACCTGCCAAGAAACAATTACCCAAAGGGAAAAATAATTGCTGTAAAAACATCATTGGATGGCCAGGTGCGAAGCGCAACAGTTCAGACCATCGATGGGCTCTTTGAACGACCAGCAGTCAAACTAGCTTTCCTAGAAGTACGAGAACCGAACGAGGGTACAACAAATTCCAATCCCTGATTTGTAGTACCAGGGGGAACTGTGGTGAAAAAGTAGTAAAAGACGAAAAAACGAAACAGCTACTGGAATGCGAAAAGGAGAGGAGATGATTTGAATTTGACAGATTGCATCAGAATTTTAACTGAAGAAGACGCGACAAATATTTGAGTTCTTCTTTTTTCTTTTTTCTTGCCTTTGGCTTTTATTTTTTAATTAATTTCAAGACTGAAGTAACATTTAATTTACACAATAATTTAATAAAGTAAAACGTATAAAAAGGACCAAGTGGACTACAAGAACGCGTTTTATTCCAACAACAGTAGTGAAGCCCATTTTGACTAGTAGGAAGACTCCCATAATCTTCTTATGAAACTCGGAAAATTAATTAGGACCTCCCTGCGCATGTTTGCGGCTTTACATTATATTTTATGTAATTTACTTTTTATTAAACTCTAAGTCGCTTCGTGAGATATTTTAACTATTGATTAAGTAATGAAAAATGATGTACGAGGGCTGTTCGATATGTCAGTGACTTTGATGCAAGATGGCGCTCGGATCACATTGAGTTTTTTTTTCCCGCCATCCTTGTTTCTTTCTAGGAATAGAAAACAAAATAGACCTGTCAAACATTGATTTTTTTTTACAGTGATCGAAAGAACTTTGGTTTGTGTTATTTGCTCAAAATGGAAAAAAGTGAGTTTCGTGTTTTGATAAAACACTACGTTTTGCGCCGTAAAACCATTAAGGATACTGAAAATAGACTTAAAAAAATATTATGGTGGCTCTGCTCCCTCGCATGGGATGGTACAAACGTGGTTGACCTCACAATGGAAGAAATGGTAAAAAAAATCCAGGACATGGTGTTGGCCGATTGCAAGTCAAGGTTGGTGAGATAGCTGAGACAGTAGCCATTTCAAATGATAGCGTCATTCGAATCCTGCATGATCATTTGGGCATGAAAATATTATCGGCAAGATGGTTGAAGCATTTGCTGACGATTGATCAAAAACGGATTCAAGTGGATTTTTACGGCGGTTCGTAACAGCTGATGAATTCTGGATACATCACTATACGCCATGAATGAAAGAACGATTAAAATAGTGGACTTCTTCAGGCGAACGTGCACCAAAAAGGCAAAAACGGATTCGTCGGCCGGAAAAGCCAGGCCAACGGTTTTCTCGGATTTCCACGGCGTATTCTTCATTAACTACTTGGAAAAAGGAAAAACGATTACTGGACAGTACTATGCCAATTTATTGGATAAATTTAGTGCAGAATTGATGAAAAAATGGCCTCATTTCAAAAAGAAAAAAGTGCTCTTTCACCACGATAATGCACCGGCTCATTCACCGCAATAGTAACAGTAAAATTTGCTGAATTGCGCTATTAACTGCTTTGTCATCCACCCTATTCTCCAGATTTGGCTCCTATTGATTATTTCTTGTTTTTTAATTTCAAAAAATGGCTCGTCGGAAAAAGATTTTCATCGAATGATGAGATTACCGATGCAACAAATGCCTATTTTATATGGTTCGAGAAATCATATTTTTTTTGGAAAGGTTAACAAAGTTGGAAAATCGTTGGAAAAAGTGTATCACGCAAAGAGAAGACTATGTTGAAAAGTGAATTAAATTTTGGAAAAAAAAAGTCACTGACTTATCCAACAGCCTACGTACATATGTACATAGTTTTGATACCAATCAAAGAGAGACCCAATCAATACAGAGTAGTACCAGAAACAGCATGGATCCCTGAGGTTGTCTAGGTCTAGTATACATTTAGAAGCCTTAAGCAAGAATCAACTTCAACTGCTGTTGAAACCATTTTACATTTTATTTATTGAATTTCATAATATTTCGCAAATTTTGTGCTTCCCTTTGTGGATGATTATTTGATTTAGAGACCTGTTTAGGCGTATTTCTCTAATTTTAATATTGTCGTCCAAGATATTGGGAAATATTTTGTCTTTCGAGTTTTTTTTTTTTAGTTTACTTAATATTTTATATATATATATAACAAAATCTCACGCGCCGTACTCGAAGCCATTTTAGAAATTTGTTCGACTAAACACAAAACGTATTGTATTTAGCCACATTTGCGTTCCTCGCAAACTTTTGACGATGCGTGCACGCACGCACCGCAGTGCCCGGATTCAATTAGGACAAAGTGTTAGGCTTGCTTACTGAACTAATTATATACTATGTTTGTATGGACACAGAGTAATCGTATCACCCTCGAAAGCTTATATGCGATAGCGTGTTTTTTTATTTTGCTATCAGAACACCATGCCGGCTTATCAATCGGTGTTTCCATTTTTAATGTACATGTTTTTTTTTTTTTTAATTGAAGCAAATCAAATAAACCTAACACGTCGAATAGTAGAATGATGGAACTTGCTTAATCTATAGCTTTGAACTTGATAAGTGCAATCAGCTCACTATTTTCAAGTTTTGCCGACAATTTCATAATATTCTGTTACCACAGAAGAAGTAATTTAAATCTAACTATCCAAGTGTTCAGAATATTTGTTTATTTTAATAAAACTTGAATACGTTAATAGGGCCTGTCGATGGACTTCTCAAGTGTCAGTGATTTTGGTGGTTTGTTTTTCACTTTATTACTCTCTTATCGATTATGAAATATGAATAGAATTTAATCAATTTCGATGAAGGTTAATGGAGAATGTTTATTCCAATCTTATCTCGAAAGCAATAGAGATTGTTTACTTATTTACCGTAGCTAAACAAAATTTGTTTATATGAACTATTAATTTTGCTGAGCGAAATTTGAGGCAATCGGTAAACTGCTGAATCACTTTCAGCGGGTACACAAACACACCATCGACCAAGAACGTCAATAAAAAAAAACTACCGCTGAGTGTCATGCAGTAGCAAACGAGCATGCTTTGGGGTACATTACATGCCATCTATCAGTTTTCTACATGAGATCACTCAAAAATTAAAATCTTGTTGGATGGTGTGTTGTGAAGGTGTACCCACTTTAAAATCAGTATAGTGCAAATTGTGTACTCTTGTTACTTACTTACTTAAGGTGGCGCTACAGCTCGTGGTGAACCTGGGCCTGCTTCTCGCAACTATTTGTGTGTGCGTTTTTTGCACGAATGGCCTACAGTATTTTGCCGACTCCGAACGGCGAGTTAAGAAGCTCATTGACAAATGATACCATTTGATTCCTTGTCAGACATTCGAAAGAGGTGGCACCGTGAAAAACTTCTAGGTGTTGGACCCGGGCTGGGATTGAGCCCGGGCAGCATTGCGTAGTAGTCCAACGCACTTACCACTACACCACGGTGTCCACTCTGTACTCTTGTTACATGTTAATTATTATTGTTGGATGTTTGCGAAAGAACTTGCTTGCAAATCAAAATTGCTCAATCCAATCAAACTTGTTAGTGTGTTCCAGTTCCAATTATAAGTAGAATCATTTCAATATCAGTATACCCGCTATTCTGGGAATTCCGAACTTTTCGGGGTGCGGTGCTTTAAACAAGAAAAATGTTAAATTGAATTTTGTGTACCCCTCCGTTTGTTTCATTCTTAAAAGAACGACTTTGTCCCACCACATCACTCACCCACCATTCAAAAAGCCAATAGACTTACCACAACACACATTATAGATGGATTTGTTACAAAAATCGTTTGGTTAAGTGCAATGCGTGAGAATCGAAAAGAGCTGTTCTTTTTGATTCTCATGGAATCATATACCTCACAGAACTTATTCCTATGTATTTACGAAGAACATTTTAAATTATTAAATTCAAGAGGGAATCTTTTGCGTGCATAGCGCACTTCAACTGCCAAGTTCTAAGGAACATCACTATTTTATCACCATTTACAAACCGTTCTGTTCGGAAGGGTAGGGTAGAGTTGCCTTATTCCGGCCGTCTCCAATATTCGGCCACCTGTCATGAAAAGTGTCGTAATAAGTGAAATTGTTGTCGTACTTCATATAATGGAATGGAGACTGTTGACGGAGAGATGACAGATCCTTTTAAAATTCGAACCAGAGAAGTACGACAACAATTTCACTTATTACGACACTTTTCATGACAGGTGGCCGAATATTGGAGACGGCCGGAATAAGGCAACTCTACCCTATAAGATATCATAGTGTGTGTTGTGCTAAGTTTTTAACTTTTTAGGGTACTAGCCGGTGAGCCCTGGGAAGAAATCGTTCTTTTAGGAATGAGGAAATACTTCCGAGAATGGATATAAAATTCGCAAGAATTTTCAACTACATATTATTTTCTCGCGATTCGGGATTTTGTGATTTGGAATTTTTTAATTCAGGTTTTGATACCCAACCCGTTAATTTTTTTAATTTTTTATTTCCTGAATAATACGCTTTTCACTTTTTCCACACCACTCCAGTGCAAGTGAAATAGCATTAAATTGGTGGTGAAAATTACAACGATTATAAGGTTAACATTGGTCATATACATACATACATGGTCAATATACAACTTGTATTATTAAATTTAACTAAATGGTTTTTAATTAATATTCACCCCTGTGATCAACTCATCACAAGGGACCAATTCGGAAACATGCGTTAATTTCGAATTCTTCGCTTGTTATTTCGTTCGTTTTCAATCTGGTTAGGGTGATTACTTTGATTATTTGAAAGCAAATTTATCCCCCAATGCGTAAGACGTAACTACTTAGGGCAATGACCAATTAAATTCTGCACAAAAAGCTTACCACCTAGCAGAGAAAATAAAATAAAAAAAAAGCATTTAAAATGATAACACAAAACTTTATTTCCAATCTGTAACCACAATTGTTAACTGTTCATACCCTCAGGGCTGTCTCAGAAAACACAAAGTTTGTCCTTCGTCCTACGCGACATTTGTTCTTTTGCCAGTGTACTCTCGGACTTTTTAAGTCCAGCTAATTCTTGATTTTTCCCTTCCAATTGTAATTTCAATCGCTTGTGTACATCCGACCCCACCTGATGCCTTCTCATTGATTCTTTCACCGTAAGAATTTCTCGCTCTTTTTTGCGAATGTCATCAGCAATACGAACGCTCTCTACATTTAATGTCTTCGTTGAATGATTCTGGAAGGCGTTCTTCATTGCAGGAGCTGGCTGCAACTTCGAACCCGTCGCCGGGCTATCACTAGATAAAATGGTTTCATTTAGAAATGAAAATACATCGGTTTTCTTGGATTCCCTTGCATATGCTTTCGCATTTAGGTTCTCCTGTCTCTTCTGATGCTGCTTCAGTTTCTTTTCGACGCTAAAAAGATCTTTATCACCATTAGCTGCTTCGCGAAGTTCCATACAGTGATCCAGAGACCGTCCTGGTGGTAGAATTTGTGCACTAATTGGAGTTATGATGCCCTCACCGTTCCAACCTAAGCCAGTGCCAGTTATATAGCCCATCTTGGCCATTAATTTTGAACCAATGCCCTTTGTGTGTTTCTCCCATTCACCTAGAGCTTGATCTGGCGCATAAGAGAAGAGACTTTGTTCGATTAGGCGCGTCTTTCGTGCAGCTTCAATGTCATCGGATTCAGTATCAGAGTCTGAGTCTGAACTACCACTGCTGAGATCTTCATCTGAAATAGAAATAATACTGTCAGAGAAATATAAATCGCCTTGTCCGCAAACAAACCATGGAAAATAGGAAACAAATCCTCGAAATTAAAGTCCATCTCTTTCTTTTGATTATCCAGTCGCACCCGGCAGTTTTTCTCAACAAAATTAGCACACAAAACGCGCCCCTTGTGCCACATGCGATCATTCATCTTTGCTAAAACCACACAGTTTCTAGCCAATTTGTCAAACTCTGGCTTTGCGTACTCCTTGAGGTCATTGAAAGCAACTAACTCTCCATGGGAGTAGTGGCATTTCTCTCTGTCAAACCGGCATTCACCTTCGAGAAAATACGAACATGGAACCATTTCTTTGTGAGTTGGATTCGTAAATAGCACCCGTAGACGGATATCATCTAGTGAACATTCAACAGTCTCATGCATGCCACAAATGATGGCGTTGTGATATGTAGTGGTGCCCCAGGAATGTTGATGTGGTGCTGAACACTTCTCACCGATCATCGATTCGATTTGTTCCTAGAAAAAGCAATTTAATTAAAATGGGTTGACCAAAACCGACTAAAGGCTACCTTAAGTGCTTTGAGTTTCTCCTCTGCGTCGTCCTCGTGATCCAGTTCGTTGATTTCCTTCATGAAAAGTGACATTTCATCGTCATGATCGTCATTTTTTGTTTTATCTAAAAAGGGAGCTCTTGTTAGATAAATTCCAACACCAACAAAAAGCTTACCATGTCCACTCGCAGCAATGGTTTGTTTGGTCAGTTCCACCAACTCGTGAAGATCATTTTTCAAGCTTCCTAGAGATTCCCTTTCAATGGGATCTGTAGAACACTTTAGGGCTTCTTCTACCGTACGTAGCTGGATGTAGTTGGGGAAAATTGTGAATTTTATAGTGGAGATATGTTTACACAAACCTGCTCGTAGTATTGATCGAGATTAGAGGACATTTTAAAAGAAACATTTAGTTTTTTTTATAGAAATATCCAACTTCAACAAACAAAAAATTAACAATTGTTTTGATGTTGACAGATGAAGTGATATCAGGGTTGGCATTTGAGGTTAGTCTCCCTTGAGATATTCTATTTTTTTCTATGTAATTTACTGGATAATAGGTCTGTTTGGTAACATGCTAGTTTTCGAAAGTTCTACGTAAACTACATAGAATCTGACAGTTTCATGACTCTCAATTTTTTTTACTCTCATTTGGCTCTCTCTTTGCGATGAATTATCTGCAAGACCAATTCCTCGGGGTGGGCCGAACCAACTCTGTCAAACCAGCCATCTGACAGTTTGCGAAATGTCATTATCTTCATTGTTAGTGGAAAACAAAAACAATTTGATAGGTTTGACCAAGTGTTGTTTGAAAAGCGTTTGTTTACTTTTGTGCAAGTTTTCTGTCTTTGAGAGGAGTTCTCTCTCTTTGAGAGGATTCTACTATTTGACAGATCTCAATTCCGTGTGCCAAAAAAGATACCAAACCTAACACTAACACTTGGTCAAACCTATCAAATTGTTTTTATTTTCCACTAAAAATGAAGGACTGTATATGAATAAAACAGGGGTTTAAATAAAAGTTGTTAATTTTATAATTCAAATACACTTCAGAACAGTTTTGTAGATAAGCCAACCAATTCGTCCAATGCCAAAAAACCAAATGAAAATAAATTCAAAAATGTAAGAAGAAAAGGAAAGAAAATGAACAATAATATTTCAGCTCACAAGTGTGAGTAAGACCGCGAATCGGTTTAATTTCAAAAGTGACAAACTATGTTTCGTTCAACCAGTGTTGCTGATGGAATCACGAACAATGACATTTCACAAACTGTCAGATGGCTGGTTTGACAGAGTTGGCTCGGCCCACCCCGAGGAACTGGTCTTGCAGATAATTCATCGCAAAGAAAGAGCCAAATGAGAGTAAAAAAAATTGAGAGCCATGAAACTGTCAAATTCTATGTAGTTTACGTAGAACTTTCGAAAACTAGCATGTTACCAAACAGACCTTATATTAGACTTTAGGCAAAGAAGATATATTTTATGTACAGAGACTTTTGGGACAGAATATATGTTTTATGTACAGAAGGGTAGAAGATAGGAAACGTATTTCGAAGATTTGGACTTAAATCCGTAATTGACTTAACAAATTGTTCGTTTCCATCATGAAACGAAATAAAGCAAATTCAAGAGCTTACAAAATAATGATTGTATGCGAAATATACACATTTGTATGGTAAACGAAAACTAACAGTTATAAGAATATATCTGATTGAAACAAATCCTTATTTAAAAAAAAACCATATCAAAAAACCATCGCCTATAACATCCCCCATCAGCTGCAAACTCAATAATTTCCCTTTCATAAAATAACAATTGTCCCAAACGAATGGCAGTGCCACAATGAAAAGTCAAATTTGTGTTAAAAAATGTCCGTATTCTAAACATAACCTAAAACTAACAAAGAAGCCGTCATCTCCTTCAGCTCGCAAATTTCTACGCAAAAAAGTTAAGAAAATCTATAAGATATGAGTTCTATCGGTACAGGAGTAAGTTTTATATTATTCAAAAGGATATCCTTATTAAAATTCATTCCCCCTAGTACGATCTATCAGCTTCGCAGTTCTCCCCGGACGGGCAAGTGTTCCAGATCGACTACGCCTCGAAGGCGGTAGAAAAAAGTGGCTCGGTCATCGGTGTCCGTGGTAAAGATGCCGTCGTTTTGGCTGTGGAAAAAATCGTAACTAGTACTTTGTATGAAGAGGATGCCGGTACAAGAATCTTCACCATTGATAAAAATATTGGCTTAGCTCTGGCTGGGCTCCTCGCCGATGGGCGCTATATTGTGGATATCGCTCGTCAGGAAGCGGCCAATTATCGCCAACAGTTCGATCGTACAATTCCACTGAAGATCCTCTGCGAACGGGTATCAGCGTACATCCATGCCTACACTTTGTACAGTGCTGTACGTCCGTTTGGAGTTACAGCAATTCTGTCCGCTTGGGATGAGGACCAGGGTGCACAGTTGTATAAAATTGAACCTTCTGGATCGTCGTTTGTGAGTAGAACTGGGATTTTTGTAGTTTTATTCCTATTAAATGTGGTTTTTTCTAGGGCTACTTTGCCTGTGCCAGTGGGAAAGCTAAGCAACAGGCGAAAACCGAGATGGAAAAGTTTAGGTTCGTGGAAATGAACACTGAAGAACTCGTGCAAAATGCTGGTAAAATGTAAGTACGATGTAAGGATTTCTAAAGTCAATATATAATTTGTAATTTTCTGTAGCATTTACCAAGTTCACGATGAACTGAAGGATAAAGATTTTCGTTTCGAGATGAGTTTGGTCAGCAAGGAGACAAACGGCATCCACCTTGTAAACCCAGCGCCTTGGCATGCAATGGCTGTGGAGGCTGGACAAGTCGCCAAACGGGAGGACGACAGTGATAATGAGATTTAGAGTGTGAAGTGTATGTTGCTTCTTTTTTTTTACATTTACATTGTGGTGTCTCTGGATAAATTGTGGAAAATATTTTCTGATAAAGAGAAATAAAACAACTAAAATAACTAGGCTATCTTTTTAAATTAAATACATAATATCGAGACGGAGTAATGTCCGACGACATATTCTAATTAGGGAGAAACAACTTTCTGTATTCGACCAGTTGTAGATACTAGGAATCCGATGTCTTGCCTGAATAAAAGTTAATCATGTACCGCTTACAGAGTTATGTATATAAATACCTATGTTGTTCGACCATATTTGTCGTTATTAAACTTTCTATACAACAAGTTACCTACTTTAGGCTCTATTTATTTATTTTTTTTTTTTTTTTGTTTACATGTAAAATGTTTTATGTTTTCACAATTAATTTCCTAAGACTTTTAACCAATTTTAAAACCTATCAACTTGGCAACTCAGCCACGGTCCATATTCACCATTCAACTGTCATTTAGTTGACGGAAATTTCCCTTAATTTAAATATGGCACGCTCTTTTCCACTCACAAACGAATCGTATCTCCCTCTCATGCTCACACTTGTGTCAGTTCAGTTGTCAAAAGACAAAGTTCCCGACAAATCGAATTTTGCGGAAATCGTTGTCGAGTTCGAGTCGTGTGTGAAGAAAAACGCGAAAACGGACATTAAAAAATAAAAAAAAAACAAATCCAGCAGCGCAGAGTTCGCCTTCGTTTTGTGCAGTGTTTTCGCAGAATTTTCCTCTCATTTTCATTTTTCCTCTGACACTTTATTTAAACTTTTTCTTCTTCGCGACTTCATAGTTTTAGTAGTGTTTTTTTCTTTTGCTCGCAAATAATTCTGTCATTGGAATCGGTGCAAAAACAAGTGATTCAGCAGTGTTTGAAGAACAAAGTGTTGTGTAAAGTGTAGCGTGTTACAACCAAACAAAGAAAATAAAAATAATCTATTAGAACTGCACAGCTGGAAGACAGGATCAAAGAAACTAGCAATGACACAAGGATTGGTAAATACCCTTAAACCCGGCGAGTGCTGGATGTACCCCCATTTAATTGAAACATGCTCTGTTTCTGAAATCAATTACGTGTACCTTTCCGACGAGTGCAACCGTTTCATTGGTGTTTTTGTATCGTATGATAATCTTGCGCTCCCTGCCCGCGCCTCGCTTTTCTGTGTTTTGCTTCGATTTTTTTTTCAGTCGTTTTAGTGCTATTTGTGCTAAAAAAAATAAAAATTGCAAGAGGAGTAGTACAGGGTTCTTGGCACCGGTCTGGTACTGTGGTGATGCTGATGACACACGGAAATAAAGTATATTGCGTGTGTCGTCTACAAAATGTTGGCTGAACATGCTACGGAACGATGTAGAAGCGTAAAAATTTTCTCTGCTTCCTTCTTGTAACCCCAATTTCGCAATTTTCAAATAAGACAAATAGCCAAAGCCTACCCCCCGGCTAAATTTGTGGGTGTTTTTTTTTTTTTTTGTAGAAGGGGAACTGTCCATTGTGGAAGGTGTTTTGTGTGATGATTGATTGGTATCTTCGCAGTTCTTAACAGTAGGTCAAAATAAATATGTATGTGTGTTTGTACATATTTGCCTAATCGGAGTGTGTTCTGGTGGGTTTTAGTACTGCAAGATTCAAAAATATAGGCACCTGCGATGACATAGAATTCTGATCGCCCTTTGATTCTACCGAAGGACTAGTTCGAATACGCTCTGCCTCTTTGTGAATCGGGCAAAAGATATTCTAACCATTAAAGACTTTCTGGACCATCCTTTGCGCAATCAGCAACTAAATTGTATGTTTAAAAAAATGTATAAATTCCTGTTTAGCGTAAACCACACTGAAACATCGTTGGAGCTCGCCGCAACTTGGACTTTTTTTTTATTCATCCTAAAGCTGAAAATACACGATACACATCGTACAGGTTGGTACGATATCGGTACAATACATTAAAATTTGCTGCAATTCACATACAACCGCAGGTTTTCAAGTCAAAGCGTTGAGCCGTGCGACATCGGGAACAACCGTTATACTATTGCTAACATACTAGGTCTGTTCCCGTACCTGTCCAAAACAGCCGAAAACAGTGAAATCCTAATCCCGTACGAAGATTTTTCGTAGGTTTTGACATAAGAGAGTTTTGCGTAGTTTTCGGCTGTTTTGGGCAGTACGGGAACAGACCTACTACACAATATACGCGCAACCGCGAGATGGTCACATCTCTCGTACAACAAGCTGGCTTAGATGTCAACACTTTAAGCCATCGAAAACATTTCCGAACAATGCCAATTGTTATGAGATTTCCACCGTCAATATAGCCACACATTTCAAAATAAAGCAGATTGGTACAAAAATCACATACACTTGCATCATTATTCTGGCTATGCTTCTGACCATGGTGTGCTTTTTTTGTTAGTTAATTATAATTCCATTGATTATTCGCATGACAGCGGCTGTCACGTTAATTTAAAAATTCTTTAGTATTTTTCAAAAACTGAAGTAAACGTGACGTAAACAACCATCAGCTACCGCAGAGGCGCAGAGTTGTGTCTTTCTTTATTTATTTTAATGTACATATGTTTGAGGATATGCCTCGGTAGATATTACATATATGTACATATGTACACATACTTGTGAGCTAAACAAATGAATGACAAACAGTTCGATAAACATTTTTGTATACAAACTATGAAATAGAACTAAAGTTCGAATCCATTGGAAACAACTACATACATACAACTGTGCAAATTGTAAAGTGAATCAAAACTCTTTACTCTGCCTGCGCTGCACTCGCTCCCGTCTAATTGAATGGCTTCTTATTACGTGAATATTTCTAGACGTTCTAATTGACCTTCGTAATTCTTTGACTTACTCGTATTTCGGGTTTCCTAGAATCAGTAAAACGTGACCGGTTGTAGCTTATGACGATCTCAATAAGCAGACTGAGTCAACTCAAATTTTAACGTTGATATTTTTTAAGTTGTCAAATGGTCAATTAGATGAATAAACTCAGCTTTGTGTTTGTAGCTCTTATCCATTGACGATAACCGTATTCGGAGTTTGTCAACGGGTTTTAGTTCTTCCCAACTTGATTCCACATCAACCGCTTAGAACGTCCGAAGTCTTTTACCGAATTCGGTGTCTGAAATATACTTTCATCTCTTGACTCTGGAATTCTGATCCTCACTTACTTAGGTGGCCCTACAGTCCGGAGTGGGCCAGGGTCTCAACCAACAAACCCTTCCAGTTAGCGCGGTCTTTAGCTAACCGCCTCCACTTGCGCACTCCAAGTTGGTGGATGTACATACGCTCTACATGACCTAATCATCAATGTGCAGTTTTCTGACCAGGTCGATTTTACCGTTCAGCTCGTATAGTTCATGGTTAAATCTTCTCAAAAATCCGTCAACGCAAACGGGACCAAATATCTTGCGAAGGATTTTTCTCTCGTAGCGACCAAGGATATTTTCATCCGCTTACGATTGAGTTCATGCTTCAGCTCCATATACATAGCAAGACGGGGATGATAAAGGTCTTATCTCCTTAGTTGATCGGGAAAGGGCTTTAGTACTCAATTGCCTTCTTAGCCCAAAAAAACAGCGATTGGCAAGAGTAATCCTTTGCTTCATTTCCGGTGAGATGTAATTTTTTGATGTTATAGCAGAACCGAGGTAGACAAAGTCCTTTACTACCTCATGGATTCTGGATTCTGATCCATCGTCATATAAGGCAGTTCGATCAGAAAAGACATGAACGAGAATGAAAGCCAAGCAAGTGTAGCAGTCTCTGTCAAATATACATACTTTGAAATTTAACAAGTCACAGCTGCAGATCACTTTCAGAAATAACAATTTGTAGCGACTTCACACTTCCAAGGCGTTTTCGTACTATTTATAACCGTGTTGAAACTCTTCATGGAGTCGATAAAAAAAAACAGGAGTAGGTAGTTAGAGCAGAAACCAGTTGTATTCGTCATAAAGTAATGAATTCAGAGGTTCTACATATGATTCGATTCCGATTAGCATTTTTCTGCTGAAACATATTTTCAGATGATTTTCTCTGTATGACTCAACTTTGTATTCCACCTCAGTTGCAAACACATTTTTTGCAGTTCCCCAACGCTTATTTACTATCAGTTCTATTGGATTCCCGCTACTGGATCCCATTCGAATGGATGTAATACGAAGGGCTATCAAAGTCTCAAGCTCATACAAAGGCTTCCAATGAATCGAAATCAAAAAATTCCACAAACTCTGAAGAGATGCGAACCCACGTATAGCGCTAATGTCTGTTTATTGTGCTCCCAAACGCTGTTGTAATTAATTTCATTGGCTTAAAACACCCCTATTAGTCTGTTATAGTCGTCCTTTTTATTCTCAGTAACTTCGTATGCTTTTCTTAATTTTGGTCAGCTGGTGTTTTCCAAAATATCAAACGTACTAATACTCTTCTTCACCATCACCATCCCCATCCGATTGCCAATGGATTTCCTGTCACCTAAGCATCTTCCCATTTACGAAGAATTTGTTGGTCGCTTTGAAGCCAATTGCCTGTCAATAACCAAAAAGCCATTATTTGTCCTCTAACGTTAGCATTTACAAAAGAAGTTCGCACAGGAAGAGGGTCTTCATTTTAACAAGCAAATAATTAACATAATGACACTACAGGTTCATCTATTTATACACCCTACGACCGGATCATGGATGGTATATCACCGCTGGCCGCTCCTTAAAGTATGTTTTTCTCTGATTCTCCACACAGATCACACCCAAGTATGTAACTGCGTTGCTTCTTTAATAGCCTCTAATTGACCGTTAGCCATGGCTCACATATTTTTATATTCGTAAGAATCTTAAGTCACAATATTTAAATTTCTAAACTCAATTTACTAATTGCTTTCATCGCTGACCTCCTTATGACCATCCCATGGCTGCTGAAGCAAACAAGTTCCACAATGGATAAGTCCCTTAATCATGCAAACAAACCTAAAGCGATGGTTCCCTTGTGTCTATGCTTTTGTTATCCTACTTCCTCGCATTTCTATAGTTTTATTATTGTTTTTGTTTATACATACACACATATATATATTGTTAATTTATTTCTAATATCCTTCTCTTTCTGTCCTCCAACAGTGTGTTGGTGGAGCGTTCCCTTGAGTTTGCTTGAACTAATAAAACAAAATACTCGCTGTGGGCTGTAAATATTTAAAACAAAATTAAATCGAAACCCTTAGTGCTACTAATAAACAATAAGTGCGACACCAAGCCAACAACCACCACAAACGTAACAAAAAAAAAAATAAAATACAACACAACCAAGTCCATCTAAAAATCCAATTAAAACAAGGGACTGCGCGGCCCGACTTAAAGGTAATTTAAAGGTTTCACCACATTGCTCTATAAGCAGTCGATGACTAAAAAATGTCTAGCAAACAATTTGTTTATTAATTTTAAATTGTGCCGTATTGTGTTTGTTTGATGATGGGTGTGATGTGCCGTTTGTTTTTGTTTGTTTTTTAGTCATAGTTTTTTTTTTTGGTTCTAAATTCTGTGGAATGTGTTTTTTTTTGTCTGCACGAACTTCAAGTCAGGGTGTTTTTTTTTTTATTTTAAATTTGTTTTCCCCTCTTTTAAACAGGGTTACGTTCCCCTATTTATAGGGGTTGTCATCATTCGCTTTTGCCACGTGCATTTGGTGTGTGGATGGCATTTGTGTTGTGTGTTTTTTGTGCTCTCTTTTTGTTGGGGAAAATCGATAACAGTTTTTGATGCCTTTTTACACTTTCATAACAACAAAGCATCGATAACCATCAAACGAAGTTAAAGTTACCAAAGTTGAGTGGTAATTGCAATCGTTGGGAATCGAACAGAATACAGGTGGTGATGCGGTGCGAGTAGTGGTTAGGGCCACCATAAGTTAATTAAAGAAAGAGAATAAAAGGGTGAATAAGTGGAGGTGGTCGTAGGTTTTCTATCAGATTACATGAGGGGGGATTTTTTCAAAAGGGATTTAATACGGGTAAAAGACTGTTTGGGTTTTAAAATTCAAGGACTGTGCGTGTGTTGAATTATTTTTGACATACATACATATATATATGTAAGTTCATTAGACTCGGTCAAAGAGAGAGAGGGGGGGGGGGGGGGGGGGATTTGTTAAATTGGTTCGAATTGAAGGCACATTGAACCTTGTGGTATTTATAACATTTTTTTTTTGTTTGTTTTATACGGCTTCCATTCCATGGACATAGATCACACATAGTGTCTCGTTTTTAGTTTCAGAAATCGCTTTAACGGAAGCGGGTGAATGGCTTAACAAATAACCTCGTACAAGTTGTAGGTCTTCGATGACAGCTGAGATTCACATTTCAAATAAAATGGCGTCAAAGTGTCTGATGACTGTTACTTCATGTACACTTTTCTGTTTTATCTTTCCAACAGAATAATTCGGGTCGACAAACTAGAAAGTGCCTGAATAAACCAAAAGTCCAATTAAAATGTTTTTTTTTTATGAAATTATTTATTTTCACTGCCAGCTCAAAGCTACAGTGTGTCATAAATGTTTCTAGAGGATTTGTAAATGAAAAAAAGACGAAATTATTGCTTACCTATACCGATTCGCCATCTTGGAACGGCAAATATTTGGCAATATGTAATTTTTTTTTTTCAAATATTTTTCTTTCTATGCAGTGCTGCCAAATTTGTTAAAAAATTGCAATTCATCGATTCGATCAGTTGATAAAATCATTAATATCGATTCGTCATCTCTTGGGGTCGTTGATTAAGAAACCAAAAACGAGTTGCAATCGGTAATCTCTGGAAATATTTTTTTTATCAATTCTAACTTTTCCACTTAAATTTGTTGACCTCATAGCGAAACAACACAATAAACACATGAAATTATTTACGCTAATTCGTTTTGTTAAATTTCCTTATGCATGGTGCATGAATCAGCGTTAAAATTATTGCAGGCTATCAATTATTTTTAATTTTTCTCATTTCTGATGAGCTTATATAGTTAGAAGACACGCAAAGATTTTTAGCGAACGTCAATTCTGTCGCTACCTGGTGAAGTTACATTTTGGTAATAAATGTACATTACCTAATTGAAAACCATCCGACATGTCTGCCCGGATGTCGTTTCTTGCGTTCACATTGTCAGATATGTCGGATCGTGTGTACCTCCCTAATCAAGCTTACAATTACACATTCATACACTTAACATACAAGCTTATTTAAAAAATGCAACGGGATTTATAAATGCACATAGTTGTTGGATAATAACGCAAAGGTACACTCCACAGTTTACATTTTTGTTTCGTTTCTTTGCAAAGTGTGAAGAAGAAGAAAACAAAATAAAGTATGTAAAAAGTTTGCCATATTTAGATGCGTTTTGTCCATTTAAGAGAGAGTGAATTTCTATTGCGGTTACGAAAATTGGTGTTTGTTTCCGGTTATGAGAGAATTCGGTAATGGGAGACTTGTATGTGAAAAATCGCGTATTTATCTCCGTTCTTTGAAATCTGTCCAGTTAAGAGAGGTATCCGTAAGGAAAGAGTACACTAAACATAAAAAATAAATAAAATACCGGTTAACCTCAAAATGATTGTAATAGTATGAGAAAAAGTATCTTTTCACTTTGAAACTTTTTAAAACGAAAATTGAGCAAACGGAAAACATCAGAACTACATAGCAGTAGTGCAAGGAGGAAAACGTGCAGTACAGCGGCTCTGAAAGTAGGACAATACTACAATAGTAGTATAAACGACACCACTGGCATGGAATATCAGTATAAATATGCGCTAATCAGCTCAGCGATATGATAACATCAACTATGTGACTTGCATAACAGAAAGTCGTAGGGACTTGGTGTAAGAGTAAACATTGAAAGCGAAAGAGTCTCACATCAAGAGCGTATCACCAAAAAAGAGAGTGTAAGCACGTTATATTGTATAACGTAACATAAAAGTCTTAATGCGTTCTACATATTGATAGATGAATATTTTTTTTACAAACAAGTATAAAAAAAATTAACATTAGTTAATTTATTGGCACTTGACGACATACTGCACAAGGTTGTTCGGTAGAAGTCAGACTTTATTCTATTACAAGCAAATGGGAAAAACAATTAAAATTGCAAAGAAAAACAGAATAATTTATTTCACAAAAACCAATCGATGACAATTCGTTTAGTTTCCCATTTAATTAATTCGAGGCACACAATTCCATACATCAGCAATCAATTCATCTCTGCTGTGCTCCCTCTGTCGCGTATAACTACAGAGTCTCCATTCGAAAACAATTCACTTTTCCATTTGGATTGTCATGTATCACCTCGTGGTCATTCAGCAGCGGCCGTTGTTGCCAGCGGCGTGTTTGTTGTCTACAACCATCCTCCACCATTAGAACACTAGCATAGACATTTCGCCAGTCCAAACAAAAAGATAAGCTATAGCTAATCTGTGTATGTACGTGCCTGTCCTCGAAGATAACAAAATGAATAGGCTTTGTTTATTGTTTTCACCTCCCCCCTTTCCCACAAAGCAGCTGGAAATTGTTCGCTGGCATTAACAATACGCGATCTTTGGCCGCAATGCTGTCCAATTGAAAATAAACACGCTGACTAAAATCAAGAAACATACGATCCACAGTTTTGTAGACTATACAATCGGGGTATTGGCCCCTGCCAACAGTTCAACTGACGCTCCGCTACGCTCTCTGCTTAAATGTAGAGCACGTTCGTGGGAATTTTGCGTTAAATTTAGTATTTGATTGTCTCAACTTGAGCATTTTGCGCCCGTTATCAGTTCGTTGGCCACGAGTGTGATAAGACCTGAAATGTTTTTATTTCGGTAGCCTTTGGTTGGGTTTAACGAGATGAAATGTTTTAGCCCAGCCAGGTACATACAAGGACAGACATATGTAGAAAGGCATTATTATGTAACACTGGTGTCTAGGTCTACATGTTTTTATTTTAATACACGCGGTGGAGATTATTAAGTTTATGAGGTGACATACACGTATTTATGGGGAAATGGTTTTATATTTATTATTTGGTTGTCGACGAGAAATATTTATTTACAGTCGAGTGGAGAAGATTAGTAGCCTAAGTTTTTTTAATTTTTACAATTATGCGTCTGCACGATGTATTAATGTTGGAATTAGAGAGAAAATGTGCTTCAATTAATTCCATACCCGTTTGTGATTACTCTCACTTTGATTCATTTTTTTGCCTCATATTCTTCCATGCGTTCTTATGATTCTTAAGCTTCCATTATTTATGTATGTGTGTACAAAGAAAATATGAAAAGTATCTTTCGCAGTTTAATCACGTATGCTCGTATGCACATGCATAAATAGTGTGGATGACAAGTTATCGTAAACGTTACCTGCAGCTTTTTGATTTTTTCCTCTTTCGCCGAGAGCACGTGGTACGTACAAAATACCACGAACTGCGAATTTTTAGATGTAACTTCAGATCAAATAATAGTTTCTATTGTTGTTTACTCTCTACTGTAAACTTAATACTTCAGTGAATACTGGCTCTATTGAAGAGTGACTAGAAGCAAATAGAATTCAATCTACCTCTACCTCCCTGATACTTATTGATCCTATCGAAGAGTGGACTTGCCGATGCAATAACTATTAAATACTCGTATCTAAAGTGTTGGGTTGGAAATTTCTCTCTATATTTTTGGCTTAAACTAGATTTTTTAATTTAAGTTTTGTCAGCAAGGGTTTCTATAATTTCTCAACGTTTTATTGCGCTTCATCGTCATTTCTAGTTCTGATCAAAGTTTTTACTTAATTCATTGTCCAACTGTGAATTTAATAAAAACTATGAACTCACTCAGTCTTCTTTGTGTTCAAAATTACACTACATAATTTAATTCCGATAAATAACCTGTAAGAAGCTTCTGATGACAGCTTACCTCTTTTCAGGTAGAGGATCCCATGCGGAGTTTCTCTATTGGAAAAAAAAGATGATGATTGTAATCTACACTTATTAATCCTTCGCAAATCTCCTTCGAATGTATCATCACTTGAATCCCACATTATTAATTTAGTTCCAATCACCCTGAAAGGAACTACACTCAAATATTCTAATGAGGTCAAATACTTGGGAGTTATCTTAGATACGCGCCTCAAATGGAATTCTCATCTCAATTCTATAGTAAACCGTGCAACTAGAGCCTTATTGGAAAGACGCTGACTGTATGGTAGAGCTTGGGGTCTCAACCCAAAAGTTATACACTGGTTGCATCAATTGGCATCTGACAGATCTTCATTAGGAAGTCAGCCACTAGAAGCGCTATTAAACTACAACTTATTCATAAATTCAAACCAGGTGATCTTACGGGTCACCTAAGCATTATTAACAATATTCCCGTTCAGGACATGCTCTGTACCGTTGCTGATACTATGATTAGTGAACACTGCTTTGGCAGGAAATTCAAAGTTCTATTGGGAAATGTACAACATGGTTAAACGGTGGACCCACCCTAGACTTTTTGGACCCAAGACTGGTAAAATGCTGCTTCAATGCTTTCCAAGCAACTCAGAATTAAGTCAAACTTTGATGAGTGCCTGGTCATAGTGGCATTGAAGAAAATGAGATTGCGGATCAACAATCCCATTCCGGTGCAACTGCCAAATTCTCAGGTCCGGAACCCTTCTGTGGCCTAAACTGGGCAACAATCTCAGCCTTAATTAACAAATAGGAACATAACCTTCTTCTCTATTGGAGAAATGTCGCAGCGCTCAGACAAGCCAAACTGTTAATTAAGCCTTACTCTCATCACAAGGAACTACTAAACTACAATAAGAATGATATTATCTAACAAGCTTCCTCTACGGCCACTGCCAGTTACGATACCACCTTAACAAGTTAGGTTGTCTAGCGAAACCGATTGTCGACTCTGTTTAGAGGAGGTCAAGTCGACCGAGCACGTCCTCTGTGAATGCCCGGCACTTTTTGGGGTCAGGCGGCGTACCCTCCTCAGACCTTATGACTTAAAAATTGCGTCAACCAACGACATACTTAATAGAAAGATAGTTTGCCTCTTGGACTAACAAGTATCCTATGATACAATACATCACTCATTTAAAAAAAAACATCACTTGAAAATATTTGAATTTGTGCTGTTACCTATTTAGAAAACGAGAATGTCCACCGATATTGTGAAATTATTGACGTAACGGTGGCACTACTTTTCTACGTACGTTAAGTGATTTGGGTATTTACACCGATTTATCCAAATCCAACTAAAACATAAAATCCATTTTATCCTTCGAATTCATATATTGTAATGAAAACTTCTTGTCGCACACACTGTCCGAGCAAAGTGCCAAAACGTTACGAAATTGCGACAGATTGACTTCTTGTTCATTCGCATTTATCTGCAAAATGCCGAATCTTACATTCATACGTAAATATTCTTCACAATTCATTTGCTTTGCAGTGTCGACACCCCACGAAATTGCTTAGTCATTGATTTTGTTTTTTTGTTTAATTTTATTTAATTGCATTTTTTTTTTAAATATTTATCTGTGTTTTCATTTGAATGAGGAAATCAAGTAAGCGCCACACCATTTATTTTGTTTAAACTGACAGATGATCATGAAATTTATAAGCTGAGGGTTACACGAAGGACGCCTTTAGTTTCCTTCATGTTTACACAGTGGTGTATCCTTGTATTTTAACAAACCACGTACCAAATACTGAAACGAACTTTTTAACCGACAAAGTTTGCTTAGTTCAAAAATCGATTGCATCAACTTTAAACACTCTTAACACGATAGCAGGCTTCTTTCACTAACTAAAACTTGAAAAAGAAACCGCACAAATCTAATTTACGAGAATATCCTTTAAAGTTTAATTCATCCTTCGTGTTGCAGCATTGCCTATCGTGCTGCCACGTGTTTGAAATTAATGTTTCCCCCATTGCCCCACGTTCAAAAGGGGCTAGCTGCTACACGTTCAGTTGGCAAGTGGTGGTTGCAATGGGAACCCACCCTCATTACAGGGATGGCTTATGGATTTAAAAACTAAAACAGTGCTAAAGAAAATACATACATATGTCATTTTCGGGCATTTTCCCTCGTGACAATGTTATGAAACATTCTCGTAAATTCATGGCAAGGTTAATGTCTTCTAATTCCCGGCCACATCCGCTCGGGGACGATTCAATTATCGGGTTGTTAACATGTAATCATTTTCCCCATTAAAAAAAATCGATGACGTTGTCGTCGTCATCGTGGTTGCGATGAGTTATAAAATGAAAAAAAGAAAAGGAAATGAGGTGGTTTGTTGAAAATGGCTTCTCGTAAACTAGCATAATGGAGCGACGCGACGGTGGAAGAAAACAAGAACATGAATGTTGGTCTTGTAATACTTATCTGTGCAACGATCTTTGACCTTTTGAATGCAATTTATCTGCCCAACAGGCAAACCAATGCGCAAGTAATAGGTGCAGGCGGTGCTGTTTGACACTGAAACTATTATTAGCAGTTAGCGAATACCTGCATACTCAGTGAAAGTGAAACTCATATTACAAACGCCAAACAAAATTAGATAATGAATACATCGATAAATGAAAAGCTGTCGATTTTTTTAAACCTACTCGGGGAATACCCTATTTACTTATTTAATACTGTGTGCGTTCTCAGTGGATTTGCTTGTGCTGTTGAAAAGAACACATAACAGATGTTTTAATTTATGCTGAGGGCACTATTCGTTTTTTTTTGCGTCTTCGGAGACATTTTCACTACTTCTTATCTACAGTGAAATCTCCCATTACGGACAGCTCCCTTAGACGAACTAATCCTTTAGACGGACAAATTTTCCTAATCAGGCTTTTCTATTTCAGATTGCACAGATTTTGCGTTCCTTTAACTGGACACTCCGTTGATCGGACGCAGACATTTAATTATTTAATTATTTAATTTAATTCCATTAGACGGACAAAAACAAAAAAAAAAACGTATTTTCTACAGCTCTGCTATATTTTGTAGATACCCATGCTCTTCGTCCCATTAAATGTTTAGTTTTGCAAATAAAAACAAATGCAGAAGCACGTTGCAGAAAACAAATAAATTTTACCGTGAACACAGCCTGCGTAGTTTAGGTTAGGTGTCTATCCACAAAACTCTGTAGAATTCACTTAGTAGGTCCATTGTGCTACGTGCGCTTGGAATCATTTTAAAAGTTATATCGTTGAAGGTCTATTAACAAATATTCTCCCAGAATCTTTTTTTCTTTAGGAGGATAGTACCGGGCAGGTGCACAGGAGGCGATAGAGGGATTATTTTTCCTCTTCATCCATGCAGCTGCGACAGAAGTCATTTGCGAGGATTCTCAATCTTCTGTTATGTTTTGTTTTGTTAATCGTTTCAAATAAGGTGTGTTTGGTAACTTTTACTAACACAAATTGGGCATCTGTCAAAAAAGTAAAAGTGGGGGAAAATTCCTCTCTTCTTCTTTTTTAACTATTGAATATTTTCACGAAAACCTAATTTTCTTCAATTTTGTTAAAAAGAAGTGATTGACATTACACAAATTGTCAGATTGCTGTTTGATAGATGTCCCTCGATGACTCCATGAAATAGATGTAGCACGATTTCGCAAGTGGGGACATTTTTTGACACTCTCATTTGGCTCTCTCTTCTCTTGATTTTTGACAGTTGGATATAAATTTACGTAGATTAACAGGTTACCAAACAGACAAGTTGCAGTGTTTTTTTTATATATTGATAAATAAAGATATTTTATTTAAAAAAATTGCTGGAACGGACAACTCCATTAGGCGGACAAAAATGTTGTCACCGTCACTGTCCGTCCACTGTCACAAACCCATCACGATTATAATAAATTATTATGAAATCATCACGTTGCTCGAGCAATTCAATGTTAGCTGCAACAAGCCAGTTGCTGTCGACAACTTGTTACTAATTCGTGAGACACGAAGATGTTTTTCTTTTCTTTTTATTGATTAGCACCAACTATTGCGATTATTAGAAGAACACCAAATGATTTGGTTCAAGAAACGTATCAATTTATTTCAAAACTCGCCACCAACGCTGGTAGCGTTCTGAGTAGACTTTGGAACATTTAATCAGGTGAAATCCGACTTCTATAATAAGATAAGAACTCTACTCTTTGTTGTTGTTTATTTTTACGATGATAAGCGGAAGGTAATTTTCAATGTATTTCGCAACCCTTGTAGGTAATTGACTATGAAAGTGGAAAGAGGAAAATGACGCTATATCGGAAAAACCTCTTATTTATTTTAAATTTCTGCGTTCGATTTATAGATTCCCATCTAAAGTCTAGTCTCTATGTTTTTTCTCCAAACCGAAGATAAAATACTCGCTAACAATACATGATATGTAGATGGGACAAACAAAACATAGATGTTAGTAAATGGCATTGTAATTAGACGTGCCAATTAATACGTTTCAATTCTAAGCATTTTTAGTGTTTCGTACCCAAAATCGGAACACTAATGGAATCAGAACTTTTTCTCAGAGACCATTTGACGTAGACTATTGACATTTGGAATAGTTGTAGCAATTAGTGGCCGAAACACAGACCAAAACTTAAAAAGCTGAATTTCTACTTTGAGGGGGCGCGCTTTGGCAGTCAAATGTGAAGCTAAAAAAAATAATTTTGAAGTCATCGTGTGGGATGTCGAATGAAATGTCGTTAAAGCACGAATTCAAAAATGTATAAAATATTTTCTTGTGTTAGTTACTTCTTTCTTAACACTTTTTCAAAATGAAGTTGAAAAATTGCTGTCACCCTACCTTATCTCCAAAAATAACGCTTGGAAAAATCTGAATAAAATTACAATCATTGAGAATAAAGTGGATTGAACCAAAATTATCAGCACTGCACTACGTTCGACTGTTTTTTTCTAGCTAACATTATCGACAATGAAGTTGTCATTTTTAACAACTTGATAATTTTGTGCAGTTCTGCTGTCTTTTTTCTCATTGCACAAAGCTAATATCAGCGTAGACTCTTAAAGTAAGACATTTTAACCCTTTTTTGACCGACTGTACTTATAAGTACCAGCATGTTTAACTTCAAACGAAATCCCTATAGGAACATATTTAGACACTTAGACCAAACAAGACTTTTAAATATCCTATAACCACAATGAAACTAGTTTTTTTTTATGTATGTTTACCTTATTTTAGCAATATCTGTGTTTTTCTGACAGCAAAAATTAGTTTTCCACCTTAAAATATCCTCAAGTAAAAATTTTTTTAAAAAAATGGTCAACAAAGGGTTAGAACAAATGTCAAACGTATAGCTTGATGTCAAATAGTCCAACTTGTTTTGTCAGTAGGTAAAATAAAAGTTTGACGCGGTAAACGCTGTCAAATAATAAATAATTTGAAAATTTCAGAGAGTAGAAAATTCGTAAGAATGTAACCGTTGAATTTTTGTTTCACTTTACCTTGAAACTAATTTCACAGAAACTGTTAAATGGCTGGTTTGACAGCGTTAGCCCACTTCACCCAAAGAAAAAAAATGGTGTAAGGCTCTCAGTTGAGGGGACATTTTTGACACTCTTATCTGGTTCTCTCTTTTAGGAAATGTTATGAATCTTTTGGGTTAACAAACAGGATTTTGTCAGAATTCCAAAGTTACCAAACAGATTTAGTGATTGTGTTAAACAGTCATCAAGTTCCTCAAAGTGCGTTGTTTTTAGCTATACAGTGAAATTTCTTATTAGCGGACACCCTGTTTAGCGGAAAACTCACAATAACGGACACCTTTTTGTGGAACCAATTTCTAATTTTCCATATAAAATGCGTTCTTATAAACGTACAGCTCTCATAACTGGACAGAAAACTCCGGTCCCGTCGTTGTCCGCGATTTCACTGTATTAACAAAAATTATCTAGCATATAGTTATAGTACCTTTCTATCCTAATTAACTGTACTAAAATTTTAAAACATCTAATTTGTCAGCGACAGGTTCGAATCGCTTTCCCTTTGGATTAAGAATATTAAAATGAATGCTAAGATTGTTAATGTTAATTGTGATCGTCGTGTTAAGTTCTTTAGTTTTGTCAAGGGAAGTTGTTGGTAGAAAGTGTTTGCCTGCCTGTTAGCCCTTCAGTTTCCGTCCAATAATAAAATGTCTAACAAATGAAGCTTTTGCGCAGAGCTAATGGGTACACAGTATAATTTTGACATCATAAATAGTTCGTCTGCTCTTGCATTGTGGCGGCGGTTTAGCTGATATCTATGTTGAATTTTTCGGTTATCGCGATGGATCCTCATAACCCCCCTCTACCTAACCTAACCTACTAAATATTTTTACGGAAAAAGTCGTTAGCTTTTGGTGGGGAACAGTGCTAGGCTAGAATTCTTACGATTTTCAAATGGAATCAGGTCTAGCGTGCTCGTTTGTTTTATTTGTTTTAGATAAATTGGTGTTACTGCTCTTGTGTTGAACAGTGGCGTTGAGTAAGAGCCAACAAAAAAAAAAACTAGTCTATTATCGTAAGGGCCTTCCTATACCCGCTGTGCATACCCCATTTAACCGCGCAACAAAAACTCAAGCGCTATCACCATCCACACGTAAGTGGAAGTTAAAAAACAAAAACGGTGCGTAAATCAGTAAATTACTTCCCATAATTTATGTAGAACGATATAGTCACAATTTACCGCTTCTCTACACTTTAACAACGTAAAGAACCATACGTTGGTTGTTTCCGGCTGTGCAAGCAATTTTCTCGAATGATTTTTTAATTGTCTCAAATACTGGTGACAATGATCGTCAAAAAGCCATAAGTGGTGTCGTCATCACCGCTGCCCGTCTACCGTTGCTGCTGCTGGTATTTGAAGTACGACACACTGATAAGATAAGGGCCAGTGTTCAAGGGGATCCCAAGTTTAGTGGTTAAATGAATATGATTTTATTTTAATGATATCATTTCATTTAGAGAGATTGTAACGTGTGGTGTTTAATGATTTAACATAAAAAATAATAAAAACAAAACCATTTCATTTCACAGTAAGTAGGTAGCTACCTTAATTTTACACGATTTTGGGTGAATGAGACGATGAGAGTCCATCTTTCTACAAAGCTACAACATGTGTGTCATGTAAAGGACTTTCGATTTATAAAATTGTTGCAGAAACTACCAACTTTGAACTTTGGAACTATGACTTGCTATTTTCACATTTGACTTTTTTTTTATCAAGTGATATTTTTAATATCAAGTGATTCTCGCATTAAAAGCATTCTGAGTCTGTGGCTTTTTGGCTTACACTATTGTTTAAATTTAAGTTTTTAAATTCTTTTGGGGAAAACGAGCGAAGCTAGTAGTAGTGCTGGATTTAAATCCCCTACAACCACCACCCACTGCTATTACGACTGAAAATTACTCATTTATACTCTGTTCCAATAGCATCGTCAGTACAAGCCTTGTGGGGAGCTTTTTTTTTAACACTGGTGTCTGGACATGTTTTCATGGCACTCAATTGCCACTGAAATAAAAACCAAACCAATGACTTACACAAGTTTTGTTTTTGTAATTTTCCTCAAATTCGCATATATCCCACCATGACCAGCTTGCCACACAGCTGATGGCAGTATGATGATGCGTAGCTGCAGGCTTCGGACCCTACTCCAATCGGACTAAATCTACTTCGCTTTTTAAGAAAAAGAAATATCTACTCCGACACTCCGTTTCGCTCAAAATCTACTCCAGTTTTTTTCACACAGAAACATGTAACCAAATATTGGAATGCCAGCACTGATCATTTGGAAAATGACAAATTAAAATCTGTGATGTCTAAATGTGAACAGATGGTTTTTTTTTGGATAGTGTGTGTGTACAATTCTGTTTTGCTGTATTGTCTTGTTAATTTCAATGTAAAAAACAATAACAACTTAACCTATATAGAATTCGTTTAGCCTGTATAGCTATCGAGTAGGTATTAGGAGTTAAGCCGATAAAATTGCTTTTATCGAAAAGTGTTACACAAAATGTCAAATATACCAAGACGTAATGTTAATTATGAAATGGACAGAGATTGATGTCTTTCAAGGAGAAATGGTAATAATCAAGAATAAAAGCTATATTGAAAAATTTCTTAATACAAATATGTATCCTTTTTTTATTTTGATTACACAAAGACAAATACATAAATGCTTCAATTGAAGTGTCACTATGCCCAGTAGTGTCAGGTGTACATTTAGAGAACATGAAGCCTCGAAAAACACGCATTCTGTCTCCTTTGCTTTTGTTTCGCGGAGCTTTTGTTTGGATCTATAAATCTATTCCGCAAATTCTGGATTTGCTCCGCTTGTTTTCTTAATCTACTCGCAAATTTTATTTCTGGGGTCCGAACCCTGCGTGGCTGCCATCAACCATCGCTGTGTATATGAAAAATATGATATGAAAATCAAAACAGTCTTACTATTATTTACCACGTTTGCATACAGAGTTGAGTTGAGTTGAAACTAAGCTGAGATTTCGACCTGAATATTTCAACATTACGAATTGAATGGCTGAAATTCTTAAACGTGGTTGAACTGTTATGATAACATAACACACTAACAGCAACTAGCCATAAATGGCAATGACAAAAGCAAAAAAAAAAACAAAAACATAGATAACACACACACACACACACACAGAGAGACAACATGTCAGTTCAACCACTCAACCCAGGTATACATGCATTTTTGCAACTCGACCGAGTGGAGTCGACTCCAGTCACCCCTGTTTCAAATCAGCTCGCGTTTATATGCATTTCAACTCGAGTTGAAGCTGAGTTTAACTCTGCATGTAATCACGGTGATTAACTCAAAGTAAATCTTCACAGTTTTTTCTGTGGTATTTGTCAAAGAGCATTGGGATTTTGTGCTTTGAGAACCAATAAATGAGTTTGAGTGTGTGAGGGTGTTGCCGCTTGGTTTTTGTGTTTTTTATTTTCTTATTTTCTGGGGAAATAGTTAAAATGCAGTTAAACAAGTTTTCGTTTCTTATGCTTTATAATGAAGGTTTATTTGCGCGAGATAAATGTTGAGTATTGAAACGAATAGTCAGTTTTTGTTTGGGTTCTAGCTTATATCATTGATACATCAAAATACTCAAAAAAAAAAAAACTTTCTACATCATCATACTTAATATATAAATCTCAATGTCACGCTTTTACCTGTCAAACTTCTGCCACGATAAACACAAAACCTAATACACACAATGGAGTAAAACTTCGTATTCCCGTTCTTTAACATCCTTGTGCGAATTATGACTGATTTTTAAGTTAATTTATACGTAGTTTTTTTTAAATTAATGGAAATATAAAATCACACTACCGACTGCCACTTTCTTGCGAAATTTCACTTATTCCAAATACGAATACAATCCACACTTTTGTGGATTGTATATGTTGGTATTGGTAGTTTGCAAATCTTAGGGTGCGATCGCACTGTCTTGGATTCTTCGAACTAAATGACAATGTATGTATTATAAGAAACACTATAATTTTTAGACACGGGCGAAGCCGGGCAGAATAGCTAGTACTACTATAAAATTTCATCAAAATCGAGGTGGTATGTACTTTGTATACAATTATCTCTATTATGTTCAACAAATTATGTTATTTTTAAATCAGCAAATGGTTATCCTACGGGTATTGCTCACCGATTTGCAGCGATTTGCATGCATACTACAGGAACCCAGTGACAGCAAAAGGGACAGGTTTATGCAAGCTATTGCAACCAGACTGAGAGGCAAACATCCTATCTTCCCTATACTGACAATTCTATTGGAACAGAGTATAGTAGTTGTTCTATCATAAGGTTTGGTTGGGGGTATCCACACTGGCTAATACTGAAGTTACTTATTTTTTGAAATGATTTTATTTATTTATTTATTTATTTTGCAAACTGACATATAATATTAAAATTATATAGCAGAGATTTAGCTATAACATCTAAGGCATTCAGCTAGAAATGATTTTATTTCGCTACTCAGTAACTACAGATAGAAGCTATCAATATTTAAGGGGAGAATGGACTTTTAATTAATTCCAAATTAAATCACTAGGCTTCAATCTCTTTAGCCTTTTTAAAATATTGCTGTTTTCCATGTGTTGTATTTCCGGATTAACCAGTTCGTTAATAATGACTGTTCTCTTATTTATTTATTTTTTTTTATTGACTTACTCTACTTCTAAATCCATATCACTCCTATAGTGGAATCCACCGGATCGGAGATTCCCTTCACTTATTCTAATCACTTTCACTTTAGCTTGGTATCGTAGAACCCGCCGGTGAAGTTTCCTTACCTTCTGTCATACAGAATTTGGAATTTGAAATTGCTTTTGGTGTTTGCAATAAAGAAAAAAAAATGAAATGGATAGCTCTATTTCTGGATTCGTCAGATCAAGAACAGGGATTATCTTCACAATGAAAAATACTCGCATGCGTAAGCAGTAGGATATAAAGGAACTACCAGTTGAGACGTTTTCAAATACCCACACACACTTTTGCTTTACAATTTATTTAAAAGCTTTTTAATCTGGCATTTTTACTAAAAATGTAGACTAAATAAATCGGCTTTTTCATAAAACCTCCATATGTATATGGAGCAAAGGGATCTAACTCGGAACTCATTTTCAAACCGCTACGCGACCTTAAGATCTATTGTGTCCCCTACAAGGGTTACAAGTCCTAGATGAAGGAGCATCCATCTCGTTATTATTTCAATTAGAATCGGTTAGAGAGAGAGCTTTCGCTCACTATCAGAATTCCAATTTTCCATAGGTCACAGCACCTTTTCCACACCGATTTCCCTGAGAAATCGCAGTAGGAGATTGGGTGCTATGAGTGGTAGATCTTCTGCTGTAATTTGGTATTTACCCAAACACATTGAATCTGTTCTGGGTTAATGCCCCGTATTCCACCAGTGTTCTGGAGTTTCATTGGACTCATTACAAAATCGGCATGAGTCTTCATCTGATAGATCTAGCTTCCTGAGATGTCCTTGAATTTACAATGCCCCGTAAGGAACGTAGTCAGGATGCGGAGTTTGTTTTTGTCCAGGCTGATGCAAGATTTGAATATTTTCAAGTTGTTATTACGCAAAAGTATTTCCGCCTGTCTTCAACCCTAAATTGTTCCCAGTCCTGTTTGTCTTATCCAGTGATCGGAGCTCCCCTATTATAGTGTGTTAGTCATTTTTTTGAGCACCGTGGTGTAGTTGTAAGTGCGTTGGACTACTATATAATGCAGCCCGGGTTCAATCCCAGCCCGGGTCCAACACCTAAAAGCCAACACCTTTTTCGAATGTCTGACAAGCAATCAGAGAGTATCATTTGTTACGATTGAGCTTCTCAACTCGTCGTTCGGAGTCGGCACAAAACTGTAGCTCCCCTCCATTCGTGCAAAAAATATAACACGCACACACGCATGGTTGCGAGAAGCAATCCCAGGTTTACCCCGAGCTGTAGCGCCACCTTAAGTAAAAGTCTTTTATTTGTCACGAAATACATCTGTTGTAAAATCTGTTTGTTTAAATTATCAAGTTAGCAATTAGCTAAACAAATCAACAAGATGAGATCTGCAACGTGTGAACTGGACAGATCTGATTCGTGAAGCTCATTCACATTACAGACAAGGGAATGATGCACCACAGCGGATTAACGATACCGATGCTCAAATTACAATGAATCTTTTTCCCCGGTGGATTCTATAATAAGGGTGATAATCTTATAATTCGATTCCCCACGGTGCGGCGCGCTAGATCTGGGGAATGAGGGGTTGGACGAAGTTTAAATTTTTGAAAACTTGTGCCAAGCAAGATTCCCTAAACCAATTAGCAGTACTGGCAGGATGGCGGCGATTTCTTTCGCTCTGGTGAAATTAATCGACATCATGACATCGGGGATGTGCAGCAGCATTTGCAATAACAGCTGTTTAAACGGGCATTGCGAGGTGATTAACGATGGTTTTATTCAACGAAGTGCTTTCAATTACCACGGTATTTAAAATGATCCACCAGAATTACGAGAAGATTATTTGCATCATTTTGTTTGTTGACTAACGTAACCTTGGTCTCTTTGGTTTGGGCGACTGCATTGTCTGATGTTCCAACTCCATTGACGTTCAGAAAGAAATCATTTATTTCCAGTAACAATTGATTCTTAAACCGCCCATTTACCAAGACCGTATTTAATCAGAAATATCGCAATTTGAATACAGTGGTGGTCCAATATAACGAATGATATAATGTCCAGTTGCATTCGCTATATCCAAAAATTCGTAATATTGAACACATTTTCCATGTACGAAACATTAAATAAATGTACAAATACTGTTTCTAATTCATAACACTTTATTTCATTTATTCATAAAGTTAATTTAACAAACAAAATAACAAAATTAATTTCTTTCCTTTCCTTTTCCAAATGCCAATAAGGAGATGCTTTTGCGAACGTTCAACGCAGAACAATTTTTTCAGAATTTTTAACGTTGTCCCATTTGGCTCAGTTAATACACTCTCAACGACCTCGAGTGTGCTAATAGGCGTATCTTCTTGAAGAAACATTTCAGTTTTGTTCCAAGATTCCAAATCATCCGCTTAGCTTATCTAAGCGATGTCAAAGAGCTTACCTTCAGTTGAATGTATGTACAACACCCAAATTTTTCCATCGACCGTTTCCTAAACATTTGTATTTCTTAGGTAAATTTGTCTCTTTCTGTTTTTTAAAGCATGTACACAGATATTGTAGCAATATTCGTTATATCGAATATCATTTTTTTGTTCGTTCGTTTTATAGAGCCGATAATGCATTTGAAAAGAGTGTACGTTATATCGACCATTCGTTATACTGGACCACCACTGTACTTTATACTTGTTCAAAAACTTCCGCCCAAGTCCACTTCGACTGGGCACATTCTGTTGCATGTCTGCACACAATAATACAGTGAACGAAATAAATATTGCGTACAAGACATATTTTAATTTAACTCATTTTAATATATTTGTTTGGATCTGATTTTTTTTTTCATTAACATAATAGAAACAAAGCAATATAATAAAACATTCAGTTTAAAGATTCATCATAAACTTGACACAATAAAAACATTGCGATATACATACTACATACATAGTTTGAATGGAATAATTAAAGCGTACAACAAAAAAAAAAACACTGGCGCAAATTCATAGTCAGCCAATGAAAAGTGCCTATAGCCGACTATAGTTACAGCCCGCTATAAATAAAAAAGCCGGCTATAACTTTTCCTTATTCATAAACACATTTTTGCCTGTGCATTAGTTAGTATCGACTTTGGTATGTTTTTGTACAAACCCAAACGTCAAAATATTATATGAGAAATTTATAGCCGACTCTAATTATTTAAAATGACGTTTAGGTAATTTTAAATTACGAGCCGGCTATAAGTGACTATGAATAGCAAAAAGTATATTTTAGGTTATGTAGGTGAATAAATTCTTTTATCATCGGCTCTATCTGACTATGAATTTGCGCCACTGTTTTTATTTTTTATAATCAATATGAGCTCTATTCTTTTAAATAACGAAATTCATGCGACGGGGCATTGAGTCAATTAAATTATTTAAAGTTGAAAGGTCGATTTTTGTCCACTCATCGTTTATCACGTTGCGGAGCTGCTGCAACTGCAGTAAAGTGTCAAATTGACAACCATTTGCACACACCAAAGTGCCCCAAAAAGATTTTCCACTGGGCTAAGATCAGGACTGATGGGCGGCCACTCCATTAATGGAATATTCCCTGATTTTAAGAACCCTTTGGTAATTGCGGCGTTGTGTATGGCTGCAGTGTCCTGTTGAAAATTCCAATTATTATCACCCAACATATTTTCACAACGTCGAAGAGTTCGAATTCTTTTCTGAATTCATCTTATGGTAGATAAAGCACATTGGAGCCTTTCCATTATAGCTAAATGTAGTCCATACCATAAGTGAGCCTCGCTGGAAATAACGTGAATAACGAGTTTCTCGCTTAGTCCTTACTAGTGTTGTCACTTGGATTTTGAAAAAAGTGGTAGATTCGACAAAAAAATGTGGTAGAAGTGGTGGTAGATTTGATAACATTGACATTAGTACATATGTATGTATGTATGTATGTACAATGTACATCGCATCAAATGATGTGCGAATGAGGATGTTCACTCCACACAAATGAGTGAAAAATTCATTGAAAGTGTGTATGTTTTGAATGGCAGTAGTGATAGATCTACCACAATTGTGGTAAAGTGACAACACTGGTTCTTACATCACTCCAATATTTTTGGCAGCCATTAGGCATAGGCCCGTCCATATTAAACTTTTTTTTCGTCACTAAAAATGATGGATTTCCATTGCTCTTCCCAAAATTGATGGCGTTCTGCGAATTACAACCTTTTTGCCTTGTTGTGTGGCAAAAGTATTTCAGATTGTCATAATTTTTTCAGAATCTGTTGTACTCTTATTGTTAATACCGGAAGAGATAATTTGAGGCTTATTTGAGATCGACTGCCAAACGTTTTATTGTCTGGATATCCCTGCTATTAATCATGGGTGGCCGGCCAAATCTTTTTTTTTTGCCGTAATTTTCCCTATCTCTTACAAAATTGCAAATGGTTATTTCGGCTTATTTTTACAGCGATTTCTCTTATTGTCCTTCCGCTATCTCTATATGCAATAATCTGCGTGCGTTCTTCAAGAGTCAATGTTGGCAATGTTGGTCCTCGTGGCATTTTGACGAATGACGTCCTAAAACCTTAATGAAACGTAACTTAATTAATAGGATCACTTACCATTACAATTTTTTTTAGAAATGTTAAAGAAATATCCGCAAAATACCCTTCAATAATAGCAGACAAACTCGTTGTACGTTTTACTTATTTCTTGCACTGTAATAACGATACGCAAAGGGTCGGAACCAGTCGGACCCCAGACCGTATGAGTACATCAGTATATCGTGCCCTTAATGATGTAAATCAAATGATCTTTTTTTTTTGGTCACATACTATGAATCTATCACTTCGTCTTTACCTACTTTTATTCTTTTTCTTTATTCATTCACAGCATTTTTTGTTTACCCATGTACTTTAAACGCGATCAAAAGTACCATCTTCCCACTTAAGCGCTTCAAGGTACATACGTATATATCAAGTGTTATTTTTTTTTTTTTATCCAAAACTAACATTTGCTATTAAATCTTGTACTTGTATAGTAGCTGAATGACACTTGTATTTGATGCACGCTAGAGAATTATTTTTGTTTTTGGCCTGAATATCGGGTCAGGTATGTCACCGATATTTGTAGTTTTTTGCATTTCATTTTTGTAAGCTAGAATTATTCTTTTTTTTTTTCCTTTTGTTGCTTTGCTATAAACAAAATTACGGCACACACAAGCACATAAAAAAAACCTTAACACCACTCACACATTCAAAAGAAAACTAATCTTTGATTTCCTCTATTCAAAAAAAAAAAAAACAACAAAAACAACAAAAAGCAACCAAGATACTATGCCATCCAGACACCGATTACGCTATGCATCAACAAGTAGTGCACCACAAGCTCTCCTAAACATAAACAATCAGAATAATCTGAAAGCCGCTTCATCAGCATCAACGTCGTCGTCGGTGGTGGCGTCATCAGCACCATCAAAATCATCGTCATCATTATTCACGTCGTCCCGTGGAGGTGCTGGAAATAATATTAGTCACCTGGATCATAGTGGTGGCAGTGCATTGTCAGCAAATCATCAACATCATCATCATCATCATTCTCATCATTTACATCCGAGCAATAGCAACGGTTTCGGGAATACACCTAGTGGCAGTAGTGGTGCTCCGCCAGATGATAAACAAGTGCGACAAGCCTTCCTGCTGACATTGACCAAAGACCAATTAAAAGTCGAGTGTCGTAAACGGGGTCAGAAAACAAATGGAAATCGTTTTGAATTGGTAAATATCTTCAAAACACCAGACAGCACTTTGTTTTCTTTCGGTTTCTTGAGTTTTGTTTGTTTTTTGTTCTTTTTTTAGTTTTCTTTTGTTTAAAAGAAAGAACAGGATGATTACTCTTTTCTTTGTTCGGTTTTGTTTTATTTCCGGTACACGTCACAAAACATACTCTAGACGCAATTGATTTGCAAAAGATAGTTTTTTCCTTCTTTTTTGTTTATTGAAACCATTACTACACGTGCATTGTAATAGGAAGAAAAGTTTTTTTTGATTCACTTATAGCGGAAATAATGGAAAACAGTTTCTCATCTCCATTTGTCTTCAAGAAATACAAAAACAACGCAGAAAATATTTTGGCAATCGAAAGTTTGGCAGCCAGTTTCTCCATTATTTTTTGAAGTTGGACAGACCACAGACTTTTGTCTTGCGGAGACGCCGTTGTTTTAGTTCAAAAGAGTACATGGTTTTAAATTCTGGGCACTCAGCGTAACTTTTAAGACGATCATCGCTTAAATGATTATATTAAACGACGTTGTCAAATGTTTGCTTCGTCTAACATCACAATCGCTTCGACCGGTCGTGTCGTCCATCGTTTAAGTTGTAGATAGTTTGAGAACTACTAGGTCTGTTTGGTAACTGTCAAATAATAAATAATTTGAAAAGTGTGGAAACATTATCTCAGACGGTGGAAAATGCATAAGAAAGTAACCAAACGCGTTGAACCACTTGTGGGTGAAACCTGCCAATTTGTTTTTGTTTTCCACTAACAGTGAAGATTATGACATTTCAGAAATTCTCAGATGGCTGGTTTGACAGCGTTGGCCCACATCACCCAAAGAAAAAAGTTGGTGCAAGAATTCGTAAGGCTTTAGTTGAGGGGCATTCTTTGTCTCTCTCTCTTTTACGAATTGTTACGAATGATTTGCGTTAACAAACAGGAATTTGTCAGAATTCGTACGTATTCCTACGAATTACGAAAGGCCTGTTCCTTTACTTTCTGCTACAAAAATAGTAAGTTATTAAATTTCATGGAGTGGGGATAAAATTCTCTCAGACAGAGGCAAAATTACGAAAAATTTAAGGAACGCGTTCAACCACAAAAGTTACCACCAACGAAATGTAATAAACATGTGAAGCAAAAGTAAACAGAGTGGTGTTGTAAGATTTTGTATTTTACAACAGAGTCCGTCCACTCATGATGATACCCCAGAACCAGTGCAGTATCGATAAAGCTCTAAGGGAAATGCTATAAGGTATAAAGCAGCCCATACACATTTCAATTCAATTGTAAATTTAGTAGTCAACTGAATAGATACTTGGCCTCGCCACACACTACATCAACTGAGTTGAAAGACTTGGTATAAACTGCCACAAATATCTAGAATTTTCTTCATGTGTGCGTTTAAAGTCATCTTACTGTTTACGTTTCACTCACACACACTTTCACAGATTTCACAAGCCTAGTACAAATTTTCCGCAATTTGACAGCGAGTCAAATGCCTTCCCCACACACAGTTCAACTGAGTTGTGAGACTTGCAAATCAACTTCTAAAAATCAAAATCTTTTGATTTTTCCTCAACCAACTCGTCAACCGTCAAATCGATTAAATGACTGCCCCACACACGGGTTGATTTTGATTTCAATTGACTCAGTTTACAATTGAGTTGAAGTGTGTATGGTGCGCTTAAGAGATACAAATACAATATATTTGCGAAATGAAATTTTCAACATTCAGAACATTCAACCTTCATATGTGTTCCTTTTCTTTCCATTTTATTTGACTTCTTGCATTAAAATGAAAAAATACAATTTCTAAAACAAACAAAACAGCTGATAGTTAACTTCTTACCGGCAGAAATTTGTTGGGCAAGAATTCGTAAGATTTTTCAATTTGGGGAAATTTTTACTCTCTCGATGCCTCTCTTTTCTCTATTTTTGTTTGTGTTAAGGAACGGGGTTGGCCTAGAATTCGTACGAATTCGTAACAATTTTCAGGTAAAGGAACAGACCTTAGGTCAAGGAGTTGGGGCAAAAATCTCTCAGAGTGAGCCAAAAGTGTGGAAAAGTACAGGAACGCATTCAACAACAAAAAGTAAAAAATGTGTGACATTTGACAGATTTGACAGTTTTCATAAAGCTGCCCAAAGAAATTTCTTGGGCTGAAATTCGAAGCATAGGGAAATTTCTTACTCTCTTATTAGCAACAGGATTTGACTGATTTTCGTAGTTTTTCGTAGTTTTGGACAGGTACAGGAACAGACCTCTTATATTTTCGTGGTTATCAAAAACCTAGTGCAACCCTCGTTTCATCGAACACAAGGTCTGTTTGGTGACTTTTTGTGATCAAAATGGGACATCTGTCAAATAGTTAATAGTTTGAAAAGTGGGGGAAAATCCCCTCTTCTTCTTTTTTAACTATTAAATATTTTCACAAAAAACTAATTTTCTTTTATTTCGGTCGCAAATAGTGATTGATGTTTCACAAGTTGTCAGATGACTGTTTGATAGATGTCCCTCGATGACTGAAATGAAATAGAATAGATGTAGCACGATTTCGCATGAGGAGACATTTTTTGACACTCTCTTCTCTTGATTTTGGGCAGTTTTAAGTAATTTTACGTAAAATTACCAGTCACCAAACATTGCATTGACAACTGTCACTCTTTGATAACCAAGCATAAATTAAATGTTGTTAATTTTCGTATATTTTCGCACTTGTTTAGTTCGTTGTTTTATTAACCAACATATCCGAACACAAAAAAACAAGCACAAAGAGCAAAACCAACGCAACGCAAAAAAAAAATACAAATGACAAATCCCTTGACAGCCCTTTTTTCCTGCACTGAATACCCAGTGCAAATCCAGTGTCGTCATTGAACGCATTGATTTACAGTGCCTTTTCAGTGTAGCACTGGCGGACATCTAACGCATCTGTACAAATCCAGTGCGCCCTAGGGCGGCCATCGAACAAAGCTATTATTATATAATTTAATTATGTATTATTATTATTACACTGTGTGGCATTTTTCAGGTCATAGTCTCGGGCCTTAGATTTGAGCATTGATCCTGAAAGTACTTACCAAAACTAGAAATTCTCAATGTGTACATACAGTGAAATCTCTCTTAAGCGGACAACGATGGGACCGGAGTTTTCTGCCCGGTTATGAGCGCTGTACGTTTATAAGAACGCACTTTTTTTGGGAAATTAGAAATTGGTTCCACTAATACAAGTTGTCCGCTAAATAGTAGGGTATGTCATTTAGTATGGCAAACAAAAAAAGTTTTTTTTTTTAATCTAATACCTCTCAAAAGTTGCATTGGGATCCTAGGTGTCAGAATATGTGAAAAAGGTTCCAAGTTTAATGTACTTTTGGCTCCCTCAAATTGGTTGAAGTTTCGTAAAAAACGGTTTTCAGTGCTATGTTCGCCCATTGCTCGGATATGGTTGTGTTCATTTTTGCTAAACAAATTAATAAACATAAAGTTTATTTGGAAATAAAATGAAAAAACATCTATATTACATATTTTTATATTCAATACCCTCTGTTGGGCGCAATACGTTTAACGGTGTGGAGAATAGGAGGTTGTAAAAATAAGTTTTTTCTTGAATCTTTTTGTTGATCAATATTTTAAAATTCACTATATTTACTTTATTTGAACCTAGTTTAGCTAGTTTTTGTTTTTAGATGTAAAAAAAAAATTACACGCCAATAGCCTATTTCTTCAATTTCTTTGAAACTTCAAGGTCATTGAGGGAGCCAAAAGTACTTTCCAAAATGAAAACTATAGATGTACTAATTAATTTTAATCGTCAATGCAACTTTTGAGAACTATTAGACATGACAATTCTAAAGTTGAAAAATATGACACACCCTACTAAACAGGGTGTCCGTTAATGAAAAATTTCACTCTACATGAGTATGAAAATAATGTAGTATATAACGGCGCTTGCTACCGGACTATGGCTGGTTAGGAGAAAACTAATAAAGCATGACTCTTAATAGCCCACAAAAAAAAAAAAAAAACGTTTATGTTTTGCTTCCTATGGTGTGGGTTACGAACACGCGTTTTCGTTTTGTTTGTTTCTGTTCTATTAAGTCTGGGTTCGCCCTTCGACGTAGGAATAAGAGATTCGTCGAATTATTTCTTTGTTCGTAAAAGAGTAAAATGATTCATATTACTAAAAACCAACCAGGCCAGCGGCGCGCTATTTTTTTTTTGTCGATTCCACACATCATCAATATTCACATGGACTCAGGTTCGCTTGCTCAGCGGGCTCATGTTTTCATTATTATATTTTATTTCCCATGTGGCAATACGGCAATTTTCACAGGTGGTATGTATCTCACCTGATTATTATTATTTTTTTTTTTGGTTCCGATTCAGAAAACCCAGTGCACTGCATCTGGTGAATGTTTTTTTTTTTTTCTATTTTTACTAAGTTTATTTTTGGGTTGTATACTCACGTTGACTGCAACTCAGAAATTAAAATATTTAAGGGGCAGTCAACGTGGTTAAAATCAACTCTTTCATTCATATGTTATCTATCTTTATTTCCAGCTCCAACGTCTCGGTATAAAAATGTCTCAATTGCAGAAAAAAGGCCAAACGCAAATAGACAATTCACCTCGTAATCGTAAGAATGCAAATAGCAATATGGATACTAACACCTCATCTGGAGCACAACAACAGCAACAACAACAACAGAAAAAGGCGAATGGCTCGCCAAATGGATCTCCACCACAGCAAGACCAACAACAACAAATTATTATGAAGAAAAAACTACAAAAGACCAACAAAGAGAAGGAGCGCGAAGAACGTGAACAACTTGTCCTGCTGCGTAGCCCAATCCAAACCATTAAATATTGCTCATTAGAATTAGTCACACTCACACAAATCTATGGTAGAAAGTAAGTACTGGATTATCTTCATCTCTACAGTCTTTTGATTTAAATGTAACTCTCCTTTACTTAATAGATTGATGCATCATCGAACAATTCTAGCTGGATTTTTAGTATTAGCCGTAGTTCTAAGTGTATTGTATAATATTCCTGGACGCCATCAAATAGTCATAGAAATTGTGCGAAAGAACACCTGGTTCTTTGTCTACTGGACCGGATTGGGTATACTCTCATCGGTTGGCCTTGGCACCGGTTTGCATACGTTTTTGTTGTACCTGGGACCTCATATAGCCAGTGTCACATTGGCGGCGTACGAGTGTAATGCTTTGAATTTCCCAAAGCCACCGTACCCAGATGAGTTAGTATTACACAAAAACTGTTTATACTGATAAAAACAATAACCACTCTAAAATTTCAGTATTATATGTCCAGATGAGTCGGACCTATCGCAGCCACCCAATTTGTGGAATATAATGCGAAAAGTTCGCTTAGAAGCATTCCTATGGGGGGTTGGCACAGCACTCGGCGAACTGCCTCCATATTTTATGGCCAAAGCAGCCCGCCTGTCTGGCTATGATCCAGAAGATGCCGAAGATATTGCCGCCTTTGAAGAACTAAAAGCCAAGAAAGGCCAAAAGGACTTGAGTCTAATCGACAGAGGGAAGCTATTCATGGAACGTGTCGTAGAAAAAATTGGCTTTTTGGGCATTCTAGCGTGTGCAAGCGTATGTCTTTGAATTTTGTTTTTAAAAATAATTTTGTAATTTTGTATTTTACATTTATAGATTCCCAATCCACTCTTTGATTTGGCGGGCATTACATGCGGTCATTTCCTAGTTCCATTCTGGACATTCTTTGGTGCAACAGTGATTGGAAAGGCCGTCATTAAAATGCACTTACAAAAGATATTCGTCATTATTGCATTTAATGAATCTCTAATCGAGCGTGCAGTCGATTTGTTACAAGTTGTTCCGGTATTCGGAAAGAAATTACAAGAACCCTTTAAAGGATTCCTAGAAAATCAAAAACATCGTTTGCATCGTCACCGGAATGCAACAGGCACAGAATCGGGTAACCTCCTATCGAAGGTATTCGAAACGTTCGTTATTTGCATGGTATGCTATTTTGTGATTTCGATTGTGAACTCACTGGCGCAGAACTACCACAAGCGCATCCATAAAAAGGGCAAGAAAGTGTTGAAGAAGGTCGCTAAGGATTGAGCACGGTGTGATCCTTAACCACTGGACTGGTTTTACAATAATTTAATGTATATTATTTTATTTTTGTTCTAATTTTAATTATTATTTTTTGTTTTATTATAATTTTACTGTTTTCTTTTTCTTTTGTTTTTGAATAGAACAATTATTTGAATGGATTTTTTGTAGTATATTTATTATTTATGGCTGGATTCCAGGGTCGCACTCAGTATAAATTTGGTGTTAAACAATTAATGAAAAGTATGAAAAAATACTGAAACAATTGCTTTTCGTAGATCGAACGATTGATTAGAAAGTATCTGTACATGACACTGTGTACATATTTGAAAAACGGTGGCTTTGTTTTGGAACTCAGCTTTACAGAGTCGTTAGTCATATTAGGAGATTAATCCTTCGTAGTTGATGCTATCACTCATATGTATGATTCCGTAGATGATTGATTTGTTTAAATTGTTATGTATAGGCATTTAGCTTTGGAGCACTAGAAAGAATAATAGCTGTATCTCAATTTTGGATTTTTTTTTACAACTTTATTAAGGTTTATTAGATTACATATAATGAAACCTAGCCGAGACTAAGGGCTTAAATGTTGTAATTCGGGGGCAAACAGTGGCAGTTGCAGTATTGTTTCCCAAAACTCAACTGAATCTGGTTTGTAGGTCCTTTTAGTTGGGAATACAGTCCTCAACAATGAATATGCTTATATTTTTGGAAAATGGGGAACGAACTAGCTAGCGCCTTGGCCGTTAAATATTTCCTTTCGTCTTAAATTAGTTTTTTTTACTATACAGTGGACTGTAGATCATTCGAATTCATTGGTTTAGTGATAAGCTTCAAATTACAGAGGTTCCAAGCCCAAGCGTCCAAGGTGTTTTTGTTCCTAGTTTAATCTGAAAAATATATAAATCTCCTCTTTAAAAACTGACGAACATTTGTTTATAATAATTTCGCTTCTTATGAAGGTACAGACTGGGCTGCTTCCCCATCCGTCCTTTTTGTCATCATGGTCAGAGTTTTCTTCAACAGTTGGTAGTGGTTCAAGCTCCTCTGTTTTGACGGACAAGTTCGTTTCATCTTCTTCTAAACTCATCAAAGCAACCACACGTCCTCATTTTACGCCCAAGTATAAGTACGAGTATGTACTACATACAAACGCATCCCTGCTGTTCCATTATTTTGTTCTCTTTATTCCAGCTGTTTTTCGAAAACAGGGAAGGAAATATTGGACACAAAGCTAAGTGGACGTTTCACAGAATCCATTAATAAAGTACAGCCTTGATCTGACTTAATTGGGACGAAAACACCAAGTCTTCATATTTATAGATAAAATTACTAGAACGTCCTTTATTTTCCTAGATTTAAACGATGTACAGTCAATCGTCGTATAACGCGTTACTTTCACAACGCGAATTTGCTATAACGCTATTTACAAATTACGGCAAGCCCTCATTTAGCGCGGTACTTCAACAACGCGGTTTCTCTATAAGGCGATGGGGGACGCCTTGTATATACATAGCCATCAATCGTAAGGCAACGTCATACTCCATATTTAAAGCATCCCCCATCGAAAGAATTGGACCACAAGTTCACCAAGAAAATGGTCATGCCTGGTTGCTCATCGGTGATGGCCTGGGGATACTTCACCTCATCCGACGTTTGTCCGATTGTCCAAATTAATGGAAAATCGAATGGTGAGATGTATAAAGACATCATAAACAATCATTTAAATAGAGACATGGCAGACAATTTGCCACTAGCATGGATCTTTCAAAAATATACAGATCCAGGATCGTTTAACCTTGGTTAGATTCCATCTCCTTCAGTGGGTAGCTCAAAGTACCAATAAAAAACTCATTGAAATTGTATGGGGGCTTATACAGAGGGTAGTTGCTGCAAAAAAAAACATGCAAACAAGGCCTCTGTGGCAAGTTATTCAACAGGAATGGAACAAGATCACACCCACTCAATGTGCAGCCCTTGTCAAGACTATGGGCGATAGATGCGCCGAATTTATGAGACAATAAGGTTTGGATACAAAGTACTGACTCTAAAAGAGATAGAATATGTATTAATATCCACAATTACTAATGTATATTTAACTTTAAGCATTTTTTTTTAAATGACTTAATTATATGTCACTGAGCTCAAAGCGATATAAACAAATAATCTGCAAAATTTATTTTTTTATGATTTGCTAAACAAAAAAATTAAGAAGAATTGAATTTTTCAAAACATTCTATTTCAACCAATTAATCTGAATTTGTTAATAAAACTTGGTTCTACCGAAGATAGTGTGAAAAATGTTGGACTGAAGATTACTTATTGAATGATTTTAGACGATCGAATTGAAAAAAAAAAATCCAACTAACGTCTGTACGGACGCTGTACCCCATAAGGAAATTACCCGCTCCGCTCCGCCTACTAAAACGGAAGTATGCGCATTGTGGATGTAGTTTAGTTCTCAAAATTTATTTTCACTGGTCTCTCAAAAGACCACGCCCACTCAAGAACACATGATGCAAAATGTAATAAAAACGTGATGATTTGATTTGTCTCTTGTATCTTCCATTTAATAGAATTGGGGCTGGCTTGCTAGAGTAAAAGAACCCCTTCCATTGTTCTGTTTCTTCTATTTGCTTTTACATACATTATGTCAGAGACTCGCAGTGAATCGGAAAGACAGAAAAAAAGAGCGATATAGGAGCTTGAGGGAGAACGCATACACAACACATGCGAAGCTCTTGTAAAATATGTGCACAAAAAAGGAAAAGAAAAATAATGGAACCCACTACAATTCATGGGCGACTGGCATTCCATTTGTGATTGGGTTTAGTTGTTGATTCAAATTTTATTCCTCATAATCATTCGTAGCCAGAGTAAAAGAGAAATTCCAACAAATTAGTTAATTTTCTACTTTTCTTGTCTTTTCCAAAAAAAGAAAAAAAAAAAATAGTGGCACTACAATAGGTCCGTTCGCGTACCCTCCCAAAACAACGAATATCCACGAAAAATAACGAAAAACAACGAAAACCCGTTCGCGTACGCAAAAATTTAGTAGTTTTTCGTAGAAGAGAGTGCTCACGATAGAGTGAGAAATTTCCCCATGCTACGAATTTTAGTCCAAGGAATTTCTTTGGGGTGTTTTATGAAATCTGTCAAATCACATACATTCTTCATTTGTTGGTGCGTAATGCGTTCGATTACTAGGTCTGTTTGGTATCTTTTTTCTGTGTAAGACTTAACTCGCCGTCAAATAATAAATAATTTGAGAAGTGGGGGAAAATCCTCTCAACCAGCGGAAATTTGAAATTTTAATTTTTTTTCAACTGTCATTTGGGTCTCTCTTTCACGAATATTTTGGGTTAACAAACACGGAATGTGTAGGAATCTTACGAATGTGTACGAATGTGTTAGTTACCAAACAGACCTACTTTTTCGTGATTTTTCTGTCTTTGAGAGAATTTTACCCCCACTCTTCGAGATTTGACAGAAAACCCATATTTAGTGCAAAAAGTACGCGAACGGACCTAATACTACATGTACATACTATAAAATGAGAAAGGGAGGGGTAGGACTTGCTACAGAGCATGTGCGCCTGGCGTTTCATTTCAATTGAATTAAGTTTGTGTGCGTACGTACACTTACAGCCTTCGACTTTTACGATTCTTTTTTTACCCTAGGCACGGGAAGGGTTATAAACTTTTGAATCTCACAGTCTGGGTTTGTTTGTTTTCTTTTGATGTGTGTACATCTTAGCTGTCGGTATGGTCAAATTTTTGGCCGTCGTTCGTCCCGCGTAACCACACTTAGTATCAGTGCGTTCTCTCTATATGATTTTCTTAGTACATATTAATATATATTCTCTGTTTGTCCGCGTGTCTACACACCAAATTCCACGAGTACCTGGTACTCACGCCTTTTTTTTAATGTAAGGATGTCACTTCGTACAGCCTAAACCGATTTCAACAAATGAGAAGTCGTGATCCGGAGTGTCTTAGGATTCCCCCAATATGGCGGATTACCGTTATCTTTACTACCTCCTTAATATGGGTATCAAATGAATGGGTTTGATAAGTAGAACAGGACATTACTAACCTACATACACTCTACGTCTACATATTTTCTGAAAGTTAAGTTGTAAGTAAAAAATTAAGTTAAAACAAACTAAAACTCTACTACGGAAAAAACTAACTAAAAAGTACAAAACTAGATGAAACGAAACGATGATGTTCAGAGTATAGCCGTGGTCACATGCCGTTATAATATGTACCAACTTTATATAAGTAAGCATTCATGGGGCAAAGCGGCATGCGGCCACGGCTTTTTTGAACATTATTTAGTGCTTTAATAGAGTAAATATGATTTTTTTTCCAACATGGTGATTTTCCTCAGAAAAAATCGTGGGCAAGCTGCTAATTTCACTTCGGGATAATTTGAAAATGAGTTCCGATTTCACCCCGTATTATGAAAAAGTCGATTTATTTAGTTGAACATTGTTAATAAACCTGTAAGATTAAACAGTTTTTAAATACATTTAAAAGAACAAGTTCACGTCTGGTAATTCTATTGTCTTACTGCTCGTCCTACGCATGTGCGTATTTTTCTTTCTGAAGATAATTTATGTTCTTCATATAACGAATCCAAAAATTGAGCTGTGCTATCCATTTTATTGTTATTTTATTTATAATTATTTTTTTTACTGCAACAACCAAAGACAATTCCAAAACACAAATTCACTTTGCTGTCATAAATTCTGCTTGACAGAGACACTTCCTTTTCGACATTCCGCGATAACAAGGTAAAGTGAAAGTGAATTGAACAAGTGAAGGGAATCTCCGATCTACAATAGGGGTGAATGTTTTCTAATCGCTATATCTCTGTCTGTAAAAGATTGAAAAAAAATGATGACTTGCAAACAGTAGCAGCTACTCGTTAAATTTTAACATTTTTGCGACTCCTTTCACAGACGTTTGTTTTACATAAATACATATGTGCATATGTATGTATATATGCCGATTCCAGAAAATATAATATGGAAAAATAAAATCAATATTGCGGAACATTTAGTTGTTTTTATTTGTTTACAGATTTTAAAGCTTGCAAGAACAGAAAGTGATGTTATTTAAAAAAAATAAAAACTAACAATATCTTCCTTCGGATGACGTACCCTCATGTAACTTTTAGCAACGAAAGCCCTTGATATGAAAAGTCGTAGTCTAACATGTTATCTAGCACTTGTAAATTCCAATTGAGTCGTTGTTTTTAACGCACTATGTAGCTAAAGGCGGTTTCTTGAAGTGCTCCAAAGCTAAATTTCTACAAAATTACAATTAAATATATTATAGTAAAATTTTCTTGTCCAACCAGAAAATGAATTAAAGAACAAACACAGATCAAAGCCCTTTTAATTTTCAATAAACAAATATTTGTAGTCAAAAATTTTCTAGCTTAATAATAAATATAAAAATTTATAAAAAAAAAACTAAGCACTAGAATAATAAACAAAAAAACAAAATTAATTTTATATGTGCACATGCATAACAAATACAAATGAAATATACATAAATAAAATAAAATTATACATTTTAACCAAAAAAAAAAAAAATAAAATAAACAAATGAAACGTGTATGTGAATGTTGCCCATTCCATGCAAGGTTATATTTAAAACAAAATAAAGAAAATGATTTAGTGATAAAACTATTTAATTACTTATTCTAAAATATAAAATAAATCGTGTGTAGTGTTTATAAATTATTATTTTGAATTTTTAAAAATGAGAATAAAAAAGAGAAGACATATTTCGTTGTGTATCTAAAGTTATTTGTTTGTTTGTTTTTTACAATGTTTCTACCGAAGGAAAAGAAAAACTAAATTATTTATGTTGTGAGCATTTGTTTATTTTTGTTTTTAATTTGTAGTTTTATTTATTGCAAGAATAGTTAAATAAGTTGATAAATAAAGAATGTTTGAATTTGAAAAAAAAAAATAGTGTTTCTTGAAAGATTGTTTAACCTCACATTTGACGTCACCTCTAAATTGTAAAGCTATGATTTAATGACAGCTTACAAGTAAAAAGTCACATTACCAAATTTTACTGTTGTGAGCATTAAATGTATTTTATTATTTGTGATCAAGGAAAATTATACTACAAACTAATGAGAGACAAAGGGCAAAATCTGTAGACCTTTAAGCAATTTTCTTTTTGTAAAGGAACTCGATAGATTTAAATCAATTACATTTTTTTGGTGGGTATTGGTATATTTGGACCAAACACTAGAATATCAATATGCCATTGAGAAAAAGTCCCAGTGTATTTCCAGCTAAAATGCATGCCATTCAAGTGTGCGCCCACGTCATCCTCGAATCCGGGAATAAAAGGTGCCCTCATCCATATAGTCACGGTTAGTCGAGCAGCCATAAAGGCACTAGGTTCAAACCTGATTGACTTCAAATCAGTCCTGAACTGGTTCAAGACTCTCCAAGACCTCTCCCATAGAAACAAAGTCAAACTTTGGTGGATGCCCGGACATTTTTAAATATTAGCTCTGAAAGAAGTAAATTTGGCCATAAATGAAATCGCAAAGAACATTCAACGAAGTCGTCGTGTAGTAAGCCATTTAAAAAAAAGATCCTGATGTCTATGGAGCTTCATGCGAGGTGGAAGAAAAGGGATGCTTTCTGAGCGTAATAAAAGAAACATTGCTCAACATTCAGCTGCATCAAGATGTTAAAGTTGGTCCAGACATAGAATCTTAAACCACGTTATGGCAACAATTAAATGAAAGTCAAATGCTCTAAAATAAATGGAGTTCCTCCTAGAACGGTTGTTGGAAATGCACTAGAAATGAAAAGTTGCAGATTATGTACAAGTGATTTAAAGCAATTTGTTTCCATCTCTGGACTATGAGAATAGCAAGCGCGTGCTCATAGTAGTGTCAGATTCTTACTGACCAAAAACACCACCCTTCGATATAAATTTGTTAGACACTGCAACCAAGTTGTACTACTTATCAAGCAATTTTTCTATCACGAAATATAAACGTTTGACAGGTTACTTTCCAATGAAAGATCCTGCATGTTCCGCAATTTAGACGCGGTTAATCCTTATCTCGCAAAGTCGAGAGGTTTTGTCCTTTGTAGTCGGCGCAATAAATTGCCCTCATCCAAAATTAGTAAAACTGTATTATTAAAATGTCCGATTATCGTCGTTTCTAGCATACCACGGTGCTTGGACAATTTCTCTAAGCTCTTTATTTTGAAAGGTCTGTAAAATATATGAATAAATGACCTGGCTTAGATCGAATTCTATTGCTGTTGAGGACTGGCCTGTACCTATACTCTTCTGACATGAGCCCTATTGAAAACATTTGGAGAATCTTAGGGCGTGTGGATATGAAACGCAGTTTATAAAATACGCAACCTAAAAGATCTATTGTACCAAAAACTCAGTTTAGGAAACCAGATAAGGGTTCAATTCTTTTGGTAATAATGAGGATATCCGATGAGGAGACTTTAAGATTTTCCTCAGTGGTTCTAATTTCTCTAAGGAAATGTTGTGTGTTTATGTCATTCCAGATTCATGTATGAAATTAGCCCAAATCTGAAGGGAATGAATTTCAGATGGAAAACGCTTGAGCTTTTTCCCATTAGAACAGATATTCTGCTATTTGGTCCGAATACACCAGCACCTACCCCGGAGTCGGAGTCCATTCGTGATCCATTCGTATACCACTTATTACCTTTTAGGCCTGATATAGCATTCATCGTCTTGAGCTCTACAAGGCGTTGGTCGAATTCGAGATCCCGGCTAAACTGATCCAGCTCTGCAAAGTGCAATTTGGAAACAGTTCCTCCGAACTATGCTCCAAACATGCACCGGATTTCGGCAAGGAGATGCGCTGTCATGTGACCTCTTCAATCTTGTGCTGGAACAGATAGTGCGCAGGGCAGGTGTAAACACGGAAGGCAATATCTTTCATAAATCTGTCCAGCTACTGGGATACGAGGACGACATCGATATCATCGGTCGCTCCCAGCGGGCCGTGTTAGAGACTTTTACGGCAATTGAAGAACAGGCGAAACGAGTTGGCCTTGAAGTGAATGAGGACAAAACCAGGTACACATTGTTAACACACAAAGAAACATCTATCCACCGTCTAGGACAAAACGTCACTGTTGGCTGTGGTTAAGGAGTTCACCTACCTCGGAGTAAATATCAACTCCACGAATGACACCTTAGTGGAGATTCGACGAAGACTTACCGTAGGAAACCGCTGCTACTTCGGTTCGACAAAACAAATGGATTCAAAACTCCTAACTTGGAAGACGAAATGCATGCTCTACAAAACAATAATCCTGCCAGTCCTGCTGTATGTAGCCGAATGTTGGAAGATAAGCAGGAAAGCAGAGCAGTATGGGAGGAAGGAGAATGGAGGAGCAGATACAACCGCGAACTCTATGAGCTGTACCAAGATGTGGATGTAGTCCGAAAAGCCAAAACACGTCGACTACACTGGCTCAACCAAATCGAACGAATGGACAACAATACTCCAGCAAAGAGGATCTACGAATCACGCCCCCATGTTCGACACAAGGAAGACCGAACCTCCGGTTTAAGTACCAAGCTACCGCGGATGCCAGTGAACTTGGTCTAGACAACTGGAAGCAGCGTGCCCGGGATCGAAGAGAGTGGAAGGCAGAGACTTCACGGGTCGGCAGGCCGTTAAGTATGTAGTCTGTAGTAAGTAGTAGTAGGTCTGAGGTTGGGTTTTTTATATTTCAAGTCTCTCGGCATGGGATCACTGTACCGAGCCTCCTGCCGAAGCATAAAGTTTTAAGTAGGCGGTTATTTACGGCGCAGATCATGTCAAGCTCTGGGATTTCAGAAAGAAAATTTACTTGATCCATATGATGCATATGTAGCTTACGTTTATCTCTCCTTTTTTCAGTATTCGGATACTGCTGCCATGTTTCTTTTTATTCAACGCCAGTGATGCCAAGGCATGCAGGCCTCGGTAACTGATGCAGTTTTGTATTGGTGGCCTTCTCTTTTGTGTTACCCCACTATAGCACTGATGAGCATGTGATGAAGGATCGTATTATATAGATATCCAATGTGTGGGGAAGCTCCCAGTTCTTACCATACATGCGCGGACGATTTCTCACGAAATAAAAATCTGGATTTGAACCGTGAGCCTTCAGCGTGACAAGCGACGACGACTACGACTACGCCACGGCCACCCACAAACTATGGGGGGGGATTCACAATGGACCTGCGGGTCTCCGAGGGGAAATGATTGCTCGAACAATCAAACACCCCTCCTAACCTAACCTAACCTAACCTAGTGCGAAGGCATAACACTGGCAGTAGAATGATGGAAAGCTGAAGAAATTGATCGCACAAACAATGAATAGTAAAGAAACTCTCGTTCTTGTGCTTCATGTGCTCGCCCTGTGTGTAACCCCATTTGTGTGTGTAATTTAAAAAAGGGCTTGCTAGACAAGATTGAGAAGAGGGTATCTACTGGCCTAATCCGACATATACGTTGGGTTTTCAAGCTACATTACGGGACAAAACGATTTTTCATCGTATGGAAGACTTAGGTCCATAGCATTGCATCTGCACGGATACTTCTTCTTAAGTGGCGCTACAGTCCAACCGACAACCTCTTCCAGTTAGCCCGGTCCTTAGCTAACCGCTTCCAGTTGCGCACTCCAAGTTGGTTGAGGTCTTGTTCTACTTGGTCGCGCCACCTTAGGCGAGGTCGTCCTCTGCTGCGCTGACCCTCCGGGTTAGAGTTGAATATTCTCCGAGCCGGAGCGCTGATGTCCATGCGCTCTACATGTCCTAGCCATCTTAAACGCCCAATGCGCAGTTTTTTGACCAGGCTGACGTCGCTGTATAGCTCGTACAGTTCGTCGTTGAATCTTCTCCTCCAAAACCCGTCAACGCAAACGGGACCGAATATCCTACGAAGGATTTTTCTCTCAAAGCGACCAAGGAGATCTTCACCCGCTTTCGATAAAGTCCATGCTTCAGCTCCATATAGCAAGACTGGGATGATAAGAGTCTTATATAGAGTCTCCTTAGTCGATCGGGAAAGGACTTTACTGCTCAATTGCCTCCTTATCCTAAAGAAACAGCGGTTGGCAAGAGTAATCCTTCGTTTGATTTCCGACGAGATGTCATTTTTTGATGTTATGGCAGAGCCGAGGTAGACAAAGTCCTTTACTACCTCAAAGTTGTAGCTGTCTATTGTGACGTTCTGTCCAATTCGTCGATGTTGGTTGTCCCTTTTTGTTGACAGCATATACTTAGTTTTGCCCACGTTAACCGCTAAACCCATTTTGGCCGCTTCCATCTCTATACTCGCGAACGCGCCGGTGACAGCTAGCTGTGTTCTACCAATGATGTCAATATCGTCGGCGTATGCAAGTAGTTGAACGGACTTTTGAAAGATCGTTCCTTGTGTGTTGGCTTGTGAGTTTCGAACAATTCTTTCAAGTATGATGTTGAAGAAGTCGCATGATAGCGCATCACCTTGTCTGAATCCTTTTTTGACATCGAAGGTCTCGGTGAGGTCACTACCGACCTTGTTGGAGCAGCGAGCTTTCTCCATCGTCATCCTGCACAGACGGATGAGTTTGGCAGGGATGTCAAAACTAGACATGGCTCTATACAGTTCATCCCTCCAGATGCTGTCATAGGCGGCCTTGAAATCGATGAACAGGTGGTGGGTATCGATTTGGACTTCTTGGGTTTTTTCCAGGATCTGCCTGAGTGTGAAAATTTGGTCTATGGTGGACTTTCCTGGCCTGAAACCGCACTGATAGGGGCCAATCAGGTTGTTGACGAAAGGCTTCAAGCGTTCACACAATATGGCAGATAGGATCTTGTAGGCGATGTTCAGGAGACTGATGCCTCTGTAATTGGAGCAGTTGAGAGGGTCTCCTTTCTTATGAACCGGGCCAACGATGCTGAGATTCCATTGATCTGGCATACTTTCATCTAACCAAATCTTAGAGATGAGTTGGTGTATGCTCACTACCAAGTCATCTCGCTTTAAATAGCTCTGCGGGTAAACCGTCAGGTCCAGCAGCCTTGTTGGACTTAAGCTTGGATATTGCTATCCGCACTTCGTTTTGATCAGGTGGATGGGAGTTTTGGCTATCATCATCTAAGTTGAATGGTTCATTCTGCCTGACAGCGGAATTTTGGTCGTCATCGCCATTGTACAGTCTGCAGAAGTAGTCTTTCCAAATTCTCAGCATCGACTGTGTTTCTACTACGATGTTTCCATCCGCGTCTCTACAGGTTTCTGTACGGGATTTGTTTTGCTGGCACATTCTTTTTACCCTCTGGTAAAACTTCCGTACATTGTTCCTGGAGTAGCATCTCTCAATATCCTCGAATGCACGCTTCTCGTGCTCTTTCTTTTTCCTTCTAAGAAGCCGATGTTCTTCCCGTCTCTTTTGCTCGTAGAGCATGCGAGCAGATCTAGTCTTTCTTTGCAGCGCCGCTTTATACGCTTGTTGTTTTTCCGCGTTAGCTAGTCTGCATTCTTCATCAAACCAGGGGTTTCGTGGTGGTGGTCGTGTGAAACCCAGCAGATCATTCGCGGCACTTATGATGGCTTGCTGGTAGTGTTGCTACTGGTCTTCTGTACTAGCTGTTGCTGCGGTAGGACTCGTAGCAAGAGATCGGGATATGCGTTCTCTGTAGGCTCTGGCGGTGTCTTGCGATAGTAGCTTTTCAAAAAAAATACTTTCTCACAGTATTTCGTTGTTGTGGCGCTGTGGATATCCGCATTCGTACCTTGGCTACAACAAGGTAGTGGTCCGAGCCAAAGTTGGCCGCCCGGAAGGTTCGGACATCCATAATACTGGAGGCATGTCTGGGGTCGATCGCAATGTGGTCGATTTGGTTGACGGTTATTCGATCCGGAGACCGCCATGTCCCCTTATGGATATTGAGATGTGGAAACTGTGTGCTTGCTATACTGACACTTCGCCCTGCATCAAAGTCAATCAGCCTTAGTCCGTTTTCGGACGTGGTGTCGTGTAGGCTGTGCCTTCCAACCGTCCTACCAAAGATGTCCTCTCTTCCTATCTTGGCGTTAAAGTCGCCCAGTACGATTTTAACGTCATGTCTAGGGCATTGCTCGTATGTTTGGTCGAGGAGTTCGTAGAAACTATCTTTGGTAGCGTCGTCTCTTCTGTGGGGACGTGAGCACATATAAGGCTTATGTTGGCGAATTTTGCCTTGACACGGATTGTCATAAGACGCTCGCTCACGTGCCGAAAGCTCAAGACTTCTTGCCTAAGTCTGCCGCGTATGACAAATCTGCACGAATACGTCACTTTTAAAACTAACAATTGCCAGAAAACATCTTCTTTCGCGATTAGACATAATATTGAATGTAAAACGAACAAGCTTTTAACGCTGACTCAACACGCACACACAAATGGTTGGTTCACCCCGAACTGTAGCGGCACCTAAAGAAGAAAGCGAACCGAGCTGCTAATCATAACCGAAAAAGATCCTTTAAAAATAAGGATATCGCAAGGAAATAAGTAGATTTAGATGAAACCCCAGATCATCTGATAGGCAACAATGAGTATGGTTAGATTGAGAGGGATTGTGAGGCTGAGCCATCACAAAACAGAGTGGGCCCATTGCGATCCCCTAAAATTCATCACAGGATGGTATCTAAGCTGCCACAATTTCCTCAAAGCCTTTTATTGCCCTAAAAAATTGTTGAACGAGTCTACGGTTGATTTGGCCCACCTCCTCCAGGTTACTCAAGAAGTAGGTGCCTAAAATGTTCCTGTGACTACGTGCTAAGCCCTTATATTCGCATAAGATATGTTCGATATCTTCTGCTACATCTATGTACATATATGTCATTGCAGTATCTGCAGATATTCGTGTCTGTGATTCCGAGCCGTTTGGCGTGTTTTCCCAGAAGACAATGTCCGGATGATATTCCTTTAGATATTCTGATCTGTGCCCTACTAAGTTTAAGGATTTCACTAGTACTTTTACGGTCCAGTGCCGGCCAAAGAGCCTTAGAAACCCTATGCCCTACCACGTTAGACCATCTATGGTCAGCCCTTCTCATAAGACTATCCTTTACCCATGATTTTATGCTATCTAGGGGTGGGCCAACTACTATCGCCTTGGGAAGTGGTAGCGCCCCTCCTTTCCTAGTCAGCTTATCGGCATGCTCGTTGCCTAAGAGTAAACAGGCACCCAATATATTGATATTGCACGATTTTAGCGCCTTAACCGCAGTTTGGCTTTTGATGTAATCCTTGCCGGATATTCGCTTCATTCTCAGGAGCTCTGGAGCTCTAAGAATGTATAGAACCTCTACCTGAAAGACAGTGCAGGCATACGGGAGTCTTAAGGACACTCCCAGATTTGGCTCCCCACAGAAGATACTAGACTCCGTGCCGCTAGCAGTTTTGGGTCCGTCCGTTAAAGCTGCAATGTCTGTTTGCTGAGCTACTGTGTTGTTTGTCCACTCTTCACGCACAGGGTACGATGTATTTAACAATGAAACATACATACATATATATATTCTGTCAAAGGAAAGGACTCTCTAGAGAAACTTCCTTTTCTAGATCTCTGAAGAGACTCAATTTTCTAAAAGAAGCAGGATTTGTAAAAATACCGTAGAACAAGAACAAAAAAGCTCTTTTTTAAATAGCAAATCCGAGAAGTGCTGTAAAAGCCCACACACCCCTAATAATATTCATCGAGCACATTTGAATACATAAACACAACATCAACCGGTAAAATTACACACACGTGCTTTTCGTCACTACAGGAGTTATTATTTAGTACTCAAAATTTTATATACATAAATAAAAGCCAAAAAGGTTTTGTCTAAACGAGTAAACATGCTTTCAACTTGCTGGCATATGTAAATGGATTCCATGGAAGCACCATGCTGATGAGATGGTTGCTGGTCTTCGTCTCTCTTTCTGTATCCTTCTCTATCTGCAATTTCTCTCTTGGCGCGAGAGTACTTCAAGACAGTGCGACAAGGATGGGTACACAAATACACAAAGATGAGGAAATGGAAATGAAGGGTTATCTTGACACATGTATAGATGCTATCGTGTTAACAACTCCTTTATGCTCTCGTGTGAAGTGGAATGTAACATGCAAGTGTTGCTATTATGTGTGAGGAAGCGTACGCAAATGGGATAATACAGAATGTGTGCTGACTTCCGGCAAGATTATTGGCAGAGTAAGGTATGACTAGAGGTGCAATAAAGAAAAATGTGTATTTGCATCTTTATTCTGGGCCCTAGAGGCTATGTCGCCTAAAGCTTGTTTTATGTGGAACTTTTTTTTTTAATTATTATTTGTCTTGAGCAATGGCAACTTCAACAAAAGTCATAATGCAATGCAACCAGTGTGACTTAAAGCTTCTCTGAAAAATATTTTAACTGTTCCGAAAAGTTTTTATATTCCGCTGAATAATTGACCGTCAGGTTACCTCCCAACCAAGCTTCCGGAGCTTCTGGTGGGTCATTATTGATGTGTGTGGCCTGGCCTGACGTTGTCCTGATGGAACACAATTCCTCTCCTATTGGCCAATTTTTGACAATACAGGTCCAAATTAAGAGTTTTGCCGTAGGAGAGCAGCTCATAGTAGATGATTCCCTGCCAATCCCACCAAACACACAGCAAAACCTTCCTGACCGTCAATGCTGGCTTGGCCACCGTTTGTGCCGGTTCACCGCGATCCGACCACGACCGTTTTCGCTTCAAAATCTCCTTTTCATCATCAGTCACCATCCGCTTCGGAAATGAGTCGATTTTGTTGCGAATCAGCAGCGATTCGCAGATGGAAATTCGGTCCATTGATTATTTTGCGTTAACTCGTGTGGCCTACATACATCCAGCCCTATTAAAATGGTTCCAAATGGTTTTTTGTGCAATGTTTAACTCCTGGGCAATCGGAACAGTGCTTACATGACGGCCAGGCTCGACATGGAAATGATTTTATCGACATTTTGACAATTGGCCTTCCGGAGCCTGGTGCATCCTTGACATCGAAATCACCGGAACGGAATCGACGAAACCAAAACTGCGTGTGCGATAAGCTGTCAGAGAAGTTTTTTTTCCACAAAATCTCATCTTTCTAACGCCATTTAGTTTGGCACGCGGGATACAGATTACTAAAGCCATCTGTTGGAAAAATAATGGATTTCTTTTTACTACACCTGATATTATTTTTTGGCAAAACAAAAATTATACTCCTCGCAGCACTAAAATACTCCACTATGGCCACACTGGATCTAACTCCCTAACAACAAGAAAAATATAAAAAAAAACACGAGTTCCACCCTTCGCCACTGATGTTTCATATTCGATGCTCTGGGTTTATGTCTTTTGTTACTTTTCACTTTTTCAGTACCGACGATAGCCAAGTTTCCAAGCGATTCTCTGTCGCCACGCACACAATTATGAACCACGCATACTCGTGTACACATTGTCTTCTTTTTTATCAACCAAATCATCCCCAAAGAGGAATGAAAACCGTTGAGCATAGAATTCTGAATGTTAACTTTCAGTCGTGCAACAGGCGTTGAACGGTTCAAATCGATAACGGGAAACTGAAAGCCGCCTTTCGTTAGTGTTAAGTGTTAACATTCCACCCCCTTCGCAGAGTGAGAACTTGTGAATGAAAACAAAAAAAAATATAAGAATCCTCAAAAATCTGGGTTGTCTCTTTGTCGGTGGCTGTGTGTGTCTGTGTTAAATAACGGAATAATTTTTATTTTATTTATTTTTTTGCGTAAACGTGTTTTTTGTTTTTTCTTTAAAAAAGTGCGGATTGCAATTTAAAATTTCGTCCGAAAGGGTGGGTAGGGTCGATCCCCTAGCAAAAAGAAAAGCTTTACTGAGTGAAAAATCATCCCTAAAACAGCAGAGACAATCATGGATTTCCAGAATCGCAATCAAAATGAAAACAAATTCGTCTGTCCCAGCGATAGACAGCTGGCGCTGCGAGCAAAGTAAATATTAATATTCAAAAAAAAAAAAAAAAAATTATATCCTGGCCACCCCCTAGCCTTTAGCGGTACTGGCGTTATGTGTACATAATATGGAGTCTATTTGCAGTTGTTTTCCCAATAAATTGCAATTATTTTTTTGGTTTATTTGACACCTGCTCCTGCTCTTCCTGCCTCTCTTTGGCGCGAGCACGCTGTAGCTGCCTGAACAGGAAGTATGACATATTGTTGCGGCATGCTCTTTGTATCCCCAGCGTGTTGTGATTGTGAAGTCGGTGGTGATAGTGTCTGCCTATGCACACATATGTATGTAGTATTTGTTAGTCGCAGCTAAACTAATTAGTAAGATGGTGGTAGTGCGTGGTGTGTCTGTTATCTGATGCAATTTGGATGGGTTGGCGTGTGGGGGCCCGTCACCATCGGACTCGAAACTTTCGCAAACAGCGATTTGGTTTGTCCTCGAATGTCCTACGTGAAGTTTACATACATATATTTGTCCAAGTGTATTTGCACAGCGTTTTCCTGTTGAGCCAGTAACGGTCGACGATTAAGTATACCTACTGTATACATGACGCGCTTTTGCATTCAATTTTTTTTTTTTTTTTACCTTTGTTTGAATTGTGTAAAGTTCGGTGGCGTATGAGTAACAAAAAAAATTTACCCATATGGCAAGCGGACGATTGGGGTGGGTGGCGGTAGCTACAATGCGTGCAAGTTGTTGAGGGTGAATGGAAAAGCGGACTTTTGGACGCCAAGATTTTTTCCAGTTGAACATTTTATTTTTGTTTCCACTGATGGTGTCACTGAGGACAAGTAACAACATGAGGAAAGAACTTTGCCAGTGGGAAGTAAAGTTACAATTTGGGGGATGTACATATATAGACTCGTATTGGCACATCCATCTGAACAAAGGCAACCGCCCGCTTTTAACAAATGTTTTGAGTGCACCATATTCCAAGCAGACGGAGACGTGACTCTTGTTACTTGGCTGCTGGAAGTGCCTTCGAGTTTAACATTATCAGCCTTAGATTACCCAATCCTTGGAGATTAAGTGTTCAAGTAGGATCTTCTATTAACCCGTCTGTCTCTCTTTGTTTGCTGTCTAGTGAAAAGAATGGGCTAAACTCCAAACATGTGATCAATATTCAAGAACCGGTCTATTTTGTATCTTGTGAAGGAACTATGATTTTGCAATGTACTGGACTCTGTTCGCAATAAAGTCCACTACACACATGAACCTATATGCATATAAGTGCGAAATCTGAAGTTCTTTGTATCAAAAGTGAATTTGGACATGAGCGTTATTCCAGCATAAAGAAACCGCATTTTCCATGTATCGATGTTTTTTTTTTAAATTGCGTCTGGTATGAATGGAAAGGGCACCGTAGCGCAAGTGGTTAGTGCGTCGGACTACTGAGCCAGCGGTCTTGGGCTCGAATCCCGCCGCATAACACCTAAAAAGTTTTTCACAGTGCCCAACGTTCGGAGTCGGCAAAAAAAACTGTAGGTCCCTTCCATTCATGCAAAAATACAACACGCACACACAAATGGTTGCGGGAAGCTAGGCTTGGTTCTACCTAGGACTGCTGAAGCCAAATATATTTTTTTTTTATGAATAGAATGGAATGAATACGCGAAACCACGGAACGTCGGCATTGCTTCTCAATTGTCATGTAGTAAAACTAACTACAGTGAAACCTCCTTCAGGCGAACAGTGACGGTGACAACATGTATGTCCGGCAAAGGAAATTGTCAGTCCAAAAGATAAAGACATTATTTTTTTTTTAAATAAATTATTTGTTATTATGACATTGTCACCTACGTAAACGTTCTCGCCAATACGGATAAAATCTTCTAGTTCAATATCATATTGGCCTTCTTAAAGGAATCGAGAAAATGTCCTAAGTTCTGCCAATGGCAAATCATCGACGTTTACAATTTTTTGTCCAAACCCAGATTTTTTAAAACAGTTTTCTATTACATATGTGTTTCGCTATGACTTGTTTCCATGCTTATAAAGCAAATAGCATCCAATATATTTACAGTTTTTAAGATCACTTACCGTTCCAACATTATAAATACTGCTTACAATATGCTTGAGTATAAGCCATCGGTAGTGAAACTTGAAATTGCTAATGACATTTTGGTCAAGAGGCTGGCAGGCCGATGTGGTGTTCGGTGGAAGGTAAATGAGTTTTGGATTTGTGAGTCGTAGGTAGGAGACATTTTCCAAAAAAGTAAGGCTTGCTTCTTTCGGAGTCCCATTATTTTGACGAAAGAGCGAAGACAATCGATCATTATTTACTGGGTCATCCACGCTTTCTTGGTTTGTCTCCATTCTACTGGCAGCTGATCATGTTGCAAGTTACAGAACGCTCACGGACGAAATAATTTGCTTATGACCAAAAGCTAGGCAAATGTAAATTTTCGTTTGCATTTGTGAGCAAGTATGTTTCTTTCGAAGGGAGGATTTTTTTTGTTTTTGTCCGTCTAATGGAATTAAATTAAATAGTTTCTAACAGAAATGCTTGTCCGCGCCGAATTAAGGGAGTGGAACGTAAAATGTATGGAATCTGAAACGTAAAAGTTTTGTCTGGAAAATGTTTCAGTCTAAGTATCGGTCTGTCCACGGTAGCTGTCCGCAATGAAAAATTTCACTGTATTCCCTGCCAATAGCAATTAAATGCCGTTTGGTAAAAAGTTTGTTACTCCGCTTATTAACGTATAATTATCGTTCGGTGTATCCTTGTCTCGATTATGTTTGTAAGCGTTAAACGAATGTAGCATGAATGAGGTATAGAAGTGTTTCCCATCTAAACGCGCCCCTGTTAGGTTTAAATCAAGATGTATACTGTAATTTTAGAAACATTTTATAGCTTTTCAACATTATCCATGGTAAATATCCTAACCACTTGCGCAAAATGTTACTTTTTGCTCAGTCTTGGGTTTGGGTTGAAGTTAATAATACCGCATTTTGAACACACTATTGGAGGGCGGTCCTACTTTGTCCAAGCAATTCGACTGTGGAATAACCTTCCACAGGAATTGCATAGCATCACATTACCAGCCACATTTCGCAGACAACTATTTTTAACACTGTCGAATCAAAGCTAGTAACTGCATAAATGTTGTTTGTTAATAGTAAATTTAAATTCGAATTTTTGTACAGATAGTGTTTTTAAGTTTGTCTCTTCACTTTTTCTTCGTTTATAATTGTTAAATATTTTTTTATATGTATTGATATTTGTACCTGTTTTAGATTATTAATTAAAAGATAAAACCTCTTATAGTATCCCGTTAAAAAAAAAATATAATATATAAATAAATAGAATAAATAGCTGTATAGGTATTCTTCTTATCCGATTGGTAATCTGTGTTAATAGCGCTTGGAAAAGCAACGAAAAAACGATGCTAGTCCTTGAGACTGTGCCGTGTTCTTAGGTCTGTCAAAAGAGAAAAAAAGAAGATAGAGACCTTAAACCTACTCTTGAGGACAGCTTCTATACATTACTTCCAATGTCGACTAATCCGGGGTGTTTCTGTACCATAGTTAGCAAGTTTTCAGGCAGCTCTATTCACAGTTTACTCTCTCACCAAACTGTTGAATGTTGAACCCTTTTCCACCTGCGTGCGTTTTCAAGAACAACCAATATCATTTAATGTCACAGGTAGCGCAATAAAACGCTAGCAATATCCAAGTGGATCTGCAGTATGCTTGTTACCAGAAACATTAACTCAACCCTCGATAAGGAAATCGGCCACCAGAGGAACCCCGCAGGAAAGTGTTATCTTACCACTGCAATGGATTCTGGGCATAAATGATATCCTTTCTGAGCTACGCTCCAAGGGTATAGTTACAGTTAAAGGCAAATTCCTTAATACACTGAGCGAATTGTTCGAGGCACTAGCCACCACCGAAAGGTGTGGACTGAACGTCAATCCCCAAAAAAAGGAACTGGTTTGCTTCACCAGAAAACACAAGATAGCGCCTTTCAAGCTCTTGAAAATCAATGGGACTGAGCTAATGCTCTCAGAGCAGGCGAAATGTCATGGCATTATTCTGGATAGGTAACTAAACCGGAACTTAGGCCCCTATTGTGAGTGTCGATCAACGATCGTCACGACAATTATTGTCGATTGCGTCGATTGATTTTGGCTTTGCTATTGTGCAACTCAATCGACGGAAGAATAGATTATTGTGAATAAAAATGTGAATATTGTGAATACATCATACTTTTGACAGTTGTTTGGCTATTTGTTTTCATAAATTATTTATTTGGTATCAGAACTCAGAAGCAATATAAAAGAAAAAAGTTCAATTTGTGGATTTGTGTTGTGGTTTAGCGATGGTCGAGGAATAATGGAACGCACCATATTATGGCGAATAACTTTCTGGAAACGAAGAAGCGGTAGAAATCTGGAATATTCTCAAATCCATGTCCTTATAAAATGTAGAATAAAGCAAATAAAAGTTAATTGAACTTGCAACTTATTAAATTTTATTTCATCATATTGTGGTATTAAACTAAAGAAAATAAGCTTAATAACAATTATTAGATAAGTATCTTTTTCCATTACCCATCTGCTTGGGTTTTTGCACAAACTCCCTTCGCGATATCAGGATTTGTTTCAATAAATACCAGCTCCAATTGCTGTTTTTTTGTAACCTGCTTCGCACTGCATTTGCATTAATAATAAGGTTTTTTAACATATCTTTTTTATTAAAATTACGATCATTTCATAATACGCACAAAACTCTTTCATATTTCTCAAAAAAAAAGCATCGACCAGAAATTTGTGATCGACTACAAGCGACTGTCAAATCGACAACTACTGATCACAATCACAATAGACAATACCGATTTCTGCAATCGACGATCGATGATCGTTAGTTGTCGATTATCGATCGTCGATCGACACTCACAATAGGGGCCTTAAATACACAGGCAAAAGAGCGGCCGCTAAAACATGGGGCCTCCATCCGGCAATCCGGCACTGGCTATACGTCATTACAGTCAGACCCATACTCACGTATGGGGTACTAGTCTAGTGGAAGACTGATAACAGGAAAACAACAATGTTAAGATTAGCGGCAGTACAGAGAACAGCTGGTGTTGCCATCACAAGTGCCCTATACCTGCAGCCTCTCGATCTCGTTGGCAAGGAAAAGGGGGAGCTGCCATTACCCAAGGCGATGGAAGTTGCCTAACCGTTATGCAGCATTAAATCAAAGGTCAAAGATACAATCACGAGAAGGGCTGACCATAGATGGTCTAACATTGTAGGGCATAGGGTTTCCAAGGCGCTGGACCGTTAAAGGACTAGCGAAATCCTTAGACCAAGCAGGGCACAAATGAGAATAGCTTAGGAATATTATCCAGGCATTGCCTTCGGCACGGATATTTGCAAATACTGCAATGATATCGATGTAGCAGAAGATATCACACGAATTCTGTGTGAATGTAAAGCACGCAGTCACAGGAACATTTTAGGCTCCTACTTTTTTAGTAACCTAGAGGAGGCAGGCCAAATCAACCATAGACTCGTTTTAAAATTGTGCAGGGTAATAAAATGCTATGAGGAAATTGTGGCGGTTTAGGTGCCATCCTTGGATGGATTCTTAGGGAATCGCGATGAGCCCACTCTGGTGCATAGTGTTTTGGGATGGCTGAACCGCTCAGCAGCATTTACAAGATTCATCGCAAATGGCATCCTGTCTTAAACTTAAACACTACAAAATTGTACAGTACAAGCATCTCATTAAAATACGTATAAACACAGATCAAACGTGTAGTCTGTGTTTGGGGATGAGATGTGAGGATACCTCTTTGCACATCTTAAGCAAATGCCTCTCCTTCACCAACAAAATCTAACCTTTTAAAATCTTCCACTACAATCTACCGTTTTATAACACAAGACATAACCACAAAGCACATGTCTTCAAGGACCCTTTGGCAAGGACTTTAGCGTGACAGTGAACAAGAATCGTTAAATTTGTTTGTTTAATTTTACTCCAGGGAAACCCAGAGTTTACTACCACTCTGCGAATACAAGGCTCTGCTTAGATGTAATCGCTTCGACGCGACGTATCCTTTTCTACCGAACTTCATTCAGATGGAAGCTGTATTCTCGTCTATTACCGGTATAATAAAAGTGCTGTTATGTGCACAACAATAAGTGGAAGAATTGTGCAACTAATTTCCCTTTTGGTTTTATGATTATCACATGCATTCATGTAACCATGTGTCCTTGCAGATACATGCTTTCCATGTTTACACTCAGTCTCAGTTGGGGAGAGAGAGGAAGCAAGGGAATAAATCCAGGTGGCATTTTAGATTAATTCTTTTAAATTTCATATTCAAAGACCTTTCTTGTATTTTTTTTTATTTTATTTGCATCCTTTCCAAGTTGATTACTGATTATGAAAGGCAGAAATGGTATCAACAGACATTTCCCAGGAGTGAGGCGAAGGCTACAGTCACGTTTTAATAGTTTTCTTCTTGTTGTGTAGAATAACAACGTCAATGAATTTTGGATGGGAGTCGAAAAAGTGGACGCCTGACCTTTGGACCTTTTTGATAGCAAGGATTTTGAGAAAACGAACAAAACACAATCCAAGGGTAATCTACATTACTGATGAAACCAATTTTGGATAATTTAAGTTCCATTGTCATTACTTCTAAGGTGGACAATGTACCTTCGTATAATTAAATTAACGTAACATAAGGGGATTTTTGAAATATGACCTGAGAAACATCAATGGGCCCAATTGAGAGAGGAGTCACCCAACGAGTTTTGTAAGAGCGATATCCATGAATTTCTGACTAAATGCGTTTTTGCGTTTAAATGAATCTAAACGATCAATCAATCAAGACCCCCATCAACCGCTCCAACTACAGATGCATCAGTCTCCTCAACATCGCCTCCAAGATCATGTCTGCCAATTTGTGTGAACACCTGAAAACTTTCGTCAACAACCTGATTGGTTTCTAGCAGTGTGATTTTAGGCCAGAAAAGTCCACCGTAGACCAAATGTTCATACTTAGGCAGATCCTGAAAAAAACCCAGGAATACCCATCACCTGTTCACCGATTTTAAGGCCGCCTATGAAAGCATCCTGGAGAGATGAACTATATAGAGCCATTTCTAGTTTTGACATCCTTGCCAAACGCATACGTCTGTGCAGGATGATGATGAAGAAAGCAAGGTCGGTAATGACCTCACCGAGACCTTCGATGTCAAAAAAGGCTTCAAACAAGGTGACGTACTGTCATGCGACTTCTTTAACATCATACTAGAAAAAAATTTTTTGAAACTCCCAAGCCAACCCATAAGGAACGATCTTTCAAAGTTTCTTCAACTGCTTGCATATGCTGACGATATTAACATAATTGGTAGAGCACAGCGAACTGTCACCGGTGAGTTTCCGAGTATAGAAATGGAAGCGGCTAAAATGGGTTTAGCGGTAAACGAGGGCAAAACAAAGTATATCCTGTCAACGGAAAGGGACACTCAACATCGACCAATTGGACAGAGCATCACAATTGACAGCTAAAACTTTAAGGTAGTAAAGGACTTTGTCTACATCGGCTCTGCTATAACATTTTTTATTTCTTGGCTGAGATCATACCTAGAGAAACATCAGTATAGGGTCCTTTTCAGATTTTCAGTCTCGGTCCCCATCAATGCCACTCCAGGTGTTCCTCAAGGCTGTCATCTTGGTCCATTGATCTTTGTTTTAACAATAACTGATGTTGGTCATTTCATAAAAGAATCCGATCTGTCTATTTACGCGAATGATACGAAAGTCATTAAGGTAATATCTACCCCCACCGATTCACTTTTACTCCAACACGACCTTAATTCATTCTATACATGGTGCGACAAGAACTTTTTAGAACTAAACGTCGGTAAATGTCAATCCATAACCTTCTCCCGTAAACGCGTCCCCCCACCCCTCAGAACTTATTACTTTCGTAACGAGCCTGTTCCTTCAGTATCCTCCATACGCGATCTTGGTATTATTTGTGACAGAGAACTTAACTTCCGCTCTCACATTGATCAAATAAAACACAGAGTCAATTCTTCTCTTGGTTTCATAAAACGCTGGTCCGAAGAATTCTCTAACCCTTACGTTACAAAATCTCTTTACATAATCTTTGTCAAACACCTCCTTGAATACGCCTCTCAAGTTTGGTCGCCATGTCATATAACTCACTCCCTTAGAATCGAAATTGTGCAGCGCAGGTTTATCCGTTTTGCCTTACGCGGTCTCCCTTGGACTGACACTTATATCTTACCACCGTAAGAAGACCAGGTAAAATTGCTTAACTTACAAACCGTTGCAGAACGTCGCGTAGTAGCAGACATACTCTTCGTCCACCATGTATTAATAGGTGCAATCGATTCCCCCGCACTACTAGAAATGATTTCTCTCTACACCACTCTTTCGTCTGTACCACTCTTTCGTTTTCCTCACCACGCACCAACTATGACCATTTCGAACCAATCTCGAGAATGTTACGTCTGGCCAACAACTCCCCGCCCTAAGTGTTGGTATAACTTTCCCTCTTCTCTTTACGAGTTAGTTTTAAGTCTTATTGAAGGTTTCCACTTGTCGATTTGAAATTAAATGATAAATAAGCAGTTTTCAATTATTTCCACTTGCCAATTTTGTAATTGACGTAAAAATACGTCGTTTATCAATTTCAAAACGACAAGTGGAAACCTAGCATTAGTCTTAGTTTCGTTGTTTGTTTAAGTTTTTTTTTTTGCTTGTATTAAGCTAAATAAATAAATTAGACGTTGACATCAAAAAAATGACATCTCGTATAAAATCAAACGAAGGACTACTCTTCCCAATCGCTGTTACTTTGGGCTAAGAAGGCAATTGAGTAGTAAAGCCCTTTCCCGATCGACTAAGAAGACTCTTTATAAGAGTCTTGCTATATGGAGCTGATGCATGGACTTTATCGAAAGCAGATGAAGATATCCTTGATCGTTTCGAGAGAAAAACCCTTCATAAGATATTTAAGATATTCGGTCCCGTTCGCGTTGACGGGTTTTGGAGGAGAAGAATCAACCACAAATTGTACGAGCTGTACAGTACAGCGACATCGACCTGGTCAAAAAACTGCGCATTGGGGGGTTTAAGATGGCTAGGACATGTAGAGCGAATGTACATCAACGCTACGGCCCGCATAGTATTCGACTCCAACTCGGATGGTCAGCGCAGCAGAAGACAACCTCACCTTAGGTGGCACGCACGAGTGGAAAAGGACCTCAGCCAACTTAGCGTGCGGAACTGGGGGCAGTTAGTTAACCCTCTAAACCGTTATGACCGTCTACAGACGGTCTGTTATTAAATGATCAAATTTTTTTGTTCTGAAGAGAAAGACAATTCTTGTAATTTACTATTACTCCTTTTTGACCGTCTAGACCTAGAGAGACAAAAAGTAAATATAACACCTGGAGTCCAAAATATTACATTTAAATGAAATTTGCCATCAGATTTTAGAGCGTCAAAATTATATTTTGTGCATTTGGCCTTGAAATGGTTAGACGGCTAAAGGCCCCGATCCATAGAATCCGTCGATCCGTTGCTCCTTCATTTTCAAGTGACAGATGGATGAACTTCGACGGATAAAGTAGGTCTAATTTCTACTTTTTGCATCCGTCGATACTTTGTCAGTACATACATTCATGCATTTAAATGCACACATTCACATATTGAAGTTCACGCATTCACAAATTGAGAGTATGTATTTTCATTGGTGGAAGCATAGAGAAAATGTAGAGAAACTGTCATCGCCGTTGACATTCGTTTGACAACGATTTTTGTTCTGTTGTCAGTACACACATTCAGGCATTTAAGTTCACACATTACCATACTGACGTTCACGCATTCACAAATTGAGATTATGCGTTTTCATTGATGGAAGCATAGAGAGAATGAAGAGAATCGTTGACATTTCTACGTAGATATGTGACGGATTCTATGGAATTGCTCTATCCGCCAATACTTCAACTTCAACTTCAAAGTACAACGGAACGAAGTCGACGGATTCTATTGATCGGAGCCTTAAGGAGGGGGCTAACTGGAAGGGGTTGGTGGTTAAGGTATTGGTCCACCTCTGACTGTAGCGCTACCTAAGTAAGTAAGTAGTCTATATTTGCAACAATCTCGACCCGGAGTTAAAGATAACCTTTACAACAAAAAACAAAAAATGCTTGAAATACATGTATCGATGACTTTTTACATACTAGTTATCCTGTTTGTTTTGTAATGGCCTAACTTGCTTTTCATCTGTGAGTTGGATCTTGTAAGAATGAAGAATTGCGATACTTTTTTATACTTCCAGCGATGGGCGAACCCTGTAAGTTTTTGGTTGATTTGGCTGGACCATCATTATCATTTAAATTCATAACAATTGAAAAATAACATCCCTGTGTCATTTACTTTTTCTATGTGCTACTCAACGAAATACTTGACATCTGTCAAATATGAAAGCTCCATCTGACGCGTGACAAAATACGTTTAATGTTCCTCTAAAAGTAGATACGCATAAAAAAAGACCTCCAAGTGGGATATCTTCATCTCGTCAAATGTCCTTAAAGGACTTTCTTTTCAACCATTGAATGACACTTGAAATCCAAATATATTTCGGATTTGTGTTATTTAAAGATCACCGCCCACATTCAATTTAAAAAAAAAAATATGCAAATCCAACGCAAGGACACTCAACCATATATGCTATTCCCGAAAAATTACATATTATTTATTCCAAACACACAATCCACGTCTTAGACAATAAATATACATAAATAAACAAGGATCCTTTAATTTTGGAAAAATAACTGAAAACCTTCCCGTAGGCGTGTTTGCATTCACCATCAACCGCTTACTCCGTATCCCACTTGAGTCGCTATCCTTCGATACGAATCACCTTTGCCTGGCGGACATCAAACTCTTTCGAGATGACAATCGCTGAACCTAATTATTTACCAAAAAAACAAGAAGAAAATCCTTCCTCTTCCTCCCGAGTATCGGTGGTCCACCCACGACGACGTTTAAACCATTTGGCTCTTTTATTTTATTTTTTATCATCACCGCCCGCCCTAATGGAATGTGTCATCAATATACGTCGAGTAGTATTTGAGTTTCAATTCGATTGTTAAATGGATGTACAATAAAAAAAAAACTCCATTGTGGGCTGTACAGGATATAACCTCTGAGTATACAAACGACGCACGTCAGCGAAATATCGAAACAATGCGAGGATACACATTAAAAATGTATCCGCGGGGATACCATATTACTTATTAATTCTTTTTTGCGGCCCTATCTTAATAAAAAAATCACGCTAATGCATAAGATTTTATGGCCGGGGAATCAAACGGGAAACGAGAGATGCTTTAATGCAAAGTCAAACATTTTTGTAATCAAAACTTTTCTCACCATTAAAAATGGCGTCTCGTTAGTCCCCCCTTTCCATTGTGTGATTCTGGCCTCGCTATCTATGCCGGATAATTGAATTTTGCGAAAATAATTTATGTGCGTGTTGTGTGTGAGTATATTATATGTTTGGCAAACTAATAAAAGAGGTTTGCTTGGAGAGTGCACTTTTGGGGATAACCTCAGAGGAAATGTGTGTCGGGCGTAATGAGAGTTTTCTGTAGAAACACGTTAGTTGGGCGATGTTTACAAGATGTAGAAGATAGTCTTTGTAACTCGTTAAAGTCCGGTAAAAGCAAACTCGGTGTAGTGCAATCGAATGAAAATAATTTGGGTGCTGGCTTGTTCAGCAGTACGGTCGCAGTTATTTTTTTAACTAACAATATACATACACGATACACCACCCTCAAACCAAACTTTAAGAAACTTTTGTTTGGAAATGTTAAAACAAAGGTATAATATTGGACTGGCAAGAAAGTAATTTCGAATGAAAACGAATCTCAAAATAAGGCTGATTGAATTTTGCAATGGTATACTGTTATTTTTTAGTTTGGAATAGAGCAGTTTCTATTCCCAAAGGTATGAAGAATACATACATAATGTATGTATGTACATCCTTTTTAATTCAAACCTCAAAATTCAGCTTAAAATATCAATGGAAATAGAAGCTTTTGGAATACCAAAATATACAGCCATAGAAAGCTTTAAGCAAAATTAATTCAAATTTACCACTTAGGCTAGGTGCACACATGCGATTGCAGTCGCACGACTATTCAGTCGCAAAAAATAGAGCACATAGCTTTTAATGTAAGTGAGCGTACATGATACGTTGCGATTGGTAGGTTTTATGTGCGCGCACTTACCAATCGCAACGTATCATGTGCGCGCACTTAGGTACATTAAAAGCTATGTGTTCTATTTTTTGCGACCGAATAGTCGTGCGACTGCAATCGCATGTGTGTACCAAGCCTTAGGCTAGGCGCGCACATGCGTTTTCCGTCGCACGACTATTCATTCGTATAATATAGAAATTATAACTTTCAATGTGAGTAGGCGCACATGACACCTATCAATCGCAACGTTTAAAGGTCTGCGATTTGTCCCACTTTCACACAGTTGCGATTAAAAACTGGTAGTCGTAACAATATATTGCTATGCACGCACTTGTGGTTCCTGTCGCACGATTATTAAGTCGCAGAATATGAGACACTCAGTTCTAAGTTTGAATGCACACATATGCGATTATATAATCGCAGCGATTAAAAAATGAGACAAACTCTATTTTATTTGCGATTGTTTGGCCGCAGATTAAAATGGGTCATATGGATTAGCATGGATGCTCGCGCACTTGCGTCTGTTGAATGGATATTCATACGATCTAGTTTATTTTGCGATAAAGCAATCGTTCACAAAATACCGTTTTTTGATCGCGGCTATTATTTGGCCGCATATGTGGGCACCGTAGCGCAAGTGGTTAGTGCGTCGGACTACTGAAACAGCGGTCTTGGGTTCGAATCCCGCCGCAAACACCTAAAAAAGTTTTTCACAGTGCCCACCTCTTTCGAATGTCTGACAAGCATTAAAAGAGCATCATTTGTCATAAGTAGCTTCTCAACTCGCCTCCGTTCTGAGTCGGCAAAAAAAACTGTAGGTCCCTTCCATTCGTGCAAAAATATAACACGCACACACAAATGGTTGCGAGAAGCAGGCCCAGGTTCACCTCGAGCTGTAGCGCCAACTAAGTAAGTATTTGTGTGCATTCACATTGAAAGCTGTGTGTTAAATTTTGTTTTGCGACTAAATAATCGCGCGACAGACAACCACAAGTGCGTGCATGGTCATATTTGGTTGCGATCACGATTTTTTAATTGTATATTCTTTTGTATTATATTTGTGCATTATCTGATGATATTTTAATACATATATGTATAAATCTTAGTTAACAATTTCCATTGTGTGAGAAGTAAAATGGCGAAAACGACAAGTACAGAAAGAGTGCAAGCAAAGCAACCACTAAAAAAGCGCTAAAACCTACTTTAGAAAAAAATAGAGAGTTTCGAGCCAAGCTGAAGGCATTAAAGGAACACGGTGGACATGGACAATATAACCTCCCAAAGATTTAATGAAATGTCTGTATGATATAAAGGGTATTTTTCGAGTACATATCTTCATGCAGAGATGCCAAAAGTGGTGTCCACTTTGTACAAAATGTACTTTCTTTACTTTTGGTAGCGCTACAGCTCGGGGTGAACCAGGGCCTGCTTTTCGCAACCATTTGTATGTGCGTTTTATATTTTTGCACGAATGGAAGGGACCTACAGTTTTTTTTGCCGACTCCGAACGGGGGCGAGTTGAGAAGCTACTTATGACAAATGATGCTCTTTTAATGTTTGTCAGACATTCGAAAGAGGTGGCACCGTGAAAAAACATTTAGATGTTTTGCTGGGATTGAACCCGGGAAGCATTGTGTAGTAGTGCAACGCACTTACCACTACACCAAGGTGCTCACTTTGTACATACTTATCTTTATTTCGTTCGACATGTTCTTAAATCAGCAGATTGTAACCTTACGGATATTGCTTTTCGATTTGCGGCAATTTGTCATGCATACTACGGTAACCCAGTGAGAGTTTAAAAGGGGGACAGATTTATGCAAGTTATTGTAACAAGACTAAGAGACAAATGTTCTATCTCCGCTGTACTAACAACTTCACTTGTAACGCGCGAGAGTCTCACCCATTTTTTTTTTATTTTAGAGCGAAATTCTCCGAAATCTAATGGTCCATTTTTTTTTGGGTATGCTATCTCGAAAACCTGTGATTGCCCTTCGTCAATGCTTTGTTGCATTAACGGATAGATTCAAAAATTAACAACAAGCAAACCTTTTTCTATTTTCTTTTTCATTATTTGATCAAAAAGTTGAGTCACTGTATGTCGATACAACTAAAAAAAATGTACAAACAGACAAATAAATGAAGTAATGAAAGCTAAGATAAGCGAATTTTATACACTTGAAACGTCCATAACGGTTTGTGGTCCATAACTTCTTACTGACACATCTTTCATTACAAATAGAGTCCCAGCAAGACAGAGTAAATGACTTCGAACCTCTTCCAATTACCACTTTCTAATAACGCACTTGCCGCCTTCTTTACTCTTTCACTTTATTCTTATCACCTAGTATTGTGCCCCCGCTCTTCACACTGCTTAGCCTTAGACTAATTAAAAAAAAAAAATTCATTAGTGCTAGTTTTTTTCTAAATAATTCATTACTGCCTTTCCCGAATGTCAACCTCAAAACCAATTAAAAAAAAAGATGAAGCGATATCTCCAGTCGGGTGTGCAATTAATTTTTGCTACACAACCAGCATCAGAAGACTCAAAAAATGAAATACGACTTCAGGTTCTTCCTCTAAGGAAACTTATTTACAGGCTTCCAATTCCAATATACAAGTACGCACATCTACGAGTGTGTGTTTGTGTAATCCCAGTGGACTCTGATGAACCTCGTTCATTTTATGAAGTTCAACAAAACAAAAAAAAAAAAAAGACAAACAACAACCACACAAGGTCAACGTGAAAATATTACCAAAATAACCTCGTATACGATATTAGATAGATTCGGCCGGTTAGGATGATCCCATGTTTCTGGCTTTTGTATAACCACCCGACAACTCCCCTACATCATAACAGATTCCCATCCCCAATAATTGAACATTTCACTGCCGGAGAATAGTAGACGCACAAGCAACTTGAGTCCATTAAGGGCATACAATCGAGAGGACCTAGCGTATTAGACGGGTGGCAGTGGCAGCAACATCCGTATCTACTATATTCTGTGTATACATATACGTTACGTGTACATGTGCCACCCAATGAAACGGTACATCAATGCTGACGAAAGTCAAGTAGCCTACAAGTAGAGTGGTATAGTGTGAGCGAGCAAAAGTCGTTTGTTCGAGTCCTGGATGGAAAATTAAACGATATTCGCCTTTGGCGAACGGCGCGCGGTGCGTATGGCGTATACGTAATATTTTCATTTGTTTCCGTTTATTTTTCGCCTTTTTAGGGTGTGTTGAGTTTAGTTGAGAATTTGAAACTTTTAGAAGTTACGAAAATGAAAAGTATGTTGATGCGCTGAAACTCAAAAGGGAAATTGTGGTAATTAGAGGGCAGGAAACTTTGTATAGCTCCGGGTGTTTGTGGTCGTAAAGGATGAATAGAAATGGGTACCAACAACGGGATGGTATTCATATTCTTGAAAGAAAAGCTTAACTCTGCCAAACATGTGCCCTTAAGCATGTGTCCTAAAATTCACGCAAGACTTGAATTTTTCGCCATTTGTGCGGTCAAGTGTTGCCAACGAAAAAACAGACAGTGTGACAGCCTAAGGTTTATTAAAAATCCGTTCAAGTGCAAGTCGTACTGGCGCAATAAGTGCTCCGTACCATCAGTTATTTTAACATACAATCAGTCACAAAAGTAAGTACGCAGCCTGTACTGTGCAATGAACGATAAAACAATTCGAACTGAATTTAGATAAAAAAAATAAATGTTTTTTATTTCACTGATTCATAGTCTTCATTCTTCAATTATCCGAGAAAAACTTAGCCAAATACAGGAAATTAAAATAACAATTCAAAAATAATTAAAAATATTACAAAATATACATCACAAAAGTAAGTACACAAAGAAAAAAATCAAATAAAAATATAATAAAACGGAAAAAATTATGAATGTTATCTAAGATTAATACTTTGTAGGGTACCCTTTTGTCTTAATGACTGCAGACATCCTGGAAGGCATTGAATTAACCAGCTTTGAGGTAACATCTGGGCCAATTCGTGACCATTCTTCCTGCAAGGCACGTTTTAGGTCATCCTTTGTCTTAATGTCATGCTTCCTAATTTTTCTCTCCAGATGTTCCCATAGATGCTCAATAGCATTCAAGTCAGGCGACTGGGGTGGTGTTCGTAGTTGTTTTCGAGCTTTGTATAGCAACCATTCCTTAATCAAGAGCAAAGTGTGCCTAGGGTCGTTATATTGCTGGAAGATAAATGATCCCTCTAAGCCTAATTTTTCAACGCTCTGGTGCAGGTTGCTCTTAAGAATATTCAAATAAACAAATCGATCTATTGTTTTGTCAATAAAGACCAAATCGGCTACCCCACAAGCTGCCATGCACCCCCAGAACATAACCGATCCACCGCCGTGTTTGACAGTACCAGCCATATTTTTCGGATCTAGCTCCTCATTTGCGTTTCTCCAAACTATGCCACGTTCATCTGAGCCATGGATATTAAACTTTCTCTTGTCGGTGAAAATTACGGTATTCCAGAAAGCTGAATCACGTTGGAGATGGTCGTTTGCAAATGATAGTCGTTTTAGGCGATTGGCTCTATTAATAAACGGTTTTTTTCGTGTAGCTCGACCATGATAACCAGCACTGTTGCGAACGCGGCGAATTGTCTCAGGATTGCATTTTTTTCCAATATCATTAGCTATCTCTTTTTGAATTTTGGGTGCGCTTAATTTGGGGTCTTGTTTTATTTTGCGCGGAATCAGGCGAGTGTCTTGGACTGTAAACGTACGTGGGCGTCCAATTCGCGCCTTGTTTTCTGTCGTACCTGTCATCTCATACTTTTTTATTATTTTTTGGACCGTAAAGGGACTTTTATCAATAATATTAGCGATTTCCCGTACGCTTTTTTTATCTTTATGGTATTTTATGATCAAATCCTTTAAATATTGTGAAAGTTGCTTTCCCCGAGGTGCCATATCGAAGATATTCCTTTTCAAATGAACATTTTTGAATAATTACAATACTAAATTAAGAAAAAAAGCTAAACTCGAGAAAAAATACTCACTTTTCGCAGTACGTTTTTCTTGCTTAAAGTTTTATCACAGTATGCGATGTCTGTGTTATGTGGGCACCGTAGCGTAAGTGGTTAGTGCGTCGGACTACTGAGCCAGCGGTCTTGGGTTCGAATGCCGCCGCAAACACCTAAAAAGGTTTTGCACAGTGCTCACCTCTTCCGAATGCCTGACAAGCATTCAAGAGTATCATTTGTCATGTGAAGCTTCCCAACTCGGCGTTCGGAGACTTCAGAAAACTGTAGGTCCCTTCCATTCGTGCAAAAATATAACGCGCACACACATATGGTTGCGGGAAGCTAGGCTTGGTTCTACCTAGGACTGCTGAAGCCAAATATTTCTTTTATGCGATGTCTGTGTACTTACTTTTGTGATACGAATTCCCCCACTGCTGTAAGCTTCCAGGAAACTGTTACGTATCGTTCGACTAACGGTACTTTTTTTCATATTCGCTAGCTGCACAGACAATCAATAAGAGACCATGTGCAGTTTTAGCGGAATATGAATACAAATAAACTGTGTTTTTGTACATTATTTAGTAAGATTGTCTATGTGTACTTACTTTTGTGACTGACTGTATGTAATAATAACTATTTTGATGTTGATAGATTTATGATACAAAAAAACGACAAATAAAATGCAAAAGAAATGTACGTATTTGCATCAGATTTCATTCGTCACGTTATTTGTTGAATTATATTAAATGTGTGTCTATGTCTGTACACAAATTCAATTTTTCCCAATTAGTATAATTAGAGGCAACTATATTATAATGCATAGGAAGGCATCAAGATTCCTTTACATATGTTCTTAAAATCATTGGTTTAAGTATAAGCTCAATGGTTGTAGCCGAGGCGAATTTTGGGGGCATATTTCTAGGAGCAACCATTCAACTTTTACTCTCATACATACATATTTCCCTTAACGTATTCGCTTTTATGTGATTATGATAAGGTTACGTCACTTCAGGAGATGTAAATAGTTAGGTAGGTGAAATTACAAAAAAATTAATAAAAAAGAATCTGTCGAATGTAACGCAGTCCTAATAATTTTCTACACTTTATTTTAAATGTTTGTGATTTTATTTAGATTTTTCTGAGCGATATTTTTGGAGATACGGTAGGGGGACAGCAATTTTTTTAGCGTTTTCTCGAAAAATAAAATCTCGAAAACAAAAATCTCGAAACCAAAATCTCGAAAAAAAATCTCGAACAGCAAAAATCTAGAAAAAAACGCGCGCTCGCATTATTACCATTGTCTCAAAAAATAATATCAATTCTAGATTTATTTGTATAGAAAAGTGTTTGATTCACTGTTCATGCATGCAAATTAGTTTACTCAATACAAACAGTTTTTCTAAAACTGATCAACGTGGACATGGTTTTATAAAAAAAAAAAATATAAACTATTAAATTTGCCTTCCTTTGGGTCATGTACTGAACAACTGAACTAAACTTACCAAGAAAACAAAATAAAGTTGATACTAAGAACTTGAGTATCAAAAATTTGTATAAAATCAATGCATTAATAATGTACAATTGTACATACATATTTTGAGTAAATAGATTTTATTATATTGTGTAAAAATGAAAATGTGCAGAACTATTCATTGTATAAAGTAAAAACAATACCTACTACAGTAAATCTGAAAAAAAAAAAAAAAAACAATTTTTTGCTGCAAGAAGTTTGTTAAATTCTTATTATTTTCAAAAAAGTTACAGAATTTACATTTTGGACCCGTTTTAATTATTTTTGCAGTAAAATGAAGAGATTTTAAAAATCTCGAAAGCAAATTTTTTTCGAGATGATGTCTTTCGAGATATTTGTACTTTCTAGGTTTTATCCATTCGAGATTTATCAAATACATTTTCGAGATTTTCTTCGTTCGGGATTACGTGGTGATCCCTGGATAAATATTTGTTGTTACTGTTATAATTCACTCCGGCTAAAAGGGTTATAAATCAATAGTTCAAGCACGGAAATGATACTTTTTGATCGCTTGTCATACATTCGAAAGAGGTGGCAACCGTGAAAAACATTTCTATGTGTTGGACCCGTGTTGGGATTGAACCCGAGCAGCATGCGTAGTGGTCCAACGCACTAACCACTACGGCCACGGCCACAAACGAGTACGTTGCCGCCTCTAAATTTCACTGTTGGTGTGCGGTTTTTTGAGCCATTCTTTTGCCTTTAGGTCTTCTGATCCTTGTAATTCCGTCTGAATCTTTTTTTATTAAATTTTGATTCATCAGAAAAAAGGATCGTTTTCCATTGCGATACTAAAAACTCCAATCTTCTTTTGTGGTTCTTCTCAGAAATAAAAGGCTTAATTGCTGGTCGGCGACTATACACACCAAACTGAGTGGCCCTCCGTCTAATTGTCCTGGCACTTGCTGGTACATGCAAATATTGGGAAATCTGCTTGGAAGATATGGTTGGATCACGCGAAATTGCTCTTTTGATCGGAAAATCATCTCTGGCAGTTGTTTTTAGGTCTTCCGCTAGAATGCAACATAGTGGTATCTCCAGTAGCTCCATATTTGTTTAACTATTCGCGATATAACTGGCCTATTTATCCCGTACTTGGTACTTAGTTGATGTCAAGATGCTCCCTGCTTCCACTAACTAATGACTTTTCCTTTAAGTGCTTCATAATATTTGTTTCTCGTCATCTTTCGTTTGCAAAACTTAAATCAGAATTAATCAACAATTTCTAGTCACTTTAAAACTTTGACAAAATTCAAACGTCGACCATAATTATTTTTCCAGGACTAACACTCAATTTACTCAATATAACAGTGAACAAAGGAGTTCGTGTATTTTACCGAATAAAGAGCTTTATGTTACGTACTAAACGGCACTTACTTTACATTTTTGTACTATAACTAATGTGAAGTCGATTTTTATGTGTTTACTAGTTTCACACACGACATCAGTCAACAAATGCCAAAGAACGCACCTCAACTCCCACAGATACGAAAAGACCCTACCATCTCCATAAACCATGATGAGCCATTTACATAACCTAAAGACTTACGGACTCAGTACTTTAACGTTCTGAGAAAATCCTCTTCTGCTAAGAAACGGAATAAGTACGCCATATGCTACGTATTTATCGTAAAGAACATTATAGTCCTCCCGTATGTGTCCTTTTCCTTTTCCTTTCTCTTCTCACATTTGCTATCATCTGTTTTTTATTTTTCTTTATTTTTTCCGGGCAATTTAAAGGTAGACTTGCGCCCACCTTTTCGGTGTGTTGCTTCTACTTATTATGCTTTCGCCTTATCATTATCTAAATGGGTTTGTTTTGCTGCCGGAATAGAATCCTTTGCAGCATTTTGCATAATTTTATTTAGCATAACGTAAGAATATTATTCCGTTAAAAAGAACACATACAAAAAATTATCCTCAGCGGCTTGAAAGAGCTTAGTCAGCTTTATTTATTTATTTTTTTTTTTTTATCGTAAATGTAAACTGACACACAACATAAACAAGTGTCCTTCGGAAGACAAGTTGTTATGCTTGCCTTCCATTGTCTTCTTAGTTAACAAAGAAAAATAATTGATCCTGACAGAGTTATAATTCAATTTCGAGTCAATGTTAACTGGTTACGGGATTCGATTCTCCTTTGTCAGCAAATTAAATTTTCTTTGTGTGCTTTTTTTTCAGTTCGATCCTTGAACGTTTGTCATTGAATTGATAGAAAGACGGTTACCACCCCCAGCTCTACTTTCAAATTACCGCTCAAAGTGAAAATAAAGTTGACATTACAAATGGATGGCTGAGATAAAAGGCGATGTAATCTTTGGTTATAATTATGTTATGCGTTAAAGAGGAAGTAATCAGGTTGAGTGTTGCGCGACGACAAATATTAAAGGATAATCTGCGCTCAGTGAGGTTTGATTGGAAAGGAGTCTGTGATGTTCAAAGCAATGATAATGATGATAATGAAAGTGGTTAAGGAGGCACGTGCTCCTTATTAGGTTATGAGTTCAGTTTGTTTTCTTTTAAAGGTGAGTGGGGATGTGCCATGGGAAACTTGTGTTTTTGCTAAAAGGCTATATTGTGGACGTTATTCTATTTGTCAATCGCCATTGTAAAGGTCATTGATGACATAAGTATCCAATTTGACTTGGAAAATACAGGGTGTCCCAGTTTAGAGGTATAATCCTTTAACTGGACATTCCTGAAGTTCTGGCGAACAAAAAATCGTATGGCAGGCAGTGTCTATTTTCACCCCCTCCAAGTTATAGCTCGTCGAAGTAGGATACCTCCGTTTCTGGTGGTATAACTACTTTAAATAGCTTAAATATCTACAAAAATGGTATAATAGAATCTTCAGATAAAGGATTATGCCCCTAAACTGGGACACCCTGTATTTACTTGATTTTTCAACAGCTTCGATAGCGTTCATCATAGAATGCTACACATGTGGCAAATTGCGTTCATATTTTGGACTAAGTGCAGAATCGGTGAATCTTGTCGAAAACTATTTATCAAATGGAAAAGAAAAGATTACAGTTGGTCACAATTATTCCTCTTAGCTACTGAAACTTTTAGCTGGTGTTCCCCAGGGATCAATCTTGGGACCGATCCTGTTTTGTTTACTTATAAATTGTCTTACCAATGTTTGTTAAAACGTATCTCTATACCTTTATGCAGATGATATGCAAGTGTACTTGTCTACGCCAGTTGGATTTATAGAAGATCTGATTTGTAGACTCAATGAAGACCTAACAAATATATGTAAGTTAGCAATCGTCTTATGCTTAATCCAGCGAAATCTCATAAGTTTGTGTGCATTACAACAACAATACGAGATCTTGCTTTTTATCAAGATCAATTTTCGTAATACAAAAATTAGTTCGACTATTTCTCACTATGATACACTTTCGTTTTTGAATGATGCTGTATTATCGACAATTGTCAGGGGTAAATGTTGCCAGATTAGAATATAAAAATATTATTGGCAATCCAAATGTCATTAATGTTATTTTGTTCGAATAAATTAATTTTTCTGCTCACAATGATATTTAAGCGATGTGAAACTGAAATTATAGCTACAAAATATTATTCTCATTCGGTATCTGTTAATCAAAATTAACAATTTTCTCCTAAAAAAATAAAACAAGCGCATTCAATTTTCATTTAAAAGAAAATATTGATTCGCATGGCAACTTCGCACTAAATGTCAACATGAATTTAGCTTGTACAATCACCACAACACAGAACTTTAATCTAGTTTGTTTTATTATTCTGATCTGATCCGGATCAGATCACGGGGATAATAAAACACGGCTATTATTTCGAAGAAAAAAACATTATAAAACATTCTATCGGATATGCCACTCAAGTCTGTGGACAAATTTAATAATCTAGGTTTCCGAATAAATAGTTCTCTTTCCGAAATCGACCGTATTAACTGAATTAACTACGGCTTAAGTGGCATTTAGAATCGTTGAAATAAAGACAGTGGAATCCGCTTATTACTTCGTTTATAAACGATCTTGTATCTTCTCTATTCAGTACCGATTGGCGCGAATATTATAGTGTCCGATTTCCACGGTCTCAGCTGATCTGGACGATGAAGATGTCATTCTGCTTTCCATTTGGATGAGAGCTATAAGTCATAGCAATATGTAAAGAAACTTCCAAGGAGAATATTGTGCAAAATGATATCATCAACTTGTTGGAGGACTTTTACTCCTTGGGTGTTTATATGTGGGGGTGTCTGCGTATGTTGGGGGTTTGCAGCGACAATCCTCCGCTCCACCGCTCATTCGTTATTTCAGACAGCTGCTTTGTTTAGCTCTCTGCCGCGTTTATACTGTCCGAAGACCGTAGTAAACGTTGAACAGGCAATCGAACAAAGTTCACACAACAATTAAAACAAAAAGAAATGCAATAAAAACAAAACGTTCTGAATTTAAAAAAAAACTAAGTCGTCTATTTTTATTTTTTCGATTTTTCGAAAATTATATAGATAATAATTATTATAATTTCTTTTAAGGACGATAGCTCGAACTTCGCTTAATCCTTGATAAAATACCAAACGTGAGTGAGTTTCAAATGTTCTAGGTAGGACAACCTTTACTATGCTTATCGGGCTTTTTCTTGGATCAGCTTAACATTAGTGGCGTGTGGACAAAGGTTTTTCCCTCGCATATATACATAGGATAGGTTGTTTATGCTAAATTGTACACTAATCAACAAATTTATATTTAATTGAAATTGAATTGAAATTAAATTAGGAAAATGAAATTGAATTGAAAAAAATAATTATAATTAATAGAACAAAAACAATAAAAGTTATTGTTACAAACTGTCAAGAAAGCGACGAAAATGATGACGAACTGGAAGAAATCTGTGCTACTCTACTGTTCACTCCGAGTGCGTCAGAGGCTCGGAAAGCTGCAGAAACGCTGAATGTGTTTATGGATTAAAATCATGACGCTATGAAAAGTATCATATCCCGTTGACAGAACGATGGACGTAGTGCGTAGTATTATAAGCAAACTAAAATTACGGACTTTTCAAGCTAGATACATACGTAATATGTATTTAAGTATTATTTTTGTTTTAATTCATGCATACATTCAAATGTGCTAATAGCTACCTATACTGAGTAAAATTAAAACAAAAATGCGCTAGATTTAAAAGTTTATTTTCTTTCCATTGACGTTAATTCCTTACCTACAGTTACATATATATTTATTTATCCAGATTCTACTGTATTCAAAACTCAAATATTAACACAAAAACAATAAAAAAATCTTCCATTCGGTTTCCTTTTATATACATTTCAAATTCTCATCCAAATAGTGCAGCTGACAGTATGGTACCTTGTGTTACTCCACTAAAATGAACGCGTTTACTAGCGGCATTTGATGCCGTCACACTCTTTTCTACTACCTTCGAGTCATTTTCTACTGTATTTTATTTATTTATTTATTTTTTTCCGATGAGTAACATAAGCTATGACACACTCCGTAGGGCACCGTAGCGCAAGTGGTTGGTGCGTCGGACTACTGAGCCAGCGGTCTTGGGTTCGAATCCCGCCGCAAACACCTAAAAGTTTTTTCACAGTGCCCACCTCTTTCGAATGTCTGACAAGCATCAAAGAGTATCATTTGTCACGATTGAACTTCTCAATTCGCCGTTCGGAGTCGGCAAAAAACTGTAGGTCCCTTCCATTCGTGCAAAAATATAACACGCACACACAAATGGTTACGAGAAGCATGCCCAGGTTCACCTCGAGCTGTAGGGCCAACTAAGTAAGTATGACACACTCTTAAGTCTGGTACCTACAACAGATAGTCGCAGCTGTTACTCGTACATACATGTGTAAATCAACATGAAAGAGACGCAACAGATGTCCCCCCCTTAAAAATGAAGCAAACACTCGTAGGCTTTGGAGAACTTTTTCCAAACAAAGACTGGTGGTGTGTGGTGATGTGATCCGACAAGGATGAGGTTTCTCATCAGCTTTCCTGGCTTTTAATTAAATATCTTCATTGTTCTGCATGCAACTGTTGCATGCGCGGCTACAACGCCATCAACCCTGAAGCCATAATTAAGTTTCCGTTTTTCTCTACTCTCTTTTGTAGGAAAGTTTAGCAAACAAAAGATGTGGGTGATCGGTGGGCGGTGGGAAGGGTACGACGTCTATGGAGTAGGATATTAAAATTCTATGACAGGTCTTCCACAATCCGACAGTTATCCACGCAATTTCAAATCGAGGCACTTTAGATACAAGACCCAGATACATATACATACATATTTATAGGACTTAAGGACACACGTTGTGAAGACTGCCAAGTGAGTACTCTTACTATGGCAGGCGTATACATTTCCGTGACATTTATGCAAATCCTTTGAGATGACAGCATCATCGATACGACAAAAAAAAAACAGACAACAACAACAGAAGGGTAAATAGACTAGTGGACACTTGAACACATGAACTTGTTTGTTCATTTTTGGTTCGGTCGTGCCAAGGCTTCACTGCTACCGGACAATCACATACGAAAGCGTTCAAGGGCTCCTCCTCATCCTCTTCCTACTACCGGTGACGGATGCCAGTGCCTAGAACCGGAAATACGAACATGTAGATAGCAATTGAAATTTTCCAGACACATATGCGGGTAATCCAAAACATACAGATACGATGACTACGACGTGGCTATAATTAGATTCGAAATGAAGAAGCACAGTCGCGGACCGATTTTGAAGTTTTTTTATTTTTTTTATACCGGAATTTATTTATGCAAATCACTACCAAGGGGAATCACTTCATGTGGCTAATGTCGACTGTGGAGTACAGGAAGCACGTGTGGGTGTGTGGGAAAATGTAATTCGCGGAATTAATTGCCATGGAATGCGGGTAGCTTCTGAACGACGACGTGACACAACGCGACATTTCGACGGTGTGTTTATGTTTACTAATGGAAATTTCGGTTGACATTTGTTTGGTTGCTGTTTGTGCTGTGCCAAAGAGTGGGAGCAAACATTTTTAAGAAATAATCAAGTTTTTGGGGCTATCGTACACAAGCAACGAGTTTTCCAAAGTCGAGGTGGGTTGATTAAATATACGCGTGGTGATTTGCATTTGCATCGAAACACCAGACCGAAATCAGTTTTTCTTTTTTTTAATTTTCCGTTGGAGACTGGAGCAAGCTTTTTGAATGGTTTACAAAAAAACAGGAAACCCCGAGGTGCTTGTGTCATTTGAAAGGTTATCTGAGAGACAATGACAGATAGGGGAGGAATTTTGTTTTTGTTTGATTCGCAGGTAGGAACAGTGAAGTATGTGTGGAAGACAAATGCGCCTCAACTGGAATTCTATAGTAAACCGAGACTATAGAGCTTTATGAGCAAGTCCTGGGGTGCCAACCCAAAAATTATACACTGGTTGTATACCACGATGGTTAGACCCATCATTTCGTACGTAACCTTAGTATGGTGACCAAAAGTACTTGAAAAGACTACAGCTAAGAAGCTTGAACAGCTTCAACGGATGGCTTGCCTTTATATTACCGGTGCTGTGCGCATCTGCCCTTCAACAATATTTCCGATCAGGACATGCTCTGCACCGTCGCTGATTCCATGATTAGTGAACACAGCTTTGGCAGAAAATTGGGGAACGCACCACATGCTCAAACGGCGGACCAACCCTAGACCCAAAAAGTGTAGTATGGTACACTGATCGATCGAAAATGGCCTCTGGTACTGGTGCTCGGATTTTTGTGCCCAATACTAGAATCTGCGTGCCCGTTGGAACATTTCGCAGCATGTTTCAAGCTGAGATCCACGCCATTGAGATCTGCATCTTGATTAATCTACCGAGAGGAATCAAGGACGCTAACATAAATGTCTTTTGAGACAGCCAAGCCGCACTCAAAGCTCTGAGCTCCTACTCTTTGGACTCAAGACTGGTATAGTGCTGCTTCAATGCTCTCCAATCCCTAGCCACTCACAATAAAGTCATACTTTGGTGGTGCCTGGTCATAGTGGCATTGAAGAAAATGAGATTGCGGATGAGCTGTCCCGTTCCGGTACAACTGTCAAATTCTCAGGCCCGGAACCCTTCTGTGGCCTAAACTGGGCAATAATCCCAGCTTTAATTATTATCAAGTGGGAACATAACTTCGTCTCTCTCATTGCAAAAATGTCCCAGTGGTCAGACAAACCAAACTGTTAATTAAGCCTTACAGAAGGATCCTCTCCGGTCACTGCCAGTTACGATACCACCTAAACAAGCTAGGCCTGTCTAGCGAGGCCGACTGTCGACTCTGTTAAGAGCTGTTAAGAGGAGGTCGAGTCAGCCGAGCATGTCCTCTCTGAATGCCCGGCACTTTTTGGAGTCAGACGGCGTACCCTACATAAAGAACGCCTCAGACCTTATGACTTAAAAGGATAGTTTGCATCTTGGAATAATTAGTATCTTATAATATAACAGTTCTTTTAGGTCGCAGTATCAGCCTTGGGGCAGGAACACTTATTTAAAAAAAAAATAAAAATAAAAAAAGGATGGAATACCAGTGTAACTAACCATCCTTTTGGGGAATTTCCTAGGGTCATCTGGTTTCGGAATTCAGATTCTCAGGCGAAATATCAGGAGCCTTTCCAAGCAGAGAACAATTGGAAAATAATGAAGTATCAAACGAATCCAAGTCCATCTACACCGATGGGTCAAAAATGGGAATATGTAGGAATAGGAGCGGGTTGCTTCTCGGAGGAACTAAGAATAAACAGCTCCATATGACTCCCAGACCGCAGAAGCGTTTTCCAAGCCGAGGTTCTAGCAGTGACAAAAGCCGCCCAATTTGTGTCAATGATGACAATATCCCGTGAAGATACCACAATTTACATTGACAGACAGCCGGCCATAAAGGCAATAGCTGCTACGCAAATAACATCTTAGATTGTTACGTGTTGCCGCGAAGAACTTAAGGTTTTTGACATGCAGCACAACATAAAACTCTGCTGGGTTCCTGGTCACAGCGGGATATGAAGTAATTAAGCTCCAGATGAATTGACAAGAGAAGGCTCAGCCCTAGACAGAAAGCATGCAGATGGTACGGTTGAACCTCCGCTCTGTAACCTCAAGGGTAAAATTGAACAAAAATCATTAACTGAAGCTAATAGCAGGTGGAAATCACAATCACAAGGATGATGACATATGCAGTGGATGCGGTGAAGAAGAGGCTCTTGAGGACATGTCCCATTTCCTCTGTCACTGCCCAAACCTCTGCCAACTTAGAAACAGAACCCTGGAAAATTTTTCTTCGAATACATCGACGAGCTATCAGATCGATCACCATGGGGTCTGCTAAGTTTGCCAGGACGTCCGGATGGTTGGAACCAAAACACTGACACAACCACTTTACAATTTACATAAACCTAAGTGTGATGAGGATGTGACCATTCTCTTCTGCCCGCTTACCTAAACTAACCTATGACTTGTACTCTATTGTCATGTTATTTGTTATTTTACTATAGTAAATCCTAACTGTGGTTTGCTCGATTGTGCAGATGCCACACTATCCATACCAACATTAAAGATTCCACAATAAACAAGAAACAATTTGATTGTAGTTTTTTCTTCTGCCGGCCAATTCTTAAGAATTTTTGACTCCATCCCACCACAAACCACTCTACACCTCACTTTCGCTCACATACACTCCATAACCGTTTGTTTGATTGGAATCTCTGATGCAATAGTCTCTCGGTGATATACAATAATTGTGCTTAGAGTCAATATTCCAGATTTGTTTAGGATGAAACGATGACCTTTTTAGCTTGGAATTCCCCGTAAAAAGGAAGCCAACACACATTGAATGATTTTCCCAAAAGGACTACGAATTCGTAAGTTCTCTTTTGTTTTTGCTTGAAAGGGATAAAATCATATACACCTACTGCTGTCAGCTGTGTATAAAGAATGCCAAGAAATTACTGCACGATTGAGTAACTGTGAATGACACTAAGGGAAATTGGGTAGGATCCTTTGCACGTGTTTCTGTTTGAGATTCAAAACTCAATCAACATCTTGTTATATTTATTTCATTATGTTAATTGGTAGACAGGACTACTGTTGGTGAACGGGTGGTGAAATACTGGGGGGTTTCTGCTTTCTCCAACAAAATTTAAGGCAACTTTTACAGAAAGGATAAGCGAAATTTTGAAAACAAAAATATTTAATAAGCAACTCAAAAGAAACTCAGGCTTAGATGGAGTGGCATAAGGCCACCCTCACCTGGAAACTGGACAACATTGAGCACATTTTGCAAACAAAAAATTAGCCTGGATTACACCTCTTGATCAGGAATTTTTCTCTCTGTGATTACGAAGTCATGGAGTATGCTTTGGATAAAATTATCTGCTGCAGACTTGGTGTTAATCCAAGCAAAACCGAAATGATACTTTTTACCACAAAGGCCAAAGTACAAACTTTTGATCTTTCCGAACTAAATGGACAAACACTTTCACTATCCCCCAATGCTAAGTATTTGGGCATCGTCGTTGACTCTTAACTTAGCTGGAAGAAGAATATAGAGTTACGGGTCTAGAAAGCATGCATATTTTTCTACGCCTGCAACAAAATCTTCGGGGACAAGTGGGGACTGCAGCCTAAGATGATACTATGGAGGTATACAGCCTTAGTGCGTCCAATTCTCACCTACGGATCTATAGTTTGGTAATCCGCCCAAGTCCAAAGAACGGCAAGGTGCAATTAAGTCATGCCCAACTGATGCTTTTACTGTGCTTTTGCACCTTCTGTCACTTGATCTCCATATCAGAAGTACAGCGCTGTGCAATGTAGTGCGACTCAATAAATCTGAGTGCTGGACTGCTAAGACATATGCTTACAGTAAAATCCTGGACACACTACCGAACGGTCTGGTTATGTCTCCAACGGATTACAATATTCTCAAGAAAGTGGTGACAGATTTCAATACAACGGTATTCACCAATGGCTCAAAGATAGACTGCTTGGTAGGTGCGGGAATTTTCTCGAAAAAACTCGCATATCGAAGTCCTATTGCCTTCTGAATTTCGCTAGCGTTATCCAGGCGGAGCTACTAGTGATCCTCGAGTCCTGTCACAACATAATAATCGACCCAACACCGAAACATAATATCGCTATTATAACGGATAGCCAAGCCGCAATTAAAGCCATCAATTCGGTCATCACCTCATCGAAACTATAGTTGATCGATGCCAGGAAAAACTGAATCGCTTGTGCAACCAGGCTAGAGTCACACTTTTCTGGGTTCTGGGTTCCAGGGTTCCAGGACATAGCGTCATTGAAGGGAACGAGAGAGCCGACGAACTTGCAAGGCGAAGATCAGCCCTTAATAGCTGATCCACTTCCTAAACTCCACAGGGTGGTTATAAACATTACATATTTACATCCCAATGAACGGGTCACGCCCTTTTTGGGTTTTATTCCATCGAAACCTATGTACCTGCCAAAGCAAGAACAGAGCTTCCTTATAAAAATACAGCTAAGCTCATCATTTGTATGTGCCTGTTATATTTTTCACACCACTTACGCGTTTTTCGATAAACAAGGTATTGAACTTTACCAGTGACTACACAGATGACATCTGTGCTGTAAGTAGCGAAGTAGAGCAAATTAAGTCCAAACGGAAGCGCTTTTTTTCCGGTCTTAAATAACACATTAATTTTATTTAATAAAAGTTGAACACGAGTTTTATATTAACGTCTGATCGCGGCAGAATGGGAAAAGAGAAAGAGCCAGGCCGAAAAAAGGCGAAGTGATAGCTTAAAACCTCAAAACAAGATGGCTGGTACGGCGAGGTATGAACACTGCCTTGGCTCTGTTCACATGTTGCATCATCTCCACACATCTATCCCTTTCGCTTGACTCTCATCAAAGATTGCATGCAAACCAGACATATAAGCCCTTTTCAGCTGTGTTTCCTAAAAACGAAACCCCGCCGAGCTCAGGCTAATGAGACATCCGACCAATGATAATAATCAATTAACGATGTCCTCAAAACTCACTATTGATCAAATCACCTAATTACAGATAGGAGCCAAATTCAACGCCGCATTTAAAATCAATTTACATTGTTAACCCTTTTTGGAACCCGTAATATGTGTCGTAATTCTATTGTTCCACCAATGCCCACCTCCTATCTATCTGAATCATCTATCCATGCTGTATGCATCCACTGGGAAACCAGTCACATGTTGTGTGAGGCCAGGCCAGACTCAATTATCCAATTAATTGGAAACGGCTTTAACTAAATTTTATTATCATGCCATCCCCCGATAAGATAGCAGCGATAAAGTTACATATGGTTCGATCATAAATGAGTCAAAACCGCCATTCTATCCACAGTCGGCGCGCCACTAACACACACACACAGTCATAGTGCAATTATAAAAGTTCTTGAGAGAGCAGCAGGATTCGAAATCAGTAATTGACTTCTACGTATAGCCATTGTTTGAATTGAAAACTTTTACAGTAAATAAAACAATAAACCGGAACCCATTTTAATTAGTCGCGCTAGGACTCCTTGTGGGTTTATGCTTAATGCATTTCCATTTTCTTTTTGGATCTATGCAGCTGTAATCAATCAGGAGCTAGTGGGGGAAGGAGTCCGTAGCGTAACGTATTGAATTACTAAAAACGGATCCTATTACGTTGTTGTTTGGTAAAGTAAAGGGTACGCGGTTGTTGGGATTTCCAGTGAAGTGATTTGAAGAACAGTTTTCAGTGGAAGAGCTTAGCCAAATTATTCACCCGTATCGTAAAATCCGCCGGGAGGAATGATTCACTGTATGCTTAGCGTCAATATTATTGAACCCGCTGAAGTGAACTCGACGGCATCATTGCGGAAAATGATACCAAGCAAATGAAGAAGTGAATCGAATAAGAGCTACAATCTCCGATCCATCGGAGTCTACGATAAGGGTGTCAATTCCATATTAGAGTACAAAGAGTGATAACGCTTCAAGTCAGTGCCCGACATAAATTACTTACTTAACAGGCTCCCGACCCGTGAAGAGCCTCTGCCTGAGACACGGCAGCCTTCCACTCTCTTCGATCCTGGGCACGCTGCTTCGAGTTGTCTAGACCAAGCGCACTGGCATTTGCGGTAGCTTGGTCCTTAAACCGAAGGTTCGGTCTTCCTTGTCGCCTCGAACCTGGGGGCTGTGATTCGTACATCCTCTTTGCTGGAGCATTGTTGTCCATTCGCTCGATGTGGCCGAGCCAGTGTAGTCGACGTGTTTTGGCTTTTTGGACTACATCCACATCTCGGTACAGCTCGTAGAGTTCGCGGTTATATCTTCTCCTCCATTCGCCCTCCTCGCATACGGAACCGAATATCCGACGAAGAATTTTTCTCTCGAAAGTGCTCAAAATCTGCTCTGCTTTCCTGCTTATTGTCCAACACTCGGCTTTTTTCAGCAGAAATGGCAGAATCAATGTTTTGAAGAGCATGCATTTCGTCTTCCGAGTTTTGAACCCATTTGCTTTGCCAAACCGAAGTAGCAGCAGTAGCAGCGTTCGGCACTGTCTGTTCCAGCACAAGATTGAAGAAGTCACATGACAGCGCATCTCCTTGCGGAAATTCGGTGCATGTTTGGAATAGTTCAGAGGAACTATTTCCAAATTGCACGTTGCACCGCGTGTTTTCCAGCGTCACGCGGCATAGCTGGATCAGTTTAGTCGGGATCCTGAATTCGGCCATCGCCTTGTAGAGCTCAAGACGATGAATGCTATCATATGCGACTTTGAAGTCGATGAAGAGATGGTGAGTCTCGACTTGAAATTCGTTGGTCTTTTCAGGATTTGCCTTAGTGTGCCACACTGGCACGTACCGATTAGTGTGCTGCAGAAAGGTTTCAGACGTTCACACAGTACGTTGGATAGGATGTTATATGCGACGTTAAGCAGGGACATTCCTCGGTAGTTCTTACAAGACATAGGATCGCCTTTCTTGAAAATGGGGCATACAGAGCTGATAGTCCAGTCATCGGGCGTGGCTTCATCCACCCATACTTGGTTGAAGACTTGGTGCATGCACCCTACCAAAGCATCACCCCCATGTTTGAAAAGCTCTGCTGTTACACCATCAGAGCCGGCGGTCTTGTTGTTCTTCAGCTTTTTGATAGCTGAGCCAACCTCTTCAAAACTGGGAGGGGGATGGATTCTTCGTTGACCGGATGCGGGTTCTCTTCTTGCCCTATCACACTCACCACCTGATGCCCATTAAGTAGCTGCTGGAAGTGCTGCTTAAGCACATCTATCTATCTAGTGCCCGACATTGACACTGTAAATATTCCGCAGTCTCAATTTAAACGTCCTACAGGCATAGGTTTCATCTTCTATAAGGCCCGGAATGATGATACCTAGAATTCTCAAGATCCGTAGATGAAGCTTCTACCCATTTCAACGCTCCTCGACTCATGCTTAAAACTTTTCTCTGAGTAGAGCAAGTAAGCAAATTCATTGCCGTTTTAGCCCGTCTACATCGACCACCGTTGACCGTATTCTTAAGGGTTCCGCCATGACAATTCTCCTACCAATTGAAATAATTGATTCTGGTCAAAGCAACTTTGATGTTGACCCCTGTTTTGGAAAGGTGTTCGCCTTTTTATTGACTTTAAGTGTAACTTAGTTTTTAGATGAACACTCATTAAGCTCCAGTACACATTCCAGTTCCAATAATATTGTAATGATTGTTTTCTTCACGGCTCTGATCACTTCCTAATAATTGTCCAGTGATATAAGGAACTGCAGCTCGGTGGATGAGTTGGGCGCAGATCACTTTGCGCATCCAAGCTGGAAGGGCGTCCATCCGAGTTCGCCTTGCGAACGACGAGATAGTTTTTTTGTACGGAATAAAAGGGTAAAATGTAAAAATTTAAGACTGTTGTTGGAAATGACCGTAAGAAATGCAATTATCAACGCAAAGACAATCCATTATCGACACCGAATAAATCACGCGGCAAATGTTATTTATTTGGACATACTGATCCGACTGCCCCCGCACACTACAAACTTTCTATCGGCCGATAGTTTGGTCGGGTTGGGCTGATTAGTGCGCACACTGGACCGATTAAATAGTCGGGTTGGTAGTAGTGCGCACACTAGACAAACAATCGGCCGACTGTTCTTGAACGATTTGCTGTTGTTAGTCGTTAAACACATTTTGCAGAGAAAAGTCGCTTAATGGTAGGTAATAAAAAATGTTCCAGAGAGGTAATCATAGCTCTACGCCCAAATATGTCCATAATTCCATATTTAAATACGAGGAGATATCCAGAACTTGGAGAAAATTAATTTAAAACTCAGAGCAAATTGAGCTATCGAAAAAATCGGCCGACTTCATAGTCTGTAGTGTGCGCACGTAGAAGAGCGCCGGCCGTACTGATTAAGTAGTCGGCCGATAGTTTGCCGATACTTTAGTTTGAAGGCAATCGTGGAGCCTATCAAACTTTTTTATCGGCCGATATCGAATCGTTGTGGTGTGCGCACTCTCATATATTTTCATACTGATTAAGAGCCCGACTAAACTGTCGGCCGACAGAAATTCTGTAGTGTGCGGGGGCTCTTAAAGTAGGTATCCAATAAAACATAAACTTCCCTACAGCAGCCAGACTGACATCAAAAATAAATTAAATATTTTCAATTTTGTTTGTCTGTCTTAATTGTTGATTTAAAATTAACTACCTTACATGGTTCAAGCGTAATATTGTTCGCCATAGTTAAATAAATGCCAGCAATTAAATTATAATTTATGGTCTTCCAACCAATACTCATAAAAAAACGAAAAATCAATCAATGTTAACGGTAATATTAAGAGTTGTCTCGCAGCGATATTGGTATGTGTACTCAATAAATATTAACAACCAACACATTTCGTCTGTAATCCATGTGATGTTTCATCTCTTTTTTGCTGAAAATAGCTCACACCCAGGCATGTGTTGATTAGCATCAGTATTTCATGTTGCCGTTAGCAACGCATAGTCCTGGATGTTGGATTGAATTAATTCCAAGCACAAATTTGAGATGTTTTTAAGAAGAAGAAAACCAAAAAGGGAGACTCTCGCAGGCATCACACATAAATGCGAGTTCTTATGTAATAATGATTATAAATACATATTTTCTTTCCCACATACGAGGACCTAGATACGTACATGTATATGTATGTATGTATGTATCTGCGAGTATCTGCAATTCGAGCGTATATTAAGTCCTTTTGATTGCAAAATGCTGTGTGGCTACCACGAACAATTGTCACTGCCAATGGCAACAATTATCGTTGGGAAAAACATCAGCACAAGCACATTCTTAGAATTTATTTGCTGATGCAACGAGAAGTGGTGAACACAACGGTAGGGGGATAATTAATAAAAAAAAAAATGTGGCTCCATAGCAACGAGACAAAAAACTCATTATTTAATCTTAAAGACAACATAACTGTGTACATAAACATAGAATGATGTCCCGCGAAGCCAAACCTAACCTTAATTACTAATGAAGCTAGATGCAAGCTCCTGTCAATTAAGGACGAAAAATACTCTCGAGTGTCGAGTCTTCTGAAACCTAAAATCTTAGTATCAAAAATCAAATGAAAAATCGTCAATTGTTGTATTTTAGGTACATTTTTTGTGGCAATGTTTGACAATTATTGTCATTTTTTAGGGCAAATACAAACAATTTTCAAATATTTTAGATACTTACTTACTTAGGTGGCGCTACAGTGCACACTTAAGGCAAGGTCTGACTCAGACCACTATCTTGTTCTAGCCAAGGTACGAATGCGGATATCCACAATGCCACAACAACGAAATACTGTGAGAAAGTATAATGTCGAAAAGCTACAATCACATGACACCGCCAGAACGTACAGAGAACGCGTATCCCGATCTCTCGCTATGAGCTAGTACAGAAGACTAGTGGCAATACTGCTAGCAAGCCATCATAAGTGCAGCGAAGTGCAGCTGGAGATGACTTGGTAGTAAGCATACACCAACTCATCTCTAAGATTTGGTCAGATGAAAGTATGCCAGATGAATGGAATCTTAGCATCGTCTGCCCGGACCACAAGAAAGGAGACCCCTTCAACTGCTCCAAATACAGAGGCATCAGCCTCCTCAACATCGCCTACAATATCCTATCTGCCATATTGTGATCCTATCTATATTAAGATCCTACCTGAATGCGTGCAACCTTTTGTCAACGACCTGATTGGAACCTAACATCTGCGTTTCCTATCACTATGCCGATCTGTCTGTCTCTCGTTCTTGTTCTTCATGTACTCACACTATGTGTAAACATTAAAAGGGTATTCATATCCCCTTCAGCACGCTTTTCCGGTCCCTTATCATCCCAGCCTTGCTATATGGAGCTGAAGCATGGACTTTGTCGAAATCAGATGAAGATATCCTTGGTTGTTTCGAGAGAAAAATCTTTCGTAAGATATTCGGTCCCGAAGAAGATTCAACCATCATATCCTATTCCTATCCTCAGTACCTAAAGAAAATAAAGTTTTTCCTTTTATTTCAGTTCACAAATACATACATTGTATGCAGGGGTAGGTAGGCGTTGTTGAGTTTTAAAATTAATAAATAGTTGGTGAGTTCAGACAGACCATAGCAGTTACACCACGATCAACACCAATGAGCTCAATGCTTATATCAAACCCTAATAATATCTTCGGCATTTACATATAACATATGCTACTTTAACTATGAACATTAAGAACAACTTATGGATATACGAAACCATATACGTATATATATGTGATTATCAAGTATTTGATAATCACATGGTATACATATATTATATACATACAGTAGCGGAAAGATAAATAGCACTTTTCTCCTACGAACCTTGCAAAGACTAAAGAACGGAAGAAAAACTCGAATGTGTTTAATAATTACTTATTCTATATTTTCACTATTAACTTAAATACACAATTCAATAACAATTTTTATAGTAAAATCACAATACAAAATAAAAATACTTAAAAACATAAAAAGGATGGAAAACTAGGTGGAAATATAAATAGCACTGCAGAGTATAAATACGAAGAAATTGCAAAATGTTTTATATTTTTTACATTCAATATCGATTAGGATATTCTTTGTTGTCCAAAACTGCCGCAAGTGTCCTTGGCTAATTTCCGTAAGTTTTTGGCAGCTTGCTTTTTGAATGAAATGCTTCTTGGATGGACGTCCATAATTGGACCAAATTTCCATTTTTTTTTTTTATTGGTCTTAAAGCTTTGTCCAAATCATTCCACAAATCCTCAATTGGGTTTTGGTACGGACTCTGTGATAGCATACTAAAAATTAGAAGTTAGTTATCCTAAAGCTCAACTAGCACTATTTTGGCTATATGCGTCGGGTCATTATTATTGGCAAACCTCCAAGCTAAGGCCAAATTTTCGGATGCATTAGGCTCTATATGATTAAAAAAATATTGCCTTGTACTGATATTTATCCTTCCTGCCAGATACTCTAGCTATAGGACCAACAAGTTGCCATGCAAAGGCTGCACAGACCATAACGTACCCGGCATCGTATTTGACCGTCCTCATGGTATACTTCGTAATAATGTCTTGACCTTTGGGCCGACAAAGGTACACTTTCCCATCAGATCCAAGTCTATTGAACTTGGATTCGTCGCTCCACAAAACATTTTTCTAAAATTGAAGAGGTTTATTGAAATGCTCTTTGGCAAACATCGAACGTTTCCTCAAGTGCTTGACTGCAACAAGTGGCTTTCTTCTTGCAATACATCCATGTAGTCCTACCTCGCTTACGCGGTAGCGGATATGCCTTCACTTGATGATAACGCCATATTCGTCCTCAATTAGGCTCCTTATTTTAATTGAGGTCTAAAATGGGTATCTTCGACCTGCCGCTACCATTGCTCTGTCCATGACCTTTGTCGTTTTTTTGGCCCGTTTGGTCCGTTTTCTTCTTTGCCTTGTGTGCCTTAGCATGTCTTATAGCATTATAGACCACTTTTTTGGAACACTTCATTCATCATTTGCAATGTCCAAAATAGGCCCTTAACTCTTAAACATGTTAAAGATTATCATCCTTTTTTATGCCAAGAAGTCGAATCCTCACCCCAATATTAAACTTATATAAAACTACTTAGATTGGTAGACTACACAAAATAAAATTAACCTTACAATCAAATCAATTTTTTAATGAAAAACAAGAAAAAGAGCTATTTATTTTTCCAGCTACTCCACTGACTTCAATTACTCAAATGATGACCTGTCACCTCTTGGTTTGTTTAATGGGTTGAAAGGTACCGTTATACACGCAGTTATGTTCAATTTGCATACTGATATCAAAAAAATGTTTAAAGTTTTAGTTTGAAGAAAATTATATGAGTTTGAATACAATTGTTCACAAAGGTGCTATTTAGTTTTCCGCCACTGTATGTTTGTACATATGTATATTATAAACATAGTATTACTTCTTACTACTTCCTTTCTAACATAGAAGAAGTAACTAATATGACTGTTTTAATGCGCGGGTAACGCCGAGCGGCAACAGCTAGTATTACATACTAGCGACTTTCGATTAACCCTTAACAACAAATGAAATTCTTCGTGTGAATTTTATAATAAAACCACTTTCTGACCACCCTTCCTTATCATTGCAGACTAAAAACCGGTTGGAGTAGCAGCAAGGTTGCGGAACCGTTACGACCGGAAGAACAGGCAGCCATCATAAACGTTATCCGTCGTAATGAAGAAATAGAAATTGCCGAACGACAACGTGTCGGCAAACTTGTAGAGCGTGTGGAAAAAATTAAAGAACGTGCCGCCGACTGTGGCCCACAAGGTTGCCGGTTATGCGGTCAAACTTTTGGCATACTCGGTCCATCGCGTTTGGTCTGCGAGGATTGTAAAAAAGCTGTCTGCTCAAAATGCGCCATTGACATAAATGTCAAAATGCACAGCAAATCCCGAGAGATTTGGCTCTGTCGCATCTGCTCAGAGACACGAGAAATGTGGAAAAAATCAGGTGCATGGTTCTTCAAAGGTCTGCCGAAATATGAAATTCCCGATCCTAATGCCACACCGGTACGCACAACGCGCAGTCTGAGTACGACACCCGCTAAGACTGTTCGAATTAAGAAAATGACAATGAGTGTCGTTGACACAAGTAGCTCGGATGATGATGAAGACTGCGCCGCCAAACAAACGTATCCATCGATCCAGAGAGAAGACAGCTTTAGACTTAGAACGGTTGGGTCGTTTCGAAGCTTTTTCGACGGAGGCGAGAGAAAATTTTCTAATTCCATTTTCTTCAATCGACAAGTATCGAAGGCGGAAAACGCTCAGCCAGAATACGACACGATTTCAACAACGTCTAATCAGAGGAGGGAGAGCAACTACAACAATCGACGGGGCTCGGTATCTTCGAGTTGGTCGATGAGTGAGAGTTCATCGGGGAATGGTAGCACCACGACGAACAGTCAATTGGCACAGTCTTGTCGAGATCCGCTGCTGGGATGGCTTGAGCTAGTAGTGAACTATAGGGAAAATGATCACACCCTGGATTGCAGTGTTCTGAGAGCTAGAGACTTGCCCGCTATGGATTCAGCGGGTTTGACAGACCCCTTCTGTAAGTTGAACATCATAACCCCCGAGGGACTTGTCAAATACACCCGATGGCAGAAAACAAAAACGGTCCATAAGACCAGAAATCCGGAATTCAATGAAATCGTACAGTTTGTCGGCGTGGAGCCCGATGAGCTGGGCAACTCATTGCTGTATGTGGTCATTTTGGATGATGACAAGTATGGTCATGATTTTCTAGGAGCTGCGAAAATCAGTTTGTCAACGGTAAGTTTTGTTGTTATCATCTTATAAACACAAAAGAAAATATTGTTACTGTGCTTTCAGCTCCACAGTCAAAGTCCCTATCGAGTGACAGTTCCTTTGGGTGCCGAAGATCAGTACAGCAACGAAGCAGAACTATCTCAAGCCTGGCCAAGAGGAAAGATATTTATCTCTTTGTGTTACAACTCGAAAAAGCGGGCCTTGGTCGTGGTGATCAAACAATGTACCAATCTTCTACCAATGGACAATAATGGCAGCTCTGATCCGTTTGTCAAACTGTAAGTGATTCCGAAATTCCTAAAAAGCTTAACTCTAACCGAGGTCCTCTCCTTTCAGTCAACTTAAACCAGATACACATAAAAAGAAATACAAGACCGGCGTAAAATGGCGCAACTTAAACCCTTCGTTCAATGAAGAATTCGCCTTCGAAGCCAGTCCGCATGATCTCAACAAACAATCACTTATAATAACGGTCTGGGATAAGGACATTGGCAAGAGTAATGACTTCCTAGGTAGCCTCATACTCGGCTACAATAGCAAAGGCGAACGCCTGAAACAATGGACAGACTGCGTTCGTCTGCCCGATCATGTCCACGAAAAATGGCATTGCCTGTCGGCGGAGAATCCATCGCATTGATTCAGAGCCTCAGTGCGTGTGTGCTGGTGGCTATGGTGCTTCTGATTGTTTTAAAAATGCTACTGTTGATGGGGGAATACGTGCGCTGTCAAAATTTTGTGTAAAAAAAAAGTGTCCTTAATGCTAAGGCTAGGTTTTTCTTTTAATTGTTCGTTTGTATACGCAGAGATACTTTTCGCATTCTCAATCCCGATTTATACTGATTTCCTGTGCTGTTGGATATTTCTTTAATTATTTTTATAGCCACTAACGATGACGATGTTTGAAGATAGTATTTGCCAATTTGGTGGTAGTGTGATTAATCATTGTAATAATAAATTTAAAGTTACTTTTAATGCTATAAAGCTATAAACTATGATATCAGAAACAAATTTTGGTAGAGTGTACACAATTTGTACTTTCAATAAAAATGTTTGGAACAATTTCTAATCACTGAGTTTTTATTTTTAAGTTTACAACATAAATATGTTTACCTCAACGATGACAAGATAAAGAAAGCCTTTAATACAAACACCAAAAAGGAAGGTGTACTATAACCGGAGGGAAATCATTGAAATGTAAGTTAACATAGGATCAATTCGAATGGACATCTCAATATCTAGATAGGCATTACAATAGAACAATGATTTACTTAGTTGTAGGTTTAATTATATGATTTCACTATTGAATACTGAAATACAGTGCAGGCCGCTTAATATAATCACGGTTAATGTTATCATTCGCATAATATTACCACTTTGACACAATCCCAAACAATTAGGTATATACAATTGCACAGGATAAATTTCGTTTTTTGTAATCAGCACATCGGTTATTGTTATCATTTTTGATTCAGATTTGCCACATTTTCCCCTCTCTTAGAGATCCATACTCGGAATGTGTGTATGTCAACAGTATTTGTGTGTCTCAATGCAACACACACTGGTCGCCGGCTTTGCGCGGGGGGTTAGGGGAATGAAAATTTCGCGCAATGCGAAATCGCACAAAGCGAAGTATGAATTTCTTGTAATTTAGGGTGTTGCGTGTTTAGTTTGTAGAGAATTAAATGACACAAATTAAAAGACACCATGTGTTATGTGTATGTATTTATTCTTTTATTGAAGCCGATGTTGTCTGGGCAAGTGTAATACGGCGACTGTCGGAGAATCATCAGATCTCTGACAATCGATCAAACTGTTATACAATTATTAGTTCGTATGTAAGTATAACAAGTTAACAAGAAATAACCCTACATCTTCCCCTTCAAATATACAAACGATTCAATATGCAATAATAATATAATTCAGTAATAAGCTCCGTAATATAAATCAAATAGCTATTAATTAACAAGTACATATTCCGATAAGCAACAAACTCAGTAATGTAATTCAAATAATATTAAATAAACAAAATATAACAAAAGTAGCAAATTCAGTAATGTAATTCAAATAATTAAATAAACAAAATATATTACATAACAAAATCAAAAGTTTAACTCCTATTTGGTACGGCTGCGAGTGTTGTGAACTTTGGTTTCGGCTGCTTCAACTAGACTATTTGGTTTTGCTTTGTGAGCAAATCTTTTTCGTATATGTCTGGAATTTCTTCTATATGTTCCTCCCCGTTCAAGTTGAACGAGATAGGATCTTGGTTCTGGTAATTTTGATGTTATTATTCCAGGAAGCCATTTTTTGTCCAAAGATTGCATCCAAACACGATTACCGGGGCTAAATTCTTTTTTAAAAGTTGCATTTCGATTATATAATGTCTTCGATTTTTGCTTGGACTTCCACAAACAGAGCTGGGGGTTTTCTGAAAGTTTAGGTTTTAAAATTTCATCATGCGAGGGTATTCTCGTTCGCAATGTTCTGTTACACAACAATTGTGCAGGTGAGTATCCAATACTTGGAAGTGGTGTATTCCTATACTCCAGTAAGAGTAAAAATAAGTCTGTTTTGGAAGCATGACTTTTGCGGAGCATGTCTTTGCTGATACCAACAAACTTTTCAGCCAAACCGTTTGATTTAGGATGGTAAGGGCTACTAAATACAAATTTGGTACCAATTTGTTTTGCAAAAGACGTGCATTCCAAACAGTTAAATGGGTTATTATCTGATACGATTTCCTTAGGAATTCCATGAGACGAAAATGTGTTCTTTAGATTCTTTATGATTTCATTGGCAGATTTATTTTTGATTGGTAATAACTCCAACCACTTAGAGAAATAATCTACAATAACTAAGTAATAGCAATTCGAATATTCCAATAAATCTAAACCTATTTTTAGAAAAGGTGTGTCTGGTATATCATGCAAAATAATTGGTTCCTTTTTTTGGGAAATCTTAAGTGATTGACACACTAAACAGCGATTAATAAAATTTTCTATTTGTAAGTTCATATTTTTCCAAAATAACAGATCTTTTGCTCTTAGTTTCGTTTTATTTATTCCTAAATGGCCGTCATGCAATATCTCTAGGTATTCATGCTGCAATGATTTTGGGACTACTATCTTGTTCATGTAAAATATAATATCATCTTCGATAAATAATTCATTATGCATGCGATAATAGAACTTTAAGTCGGTTTCGACTTTACTAATATCTTTTGGCCAACCCTGCAAAATTAATCCTTTTAGTGCATTCAACTCAGGGTCTTTTTGAGTTTCAATTTGAAGCTGAGATTTCCTGTCATCGCTTATATTTATTGAATGAATTACTTCGTCAAAATCATCTTCGGTGTTTGTTTTAGTGACATCTAAAAAGGAACGAGAAAGCAAATCTGCTACATGCAAATATTTCCCAGGCACGTACACTACCTCCAGCTTGTATTTCATTAGCTTAAGTTTCATTCTCTGTAACCGTGTACAATAAACCTTATCCAGATCTTTTGCACATATAGTGACCAGAGGCTTATGGTCAGTTTGAACTGTAGTTTGTCTCCCATAAATATAATTATGGAACTTGGTGCATGCAAACGTAATCGCTAAGAGTTCTTTTTCTATTTGGGCGTAGCCCTGTTCAGTATCTGTAAGAGCTCTAGAAGCAAAACTTACAGGGCCCTCTGATTGCAAAAGACAGCAGCCAAGACCACTTTTCGATGCATCGCATTGTAAAATTATCGGTTTCTTTTCGTTAAAAAGCTTTAGTATGGGAACGTTGGTTATTATTTTCTTAATTTGATTGAAGGTGTCATTGTGTATATCTAGCCAAAGACAGTCTTTATCTTTTTTAAGTAAATTTCTTAAATTTTGCGAGACCGTTGAAAGATTCGGAACAAAACTTCGAAGATAGTTAATCAACCCTAGGAACCTTTGTAATTCCTTTTTATTCGACGGAGGTTTCATTGCGAGAATCGCTTCAATCCTATCAGGGTCTGGGCTCATACCCACCTCAGAAAAAATATGACCTAGGTATCTTACCGAAACTAGATTGTGCTGAAATTTATTAGCATTAAATTTAACGCCGATATCCCGAGCCCTGTCAAAAACTTTTTTTAGATTTTCATCATGTTCTCGTTGATCCCTTCCAAACACAATTAAATCATCTAAATAAACGCACGTTCCTCGAAGTTGACCAAAATATTGATAAGTATAACGCTGAAAAATTTCGGGTGCGACACAAATGCCAAAAGGTAATCTACAAAATTTGAAACAGCCGAATGGGCTACTGAACGTGCACAAATCACTCGCGTTTTCCTGTAACTCAACCTGCCAGAACCCATTTTTTAGGTCCAAAACGGAAAAGAATTTCATTCCACATAGCTTATCCCTAATCTCTTCCAATTTTGGTATCAAAAAATGTTCTGGTCGCAATGCTTTATTAAGGTCTCTTGGGTCTAAACATAATCTTAAATCCTTGTTTCTTTTTTCTACTATTATTAAATTGCTCACCCAATTTTTTGGAGTCTCTACCTTTTTAATGATGCCTTCCATTTCTAATCTGTGCAAAGCAATCTTAACAGGTTCCTGTAACGAAGAGGGAATTCTTCTAGGTGGTTTGATTGTGGGAGCAATTGAAGAATCTACTTGAAGGTCACATTTTATAGGAAATTATAATTTATTATATAGTTATAATTCCTATTTTTTACTACACAATTTAGTGCAACACAGCCAAGCGGATACAATTTTTTACCACCATACACTTCCAGAATGCCTTTATTAGATTTCAGCATCTTGTTTTTGAACAAAACAAAATATTTATACGGGATGACATTAACTTCAGCCCCTGTATCAAGCTTGAAGGCAAACTTAATATTTTCTATTTCAATGGCTTCACTCCAACAGGATTTTTGTTTATCTGTTAAAGAATATACGAAAAAGTTTTCCTCACCTGAGCTTGAGTCATCTGTTTTAATTGATTTATTCGTTGGAAGCTCCGTGAAAGAAATTTCTGCAATCTTTTGTTTTGATTTGCATGCAATTGCAAAATGATCCGCCTTTTTACATTTGGTACAAAATTTACCTTGTGCCGGGCAATGTCCCGGTTCATGACATGAATAACACCGTTCACAACACTCTCCCCGATACTCATACCCTGTAGAAGCCTGTTTTGGATTAGAAAAATTAGGATAATCATTAGAAAATTTAGATTTGTAATTTCTATTATAATTTTTGTTCTTATTTAATTGAAAGTTTTTGTTAAAATATAAAGAGTTGTTAGTATTTCTGAAAGATCTTTGGTTACTGTTAAGATGTCTGAATTTTGCTGATACCGCATCAACTGTTATATTCCCGTTAGATGATGAATCGGCATGGTTTCTATTTTGTACGTCTTCCAGTCTTGATTTGTCCAGTTCGAACAAACGGCACTTTTTTATTGCATCATCCAAGCTGATGTTCCCCACTCCTAAGAGTTTCTCCTGGCAGGTTTTTGATTTTATTCCGAAGATGATGCGGTCACGAATGGCTTTAGATATCTCGTCCAAAGAAAACTCACACGAAGCTGCTAGATGTTTTATATCAGTCAGGAAATGATCAAATCTTTCATCCTTTCTTTGAGTGCGGCTGTAAAATTTGTACCTTTCATAGACCTCGTCTTTTTTGGGGTTGCAGTATGTCTCAAATTCATTTAAAATGTCTTTTAGTGTGGCATTTTCGTTTTTGCTGACGGTAAGCGTATTGTACACTTCAAGAGAGTCTTCGCCAATGATGTTTAGCAGTATTGCTATTTTCACTTTTTCTTCCTTGGAGTTGCTTTCGGAAGCAAGCATAAAAATGTCAAACCTTTGTTTGAACTTCTTAAAATTTTCAGACAAATTTCCATCCATTATTAATGGAGCAGGCGGTTTGAACTCCATTTTACACACGTGGTGCTCAATGGCACTAAGGTCCCACGCGGTATTATTTAAGAAATTACTTTTCGACAAAGAAATAGCTGTATTATTTACGTCAATTTCTATTTTTTCGCACTCAATATCTCTAAGTTCTGATTCTGAATCTAATTTTATCACTGTTTTAATATTCGATGTACTAGCACCATTATTATTATTTTTCTTTTTTGCTTGCGAACGTGTTTTCGCCATTATAAATAGCGAATTTGGTTCTTTACCGGCTGCGCCATGTTTAGTTTGTAGAGAATTAAATGACACAAATTAAAAGACACCATGTGTTATGTGTATGTATTTATTCTTTTATTGAAGCCGATGTTGTCTGGGCAAGTGTAATACGGCGACTGTCGGAGAATCATCAGATCTCTGACAATCGATCAAACTGTTATACAATTATTAGTTCGTATGTAAGTATAACAAGTTAACAAGAAATAACCCTACCCCCTGAAAAATTAAATATAAGCATTCATTTAAGCCGCGCAAATCGAATTTTGGTAGACAAATCCATTTTGCGCAAAAGTTAAATCGCGCAAAAAGAAGTCGCGCAAAGCGAGGGACCAGTGTATTGGAAAACGACGCAACGAATATATGTATGTGTGCAAGTTTTAAGGAAAAGCGGTGACAAAAGGGTTTCCTTGCATTTTTGTTCTTTGTTCAGTTTATTTCAAACACAGCAAATGGGAGTTTGCGCGGCGCGCGGTATTGTTTCTGTATGCATATAGGGTATTAAAATCTTATTTTTTGTTAAATTCATACACGTATGAATACATACCTACCTATAAAATACAATTTTTATGAGTTTAGTTTTTAGTTACACATTTCCTTCTACATCGGTTATTATTATCATCGGTTATTGTTATCAATTTAACCAGGTCCCAAAGTGATCACATTAAGCGACGTAATCTATCAAGCTATCAGTAATCTCTAATCAAATCCGTTGCGTAATCTTCCGAAATGACCACTGTGGAAAATGCAAATAAATACTCAGTGATCCGCACAAACAAAATTAACAATCGTAGTATGTGTGCACATGTGCATATCAGTGATGGAAAATGAAATTTTTAGATTGTACTTTTCCCAAGCTGAAATTGTAACTTTTACGACTGAATTGTAACTTTTCTTTTGATAATCTGTGATATTACCATTTATCAGTATATTCGTGTCTAACAGGCCGAAGAATGTAGTATTGAAAATAAGCCTTGACCTATTTTATATACAGGTTAGTTTAGGTTGAGAGGGGCTGAGAGACTGAGCCATCCCAAAACACTAGGCACCAGAATGGGCCCATCGCTTTCCCATAAGAATCCATCCATCGATGGCACCTAAACCGTCACAGTTTCCTCAAAGCATTTTATTACCCTACAAAATTTTAGAACGAGTCTATGGTTGATTCGGCCTACCTCCTCCAGGTTGCTGAAGAAGTACCTATCTAAAATGTTCCTGCGACTACGTGCTATGCCCTGGCATTCACACAGAATATGTGTGATATCCTCTGCTAAACCTAGATCAATACAATATCTGCAAATATCCGAGTCCGAGACTCTTGGCGTGTTTGCCTAGTAGGCAATGCCCGGGTAATATCCCTACAACTGTACTTATTTCTGCCTTGCTAAGTCTAAGGATTTCGCTGGTCCTTTTACTGTCCAGCCCTGGCCAACTCTGTGCCCTGCAATGTAAGACCATCTATGGTCAGCCCTTCTCGTAATTATTTCCTTTACCTTTGATTTGATGCAGCAAAGTGGTGGAACTACTTCCAACGCTTCGGGTAGAGGTAGTTCCCCCCTCTTGCCAACTCATCGGCCAACTCGTTGCCTTCTATCCCGGAGTGACCCGGCACCCAACATAGTCTTACCCGGTTCTGCGCGCATAATGCCCTGAGCATTCTGCGGCAGCTCCTGACTAGTTACGATTTAATAGTGCACGATTCTAGCGCCTTAAGCGTAGCCTGGCTGTCGATGTAAATATCAATATCCTTACCGAATATTCGTTTCATATTCAGAAGCTCTGCAGCTCTAAGTATACGGCTAGAACTTCTGCCTGAAAAACGCTGCAGGTATCCGGGAGTCTTAAAGAAACCTTTAGATCTGGTTCGACACAGTAGATACCAGATCCTGTGCCTCTTGCAGTTTTTGACCTGTCCGTGTAGACTGCAGAGTCTATATGCCGAGTTACTGTGTTGTTTGTCTACTCGTCATGCACAGGGTACAAGGTTCTGTATGTATGTTTAACATAAAATTACCACATTCATTTTGAATAAGGCTAATATCTCAGTCCAAAACTTTGAAATTGGTACTTTTCTTAAAGATTTTTTGTATTTGGTAAATTGTAACTTTTTCTTATCAATTGTAACCCTGTAACTTTGATTTCTGATTGTATCCAAAAAGTTACAATTGTAACTCATTTTCCATCACTTGCATATATCATATTTATGTAATTCTAGTTTAGCAATCATAATAATAATAATAATAAATCCAGTTCCCTTAACCCATTTAAGACAAAAGTTTTTTTCGTTCAATTTTGGCAAATACAGTCAAACTGTCTTTATAACGAACCTCCAAGGAACCAATACGATTTTTCGTTATAAAGAAGTTTAAGACATATTTCGCTATAGAGGAAATTTTAAGTTCTGTGGCAACAAATTTCGCAATATAGAGAATTTCGTTATGAGGAATAAAAAATTGTTTACATGTGATAAAATGAAAGCTAAACAAATTAAAAATACAAATTAATATTTTGCCAAATAAAATAAAGCAAAATAGTGAACGCAGAAATTTATTTAAGGCGAAATAATTACAAACAAATAAAATTAGGTATAATTGCATTTAATATTTAGTGTTTTTTTGACATTCGGTTGATTTAAGTTGATACATATTAGGGTATAACCAGAACAAATGAAAAATAACAGTAGAACTCGCATGTAATTCTGCTTAGTTTATATATTTTATTTATTCATTTTATTTATTTATTTCAACTTTCAACTTTTTTCAATTTGTTTACAACTGATTAATATTTGTTAAATATAATTATAACTTAATTATTAATATAAATGTCTTAATACAATACAATTTATAAATTTCAGCATAATACATTCAAATTGATAGCCATGAATTGAGCAATAAGTATAAAAAAAGTTCATCGAAATAAGGATTAATATGCACTATGTGGTGTGGAATACCAGTGAAAAGTGCATTGTTTATTTAGCTAAAATTCAAATATTTATTAGCCGCGAGAAAAACGAAGAGTGTGCTGCTGATTTCGTAAGAACATAACAAGCGGCAGGCACACGAAGTGTCTGTTACCGCAGGTACTTTGCTCTTAAATTTCAGAGCAGAATATATATCAACTCAGATAAATAGCGTTTGCTCTGATATAGTACTTTGCACTTGAATAAGCATACTATAATCTATTGCAGAGCGACCGATGTCTGTGCTGCTAGAGAGTATAGCAATACGCGTGGCGGTTCTCTCTTGTCGCAAAATATAAATCCGTTGCCTATGTTTACTAAAAAATCGTTTTCAAACGTCTTCTTTCAGCAATGAACTGATACAGAATAAACTGCAGGAGGAAGGCAATAATATTGCATCGTGTTAAGGACGAAGCATTTTCACGCATATTTTTGGCCAATATCTTACGAAATAATATTGCGTGGTGTAATGTCTATATATGTATATATTTTCATGATTTCTTCGGCTCGTTTGCAACAAGTTTTAACTTTTTGCTTACTTTCACAATTAATTTGAAGAATTCACCACCACAAACTGCAGAATGTTTTTGATATTAATTTGAAGGAACCACTAGCGATTATTTTATCTGGCACTGACACCTAAATGTAGACTTTAGTATTCTAGTGGATTATACGTGAGCAGATTTGGGAGAAATTTTCGCAAATACATACAGTTGTGTTCAAAATAGTTGTGTTCAAAATAATAATAATAGAAACATTAAAAAAGCAAGAAACAAATTTTTTTATATGCGATATATAAATTGTTTGATGCAATTTTAAGGGAAACTATTAAACTAACAAATGCAACTCCTAAAACTGTTGTTATCAAAGGTCAGAAGAAGGTCAGAAAATATTACCAAAAGTTTGGATTTGAATGCGAAATCAACTGTTCAAATAAATAGTAGTGCGATAGTTGTCATTTGGTAAATTTTTGCCGAATTGTAAAATTGTTTTTAAAAACTTTACAAACGTCAAGAAAATAGCATGTTAATTTGCTATTTAAAGAAATAAAAACAATATAAACTAACTTTAACAATTAAGTGAGCTGCGTGAAGCATTGCACAATTGAAAAACGATAACTCATTTTAATGCTGCGGGGGCAGGGAAAAACGTGTCGAATATCAAAATATTTTTGGATGAGCACCTACTATGATTGATAGTGTAATAAAATTTTAAAAGAAAAGCCGGGGACTCTGGGTCGCAAGCGAAAAACTTACAGAATTGATAACAGGCGTGTACGGCGGTATAACAAAACCGATCCTTTTGACTCGGCGAAAGTAATCAAAAAGGATCTAAAACTTACTGTAAGTATACTAAATATTCCTAGGCATCTCATAGAAGATCAAATACTTGTACGGAGTCATTGAAAGCGCCACTGCTGACTTAAAAACATATAAGGTCAGAAGAGAACAGTTTTGCAAAAGAACACCTTGAATGGCATATCGGCAAATAGCATAAAATATTGTGGACAAACAGAAAAAAAATAACCTTTAAAATGGTATTGGCTCTGGGTGATATGCGCCCCAAATCGTCCAATACCAAATTCCACCCTAAATACAATATGAAGACAGTAAAACATGGATCGAAAGTAATAGTACGGGATGGTGGGATCAATCCATGTGATAAAGCAAGTGAAGGATCATCAAGTGTATGTCGATCTATTAGAAAATGTAATGTTAAATTAAGTCGAGCACGAAATGCCGTTAAAATGGGCCTGTCAACATGATAAGGACCTGAAATATGACTGTCGAAGAGTTAAAGAGTAGTTTCCAGTAAGAGAGATTGAGGTTATGCAATGGCCATCACGGTCATCTGACCTCAATCTCATAAGGAATATGTTGGCCGACGATATAAAAGAGGTTTCAGATGGCAAACCATCCAATTATCAGGAGCTTTGGCAAGTGATGCAAGATGCGAGGAGTAAAATTCCTCCAAAACGGTGTCATGGTCTAATGGACTCCTTGCAACGCAGGTGCTCGGCACAGTTGGACAATAATGAAACTTCGATAAAATATTGATATCAACTTAAGTTACCTGTGATAGTTTTGGTAATAATTTCGGTTTTATTGACTTAGTTTTCTGGCTATTTAACACACACTACTATTATTTTGAACAGGACATAATTGTATTAATATTGTTATTTATTTTTTTCTTCCTAAACTATTTATGTAATCTTTTGTATTGACTTTGAAATGATGAATACAATATATGAGCATGGTGTTTTTACTATAAATATGTTTGAATAAATCTTAACTTTGTTTAAAAATCACTTCAAAGAAAAGACTATGAAGCACTACTATTATTTTGAGCACAGCTATACATATGCAATGTATGTACATAGGTAAATATTTGTGGATAGTTGAAGTTTTCATATAATTTTTCAAATAGCCACAGACCAACACCGTCCAATGGCGATAGATCGTCAGATTTCTGTGGCCAATTCAAGGCACCCAATCAAGGACAAAAAACTTAAAGACCAGGAAGGAAATCCGCAAAAATAAAGTATGAGGTGTCTAAATGATGTTTCCTCTTTACTGATACAATGTATGTATGTACGAGTATATTTATCTAAATAAATCCAGTAAAAAAAATCAATAGAGATTCCTTCATGCTTTGCTAAATAAGCACTTATGTACTTCATCAAGGGAAATTATTAAAAAACCAATCCATTACCAAAAATCATGCCTAGGGAGCGAATTGGTAACGAGATCTGTTTTAAACCCTTGGTAGACGGGAGCATATGTACATATACGTACTTATGTATATCCCATTACAATTCTGATTCCTAGATGCTTTTTTTTTTTTTTTTTTTTTTTTATAATCTACACACGCTAAAGGGAATATGAATACCCTTATAATGTTGACACACAGCGCGAGCACATGAAGGACGAAAATGAGAGAAAGACAGAATCGACGTAGTGGTAGGAAACTCAGATGATAGGTTTCAATTTCAACTAACTCTATGGGTGTTGTCCAGGATAACTGGAGAGTTGTGTATTATTTTTGTACTTGCTTATGATTCATAAGAGTTTTTTCCAGATGTTTCTTATTATAGTTTGTGCGATCAATTTCTTCAGCCATACCCACCATCCTACTGCCAGTGTTATGCCTTCGCAGTAGGTTTCGATATTAACTTCTGAAACTGATCAACTTATTTTTATTTCGTGAGAAATAAATGCTTCGCAGACATCTGGATTCGAACCGTGAACCTTCCGCATGACAAGCGACGACGACTACCACTACGCCACGGCCACCCACAAAGATGTTCCTTTTTTCAGGTATATTTTCTTCGAACGCAATTTTTTATACATACATATATGTATTTACTTACTCGCTTTTCAGACATAACCCTTCTTAAGCGGCCCCTAAATAATCAATATTATTGTGCAATGAGTTTCAAGAAATTACACAATATTATTTGTTGGGTGCCCCAGACGGCGCAATATTTTTGCACAATACTCGTAATGTAGTTGACAACTGACTGGTAGACTCATGATAATTACTGCACGGAATTTGAATAAACAATGAACCGATATTGCGCAATATTACCCATAGACGATGCAATTTCCCTGCATTCCTCGCTTCTCATCGAAACAGCGTTCTAATAAAAAAGTTCAATGGCTCCTGTTTGTATTCAGGTTATATTTTCTAAGCGGGTGGCCAAATATAAGTCGTCGTTACTGATTGGCTCCTTAGGTGCACTTTAATAAATAAATTCGTGGGCTTGTGACCGTCAATGTGAGCAAAATACAAAATTAGAAACAGTTTACATCTGGTTCTGATTGAAGTGAAACCAGTCTGCAATAGCAGATATATCACTTTGATGAAACTCAACTTTGGCTTAACACGAATTCCTATGAATGCTTTTTTAATGAATTATAATCAAAGTTACTTTTCGTAATCGAAACGAAGTCGTAGTAAATTTATACATTTTGACAACAAACTAGGTTCTAATTGTGACAGAATAAAATTAGCACACGATTTCAGTCTTCAAGGTCAAATCAGTCTTTCTTTGATTCATAAAATTCGTCAATGTTACGTGAGGTTAGGTAGCAGTGGCTGCCGCCGCGCTGATAACGAGTACCATCACACTTAGGCCTATAGAAGCCCATTGTGATACTAAGGATCTTGGGGATATTTAACCCCGCTACTCGTGAGAACCATCGAAAAATCGAAAAAGGCTTCTACGTCTTTCTTGTGCTGGAACAGAAAGTGCGCAGGGCAGGGGTGACCACGGAAGGCACTATCTTTCACAAATCTGTCCAGCTACTGGGATACGCAGACGACATCGGCATCATCGGTCGCTCCCAGCGTGCCATCTCAGAGGCTTTTACGGAAATTGAAGAACAGGCGAAACGAGTTGGCCTTGAAGGGAATGAGGACAAAACCAAGTACATGTTGTCAACAAACAAAGAAACATCTGTCCACCGCCTAGGACAAAACGTCACTGTTGGCAACAGTAACTTCGAAGTGGTTAAGGAGTTTACCTACCCCGGAGTAAACATCAACTCCACGAATGACACCTTAGTGGAGATTCGACAATGACTTACCCTAGGAAACCGCTGCTACTTCGGTTCGGCAAAACAAATGGATTCAAAACTCCTAACTTGGAAAACGAAATGCATGCTCTACAAAACAATAATCCTGCCAGTCCTGCTGTATGGAGCCGAGTGTTGGACGATAAGCAGGAAAGCAGAGCAGATTTTGAATACTTTCGAGAGAAAAATTCTTAGTCGGATATTCGGTCCCGTATGCGAGGAGGGCGAATGGGGGAGAAGATATAACCGCGAACTCTACGAGCTTTACCAAGATGTGGATACTGACTTACTTAGTTGGCGCTACAGCTCGAGGTGAACCTGGGCCTGCTTCTCGCAACCATTTGTGTGTGCGTGTTATATTTTTGCACGAATGGAAGGGACCTACATTTTTTTGCCGACTCCGAACGGCGAGTTGAGAAGCTCAATCGTGACAAATGATACTCTTTGATGCTTGTCAGACATTCGAAAGAGGTGGGCACTGTGAAAAACTTTTAGGTGTTTGCGGCGGGATTCGAACCCAAGCAGTAGTCCGACGCACTAACCACTTGCGCTACGGTGCCCAAGATGTGGATGTAGTCCGAAAAGCCAAAACACGTCGACTACTCTGGCTCGGCCACATCGAGCGAATGAACAACAATGCTTCAGCAAAGAGGATCTTCAATTCACAGCCCCCCGGTTCGAGACGATAAAGAAGACCGAACCTCCGTTTCAAGGATCAAGCTATCGCGGATGCCAGTGCGCTTGGTCTAGACAACTGGAAACAGCGTGCCCGGGATCGAAGAGAGTGGAAGGCTGCCGTAGTGCCGTGTCTCATGCAAAGACTCTTCATGGGTCGGGAGCCCGTAAAGTAAGTAAGTAAGTAGTTTTCTACTACGGGAATGAGCTGGGCATGAACAGAGGAGATGTGTTGGACTCTATTCCTCTTCTTCGTCTCTTGTACTTCTACAGAAGTCATTTGAAATGTTGCTAAGCCTAGTTGCAGGCTTGCCTATAAGGTTCCTCTGATGATACCGATAATCGTACTTATATGTAGTCTCTTTAGCGACAGAAGGTAGTTAGAGCGGTTTAGATCTAGTCTAGGCCAGATCTGGCAGGTGGCAAGGCAGATAGTTCCACCGTCCCATCTAGCATTGGCTTAATTGACTGCGTCAAGTTTGAGTGTTGGCTTGTAGTAAGTAGCGAGTGGCAGATCTACATTCTTCTTATCGGGTAGAATAGGTATTGTTGTTCCTATAGTTTAGCGAGCTCGTAAGTTTTACATTTCACTGGAATGTCTCTGTGCCACGGCACCTAGCAAAGGTTAATATTAAACTACTTAGCCGTCTCTATAAGAGATGAACGACGAAGTGGATGACACTGATTCCAGAGATTCCAAGGCCGCCGGCCTGACTATTCGATAAGATGCTTATATCGTTATTAGTGGATATTACATTCCTCTCGATCCAGGACAGTGCTTTCGAAATCGGCATAATCTCCGCATAGAACATGCTACAGTGATCTGAGAGGCGAAAGGAGAGATTTAGCTTCAATCTGTCTGAGAAAACACCTCCTCCTACCTACACCATCACTGGTTTTAGAGCCATCAATTTAGAAGTGTATTGACTTGTCTGTTACACCTAAGTCATCCCAGAAGGGCATATCAATACTAAAACCGGCTTTTGGGGAGTGTTTTAAAATTGCATGAACAAAATGGTAGCTAAGGCAAAGAAAGATGAATTCACGTTGAACTCTTAAGATTCTTACTAAAGAAAAAACAAAGAAATTTGAAAACTCAGAGTTGTCCTTCATTTTTCCCACTTTTGTAGGAAATTCTACATCTTGTAAAAAACACAAACATATCGTTGATTGCACCATCATTATATTATTTGCTCATTTTACAATTTTAATAAATTGAATCAATTCTTACAATCATAGCTTTCACAACACTCGGGATACGGTTTGGAGAGGTCCTGCGGAATGTATTTGCAGCCTGGTGCAGCTGTAAGTGGGCAACTAAAAAACACATTTCATAAGAATCAACGTTTCGAAGAAGTTCAGAAGGAAAACTCACGTTAATGCAGAATAACTGCCGTCTTCATTGCAGGTATAAACGCTACAGTCATCTTTTTCCGGAATGTATTTCTCACCGGCCTTAACTGTATGACCGTTGATATTGCAGTCATCTGAAAGTTAATTCTGATTTACTAGTATTTCTAAATACGAGCATAATGTACTTATACATACCCCCAACGACCGATGCCACAATGCACATCAACAAAACACTAGCAATGAAATATTTCATTTTAAACTCAACGAATGCACGTCCCAAAATGAATCAATAGCCAGAGGGACGTTTTCTTTTATATGCGGTTAGAGTCAACTAAAAATAATAAACAACCAAAGTGCTAATAATAATAATAAACTAAGTAGAAGAGTAACCAGTTAGATGGGTATGCATGCATAGATTCTAAATAGACTGACGTAAGCTGCTTTTAGGAATTGGTGTGTGTCATTCGTCATAGCAAGCTATGACAGTGTTTCAAGATCATATCATACTCATCAGTTACACCTAAAATATGTGCATATGCTTTTATGTATGTGGGTACCAAAGCTTATAAATAAACTGAAGGTTACGGTCAAGGCAAAGCAATTCAAATATTGTTTCCAAAATCTGGTCAGCCAAATGAACTTTTTTGTTGTTCCGTCCGAGGGTGAGGGAGAGATCTTCCTCATCACGTAGACCTCGAGTCGGCTCGTTGTGTTCCCCTCAGGAACTGAGCTGAGAAAGACGGAGTTGGGGGTTTGTGAGTAAAGGGGTTAATAACGGGGAACGGAAAAGTAAAAGAAGTTCTAGGTGGGTTCATGGAAAACGATCTGTGTGTCGTGTGAACTCCAGTGTTTTCTAGAAATCGATGGATCTAAGTGATGACTTCCCAGGTATTTGGGCCTTATATTTCACATAAAGCAGGACGAGCGTAGAAAAAGTGAGCCATACTTTTGTCGTCTTCTTCACAACCCGGGCAGATGCTATAGTCCATTCCAAATCACGGTGTATATTTGTCCCGCATACTTTCTCTTTTCTAAATATAATAAAGGTTCACTGGAAGACAAAAAAAAACATTCAAAAAACATATGCGTGGAAAAGAAAAAACATGCGAACAAAAGTTGCACTAGTCGCAGTCTGTTAGTGGCCCGTGTAGAGGTCAATCATCAGTTTCATTTGTGCTCTACCTAGATTCAGTACTTTCTCTGCCCGGTTTTCATATCATATCTTTGGCAGCCTTGCATGTTTGGATTTGACTTCACATTTGCGAGTGGCATTTTGCAAAGGACTGACTATAAGCGGTTTTTACTGCTTGTACCGCCATACTTATACTGGTAACTGTCAGATATTCCAAGTCTTCAGCCCCTGCTCTTGCCAGTTCATCTGCTCTTTCGCTTCCTGGTATGTCGTTGTGGCCAGGTAGCCAGAGCAGGTTCACCGTGCAGCATCTTGCGAGGTTCTCGAGTTTTCCTTTGCATTCCTTCACTAGCTTAGAGTTAGTTATTGGATTTGCAAGTACTTTAAATGTGGCTTGACTATCAGAGCAGATTTGTACGCAAGTATCTCTGGTATTGGCATTGACGAGTTCGCCTACGACACTGAGAATTGCAAAAACTTCTGCCTGGAAAACAGTCACCGACGGTTCTAAATAAATGGATATATTTATTGGAGGATCGGGGCAGCGTACACCAGCTTCCGATTCTCCGTTAATATGTGATCTATCCGTGTATATTACTATGCCTCCTTTTTCGGCAATCGCTGTGCCTTGGTGCCAGTTTTCATTAAGTACGTACTGACGTTTATTAACAGCCTTAACGCATCTCTAGCCAGCCTAGTCTAGTCGCGGTGCATAATGCCACAAATAGTATCGTCTCGCATTATAACACATCCCGTCATTATGTATTTCTAATATTTCCAAGCGTAGGGGGAATTAAGGACCTGGAAAAGGGTCATTCTATCCGCTGCTAATGCATAACCTTAACCTCGGAGTAGTTAAGTAGGTTACCAACTTTTGATTAACCGGAATACATGTTCCACACAGACCGGCCCAACAAAACCACTTCTATTTTTGTTTTGAGATAACTGGGTTAAGAGCTACGTAATTCAGAAAACAAGTTCTGTTTAATTATGTCGCAGATGCGGTTTCGTTGTTTAATTTAGTTCAAATTTGTTTGCATATTTTTAAATTATTAATTAAATTCCAAAATTACTAGACAAATAGACAACTTTGAAATTCCTAACATCAATTACATACTTGCTTACTTAGGTGGCGCTACAGTCCAGTGTGGACCAAGGCTTCAACCAACAGTTAGCCCCGTCCTAACCTAACTGCCTCCAGTTGCGCACTCCAAGTTGGTTGAGCTACTCCTACTGCTACTCCAAAACATGTCAACGCGAACGGGACCGAATATCTTATGAACGATTTTTCTCTCGAAGCGGCTAACGATACGAGTATCTTCATCTGCTTTCGATAAAGTCTCCTTAGTCGATCGGGAAAGGGCTTTACTACTCAATTGCCTTCTTAGCCCAAAGAAACAGCGATTGGCAGGAGTAATCCTTCGTTTGATTCCCGACGAGACTTTGGCGCAATAATTCGATTGTTTCACGAGATGTGGCAGATATTATGCCGTCCACCAATTTTGTTAACAAAAAAAAAAGTTGTCATGATCCAATACTTCGCAATTTCTTGACCAAATCGGAAGCAACGGCCTCTTGCTTGGCGACCCAATTTGCGAATGTACTGCGTCTCCGTATGGTCTCTGGGCCTGAATTCTAGTGTCAAATGAATCTTGTATGCATACTGGTGCAAATCTAAATGCAAGTCGGGTACTTAGCTACGCTTTCTCGCACAGCAACCACAATAGGGCTTACACGTTTCGTTTTTGTAACCACTGAGTTGTTGAGGTTAAAGTTCGTGTGTGCAAATAACTTTATTTGATTTACCTCGAGTTGTGTTTATAAACTCAACTGTTGCGTATATTCGGCTTAATGAACCTAACATTTGGCGCGTATGCTTCTAATTAACTGAAGGGTAGCAAAGCAAACAAACAAACAGTCGCAAGTAAATTAACGTAACGAGAAAAAACATTGCATACTTTATTGAAATAACAATTGTAAAATATATAAGACTATGTGTGGACTTTAATGTCCCTTTGGACACTCGACATTAGCACAGCATTCAGGGTATGGAGCTCCTTCCTTGAAACTTACAGTGCAACCCTCCCCAATCATGTAACGTGGACAACTAGAAACGCAAAAAACTTATAGAAAAAAAGCTCAAAAGTGCAACCTGTTTAACTTACCTAGAAACGCGAATGGTATATGCCTCCATGCAGTAATATTCAGCACATTCAGTCTCCGGTTTAAAAGACTTATATAATTCTATGGCTTTTTGAGTACCTCTATCGTAGCACATTCCAGGATAATCTAAAATGAGGTGACGTCAAACAATGTACTCTGTAGATGCACTGACATACCTTCATGGACAGCATTGCCAATGTAACGTTCTCCAGTAATAGCACCGACTGAAACAAATACGCCGATTGCAACGAAACTTGCCAACACACAAATTCCCGACTTGAACATATTTGGATTTGAATATTTTTTAATTTTCCGATATCTTAACTGAAGTACGTATAAGTCTATAGTAATGGCTAAATAAGTTGCGGTGACTTTTATATAATGTTGTATGCAGCTTATGCGAATGGGGCTTGCAAACAAAGTCAACTCAAGAGCCCTCTTATCTCGCACTAGTTCAATGTCAATTAAACAGGGCGCCCGTATACGTCATCAGGTGTGGGAGAGTAGTAATATGCGATGATTGTTGACATATTATCTAGAACGAATCGCAGTAACAGGGCGCGAAATCTTGAGATGACAACAGATGGCTTTGATAAAACAAAAATAATTCATGCAGTTCATGGAGTGTCAGTGTAGGTTGATGTGTTGTGTTGACGTGTTGTTGTTGAGGCAGGCCAAATCAGAAGTTTTCATTTTGACTGTATGAATAAATTTCCTTGTAATCGAACACACCTGTCAGTCTGTGACAGAGAAATCACAATTTTACAATGAGGGTGGAGAAATTAATATTCCATTTAATTAAAGAATGCCGTTGGGGGTGGATTAATTGATAATTTTATTACACTATATGGTAAATTTGAATAAACGTGCAACTGAGTAGACAAAACTATGATAATGTGGTATTTACTAAATATGTATCTACATATGTACATAAGTACTGGAATGTATGAATATAAAATTCAGTCTCGTCTAAGCAGCATGAATGATAACCGAAGCAAACAACCATCGAGTGTGTAAAGTGTAAGTATAGATATAATAAAAATAACAAAGTTAAAATTAAAGTTATTCTACCGGCTTAACGTAACGCCTCTAAATACGTTACATTAACCAGAGCATTAGTATGTGACACATTTATCTCATTATTATTATTATATTTTACTAGCTGATCCGGCGAACTTCGTACCGCCTCAAAATTAATGAATGTTGTGACAACTTATAAGCTGAATTAAATTCGGTTTTTTATTAAGGTAAAATGAATACTCAAAATGAATTAATTTCATAAATGTACAAAAATCAAAGTGAAATGTCTGTCTGTCTGTTTGTCTAATTATCTATCTATCTATATACATATCTGTCTACTTGTCTATCTATCTGTCTGTCTATCTATCTGTCTATCTGTCTATCTATCTACGTGTCTGTCTATCTGTTCGTTCACTAATCCAATCGAGATTTTTATAATTTTGTGCAATGCCGGGGAACACTTTGGTAATGAGTTCCTTCTTCGACGATGCGAGCTCGCAAAAATTTGCCTGGAACGATATCAATCCAGTCGAAACATCAACAGGAACTTGGCCGTTGCCAAGCGCCAGCAGTTGTCTCGAGAATTCAGCAACCAATATGCAATGCGACTCTCATGTTCGTGGTCAATTTCAACTTCTTGACATTCCACCACAAAGACGACGATTTCAGGCATGCATTAAGTTAATCGGCAGCAGTAGATTTCGCGATGACGGGAAGCGTTTGACGAAAATCTCCGGAGAGCAATATCATAGCCCCACCAAATCATCTCGTGTACGTCGTCCAAGGTTTGATCGTCTAATAGGAGGCATTAGTCAACTCTCCCTAAAAAACAACAAAGTCGTTTTTGACTAATCCTATTCAAAAGAAAACTTATTTTCTGAAAAAATGATCGAATTGATAAATATCGCATTGAATTTCAATTGATCGTAATGTTTGTACCGCTTGCGGATGTGATGCGCGGTAGACGACTACATATTCGGAATCAGTGTAATAATAGGCAAAACTCGAATCAATTGCAGCAAGAAAAATAGCACATTTGCTCTATAGAAAATGACAATGCGAAAAGGATACCTGTCAACTTGCGCACCGTCTAAGTCAACGTATAACGCCATCTATCGGGTTGTGGCGTTGATCGCAGCACAGCACCATCTATTATTTATCTCGTTTACTTCTCCACCCAAAATGCCCGCAAAACGTCTTTTATTACAATGAATTTCACAAGCACCCGAAATTTTCCAAGCTTCACAATGAATTTTCCACCTTTACATTAAATCATGTGATAAAATGCAAAATTTCGTCGAAAAAAAAAATGTTTCGCGTTTTTCTGGGATTTTCCCAGTTTTCCACTAAGAATTTTATACATTCCGGAACAATTGCACACAAAATTCCATACATTTCCCAAAATTTTCGTAAAAACCTTCCGCTGGCAATTACGGACAACTGAAAAAAAATGTAAGTCAAACCAGCCCAGCTGTTCTCAATTGATGAATGACTCTACATTTTTCACACTATTTTTATATATATAGATTATTTAGTACTTAAAATTACATAATAATGTTAAAATTAATGAGCCTAGCTGCGGAGACTATTGGCTCATACCATTTATCTCAGTTCCCTGTCTCAGTGGCATTCTTTCGATTGCTTGACAACTGTAAAGATGAATTCGCCGAGCTGCTGTTGCTCACTTATCCGTACGTGCATGCAGTCTAATGTTCCAATACATAACGCAAATTTGGGTTTTGTCTGCCTTAAGGACTTTTGAGTCTTCACTTCCTTTTATTATTTTCCCTGCCACTTCACTAACTGTTCTGGACACGTTTTCCGCTATGCCAATTTGAAAAACAGTACCTATCTCCAAAAAACCATCTAATTTCCTTGCGATGACCAAGAAATACGTTTATGCCAGTCCTCAATCGTTTATGTGCCTCTCTTCGATTCTTTGTAATTGGGTCCTTTCAAAGAGATATTGGACAGGACCGAAAAGTAAACTGCCAGTGAGCCCCCCAACGATTTCCGAAGAAAAATTGCTGCTCAGAATTTTTTTCGTGTCAAATTCTAATTCGACTGGGCTAAATGGAAAATACAAAGAAAAAAAATTTACAAATAAACATTTTTGAAACAATCAATTGTACTTGTATTTGCACGATATTGCTCATATGAATAACATATCTTTATAAAAAAAATGTTCAACTGGTTTTAACATATTTTTCACGATGGGTAGTTCCCCCATCGTATGTGAACACTAGTGCACTACATTTCTCCACCGATCACTGGAGAACAAAATTTAATTTTTTTTTTTTGTTGTCAGGATGAGACACATCATTTCTTGTAGATTATTTAACGCTGAATCTAAATCTGGCAACAGAATTGCTCCAGGAGCTCAAAATTTTGAGATATGCCAATCTCAAAGTGCTAAAAACACGTTTTTAGGCGATATTTTAAGTTTTTTTTTGAGAACACCAAATTTTTATAGCCATTTTTAGCTAAAGCATCCTTTAGTAATACTCTTTCCCTTTCATTCCCATTTTAGTTTGTTTCGCTACGAGGTTTTGTTCTCAAGATATACCCGTTTATTTCTATAATGCAGTTCGTTAGTACAAAAATGCAAAATGTAACATAGGTAATATCGAAGTACCGTGCTAAAAATAAATATCTTGAGAAAAAAACCTCGTAGCGAAACAAACTAAACTGGAATTGAAGGGGGGAAGAGTAGTACTAAAGAATGATTTAGTTAAAAATAACTATTAAAATTTGCTGTTCTTAAAAAATTACTTCAAATATCGCCAAAAAACGTGTTTTTAGCACTTTGAGATTGGCATATCTCAAAATTTTGAGCTCCTGGAGCAATTCTGTTGCCAGATTTAAATTCAGCATGTTAAACTCTTTATACTGATAATGCTTTTATTGAAACAACAATTTCGTTGTTGACCAGTGATAATCGATTGCGAGAACCGAAACAAACACAAAAGCTCTCGTCGTCTCTCGTGCCTTTATGGGTGCATATAAAAATGTCAAAAATTAGCCACGGGATGATTTTTATGCAGCTCCAGAGCCGGCTAATTTTTTGAAGTCTATATTCACGAAACTAGTGTCAAAAATTAGCCAGTGGATACAATTTTAACGTATTTGGCGCACAATGAAAAATTTTGACAGAAAAATCGAAAAACTTTTCGCATCTGTAATTTACAGAAACAATTTTTGTCTAGAAGAGAGAGTGTATTTTTATTCAGTTCACAGCGTTCCGTCGAAAATTTTCTCGACGCGAGAGTTACAGAATACTTATGACTACAGGATCGAGCTTCAATTCAGTTCCGATGCAAACTTTCAATTAGCAATGTAACGGTGTGAATAGAACAGCAGAGAATATATACGCTCCACCTGGGTACAGATATTTGATCACATACGAATTCGAATGAAGTATCGCTTGAGAAACTAATGAGGGCTGCATCCAGACTATTTTGTGTGGCTAAAAGAATACCGCGGCCGGAGGGGAAGTCATCCTTATTCTGACGCGTCAGCGCGGAAGACTACATAATCAGAAGTGAATAATGATAATTCATTGTTCAGATAATTGGGACATATGTTGGTTTCAGTTAGGGCAAAAATATAATAGGGAAGTGATTGCGAGTTCGAGTTTTTGGTGCGAAGTCCTCTGACATTCTGATAGTACAGGGATAGAATCTGTGGGGTAATTCCGGCAGAGTGAGATGGAGCGACTGGATTGGAGTTATAGACGAAATAATTCTTAAAGTTGCTGCGAGTTCTTTGAAGATATGAGAGTTGTTTGGAGTCAATATATGAAGCTAAAGTTGAAAGGTCATTAGCCACGCTGAGTGTTAAAACTATCATGAAAACGGGTGAAGATATTTCGTTAGGCCTCGGGGTCAGTTATGAGGCCTTCTTTTTGAATCTAGACCATGACATTCGTTTTTGTCTTGCCGTCGATGCAGATAGGGTCAGGCTTGTCGTGCAAATAGGCAAGGTTAAGGCGAACATTTTCGAAAAGCCGGTGAACGTGCAGTCTTGACAGAATGTAGCGCTCATCGAGTTCATTGTTCACGGACGAGGGATCTGCTAATTTAGACGCGAGTTTGACAGTGGGAGGAAGCAGAGGGTCGAAAGTAGGGGGAGTGGCCGACGATGTGGAAAGGGCGGAGGTGTTAGGATAGGGTGCAGATGTACTGAGGAAGGTTGACGAAGAGGAAGGAGAAGGATTGAAAGTACGAGAGTGATGACAGCTTGGCAGGTGACAGTAATCGGGTGACAGATTGAAAGACACACGGCTAATACCCGGTTTAAGAACGGGATAAGGTAGGTTGAAGATAATGTGGAGAGAAATAGGGAAAAACTCTCGTTTTGAAACTCCAGTTAGAAACTGAGTTGGGTACGGGGGAACATATTTGCTTAGAGTTAGGTCCTAAGCTAGAATTATTAGAATTAGGCCTAGATCTAGGTTTTATTTGAGGTTTTAAGCTAGAAGTGTAGTGTCGCCTGGAACTTGGCGGTGCACCCAGATGTAAATAAAAGTCTGAATGATTTTACAATAAAACCGGATGCCATTGGGCATTTACAGGACCCGCGATGTATTTTGAGGTAAGATTTCAAGGACGCAGACGGAATGCAGCAAACGCCACTGACGACCAGTACCTACCTATACTTACATACAGAAGAAGTTACGACATTTCTCGACATGAATTTGTAGACATCTTTCATTCCAACCAGAAAAAACACATATTTAAAAGGACGCTGTTTTGATGGCTGTTTCAGGGACTTTTCGTTTATTTGGTGCAACATTAAAGACAACAACAACATGAAAATATCTAGTCTTAACACAGAGAAAAATAAATGCATAATTGAAATCATTCACCCTATTCTCATTTAAACAAAAAAAAATTTGATGCACCAGTTTGAAAACAGTTTTAACGTTTTCTTTTTACGGTTTTGTGTTTAAATAATAGATTCAGGTTATCATACCCTATAGACTAAGATATAAACTGCAGCTGCAAAGTACCTATTGTATTCTAAGAAGCTATAAAATAATTGCTGGAAACAATAATATTCATTGCAATTGTAATTATTGCTGATTGATTGTCTTTTTTTTACTGTTTGTTATTAGTACCTAAGTTGGTTTTTTTTTACACCGCTGTTTTGTTTTTCATACCCTGAAGTAATCATAGGATTGAGATTGTATTTGAATGGCTTACATAATTCAATAAAAACAATCAAGGCGTAGTTTGCACATGCTAAACAAATCAATATTAATATTGCACTGAATTTTAGTTGGTCAATGGTTAAACACATGGAAGCTAAGTTCATATATGTATCTTCACATAACACCGAACTTAGATCTATAACGTTGGATCTTCTGAAAATACTATTTCAAGTAATCGCCTGTCCGAGTTTTAAGTGTGAATATGAGGTTATCTGGTGCAGATATGACTGATCAATGGGATATGAATAGATTGCATTACGGAGTTTCTAGATCTTTAAATAAATACCCACTTTTCTGGATTTGGCAGTATCAGTTCAAAAAGTATGTAACATAGTATGTGTTCTGGAGTTTCACTGGACTCATTGCAAAATCTGCATGATTCTAAGTCTGATAGACATAACTTCCTGAGATGCCCTTTAGTTTACAATGCCCTATGAGGAATGCAGTCAGGATACGGGGCTTATTTCTGTCCAGGCTAATGAACCTTTGTAGATTACGTATAGTTACCCAAAAGTTTCTTCGCCTGTCTTAGGCTCTGAGTTTCTGTCCAGGGCTTTGTCCTATTTGCTTGCTCCAATGATCTCGGAGCTCATCCTTAACGGTATGTTCCCCTATACCACAGAAGAGCACGGCTCCCTTTCTGGCAAGTTTGTCCGCCTCTTCATTTCCTTTTATCTCCAAATGTTCTGGTACCCAGTAGATGGTAACGTTGTTTCGTTCGCCCAGTCTATGTATGTATTTAGTTTATCTACACATTCCCCGACAATTCTAGATTTGGTGATCCGATCCCCGATTGCCTTGATGGCGGCTTGGCTGTCTGATATTATTGCTATGTCGCGTCTGTTTTTCGTTTATTAAGATTGAGCTGGGCACATCTGTCAATGGCACAGATTTCAGCTTGAATATTAGAGTTCCGTGCCCAAAACTCCTGCCAACGATTTAATTGTATGAGGACTTAGCCTGTAGATTCTAGATTCATTACTCCAGTCGTTCTCGTTACTGAGTTTAATATCAAAGTTTTTTGACCAGTTACCTATAGAGAGTGCTTCTTCCACAAAGCTGGAAACGTAGCCCCCCCTAATGACAAGTGGGAATGTATCAGAAACTTTAACTTAGGGAAAGGAAAATCATTTGTCGATCTTTCATAGATTGGTCCTGATTAAGGAGGTGTTTTTGGTCGAGTTAGATTGCCTGGTAACCGAGCATCTTTCGTCCTCGCAACTTTGGGATTTACAACTTTATTACTACGCTTCTACAACGAGTACCATTGATTAAGACAAAATGAATGACTCGCCCACTTAACCAATCTTAACAAATGGGGTGTCAAAAGAAAGAGAATTTCCTGTAGCACTGACAAATTGCACCTTTACTCCATAAATTTTAACAAATTAAAAAACAAATCCGAAAAAATATTCTACCCTCAATGAATTCATTTTGGTTGATATATTTGCTATTTGGGAATCATATGGGATGTATCGATTGACAAATGGAAATTATATGAGAAGTTTGAATTTTGTGGATCGGATTTTCTCTTGCGAGAGTTCTCGCATGGTTGGTTATATTTGCCATCAAGCGAATTGTATCAACTGCTCAAATGAACCTAGTCATCGTCAATTCGGTCCCAACAAGCCACCATTCATTTAGTGTTTAAAAAAAACTTATTGAATGATCACACTCCTTAAAGCTGCCCAATAGACAATCCAAAGATTAAAATACCCTTGCTTGAACCAAGAGCCTGCACTAAGAAGCTAAATAAGTTGGTTTCATTAATGTACACCATAACTGGAGTTTCCGAACTGTTCAAATGCCTTCCTCTTCAACCATCCATGTATAGGCCTATATGTCACCTGTCCTGGGTACCTGGCCACAACAACATGCCGGAGAACGATAGGGCAGATGAACTTGCAAGAGCAGGTGCGGACGACGTGGAGTTAATACTATAGGTACGGCGGTACAAGCAATGAAAACGGCTTATAGCCTGTCTTTTATAAAACGCCACAAACAAAATGTGGAGTCAAATCCAAACATACAAGGCTGCCAAAGAAATGATAGAAATCCACACCCACAGCGGACAAGGAAAGTACTGAATTTGGGCAGAGCCTAAATACGGGGCACATCAACTTGAACAGACATGCAAACCGACTGGGACTAGTGCAGCACAGCACCTGCCCGCGTTGCGAAGAACAGGACGAAAGTATCAAACACTTCCCCTGCAATTGTCCGGCTGTATGCTCAATAAGGCACAAACACCTGGGAAGACACATTCTACCTGGGGTGACATCGCTCAGATCTATCGATTTCTAGAAAACACTGGAGTTTGCACGACACACAGAGCGCTTTTCTTGAATCCACATATTCCTTCTAACCTTTTCTTTTCACTGCATAAACCCCTTCCACTCACATAAAACCCAACCCTTTTCTTTCCCAGCACAATTCTTAGAGGGGAGCACAACGGGCTCGAATTGTGGCCACGTTGAGAGGAGAAATCTCTTTCCTCACCATCACTAATCAACCAACCAACCAAGTAAGCGACAACTATCGATCGTCTAGTGCTGATTTTGGTATTGTGTGTTGTGGTTGTGATCGATATTTGTCGATTTAACAGTCGCCTATAGTCGATCACAAATTTCTAGTCGATGCTTTTTTCGAGAAATGTGAAAGAGTTTTGTGCGAATCAATCGACGCAATCGACAATTGTCGTGACGATCGTTGATCGACACTCACAATAGGGGCCTAGATGTCCGAGTAAAAGATTTTGCACTCTTTTTAAGTCAGAACAAACAGTCATACAACAATTAAAACGTTGTCGTTGATGAGTAAAATGAATAATAATCAATTCAAGCAACTAAATAAGTTTATTCACAGATAAATAGATAATTATGTACGTATTTGGTTCATCAGGTATTGGGGTACATCTTTTCGTCATCAGCACTTAACGCAACACTTGGGGAATACACCATCATTGTACAAGTTCTGGTTGTCACAGTTTACCTTAACATCCGAGCACCTATAACAAATTTTCAACAGCATTACCAAATGATTCCCCATTTAATTGTTTCCAACTTACTCTTCAAGTTTAATGGTGTAATCCTCTAAGCAAGTCGCCCTCTTTATGCATTTGCCATCGGCACCGAAATCAACATAGTCTTGACCCTTCTTCGCATAGGGCAGGTACTTAAGGAAGATCAGTTCACCCTCAGAGTTTTTGTATCCACAAACTGGTTCGCTAGCTGACATAAGATATTAGACAATTTTTTTCGAATAAACAAAATCACTTCCTAGTATCATACTTCCTGAACAGTGACCGAAATAACTAACGATCACTAAAAGTGCTGCGAAAACTACCGTCAAATATTTCATCTTGTTTCAGCTGGTAAGTGTGTATGTCGTATCTGAGAGAAAATATTATTTGAACTGAAAATTAGAGTTATTTGTAGTTTGCTTTTATAACATCTGCTTCGGTAGAATTAATTTAATGATTCTTAAATAAGTTGTTGACAAGATCTATACTAGTGTTATCCGCAAGGTCACTACTAATGTAACCGCGGGGGATGAGTAATTAATAAAATAAAGTGCACTCCGGCGTCGCATGTACTTGCTTTGGTTAATATTCGTTTAACAAAAGTTGTTTGTGTCTTGTTGCTAAAAACAAGAAAACAATAGTAAGTCAGAATTGATTCCTAATTTCTCAAATGCAAATTTGAGCACCAAGCGTTGAAAAATGTACCAGCTTCGTCATGACAAATGATATTCTTAAATGCTTGTCAGACATTTGGAGCAGGTGGCACCACGAGACAAACATTTTTTTTGTGTTTGCTGGGATTGAACTTTCCTTCTTCACCCCAATACACGATGAAGATTTTGAATGAACAGACCTAATAGCAAAACTTACTTTCAACTCGAAAATCAACCTAAGCTAAAGTTCTATAAGATTCTCAAATACTTAAAATTGTATGCAGTAAAAATTTCAAGCACTTGATTTTATTTTTCTTGCTTTAATCATCAACTTTAACATCCGCTCAGCACTTAAAGATCGCAGTACACATAAGGTTTGTTTGATGTCAACCCTAGGACGCACTAGGGTGCACTGGAAACGCACTGAATATGCTGCCCTGCGTTCGTTGTCGACACTGGTTCTTCACTGGATTTACCCCGAGTATATCGTCAGTGCAAGAAAAAAGGGCTGTCAAAACATTAAATCAGCTGATTTGTCATTTGGTTATTTTTCATTGCGTTGGTTTAGCTCATTGTGCTTGTGTTTTTTGTGTTCAGATAAGTTGTTTAATAAAACAACGAACTAAACAAGTGCAAAAATATACGAAAATTAATATATAAAATTAATGATTTCTGTTCAATTTTTAAAGAATGCCAGTTGTCAGGGCAAGGTATTTGCGTTCGATGAAATGTGGGTTGCACTGGGTTTTTTGACAACCACGAAAATAATTGACACTAGTCAGTGTACCCTAGGGCTGGCGACATCAAACAGACCTATTATGAGTTATGATGACACGTAGCCAGAGGCGTATCTTGGGTGGGGGAAATAGGGCGGCAAGTGCCACGGGTGCCTTTAAAAGAGCGGCGCACGAAATCGCCAATTATTATTAAATTTAAAAATCGAAATAAACCACAATACAGTGCCACCAACTTATCTCTTCAGTAGACAAAGGCTGAGTTCCAAAACATCAAAAAAATGCGCGAATGCATCACTGCCATTGTTATGCTGTGGTACGATGCTTTCATTTTGCAATGCATCATGATGCTTTAAAATGTTTGACTTTTTGGAACGGTTTGTTCTGTTTAACAATCATTTCATTTCATCAATAAAAATGTATAAGAAATTCTGTCCATTTTTTCTGAAATTTTTTCAAGAAAATATCAAAATACAAATAACTAAGCTTAAAATAAACATGGTGATGTTTATTTTTATTTTGGTTTGTCGGAATAAGAAAAAAAATTCCTCAAATCACAACGCATCACAATATACTATGATGCGTTGTTTGCTTTTGTTTGCGCAGTGGTTGATTTTATGATGCGTTTTGGAACGCGATACATTGCATCACTGCTATATATTGACGATATGGAACGCTTGACTTTGCAGTGCTGCGGAAGAACTGCGTTTTGGAACTCAGCCAAAATTGGATATAACGCAATACTAATGTCATTTTCCATTGGACGCCCGGGACAGAATCAAAACGAATTCTTCTGAAATCGCTCCATTGGCAAATAAAATTCTCTTCTTACTAGTCAGAGAAGAGAACTTCGCTTTTCGATTTTAAATCAGAATCCACTCAAGAAGTGAAAACACAAGGAAAATACTTCAAAATTGAGCAGAATTGGTTTTGTTGTTCCATTGGATTCAGATTATTTTGCATGAAACTGACACCAGATTTGGATTTCGTCTAGAGATGTTAAAACACTGTATTACAGCACTGACGTCTGCGATGATTTAAAAAAGAAATGTAAAGAATTTGTAGTAGAGGTGGAGAAATGACTGTCAAAACATTAAATCAGCTGATTTGTCATTTGGTTATTTTTCATTGCGGTGGTTTTCCTCATTGTGCTTGTGTTCAGATAGGTTGCTTAATAAAACAACGAACTAAACAAGTGCAAAAACATACGAAATTAGTCAAATTTGATTTATGTTAATTTTTCAAAGAATGCAAGTTGTCAGGGCAAGGTATTTGCGTTCGATGAAACAAGGGTTGCAATGGGTTTTTTGACAACCACGAAAATAATTGACACTAGTCAGTGCACCCTAGGGCTGGGAACATCAAACGAACCTAATAAAGAAATCTGAAGAGCTATGTATGTTTGAATTTATTGTGTAGTACGGAATTGAGAGCGTATTTCCGAATCTGGGCGTTTCCATTTAAATTCTGTTCACAATTGCAGTATACATCACAGATTGTGAGCGATGTTTTAGCAAATTGAAATTAATACTTTCGTACTTGAGGGCTACAATGGGCCAAAAAAGGTTATGCGACCTAGCTTTGTTCAGTGTAGAGCGAGAAGAGACGGATAGAACTGATTTCGTAAACATCATCAATATGTTTGCGTCGCAGAAGTCCAGGTACAATTGTAGTATAACGGTTTTACGCACTTACTTTCGTTATAAAATAGAAAATGACAACGTTTTGTAAGTAAGAATTATGATTGTTTTATTTAGATAGACTATCTGTTTTTTATACATACATATTAAGAAAACTTACGAAGGGGCGCAACTTTTATGCGTACCCTAGGAGGCACCATTTACAATTGATACGCCCCTGCACGTAGCAGCCAGTAAAAGCAGCGAAGTTATTATAGATATGCACAAAAAATACTTTCAGATAATATCTTTCGAATGTGCCATGAAACCGAAGACACAGTTGATAAGAAGAACTATGCAAGAACAAGTCTACGTTTCCTAATTAAACTTTGATGATATGATATGATAAATCTGGCGTACGATAGAGGTGTCCGCTAGCACTGCAACCAGAGTTGGTCTATTTTGCCCCCTTTTATGCCTAGAGAAGGAATCATACAGAATTTTTAGAAATTTGATAATGCCTTTGACTGCAATACTTTTGTAGTCTTCTAACGTTAGTATGTATTTGCCTAGTGTGTTGGCCCTTTTTTTGCTAGAGAAGGACACTCTGAGATCAGGTGCTCCATGTTTCTTTTGCTTGTACACAGAATCTGCAGGTGTCTGTGTTGCTGCCTTTCATTTTATAGAGGTGGCTGTTGATTGAATGTCCCGTCAGGCCTGCGGAAAGATTTTTTTTTAAATTTCCTCTGTTTAGGTTTAGGTTTTCATATGTTATTTTGTTGTTGTGATTGGGTAACTTTTTTCAGTGCTTTAGACCCTCTAAGGTGTTCCAATAACTTTTTAGTTGTCCATTCTACGATGACTTGGTTTGTATCTTCTCTTGTGATGCCATACTGAGGGCTTGGTCCAATAAATGTGTTGATGGCTCCTCTTCTAGCCAAGATATCAGCCTTTTCGTTCTCCTCATGTCCTTCTTGCCCTGGCACCTATATCAGTTTAACTATGTTTTTCTTTGCCAACAGGTTTAGGTTTGAGTGGCTTCTTAGTGATTTTAGTACAGCTTGGCTCTCAGTTAATATGTATTAAAGCTTACATTGAGGCAGATGAAATAACTGTCAATTCGCCTAAAGATTAAGCTGAATTTGTTAATAACATCACCATATGTAGGCCCAACGTGACCGCAGTAATAAAGGTCACAGTCACATTCCCATCTTTTTAATCTAATCTAATCTAGGTATCAGTCATTAATTCCTGTGATACGAAAGTCAGTTACAGAAACCTATTATTTAACAAAATTCATTTTTTTATTCAATTCAGTTTTCTAAAAAAACACACCAAGGATTGTTGGTATTAACATTTCGGCTTCATCGTAGGGATAGTCTGTAGGCTACAATCAATGTTAATAGAATTTGGCTTTTAAAAACTTTAAAATTTTACTAAACCAAACCAGTACCAGCCCTTTTTGAATTAATAAATTCATAAACTCGTACATATGTATAAAATATAATTTCAAATAAAAAACAAAAAAACCTGTTGAAGCAGATATTGTTACGATCCATCAACAAATGTGTTAAATAAAATAAAACAAATCAAATAAACCAATTGAATGATATACATACATTTATGTATATACCTATGTAATTAATAGTTATGGCATCTTGCACTTGCTACTTGCGATTAGCCTGAGCAGTGATGCCATGTCAATTCTGAGATTAAGATTGAACTTTTCGTAACGAGATAGTGCAATTTTTTTTTTTTTTTTTTGTAACTTGAAAACGAAATGAAATGGGGGCTAGTTAAGTTAAGAATTAAGAAAAGTAACGGTTAATAATGCGACGATAAGATAGTAAGCTTTTTAGAGGCACTATAGTATGTTGTTGTTGATCGCAATACACTTGTGTGGTGGGGGATTTTTTAGCCCCTTTTAGACAGGACGTACATATGTTTTAGAATACACAGTAATTTTTGTATCATGTGAAGGAGTGGAGAAATTCATTCCACTAATACACAGATGATCAAAGAGTAGTTAAATGGAATGATGATAGATATTCTAATCAACATTGAACAGGCGTAGGAGATTGGAGTTCTTATCAGGAATGCGACGAATAACTAAATGTTCGATAAACTTGAAATAAAATGCGAAATGAGCAGACCTAGATCTAGATTATATTCAAGCCCCTAAAAAGTATGTTCCTCCTTATCTCGAATGTATGGACAACTCATTATAGAAATTACAATACTCGTATTGAAGTCGTCCAGCGAAGCTTCAGCTTCACATATTTTGCATTAAAGGACAATTTCTTTAACCTCCTTCCATATTTACATCGGATAAGAATTTTGCAGTCTGCAGATTAATCATGACATAAATCTTGTACATTGACTAATTTCAGAAATTCAAGACTGATCTGGCCTAGACTGGATCTAAGCCGATTCATTTCATTCTCTATATGCTTCGACCAATGAAAATGCATACTCTCAATTTGTGAATGCGTGAACTTCAATATGTGAATGTGTGAACTTAAATGCTTGAAGATGTGTACTGACAACGGATCGAAGGAAGCAAAAAGTAGAAAGTAAACCTACTTTATTCGTCGAAGTTCATGCATCCGTTGGCTATGGGCCATCTCCCATAAGAAAGTGTGTATTCTATCGAGCTGTCACTTAAAATTGAAGGAGCAACGGGTTGGGGCCTTAAGTAGATATGTGACGGATTCTATGGGACTGCTCTATCCGCCAATACTTCAACTTCAACTTCAAAGTACAACGGAACGAAGTCGACGGATTCCATGGGTCGGAGCCTTAAGAATGGGTGAAGGAAAATGTTTCCTCTCTCGTTGCTAGTTTTTTGTGTAAAGGAATTCATACAAATGAGTTCGTAACAATTTTTAGGTAAAGGAACAGACCTATTATGTAGGTTTCAGCTCGATCGGATCAATGTGCTGAAACTTATATTGTGATCAATTTCGACAGAATTCCAATCCGCTCGGTTTTCAATGATTCGGTGCGCGATTTTCGCACTTTTTCGAATTGGGGTGACTGTTCTCAATGGGTGTAGCGCACCCATTCATATTTAGCGCACCGGGTAACTTCTAGTGATGTTATAAAAACACTGAAATAAATTAAAAGTAAGCTAAAAATATGTAAGTCTGAATTTTCCAGTTTCAGTGCTTCGATTATTGTCATTTTCGATTTACGTCAAGACTGTTGGAACAAATTAGCGTCGTAAATCAAGGTATTCCCCTTGTCTTTGTCTTCTTTTAATGAAGTGAGTTCTTAATACAGTAATTCACTCAAAATTCGATAATGGAGTGAAGTCAATAGCTTCATTTACGGAATTTGACTGGAAAATAGATGCGAACACGTATTATATATTTTATTTTAATTATCACTTTCAATCTTAATGTCATAATAGATGGTAAATCAAAAACAGGTAGACTCTAAATACTCGTTTATCATTTCTCAGTTGATATACATTTATGTAAATATGTATAAATAAATATTGTTTTCTCTTCTGGCTTCCCCGAATGTTCTTACCTGACCGGTTGATATACTACGACTATTAGCAACAATTCATTACGTAGTTTTAGACGACTTACAAAAAGCAAATGGGTAACGCTGCACTCCGGTTTTAAACAGATCGTACGCTATCCTATTTTTTGTGTAGTTTTAGAAAGCCCCAATAGGTTGCGGGAATACGAATACTTCGTCGACTCAAAGGCTTAGTGGTACGAGTGCAAGGAAGAATCATCCAAAGAGACTCTGTGAACTTGACATATGTACATACGAGTCTTACCATCATATTTTGACAATGACAGTTCTACGTGCTTAAATTGACAGAAACACAGTAGGTCTGTTCCTGTACTGTCCAAAACAGCCGAAAACTACTCAAAACGATGAAAATCAGTCAAATCCTGTCCCCGTACGAAGATTTTTCGTAGTTTTCGACAGAAGAGAGCGCTAACAAGAGAGTATGCTGCCGAATTTAGCCCAAGGAATTTCTTTGGGCTGATTTGGACAGCATTAAGCCAACTGTATAATAACTGTGTAATAATAATAATAACAATATATAAATCTTAATGTCACGCTTTTACCTGTCAAACTTATACGGAGATACACTCCAAAACCAATTGATAAAATGATGTCGAACTTCGTATACCTGTTCTTTAACATCATGTGCGGAGTATAGTATTATGATCTGAACTATAACTTAGAATTGATATGGACATTGAAGTTGAAAAATAAAAGAACAGTGATTGCTTTGCCTACACGACTGTCTTAGTCCACAAACAAGACATGTGTTCAGTATCTAGAAAGACCAATCCAAGTAGACCCCATGTAGGTGTTTGATTTTGTTTTACAAACTGAGAATAACAAACTGTATCATACCCTAACTATAAATCTAAAATTAATAATTAATAAATATATTCTGAATTGAATATAAAAGAATTGAAAATCTCTGCTCAATCGCTAGTCACCTGGATAACGTGCTATAAGATCGTTTCATCAAACATCCTGACAAAATGTCAAGTTCAATATTATTTGTGGTAATTATTAGCGCATTAGTTGCTGTTAGCATGGCCAATGTTGGGCAGAGGTTTATCGGTCATGCTGTCAATGATGGTAAGTAGGAATGACTCTGCAGAGTATTCTTCATTCATTCATTGTCTAAACTAGAATACCCTGGACAGTGCTACTATGAGGAGGAAGCGGTTCCAATTAAACTCGGAAGCACTTACCAATCGAAGAAGGAGTGTGCTGAAATTCAGTGTCAGGATGAATTCGTTATTCGTATTATAGGGTAAGAAGGTTTTATGAAATAAGGTTGTCAGTGAAAAAATAATCAAAAATAAATGCATTTTACAGTTGTCCAGGATTCGGTAATGTGGGTCAAGAATGTGTAAAAACTGAAGACAAAACCGCTGTTTATCCAAAATGTTGTCCTACATTTAAGTGTCCTCAATAAAACATATTAAAAGTCTATTATCAAAGGTTAAAAGTTGTCTTTAAATTTTCAAAAATGTTTTAAGCTCCAGGTTGCAGATCATCTCATCATCCAGTGCGCAGTATCTAAGATCTAAAGAAGATCATCTGCGATCACCTAATTTTTTTTAGACATTACAAAGCAGCGCACATTGGCTTTAATTAGTTGCAGTAAATTGTTTTAATTTTACATATACAGTGTCGGCCCACTACAAGATTTATTAATTTTATAGACAAGACGACTTAAGTCATTAAACCCCCTCCCTATAGCGCACTAATAGATCTCTGCGCTATTATAAAAGCCTAATTCGAGTCAGTGAAACACTTTAGTTTGGGTTGATTTTGCGTTTGTAACCGACAGAATGAAGACCGGTCTGAATGTGATTCTAATAATAGCCGCTGTGCTGATCGTTCCTGATCAGTCTCTAGCTGGTATAGTGAACCAGAATTTCTGTATCACTCAATTATAATTTGATTTAATTGTAGCTAAACAGCCATTGTGTACGTATAAGACTACCGAGGGCGAAACAATTTTTCTTACTTACATGCCGATCTTGAAGAGGGGCGAAGAATACATCGACTACAGTGGCGGCGATAAGTGTGTGAAGAAAGCAACCTGTTTAGATAATTTCACAACTAAAGTTGAAGAGTAAGTTAATGAGGTTTATTTTTGTTCGGCGTAAAGCTATCAACCTTTTTTTATCATACGCAGTTGTACGTCAGTAAAACCCACTTGTGCCAAAAAGCGACAGTATCAAGGTGTATTTCCATTGTGTTGTATTAAGTGCTGATGAAATTATGTTTTATTTAATAAATTCAACTCGCATGTGAGTTATTAATTTAAGTCTAGTTGTGGAATTCTGTTTAAATGGGATTGGTATCGTACGATTTTGTATACAACTCAATAGTAATCATATATATTCTGCTGGTAACGTCCTTGAATCAACCAAAACCGGCTCTCAATTTAAAGGGATTTATTTTATAAAAAGAGACATACATAAGTGTAGGTTATGGAACTCAACAGCAATAGCGCTCTACGACTTATTTTACAGAAGAAACCATAATTTTTGCATTGATACCTTATCTTGTCGCAAAGGTGTAGCTTAGAAACCTATACTGGCAGAAAAAGGTTCCTAGTTAGAAAGCAGAGGAGGAATGACAGTGAAAAAGAAAAGAAACTACAGTTCCCCGCCAAAAAATTATGAACACTCCCATGGATTTAAATCTTTTTTGCAAAATATGGAACAAAATAATGAACTAAAACGAGTACTTACGAGTACCTAATACGGTTTTTTTTTTACTTATTTGCAATGTCTATAGTCTTCTCCTTTTTGTAGGATGGCGCCCCTCCCCACACATAAAAAAAAACCTTTCAATAATGAGTTCAAGAAATGTTAACATTCTTCCTTAGGCGGCAATTTTCGAGACTCTAACCCAGACTTGAAAATTGTTCGGCTTAGTTACAAAAATGTATTCTCGAAGGAATTCAACAACACTAATGCCGAAAGAAGATATTGAGGATGTGTCATCAAAGATGTGATAAAAGCATGAATTGCGAGTTCACAGCACGCTTCCGAATAGTAATCGTCTATTTTCGCCCTCTCTCACATGTCCAACAATTATTTTTATGATTCTTGAAGAAAAAATAAAGCAAAACCTTTCTTTCAGAGAAGGTAGATACATACTAAAATTAAGCGGATAACAAAAGCAGACAATGCCGATCCCTTATTGAGCTCACATAAATTAGGAGAAAATAGAATTTAAAATAAGGGGAAAACCCGACATTTCAACCCGATATTTTAATAGTATACATAGAGTTCGAATAAAAAAAAAACTAATTTTTTACTGATTCGTTTAAAGCTGGAAATACACGATACAATCGTTGTACAACCGCGGGTTGTACCAATATCGGTACAACCGTTGTAAGTAGCACACACACTATACAATCTGCGTGCGATCTCCATACAACGGCGCATCCAACCGCAGGTTTTCGAATCAAAGCGTACAGCCGTGCGATATCGGTACAACCGTCGTAAGCTAGCTAACACACGATACAATCGTCGCATACAACCGCAAATTGCATACAACCGTTGTACAACGATTGTATCGTGTATTTGCTGCTTAAATGTAGATTCGGTTTAAAAGAATTGTTTAATTGTTTAATTGTATTTTGCTGATGATCCTCTTCGCTGCCTTCGCCAAGAAATGGCCACTCCTTTTCCGTCTGAAGTTGTTGCTATTGCCGACTGTCACTACTAATTCCTTCCTTTCAGCTACAGAGGGCGCATATCGGCTAAGGAAATACAAATTCAAAAATAGATCGTTAAATTATATTCAGCCTTATTGTGAGTTTCACCCGAACAACATTCCGCCCGAAAAAAAACATATTTTACTTTTCCCCTATTGTGTTTCGCCCGAAACAGCTGAATTTTTCATTTATTTTTAGTAGGTGGAACAGAAAACAACAAGGCGGAAAATTTTTAGGCAAGAATAGTAGAAATTCTAGTAGAAATGGATATTTTTTAGAATCTCAACCAAACGAAGTAAAATTTTATTCGGGTGAAACTCACAATCAACCTCATTTTGAGATTCGAATGAATAGTCAATTCGTCTATTCCTTCGAATGTTTTTTTTTTCCGTATTTGGACATTCGTAGGAATAAAGTTCATTCCCGTTTTTAGCCATTGGTGCGTTTTCGCACCCTAACTTTTTCCCCACTAAATACAGTACGCCCTCGGTTAAAGCAACCCTCGATAAACGCAATACCTCGGTTAAAGCAGCACACAGATTTTTACCATTAGTGACTCAGTAATTGCAACTTTTCAAAAAAGTTTGACTCAGTAAACGCAACATTCCATCCATGATCTCTTATTTCGTTTTGTCTTTGTTTCTATTTTTTTGTGTTTGATTTTACTATAACTGGGCAGTTATTTTACAGTTACTTCTCTCAGAATTTTTTACACTCGTACATATTTAGATCTTAGGTCCATTGTATTTGCGTTTTAGTTTACCAATGGTCAGCTAATTTTCTCGCGGTCGGTACATAATTGCTTAGTTTTATTTTAAAAATCATGGTTATCGTAAAAAAATTTCCCAAGCTGTCTATAAAGCAGAAGGCTGAGATTTTAAATAAATTGAGTAACGGTGAATCAGTTAAATCTGGTTTGCACGTTAAATTCTAATTCAAGGCTCAGCGTTTTTGTGACTCGGTTATTGCAACAACCTCAATTAACGTAACTGCTCAAATTTTAATCGATTGCTTTTACCGAGGGCATACTGTAGCTACAAAGTAATTATTGTGGTAAACGTTATAAATTTGACAAGAATAATGAAGTCGTAGGAGTCAAATGGAACGATAATGCTGCTGTCACACTACTTTCAAATTTTGAAAATGTACTGCCCGTACTACACAGCCGCACAGCCACGAAAAAATTGGTTGCAACATTAGAAGACGATGTCGGCAATGCAAGAGTCAGTCCTATTTCAAATGCAACACATGCTCAATATACGATGTTGTTGTACCACTGCATTTGAAATGTTCTGCAGAGTACCACACAAATGTGTAAAGTTTCTTATTTTTTTCTTTTTATGTAGGTACCTACTAACTAACTAACTTTTAAACTTTAAATTAAAAAAATCCTTATATTTCGGAAAATAAAAATGTTTCCATACATATTGATATTGTTTTCAGCCAATGGTGCGTTTTCACAGCAGCCCAAAACTCACAAATTACAAGATTTGTAAAAATTTATTTTATCAAAATGTGATATTTGAATATTTCGAAGGAATAGAATCTTAAAATTGAAATCATGAATGAACTTTCGTTCCGTAAAATAAACTCTCTATTGCTTCGAATGTCAAAATACCCATTACCCACCGTTCGACTTCTTCTCACTTTCGAATGAAAACGAATCTCAAAATTAGGCCGAATAGCTTTTAAACAGGGCGAACAAAAATGTTTCGGGTGAAACTCACAATAAGGCCGATTGTAGTCACGAAAGAAATAAAAGAATATCGTAACGATATAATAACACCTTCACTGTAAGCTTAGTGTTTGTAATTTCAACAAATCTATTTAGAGTGACAGATTTTGAAATTTGTTTACGGAACAGTCAGTCCGTTGTTTTGGACTTGCAGACTTTATTAGGCTGTACTTTCGAATAAAGGATGCTGCACACACGAATGGTTGCGAGAGCTAGGTTAGCTAGCTAATTGTAAAAAATGCAGCAATCCAAATATTGCGTTAATTAATAGAAATTAATAGACTACGCTGCGGCAAACTTAGAGCACAATTTTTACACTTTTCAACTTACCTTAAAGCATGCAATTGAATCCTATACGAATGGGTAACAAACCTCTCTGGATTTTTGTTCACAAATCTTTATTTAAAAAGTGAGTTCCAAATGGCAGTCTAGAATAAAAATGAATATTTATGATGCTGTTTTACTCATCCTTAGTCGCTGGAGGTACCAAAACATTCCAAATTGTCCCAAGTATTAAATATGTAACAGTGAAGGACAGAAAATTCTTAAAATTGCGTGCCATTTCTACTGAAGATTTCAGCACGTACCCAATATCATCAAGCTGAAAGTAGACTAGAGAGCCGCAACAATTTCAGAAAAGTAAACCCGCTATAAATCTGACTCATGTCAAAGCCAGTGACTGTAGAACCAGAATTTCTGTATCACTCAATTATAATTTGATTTAATTGTAGCTAAACAGCCATTGTGTACGTATAAGACTACCGAGGGCGAAACAATTTTTCTTACTTACATGCCGATCTTGAAGAGGGGCGAAGAATACATCGACTACAGTGGCGGCGATAAGTGTGTGAAGAAAGCAACCTGTTTAGATAATTTCACAACTAAAGTTGAAGAGTAAGTTAATGAGGTTTATTTTTGTTCGGCGTAAAGCTATCAACCTTTTTTTATCATACGCAGTTGTACGTCAGTAAAACCCACTTGTGCCAAAAAGCGACAGTATCAAGGTGTATTTCCATTGTGTTGTATTAAGTGCTGATGAAATTATGTTTTATTTAATAAATTCCACTCGCATGTGAGTTATTAATTTAAGTCTAGTTGTGGAATTCTGTTTAAATGGGATTGGTATCGTACGATTTTGTATACAACTCAATAGTAATCATATATATTCTGCTGGTAACGTCCTTGAATCAACCAAAACCGGCTCTCAATTTAAAGGGATTTATTTTATAAAAAGAGACATACATAAGTGTAGGTTATGGAACTCAACAGCAATAGCGCTCTACGACTTATTTTACAGAAGAAACCATAATTTTTGCATTGATACCTTATCTTGTCGCAAAGGTGTAGCTTAGAAACCTATACTGGCAGAAAAAGGTTCCTAGTTAGAAAGCAGAGGAGGAATGACAGTGAAAAAGAAAAGAAACTACAGTTCCCCGCCAAAAAATTATGAACACTCCCATGGATTTAAATCTTTTTTGCAAAATATGGAACAAAATAATGAACTAAAACGAGTACTTACGAGTACCTAATACGGTTTTTTTTTTACTTATTTGCAATGTCTATAGTCTTCTCCTTTTTGTAGGATGGCGCCCCTCCCCACACATAAAAAAAAACCTTTCAATAATGAGTTCAAGAAATGTTAACATTCTTCCTTAGGCGGCAATTTTCGAGACTCTAACCCAGACTTGAAAATTGTTCGGCTTAGTTACAAAAATGTATTCTCGAAGGAATTCAACAACACTAATGCCGAAAGAAGATATTGAGGATGTGTCATCAAAGATGTGATAAAAGCATGAATTGCGAGTTCACAGCACGCTTCCGAATAGTAATCGTCTATTTTCGCCCTCTCTCACATGTCCAACAATTATTTTTATGATTCTTGAAGAAAAAATAAAGCAAAACCTTTCTTTCAGAGAAGGTAGATACATACTAAAATTAAGCGGATAACAAAAGCAGACAATGCCGATCCCTTATTGAGCTCACATAAATTAGGAGAAAATAGAATTTAAAATAAGGGGAAAACCCGACATTTCAACCCGATATTTTAATAGTATACATAGAGTTCGAATAAAAAAAAAACTAATTTTTTACTGATTCGTTTAAAGCTGGAAATACACGATACAATCGTTGTACAACCGCGGGTTGTACCAATATCGGTACAACCGTTGTAAGTAGCACACACACTATACAATCTGCGTGCGATCTCCATACAACGGCGCATCCAACCGCAGGTTTTCGAATCAAAGCGTACAGCCGTGCGATATCGGTACAACCGTCGTAAGCTAGCTAACACACGATACAATCGTCGCATACAACCGCAAATTGCATACAACCGTTGTACAACGATTGTATCGTGTATTTGCTGCTTAAATGTAGATTCGGTTTAAAAGAATTGTTTAATTGTTTAATTGTATTTTGCTGATGATCCTCTTCGCTGCCTTCGCCAAGAAATGGCCACTCCTTTTCCGTCTGAAGTTGTTGCTATTGCCGACTGTCCTACTAATTCCTTCCTTTGAGCTACAGAGGGCGCATATCGGCTAAGGAAATACAAATTCAAAAATAGATCGTTAAATTATATTCAGCCTTATTGTGAGTTTCACCCGAACAACATTCCGCCCGAAAAAAAACATATTTTACTTTTCCCCTATTGTGTTTCGCCCGAAACAGCTGAATTTTTCATTTATTTTTAGTAGGTGGAACAGAAAACAACAAGGCGGAAAATTTTTAGGCAAGAATAGTAGAAATTCTAGTAGAAATGGATATTTTTTAGAATCTCAACCAAACGAAGTAAAATTTTATTCGGGTGAAACTCACAATCAACCTCATTTTGAGATTCGAATGAATAGTCAATTCGTCTATTCCTTCGAATGTTTTTTTTTTCCGTATTTGGACATTCGTAGGAATAAAGTTCATTCCCGTTTTTAGCCATTGGTGCGTTTTCGCACCCTAACTTTTTCCCCACTAAATACAGTACGCCCTCGGTTAAAGCAACCCTCGATAAACGCAATACCTCGGTTAAAGCAGCACACAGATTTTTACCATTAGTGACTCAGTAATTGCAACTTTTCAAAAAAGTTTGACTCAGTAAACGCAACATTCCATCCATGATCTCTTATTTCGTTTTGTCTTTGTTTCTATTTTTTTGTGTTTGATTTTACTATAACTGGGCAGTTATTTTACAGTTACTTCTCTCAGAATTTTTTACACTCGTACATATTTAGATCGTAGGTCCATTGTATTTGCGTTTTAGTTTACCAATGGTCAGCTAATTTTCTCGCGGTCGGTACATAATTGCTTAGTTTTATTTTAAAAATCATGGTTATCGTAAAAAAATTTCCCAAGCTGTCTATAAAGCAGAAGGCTGAGATTTTAAATAAATTGAGTAACGGTGAATCAGTTAAATCTGGTTTGCACGTTAAATTCTAATTCAAGGCTCAGCGTTTTTGTGACTCGGTTATTGCAACAACCTCAATTAACGTAACTGCTCAAATTTTAATCGATTGCTTTTACCGAGGGCATACTGTAGCTACAAAGTAATTATTGTGGTAAACGTTATAAATTTGACAAGAATAATGAAGTCGTAGGAGTCAAATGGAACGATAATGCTGCTGTCACACTACTTTCAAATTTTGAAAATGTACTGCCCGTACTACACAGCCGCACAGCCACGAAAAAATTGGTTGCAACATTAGAAGACGATGTCGGCAATGCAAGAGTCAGTCCTATTTCAAATGCAACACATGCTCAATATACGATGTTGTTGTACCACTGCATTTGAAATGTTCTGCAGAGTACCACACAAATGTGTAAAGTTTCTTATTTTTTTCTTTTTATGTAGGTACCTACTAACTAACTAACTTTTAAACTTTAAATTAAAAAAATCCTTATATTTCGGAAAATAAAAATGTTTCCATACATATTGATATTGTTTTCAGCCAATGGTGCGTTTTCACAGCAGCCCAAAACTCACAAATTACAAGATTTGTAAAAATTTATTTTATCAAAATGTGATATTTGAATATTTCGAAGGAATAGAATCTTAAAATTGAAATCATGAATGAACTTTCGTTCCGTAAAATAAACTCTCTATTGCTTCGAATGTCAAAATACCCATTACCCACCGTTCGACTTCTTCTCACTTTCGAATGAAAACGAATCTCAAAATAAGGCCGAATAGCTTTTAAACAGGGCGAACAAAAATGTTTCGGGTGAAACTCACAATAAGGCCGATTGTAGTCACGAAAGAAATAAAAGAATATCGTAACGATATAATAACACCTTCACTGTAAGCTTAGTGTTTGTAATTTCAACAAATCTATTTAGAGTGACAGATTTTGAAATTTGTTTACGGAACAGTCAGTCCGTTGTTTTGGACTTGCAGACTTTATTAGGCTGTACTTTCGAATAAAGGATGCTGCACACACGAATGGTTGCGAGAGCTAGGTTAGCTAGCTAATTGTAAAAAATGCAGCAATCCAAATATTGCGTTAATTAATAGAAATTAATAGACTACGCTGCGGCAAACTTAGAGCAAAATTTTTACACTTTTCAACTTACCTTAAAGCATGCAATTGAATCCTATACGAATGGGTAACAAATCTCTCTGGATTTTTGTTCACAAATCTTTATTTAAAAAGTGAGTTCCAAATGGCAGTCTAGAATAAAAATGAATATTTATGATGCTGTTTTACTCATCCTTAGTCGCTGGAGGTACCAAAACATTCCAAATTGTCCCAAGTATTAAATATGTAACAGTGAAGGACAGAAAATTCTTAAAATTGCGTGCCATTTCTACTGAAGATTTCAGCACGTACCCAATATCATCAAGCTGAAAGTAGACTAGAGAGCCGCAACAATTTCAGAAAAGTAAACCCGCTATAAATCTGACTCATGTCAAAGCCAGTGACTGTAGAATGGAAGAGAGTTTAACAGAGTCTATCTAAACCCAATTCTACTTCATACAGCTACAAGTAGAACAAGGTTAGTTTGGGCGATTCATAGGTAGTCTTTTTATAGTTCAGTGCTCAGTGCTCATCGGGTATTTGCCCATTGGTTAAGTGGATTGGAGGACCCACCATGTCGTTTTCGAGCGAACGAACAGAAAGTAGTTTTCTGACTGCAGCAACACGTTTCGAATAATCTTACTACTCATTTGAAATGCTCAGCTTAAATTACGATTACATATCTGTTTGATTGTTTTTGTTTTTTTATTTATAACCAAAGAAACTTTTTTTTTTAATTTCCTTTTTAAATTGTTTTTCCTTTTTTAATTAAAAAAAAAATTGCGAGAACAAAACAATTAAAAATAATGAAAAAAAAGAAAACTATTATTATATATGTATAATCTATATGTATAAAGAGAATCGCGCAAAAAAGAAGCTTTCATACAACAACACACACAGTCTACAAGGTTTTTCTTGTAACACTTTAGGTAAGGATTTTTTTTAACTTTAAATTTTTATTCATTTTCTTTCGTTCAATAAAAAAAAAGTAATTTAATTTTTTTTTTTAATTAAGTGGTCTCGCATTCTCGTTTCATCGTCTCTTCCCCACTGGAGATGTGGGGCGTACTACTATTGGAGTAAATCTAACAGTTGTTTTTGTTGTTTTCTTTATAAATACATAAATACAAAAATTAATTAGAAAAAAAAAATAAAGAATCATTGTTTTGGGTGTTTTTATATGTTCTTCTTCTGTTTTTCCTTGCTTATTTCTTGTGGTATTTTTTCTTAAACATTTATCATACATCAGTGATCAGACAAAATGACAAAACTTTTTGTTAATTATTCTTGCTTAAGTGCGATGCATGTTAGTCCTTTGTTGTTAATTGTTTTTTTTTTTTTTACTGAAGAAGTGGGCGGGGGTGGAAAACTGTGGGGTGGTCTTGTTGAGTATTTTACAAATCCTCATCCTCCTCGGGCAATGCAGTCTCCTGTGCCTCTTGTAGATCGCGTTCGATTTGTAGCTGCCAGTCTTTGTCCATTTTGACCTCTGGGGGCAGCAACGCTGGCATAGCGACAAATTCTAGATTTGGATCACCAACCAATTTGCGGGCGAGCCAAAGGAAAGGCTTCTCAAAGTTGTAATTTGACTTGGCTGAGATGTCGTAGTACTATACAGTAAAAAAGCGATTATTATTAAGGCTTATTCTCTAATTCTAGATGGAGCTAGATGATGGTGCTCACCTGTAAATTCTTTTTTCTGTGGAATACAATGCTCTTGGCCTTGACCTTACGATCCTTAATGTCAACTTTGTTGCCGCACAGCACAATGGGGATGTTCTCGCAGACACGTACTAGATCTCGATGCCAATTTGGTACGTTCTTGTATGTGACACGCGACGTTACGTCGAACATAATAATGGCACACTGGCCCTGAATGTAGTAACCATCGCGCAAACCACCGAATTTCTCCTGACCAGCAGTGTCCCAAACGTTGAAGCGAATTGCTCCTCGATTGGTATGGAATATTAGCGGATGCACTTCAACGCCGAGTGTAGCAACGTATTTCTTTTCGAATTCACCGGTCATGTGACGTTTGACGAATGTTGTTTTGCCGGTACCACCATCACCAACCAGAACGCATTTGAATGTGGGAATATCTGCTTCTTGGGCCATATTATTTTTGGTTAATTATTTCTTGGTTGCTTGATTATCTGGAAATATTAAGCGGTTGAAGTAAAAAAAAAAAAAACAAATATTCACTCATTCACACCTCAAACTTAACGCATACTTTTGAAAATCTCCTGAAAACTTAAGCAAAGAAAAAGATGCAACTCGTAAAAGAATATTATAGCCACCGCATTCTTAGGAAGAATGATAGAACAACTACATGTAATTGAATATTATTCAGAGACACTGCATCATCTAGTTATCAACAAAAAGATGGCTATTCTGAGTAAGATAAGATATGTACAAGCACTAACTACACAACACACAAGCCCCAAGGCATACCTAATCCTTAGAAATTAGAACGATCTTCGAACTTCCTTGTACATTTTCTTAAAGCTTCCATCGTACTCTGCAAGCAAAATGCCCACAAATCGACTAATACGGCTGCAGCTGCAGTGGTATACTCTCGGGAACCCATCACATCGATTGAGGTGGGACGTGAAATTGGGACGAAGTTCACCAGCTCTAACTTCACCAGGAGGAGGAAAACCTTATAATATAGCAAGAAGCACAATGACGACTGCAAAAGACTAGGTAATAGACCATAGAGCAGTGTTATGAAATTTTACTATCGACGATCACTCGGTAAAATAGGGAAGCAATTTTTTTTTCTTCGTAGATAGCTTGATTAGCTGTCTGACAATAAGCAAAGATTCCGTTTGCTACTACTTTTGTATTCCGACAAGCACCAGGAAGAAGAAAACAATGAGTTTGCCTACCGTGTTTATAGGTTAGACGCACACATTTAATAAAAACTTAACCGTCACCTGAAAACTAAATAACGACACAACTTAATTAAAGTTATAAACAGAACTTCCACATACGTTGTTCTGCGAATAAAAGATGAATAATCCATCAAATTCGGGTATAAACAACATGCGATTGGTTGACTCATCCGCATTGCGAGAGGTGACAGCGGCGATTTTGGTTTCTTTAGCACGCTTATCCATTAATTGTCGATCCATTTAAATAGCAGCTAGCTATGTATTTAACAACTAAATCGATTGATTATGTGCAAATATTTCGCCATTTAATATTTACTCTCGATTTTTGTGTTTACTCAAATAACTTAGGGCACAGAACAGAGCAGCACATTACCAAACTTTTTTCCCGCGCAAACTATAGTTTCTACTTTATACAAAAAATCTCCTCCCTTCTCTACTTCTTTGCGTCAAGTGAATGATTAATAATTTATTTCAAAATGCTTACGTACACCTATTGTGCAATTTATTGATAACTAAAATTTACCTAAAAGAACAGGAATTTAAATAAAAAATGATCGTGGCACTACACTCGGACTCTGTTTTGGTGATCTTCACTTCAACAAGGATGAACTGCTAATGGATTCTCTTTCTTCATCGTTTTCTTATATGCCTTGGCTCAGGTAAAAAAAAAAGGTTACACTACAATCGAAGGATTTAGTTTGTAAATACAACAAATATGTGTGCCCATAATGCAATGTGGTGATCAGAATTTTCTCAACAGATGCTACGCGGAAGGAGAAATACCATGTAGGAAATGGCAGAGGGTGAAGCGGGCTACCATCTGCTGTTGGATGATAAGACGAAGAAGTATTTTTGTACCTCTCTCTAACTATCGTGCTATTTCTTTCGTTCATTTATCGTCTGCTGCTACTTTGAATTTTGTATATTTATTAGCCGGAAAAATTGTCTTGTGTACGGTGTCTCATAAAAATATCGATGGAGATGTTATGTAATAATTTCAATAACAACTTTCGTAGCCTCAGTGGGTTGCAGTGAAATACAAAGTACATAGGTTAAATCGAAGTCGATGCCGATAACGAAACTTTTAACGTTCATCTTTGACTCACACTCACCCAGAAAAAAATTCGACGTTAAGGACTTGTGCCAAGGCACCCACACCTTTGTTAAAGGTTATTGCCTCGGCAAGTTATAAAATCCCCTGTGCCAGTTTCTGTGCCAGCAAATAGCCGATATCACTAGCCACCAACGGCTATAACAGAAGAATTATAGCATAATTAGGTTCGTCATAGGGCCACAAAAAAAATTGTAATTTGTTCGGTTTTACTGTGGAATCCGTATGGTATTGACAAAAGGTCATTGACTTTGACCAAAAGGTCTATTGTGAACCAAAAGACCTTAACGCCCGTAGCACAATACAGCGTTGAGTGACATCTTAAGTTGAATCATAGAAATCCAAGCGACCTAATAGGTATGTTCTCCTACTTGTCGAAAAGAGCCGAAAACAGTCAAATCCTGTTCCCGTACGAAGATTTTTCATAGGTTTTGACAGAAGAGAGTGTAGTTTGCGTAGTTTTCGACAGTACGGGAACATATCTAATAATGCAGCTTTGAACCTCAACCTCATATGTGAGAGGTATGATAAAATATTTCATAATGGATATATGATTTCCTGGTCCTTGAAAAGGTGTTTTTTTTTTACTCTAGAAGTATTCGAAATATATGAAAAAACACAAAAACAATGTGTTGTTTTTAATTTGTTGTCTTACAAGGAAATTTCTCGATAGAAACCACTCGGACACACTGCACATAGTTTATGAAGGTGTCAAACAAAATGAAAAAAACGATCTGCTAAAAAATGGCAAATCCACTCGAAAACAAGCCAAAACCATCACAGTTCATCGAATACTGCGGTAAACCCACTTGAAAACTGACTTTTTCGCAACAAAAGACCTTGAACTGCCGCAAAGTGCGTCAGACTTTACCTCATCTCCCCACTGGGACAACAGCACCCGCATTGGAGCAGTTTTCAAATAATTTTAGCTTGTTCTTAAAGGAAAGCCCAACAAATTTGGCGCCATTTTTGTTTTAAGAATCTTTTTTCATTTTTATAGTCGAACACCCGTTTGATAATGCAGAATTTACCACCACGAAACGACCAGCTAAATTCCACTGCAATGACGAAGAGGCGACAGACAAGTGCCTTCTTAACCTCAAAAAAAATTCACAAAATATTTTCATCGATTTTCAATTGTATTTCGTGGACATACGAATTGATAGGGAAATGCGACAATTGTTAAATAGAGATTTGCTCCCCGTCGGACGAATGTTCCGCAGTTTTCAAGACGAGTCAAATGCCGCAGTCATGGAAACACATGTGGTTTGGCTTTTTTTACCTTTTTTGCTCAGTTTCGTGGGAGCTTCGGTATAGAGTATAATTCGCAACGCGGCGATTTGACATTGGATGTCAATTTTCATGTGGCGTCGAGATTTTTACCAAGGAAAAATGCATACAAATTGTTGAGACTCGTACTTACATGGATTTTTTGCCTTTTTCTGGATGGGGCTGGGGATGGAAAATGCGTCAAATTGAATTCCAATGGAAAGTTTACTTGTGTAAAACTGATCACTGTCAACTCCGCAACACACACAAAATTTTAAACTAATGAATCGCTCAAACACTGGAAAACTCAAATGCCGATGCTAAACTGAACAAATTGAAATTGCGAAATTTCCCATTTATTGACTTTACGTTGGTAAGCATGAATACAGTGAAGTTGGTAGTGACTAAAATTGATAATTTTTCAGTTGGTATTGAAAAAGTTTTTATAAAATAAAATTGTATTATGAAATAAGTAAAATATAAACGACATCAATGTTGTGTGGATAATTTTTATTGAATTTCGCTTTAAAATTTAAGGGAAATTTCGAAAAATAGCGAAATATTTGACGGGTCTTAAGTGCAATAATTGTCTGGTAGATGGCGATTTGTCCCTCTATTGAGAAGCACAAGAAGTGGTGGCTGGGTTTACAAATATGAGTCGTTGCTCTAGTGTGGGGTTAAATAAGGAACCCAATCAATTGCCACTTAATAAATATTTACTTTCAAAATACCTTTTGAATTGAACCCCTGTTTTGGATATACCGCTCTTCGAACATGATAACTGTAGTCAAACAACAGGTCTGTTCCTTTACTTGAAAATTGTTACTGATTCTTACTGGTTTTAGATAAATCGCGTTCCTTTACACAAAAAAGTAGTAAAAGAGAGAGGCAACGAGAGAGTAAAAATTTCCTCTCACTAAAAAATCTTACTATTTCTTACTGGAAAAATTTCATCCAGTAGAAATTGAATTATCTGTCAAAGTCAGCTGTTTCACTTGTTTGAATTATTTGCAATCTTTTATTTTAATTCAAAAAGTAAAAAAATGGAGAGAAAAGGAACATAGATGAAAGTTGAACGTTCTGAATGTTGAAATTTGCATTTCGCAATATATTGCATACTGTATTGGTTCTGGGAAATCATCAGGGGTGGACTTTTCTGTAAAATCCAAAATCATAACAACACTCTGGTTACTTTTGCTTCACATATGTTTATGACATTTTGTTTGTAGCAGCTTTTGTGGTTAATCGCGTGCCTTTACTTTTTGGTGATTTTGACTTACTCTGAGAGAATTTTACCCCCACTCCTTGAAATTCAATAATTTACTATTTTTGGAGCGAAAAGTAAAGGAACAGACCTAACCATTTGGACAAAATCCGGCCCGGCTAATTTGTAGAATTGGTCAATAATGTCAGATCAATTACTTCTTCTCTAATCTTATTTGAGCTCGTTGTCGCGGAGATAACATCCTAACTGTGAGTGCTCAAATTCCTGTCCTGCATGTCTACCAACCTTCAAACTGCGTCATTTCCTGGGATCGGTGGTGGAACTTGTAGGTGATTGGCTGTAGGGGAAGAGATGATCGAGGAATGATCTATAATTTTGCCCCCATCCATATCTCGCTAACTTGTTGAATGTTTGCGTGAGGAAATTCAGAGATTTTTTGGTGGCACAACACCTCTCTTCAAGCCGGCTCCTTTGAAGTCCATTTCCTCGTATCCTTTCATCCTTTCTCGGGTGAAATATTCCCATTTGGATTACTTTCCTCGATAATGGCTATTTGCAGATTGGCCAGAGAGATGAAAGTGGCAGAAGGCTTCTGCATTTTCGCTTCTTCTTACGTATCCTCTTCCGAGCATTTTCTTTTGACCACCTGCTTTCTTTCAGCAGCAGGGCGTCCAGTGGAGGGGCCTGGTTTTTAAGCCTCAGTATTGGCTGCTTTCAGTGGTGTTGCCCTTTGTCTCACTGGTCTTAGAGGTTTTGCCGTGGCACTTGTGGAAGGCTGTGGAAGGCTGTGGTTTAGCTTGTATGTCTTCTCGTATTTTGCTACTATCTTCCGGTGCCTCTTATAGTATTAAGGCCCTTCTCTCTAGTGAATAGTGATTTTCCCTCCTTATAGCTCAATTTGGAGGTACGGTAGCCGCTCTTGGCATTTTCTTGAGCAGTTTTTTCCTGGACTAGCCTATATCCTTCGACGGGAAGGTCTCTCCTAGAAATCGGGCCTCTGTTTCAGAATCGATGTTCTGGCTTGCCTGCGATGAGCTCAGGGTTAGAAATGTTTTTCGACACACCTTCGTATGTTGTCCACCTGTCTATCTTGGAATTTGGCCGTCAATTTGCATACTTTAACTCATCTCTCAGCATCTCCTGAGCTGTCTGTCTATCTATCTATCTGTCTGTCTGTCTAACTGTCTATCAATCTGTCTGTTTGTCTATCTGTCTATATATCTGTCTGTCTGACTGTCTATCAATCTGTCTGTCTGTCTGTCTATCTATATATCTGTCTGTATGCCTGACTGTCTGTCTATCTGTCTGTCTATCTATCTATCTATCTATCTGTCTGTCTATCTGTCTGTCTATCTGACTGTCTATTAATCTGAAGAATTAGAATCAAATTAATTTTAGGTGGTACGAATTCATCGGATCGTCAATAGTTTAGTACTTCAATAAAAATGTATTCTGCATAAAATTATATTGTGAAATCGGAAGTATGTAATTCATCAATCAAGTAAAGACACTAAGTACATATTTAACTCAAACTCATCGCGTAACATACGGGAAAGGGTTACACAACGTCTGGGAGTTAAAATTAAAAATTAAAATGTCGGACTTGGCACGCGTTATTTCTACACAAAACCACATTACAAAAGCAGCGTTTCACCTAATAAGTAACACGACTGTTTTAGTACAGTGGCGAAGCCGGGCGGGACAGCTAGTATTGAATATATGTTGAAAAATTCATTATCTATGGAAGTACGTAGGATTTTTTTTTTATATTGCATAGTTTATTTGTTATTAACAATTATCTGATGATTTTTTAGGAAAATTTTTCACTTTCCACTTTGGAAGTCCGCCATTTGGCCATAATTAATATATCGAAAAAAAACCTACATCAGTAGCAGTTATATAAACTAGCTGAACCGCCCGACTTCGTCCGTGCACACAAACAGTCGCGTCAGTCACTCACTTTTACAAATATTTGAACTACAATATTACGAACAAAATGAATAAAAAAAATTCCCCATACAAAATGTATGGAAAATCGATTTGTCTAAATTTTCCAATTTTCCTTTAAATTTTCCCGAATTTTCATCCACAGTGTCCTTCCTTGGGCCAATACAAATACATCAAGCCCAAAATCGTGAAAATGCGTGCACACACGGACGTTAGTCTACTTTATATACAGTAAAACCTCTCTAATTGGGACACTGATGGGACCGTTTCTTTCCTGTCCCGATTATAGAAGTTTGTATAAAAAATATAGAAAAACACAACTACTTAAGAAAAAACTGCTATTTTCAATTAAAACAAGTATGGAACGCCTATCTCGTTTACAAAATCATACCTTATTAAAATAAAACGACACTTATTTTATGAACAGTTATAAAAATGTATGCAGTAGTATCTCATTACGCGAAATTTAACGCGTATGCATACGAAAAAGTTTAAAAAATTTATTGTATCCACACAAAATTAACTGCAACTGCACGGTACCAACATCTAATATTCAATGAAAATAAATAAAACGTTGCTGTGTTGTTTTTTGTCTCCGATATATTCACTCTTCTGTAAAAATATAACGGTTGGAAATTTGTAGAATGAGATGCAGCTGCGAATATTTAGTTAATGGAATTTTACTGTACCGATTAGAGAAGTCACAATTGCTTTTTTTCGGGTCTAGTGTCCTAATTGAGAGGTTCAACTCGAATTGTCCCGATTAGAGAAGTCATATTTTCTGACTTTTTAAATAAAATGTCCCAATTCGGAGGTTTGGCTCAATTATGGAGGTTCTAGGAAAGTTAAATTGAGTGTCCCAATTAAGAGGTGTCCCGATTTCAGTGTCCCAATTACAGAAGGTATATTGTATGAAAACTTTTAGGGTTGGCAAATGGGTTGTCCCGATTGGGAGGTCGTCCCGATTACGGAGTGTCCCAATTAGGAGGTCTTACTGTATATAGATCAAAAGAAAGAAATTTTTTTATAAGTAAAAAACTACAGGAGCTGTTTGTCCGGCTGTGGACACTGAAAAAAACAGACACGAAAATGGCACAGCCGCCATTTTGAAATGAATCGCTTCATAAAAATTTTGTATTTTGTCACAGTACATATAATAAATTCTTTATTGGAATCTCGATTTATTTTGTAGTATTTCTGCTAAAAGAATCTAAAAAAGCCTATTTTTTCGGCCTCTAGAGTGGCCCAACCACTTAACAGAATCAAATTAAGATTTCAAGATGTCACCAAGTTGTTTTGTTTTCTTTATTTTTATTTAAATTCAAATTAAAAACAAAAACTCGAATACCTTTTTAGGAATATGTTAGCCGCCTTTATAAGCTTGCACCGCAGGTTTTAGTGCAATAAGGCTTGTTGAAGTCTTAGATTGTAGATTTAGTTTGTGAAGTGTTTGTTCATGCTTGTATTATAATAATAATAATATTTATTTAATAGGAGTGATTGTGTACAATTTAAAAAAAATATATAAGGTTTAAAAAAGTTCAAAAATTATTTTGTTAGTAAATATTTGAAAGATTTGTTAAATACATAAATATGGTAAATGGTATCACTGAGCGTTTTAGATGGGTCATAAAACCCATCGCACTCTAGAAGAAGGAGATTATTTCAGCAGCTGAGAGGTCAGGTAAGAACCTAATAAAAATTCAATGCAAATTTAAGAGCGATCAAAAAACTTCTTCTTTAATTCTTTTGAAACGCGAGAAAGACCAATCGGGGACAAAATGTCAGGGGAAATAGATCAGAAGATATGTAGTAATACTGCCAAAATGGGTAATTTTTGAATCTTCAAAGGGCATTGCTCGGAAATGAACAGCGGTTTCTGCCCGAACAATTCGTCTTCGAATGTTAGGTCGGCTTTTTTTGATACGAAAAAAACGTACATACGTAGGTACTAGATATAAGAAGTTTTCGCTGGAACTCCTCGTACATGGTGTGGAAAAGATGACAAAAAAATTTCCGCAATATCATGTTAACCCTCTAACACGTAAGAGTGTCTCAAGACACTTATCTTATTATTTGCATTAACTAAAAAAGTAATAACTTTTATATCAATTGAATATTTTTTTGGCTGTTACTAACAAACACATCAACATATATACAAAAGCTTTGAAAGCTATCCGAAGCTTTTAGTGGAGCTTTTATTTTGAATTGCAAAGCCATGTGGTTTTTCGCGCAAAAAAAATTATTTGGTGCACGTTGTTATTTTGCCGCGTTAATAAAATTAAATTTAACAAATCAATCCAACTCATATTTTTTTTCGTCAAAAATATGTTTATTTAATAATAAAATCAAGTTGCATGTCTGTGAATATATGAAAATTGTGCGTTGTAGCAGTGTAATAGTGCCTCGAGAGTCGAGACATTTTCACACCTTACAGGTAAACGAGAGCTTCTACACCCTTTCTGAGTTCATTTTTGAATTCACCTAAGAAAAAATAATCCGACTTATTTTCTTCCATTTTTTTCAAAAGTAGTCTTAGAGGGTTAAGCGATAAATTCCAATTCCATAAGACCTCATAAAGTTGTTCACAGTGCGACTGCTTTCGAATGCCCAACAAGGATTTAAAAGTAGAGTAAGTTAGGGTAATATGGAATACAGCTTTAATTGTGAAATCACTCCTACATTTTTGGACCAAAGTACCCATCAAGTGTTTTAAAATGACCGATGTATATTCAGGTACCTAGGCCAGACTTTGCAGTACATTAAAACTTAACACCTTTGAGTTATGGATTTTATGTTAAAAAATGCAATTATCTTAATTCAAAAAAATGTGCAGGTAATATGGAATATTCCATATTACCAACTATCAAGCTGTTCTCTTTTCTAATGTATTTTGTTGTTGGTTTTTGTAGCCATCTATTGCATTAGAAGCTCATGCATTAGTATGGTATTTCACATAATAAAGGAAAAAAAATGCTGATAATATGGAATACTATTCCATATTACCAACATTTGGGTATTCCATATTAACTCGATTAGACACATTTAAGTAAAAGAGTAAAAAGTAGCATAGCGTTTATAGATTTTATCAGACAATCAACAATAAATGGAAGTCCAATCTAACTGCTTACAAAACATACCTTTTTACTTCAATATTATTTATAGCTCAAATATTTTTTCATTTAAAACATTCACACCTTACAAAGTTGTGGTTGCAGCGGATTTTAAATTTAATTTTTATTTTTTTAAGTTTGACAGCTATTTGAAATCGAGCACAAGTTTGCTAAGATTTCTTAAACAATCTAAGTTCTGGGTATAAATAGAGAGATGTCGTTGTAGTAAATACGAGGGAAAAGTGGTATTCCATATTATCTACATATTCCATATTACCCTAACTTACTCTATAATTTGTCGCGAGACGCCTTTCAACTCGCCTTTAATAGTTGGCAAAAATTGTACTATGGTTGATAGAGACTAGGGTTGTCCTGTCCCTCTTTGGACTGCTGATGCCGAATATGTACTTCTAAACTGTTTATGATGAAACCGAAAGGCTCTTTCGGTGTTACAATAAAATCCATATCACGCAGAATTGTCGTACCTAAGTCTTCCAGAATCTTACAAAACGACAGTGGCTCTGGCTCAGGTGGTAAGCTGAGGATAAGGCTGAGTTACAACCGAACTGCAGCGCTACACTCGTACACCACTGCTCGTAAGCTTAACCGAACTTTCTGGCATAAACCGAATAAAAGGCTCAAACCATTACGCATGTATTAGCGCATATTGGCTTTCCTAATAGCTCCATCGTCAAAGAGGCAAAGTATTAACATACCGTATGTATGTACATATGTACATGAGTTTTACTAAGCTACAACACTAAACTAAAAGACAACAAACATTTTTAGATATTATATTTTTTATCTATTTTATTCTAATGCATTCTCATATGCACTTATTACAAACGTGTTTTTATGTATTTAGTATACATACATATATCGATGATTCAATCATGTTCATTTGAACTCGAAATGATATTTTAACAGTGTTGTTTCTTAACTTTTACTTAAACTTAAAAGGTGTTTGCTGCATTTTCTTAGAATTACCATGGTAAATGTTTTTTTTTTCTTATGTAATTGTTTAAGATAGTGTTTTCTTCTGAATATGATGTAGTAACTACGATGAAAACAGAAATTATGTGATTTTAGTTTTCAAGACAGTGTTTTTGTTTCTAGAAAGAAAAGTCCGTTTGAAATCGTACAGCAAATATGAAGGAAACAAACGCTTATTTTATGTTGGTAAAATGGCGAAAAGTGCGTCAGTCAGTTGGTTAGGTACGTTAAACATCTGTTATTGAACTGTAGGTAACTAGTGGTTTATTAAAGTGACACTCGTAAGGTTCTGTCTAACACTATCTCAAAAGTTCGAGAAACAAAGAAACTAAATAAAGGGTTATGAAATTTAAAAAAATTAATGAGTTGTATTTAAAAGCAATAGATGATGCGAATAAAAGAATGCCTTCTAATTAAATAGAAAAAAGGAGCTACATATTTCTGAAAAATCATAATCGTGGCCAATACAAAAATTACTGCGTTCTCCATCATTTCCCTATACAATAATGTTGTTAATCTTAATAACAATATTCTTTCTATATGCGATTTGGACGGTCGAGAGCCTCGCCTTCTTCGTCCTTTTGTGGACCGCGCTGTGGATAGAAGAAAAGGAAAAGAAAAAAGAAAACACACAATAAACAAATATACGAAAACATAAAAGCAAAAAAAAACACAGTTTCGTTTTTTTTTTATACTTAAAAAATTTATTTAAATATATGTAGTTATGTATGTTTTTTTTTTTTTGACGTTGTTTTGAGGTCCAACAGTTGCTAGGGTACGGGTACAACAGAGAAAGGGGCACGCGAAATATTGCAAAGGGCAACACCAATTTGAAATATAATAAGATATAAGAAAGATCGTTGAGACTAACAAAACGAACCACGAATGGATGATATCTGGTAGTACGAATAAGGGTAGATGGATGGGTGGTAGCAAGCGGAGCGACATCATCTAAAACTAAACAAATCACAACAGAAAAGGCGGGGGTACTCCTAGGGCTGGGATTAGCCATAGTTTTGACTCTTTTGTTTAAATGATGCCACTCGAGAAGGAAGCCAAAGAAATGATGTTCCAGATTTAAGGTTTTTCTCTGTCTGCAATTACTCTGCCTCGGGTTCTGGTCGGCTTAGGATTTCCTGACACAGAGCAATATAGTCCTGAAAAGTAATTTAAGTTTAAAAGCCAATGAAGTACGAAAATTAGGAATTTGTTTAATATACAATCAGTGTTTCAACAAATCATTACACTCGACTGAATTCATAACTCAGAATACATATGTACATACAAGAAAACACAGTGTCATATAAAAACGAAAACCTAATGTGAGTTATAGAAACAAACACAAGGATATTTTAAAAGTTGCCACCACAAATTGTAGTTTTGTCGTGAATTTTTGTTGGTGCCAAAATGCAGTCATCAATAAAGAGGATGTATCAGTAGGATTAACAATTTGACTGTGTCCACGGACAAATCATTAATAAATAATGGAAAAGGAAAGAAACGAGTTTAAGTCACTTCTTGCCAAAGAAAGTGTATATTAAAAATCCGGCCAAATATTAGTCGGATCCGGGCACGAAGGTTTCCGTAATTTTTTTTTTTTTTTTTTCAAAAACTAAGCAATTTTATTTTATTTATTTCATCTACCAGGTACAATACCTTAACAGATTCCGTAGTGAAATACATATGTACAGTAAATAAGTATAATAATCCAAAAACAGATAACTTAGAATAGTAAACAATGCAGCCATATTATGGTTAGCGAATCGGACGTTCGATATGAAGCGAACTCTTTTGCGAATCACCCGTAGCGTATCACCGAAAAATGTTTCGGGTGAAATTAATAAAGGTGTTTATAAAAGCAAGTAGAGAAAAAGACTTAGAGACGATGTAATCGATATGCAAATTGAAGTTTAACTTGCTATCGAAAATAACTCCATTTACGAACAGTTTTCCTATATTAACATCTACAAACATTTTGACTATTGTAGGTAGTTTCGATAATGAAGGGGAATGCTATTTTTTCATACATTTTCGTCAACAAATCCGAGTTTCTCTCCTTTTTTTTAAGTTCTTACTTGCCATTTCTAATGATGACACATGTATTTTTTTTTTTAATTCTTCCACCCCTGTATCCGTTTTGCGTAATATTTATATTTGAGTAATAAGTACATAGGTATTGGATATGTTTCAAGTTTCTATATTAATAAGCGATTTCTCAGATAAATGATGAGGCCTAAGTACAGCCACTGGAGTAAATATTGGTTCCGTTTTCCCTTTTGGTTCGGAACCCTAAAAACCTACTTATTTTGAAGATAAATAAAATAAACCCCCCTGTTCTGCATTTCGAGTGAAAGTGGATTGAAACCGAAATTGAAATTCACTCGGAATGGAATTCAGTGTTCTGCATTCGTGCAAGTGAATTAAACATTTAAGAAAAAATATATTTTATTAAAAAAATGGAAAAAATGGAAAACAACATTTTTAAATGATTGGTGAAAACCGCGAAGAAAACCGAATGGAGAGAGTTCGCAGGAAGATCTTCCGAGATAAATCTAACATTCTGGATCTTCCCGAAGTTAGACAATTGAAGAAAAATAATTTATTTAATGATTTTTGCATTTTTAAAAACAGTTTTAGGGTGAGTAAAAAAATATTTGTTAATATCCTGCGAGAAGTGGAGTCAGAGAAATCTTGATCTTGGAAAATTTTGATTTTCTTTCATATAATTCAAGAAAATACTCTCTTGCCTCTAATTTTTGTGCTGTACTATATTAAACAAAGGAATTATTTTAACAAACTAATGGAAAGTCTTATTATTCTACTCATAGTTTTCAAAATGATTCTGATCAACGAATTAATTAATTAATTCACTTTACAACGGCATGTGAATTCAATTCACGTCAAGAATCTCAAGTGAATTCAATTCACAGGATTTTCGGAATGCAGAACACGAATTTAGAGCTGTCATCTTGAGTGGAATGCAGAACACCAAAATATTCACTTTCGAACATACAATCCACAATTCATAGTTTCGTTCGGAATGCAGAACACCCAATTCCACTTTTGGTGGTTGAATTCACTAAAAGTACCCTTTCCCCCCTGTTCTGCATTCCACTTTTAGTGAATTCAACCACCAAAAGTGAAATAAGGTGTTCTGTATTCCGAACGAAATTATGAATTGTGGATTGTATGTTCGAAAGTGAAAATGTTGGTCTTCTACATTCCACTCGAAATGACAACTGTAAATTTATGTTCTGTGTTGTTTTTAGTGAATTGAATTCACTTGAGTTTCTTGACGGGAATTGAATTCACATGCTGTTGTAAAGTGAATTAATTAATTAATTCGATGATCAGAATCATTTTGAAAAATGTGATTAAAATAATAAGTGTATTAAAATACATAATTGATTCATTTCATACAGAAAAACAAAAATTAGAAGCAAGAGAGTATGCTCTTAAATTACATATAAGCAAATCAAGATATTGCAAATGGTTTTGTTAAAGGGGTCAAACCGTATACTAAGGAATTATGGCACAAGTTAGTACAACGATCTTTTAACGACTGGATGGAAAAAGATTAGAAATTGTAGCTAACAATTTTTATTAACAGAATAAAACATGTTTTTTTTAAGGGGTGAAGGTCCCATGTTTGTACCATCCAAGCAATCTATAATCACCGGTCTTTTATTTTTCAAAAAAGAACACCATTCTTCTTTCATCTGCGTACTTTGCAGTTAAGTCCACTTCGAACAGAACTTGTAATGCAAAATGATTAATATCTCGCCGAGAACTAAGGCCAAGATCAAAATCCTTTCCCAATGACCTTTTTTAACATCCTTCAGCCTAGCGGTTTTCACCAATCATATTAAATAAAATAGAATCCATTTTTAATAAAATAATTCTTTTTTTAAATTATTAATTAACTATCACAAAACAAAAACAAAGAACTGAAAATCTTAAATAATTTTTAAATGATTTTACAGCTGATTTTGACATTTCTAACAAATGAATTCGAAGTGGATTCCAAAAATTCGAATTCACTCGGAATACAGAAAACTGAATTCCATTTCGAGTGAATTCCAAATTCGATTTCAATCTACTCTCGCTCGAAATGCAAAACAGAGCGGTAACCGTCTTATTTTCAGTCGGTTAAGAAATTAGAACGTTTAACTTAGGAACTTTTCTCTGAAACCTTTTTTTTCTCCGAAACTTCGAGGCTGTAATTTTTGTGTTTCTAATGAAAAAAAAAAAAAGAATTTAACTAGAAAATGATGTGTTAACTGCTTATGTTAATTTTGAACAGAATTTCACCGAAATTTCGAGTTTCGTGACTGGAAAAATATATGCCGAGTAGTCACTGTTTGTCTTTTGAATTGGGTTTTGTGCATTCCTATTTAACACGCCTGGACCTGGAGGGAAGCACCCCACTCTATTATGATTTATAGGATTTGTTTACAATGGTGTTATAGTAAGAACAGATCTATTATTTAGCACATAGAAATACACTAGTTTGTGTGCATCACTGTCTCGAAATACACATATGAATGATTTTGCTGATATGATTTTCGATTTTTTTTATACCAAAACCATTTCCATTTGCTTTTTTTTCTGTACGCAATGTATGCATGCCAAATTGAAGGCAAATTTTAGAACAGATGTTGGCTTAATCCAAATGATTTTAAACTAGATAAACAAAAAAAAAAAACTAATGAAAATAGGTTGACAGACTCTACTCTTCTCTTCGCAATTCATTTTATAGTACTTCACACTTATCATAATTGAAATGCACCACACTGACACGAAATAGAACAGAAAATGTACAGGTAGTAATTTGTAATTCAACATTTCTATACAAAGGGCAACGATAGAATATGAATAATCAAGGATCTCAAAGTCTTCCACACATACAAACACGAATTGATTAAAACCGAACACAAAATAAATGCGAACAATAAATAAGTGTGCGATTTTCGTTATTTATCTCGTGTTTTCTTTCCTTTTTTTTATGTTATAACTAAGTCAAGCTATTTCTTTTTTCCTTTTTTCAAATAGTTTTGGCATTTTGTTTGTTTTCTTTTAACATAGTTTTTTTTTCTTCTCTTTATTGTTGTTATTATTATTGAAATTTTCGTTTGTTTTTAATGTATATAAATGTAAATGCAATAAATTTGTGAGGAAAATAAAAAATATAATTAATATTAAATGTTTTCATTTCAAATTTACCGCTCGTAGTGGCATTTTAAAGTTAGCTGCTGCTTGCAGCTGAATTTGATAAGCTAAGCTATGTATTTTGAATCCATAAAGTCTGGAATAAGGCACAGGATTAACATTGTTCTGAGATTAAAGTGCTGGGGGTGTTACCTTGGAACAAATTGATTGGTGGGTCGCTTCGGGCGATACTCTGGATGAACCATAAATAGCATATGGGGGAAACCAGTACCGAAGTATGCCCCATCTGTGTGATGGTGACGGGATGATTTTGGTGTATAAACATCAATGCATTTGGGGCAATATGTTTTTACCATTGCTTCGCCGGGAATATCAGAGAGGCCTGCAAATACAAAAAGGTATAAATTAAATAGGAAAATTTGTATTTCTATATAATACCTAGTGGAAGCATTGGTTGACTTTCACAATACACGCGTGGGCAGTGACCAAAGTCTCCAGTTTGATATTTTTCTATCATCTGAGCAATGCCACGATTTGTTAAAATGTATCTACAATGGATGAGACCGTAGAGCATCTCAGCTGCTTGTTCAGTCATATCAGATTGATGGGGATTATCCTCGAGTTCATCCTCTGTATAAAAAAAAATTAACCAGATTAATATGCGACGAAAGAGATTCTAATAATCCATTTACTCACCTGGTTCTAAATCCAGAATCATATCAAGAGCTTGTCTGTAGTTTGGAACTTGTTCATTTAACCCAGTTAAATTGAATTTATCTTGAATGTAATCTTCATCAACCTGAAACAATCCACACATAAATTAACACTTAAATTTAAATAATTAAGTTTCAACTCACTTCACAGAAGAACTCATTTCCACGGAGTCCACAGAACCATGTAACCCAGGATACTTCCTCGGAGCTGCTCATTTTTCTGCAAATCAAACTGAACAGACTACGTATCTTTTAATTAACAATAGTTAACTTCTAAAACAAGTTTAAGTGTCTTTTATACGGTACAGACGAAATAAATTAACAGCAGGATTTTTTTCAAAATCTAGTTTCATTTAAGAATAGAACTTTTGTAAAGAAAAAAAATTATTCGCCGCCATTTTTCCTTACACTCGCAAAATTTCATTTATCTCACTTTTCCGTCGAACTTACTTTTTCTCAGCACTTTTCTCTCTTTTTCGATGTTCCAAAAAATTGTTTTTTTCCGCAGGGAAATTTCACTTTTTCTAGGAAAACGTATGATCACACGCCTTGTGGAAAACACGAATAATGATTTAATTTTATGCGGTCAACTACTGATGTTAATAATTTTCTAATACTTTTACTTGAAATACGTAATTTTCGATTAAATTAATCGACTCACCTTTTAACACTTTGGTCAGCCTCAGCCACGCTTATTGAATATCTGATGCGTTTACAGTCCACAGTCCAAAAACAGGGTTTCAGTAGATAGGGTAGTTCTCGAGTTGTCAATCTCATATGTGGCTGAGAAACAGCCAGTTCGAGACAACTGTACGATCGACTTTGGAATTTTTTATATCATGAAAGTATTGAACAAGACATGAAAGCATTGTTCAATGAGGAAAAAGGCAGATGAACAGCACAGATTTGTGAAAAATGTCAGATCAAGTCAGCACAGAAATGTGCAGCACAGCTGATTTTGACATTTCTCACCAATCTGTTCAACCTCAAAAGTATTTGCAGAAATGTTGTCTTGCACATATCCATTGAACACAAAGCAGATCAGTCTCGGATAGAAACTTTTCTAATTGAGCACGTAAACCTTGTGCTTTTCTGTTCTGTCCAGCACAGCTTCATTAAATCAGCTTCACTTGAAATCAAGAAACGAAACCCAAATTTTCTCCAGACAAATTAACGCGACATAAATTACATAAATTGTCGTTTAACAGTCAAATTCGGGCAAATTTTGTTTCAAGTGGATTGGGGCAATACTCACTAAAATCAAAAGTTGAAGCTAAGATTGATTTGAGCCACTCAAATTTTGCAGTTTTTGCAGAAAAAAATTGATAAAACAAAATTTTTCTTAAGGAGCTCACACACCGGAGCGGTACGCGGTAGCGGCAGCGTTACAACGGTACGAAACCCGATTGTGGTAAATATAGGTGCACACACTGAGGCGGTGTACCGCATCCGGTATTGTGGTATTGCGGCGTTACAATTGCATTAACCGCGTACCGCCTGTCAAAATATATTGTGAAAAATTAATTGTAATGTTGAAAATAAATCCATTTTATTTGATATGACTCGTTCAGAGTTCAAAAATATATGGGAAACAGATAAAATATGGAATAACAATAGTAGTGGTGTTAAAAAAAGAAGGTGAGTGATTTCAGTGCTAAGAAGAAAGAAAAGTTTAAATTCCGTGAATAACGCTTTTGTGTGCACGGACAGGCGGTACCCTGTCCACACGTACCGCTCCGCTGTGTGAGCTCCTATAAATGAATTTTTATCCAATGAATGAGTTCTTGTAATGATTTTTATTTCGCACCTAAACAGTTTTTATACTCATCTAATAAATTAAATAGTTTTTAAATTTAAGAAAAACCAATATCGCCGGTAATACAGTGCATTGGAAAAACATCTACATCCTTACCCTATTAAAAAAAAATATTTTATGTTGACTGTCATATTTGTCACTTTTCAGATACTTCAGGAGCACGTTGTAGCTGTGGATTGTTATTAATTTAATTCCAGAATTAAATTTAACGTTGCAGTTTAATTAATCAAATAACCAAAACAATGAGTGACGACGAAGTCGATACCGGCCCTGCTACCAAAGCACCCAAATCGAAAAATAAATCCAGAACACCACGTTACTTCGATTCCACTGTCGACGAATCCAAAGTAAAGAAGATACAACTTAAACCGCTCAAACAGCAAAAATTTAAAGGTGAAGTTATTCATGTTGAAAACAAAGCGAAATCGCTGCGGAAACTCTTAAGACATACCAAAGAACCATTGCCACCTCGGAAGTCGAAAGTTCCAAAAGAACAACTGAAGAAACACTCGCGCGGACCGAAAATCGACACCGGTGGAGTGAAAACAAAATTCTTTAAGGAAAAGTTAAAGAGGAGAGAGGTTTACTACGAGTATGCAACAGAACAGGCAGCTCGGACAGAGATCTTGCTAAAGGAGGAAGCTGGGTAAGTAAACATCTTTAGATGGTATCTGTCCACTTACACTAGTTTTTCTATAGATTTATTGTGCCGGATGAAGGCGAGCGAACCCTCGACTATCGACAGTCTGAAATTGCTGCTAATGTTGACATAACAACGGCTTCGAAGCTCTTCAAGTTGAATCTAGATTTTGGTCCATATTCCATGCGATACACAAAAAATGGTCGACATCTGCTTTTAGGTGGACGTATGGGACATGTAGCAGCATTTGATTGGGTTACAAAGCGCCTTCACTGTGAGATAAATGTCATGGAGGAGGTAGCTGATGTTTCGTGGTTGCATGTTGAGACAATGTTTGCCTGTGCGCAAAAAAACTGGACGTACATCTATGACAATCAAGGCACAGAGTTGCACTGCGTTAAGCGACTTTATCGCGTAAATAAAATGGAATTCCTGCCGTATCATTTTCTTCTAGCATGTGCCAGTACCCAGGGATATGTTTCATGGTTGGATGTTTCGATTGGAGAACTCGCCGGACATTTTAACACAAAATTGGGAGAAATTCGTCTTATGCGAAACAACCCTGCGAATGGAGTTCTTTGCGTGGGCGGTGGAAAAGGCGTCGTTACAATGTGGTCACCGAAGGTTCGAGAACCTCTGGCGGAAATGCTATGCCATACAACGCCAATGTCGGCACTTACAGTTGATCCCAAAGGCCAATATATGGTTACAGCCGGCCTGGATAGAACTATAAAGGTGTGGGACATCAGACAACTTAGTGGTCCTATGGCAATATACAAACTGCGAATGGCTGCCAATGAAGTTGACGTTTCACAACGGGGAGTACTTGGATTCGCCACTGGAAACGTTTGTAGTATGTACACTAATCTAATGGTTGGACAAAATACGACACCATATCTTCGACAGCACTGCCATGACTTTATACATGGACTTCGTTTCTGTCCCTTCGAGGACATTCTTGGAATCTCTACTGCAAAAGGGTTCCAGTCGATTATTGTTCCTGGTTCCGGAGAACCAAACTACGACGCATTGGAGGACAATCCATTCCAAACAAAGACCCAGCGAAAGGAACATGAAGTACATGCTCTTCTGGAAAAGATTCCTCCAGAATTGATTTCACTCAATCCAAACGAAATCGGCGGAGTAGATGTACCGACACTACAGGAGAAGGTGGAAGCTAAGAAACAATTGTTCTTCCTTAAACCACCGCAGATTGACTTCCAGTCAAGACACAAGATGAAGGGTCGTGGAGGTACCGTAAAGGCTGCCAAAAATAAACAAATTGTTAAAGATTTGGCTAGGAAGGTGGGTTCTCATATATTTAAAATTATAAAAAAAAAAATATATTTATAAAAAAAACATTTCTTCTTCAGGAATTTATCACTGATATTCGTAAAAAGAAGAAAGAAGTGATTGCCGAGTCGAAAATAGAGGATGGTTTTATTCCACTTGAACCATCTAAATCGAGTGCACTCGATAGATTTAAACCGAAGAAGAAGAAATAGATTGGATTTGTACATAGACTTAGATAATAAAGTTATATTTTAAAACAAAATAAATTGCTTTTTAATTAATACTGAATAGTATAATTCGATTTTTGGTAAAAAAAAAAAGAAAATTAAGTGTATATAAAATGTTTCATTTAATGTGCTGACCCCTTAAAAATCGAAAAGTCCCTGTATGTATTTCCAAACACAACTCCTTAGCTTGGTCGGCATTACAGTGCGCCAATATGACAACTGCATGATTGAAAAAAATTCCTAGTCTATTTGCCAACATCAGAGAAACGTACGTTTTCTCTCGCCATCACTCGACCAGCGAGAAATATCAAAATGTCCGACTTGAAGTAAGCGTTTTTTTCTGAAATATTTTTAGCAATTTTCCCCATAAATATTACACATTTTCCATTATAAATACCGTAAAACTATAAATTAATAGTTCCCTAAGGTTGTGTGCTAATAATTTGTGTGAAAAATTGGCGATAAGCGCCTAGTTTTCGTGTGAAAAGTTATATTGTTGGGGGTTGAAGAACTTGCGTGTGTATGTTGCGAAAGTGTGTGAATGAGGGTCTTTTTTGCAAATTTTTTTTTAAATTCATGAAAAATTGAAGCAAACAGTATTTTAAACATGGATATGCTTTTTCGCAGCGATGATCTACTGAATTATGAACTTGGTGATGATTTGGACGACCAAGCATTGTATGGTGCTGATGAGGATGAATTGCTCTTGTCTGACGATGGTAAGTTATGGGATGATTTTTTTTTCTTGTTTTATATTGTAAAAATGCTTGTAGATCTAGAAAAAGATGTAACAAACGAAGAAAAACAACAAATGAAAGAAGAAGCTGAGCAATGGGTGAATACGCACATAAGTGAACAGACAAATGGAACTGCGGGTGCATCAAAGTCATCGGAAGAGGTGTCTTCCTCGGGCAATGCCAAATCTCATACGGAAGAGAATCCAAAGCAAGTGGCTAGTGACTCTGATGTATCGACCAGTGAGGAATCTCCAGTAAAACAGCAACCACCACCGACGTGTGATTTTAAACAACCAATGCAGGCGGCGACAATAGCTACCACGACGAGCTCCGAAGAAGTGGTCACCTCAACCAACGTGGAAGATCACTCGCATACGGAAAATTTTGTTGTTAGCTCTGCAGTAAATCACACAGAATTTGTGTTGCCAAGTTCCCAGGATAGTTCGAGCTTGGCTGGTACTGAATTCTCTGATCCTAGAGAAGACCCAGAGGAGGAGAGAGAGGAACGAACAAATATTAAACAAGCTAGTGAGCGCGATATGGAAGACGGAATTGATTCATCTCCAGGTGAGTTACCACGTAGGCAGAAAAATTGGATTACAAAACGTGCGACATTTTCGTTTTCGTATTTGCAGATAAGCACCAAAACCGCTTTATGCATTCCAAGCGCGGTCGTGGAGGTGGTGTATCGATGATGCGTGGTGGTATGATTTACCCTGGTCAAAGGCCGTTGTTGCGTTACCCTCCGCACGGTAGTGTAATGGGTCCAGGTGGCGCTGGTGGTGGGTTTCCCCAATATCCTCATCATCCCAATGAGAATATAAATCCTCAAACTATTCCAGGTCAATTCCCACAAAATCCATATATATCCGATCAGAAACCCCTGCGACACACTTATCCCCCATCCCAGCATCAAGTGCCTGGACCAAGAATAGACTTTCGACAGCCTGGAGGTAGTTATCGGCTTCCCAATCCAAATATGTATGGGCAGGTACCACACAACGAGTACTCTGGAGGGGCAGGGCCCGCAAATGGAATGTCATATGTTGGCTCATTTCCTCCCAATCAGCATCAGCGCCAAATGTTTCGGCCAGAGTTAGCATCAGCAATGCCCGGTATCAGACCACTACGCATGCCGTTGCATCGCCCGCCAGGAATTCCCCTGCAAGGCAACCCTAACTACGTGAATTCTGCCACTGCACCTCCGCAGGGAATACAACGCCAGCAAATGCCACCATCAGCTCAGTTGCCAACTGCTCCCGTACCGCCGATGGCGACGGCACAGCAATCGATTCGCCCCAGCAAAGTTTTGATTAATCCCAATTTCAAGGGTGGTGTCGAGGCGGCCACAAGCAAATTCATTCAGGAGACTCAGTTTATGCATACGATCAGTAGTCATGTGTCACATCTGCAGAGTGATCAGGAACTGTTGCGGCAGCAAGAAGAATTCATTAACAAAAACCGGCAGCACATTGAAAAACGCCGCAATGAGAGATCACCGCCGTTGCGGCCACGTAGTCGTAGTCGAGAAAGGAGCCGGAGTCGAGAGCGCAGTTATTCGCCACCAAAACGTGAACGGCACTTAGAACGCGGCAACAATGGTGGTGGTGGTGGTGGTGGTGGTGGAGGAGGAGGAGGAGGAGGTGGAGGTGGTGGTGGTGGTCTCGATAGAGAACGTGATCGTCGGGCTGGGAGTCGGGACAGATATAATTCGTTCAATAGAGGAAGATTTCGTCGTGCCAACAGTAGAGATTATGAAAATAGAAACTATGGCAAACGGAGGAGAAGTGCATCGCCAATGCGAAGGCGCGATAGAGATAGAAATGATGTAAGTTTAATTAAAACTGGAATAAAAATGAATTTTTGTGTAAATGGGCGTATGTTGTTCTTACTTTAGATGGAGGAGGACGAGGAAACAAGAGCGTATCGGCTGGAAATCGAGAAGCAAAAGGCCTTAAGGGAGAAAATTCTCAAAGACAAAGAACTGCGTCGGCGGAGAGCAGCTGAAGAAAAACACCACGAGGTGAGTTTTTTATTTTTTATATATTGTGTTCGATTTTCGCATAGAAAGTATAAAGATAGTGATGGGTTTTTTTTCCTGATAAAAGAGTTAGTTAAAAGTTGTGCCATTATACAGAAAAGCTAAAATTTGGTAAAACATTACGTACTAGCGTACCTGTGCGAGAACTCTCGCATGTAGAAATTTCTTAATATTCATCTATCAACTCATGTAAATCATATGTGAAGTGTTTTTTTTATGTTAAAAGTTCGTTTTGGTTGATAAATTTGTCCACTTGCATCAATAGCAAATACATAAACTCGTGGACAAAAAAATCTCCGCACCATCTCTTCAATTTTCGTGAAAAAAACAAAGTTATGCTTACGTTATAAAATTAATGTTTTTTTTTTTTTGCTTAAATATGGAAAAACTTGTTTAGAATAATAATAAATATTTATATAAATTTGACCAAAAAATTCACAATTTTTTTGCATTTCTATGAAAAGAGGAAATTATACGTTTTATTTAGCCAAACAATTTTATCAAAATTTCATTACGTACAGGTGTAATAATTATAAGAAGAAAAACTAGGTTAACATTGAAAATAATTTTAAAATAATAAAATACCATCAAATAAAAATTAATTTATTGCACAATGAACCTTATATTTGGTTATTCCACATTTTTTCTAAATGACGTTGTCAATCCTGTTTGGCATCGAATCAAAAAAATTGTCTATATAGGAGATTGTTATTCAGTTCACTTACAGATTCTGGCCGTTTTATTTTACTAGTGTGCTCATGCGAGAACTCTCGCAAGAGAATATCCAGCTCCAAAATCCAAACTTCCCATATGACTTCCATCTGTCAACTGATGGAAATCCCATGGAAATCATACGGGAAGTGTTTATTCTTTTGGGAGCTCATTTTGGGTAGAATACTTGTTTTGATTGGTTTTTTAATTTGTTAAAATTTATAAACTGAAAGTGCAATTCGTCAGTGGTTCAGGAAATTCTCTTTCTTTTGACACCTCATTTGTGAAGATTGGTTAGCTGTGAGGGCCGCAAATGGTACCTATACTACAAAAATAATATATGTACTGTACATTATATGATTTTATTTTGCCCATGTAATGCCAAAAGTTTTCTCTGGGGTTAAGATCCGGACTATAACCAGAGAAAGAATCTGTAGTTTTGTACCTAAAATTAGAGTAAAGTAAAAAAGTTTATAAAAGTGTTAGTTTACATATCATACGCAAAAAATGCTGAAGACGCTGAATCGTCCTAAAAAATCACACTATCGCAATGTTGGAAAAGTTGCTGTAAAGTAGGCACCACATAATTTTCTATAATTTTTTGGTATTCCATAGCATTTACTGAGCACCTACAATTTATCCAACCCCAATACTGGTTATTGTCCCCTATACCATATTATAAGGGGAAAGCATAAAGTGGGTAAAATGCAATTTCGCGAATATCGTTCACCTTTTCTCGGCGAAACACAGCGTTGCCGTCTGGACCAAATATATTAAATTTGGACTCATCCGAAAATGCTACTCGTGCCCATTAGCCGGAGTCCAATTTTTATAAGCTTTGCCCATTCAAGCATTTTTTCTTTGGTGGTGTTTTGCAGGGCGCTTTGCATTAACTCCCATTCCATTGAGCAACCTCGATACTGTCCGATCACTTATTTGTTCCCAGTTTGCTCCTAGAATGAGCAGTTAATATACCCAGCATGTGCAAACCGGTTTTTAAACAAATTAGCTGGATTAGAGGCTGATCTCTGGGAGTGCATTCAAGAGTATCATTTGTCGTGAGGTGCTTCTCAACTCGCCTTTCGGAAGTCTCTTCCATTTCTTTAAAAGAAAATAGAACACGCACACACAAATGGTTGCAAGAAGCTAGGCTTGGTTATACTGCGTCATATTTTTAATTTTTTTTTTAAATATATACATACAGTAAAACCTCATAATTGGGACCCTCTGTATCTGTAATTCGCCAAAACATTTATTTCTCACGAAATAAATATAAGTTGATTAGTTTCAGAAGTTAATGTCAAAAACCTACTGCGAAGGCATAACACTGGCAGTAGGATGACATGCCTGGGCTCTCATCATGTAACTTCACCGACGATCGTCGACCATTCGACCGCACCAAACGACGTCGACCAGAGTTCGCTTCAAGAAACACTATAGCCCTCGTGTCTTCTTTCACACTCGTTTTTCAAGTTTTCAAGAGCTTCAGAAAACAACATTTGCATTGGCAAAAAATATCTTTTGTGCTCTCATAACCTGTTCTTTTTTTTGTTTCTTATTTTGGTTCTATTTTTAGCTTGATTCTCGCTCTCTATTTTCTTCTATCACGGTGTGCCACTGCTTATGGTAACGAAACAATGAAATCATCCCTCAAATACACCAAGACGACAGCTTAATAGCTGTCGTGGAATCGTCATCGCCGAGAGCATAGTATTTCAGAGATTTTCTTGTTATGAGAAGTAAACACTGAGTCGACCAGCCGACGTCACTTGGACGAGTGTTGAATTTTATGCTTACGGGAGGCATGACCATCGTTAATGACATCGAAAACGACGTCGATTGTCTTACGACATGAGAGCCCTGAAGAAATTGATCGCACAAAATAATAACAGGAAACATCTGGGCAAAACTTTCAATAATATACAACTTACCAGTTATCCTGGACACCACCAATAGGGTTGGTTAACACCTTACATCTGAGTTTCTTGTCACTACGCCGATCTGTCTGTCTCTCGTTCTTATTCTTCATGTGCTCGCGCTGTGTGTAAATATTATAAGGGTATTCATATCATATTCCCTTTAGCGTATGTAAATGTATGTTGCGTGTGCGTATGTACATATGTGCATGCCGTGATGCATAAAAATAGGGGATTCCTCCGGAATATCGGAAATGCGTTTGTAAAAAAAACGTACGCAAAAACGTACGTATTAGCTTCATATGGTATTCAACGGCCATAATTGCGACAAAATTAATTTTGGTGCAATTTGGAAGTCCTCTCAAATGGCGGAACCTCCAATTTAGTTCGCATTTTGTTGGTCCCCTGGAGTGCCCTTATTAGGAGGTTCTACTGTACATAGTATTCTACGAAACCGACTAAAAGAAAGAAAGAAAGAAAAAAAGATTATCTGATACCATCAATAGATAGTTTAAAATGTACACTGTACATAGGGTTATACAATTAATGTACAAATAGCGCTTATGCAGACAGGGTTGTTTGAAATTTCCATTTTGCATAGAATTTGCAATTAAATTGAGTGGCAAATGTTCAAATGTATAATAAAGGGGAAAAACAAAACAAAAAACAAATTGCACACATGTGTTGATGTATATTAGAGTCCTTCATGTTTATTCATTTAACCCTTAAATGCCCAGTGTATCTTTAAAGATACAACCATTCAAAACATGATATCTTCGTTAATATTAGCATTTAAGCTTCGAAGTTTATATTTTTGGGTTTATTGACTCAAATTCTACCTCCAATAAAATACTCAGTTTCTTAACTATCAAATTGCAATTATTATTTAAACAATTACTGGCTGCAATGTTTTTCAACAAAACTTAAAAAAAAATTTTTTTTTTTATCAAATATCTTATGAATTCGTAGCACTAAATTGATAAAAAAAAATCATGCGGATGTAATTATATTATGTGAAATGATATAATGTATTCATAATAAATTATTTTCAGAACGCGTTTGAGGGGTTAATGCCCAGTGTATCTTTAAAGATGCAACCGTTTTTTTATCAATAACTTGATAAAAAAAAATTTTTATTTTTTTTCGCCACCTGATTCAATATTAATGTTTCATTTAACATATAATATATTTTTCCCAAACAAATCGGTGGCGTTGGGCATTTAAGGGTTAAATTAATTTTGTGCTTTGTTTTATTAGTTTTAAGATTTCAAAAAATTTATTAATTTATGTTGCATATCTATATCGTTCGATGAATAAAACATACCCAACTTCCATTCGTAAACATAACAAAATAAAATTAAATATTTCAGGACAAGCCACAAAGTGATGAACCCCCACAAAAGCTAAAGCCAATTATTGTTACGGAGAGTAAAATAATATCATTGAAAAGGAAACAAGCCGACAATGAAGCATCCAAGAGATCCGACTCGCACAGTCATGGAAGTAATAGCAACAGCAGCAGAAATTCATCAAAATCAATACCAACGGCAAAAATTCTACCCGAAGCAAAACGAACCCTTTCCGAGCACATATCTGCTGGTTACGGTAGCAGCAGTGGTGGTAATATGCACACATCGTCAACTACAACGGCGATTATCAAACCAGTGGTAAAGAAGCCATCAACTCCTAGCTCTCAACAGATTGTTGCAAAGCCAGCTAAGTTGCACGACACGCCGTCAGAAGACGAGCTTGATTATGATGAAGTTTCGTTATTGTTGGATGAAGATCGCCTACTTGCTGATACGCCATCTCCACCGCCATCACCTCGTCCCCCGTCACCAAAGCCGTCGGTTAATAAAAATTCCAAAGCCTTTAGTTCATCGAATAGGAGGGTCGTACTGAAGTCATCATTATCGTCCGCATCACCGTCGTCGTCGTCGGGCGAGAGGAGATCCGAAGAAGGTCGCGGAGGAGGCGGACGCGGAAGGTCCAGGAACAAAGACTCCAACGATGAGAACTACCGAAAAGGCATTTTCGATCGGCTCGACAGGAAGATTGGCGTCAGTGAACCAGGCAAACGGAGAATTCAACGCATCGTCATGAAGAACGCATCCGGAGACTAAAAAAAGTAAAGAAAATGGTTTGATTACATTGCGTACATACATTTTATGTTTGTTATTATTTTCATCCCGAGGCGAGACTAACACTCTCCTACTTTATATATCTATATTGTATCTTTCTACAATGCTAATATCTTTACATATATAGTTTAACGTCCTACCCGGCCCCCAGTTGATTTTTGTTCTCATATTTTTTTGTCCCGCCCCTCCCTAACAATTAAGAAATTGCTAATTTCTTTTGCCTATTTTTGTAATATTTGTTTGCACTAGTGTATGTTTGAACACAATATGACTTTTTCACTTATTGTTTGTAATGCTCTACATACAAATAGATATAAACTAATTAATATTATATTTTTTTCTGGTCCACTATTCCACACACACTTGACTATAAAGACAAATTAAAATCTGACAAATACCACTTTTTTCAGACGTGTAATACAAAAGTTCGATGAAATAGTGTTTTTTTTTCTATGTTTTTATATGAATTCCCTTTTTTGATTTTATTTTTTTCTTTATTTTCTATTACCTACTTTCATCCCACTTGCAAAAAAAAATACAACAACCTGTGTGTTGAGATTTTAAATAATAATAATAATTAAATTCAGACGAAGAGAGAAAATGTTTCGTGTTTGTTACAAAAAAAAAAAATTGTTTATTTCAGTTTTATTTCATAATTACCATATACAGACAGACAATTTTTTTTTAGTTATTTTTCTTAGTTTGTAAGTTTTATAGTTTTAGAAATTAGTTTTTAAGAAAAAAAGAAAAGAAAACAGTTTACCCCACCCATAATAAAACAAAACAAAATTGACTTTGCTGAAAAAATATATATTTTATTATATCTATCAGTATAAATATTGTCTTTCTTTTCTACAAAAAACAAATACGTGCATACTTCACTCACAGTTGTATGAAATTAAAAATTGTATTTTATGTTTTTATGATTTTGTGTGTTGTCTGTAAATGTTAAATATTCACGTCTTATATGTACATATTTTATTTTATTTTTGGAAGAGAGCAATAATTAACCATACAGAAAGAATACAGTTTAACATTAGATCTCTAGAGTCAAAAGAAACACGGAACCTGCATTTTTAGATATTTAATTGATTAACCGAAACAGAAGAAATAATTAACTATGTACATATATGTAGTTTAATACAACACTTGTTGAGGCAAAAACAAATATAGATTCATAAATCGAAGCAATAATCTCGTATTTGTTCAAAAGTAGATTTTTTTTTTTAGTATTTGTGGGACGCATGTGGAAGTAGAATCATGTATTGGGTCGTATTAATTAAACCTGCCTTATCCCAAATATGTAGATATTGCTAAAATTTTGAGCATTTATTCAAATTCGTATGCGAGAAAACTAACTTGAGCATTTCTTTTGTTCGAAAATGGAGAATTTGCTGGAAGACTCCAAAGTCTGCTATTTAGCTGACTCAGAGCGTTTGCTCCGTATTTTTGAGCCATCAATCGACCGACTTGCCATGCTATTTTGTTAAAAGGTAATAATTAAAAGGCAGCAGCAGAATGGATAAAATTCACTTGCGATGCTGAAGATATGGAATACGATAAAAAAAAACTTACAAAGGCCAAAAGCTTACCGTCGAGATATTCCACTTTTGCTACATGCAAACTATAGAGATCATACGAGATAAGTGATTTGTTGACATGCAATATCGTAGTGTATATGAGAACAACGTACAACTGACATTTTGTCAAAATGTTTAGATTTTAATACAATACACCTAATTTTTTGAAATACTATTAAATACTCATTTTTATAATGAATTAACTAAATATTTTGTTGACTTTTGATGCAAGTTTTTTTTTTTTGTAGCACCGTGGTGTAGTGCGTTGGACTGCTATGCAATGCTGCCCGGGTTCAATCCAAGCCCGGGTCCAACACCTAGAAAAGTTTTTCACGGCTGCCACCTCTTTCGAATGTCTGACAAGCAATCAAAGAGTATCATTTGTCAGGATTGAGTTTCTCAACTCGCATTTGTGCAAAAATATAACACGCACACACAAATGGTTGCGAGAAGCAGGCCGAGGTTCACCCCGAGCTGTAGCGCCACCTAAGTATGTAACTTTGATGCAAGTATTTCTGAAGGAAACATTTTTTTTTTTGTCCTGAATGATTTACAAAATGTCAGTTGTGCGATATCAAATGTCAAGCAAATCCTCACTTCGAATTTTCGAATTTGCTCAAGTAAACCTAAGTTTTATTCATACCAATTTTGAGTAAATGCTAAATGCCATTACATGGCTCAGAGATCTTACTCGAAGTAATTGCTTGTTTTTATTAATAAGACCCATTGAATAGAATAGGCAACATTTCTTTCTAAATTTGAGAGTGCTTTCCGGTAGATACAAAGCTATTAATCCTTTCTCTTTTATTGCATGCGAATAAATTATCCATTTTGTTGATGACCAATCGTTTTTCATTCGTAAGTTGCAATTATTCGTTGAGTTAAGAGACCCTTGGCTTGGAGATACTTTGGTAATCTCTGCCGCATATTACTGCGGATGGAGTGCTTGCGAATTTGAAATCTGGTACAAATCGCCATGATCAATCTGTTGTAGTTGCGAGGACTTTCTGAGCGTAATCTGATCACACTTTAAACGTTACGAATTCTATCTAGTGTTCTATTTTTCGAATTGCTTTCTTATACCTTTGCATTTTGGCAGATGCGTTTTTACTTTGTTTTATCGTTTCTAGATATTTGCATATTGTTATATCATATTATGTCATTCATTTGGACATGAAAACTGTTGAACAGATTCATTAGCGGACTGTTAGCTAAGCAAGTCTCATTACTATACTACTATGTACCCGATGAATAAACACATTCTCATCTGAAGTGTCTTCCTTCTCGTTTCATAGTCAAGTAGGTGTGATGTGATGATGATAATGTGCTCAGCATTTATTTATTATCACATTTTAATTCTGCAGTATGGATATCCCTGACACGCAACGTTTTGGTCATTTAGTAAATATTATTTTTCATTTAGAATTCATGTAATTTTAAGAAGGCACACCATTGTTGGGGGTAATTTCAATAGAATCGTTCGCTATTCTATGCTCGGACAGTTAAAAGCGAAAGACAATTCCCACCTTTGCAAGCTTAGGGAGTAGTTCCTCGCCATTCTACATTTTTCATTCTACTTTTACATGTGTTCCTTAAAAAAAAGAAAAGAAGAAATTCTATACCCACTCGCCATCAGATTCAATTCAATTCTAAGACAAACTCTCCTACTACGACTGTTAGATTTAAAATGTTGTTGGCATTTTTCTATACATTTATATTTGTTTGTATGTAAAATACTTAGCTTTAGCACTTGCGCAGATGTAAACCCTTTGTTTAATTTTTGTTTTCCCATTAAGATTAGCTTCGATCACTAATGTAAAGATAAACTGTAATCTAAAAAAAAAAAACAAAGGAACAAATATAACTCTTCATGTAGAACTTTACCATAAAAATCCCACACATTTAAGCAAATCAACAAAAAAACAAAAACCAAAAGATCGTCCCTAACGCATACATATTTAAAGTTCTTTCTAATATTCACTTAAATTTAACCAATTGCTTTGTGATTTGTAAAATGTATTTAAACATAACTAGTTTTGAAACTCAAAACGCATATTAAAATTAATCGGCGATAAGCTGCTAAGTATACTGTTAATATTTTTTTTTTTTGCTTCTAATTACATCTCGTTCGTTGACTTATTTTAAATTTTTTTTTCCATAAATTTAAGTTAGCCATATAATTTCAATTGTAGTAAAAAATAATAATAAATAACTATGCAAACAAACAGATCTATAGATTTATTATTAATTTCATAAATTTGAAAACTTGTATGATTCTTATTTTGTGCGTGTGTGTCTATATCTATTTTTATCCACAACACAAAAAAAAACCAAATTATGTTTATGTTAAAATAAAACAAACAAAAATACAAGATAATTCTATAACTTAAAAAATTAACAATAATAAAAAAAAACATAAAAAATATAATGATAAGATTATGCAAATAAAAATAAAACAAAAAAAATATATATACTACTGATAATTACAAAACAAACAACCAATTGTGATATTTTTTTCTCGTACTATTTAATACAATTTTTAATATTTCTACGTAGCCATATACATATGTATATATACATATATATATTTATTATTATTATTATTATTAATTAATTGATTATTGTGAATAGTGTGTGAATGTTGATTGTGACGCCTCAGGCGTCCCTATTTTGTTTATATAGTTTTACAAATTTATTATTATTTTTTTTTTTTTGGTTTTTAGGTTAAATATTTTTTATACGCATTTTGATTTGAGTTACATTTTATTTTTCTATTTCCTTTATTTATTAATTTATTTTCTGATTTTTCTGTTCCAATATATATTTTTGTTTGTTTGGTTCAAACATTTTTAATTCCAGATGACTTGTTAGCTTGATAACAAGGGAAAAGAGAGTACGTTTTTGAGTACTCAACAAAACAAAGAAAAAAGAGATAAATAAAACTACTTTTTTATCAAACTAAATTATGTGTGGACTTTTATTATGATATTGCTGTTGATTTATGGTGGAATTCAGTTGTCCAATCTCGCAATATAATTTAGGCTGCTTTTATAATATGCATTGAAATTTATTTTTTCTCTGAGCTGTTCTTCAAACTGTTGAACTATGTATTTACAAATTGGTGTCTTCTTATGAAGGTAGCCACACAGTCATGGGCATAAAAGGGGTTGAAAAGTTACCCGTAGATACACACAAAATGTATGGATGGAAACGCCTTCAAAACAGAACACACAACATCCGTGCTCCGACCTGCACAGAGAATTATCACCCCTATCATTAAATCCGACGGATCTGAGATTCCCTTCACTCATTCGGTTCACATTCACCTATCGTCGTGATCATTAAATCCGCCGGATACATTACTTTATCTACATCACTTTTTAGGTTTTCGAAATCAGCTGTTTACTGATTTGACACTTGACAAAGGCGATTGTGTTGTGGTGTGAAAACAAAAATCGAAGGAATAAAAAATAATAGATAAATACTTTTTTGGGTTTTACTTTAAGCTTTTGTTTTGCAATATTTTGCATTCCAATGTCATGTTTCATCTATTTTATTTATAAAGTTCAACGTTTCTTGTATTTACATTTATTTCCAATAAAATTTCCTTGTTTTGGTGGCATGTTTTGTCTAATGATCTGTGTATTCTACGTATGCCTGAAGTTAGTTCATCATATGTATGTTTCTGCACTTTCAACGTTCAAATTTTTTGGCAGTGACCAGGTCAACTCTGTGCCAATACCATTCTTTTGAACTTCTGTCGCCTGTTCTATATCCACCATCTTTAAGCTACTCTTGGGGCAGATCTTACGAAAAGCGGAGTTATACGACAACTAGATTCCCTTTACATAGCTTTGGCGACTTTTGACGATACGCGTTGAGTCCAGACTTGAACATTTACACAAACTTATCCTTCCCGATTGCGAAAACAGCAGAGAAGATTGGAATTCTGTCCCGTTTGCATTGCATTCCATTCTGTCCCATTTGTGTTTGCCCGAAAATAAGATCGATCCGATGGTAAATGTTATGCCGCGCTATTTCTGATTCCATTTGTTTGTTTCTGCACTTTCAACGTTCAGTTTTTGGCAGTAAAAAAAAGTGCTAACCAACCCCACAACAAAAGCAGCAGATCCGCAAAGATTTTCTCGCGGATCTGAAACGTCAACTTTGTATGGAGAGATTCAATCCGTTCGTTTTCAATGATCAAGTGAAAAGATGTTCACATTACCGACGAGTGGACAATTCCCTTCGAACGGATTCAATTGATACCGATTTTTGAATTTTCGTGAATCATCATTGAAAAAAACTAAAAAATGTATGACATTTATTACTCAAAGCGGATTTTCGGTGTATTTTTTGTGAAATCAACCTTTCCACCTGTCCACCTGTGTCACTGGACACAACCGCAATGGAAATGAACGAAAAATTTATTTTCAGAAAATTATTTGTTCCGTAATCGATTTTCCGGGTTTTACTATTATCCTCAATCATTTTAACCGTTGAAATAGGGGATTCCCCATATCCAACAGTGTTGTCAAAATGGAATGACGGAAGTGTTCATACATCAAAAATGTAAGTTTACAATTTGTTTAAGCCTATATAGACTACAAAAAAAAATGCCTAAAGGAGCTTACACACCGGAGCGGTACCGGGAGAGACGCGGGAGCGGTATACCGCCTGTCCGTGCACACAAAAGCGATGTTCACAGAATTTAAACTTTTCTTTTTTTTTAGCACTGAAATCACTCACTGTCTTTTTTTTAACACCTCTGCTATATATTTTTCCATATTTTATCCGTTTCCCTTACATATATTTTTAAACTCTGAATAAGTCAAATCAAATAAAATGAATCTATTTCAACATCACAATTAATTTTTCACGATACATTTTGACAGGCGATACGTGGTCAACGCAACTTGCTGCGGTACAAAATTGTACCACCGCAATACCGCAGTACCGGAAGCGGTATACCACCCCGGTGTGTGATTTCGTACCGTTGTACCGCTCCGGTGTGTGAGCTACTTAATATATTTGTTAAGAAGTGAGAAATGTTCCTAAATGAAAAGGAATCTCAAATAGCTAAGCTAAGAGAGAATTTTTTTTAAATTCCATGCCCAACGGGGTAAATTGGGAAAAATATAAGAACTTAATTCCTTACTTCAAATTTTCTTAGGTAAACCATTGTCATTGATCGTGAGTATGTTAAGACAGGATTGTTTGTTATTATTATTATGCGAAAAGCCTAAATAAGAGCCAACGAAATGGGCGCAGACAGTGAAATACGACGATCAGCGGTTCGCAGACAGTATGCACCAGCACGAGCTGCCGAAACAGATGAACAAAGTAAGTACAGTACGTATTGAAAGCTTACGAATTCGTATGACTATAACACGAGCATATGAAACATGTGAAATGCATGACCAAGGTGTCGAAAATGTACCTACGCAAATGTACGCATTGCAGACAATAGACGACGCATTAATGCTTCATTTTGTATTGTATTCGATGAAGATCCGAAAATAGAATATAGTGAACATGCATTACAGAGTTAATCGAAGGCAAAACCAAGTACAGTAAAACCTCCTAATTGGGACACTCCGTAATCGGGACGACCTCCCAATCGGGACAACCCATTTGCCAACCCTAAAAGTTTTCATACAATATACCTTCTGTAATTGGGACACTGAAATCGGGACACCTCTTAATTGGGACACTCAATTTAACTTTCCTAGAACCTCCAATTGGCCAAACCTCCGAATTGGGACATTTTATTTAAAAACTCAGGAAATATGACTTCTCTAATCGGGACAATTCGAGTTGAACCTCTCAATTAGGACACTAGACCCGAAATAAAGCAATTGTGACTTCTCTAATCGGGACAGTAAAATTCCAATAACTAAATGTTCGCAGCTGCATCTCATTCTTCAAATTTCAAACCGTTATATTTTTACAGAAGAGTGACTATATCGGAGACAAAAAAACAACAGAGCAACGTTTTATTTATTTTTATTGAATATTAGATGTTGGTACCGTGCAGTTGCAGTTATTTTTGTGTGGATACAATAAATTAACGCGTTAAATTTCGCGTAATGAGATACTACTGCATACATTTTTATAACTTTTCATAAAATAAGTGTCGTTTTATTTTAATAAGGTATGATTTTGTAAACGAGATAGGCGTTCCATACTTGTTTTAATTGAAAATAGCAGTTTTTTCTTAAGTTGTTGTGTTTTTCTATATTTTTTATACAAACTTCTATAATTGGGACACCTCCTAATCGGGACAGGAAAGAGTCGGTCCCATCAGTGTCCCAATTAGAGAGGTTTTACTGTATAAACTAGGTCTGTTTGGTGTGTCGTTATTTTTCGAAATTTATGTGAAAACTTCATAGAATCATGTTAGTTTCATGGCTCTAAATTTTTTTTACTCTCATTTAGCTCTCAACCTGCGATGTATTTTACGCTACACCTTTTCCTTGGAGTGTCGTCAACGTCAACGTCAAACCAGCCATCTGACAATTTGTGAAATGTCATTATCTTCATTGCTAGTGGAAAACAAAAACAAAATGACAGGTTTGATCAAGTGTTGTTTCAAAAGCGTTTGGTGTCTTTTCTTCAAGTTTTCTCTCTTTGAGAGGATTTTACTATTTGACAGGTCTTAATTCCTTGTTCATAAAAGACACCAAACAGACTTACTGTCAACGAAAAGGTACAATCAACATCGACGAATTGGACAGAATGTCACAATAGACAGTTACAACTTTCTCTTTTCCGTCTGTCTGTCTGTCTGTCTATCTGTCTTTCTGTCTGTATGTCTGTCTACCTTAAACATCTAAACTGCTGAACCAATTGTAATGTAATTTGGCAAAGAGATAGTCTGGGACCTGGGGAAGGACATAGGCGAAAAAACTGCCCACTAGGTGGCGCTGATGTCAAGTTATTAGCGACTTTTTTATTAACTGACCAAAATGATTCATATTGACAATTTATGTTAGTATAGTACCATAAGAGAAAACTACAAAAACTGATCCCGATGGGTGGCGCTGGAGTCGAGTTATTAAAAAATTCTATATTAAATTAAATTTTGCTGTTCCTTTCTTAATTTGTATTACAAAAATATAGTCAAGCTTACATTTATATTTAGTAAATTTTATTACACATTTTCTATCGATTGTACTAGACAAATTTGGATGGGGCTCACACATTTTTTTAAAAATAAAGAGACATTTTGTTACAATAAAGTCGAGTTTACAACAAAGTAGATCTAACTTTAAATCCGATACAAAGGCATGCAGTTTTCCCAAATTTGCACCTGCAAAGACACATGTAATCTCAAGAAACCAATGAATAAGTTTTGTCTTCTTGTGATTAGCTCCTCGTATTTGTCCATGTACCGTAAGCCACGAATACGACATTTTTCTGAAACTTCAACCTTTCGTTTGAATGAGGTTGCTTGCAATATCCAGTAAGCCTTTTAGTAGAGATCTATGAGACCAAGCTGGATAGACTTTTAAATAATAAAAAATAAAAGAAAACGTCAGTGAATTTGTTCAGTTTAATTAGTTCTTATTTGTTTGTTGTGCGATTTCTAGATAAATATAAAATAAATTAAAAACATAAATCAAGATTATTAAATAATACTGCACCTAATTCTATTTACATATTCTAAGGCTAGTGTAATATGCACCCTTACACGGCTTTTGGTAATTTTTTAAAGTATGTTTTGGTCCGAATTTTAAAGAATTAAAAAAAAAAAACAATGAAAACAAATAAACTAGGTTGGTATTTATTAAAACTAGTAGCAAGATGAAGGTTCCACTTAAATTTTAAAAGAAAAACGAAAAAAAAAAATTATTCGAATAAAACTGTGCTTGCAGTTCCCTCAGCTGGAGGCTCAATTTCAGTGTTGGATGATGTGTCCACAGTCACAACTATCGACGGAGCCTCTTCGTTGTTGTTAATGTCAGTTTTTTCATCATCGGCTATGGAGCGATTCGTTTCACTGATTGCAGACGTTATTCCAACTGAAACCGAAGAGGACTCAGCTGTGGGTGTTGGTGGAGTTACTATAGTCTCTGGTGGAGCTTGGCTTGGTGGTATCACTTCAGTTGTCTTTGGTGTATTAACTGCTACATCTTGTGATGATTGGGTGGCTGTTGCTGCTGGTTCTATTATGACATCCTGTGGTTGGGGTTCGACGATGATCTCATTTTGAACCGCAATCGTTGGTATGGAGGTAGCTTTCTGTGCGATTGGTTTAACGATCTCCACTTTGGTATCTGATTTCCGCTTTTCCGGCTGTTTTGTGGCTTTCGGCTTGACCGGCGTTGGCGATGGACTTGGAGTCCTCTTTTGTTGATCCATCATTACGGTGGTAGCTTGTGGTGCGGGACTTACACTTCGACGAATTTCGTCCTGTTTTTGCTCCAAAATTTGACGAATTTCCTTGATGGGTTTCAGTAGAAATACGGGCACATTATCGTCGCGGCGCTGAAACAGAACTTCACCTTCGAACTCAATGAGTTTGTGCTTACGGGCTCGGAGTAAAATACCAACGACTTTGTCAGAGACGTACTGGTAGATCTGTAAAGAAATTATATCCTTAGTAATGTGGCCTAATGTTAATGGGAAAGGCAATTTGCTTACATTGAATAATTCTCCGAATGGAATGACCTTCATACTGGGCTCATCTTTTACATCGTATCCTTCTGAATCAATGATTTGACATAGTTCCAGCATTTCCTTTAGTACATGAATGTTAGCTTTTTGACCGCGCATTTCTGTCAAACTACCAGCGATAGGTCTGTGGAAAAATAAAACGCTTAGAAAACTCAAGACCTGGATCCAATATTAGATAGATACTCACTTTCCATATTCACCCTTGTTGAATGTGGGCTTGGGCAGACCTCCAGTTTGAGAGAATGGGTTCAAATGTTGGGCTTCCTGGTGTTTGCTCACCGCATTATTGAACATTGCAACCTTTGATGAGAGTGGGGATTCCTAAATGATAGAGTAATAGAAATGGGAGAAAAAAAAATTATAAATAAAATTTATATTACATCCTCAGAGGTTAAGGCCTCCACATTTGTAATTTCGGTTTTGTGCATGTTATGCAATTTCTATTGTCTGCTAAGAATTTTGAATTTTGAATTGTTTGTTCGAAATTTTTTCCTAAATTACTAAATTTCGAATAAACTTTATTGAAAGTGAAACCGCTCAGAGGTCTTGACGAGTAACGCTACACAGTAGGTGTTCGGATGTTCAAATGGGCTTTGCTAAAAATTCGACCTTATCAACCCTAGATGTTACGAGCCAGCATTTCCTGTCTGCCAGTGATTCATTCATGCAGTGTAATAGCCAATTAATTTATTTATGGCCTATTGCTGTTCTCGTTATCTGAATCTGCGTTGGCATCTCGGTTTTTACTGTCTAAATTGGCTCTTCGTCAAAGAAATACTAATCGCTGACAGTTAGAATTGATATTTAAATTTCATTGAGATCTTGTTTTTTGGCTTTAGCGTATCTGAAAATATGACCCAACTGGTGACTATTGCTTGAAAAAAATTGAGGAACAATTTATTTCTAATAAATCTGGAAATTCAGGAAGAATTTCTTTAGATATCGCGGCAACAGTAGGGGGTGGCAGCTGACAGGTAGGTTAGGTTAGCTTAGGTGGCTTTCCCCGTATTCGTTAGGATTCACTATTCTTATCTCTTGGAACCATTGAGAGAGAGAGTTTGATAAATTTCGATATTTTATTGATATCCGTTGAGGAAAATCTTGAGTGATGGGCAACTGTATAGAAGGTGATAGGGAGATTCCTTCTCCACATACATGCAGCTGTGACAGAAATCATTGCCGATGATTCCCAGCCTGCTGGCATGTCTGCCAGTCAACTAGTTTGCCGATATATGCACTGCTAATTTGTAACAGGCTGCAAGTTTTACGTAGATTTAGGTGTGGCCAAGTCTGGCTGGTGTAGCTACACGTATCAAGATTACACCATCTTTCATTAGTCTGTTGCAGTGCTTGCGTTGAGATTTTGTGTTTTATTGATTCTAGGGTTCACTTTCTGTGGGAAAATTCTCCAAACCTTTTCTGGCTAGTTCGTCTGCTTCACAGTTACCTGGTATATCACTATGACGAGGAACCCAGCACAGCGTGTGCATGCATCTGGTCGTTATCTCGTTTAGAGATGCGCGGCAAGACCTAACCAATTATTATCTTATAATTGGTGATTCGAGTGCTTGTATAGCTGCTTGGCTATCGGTGTAAATAAAAATGTCACGATTGTACATCGATTTCATCGACAGCCACTTAGTGGCTTCACGAATAGCCATCACCTCCGCCTGGAAGACACTGCAGCGATCTGGAAGTCATAATGACAAGTTCAGGCTGAGCTGACCTGAAAAGATACTCGCTCCTATATCCCTCCGTTTAGAGCTCCACTGCAGATTTGTCATTTAGATATATATTTCCTACCCATTCCTGTCGGCTGGGAATATTAGTCCTATATTTTATACTGAAATCTAGGAGCGGAGTCATATAGTCCGTACTTCCCGCACTTAGATTATTCATTGAGACTATTCTGGCGTTCTCTAAGTTACAAGATTCCCGCTGTGAGGTTTCTTTAAATCTCAACGCCGTTTTTGTTGTTATGTCCCTACCATAAATGTCCAACATGGTTCGCAGATGCAGGCCGTTATTTGGATTATATTAAGTATTTTTACGTGCTGTCCACCAGACTACAATTCCAGCTGACAGGTAAGTGTAATATTTTTTTGCTTATTCTAAAAATGTGATTATGCGTCGTATTGCAAAAAATCAAGCAACTCCTGAGTGACAGCAAAATGCTTCCTTTTATTTTATGCAAATAAAGACGATTATAGAACATTTTCGCCAAAGATTTCAAATTAATTTGATTCTGTTTTTGAATCTGAAAACTCGTAAATTTCTTTGAGTCACCTCAAATACGAGACATATGTACAAACTGATGATACACAATTTCGAAATACCCAAAACGTCGTCATTCTGCTTTGGAACATTTAATAAGGTGAAATGAATTTTTCCTACGAAACACTAACCAAGTGCTTTTACATGAAACTTGTGCCTCATGTTAGAAATAATAAATTTCAAAATCAGTGCAAACATTTAATGTCACTTTTCGGCTAATTAATTCGAAATTACATGCACACACGTGTGGAATAAAAGTTGCTGCCAAATGTTTATTTATTTTATTTAATTTTTTTTAGTGTAGCTGCTTAATTAGTTTTGACCTTAAAATACGAATTTATCTGTCTCGCCCATTTGTCTACTTATTTAGTTGAGTAACAAAAACAAAGCGGAAACGTTTTCGAAAAAAAAATTAATTTTGTTGTTAAATGATGAGTTTTATGAAAATTGTAATTTTTTAGAATCTGTCGATAGGAAAATATTTTACCTCTGACTACAAGAGACTTCTTACTGCTTCTACTGATATAGCGATCACTGATCTTATTTTCGCCGAATAAATGAATAAAATGTAAAGAGCGAAAGTATCGAATTTAGTGGTATTACGAAATTGTTGGATTACACGTTTGTTCTGGCACTCGATTTCATTTTAAATATAAAATAGACGTTTACACATCACTTCTTGGCATTCTTTTGTTAAATAAGAAAAGAGAATAAGTTACACAGAGCTAAATAGAGGCACATACAGGGTGTTCTCTGATCTGTTTTTGGTACAATCGAACCCGCTTATTTAAACTCGGTTAGTTAGAAAACCCGCTTATATGAAAAATTCATTTGCCTCCATGTAGGTACCCTTTTTATACAAGCTACTCCGCTTTACTGAAACCCGCTTAAGTGAAAACCTCGGATAAATGAAAAAAAAAATGCTTTTGACTTTTTATAGAAAAAGCTCCGCTTAAATGAAAAAATGAAAATTTATCACAGAAACAGAAAACAAAAGTGTTAGTTATACAGGGTTTGAATTTGAATGCATCCATTTATTTTGTCAATTTTTATGTGCACATTCGTCACCGCAGATTTTATCTCTTCTTAATTTCAAACCATTTTATCTGCTTCTCCTTGTCAAAACATTTGTTTGCCATTTTCCGTATTTTAAAATATGTACATATGTATGTCGGTAATTAAATTAAATGGATTAATTTTGTTTCGGTAACTGACCCTACTTAATAGGTGTAGACGATTTGAACAATTAAATTAAATTCATAAATCGATTGTACAACTATTCAAAAATATACTCTGAACATTTCAAAGCAAAATTTCAAGCCGTTTAGTAGTTATAAGCGTTTAAGTGAGTAAGTCTTAATATAATATTACCTTCACTGCCACTCTTATTTTCAAATGCGTTTTTCTCGAAACCATTTTTTTCGAATTTGCGTACACTCTAACTCGTAGAGTTTTTAATCAATCGTTTTCAAACTTGGCACATATTTTCTTTATAGGAATATGCTCTATGTGAAATTTAAATCTAAACAATATCTTTTTTTACTGTTTTTTTTTCATGTCATTTTTTTGGCCGATTCTGGTTAACCAGGAAATGGCCAACATCGATCCAAACTTGTTACCAAACAGACCTATTAGAGCATAGGCCTCATGACTTGGCATTTTTCCATCCAATCTCATTTTGCATGGTTATTATGAACACCGTGGTGTAGTGGTAAGCGCATTGGACTACTACGCAATGCTGCCCGGGTTCAATCCCAGCCCGGGTCCAACACATAAAAGTTGTTTTCACGGTGCCACCTCTTTCGAATGTCTGACAAGCAATTAATGAGTATGATTTGTCGATGAGTCAGATTCGGCAAAAAATAGTAGGTTCCTTCCATTTGTGCAAAAATATAACAATCACACACAAATGGTTGCGAACAGCAGGCCCAGCTTCACCCCGAGCTGTAGCGTCACCTAAAGTAAAGTAAGTTATGAACGCATCTATAAGTGTATTAAGTACCTGGAAGATATTCTATTTAATAAAGACGCATATTTTGACTTCGTATTTTAATATATTTTTGGTCATTATTTTAATTTTGGTTATTTATTTTAATTGTCTCTTGTTTTGTTTTACCTTTTAAGGCTAGTACGGTGCTCGGGCTAAACTAAATTTTTCATACAAAATTCATTCTTGGTAAACGCAAAGGTAGTTAATTATCTGTAGCCCTTTTAAATAAATCGTTGGTAGGCAAGATTATATCCTGCATTGCAAAAGTATTTTCACTATCGAGGAAATAGTGGTGAACGGTGTTCATATTTGGGTCGAGTGTACAGTGTACATACTTGGGTCATATTGAAGCGCCCCAATTCTGTGCTCAATAAAACACACTCCTTTTTTTCATAATAACAAATGAAACAATCGAATCAATTTGCATTCATGTATCTAGATATATCTGCAAATTCTTTCGCTAATTATTATTTTCTTCTTTTTGAGTTCTTAAGCAAACATCTCAAGTACCCTCTCAGTCATAAAATAAAAGAAATATAAAACAGAAATGATTTGCCGCATAAAATAGTCCAACGGAATTTTCATCCAACTGTAAAAGCTGCATTTGAGTATCTTTACAGTGTACTAATCATATAGGAATGTCTGCCCACTAAACATTTAATTTTACCCGCCAAAAGCGATGGTCTTTCCCTCGTGTGATCGTGTGCACGTTTCTCTACGACGATCATGCATTTGAGAATTATTTTCAAACAAAAAATAAGAAAATTAGAATTTTTGAGCAAATAAAATTGAAAAATTCTTCGATCGTTCACTAGTATGGGAACCTTTATCGCTTTTAGCAGTTAAAACAAAAAAGCAACCGATCATTGATCAAGGCCAGAGATAGGCGCATCTTTAAAAAGAAATTAACATTTTATTAGAAACTTCAAGAAATGAAAAAGTAGACCCAGCGAAAGTAAAATGCAAAAACCTAATAAATTAAAAATTAACATTTTCTACAATGTAGGCAAATAATAAAAACAAATTCTCTTGGACTAATTAATATCTCAAGAAATCCCATTTGCTTTGCGTTGTTTTTTCATTTCCCACTGGGAAGTAATTGTAATAAAATGCAAAACCTAGATACTTACATACACACATAATATGTAGGTACATGTTGAAAAAAAAACAATAACAAACCTGACCGGGTAGACAGGTAGTTGGTGAACAATAGATGGAAAACAACAGTAACCAAAACATCTGTTACAGTTCCCAGAAAAGGTAATTAATTTATTTTACAGTGAGGTGGACCTGTAAAATGCATTCATTGTCTGGGTACGAAGGTTTTTATTTTATTTTTATGTCTTGTTACCCAAATCTGACAAAAATCTAGAACCAAATTGAATCGAAAAGTCTTACCCGTATCCGGAATTTGAACAAACTGATGTTTGGAACTCGCCTGTACAATACAGTAAAACAAAACAGAAATGACTGAAAGCATATGATACTTACATTGTACATATGTATGTACCTAACATGCACACATGTATGTAAATTTCATTTCTTCTTCAGCGGACAAGGTAAAAAAAAATAGTTCTTTTTTTGCAGATAACAAACTAACAAGAACTTCGTACTTTGAATTGTTTAACTTAAGGCGTGTTTTTTTTTAGATCTATATAGACTAAATGGTGCCGTGATATAAGACCATGCGACATAAGGCCATATTTCAAAATATGGCAAAAAGCGACTTAAGACCATATTTCAGGGTATAGCTTTATGTCCCTATTCAAAAGCGACATAGGACCATATAGATTTGAGACATAAGACCATAAATGGGTTCTCACTGGGGATATAAGACCCAAATTGATTAGGGACTTATGTATGTCCCGATGGGGTGGAACATTTTTTTTTTGTCAAAGATGTGACATAAGTCCAACATTTTCGTAAAGATAAGATTTAAAAAAAATTCTGGTTTTCCATTAGGCAGCCAAACTTTTTTCATCCATTCTGGTATTTGAGAATTGGAGAAAAGAAACTTATAAAATTTTAGTTTTGAGAGTAAGAGAAAATAAAACTAGAAAAATCGCGCGATTTTGTCTATTTTAAGCTTGCGGCATACCGCATACCTAACCTTCCTTGCTATACCCGCGCATCGGCCTGTCAGACCGAAAGGTTAGTTTTTCTCATTTTTCCAATAAAGGGGAGTTAGCGCAATAGACTTACTGGTAGCTGCCATAAGCAAATATCTACGAGAGCGGGTCCGATAAGTACTTAGCCTACAAAAGAAAAACAAAAATTTTGGAAAAGTGGTGATTTATTTCTCAACATAGTCTCCTCCATAGAATGTCTGACAAGCATCAAAGAGTATCATTTGTCACGATTGAGCTCTCAACTCGCCGTTCGGAGTCGGCAAAAAACTGCAGGTCCCTTCCATTCGTGCAAAAATATAACACGCACACACAAAATGGTTGCGAGGAGCAGACCCAGGTTCACCTCGAGCTGTAGCGCCAACTAAGTAAGTAAGTAAGTCTCCTTTTAGCTCGATACACTTGATTCAGCGATGCTCCAACTTCTTTAACCCATCCAAAAAATAGGTTTTCTCGAGGTCTGCAAAGTAGGCCTCCGTAGCGGCGATTACCTCCTCATTTGAAAATTCGCGGACAAGTTGGCTTCCAGACGTGGTCAAAACAAACCTACGAATCCGATTCGGCTGATATTTTGACAGTAGCCGTCTAAGAGAATGTACTAGACGATAGTAAATCTCTCTTGCGATACTGGCACCATCGGGCGATGAGGCTAAGTACTTATCGCTAAGTACTTATTATAGGCTAAGTACCCTCGTATATACATATGTATGTACATATATGAAAATGGTGTGAAAAATGTATAGTAATTCATCAATTATTGAGAACGGCTGGGCCGATTTGGCTCAAATTTTTTTTCAGTCTTTCGTAATTGCCAGGAAAAATTTTGGGAAAACCCTCCGGAAAATTCGGGAAATTGGAAAAATCGAAAAGTGAAAAAAATCACTGTGAAATAAAGCGTAGCAACGCACGCCGGGTATCCGCTGGTTTTCTATAAAGTTGGTTTATTTCTTCCAACATATCCCTTACCATACTAAAAGCAATGAATTTTACTAAGGCTTTCGTAATAGCACTCGAACTGTCAGTCTTAGGCAGCGTGCGCGAATAAGGGTGGCTTGTTCTTTAATTCCAATGATAAATCCAATGCAAAGATACAATAAAATTGCGAAACTAAATGTTACAACAATAAAGAAAGCTTGATAATGTTGATCGATTTGTACTCAAAAATGTACACAGTTCTGTAAAGGTTCTTCGCCACTGCATACTTTTGGTCGTACTTTAAATGTATTTAAAATGGAATGCTTTAATTCCTTCCCAAGGTCAAAGTTATGACCTCTTAACAGTTCATACCGCAACTGACACACTTTCTTTTCTCATGCTTCCACATAATTTTTTTTTCCACTTGCATTTGAACTCAAATTGGAACTGCTTCAAAATAAAATACAGTGGAATCTCCCTTAAGTGGACAGCCACGGGACCGGAGTTTTTTGGCCGCTTATGAGTGTTGTCTGTTTATATGAATTTGGTGTTCCCCAAAAGGGTGTCCGCTAATGCGTGTTCTCCGCTAAACAGGATGTCCGCTAATGAGAGATTTCACTGCAAAAGTATCTCTTACAATTTTATGTGGAAACATTATTATTGTCCATCACGTGTTAGCGATTGGTGGCAAATATTTATTTTAATAAATAATTATAAAGTACATATACATACATATGAATGTACAGATCAATCTCAAGGTCTTCGCCGTAGGCTTCGTATCCCACCCACTCCATCCATTAAGGAGAAAGAATTTCTTCGTCAATGAATTTAAAAGTGTTTGTGATTGGGAAGTTTTTTAAAAGAATAATACATTTTTATTTATTTATTTCGTTCGCATGCGAATCACTTCTTGTTTGCTTGAATGAATGAAGACAGCGAAGACGACGACTATCGCACTTCTGGGTCTTTAAACGGCGGCGATTTTGATGGTCATTGCCAAGAATTTTTCTCCCCTCAGTGGCCGCCGCCAGTTAACAAACAAACACACATATACATATGCACATGTGTATATGATTTCGTTTATAATTTCACATAAATAATACGTTATTCTGCCAAATGGCAAATAATTTAAATTTCATTTCGAACTATTTTCGTTGTGGTTTTAGTTTTGTGATTTATTTGCAACAGATTGAAATACCAAAGCAAAGCGACACATTGTCACTATTTTCTATATACATATGTGATGGACAATAGTACCTACATATGTATAGGATTTGTAGTATAAATAGAAAATGGATATATGTATGTAAGAAGTTTATCGTTTTTGTAGTATTAGGCGTAAAAGGAATGCGAATTCGTTGATATCCGCATTGTAACAAGTATAATAGCGGTAACGGCGGTAACAGCGGTGAACAGTACACAAAATGATTGTCGCCTACAGGTGATGCGATGTTTCATTTGGTTTAGTGTTTTTGCCTCGGTTGACAGATGGAAGCCAATTGTGCGTAGCTGCATGGTGTCCTAACTGCCAACTTCAAAACACTTAAGTAGAGCAGATCAGTTTGAAACTACAGTTCTGTGTAAAAAATTAAGACCAGTGGGATAATTTAATAAAACATTGACTTTAACATATTTTTAATTCTTTTTCAAACTTAAAAAAGTAATTAGATTCTAGGATTCGGCTGCATTAATTTAAAGACTGTTTTCAACTTATGTACTAAACATTCATCTAAGAAACTTAATCTTACTGGTCCTAATTTTTCACACAGGACTGTAAATAGTTTTATTTCTTGATTCTTGGTGTTAAGGCGAACGACATTGGGAATATGGCATTTCATATGATTAATTCAGTCTTTAGCTATCCCTTGACGTCTTTTATTTAACACATTTTCTTGAAATTGATCGTGGTATTGTTGGGAAGATGCATAAGTGTTGAAATAATAGGTCCGTTCGCGTACGCTCCTAAAACTACGGAAATCTACGAAAAATAAAATAAAAAAAGAGTGCTCACGAAATAGTAAAAAAATTCCCCACGTATTTTACCACAAGAAATTTCTTTGGGGTAGTATATGAAAACTGTCAAATCACATACATTTTTCATTTTTTGGTGCTTAATGCGTTCGTTTAGTTTTCGTAATTTTTCTGTCTTTGAGAGAAGACCACCACTCTTCGAAAATTGACACATAACACATATTTAGGGCAAAAGTACGCTCCTAAAACTTCGTAATTTCGTAATTTCTTAATAAAACAGAGTGCTAACGACAGAGTAAGAAATTTCCCCATGCTATGAATTTTAGGACAAAAAATTTCTTTTGGCTAATTCGATGAAAACTGTCAAATCTGTCAAATCACATATATTTTTAATTTTGCTGTTCGTTTACTTTTTTCGTAATTTTCCCATCTTTGAGAGCATTTCACATCCACCTTTGAAATTTGACAGAAAACACGTCATATTTGGTGCAAAAAGTACGCGAATGGACTCAATTTTCACGTTTCGTAGCGTTACAATTGACAGGAGAGTTAATCAAATGTCAGATCAGTTTATTTTCAGAGCTACTGTATCAATTTTCTGCAGGCATTGTAAAAGGCATTTTTAAAAGAATTTTAATTGCTATAAAACCACTGGAGTACTTACCACAACGAATCGTAAAGCACCAAGCTCATGTGACACATCTGCCATTTTGTAGTGGTTTTACTACTTTTAATATCCTTTCAATATCACAAAAACAAAATAAAAACACTCTCGAGTATTTAGAGCAGTTACAAATCTTATGTCACACTTATGTGTGATTTGATTACTTAAATTTACGAATGCGAATGGTTACGAGAAGTAGTGTTAGGATGATGAGATAATAATGATTTCCTCTTTACGCTTTACAAAAACGTTCGATTTGCACACTATAATCCCCGTTAAATAACTGCCGTTTGTTTTTAAATTGATTTTTTTCTTTATTTATATCTTCACTTTCTTCTACGTCACGTATTGAAGACCCACTTTGTGTACTCTTCTTTGTAATGGGTTTCCTTTCTTTTTTTATGAATCTTTGTTTGATTGACTGTTTTCCGCGTTTCACTATACGGTATTGTGTGTGCAAAGAAATTAAAAAAGAAAAAAAATAAAACAAGTGTGCGTTTACTTCACTTCTTTTCCGTCGAGTTGATTGGACAAAAGTGAGCTGCGGTGCAGACCGTCTTGGGCTTTTATAGTGGCCAACACATTGTTGGTGGTGCTTTTAGAATTTTCCCCTGATATTTACTTATTTTCCTGAATGAAAATGTTTTTTTTTCTTTTTTTCTTTTAGGTTTTTGCGTGTATGTGAGACGGAAAAGCTCATCGATTCGGCGCGGTTTAGTGGGTGTTGTTTGGTGCTCTAGATCGCTTGATCGTATTGTCTCGTGCTGAGATTTATTTTCGTACACAAAGCAGAGCGGGATCCTCAATTGAGCATGCCTATCGTTTCCATATGTACATATGTAGCTTTTGGCAAGAGTGTGTTGTTGCTGGTGGAAGTGGACTCGATACTGGGCGACATGATGGAAGTCCGAACTGATTGATCGTGACTCAAGAGACATTTGATTTCCTGAATTGGTTGTATGTGTGTTTTTGTTAGCAAGGGTATTACAAAATAAATATTGTTTTGAAACGGACAGCTCTCATTAGCGGACAAAAAACTCCGTGGCTGTCCACTTAAGAGAGATTTCACTGTACTTATTGGAGTGTTTCTTTTTTTGGAGTATTTGCTTGACAGTCAACTGCCTGTATCTTGTTCAATACTATACATTTATTAGCTTAGCCCTTTATTCTCTGAATTCGTATTTTTTTCTTAATTTTGTTCATCAGTTTAGGTTAGGAGGGTCGTTTGCATTAAATACGATTTCACAGAGGGTCCGTAAAGGTCCATTGTGAATACCCTTGCTGTGCATCTAGAAACATGCATTTAACAAAATCATTTCGATCTTCTGACAAATGTCTTTAGGCGGTCGATGTACCGTGCTCCCATACAATACAGGCGCCGTTCTTGAAGAGCCGGGCAGTGGCACAGAAGGTATGCTACAGATTCTATTTCATCCTCGTCCAAAAGTCATTTGTAAGGATGCCGTATTTCTGGCCATGTTTCCAATTATACAGTGTCCGGTTATAACACCGACTAGTACATGGATTTGGCTTCTTCTCATGGAGAGTGGAGATATTGTTCTTTTCTGGTCAACTGCGGACCAAAGATTGTGGGTTATGGTACAATCGCTAGCGTTGCACTATCGGCCCTCAGCTAAATCAGTGGTGCTGCGGTCCATTCGATTTTTAGCTATGTTGAAAGCTGGTAAGACCTGTCTGTCAGCTAGTGTGTTATATCCATATCAGAGCCTTTTCTGGCCAGTTCGTCTGCTGTTTATTTCCCTTGTATTCCTACATGTACGGATACCCATCAAAGTAAAACTGTGTGTTGTTTTATCGCTCTACATAAGTGCTGTGCTCATCAGTTTACGTATAAGCTAATGGGAGTGTTATGATATATATATTTACATATTTATGTATATACATATATAGATAGAATGACGGAAGGCCTGAAACAATAAGGGTTCCTAGTTATCTATGGAAAATAATCGGCTCGACGGATAGTTTAGAAGCGACGAAAGACCATATCCGACAAAGTGACCAAACTACATAAAGTATGTCCATACATATATACCATATGGCAAGTTCTTATCAGAATCGTTAGATATATATGATATATGTACATATAATTTTGTTTATGCTAAAAATATGTCAGGTTTTAGTAATTTCTCAAAAAAACCAATTGTACTATAAATAATATTTTCTTGCATGCGTCACGATATTTCTTTTTAACAAAAAAAAAATCTATTAAGTGCGCACATTGTGCAATTTTCCAAACAGAAGAATATTAAAATATAATATTTTTAACGAGTGAATACCGAATATGGGAAAACCCAGAATGCCATTAAAAAATTTTAGTTTATTTTTAAATCAGCTGCAATTGCATTTCATCGTTCATTTTAAAAGTAAATTATGTACATTAAATGAACTTTACATTCAGTTGTAGGCAGACGTCTCTGTCGACTGAAATTCATTCATCTGCCATCCGGAATGCATCACCCTTTTTCTTTTAAATTATTTTCGAATTTCATTAATTAAAAATTCGTTCAGCATCAACTCTGCACCAAAAAAAAATGACGTGAATAATCGCATCCCCTACCTACATACATATTATGTATGTACAGTACATACTGTATGCACTGATCGTTCAGTCTTCGGGAAGGAGCACGTAGCCGCGTGTCTTCGTCAGCGTGATTTGTGACAACGATAAAAGTTAAGGGTAAAATTCTTTCTTCGTGAACTTGACTCACCAGTTTGTTTACATGTTGAATGTGCTCTAAGTTCTTGGATCTTCGTCAAAAAAATCTTTATATGATACAGTACGACCTCAATATAAGCAACACTTATTATGCGCAACTCATTGATGAAAGCAACACCTTAAATCGTACATTTGTTAACTTGCAGTAAGTGTACTGTAAGTAAATCTATTTAGTTAAAATTTGTTCTGTGGTCGGATGTATTCCGGTTGTACTGCTGTTTAAACGTGAAATTTTGGATTAATTACTATAAGGGAACCCCCACGGTCCAAAAATTCAGCTTCACAGGATAACATTTTAGCTGCAGGATTCAAAAAGACCAGAGACGAACAATTTCAGTTTTAAAAATAAAAAATAAAAATGTGTAGGTACCTTCTACTAGTTTTTTTTTATAAAATCATTTTTTTAATATCTTCTTTACTTTAGTTGTAGTAATTTACATGGATATTAGTAAAATAATCCTAATTAAATAAATTTAATGAATTAAATATTTTCAAAATAAGGAAATGAAAAATATATATGCCCCATAAACTGCTTATGTTAACTTTTGGGCTTGGCCAACAAAATAGTTTTTTTTGATGTTTTTTTTTCAATATTTTTTTTTAAAAAAACCAGATAATCCTTTCCTCTATTCATATCCTTTGGATTTGGCGTGGCATTGAATCTACCAATTTTTATATAAATTGCTAACTCAGGATGAACTTACTTCTAACCCAAAAATTAAATAAATCCTAACACTAAAAAATGAAAAAAGGCCTAAAGTACAGAACATTTGTCTTTATATTAAAAAGTGTCAGTACAGTTTTAGCTATAAACTTGGATGTTGTCAACCACTATGGATCAGCATACAGGGCTTCGAATAAATTCGTCTTCATCCGAATGTAGATTATTGAGGTATTCACTCTGTTTTATCAGCGCGAATGGCATTTTCGCGACCGTTCCTGCCGTTCGCATCGGCCGCGCCCCCCCTCTCTCGTCCAATAAAACCGAGTTGATTATTATTTAACCAATAGTTGGTTAAAACATCCAATAGGCAACACAGAAAATATCCCATCTACCAGGAAGCTACGGTTTGCCCGTGGAATATTCTCCTCCATTAATTTTATAATCTTCTCTGAAGAAAATGTACAATACCAAAGCTTCAACAACCTAAAGGGCAGATTTTGGCGAGGTTATAAAAACGTTTGCTGTTAAACTCTGCAATATTATTTTTATCTTGTGGAAATGCAGTTAAAAAAGTCAACGTGCAAATCCAAAAAAAGATCAATGAAACGTATTGCGAATACATTAACACACTCTGTCCTAGAATAAGAATAGAATTTAACGCTTTTAATTCTTTGTAGAGAATCTCGTTATCAGAATGGTTATGGTCTACAAACTACTTCAACAAAATAACTTGGAATTAATATAATTTTTAAGAAAAATTAAATAACTCCTAACATTTGCTGAAATAACTCCTAACAACATAGAATGTAAAGGCTCTTAATTAGGATTTATTTCATTCACATGATTTTAGGATTTATTTCATGATGAAAGGTAATTCCTATCACTTTAACATGCAATAAGTCCTAACTTTGATTTAGATTTAAATAAATCTAATATGTTATTTAGGAGTTTTTTCATGTGTAATAACTACTAACTTTGTATGTAAAATTTTAGATTTTATTTAATTTTTTTTGTTAGGAATAAATACGTTAGGAGTTATTGCATAGATCCAAAAAAACAATGGTACCTGTGTGGGAAATACTGACCACCTTATTTTCTCTTGAGTTTATCCCACAAGTTCTCAATCGGATTGAGATCTGGGGATTGACTGGGCCATGGGACGGATCTTTCACAAGACCTGCCGTATGTTTCGGGTCGTTGTCCTGTTGATAGTGCCATCGAAGAGGTCTCGGAAAATGAAAGCATAACAATTTCCACAATGTCCATATTTTGTCTTGCTTTTATTTATACGGAATATAGGGCTGACGCCATGCCATAAAAAAAACAGCTCCATATCATGATATTTCTCTCTCCGAGCTTAATGGTTTTCTCTGTATAGCGAGGGGGTTGTCCTTTCCTTTTGGTCGCCTAACATAACATCCAGAATCCGAACTCTTTTCGGAACCTTATGTTATTTACTCTTAATAGTGGACCTTTCCGGGTGACTCCTCCGGGGAGATTCGAATTCTGGAGTCTGTATTTATTTCGTTGTTAATTTTTGCAGTAATAGTTCTCGACGAAGCATAAGGATTGGACTTCGCTAAAGGCAAAACGCGGTGGTCAGTAGTCGCTGAGGTTTTTTTGTACCTACCTCTATTTTCGCCTACTTTTGTTGGCTGAAGGGCATTTGTGACGAAGTTTTGGGACTTTCTCAGAACATCCGCTATAAATTTATAGGTTTTACCATCATCCCTTAGTCATAAAACCAACCTTCCTTCTACCGGCGAACACTGGGCTTTTCGTCCCATATTAAAGACAAGAATGTTGTGTACATACATATGTACATATGTTACATTGCATGTATACATTTTTGTCCTTATAATCACTAGTTTTGTTTTGTTCAACAGTGTCAGAAATGTTTTTCTTTAACACTCTTATGTATGTATTTAACATTTTGGTCCACTTTTATTGCAACAACCTCAATTAACGCGCCTGTCCGAATTTCTATGAGTTGTTTTTTATTGAGGTCGTACTGTAGTTCTACTGGTGCTATGCTATATGTGATTATATTTTTTTTTAAATACTCGATTGGCAATTATTTGATTATGTATATGTACATTGTAACAACAAACGCGACCTTGAGACTTGTTGTTACGTCACATTTAAAAAATTAAAACCCAAATACTTTTGAAAATAATTATATACCTACTTGCGCACGCTTCATTTCATTTGAACATATGTATGTATTTCCCTCTTTGCTTATATTAGCCAAAACTGCGTAATAAACAAAAAATTACATTTTATGGCTCGATGAAAAGAATTCAAATAATTCGACAGAATTATTAATGCAACACAACGATGAACGGGTGGCCAACGGCATATCAAATTATTATATATATATAAATGTTTTATTCGGGCGCGAGACAGTTATTTGCCTCTCAGAAATTCAATGGCTATTAGACGAATTCGCTAAATTTTATTTGTCTTCTTATAAATTACACATACGCCTAAGTGGAAGTGTGCACGGCATGGTCTGATAGATTTAATGTTAACAAAAATACAATGTTGAATATATGTTTGTTTAAATTATTCAAATTATAATAAATTATTTTACACAATAGAAAAATTGTAAGACAATGATTAAAAGAGATCGAGTTAATACTGAAGCCGGTTAAAATTTTTTTTCTCTAATTCAATAATTTTTAAGAAAACTTTCGACTTAGCTATCCTTACATCTTTCAGCCTTGTGAGGCCTAGTGACTTTCTCGTCGACATAGCTCTCCCTAGGGGGTGGTAGCATTGCCCCGGCAGACAGTAGTTGAACTAGTTTGTGGTACGGATGTATGATCTGCAATTTGTTAGAGATATCAACGTGGGGGAAGATTATTGGATTCGTGTTGATATTAATTTTGACAGCCATCCTATTCGCTGATGTTATGTAAGGTTAGGAAAGGTGTGTTATTGTACGAGCAGTCATTAACACTCGGAGACCCGAAGGTCCATTGTGAATCCCCACATAGTTTGGGAGTAAATTTTTTTTTTTTTAACAATTCGTAAACCAGTTTGTGCTCTTGGTGAATCTTAGAAGATCCGATATCTTTAAATTTCCGAGCTCTCGGAAGAATCTATGACCTAAAGTACGGAGGCTTCATTCTTGGAGGGCGGGGCAGTAGTAGAGTAGATGTTGGATCGATTCGCTTTCTTCCTCATCTCCGTAGCTTCTACAGATATCGTTGGACACAGGTAGCCATTTGCATGTCATATGACCTATGGCTCAGTGTCCTGTGATTATTCCGGTGATTAAGGGTATGGGGGATCTATCCAGATGGAACATCGTCTATGTCCCATTAAGATCAAGTTTCGGCCATAAAGAACGAGATGTGACACAGTAGGCTCGTGTGAGCCACAGGCTGTTGGTCTCTATTTCGGTGATATGGTCGATTATGCTGAACAGTGTTTTAATCTGACAGTATGGAGGTGTTGCATCACTGTTGCCACAGTCTAACCTAGTGGTGCTTTAAGGCATTTAGTTCATTGCAACATTTTTAGACTGCCTTTGATTTTATTGTATTTGATCCTATTGCTTTTAGAGCTGGCTGACGATCCACCAGAATGGCTATCTCCGTCGGAGGGAGGTTAGTTCCGCCTGGAAGACACTACATGTAGTCTGAAAGATTCCCGTTTATTAAGTGTATCTGAGTAGAACCCTGCTCCAGTTCATTTTTGAGCCGTCGCGTAGGTGAAGAGTGCTATTTCTTGGTCTCTGATCACCTTCCCCGACAGCCAATATTCCCTACTGGCAAATAGGAAGTTGAAGTCATAGTGAAGAGTAACTGCCTGAACACAATGGAAAGCAGTAGCAGCACGTTCGACAGGTGAAGTTGGCTCAACTTGCTCTTCAGCATATACATATATTCATACTACAGCTGTAACTTCACATTGTGTTGGCGCTATAGGGTTTACGTGTATTTTAACTTTGACAGCGCTGCATACTTCAACTGCAGCTTCACTTTTGTGTTCGGCCAGCGATGCAGTCTGAAGTCTTGGTTAGAATTTCAGGGTTGCATTTCCTCAGTTGCATTTCCTGCTCCTTTGATGAACATGTCAAGCGGAAGGTTATGAAGAGTCATATCCAAACCCGCCGAGTGCCGTTAATCTTTGCATCATATTCGCTTAATCGTATCAGGTTTTCCAAAAACCGATTCAGAAGACAAAAATCTTGAATCACAGACAAGATCACCACTTTCTTCATTAAATCATTTAAAATTCTTACAACCAACGTAGGAGAGTTTTCAAATCTATTTAAAAAATAAGAAAAAATAAAACTTTGCCAAAACTATCCGTCGTCGTGTCTACGTCATAGAGCTTTTGGGAAAAACATATTCATTTCCTCGCTATAATCTCACACACCCGCTTTCTGTAGTTGTACACAAAACAAACAGCTTCAAACCCGTTCAAAATAAAATGAAAAAAAAAAACAAAAAACAAAAAATTATTTCCAATTCCATTTTCGGAACAAAGTCGCATTTTCCACTAACACTGACATGACACGCTTGACGCAAATAAATAAAATAATACATAACTACACGCAAAAACAACACATAAACAAAATCAGCGCGATGAAGATCAGTTTCTTCCCCTTCACCGTTAACAATGCACGTGAATAACAACGGCGGCGCCCCATGCCGCGCCGTTCTCGTACCACTATAGTACCGTTGAAATTTTTTTTTTTATAATAAATTTTCGAAATTTTCCACCCACAAAATCAAGGTTATCATTTTGGAAGTTCAAAACAAGAAACATGTTTGTTTGTTTAAATTGTAGGGAAAATTTTGAATTAATTGCACAATATGGCGACCGTACAAACGTCCTTCCGGTAGACTTTGTTGTAAGCGTGGACCTTTAGTCATCTTTCTAAAAATCGCCGTTCGAAAGTGTACACAATCTAAAAATACTTTTTTGTACCGCGCAACAGGTGAGGGGGGTGCGGCGCATGATATGTTAATTCGACCTCCCCACAATAAGACCGCATGAGTCATGATCAAGGAATTTCCTGTTTTGTGTATAAAAGTTGTTGTCGGAGGAATTCCGATGGTAGGTGCTACGATCCCGTGTAACATTGAACTTTTACGCGCGATCATTCATCCACAGATTTGGGTTAATGTATTTTTTTTTTTGTTGCTACTTGGTGAATCTGTATTGCAGGTGAACGTGTACACGGTTTAGTGACGTGTTTAAGTGATTTTTTTTATTTCTTTGCAAAGGAATTGTATGAGTATTGATTTTATGGTTTTTTGGCATAAGTTTGTGTAGGACGAGTGAAATGTTAAACAATTAATTTTGTATTTATTTTGGTGGATAGGACGGAAAGCAGCATTGTGTTTTCATGACCACATAATGTATTTCCATCATTTTTTCGGGGAAGATTTCGTTTTTTACTCGTTTGTCGCTGAAGATTAATTTTTCGTTAAGTGTCCAAACTTGTCAAAAATCAGATCATCAAAATACATAACATACCTATATCAAAGTTTGAGAACAGCTGACAATTGGCCGACCTATTTCGACATTTGTTTAGTCAAAAGCTTTGTTTGTTTGCACTGCATTTGTTTCTACATTATCACCTGTCATTATAGAGCAAAGATGGCGTCACATGTAGGAAATTAAAAAAAAGAAATGCAATTATATCATTTGGATTTTGAATTTTAATTGAAATATCCGTCCAAATTATTTTAACAAGTCATTCACAAATGCAGTGGCATTCTGTCAGATAATAATTAAGGAACTAAAATAAGACCTTCTTGAGGTCGGCGCATATGCAATTACTCGTAGTTATTGCCAAAATGAGTTTTTGTGGGATTTTTAAATAGCAATTAGCCTGAATGATTCATTTCCTTTGTTAAGTACTCGTGTACCTACAGTTTGTGGTTTTTTTTTTTTTTTTTGATGACAAAACAGTGACTAATCTGTCAGAAGATTCACTTAGCTGTAAACTGTTCTTGTGTCATTAAGTTAATTTTTAAACTAAAATTCCTGGACTAGTAGATCTACTCACATACCCTCCCAAAAATGCCTTTTTTCGTAATTTTTCGTAAAAGAGTGTACTCGCGATTCTGACAAATTCCTGTTTGGAAACCAAAATGATTCGTAACAATTCGTAAACGAGAGAGTTAAATGAGAGTGTCAAAAATGTCCATTCAACTGATAGCCTTATGAATTTTGATAAATAAGCAGTTTTTCATTATTTCCACTTGCCAATTTTCTAATTGACGTAAAAATACGTCGTTTATCAATTTCAAATCGACAAGTGGAAACCTATCATAACGAATTCTTTCACCAACTTTTTCTTTGGATGAGGTGGGCCAACGCTGTCCATCCAGCCATCTGACAGTTTGTAAAATTTCATACACCCCTATTACGGTTAGCGAGTCGAACGAAAAAGTTGTCGAATGTGACTATTTCGTATTACGGTTAGCGACTCGCCGAGATTTCATGTGACTCAAATGTCAGAGTTTAGGCGAATTGTGACTTCACTCTATAACGGTTAGCGAACGTTCGACTAGAAATAAATTTCTTCTGTCAATATCAGTCGTATGTATCTCAATCTTTTAAAAACCATCCTCGCCAGTTTGAAAAATTATTTGAGTTTATGGAGTCGGTCGAGTTAACCTGGGCAAAAACTCAACATCCACATGCCAGAATGAAAAGAAGGACCTGTTGATATTCTCCATGAAATTATTAATAAAGAATAGATACTTGAAAGGCACCAAGGAAAGATGCAAGAACTAAAAGTCGTGATCAACATCTGGAAAGGAGTCGTCCATTGGAGAATTTTCTTCTCAGATAGAACTAACAATGGAAACCGAAGATTTTGTTGCTAGACTAGCCATTCCTTCTGATCTCATTGAATAAACGTCATACATATGTTTTTACCAAACAATTATAGAGCAATGTATTTCTTTTTAAATTAAAAACTATTCTTAACATTTAGTACAATAGTTCTGATGGTCTAACTGGTTTCTCTGGATCGAATAATTTAGAATGTTTTCCAAGTGCTTCTGATAACAAGGCATCGTTGTAGGATTTGGATAATCGCTGTTTCTACTTGCTCTTGCTTTGCCTTACACAATCCGGTGATGTGTCGACCAGAGACGCGGCCAGTGTATGAACTCTGAAACTGTGAAAGTAACTAAACGTTCTTGTAGTGAGTTGAAATGCTGGGACAAATCATCACAAATCATCATTTTATTTATCTTCATTAACCATCGAAATCAATTTAAACATTTAAATTTAATTAAATTGCAGTTCATTTCACAAACTATTAAAACAATTCTGCTTTCTGACACTTCACAGCTGATATTTGAAGTTTTTTCCTCAAAAAGCCCTGATTCTCTACGCGAATGAAAACGTTCGCTAACCGTAATACCTCGAAAGCAGAAATTCGCCTGGGAGTTCGTCTCGAGTCGAACGTTCGATTCGCTATCCATAATAGGGGTGATAAACTTCATTGTTAGTGGAAAACAAAAACAAATTCACAGGTTTTACCCACAAGTGGTTCAACGCGTTTGGTTGCTTTCTTTCTTTCGAATTTTCCACTGTCTGAGAGGATTTTCCCCCACTTTTCAAATTTTTTTAGTATTTGACAGCGTTGGCCCACTTGACCCATGAAAGTTACCAAACAGACCTAATAAGACCAGATTTTTGTTTGCCATCCATTTGAACATTTTGACAGATCTGTCTGTTCCCGTACTTTCTGCACCAAAATTCACAGATTGTCAAATTTCAATTAGTGGGGGTAAACATTTCAGAGAGTGTGCAAAAGTACAAAAACGCATTGAACATATATAAATGGAAAATGTATGACATTTTACAGCCCAAAGAAATTTCTTGGACTAAAATCTCTTTTGTAAAAAACTATGTAAAATCTGTGTACGTGAACAGGATTTGACAGATATTCGTATTTTTTCGCGGTTTGGGACAGGTATGGGAAAAGTCAGTTGCTCCAGAGCCGTTGAGGATATCCTTTTCATAAGAAAAACTTTTATTTTTTTAATATTAGAACAACAACATTTACCAACAAAACAAAACTGTAACTTACTTACTAAACATAAACCCTAGACTTTAACTTAAACATTAATGGATCACGTGTTCGAAGGATCAATTCAGCAATCAGCATAGGCTCTCCCGATGCACATCCATCGTATTCAACCTCGAAATTCCTCAATACATTGGCGACCACACTCTTTATCTCTAACATGGCGAATTTCTGGCCAATACAATTCCTGGGCCCAGCCGAGAATGGAATGAAGGCATAAGGATTCATCTTCTCCGTATTTGTAACAACGTCAAAACGTTCGGGTATGAATTCGTTGGCTTTGGGAAATATCTCTTCCATGCGACCCAAGTGCAGTGGCGAAATACCAATATTAGTTCCAGCCGGAACTAGCTTCCCATCTGTTTTAATGGAAAAAGGACACACTCTTGCACGTGAATAAATAAAGTTGAATTTAAAAACTTACTAATTTCACATTCCTCTGTGACTTTTCGCCCCAGCAGTGGTACCGATGGGAACAGCCTCAGAGACTCTTTAATACACAATTCGGTGTAATGCAAATTGTTTAGATCCGAATAGGTGAGAGGCTTTGCTTTATCCTTGCCACAGATTGCGTAGATCTCTTCGAAGCATTTCTTCTGACACTCTGGATATAAAGCGATGTTATAGAAGAAGAACGTAATGGCGGACGAGGTGGTGTCGTGACCTTCAAACATAAATGTGTCGACTTCTTCACGAATGTCCAAATTGGAGAGTGGTTTTCCATCGATTTCCGATTGAAGTAGAATATCTAGGAATGCCATCTTACGCTTGGCACCGACCTCATTTCGGTCCTCTTGGGTGTTGTTCTCCTTCGCCCGAAGGATTTCCTCTCGCCGCTGAACGATGATTTTTTCTGTGAATCCGTGAAGAATTCCCAATGCTTTCTTTTCATCGCGGGCTAGCTGAGTAAACTGGTAGGTGAAATCAAATCGGTAAACTATATCAAACATTCGTTTATGGAGTACGGTGGAGATTCTACAAATAAATACAATTTACTCAGATGATCTTTGAAATTAATTGCAATCGATGCTTACGTTTTGACAGCTCTTACGTATTCGGAGTCCGTATGTGTTTGAGCGTGCACCGAAACACCCATTGCACTTTCTGAAATGACAAATAAATTTTGTACTATCGAATTTTTTCAATGAATCTAGTTCTCCAGAACTCTGTTTAAGGTTTCCGTACCAACAAGCAAAACGGAACCATTAAAATAAGATCAATCTTTAGTATTGTTCGAGAATACAATGCAATCACAGGATCACATCAATATGCACTCGCATCTACAACAACTCTAATGAACATATGTATACAACAATGCCTAAGAATAAACGTCAATAATGTAAACTTGTGTATAAAGAAAAAATGTATATAAACGTTTTTAGAAGAATAAAGAAAATGACTGTTGTTGTGGTTGTAACGTTTTGGAAATACGGGTGTTTTTATCAAGGCGGTGAAATTACAAATGAAATTGGGAACAAATAATTTCACAATCGAGCATTTGGTCCTTCGAGCCTGATATTAACCAGCGACCTATGTGCGTAAGCAACCTCTACAGTTGTTTTAACTTTTTATTCAAGCGGTGTTTAACTAGTGAAATTGAGAACAAAGAATTTAAAAATCGAACAAGTATGTCTGTCGGTCTGTTTAATGCGGAAACCTTCTAAGATAGAAACGATGACTCACATCTACAATTCTTATCACTCAAAGGTATTGTAAAAAAATTACACATGTGTGGCTAAAGGTAAAATCGAAAAAATAGGTCATGTGGAGCATCATTAGAAAAGGCTAGAAGTAAAAAAATACATTTTGGGAGTTATTGCCGCAAATGAGTGCAAGAACACCATTACCCCCAAAACTTATAAGTCAATAATATGATAAAATCATGGTTTGTATGTACATAGATGTTAAGCTAAACAATAAAGGAAAGCTGTAGTGTATCACAAGGGTCGTGCCCGGCCGTCCTCCTCTAATCAGAGTCGACAGTCGCTCTCGCTAGACAGGCCTAACTTGTTCAGGTGGTATCGTAACTGGCAATGACCAGAGAGGGAGTTTGTTAGATACATAATATCCTTCTTATTGTGATTAAGAAGTACCTTTAGTAGCCTTATAAACAGTCTGGCTTCTTTGAGGCCTGGGACATTTTTCCAATGAGAAAGACCGAGATTACATCTCCATTTGTTAATAAATGCTGAGATTGTTGCCCAGTTTATGCCACAAAACGGTTTCGGGCCTGAGTATTTGACAGTTGAACCTGAACTGCCCCTGTGACCAGGCACCCACCAAAGTTTGACTTTATATGGTCATAAGTTGGATAGTTTATGAAAAATTGGTACGAAACCTTGTGTGCGCGTGTCCGAATCGCACTTGACCAGTTTTTCATTTTAATGCTTTTGGGATGTTTCCTTGTAACCTATGAGCCTGAGACCTTCTCCAACTGCCAGTTCTAAGACCACCTGTAACTGCCGTCCATCTCTTATAGAGATGGCTAAGCCGTTCAATATTAACATTTACTGGGTGCCGGGGCACAGAGACAATCGAGGGAATTGTAAGGCTGATGAGCTCGCTAAACTAGGAACAACAGTAACTATTCTACCCAATAAGAAGAATATAGTTATGCCCCTCGCTACCTACAAGCTAACAATCAAACTTGAAACAGTGAATAAAATCAATGCTAGATGGAAAGGTGATCACCGTGGTGTAGTGGTAAGTACGTTGGACTACTACGCAATGCTGCCCGGGTTCAATCCCAGCAAAAACCTCAAACTTTTTTCACCGTACCGCCGAATGCCTCACAAGCATTCAAAGAGTAGGAGGAGCTTTTCAACTCGTCGGCGTCGTTCGGAGTCGGCAAAAAACTGTAGGTCACTTCCATTCGTGCAAAAATATAACACGCACGCACACATTTTTGCGAGAAGTAGGCCCTGGTTCACTTCGAACTGTAGCGCCCCTAAAGAAAGATGGAAAGTGGAACTACCTGCCTGGCCTTAATTAGATCTAAACAGCTCTAACTACCTTCTGTCCCTAAAAAGACTACATATATGTAAGTACGACTCTCAGTGTCATTACAGGACACTGCCATATAGGCAAGCATGCAACTAGGTTTGGCATCATTTCAAATGACTTCTTTAGAAGTGGCAGAGACGAAGAAGAGGAAGAGAGCCCAACACATCTCCTCTGTTCGTAATGCAGTCCTGAAAATGTTGGTTCAAAATACATTTTATTCTCAATGTTTGCGTTTTTATTCAGATTTTTCTGATCGAGATTTTTTGAGATAAGGTAGGGGAACAGCAATTTTTAATTTTTAATTTTTTGAAAAAGTATTAAGAAAAAGCAAAAAAAAAATATTTTATACATTTTTGAATTGGCGATTCAACGGGCTTTCATTTGACACCCCACACGATGACTTCAAACTCATTTTTTGAACTTCCCATTTGACCTCCCAAACTAGCCCCGCAAATTCGAAGCTTCTTAAGTTCTGGTCTTTGTTTGGGCCCCTAATTGCTGCCACTATTCTAAGTTTCAACAGTCTACGTCAAATAGTCTCTGAGAAAAACGCCTGTGACAAACGGACAGACAGGCAGACACCGAACTGATTCCATTAGTGTTCCGTTTTTTGGTACGGAACACTAAAAATCGCGTTACGTCGTTCACTCGTGCGTCGATCGTACGCCCACAAATGTTTCTTCTGACTGATAGGAGGAACTCTGTTGTTGAATGTTCACTGTACAGGTGTGTATCGTTTGGAGTCAAAACATCCCTCTTTTACACAGTACAAAGGTGCTTATTGAACGTTATCATACTGTGAAAGTGTAGATACAAAAAATATAAATAAACACTTTTATGATTCAAAGAAAGAAATTCTTGCGGCTGATAAAAATCTGATATTTTGTTTACGAAAATTGCGTTATTCTGATTAGATATTAAAACAGTTAGTAGGTACAAATGCAGTATTTTCAATAATTACCACATATTGTGTCAAGTGTGCACAGGTTCACATAGAAGTACAAATCGAGTGACTCCTTATCCATTTGAGATCGGAGATTTTTCACTAACTTTGCGCTCTCCGTGTGAAAGACGTCGATGTATTGTTCCAGTATTTTAAAGTGAAATGCTGGCGTTATGATCTTTCTACGCTGAAACCATTTTTTGCCTTTAAAAAACACTTTTTAACTAAAAGACAATGATTATTGGCTATTGGATTTCAAACCTCGGCTAACTAGTAAGCCCTCCTTCAGCCATGGTTCCATGGCCTTGTATTCACCAGCTTTATCATTAAATTTAGTTGTTCCCAAGATCGCTTCGACATACCTAAGGTCGCTCGTGATAATATTGAATTCGGTACCAAGCCAAATCTTCACAGTACTGCCATATTGATCAAGGACACTTTGCATAATTAAAACAAATTCTTCAGGTGCTTTGCCAATGAAATAGTGGCCATGACCAACAATCGGTAAACTTGGTGGACCGACAAACCCCTTGGCCAGTTGTAAAGTGCGGGCGAACTTTTTATAGAGATATGCGCCAATTAAGGCAAAAACCGTAACTAAAGCGATCACTATGAACATTTTCGATGAACTGTTAGTTGTGTACTGAGAAAGCTATTATTTGGCATTCAATTGATAATAATAATTGCTACTTATTTTTATTCCCGGATATCTAATCTCATTTGATTGGTTGTTTTAAATAAAAATCAAAGATTAGTATCCTAAATGGCAGTTCATGGCAATATTTACAATTCTCAAGCGATAAGCAATATCAATACTGGGTATGTGTGTACAAAGAGTCGAATTTAAATTAGATTAGATCATGGGTCCGTTTGCACTTAGAATGATTGCAGACAATTTGTGTAGGCTAATTTGTTGCTTTCAGTATATTTATGAATTACTGGAATTTGGTCATTAATTGAAGCTAAAAATTATGAACTTTTTTTCTACACAAAACAAGTAAAACATTTAATCAATTTAAGTACATACATGATTGAACACATGTTTCAAATTTTCACTATTTTTTCATACGTGCGTCGCCGTTTTAAAGTTCCGTTACTCGATCGCTCATATGTTCAAGTCTGCTGAGTATGCAACTGATAATTTTGTTGTTTTGTTGTTGTCGGAAAAGTATGCTGTGCTAAAGAGAATTTGTGAGGACGGTTTGATAAGAACTTCGATGTGATCCTTTTTGTGAGTAACTACATTTTTACAATTATTTAAAGTTGTTAAACTTATTGGTAAGTCACTTACTAACCGTAAGTGTAACAGAAAAAATGATGCGACTGTATCCAACAGTCCGGAGCTATGTGTAAACACCACGCGGATGAGGTGTGTAGCTCCACTTTATTGGAAAGAAAGAAAATTATAACTAGTCTATGTTCGATAAAATTCAAGCCAATCGCATATAAATATGTATACTCATCGAATCCACTCTATTTGCAATAGTCGACGCCAGGAAACGAACCTGGGACCCCTAAACTCAGTAGTACTGCGCCAAAAGTAGAAAAACCGACGCGCTGCACACTCAACCGCCGCGGTTATAAAAATTTTTCATCCAAGTTCTTACATAAATAGTATAAATAATTTTGAAGAAGCATATGAATAAAGTTATTACGGAAAAACATTACTTCAACGTACCTACAATCAATGGAGCAATGACGAAATGCACTCTGGTTTTATAAATATAAACAATTTGTCTACTCCTCAGTCTTAATATTTATAAGGATCTCTATCACGAAAAGTAGGTCTTATTTTTTGGAACAAGGTGCCATAAGGACACTAGAGGCCAGTAAGTAGCCATTTTATTCATAAATAGGTAGTAGGATTTCTACATGCGAGATTGTTAATAATATTTATAAACTAAAAATTCAAATCACTGCTCTAGAAAATGCTCTTTCTTTTGACACCTCATTTGTTAAGATCGGTTGAGTGGGAGAGCCGCAAATCGTAATAATGATTGCAGAACATTGAAATGCAAAGCATTATGATCATGTTAGAGCGCGCACATACATATACTCACACACACACTATTGCAACGATACCCACTGCTGCCCGACTGCTGGCAGTGGTAACCACTGAAAGAAAATTGTGGGCGATGCTTTGAATAATGGTTTTGAACATTGCTCAGCTTCAGGAGAACGCAGGAGGATGTTTCATATCTCAAATGAATCAGGGACAAATTTACTAATTTCACCTATTTTTTTGTTTTTCAATCCTATAAGCCATTATTGAGTTAGGGCTGTATAACTATAATTTTCCCTCCCAATATGCAGTATTTTCACTATGAAATTTGAGTTACAAATTTCGTAACCGTTCGGTATTTCGTCCCCGAAATCGCGGAATTTCTCCCCGAAATCGCAGAATTACTCCACTAGAAATTTTGCTAACGTGCGCTTAGATGTTTACACATCAAAAAAACAAATTGCAGATTACAATTTGTGCGCCTTTTGGGAGAAGTGATCAAATCTTAAAAAAGGATCTGCAAGATGAGGTCTGTACCAATCCGGAAGGAACAAAGCATGGAAAACGATATTAAGACATTAAGAAACGCTATTTAGAAATAGCCAGCAAATTTAAATGATATTAAGACTCCATCAATTCATTAATATACTGAGTGAAATCATGGAAGCCGCGTTGGCGACCATCAGTAAATGGGCAAAGCGGTGCGGACTTAACGTCAACCCCCCAACACCAGCTCAATTTTGTGATTGAATTTTAGAATATCATAGAGGGAGCACTTCTTATAACCGAGATGCTGAACTTAGCACCGCAATCATGCGGCATCAGGACGAAAATAAAGAATACTATCATTAGCATGGCGGGCAATAGATGGTTGGGAATAGAGGGACATAGGGTTAGGTTTTAGATCACAAAGAGACCAAGGTAATACTTGAACTGAATAGGGCAGAGTTAAGACCTTTAATAGGAATACCTTCCGGGAATTATCTCCTGAGAAAGCATGCCAAAAAATAGGATGTTCTTATATAGACGAATGCAGATAATGCGAAGACTTGGGTTCAGCGGAGGATGTCGAACATATGTGAATGTCATGCCATTGATATTTCGTTCGCGCATAATGGTTTTAGGGAGTTCCTTTTTGATACATTGGAAGGGGCGGGTCAAACTAATCACAATCAAATTTTAAAATTTTGCAGGAAAAATCATATGTTTAGATGAAAATGTTTCGGTTTATGTACCATCAGTAGACGGTTCCAGGGGATCGCGATGGGCCCACCATGGTGCCTTGAGTTTTGTGATGGCTCAGCCTCATAACCCTATTCTAACCTTACCTAACCTAACCTTAGACTCCATCAGTAAACTAAGAAAAACACTTAACTTGCAGATTTAACCAAATCTTTCTGGGCGAAAGTTAAGCCTCCTACAAACTTTCGTGTCTGGAATCTAGTAATGCTGTTAAAGTTCAATGAAGAATGCTACGAAAAGAATAAAGAAAAGGTCAAAAACCGTCGACTAACCAAATAGCATATGGCTCTCCGAAAAGCGTTTGCCAAAAAGTACAAATCATACGCAGAAAAGAACTGGGCTAATGTCGTTTTGATCAAATAAGACCAAAATAGAACGTTTTGGTACAGACGGCCGGAAGTGAGTTTGGAAAAAGAGCTTTTACAGAAGCTGGTCAAAGAAACGGTCAAGTTAGATTGAGGTAACTTTATTATTTTGGGGCAGCATGATAGAGTTGATGATGTCAGTACATGCTAGAAAGTCTAAGGACGCATGACCGCTCTGATGAACGCGGTAAGTTGGACATCTTGCCTTGAGCCAAGTTTAGAATAAAAAGGGTCAAATCACTTTCATTCGTTTTCTTTTACAAGGATAACGATCCGAAACACATAGCCTAGCTCACAAAATACTGACTTGAAAGTTAGGGGTTAGAAGTTCTGGAGTGACGTTCCAGTTTCCAGATTTAAGCTCCATAGAAAACCTTTGGGGCCACATTAAAAGGCAACTGTCCAAGTGTGATAGTTTGGCTGACAAGAGAATGGATGGAATATGGCCCAGAATTCAGCTGAAGTGGGACAATATTCCATCAGAATTATGCATACACCTAGTTATCTCTATGCTAAGGAGTAAAAAGTGTTCCGGCCGCATAAGGAGGACACAAACAAAAATGCGATATCAAATCTTAGTGTAAGGTTAACTCACAAAATTGATCACATGTTTCTTTAAATAAATTGCTTTCTGTTTTTTCCAGAAATATGCATTTAGAAATTAATTCTATTTTTTTTTTATTTAACCTTAAGGTTAGTTTTGAAAATAATTGAAATTTTATTTTATTTAATGAGAAACCCTGTGAAAACGTGTGGTCAATTTTGTGAGTCACTGTATGTGAATGTAAAAAAAAGCGTACCAGAAATCACATCCAATGTATACCGAGTCACCCATTCATATAACGCAAAAGGATCCGAGCCGACATGTGCCTCCAGAGTTTTACAAAGAACACTGCTTTGCTTCTCGAAAACAGTGAGGTAATCCTCCAGAATCTTGAAATGGAAACCCGATGTTAGAATCTTCCTGCGACTGTGCCATTTACGTCCTGAAACGAACTCGCTTACATTATTCACCGTAAAAAAAAACACACACACACCAGCCACTTTTACCTTTACTTATAAGTAAGCCTTCGTTCAGCCACGGTTTCATTAAATCATAAGCATCTGCTTTGTTCACAAATGACATTCCACTCAAAATCACTTCCAAATCCTTTCGATTTCTAAAGAACACATTCAATTCATTTCCAATCCAAACGCGAAACGTTTCACCGAATCGCATGAAAAACTTATCAACAATCTTCAAATTTTCCTCTATCGGTAAGTTGATAAAAGAATGCGCATTGCCTAGAATTGGAATGGTTTTTGGTCCCGGAAAACGATTTGCAAGCTTAATGAAGCGACCGTACTTCAGTTGGAATCGTATCAAACCGAACACTATTACAGTTAATATTATTGCGATCCAAAACATTGTAATGGCTTTACGATGGAGGTTCGAATTCAACTAAACAACAAGACACGTTTAAGTCTACCCACAAGGCTGGCGCGCTGGATAAGAATGTTTGTTTTGTTCCTGTTAATGTCATCTGCCACGAAATTGGTTTGCTTACATTTTGATTGTAAAACCGAATACAATGACATATGACGTACGCATTCCAATGATATTTCGGCTTTTATTGATAATAATGGTCAGGGAATTGATCTTCTCGACCAAATGGCTGATAAGAATGGTTCGAAGCTAGTCTTGCGGCGAACTGATTTGTTTAATTTATAGAATGACTAGGTATCAGAAGATCACGATTGTAAACGATAAAAAAAAATAATAATGCGGACACATCTGTCAAAAATTGTAGCGTCGGCTTGGCAATGCACGCTCAACGATAGTTGCATTCAGCATAGACTCCTTCTTGATCGTTCATGCACACGAGACAACCAAACAGATAACAATAGCAGAGAGTGTGGGTGGTAGCTGGTAGGTGATGGTTGCTTAGTGTGTTCACTCACACACACCAAGATAGGGTGATGGCAAGATAAACAGAATAATAAGGTATGCCAACTGAACACCCTTCTTTGGACGCTGACATCACATCTGACAAACAGTTGTGTTTTGAATATTTTGTTGTTTTTTTTTTTCGGATATAATTGTGTTTTTTGTTTAAATTCAGCTTTGAATATGGTTCGTTGTGAGATGTAAGAATGGCCCCCCACCAAAAAAATTGTGCGAAAAAACTAAGATTTCACTCTTTTCCAAAAGATTAGAAAATTGTACCAGCAAATTTCTTGGAATATTCTGATTTTAGAAAAGTCGTTAATGATTGATTCGACGTATTTAATTCAAAATGTCCATCCAACGACTCAAGAGCAAGGGTCAAGGCGTTCGGAATGGCTCCAGAAGTACAACGTAACATGGTCGATTCAATGAGTGAATTAATGCAGAATTCGCAATCTCCTACTCGACGTCCACAACTCCCCTTTCAAATGGGAATTCTGTTGAACTGTGAATAACTGTCTCAATTGTTAGAATTATGTTAGATTTAACTATAGTATAACGTATATTATAACAAATAGACTTAATCAAGACGACTTAGAATGTTTCTTCGGTGCAATTAGGTCCAAAATATACCACAGCAAGTGACTCATTTGAAACTCCACCAGAGGAAGGACAAGATGAAGATAGATCATTGTTGCAGTTTGAGGAGTTGAAAGAAGATTCTCTGCAAAAGCTTGCCGGATATATTTTAAAAAAGTTCAAAAATAATAACTACATAGACCTTTCTTCCAGTAGCTACACTTGGGTTGATGAGCTATCAAAAAAGCAAAAAAGTTATTTATCAAATCTAGGATATGTATTTTTAGAATTAAGCATTTAAATAATGCCTGTTTAATCCATACAAATGTAAAAAAAACAGAAAGTTAATTAAAACTTTTTCTTCCATCCCTGAAATCGGTATATCTTGACGTCACATACCAAATGTCAAAAGTTAGTAGGCATACCTTATATATCTGTTTATCCTGGGGTGATGGCATGTAAGGTCGGCCCTCTCTAGTAGTCAGGCGCCGCGTCATATAATGAAGCGTAGTATTATAGCATTGTATATGAAGTTTCTCAGCTGATTCCTTAAGAAGTCGAATCTCAAACCTCTTTAAAGACTTTATTAGCCAACATTCACTGGCTTAAAACAATCCTTTATACGATTTCTTATGAAATTCTGGTGCCTTTGTCTGTAACGCACTCATCGGCATGTTGTTTTGGCACTTCATACGATACCCTGAACTTCATCTTTACTTCACCCCCGTTTTCGCATGTCTTTACCGAAGAGTTTCTAGAAGAGGTAGAGCCTGACTCATCCTCTTCAAGAACACTTAACCTTCAAATTCTAGCAGACACTGATGTTGCGGAAGCAATTCTATCGGTGAAATCAAATGCAATCGGATTGGACGGGATAAGCCCCAAATTTATAAAGCTGTCCCTCCATATTACACTGCCGTTTATTACCTACATCTTTGACAGCATTCTTACCACCTCCATTTTTCCTAATGAATGGAAGAAATTCCTGTTCCTAAAAAGGCAAACTTAAGCCTGTCTTAGTACAGACCTATAGCGATCGGCTAAGGCTTGGATAAGAAGGAGTTGACTGTCCTAACACTGCTCGACTTTTCCAAAGCCTTCAACACAGTCAACAACTCACAATCAACAACGCAATAAGTTATTGCAGGACTTCAAATTTTCGCGCCAAACAGTGAGGTTATTGCAGTCCTACCTTGATGGTAGAGTCCAAAGCCTGGTTGTTGGTGATCGTACGTCCACTCTTCTTCCAATGAATACTGGTGTGCCACAAGGTTCCATTCTGGGTCCAATTTTGTTCCTTCTGTACGTCAATGAATAACCCAGTATTGTTAAACACTGTTGCGTACATATGTACGCAGATGACGTGCAGCTACAAATTTCATTCCTACTTGGCTCAGCTGAACTATTCATTGCAAAAATGAATGAGGATCTCTAGAATATTCTCAGCTGGGCTCTAGCAAACAGTCTGTGTCTCAACCCTAGTAAGTCCAAGTCACTGGTTATATACCGCAACTCACTGGATACCTCAACCCTTCCAGCCATTGAACTTGGACAGTGCAATATTGACTTTGTTGAGACTGCGAGGAACCTGGGGTTAACTTTCAACCGTACCTTATCCTGCGACGACCACGTCAATGTCTGCGTTGGGAAGGTGTATGGTGTGCTGCGAGTACTCTGGACAACACAACACTATGTACCTATTAAGACTAAGATGCTTCTTGCCAAAACTCTACTGCTACCAATTCTTCTGTTCTGCTGTGAAGTTTTCTCGAGTGTGGATTGCAGATCCAGACGAAAGCTGAACGTGGTCTATAACAGTGTTGTTCGCTATATTTACAGCATTCGAAGGCGCGAACATGTCTCTGCTTACTCCAAAACTAATTTTGGCTGCTCCCTCGATAACGTGCTCAAGTACCATTGCCTAGTGTCCCTTCATGAGATTCAGCAAACCCAGGAACCTTCCTACCTCTTTAATAAGCTTACTCTCCCTTCTTCCCAACGAACCTGCACACTTATAATGTCAAGATACTCGTGTTTAGCATCTGAAAGGCAATTTTTCGTTCATGCCGCTCGCCTTTGGGACTCCCTCCTCATCACACTGAGAAGAACCAGCAACGCAAACCATTACAAAACTTTACTTATGGAATATCTGGCCAATGCTCATATATAGTTCATTTTTTCAGCACTCTTTTGTATAGTTGTTTTATTATTATGTTATCATTATTTTTATTATTATTATTATTATTATTATTATTATTATTATTATTATGATTTCTATTAACTTAAATATCTTGTAACTATAATGTAATCTTACAGTCTTACACTAGTTTATAAGATATCTTATCTTAATGTGTAAGAATATAAAATATACAATAAACTGCAAATACAAAATACATGAGTGGTCGCCGTGGCCGTGGTGGTTAGTACGTTGGACTACTACGCAATGGTGCCCGGGTTCAATTCCAGACCGGGTCTAACACCTAAAGAGTTTTTTCACGGTACCACCTCTTTCGAATGTCTGACAAGCATTTGTCCCGATTGAGCTTCTCAACTTGCCGTTCGGAGTCGGCAAAAAATAGGTCCCTTCCATTCGTGCAAAAAAAAATAACACGCACACACAAATGGTTGCGGGGAGCGAGGAGAATCAGGCCCAGGTTTACCTCGAGCTGTAGCGCCACCTAAGTAAGTAAGTAAAATACATGAGAAACCAGTTAAAAAGCGCTTCTTCCATTTTTGGGAATTCACCCGAGTCTGGACTGTGAACCATTTTTTGAAGTTTCCAATGTCTTCAAAATACTTTTTTACTTCTTTTTTTTAATTGTTTAAAATCTAAGACTTCGGTAATCCATATTTAATAGAAATTTCCCTTACACTCCATTTTCACATTAACGGACATTTTACAACAAACTGCGACAGAAGTAATTTTTCGTTTTTAAATAAATGTTACCGATCACCAGATAAACTGAATATTCAAGTCTCTATTTGAATAACGGAATTTTAAAGACCAGTCAAACGTAAAAAAAAAGTTAAAGGGCCGACTTGGTACTGGTGCCATCACCCTACTACAATGGTGATCGCGTATATCGGTGCAACATCCCAAGTAATTTAAACTTCCCATTCTTCAACCCAACGACTAACAGTTAATAACCCCAAAACATTTGACAGCATTAATTATTAAGATTAAATTACATACCAGAAACAACATCCAATGTGTACCGAGTGATCCACTGGTACAGTTCAAAGCGTTCCGAGCCAACTAGTTTCTCTAAAAGTTTGCAGAGCACACGGCTTTGTTTTTCAAAAACAGTGAAGTAGTCTTCTAGTACTTTAAAATGAAAACCCGATGTTATAATCTTTCTGCGATTATGCCATTTTTTCCCTGAAACAAGCGCCAAACATTACACACAAATAAAACAAACACATGACAATTCTACCTTGACTTATAAGTAACCCTTCATTCAACCACGGTTTCATGAAATCATAAACATCAGCTTTATTCACGAATGTCATTCCGCTTAAGACCACTTCCAAGTCCTTTCGATCTCTAAAGAACACGTTGAGTTCATTGCCGATCCACACGCGATAAGTATCCCCAAATTGCTTGTAATAACTGTCCAAAATCTTTAAATTATCCTCCGCCGGTAGGTTGATAAAATAATGCGCATTGCCTAGAAGTGGCACATTTTTGGGTCCTGGAAAACTATTTCCCAGCTTTATAAACCGACCGTATTTTAGTTGAAACCATATCCAAGTGACAATGATCACAGTAGACACGAACACGATCAGCAACATTGCTACACTGGGGGCGTCCGACGTAAACTAAATTTTACGGACAACCATAGAATGAATGTACGTTTATATTTACCTACCCCTTAGCCTAGTTAACAACAAATTGCAGTTCTCCTTGATGGAAACCACAGTGTGAACGCGGCTATGCTGTTCTGATTATAAAAACAAGTCCAACGACATCGAATGTGCTGTGAATGTGATTAAGCTCTAAACACGGCTTCAATGATGAAGTCACATATGTATGAGTCGTACTCGAAGATCTTTAATCGTCTAGCTCTTGACCAAATGACAGATAACCAGCGAAGCATATAATATTCAAATATATATGTGTTTGAATTTATTGATGTGAAATGTGTTAACATTATCATTTAATCAGCTTCCAATTCCAATACCAACAGTACTCGATAGTTTTGATTGGCTTGGAAAAATGGAATCATCACTAGAAGTGAATAGTGAACCACGTGAATCACAGTTTCGTTTTTACTTGCTTGCCGCCCGATTTTGTAACTGTATGCAACTTTGTGTGCACCTACGATTTATCAGTGGGGAGGGAACTGGAAATGTTTGTTGAATTTACAGAAGAAACTATTTAACCGAAGGCACTTTTGTAAAAATGCAGACAAATTCGAAATCTGCCTGCCAAACTGCATTTTACCTTTCTTTTCAAAATATTAATATGTACTTTATTGATATATTTATTTATTTTATTTATTTACTAGTGGTTACCTGGTGCGCTTCGCTACACTCATTTTATCGAGTGACTTTTGGTGCACCGAACGATGTCATCTGGAAGCACGAATTGTATTTGCAAATGTTGTGCAAGTAGTGCTTAGAATCGGATGAGACACCTAAATGTATTTGAACGAATCTAAATTTCGTCTGTTTGATGTACATACAAATATAATTTTGAATCAATTTTCCCGCCATTAAAAATAGTAATGACTCTGGTGGAGAATTAAGTGCCAACGACACTATTTGGATTTAAGAAAACTGTCCAAACATTAATATCCAACATTTTCGACCGAGTCAAACATTTTAAAATTCAAAATTAATTTTAAAGTTCTGTGCATTACTTGCAGTAAATAAATATTTTTATTTTATTTTTAACCATTTCAAAAAAAAAAAAAACAATTTTATACGAATATATGAACTTTTCGGTTAGATTAAGGAACTGGCCCAAAAATCATTAGTTCATATCATAAAATAACTTGTTCCTTTAAGTGATAAAAACTCAAAAACATACCATCCGATTGAGCTGAAACTTCCACAATATATTTGTTATGAAGCGAGAAGTGCACGTAAAAAGTTAGCTGTATAAGCTGTCACCATGCATTGCTGTAGCAATCATTTTGAGATTTTAGTTTTCAGCGCCATCTATTGGAAAACTTGAAATCTTTTGATGTACGAACATTTCTCACTTCATTACAAAAGTTTAAAGTTTTTGAGTTCATTATTTACATTACATTTAGCAGAAGTTGATACTTTGAACAATAAACAAAAAAAAAAAAACATTTTTGGTAACAGACACCTAACGGTACTTTTGTTTTCTTTTCTCTCAAACATGTCCAAACAGCAGAGTTTTTTCTGTGCTCTGGATTCACATAGGAATCGCGATTATTAATGTAATTTCGCACAACATGTTCACTTCGATATATTTTACGGGCTTTTTGAAAGGCATTCCGAATGGTAAGCATCTATTTTTGCTCTTTCATCTAAGGTTAACATTTTTTTTGCCCATTTCTTTCTTAAGTAAAAGACAAAAACTTCCTTTAATCACAAATTAATATTTCACTGCAGTTTGGTCGAATACTCTTTGTCTATTAACTAAATTTGCCCGTGCGTAAACGAAGTAAACCGAAAAAATTCTGCTGTTTTGACATGTTTGAGAGAAAAGAGAACAAAAGTACCGTTATGTTTTTATGTTTATTTTTCAGAGTATCAATCAAGTAACCTTTCTGCTGAATGTAATTTTTTTCTTATTGCTGCCAATAAGGGGGAAAAAATCAAGATTAATGCCAGTGTTTTAAATGCGTCTAATCAAGTGAATCGCACTGGAATTTCATTATTTTTGTTTATAAATCGTACTTAAAGACGATAAACTCCACGTCGGAAATAACATTTTTACATGGGACTCTTCGGAAGGGTTAAAATGCGGCGAAAAAAATGGAGAAACCATACTAAAATCAATCTTTGGCGAAACATTACAACTACGCAAATTTATGAATGAACCGAAATTTCAAAACAAAACACACGAAGCGTCAAAAGTAACAAAAGGGACAGCAGGAGAAACGTCAACGAGTAGAAGTGCTGCCAACATTACGGGTAGCCGTCCGTCCGATGAAAACCATTTGGCTGTGCACACAATAAATAATTCAAACATTGCATGAGATATACCTGTCTACCAGAGTAATCGTCTAGAATTAAGAAATGAAACCTTTTTAAAACTAAGAATTTTGAGTTACAATGTAGACGGCTTAAAAAATAAACTATTGTTTGTTAGTTTTTTTCAATTATATAAAAAATTTTGATATTATATTTATTTATGAAACTCATGTCTTAAAAAAAGAAGAGGATAGATTTAGCAACTTATTTTCAAATTATGAAGTTATATGGACACCTGCAGAAAAAACGGCATCATGTGGGAGAGGAAGCGGCGGTGTGTTATTAGGCTATCGTAAAGACCTGGAAGGTGTAAGTGTGGATTTTAGGCAAATAGAAGAATCATACGTCCTGGATATATCGTCTTGCAGTGGAGGCCTGTGCGTAGTTCCGATTTACTTAAATTGTAGTCATTGGCAGAGGGACTATACTAGGTTGAGAGATGTGCTGCTGAATTTAGGATCAACAGACATAATGCTTGTCGGTGATTTTAATGGTCGGATCGGTCTGTCCCAAAACAATTTTTTAAGCGGAAACTTCGAAAATATTTTTCACATAGATCGCAGGTCCAAAGATGTAGTCTGCAATAGCAACGGATCCAAGGTACTAGAACTCGCAGATGAATATGACTGCAGCGTTTTGAATGGAAGCTGCGACGGCGATCCAGATGGTGAAGTTACTTTTATAAGAGGAACACTAAGCTCCACTATAGACTACTGTTTCATATCTGGAAAATGGCTTTTCCTACTAGAGGACTTTCGCATTGGATTAGAAACATACTCGGACCACATGCCGCTGGAAATTACCTGTAAAGTAAGCGAATCCTCAGGAAGTACAAAGAGACTTGAGCTGCTGCCAAAACTGACTTGGAATGATAGGATGTGCACCGTGTACCGGAATAATATTGATTCAGGACTCGAAAGGTTAAAAGTTTCGAATACTAGTCCAGATATCGAAACCCTTACGAAAATTATTAAAAAGTCAATTCCAGCTAATAAGTCGATCAGAAAAACTAGAATCTATAAACAAAAGTGGTATGACAGAGAGTGCGAGAAGGCAAGAGAAAAATCGTTTGCGTTTTTAAAACTTGTGAGGAAAACCAACTCTGACATCTTTAAATCACTCTATGGAGAAGCAAATAGAGACTTCAAGCGCATTTGCCTTACAAAAAAGACCGCCTATGAGCAGAATAAAATTGCTGTCATTAATTACACGCGCTCACCGGCAGAGTTTTGGAGAGCTGTTAAATATTTGAATGGGCAAGTGAATGTTATTGCCTTATCTTTAAACGCATTAAAGTTAAAAGACCATTTCAACCAGCTTCTTAACCCAGCTATCCTGTCAGCACCTTTCCGCTATGCTGCGCCTCTATTTGTAGATGAGTTCTTGGATGCACCGTTTTCATTGCTTGAAGTACAAGAAGTCATCCGGAATGCCAAGACGAAAAAAGCTCCAGGGGAAGATCGTATTTCTTTCGAGTTCTATAAAAACTCTACAAATAATTTCATGTCTGCGCTTACTATAGAATTCAATAAAATTTTCGATACCGCAGTTGTCCCTGAGTGCTTTAAGAAATCAATTATATTTCCGATACACAAAAAAGGAGATCGCAGTAACCCATCCAATTATAGAGGAATTTCTTTTTTAAACACATCTGCTAAGCTATTTGCTGCTCTGATATTTTATAGACTTACCCAGTGGGTTCATAATAAGAAGGTTTTGTCGGAATTCCAAGCAGGTTTCAGAAAAGAGTATTCCACAGTTGACCAAATCTTCTCACTAATAAACATTGCGGAATCTTATAAAAAGAAACATAAGAAATTGTACGCCTTTTTCGTCGATTTTCGTGCGGCTTTCGATTCTATATCACGTGAAGCACTCTTTTATAAATTGTATAGAATTGGAGTATCAAGTAAAATCATTCGAATTTTGAGAGCGATGTATGATAGCAACGTAGCCTATGTTTGGGATGGTAATTCATTATCTGATGAATTTCCAACTTCTATGGGTGTGAAGCAAGGGTGTATCCTGAGTGCCTTGCTGTTTATATTGTTTATCAATGATATAACTGATACTGTTCGAGGTGGTGTAGAGTTTGGCCAAACTGTAATCCGCGCATTGATGTATGCAGATGACATTGTCTTTCTCGCGGACTCAATTGTTGGAATGCAACTAATGATGAACAGATTAAAGGAGTACTGTAAATGCTGGAATTTGGTTGTTAATCTGGATAAATCGAAGATGATGGTATTTAGAGATGGTGGTGGGCGTTACTGCCGAGACGAAAAATGGACATATGACGAGAAAGCTGTGGAAATTGTACGGGAATACAAATATTTGGGAGTATTGGTGTCTGCCAACTTAAATATGAACAAGCACCTTGAGGCAAAACTCTCGGAAGCCAAGCGAGCTATATCTTCGATTTGGAATAGATGCATAGCAAATAGATTTGTATCCCATAGTGCTAAGCAAAAACTGTTTCGCTCAACAGCAGCCTCTATCCTTTTATATGGAGCCCAAGTATGGGGACATTGTTCTTTTGAAGCAGTAGAAAAGTTTTTCCGCTACTTTCTTAAAAGAATTTTCCGACTGCCGAGTAACACACCAAATTATATGCTGTACCTTGAAACTGGAACACCTCCTTTGATTTTAGACACGCTTAAAATGCATTTTAACTATGTCATTAAAGTGATGGCGATGGAAGACGAAAGGATGCCGAAACTAGTTTTAACTCACGCCATAAGAACGAGAGGAAAAGTAGTCCAAGAGTGGGAACGTCTTGCACGCGACTGTGGCCTAAGTTTGCTCCTAACACAAAATGTCCAACCGACTACGTTAAGGATCCAATTCGACATCCTACTTGAGAAAACAGCCCACATCTTGTACGAAAAGTACTCCTACGAAGCTCGGTCCTCCCAGTTTAGGTGTTATTACAGCAAAATAGATCACCAACTTCATGATAGAACTTATTTTCTAAACAACAGCTCAATAGAAAAAATTAGTACGATCTTTAAGCTAAGAGGAGAACTAGTAAACCTAAATTTCATACCACACCGTTCAGACCTACCAATCCTGTGCAGCATCTGCGACCTGAAAATAAGAGAAGACGTGTTTCACTTTGTAGCAATTTGCCCAGTACTTAAGGAATTCCGTTTAAGGTTCTTTGGGAAACCTAGTCTAAATGAGGATGAAGCAATCGGTATCTTGAATGGAGAGAAGGGGTGGAACTCATTGTACGAGTATGCTGTGGTTTCGCTTAAATACAGAAAATGTATAATCGATGAAAACTTCTAAGTTTCACTTTTATGAAGTTAACTTATTTTTAAAACTATGTATACATATATAAACAAATTGTCAATCTGGTAGACGGTCATAGACCAAACCTTATAGACTCAGGGATTACTTTTATGTTTTATATTAAATTTATGTTGAAATAAAAGTCATTTAAAACTAAACTAAACTTTATAAAATACATTTTTTGGTTCATGATGGATCGATAAGTGTAAAAATCATTAAGATCGGACATTTAATGGGCAGCTACCGCTGGTTTGAAAAAGCATCCAATTTTCTATTATTTTGGATGATCTTGGAGCGGAATATGTATGTATTAAGATACATTTCTAGGAAAATACCTGTAATATTTGCAAGGTAATTTTTCAAAAATTAACCTAGGCTTTAACATATTAAATAGAGATAAATGTTATATGTTAAAAGTTATCGTTTCACTTGTCAATCTTACAGTCGCAATAAATCGCTACGCGTTCGTATTTTATTTAAAAACTAGCTGACCCGTGCACACCTTGCTTCGCCCCCAAAAATATTTTCTTTTAATACATTTTTACAGTAGGTATTTTTTAATATACACTGTGGTTCACTAGATTAGAGGCAGGCAATTTTGGGAAATTGTCGGACTATTAGTTTGGGAGATATAGTAGGCGCCAGGCGAAGCAACCATTCGTAAGTGGTTTGCTGAATTCCGTACAGGCTATATGGGCACCGAAGACGTCCAAAAGCGGCTGTTAAGGACGAAAACATCAAAAAAATCCACAAAATGATTTCGGATGACCGTAAAGTGAATTTGATCGAGATAACTGACACTCTAAAGATATCAAAGGAAGTGTTGGACATATCGTTAATGAATATTTGGGTATGCCGTATGCGAAAGGTCTGTGCAAATTGGGTGGCTCGCGAGCTCACAATCGACCAAAAACAACAACGAATTGATAATTCTAAGCAGTGTTTGAAGTGTTTGTTCAATTGTAATAAACCTGAATTTTTGCGTCGATATGTGACAATGGATGAAACATGACTCCATCATTTCACTCCGGAATTCAATCGACAGTCAGCCGAGTGGACTGCACGCGGTGAACCGAAGCCAAGAGTGGAAAGACTCAACAGTCAAAGTTATGGCGTCTGTATTATGTATTTTAATTTTAATTATACAGCGTTGTTGGAGCGTTTGAAGGACGAAACCGCGGAAAAACGGCCCCATTTGCAGAAGAAGAAAGTACTGTTTCATCAAGACAATGCACCATGTCACAAATCAATGAAAACGATAGCAAAATTGTATGAATTGGGCTTCGGATTGCTTCCGCATCCACCGTATTCTCCAGATCTGGTCCCCAGCGACTATTTCCTTTTCTCAGACCTTAAGAGAATGCTCGCTGGAAAGAAATTTAGTGCCAATGAAGAGGTAATCGTACTACAAAAATGGTATCGAAAAGTTGAAAGATCTGAATCGCTTCAATCGGTGTATCACCCTCGATGGCCACTATATTGAATAATAAAATCGAATTTTTCAAAAAAAATGTTTTTTTCTTTAAAAAACGATACGAACTTGTCTTAAAATCTAGTTTCAAAACATCATAAGATTGATTCACAAAACATCCAACATCTCCTGCTGCATAATTCTCATTTCCATTTAGATAGAAATCATAACCTGGCAATTCATAATTGTTTTTTTTTTTTTTTTTTCAAATCATAAACCTAAATTTCTGAGACAACAACAAAACCAGGAGTACACATAAAAGCATCTAGAAGGGAATCTATGTTAAATTGTTGTTTCGCGGTATAGAGCCCTGAACGTTTTTTTTGTCTCAAGACAAACTTAAAGTTGAGATAAAAATCACATTCTCATATTCGTTATCGCTAACGGAGGTAATAAGACTCAAGTTTAACTTAAATGCCGATAAAAATAAAATGTAAAATTATGCAGCTTGGTTCCCTGTGAGCTATGAAAAACAGGTAATTAATACGATTACTTACTAAAAATAATTTCTATTGTTTACAAATTTAAAGCGGTGCTTATCAAACACTTCAATGAGAGTGATTCCAAAAGTCTAAAACATACAATTCGTAAATGATGAGTGAAAACATTGTTCATTGCGATTAAGTGAGTACTTATCAGTAAGTCCCGATTCAGACATGTCTGAATTGTGAATTTAAAATAAATTAGAATTTGGAGTAAATAGAATAAATAAATAAATAAATAATTAAATGCAAATACAAATCGTTCAAGCCGATGCCCTTTCAATGTTATCTGGCATGACTAATTTAGGACAACTTGGGTAAATAGGTGACCCTGCGACTTTCACGTCACCGCTTATAAAGACCATTAGTAAGGTCCATTTTACCTATTATTGGTTACACTGAGACACTAGAAATTGAGGGCCAATTTTAGATAACTCTGGGTAACAAGATAAAAAATATACATATGTGTGTACCAGTGGCGTCGGGTGGAATATTAAGCTGGATGTGCGATTCGTGAAAATGTTGAAATTCATTTTAATTTCCAATTCGATCGATGAATTAACTCAAATCACAAACAAGAGAAATAGGTTTCTCTTGTCTGTGCTCAAATAAACCATGACTTTCCATTTATTTTTTTTTCTTAGCATAAAAATAAGTTTTTTTTTTTTTTTTTTTTTTTTTTTTGGTTGCGCCTGGAGGTGCAGGAATCTTCAAAAGATACCAATGGTCCGTACCATTGGTTATGCCCGATTCATATATCTGACAATGCCATCAGTGCTAGTCAGTATATGCCTACGGGCTAAACCTCACCCCCCCCAGAGAGGCACTATGAGAACCGGCTGCGCGTACTCATAGTAGTAGGAAATTCGTCCCTCTCATTTCTTCATTTTTTGTGATGACTACGACTAAGTTGCCTTAACAAGTAGTTTACGCTTCTGTAGTGTTAATCGCGTTAGGTAGGTAGCTTTCCAGTGAAAGCACCTACTAATACCGTCATTAAATGCGGTTTTCCTTACGGCGCTAGGTCGAAAGGTCTTGTTCTTTGTAGTCGGCGCTCAAGAATTGTCACGTCCATAGTACGGATTATTTCATTATTGCAGTGAACATGAAGACGGGTACGAAGTTTGCGAGCATAGTTTGTTACTTCGTCCCTCACGGTAGCAATTCCTAGATCTCTGTGAATATCACTATTCCTTATATACCAAGGAGCATTCACGATTGCTCTTAGTATTTTGTTTTGAAATGCTTGCAGTAGAGCCATATTGCTTGGTTTGGTACAACCCCAAAGTTGTATACCATATGTCCAAGACGGTTTTAGCACTTGCTTATACAGAAGCAGTTTGTTATATGTGCTTAGCTTCGAGTATTTCCCGAGTAACCAATACATTTCTCTAAATCTGATTTCGAGCTCTTCGCGCTTCTTTTTAACGTGTGGTTTCCACTTAAGTTTTGCGTCTAGGGTCATTCCTAGATATTTTGCCTCGTTTGCGTACGGTATTTGCACCGAGTTAATGTATATAGGTAAGTTGTTTATCTTTCTTAGCGTGAAATTTACATGCGTTGATTTTGTCTCATTGAGGACTATTCGCCAGGTTTTTGTCCATTCGAATACTTTGTTCAAAGCTCGTTGGAGTTTTCCCGTTGATGATTCGACTGACTCATCCGTTACGAAGATAGCCGTGTCATCTGCGAACGTTGCTACAACGGTCCCTTCATCTTGTGGTATATCTCTTGTGTAGAGCAGGAACAGAATTGGGCCGAGAACACTTCCTTGTGGAACACCGGCGTAGATTTCTTTGAAATCCGAATATTCACTCCCGTGTCTAACACGGAAAAGTCTGTTTTCAAGATAAGATTCCAATAGTCTGTACAACTTTTCCGGTAAGATTACCCTTAGCTTATACTTTAGGCCTTCGTGCCATACCTTGTCGAAGGCTTGCGATACGTCGAGAAAAGCGCTAGAGCATACTTTTTTCCCTTCTAAAGCTTTTTCAATTTCGTTCGTTATTCGATACACCTGATCGATTGTGGAATGTTTGACCCGAAAGCCGAATTGATGATCCGGGATCAAGTGTCTTTCTTCAATTACTGGTTGCAATCGTTTCAGCAGAAGTTTCTCGAAGACCTTAGATATTATTGGCAGAAGTGAAATGGGTCTATATGATTTCTTGTCATTTGCACATTTCCCCGGTTTTGGAACCATAATAACTTCGGCGACTTTCCATTGCCTTGGGACATATAATAGTCTTAAAGAAGCATTTATGATGTAGAGCAACTTAACCAGCACTTTTTTCGGTAGCTCTTTCAAAATTTCGCCAGTGATTAAATCATATCCCGGGGCCTTGTTATTTTTCAGTTTTTTTACTGTCATTCGAAGTTCGGACAGGGATACAGTTTTTACTTTAAAATTGTCGGGTGCCATATTATCATTCGGATCTTCTGTCAACGGTTGCCCATCGAACGGCTTGAACGTTTCCTCTAAGTGATCGGCAAATAATTCTGCTTTCTCTTTGTCTTCTTTTGCCCATTCCCCGTTAGCTTTCCTGATTGGCGGCGAGTGCACTACAGGTTTCTTTATGGACTTCAAGGCTTTCCATAGAGAGTAGTTTGAATACTTATCAGCGGTCAGACCCTCAAGGTAAGAAGTCTCGTGATTTTTTAGGTCATGCAGCACATTTTTAAGCTTGTTACAAAGGTGGTTCAAATAAGTTTTATCCGGTGGCGCGCGGGATTGTTGCCATCTCTTGCGCGCTCTCCTCTTTTCTCGTATGAGGTCTTCGATTTCAGGCGGGTATTTGACTTTATTGTTCCGTGCTGCTGTCTTTCGCAGAGGAGTGTTTTTCCACGCTGAGCTCTGGATGGCTTCGACGAGTTTGTCGATTTCTTCTTCAATTTCGAACGGTGTCTTTAGCGGTACATTTAAAGCAACATTTTCCTTGCAGTCTCTTCTGAAAGTGTCCCAGTTAGTTTTGTTACTCGTTAACCTAGGCGGTCCTTCTTTTTTAACTAAACTTCCACCTATTTTCAGAGTGACTGCTGAGTGATCTGAGCATAGATCATAGCCTTCTTCGATTTCCGTCAAATTTTTAGTTAACCCTTTTGCGATAAAGAAGTCGACGAGGTCAGGGATTTTATTTTTGTCAGTTGGCCAATAAGTTGGCTTTCCTGTCGAAAAAAAATTCACCCCACGTTTCATGCTGGCTTTGTACAATAATCTGCCTTTTGTCGAATTACATCTTGAACCCCAGAAAGTGTGTTTCGCGTTAAAGTCACCACCTAAGACAAAATTAGGTCCGAGGGAGTCAAAGAGACGAGCTAGGTCGTCTTCTGCTAGCTTATATCCCGGAGGGAAGTAGCTAGATCCGATGTTGTAGTCTAAGTGGCTTATTTTTACGGAGACTGAGCTTATTTGCATAGAATCAAATTCTATTTCTATGTTTTCGGAATGCTTAATACAGTCTTTGATGTAAAGAGAGGACCCGCCTCTCGCATTTTCCGAAGGATGATTCGCATGGTAATCGCTGTAACCCTTTATTTTGGGTCTATGTCCCTTTTTTAAGTGCGTTTCCGATACCAAACATATATCGATATTATTTTTCCGTAGAAACACTTCTAACTCGTCGATTTTTTTCAGAAGGCCGTTTGCGTTCCACGTTAGTATCTTAAGTAGCTGTTTCATATTCATATTTTTTGGATTGCCTTGCGAGGTTTGAACTCGAGCTTGCTCAATTTGTCAAGTATTGTTTTGTTAATCTTGTTTTGCTCCTCAAATTTTTCCAATATAATAGTAAATATTTGGCTGACCGGGTCTGTTGTAGCTGATCGTAATTTGTTTTCGTTTGAAGCGACTTGCGCGTACGATCTCGCGTCAATCTGTGGTGGTTTTTCCGCTACGCTTGGACCAGCGACGTTTTCTTGCGCAATTTTTTTACTTTCCTTTATCGGCTTCGTCGTTTTGATCGGCTTAGCGGTCTTAGGCTTATCGGCTTTACGATATCTTAAGCTTGGGTTCGGGTCTATCGGTTTCTTGAGAGTATCCCGCCTTTTTTGAAGCTCCTTTGCTACATCACAACCTCGATAGTTTGCTGGGTGCTTGCCTTTGCAGTTTATGCAGGTCGCCGGAGCCTGCTTATTTAGGTCACACCTTTCTGATAAATGGTTCCCGGCACATTTCACACATTTCGGTTCTTTTTGGCAATAGGACTGGGTGTGATTAAAACCTTGACAGCGTTTGCACTGAGGTATCGATCGTGTATTCGTACGCATAGGCTCGATTTTAACTACGATATTCAAAATACTTTTTACATTATAAATATCGTCTATATTTTTGCTTCTATCGAAGGTTAGCATAAAGAGCGGGAGTCCATGCTTGACAAAGATTTCATTGCCTTGTTCCGTTTTCTGCTTTATCTTCTTTAAGATATTATTTGCGTCGATAATTTTCAAGCCTTTTCCTTTAAGGTCATTTATAATGTCATCTTTAGTGCACGAGGAGTGGAGACCCCTTGCTATAACGCGGAGTGGTCTTTCTGATTTATTTTCGTAGGTGAACCACTGGATCTTTTCCGCGTTTAGTTGTTTAGATATTGCTCGGTAGCCGTCAGAGTCAACTACATTAATTTTCCAGTCATTGTTTCGGAATGACGTTACTTTAAATTCCGATGTCACAGCTCCCTTGAGAAGGCTATGCAGTTTATTGTAGTCCGTAATGCCGACGACGTTTATTGCAGGCGGAGGACGTAATTTGTCGTGAGTTTGTTTCTGTTTCGAGTCTTTTTCTTTGTCTTGCTTTCGTGGCTCGATTTCAGGTGAAGAACCGGCTCTTCGTTTTTTGCTGGGTCTTTTCTTTGAGACCCTATTTGTTTCGCGTGCTAACTCTTCTTCATCCGTGTGATATTTGGGACTAGGTGCACGGGGTGGAGTAACTTCGCGTTCTCTTTGCAAAAGTGAATTCTTTAAGGCCTTGTTTTCCTCTTTTAGGGAGTCTACCTCTCTCTTAAGCTCTTGGTAGAGTAAATCCATTTTATTTAGCTTAATTCGGAGTTCATTGTTTTCCTCCTCAATGCTATTACGTTTCACTGAGTCCCGTTTCTCTTGCGCTTGCGCTTCCGGCGGACTTCTTTTTCCGGAGACATTCGGTCTTGATGGTGGAGACCGAGTTACCCTTGATGTCTTCAAAAAGGGGTTTATTAAATGCAACAATTGGCTCTCCCCAGAATCCGTAGAGCCTACCTCCGAAGAGGGTGGATTTTCCAGAGAACCTGGACTGCCACCTGGGGTACTAGATCTATTTGTTTTACTCATTGCATAAAAATAAGTAACTGAACAAAACGATGCATACAAGGAATTTTTTGTGTATTGAACGAATACAACACACGAAGTGCACAATTCAGTTTCACACGAGCTTGCGTTCGAATTTTTAAAGTTTATGTCGTGCAAGTGAAGATCTGCACAAGTAGCCTTGGATTTACCCTAAGGCTAACAAGGCTTAGGCCTAGGCCATCACGATGGATGGGGCTTCACAAAAATCGCAAACAAGACGTAGCAATCGAAACGGAATTTACATGACGATTTTTCCAATATCTGTAAAATACAATTGTACATCTCATTCTCCTCTACTTTCCATCAATTAAAACAACACTTCAACAAATTCTACTAAATGATATACATTGGGAGGCTCATGCTGCAGCTACCTTTGCAGTCATTTAGTCCTATGATAAATTACTAGATACATTAACCAACATGACTGAAGATAATACACTAAAAGGAGACGCGCGAATGTTTCAGATTTGTTTTGCAAGTGGCGCGCGTGATTTTAATTGAAAGTTTTATTTTTAATTAATAAATATAATCTTAATAAATAGAAAGGTAAGTTAATTTTGGATATTGGGTACTTTTAATTAAATTAAGGAGGGGAGGAAACGAAAATGATTGATAAAAATATGTGTTTTACCGCATTCATTAGAGCAAAAGTATAGTTGTTCAGTGTTGTTCAAGTTGAAGACCCTATTTGTTGTAAAGCCATTTATGTTGGTAACCAAAAAGTGTTTTGACTTTTTGCGCACAGGTGCGACACCCATACTAAATTTTTATTTTTTTGGGGGGAGCTACAGAAATTACGAAGAAAGAAAGTTATGAGGTTTGGATTTCTCAGATCAAAATTTAGCGCTTGGATGCTGTTTTTTTTATTTTTTGACGAGCTATTTAATAATATTACGTTTTCTGAACATGCGATTAAGTCAATAAAGACAACCTTAAAAAACGTATGCTTGAGGTGTGACAAAAAGTTGGCCAATAGTGGTCGCCATCGAGATCGCTTTGAAGCACTAATTTTTCGTGGTTGAATGAAGCCCTAACACTCCCACAAACATGTTATATTTGCGCTGCAAAACCTTCCGAAATGAACAATCCAGCCAATTTTTCGAGGAAATCTGGACCAACTGGCGATGTCCCGCGGATTAAGTCTCATTCACTCTTAGATCCGATTCATGGGATGTGTACTTCACATTGCATATAAACTGGATGTAAAAGTTTGGCAGGTAAGAGACCAAGATGCTAAGGAAAAGGTCAAAGCCAGAAAAAAACTAATATAAGATTCAGAAGTTAAACTGGTTTATTGGTTGATATATCAACTCAACAGTCAGGCAAGACGAATGATGGGAATACGGCTAGCCTATTCTTCAGAGATGAAGTAAAAACTGCCGAAACTACGGAAATCGACATAGAAATGATCGAAAAGTTTCATATCATCTTAGAAACTCTTGGGTCAGTGTTCCCAATTGAATTAAATACTTTCGAGAGATTTGCAACCGAAACAAGGGAACTTTATCTGAAAAATTATGGCTGGTATTATATGCCAGTTAGTGTGGACAAGGTTTTATTTCATGGCAATCAAATAATTGCCACTTGCATTCTTCCAATCGGCCAACTTTCGGAGAAAGCTCAAGAAGCCAGGAATAAGGAAAATAGAAAATTTAGTGAACTCTTCACCAAAAAAACTTCGCGAGTCGCCATAAGCACAGACCTTCTAAACAGGTTGTTAATATCCTCAGATCCATTTTTGGCAAGTATCCTAAAAAAAAAAAAGTTTAATCGAACATGAAGTGCTCCAATTGTTAGACATAACAAACGAGTAAAAAACGTCCAAATTGTCGGTTCTTTTATGTTGTCTTTTGTCAAAACTTATGTAGATAAATTTATATAATTTATTACATTCTTTTCTATGAACAATTATAATAAAAATAAGCAAAAAAATTGTACGAAAACATTTATTTCTAAGCGATATTAATTTAATCCCGCTCAATGAGCGAAATGTCACACTGTGCGATGACAGCTACACAGTTACACGAAAACGCATTCGAGAAAATATGGATAGCGATAGTAATACTCCCGAAGTTCATCTGAGCCCCAAAGGGAAAGTTGTGAATAAACGCCTTTTATGTGAAAATTAATCAATTGCAAATACAAATGGATTCCGAGGTAAGTATTACAGGGAAATTTCTGAACGATTCGATTTTCTTTGCATTACCAATGAAGAAGTCAACATTAAAGCCTGTGTCCATCAAAATATCCGAAAGATCTAAATTCAGAACATGCCGATGAGCTTTTTTATTCCATCGTTGTATTTCGCACAAAAATGGTAACAGTAAACAGTTAGACCCGAGCTGGGATTGAACCCGGGCAGCATTGCGTAGTAGTCCAACGCACTAATCACCACGGCCACGGCTACCACGTAGATACTGCTTTACGTTTATTCATAAGCTTGATGGTGACAAAGTGTTCTGCGGAAAGATCACTCTCCCAATTAAAGTGCTTAAAATGTCCGTTTCGACCCATGATGACGCAAGGGAGGCTTGACGCATTATCTATTCTTTGCATTGAAAGTGATTTGCTACGAGAAATAAATGTAGACTTCGTTACTAACAAATCTAGAAAACATATTTCAAATAATCAAGTCTATTAGAATCTGAATACATTTTTGGATAATTTTTTTTTGTGTTGATCTCACTACATCTTGTCTTCTGTTTTTGTTTAGTTACCAGATAACATAAAATGAAATATAAAATAAGGGACCTTTTATTGCAAAGGCCTAGGGCCCAAAAAATCTAAATCCGGCGCACATGGAATGATACGTGATACGCACGATAAGGGTATGCAATGTACACCTTGCACACCCTGACTAGACGCCACTGCTAGGTACATATGTACGAGTATGTGTATACATTCATTACTTTTTTTACTCTAATTTACTCTGTTACAGATCATCGAAACGTTGAGTGGAATAAGAATCAGATGGAACATAGAAATTTGAATAGCGGCATTAGTGCGAAATAAGTACAGTGACTGACCAAATTATTAGGTACAGTACAACTTCTTGTAATTTTCAGGTTTGAATGAATTTCGTGATGAAATAATTTGCTCTCGGCATTTATTACTCAGAAATGCAGTCACAGTCTTTTGCTTTATGGCAAAGGGAACCATTCTTGGATATGGGGCAGAAGCCGACGCTTGTACCCTGCCTCAACGATATAGAGGCGTCCCATACCATTGGACGAGATCACGGACCACACCATTACGCTTGCAGGATGTTTTACTCTCTTCACAAGGCAGTCTGGGTGAACTGCTCCCCAGAGCGTCGTTGTGCATTAAACTTTGAAATGTTGACTCGTCCAAGAAGCAGACCTATAAAATAGTACCACAACTTGCAAAACAAATTATTATTCAGGATTCTTACAATTTTCAGTCATATTAGTCATATTAACTTGACTCCAGTCCTCAACGGTCATATTTCGGTATTCTTTGGCCCATTGAAGTCGCTTTCGCGTAATTCATTTTAACCTGATTTAACAAACAAAAAAGTTGTACCTACCCTAATAGATTGGCCAACAACTGTATGTGTTGAGGGAACAAAGTTTCTGTTATCACAGTCAAGTACAAAGATCAGCATACGTAGTTGCTCGTGTTTCGATTAGAAATATTCAAAGTATGTAGGTATAAACATTCGCGTACGAGTTTTTAAAGAAACCAATTAAAGCTAAACATATAAAAAACACTCAGTGCAAATTACGTTTTGATTATGTGAGTGTTTAAGTGCAAGCAATAAGCTTAATTTAATTGTAGACGTTTGCACTGATTCATGTGAAAATTAATATTCAAATTTTGTTTATACTTTGTCAGGCAAGTAACTACCTACAACTTAATGTGAAGAACGTGACCAGTTAGTCTTAACATTTAAGCAATTGTCTTGGTTTTATAATGATTTGGTATTAAGTGTTTTTGGCATTTAAGGCTCAGCTTAACACTGTGATATAAGTACTATGTACTTTATTCCTTATTCAAGGTCATAGTTTTATGTACCGAATTCCAGTATTTTATTTCACATTGACGACCGTTTAAATTGCAATTACCCAGGAAGTTTTGTGTATTCTTACCAAAAAATATATAAGGACGCGTAAAAAAATGCATTCAAGGTTAGAAGTTTGATTTGGGTGGTGGTCATAGTAATCATAGTAATCTACACCATCTACACTAACCGCGCACGACAAATACACAGTATCGTGCTCTATAGCCCCTGGATACATGCACTTATTGTTTATCTCAGTCTTAATAGATATTCGCTTTGTTCTTTGTAATGAAGCATTCATTTTACAAAATTAGTACTGAATCGGAGCTATATTTCTGGTTCTCCTTGTTTATAGCCTGTTCAACTACTGTTGAATACCATTTATGTGATTAATGTCGTTTTACCAAACGTTTGTAGCATGTAACACAAAAAGAAAAGTCGAAAATATAAAAACACCGTACAGATATGAAGTAAGGCAAAAAATTATTCGCAGTTTCTTTGTAGCGAAACAAGCTCCGACCACTTCGACCTTTTTAGCGTTGCTTTCAACCAATTCCTCCTTCAAGTCAGGTTTCAAAGAAGGTTTGAGTTAAGGAAGTGTTTAGTTGATTGCTGAGTTCGGAATATTACGACTGTGTAAAGGCCAGTAAAGGAATCAGCCGAAACTTTTCAATACTCTTTTCCACAAAAATTGTCAGTACAGGGAACATAGGACTTTTGCCTCTCAGTCTGGTTGCAAACCGGAGTGCAGTACCCATAGAGTTACCATCTGCTGATTTAAAAACAACACAATATGTTGAACAAAATTAAGATAATTGTTTACAAAATGGTTACCTCCCCAATTTATATATAGAGGGAAATTTATCGAGTATTTTGGTGTATAAACAGTTAGTTTACGATATACCTATACCTATAAGCTAAAAATCAAAAAAATACTCACTATTCGTTTCAGTACTCAACATTTATCTCGCGCAAATAAACCTTCATTATAAAACACAAAAAGCGAAAAATTGTTTAACTGCATTTTAAATGATCCCCAGAAAAACAAGAAAATTGAAGAAACAAAAATCAAACGGCAACTCTCCCACATACTCAAATCCATTTATTGGTTCTCAAAGCACAAGATCCCAAAGATCTTTAACAAAAACCACAGAAAAAGCAGTACTGGTTTGCTTTAACCTAATATTGTAACACTGATTTGATGTTCATATTTTCCGGCGCTACAGACCGGTGTGGACTAAGGACTCAACCAACAACCCTTTCCAGTTGGCCCGGTCCTCAGCTAACTGCCTCCAGCTGCGCACTCCAAGTTGGTTGAGGTCCTATTCCACTTGACCACTTGCGATGTGCGCGCCAAGCACGAGTTCATGTGTTGTATACGATTATTATATTTCTGGGATATTTTGTGTCATTAGTGAAATGTTTCTTTAAGTAGTAATCTTTCTGGCATGACCAACTTGATTGAACCATGTACGCTAATTCGTAGACAATGGCGACGAAATGGTATTTCTCTTTAGTGCAGAAGAAATTATTTATGTTTAAATTACTTACATTCCTAAAACTGTAGACATCCTGAAGAGTCATTGTAATTGGCACAACGTCAACAATGTACCTAACCATTTTAGTGCCGCAAAATTTATCAAAAAAAAAAAAACCATTGCCTAAGACATTAATTACTCGTCGTGTACAAAACAATAAACTAAATGTTTCATTCAGCAAGACAACAAAAATGCGTATCTTGTACAACTGACGAGAAATATGCAGACAAATAAACCAAAAACAAAATTAAAAATTATTTGGCGCCAATTTTGACTAGGCTGCTGCTGGCTGCGTTGGTTTGTCAGCTAACGCGTGTATGCTCATTGACGTCGTCTATAACGATAACCGTATTTTATTTATTTGCAATTCATTGCATTTTAGGAGCTGGTGGCTTAAAATAACCCAACCTGACGAATTCCAATGCCATGCGAGATACGAGTTCCAAAGATCAAAAGATTGACTATTTTTTGAAAAAATTCTCAGTTGAGTGATTTTGGTAGATTCTTTCATAAATACGAGTACATACGAGTAGTTCAGAGCTCGAAGATTTATTGCATTCGGTTTGGTCTTGGTCAATTGGACGTCAGTCGAAAAAAATTTAAACCAAAATATCATACTGCGATGATTTTTATGAGGATGATGAGTTCTATTTCTGGTCAGAGAAAGGAATGTATGGTGTGGGATTCATCCGGAACAAATGGCTTAAGCATCCGGAGGAGGTCAAACGGTTGGCATTACTCAGTGAGAGATCGAAAACACGACATTGTGGACGTCATGTCAAGGAAATGGCAATAATATTGTTGATTGTTTTGACAGTGAAATGCTGTAAGAGGATGGATTTGAATTTGTTTAAGATAAACTTGACCGAAATCCTATGAATCTTCATGTCACCATCAAAGATGATGAGTTCGATCTTCAAATCGTAAAGGATGTGGTATGTTATTTTGTTTCTACCAAAATGAAGTATGTACTGTATATGCCTATGTACATAGAGCTATGTGCAAAAAAATAGCACCATCATTTAAGAAGTCTTATGAAAGTAAAATTTTTAAAGCTAATAAGAATTTCGATTTCCTTTATTTATTTATTTATTAAAAGCAAAGTTTAAGTAATTCAGAAATAAAAAAGTTCATTCATTATAACCAAAAATAAAAAATATATACGCATTTAAATCAAAAAACGTCAATTCTAAACTGTGCAAAATAATAGCACCAAAAATATTCATAGATATTCATAGATAAAATAAATTGTTTGAAGAAATCAAAATGTTGATTAGTTTTAAACTAATGAAGAACTCTAATACTTGGCCCTATGACCTTTATTTTTAATCACAGCGGCGCAACGTCGTGGCACGGAGTCGACTAATCTTTGACATCATTCAAGTGGAATATCGCCCCACGCAGCCTGTACAGCTTCCCATAGCTGCAATGTCTTTTTTGGTTTTGCTTCTTCACATCAGTCCAAAGGTTTTCCATGGGGTTCAGGTCTGGAGACTGAGCCGGCCATTCCATAACTTCAACCTTATTCGTTGCAAACATTTTTTTAGCCAATTTGGTGGTATGATTTGGGCCGTTGTCTTGTTGTAGATCCCACGTGAGAGGCATATTCCATTCTGCGTAAGAGAGCATGATTTGCCTAGTAATGTCAACATAAATTTCAGCAGTCATTACCGGTTTGAACCAAAATATGGACCGGTACCATTATAGGAGAAGCATCCCCATACGTTAATTTTTGTTATTATTTACACACACTAATGGGGATATGAATATCCTTATAATGTTTTACACAGCGCGAGCACATAAAGAACAAGACTGAGAGACAACAGATCGGCAGATCGGCGTAGTGATAGGAAACTCAACCAACTCTGAGGGTGGTGTCCAGGACTACTGGAGAGTTGTTTATTATTAAAAGTTTTGCCCTTGCTTATGATTCACAGAAGTTTGTTCCAGATGTTTAACATTATTATTTTGTAGGACTAATTTCTTCAGCCATAGCATCCTATTGCCAGTGTTATGCCTTCGCAGTAGGTTTTGACCATTAACTTCTGAAACTGATCAACTTATTTTTATTTCGTGAGAAATAAATGTTTCGGCGACATCTGGAATTGAACCGTGAACCTTTAGGCCAATGCCACACGAGCGTCTTTTTCCAATTTTGTCCAATTTTTTCGATGAATATAAGAACACGTATACGTATACGGTATACATATAAGAATTGTGCATTTCTTATTTCCGTGTTGGACTGTAAAAGCTTTAGTTGAGCAACCTGTCGATAACGTGGTTAAACTCTGAAAGGAGAAAATATTGTGTGTTCTACTGTCTTTGACACGATGAAGAAGATAATAATGTACTGGGAAATTTATATACTGATTAAAATTAAACATGACAAAAGAAAAATTCGTTTAAATTCTATATATTAATTTTATTCACTTCAGTTTTTTTTTTTTTTGTTTTCATTTTGTAATAATCCTTCAAATATATAATATATATAATTCTTTTAGAAAAAAATTGAAACGCAATAATACAATAAGTACAAGGTTCTCATTTCACATGTTTTTTTTTGTTTGTATGTTCAATAAAAGGATCAATGAGTATTAATTGTTTGGTTTTTTTTTTTGTAATATACATATACATAAATATTTTGTTTGTTTTACTTCCGATATATTATATTATACAAGGATGATCAATAATAATAATTTCGTGTGATACGGTTTCGGTTTACTTGTTTTTTTATTACAATAATAATTAAAAACTTACAAACTCGACTATATGCACTTTGGGTTGCTTTTAAATTTTATTTTTTAACATTATTGAACAAGACTTTAGTATATTATTCAATAAGTATAATTTTCAAGAGGTATAATTTCGGGAACAAAATTAAAAACAGGAAGTTTCAAATCAATAATCTTAATACATTCTTTCTATGTTACATAATTGATTGACCTACTTATCTCATAAGTTCTAACGTCAGTTTTTTAAACCTATTTGTTTACTATAAGTACCTTTTTAATTTCTTTGTTCGCTGTTATTAAATTGTCAAATTCATATATATATAATATATATATATTTAGTATCGTACTATATCGTTATCAACAGAGCTTGCTTAAACGTAATCTTTTTAGTTTACAGGTTCCATTATTTTTACATTCTTCAGTATTTTTTTTTTTTAAATAAATTGAATTTATTACATATGTATGTATGTATGTACATACATGTTTTGTTTTATATGAAATCGGAAGGTACTTTTTTAAGAAATATTTATTTTTATGTATGTTTATGTACATTGTATATATTTAATTTCTTTTTTCTTTCAAAGATCTGAATTAACAAATTAAGAGAGGAACTTGAAAAATTCATTTCATCCTCTTTCGAGGTAATTTTCTTTTTAATACGGTTATTAAGGCGAACGATGGGAAAATTAAATGCTTATTAACTTTAATATAAAATCATCAATTAAGATTGGCTGTAAAATGTTGATCATGCAATAAAAGGAAGGAAAATAAATGCAACAATATTGCACACCGCTACCAGAAACTCTGGTGCTTACGAGTGCCGGAGCTTTTCTTTCTTTTCTTTAGGTGACGTTACAGTTCGGGGTGAACCAGAGCCTACTTCTGCACGTGACAAATGGTGACGCCGTGAAAAGCTTTTCAGGTGTTTTGTTGGGATTGAACCTGGGCAGCATTGCGCAGTAGTCCAACACACTTACCACTGCACCACGGTGCTCACGTGCCAGAGCTACGAGGGAAATAAATATGCATAAGTAAAAATGAAATGCTCAAATTGTTAGATAGCTGTAGTATTTGGCAACACTAATTTATAATTTGTGAAGAAGTGTTTTACTACAACAGCCAGACAGAATCACGAACAGAGCTCCAGGAAATGTCTAGGAACTCACAAATTATTTGGAATTTTCAAAGTATTGTAGCTATCTCGGATATTTCTTCGTTTTCTACATCTACGCAACGTTGGTGCGTATGTATGTTAAATCATCACGGCGGAACCACTGAAACTATCCACCTTATATTCACATCATATATTCATGTGATGCTCCGGACTGTTTTTGTTTCTGTTAGACCCCCCAGTGGCGCTGGGGTCGCTTTTTATTTGAAAATTCTTAATTATGGACCGATTTGGCTTAAATTCACACACAAAATCACACTAATATTATAAATGCACTCGCAGCCAGAGCTCTTTTGTTTTTAATTGTGTTTATTTTGTTATTGACTTATAAATAAATAAAGTTATAATAATAATAATAATAACTCTGTCTGTCTGTTTATCTTTTCACGACTAGACCGCTGAACCAATCATAATGTAATTTGGCAGAGATAGTATGGGACCTGAAGATGGACAAAGGATAACCCGATAGGTGGCACTGGAGTCAAGTTATTAACAAATTCTATATTTATTGATCAAAATGATTCATTTGCACAATATATATATCTTGGTGTGGTGCCAGAAGAGAAAACTACAAAATCTAGACCCGATAGGTGGCGTTGAAGTTAATTCATGAACAAATCCTATATTTAGGGAAATTAACAACAAAAAAAATCCGGTTCTAACGGACGTTTTTTCATGTTGAATGGTAAAGAATTTTATCAAATTTTCATAGCTGCAATTGCAAGACGGAAAAGGCAGCGTCTAATTAAGGAACTTTTGAACCGGATAATCACCTGTGGTGAAAAGTGGAGTATGTATGTATGGACCTAGGCCGTGGTTGGATGTACAATGTATGTACATACATACATGTATGCGAATCAAAAACTTATCCCCAATTCCACTCTTCACCTAGAAAAGTCTGTGGTGACAGTCTGATGGACTTTTCATTTCATTAAATACGAGCAACGATAAACGCCATACAATTTTCTGAGGAAATTGACATAAGCAGTACATGTAATGGCATGGTACGATACTATTACTTGGAAATGCTAAACCCCATACCTCACGTGTAACAGTACAATAACTTTTATATTTGGGATTAGAAATTCTTCCCATCCACGGTACTGTCCTAATGTTTCAGTCAGTCTGAAGTCATTCAGCCACCGCTGAGGCAACTATGCTTACTTACGATCACTTTAAATAAAATCAATTTCTTTGAGTTTAATTGAACTTCTCTTTTTTTTCTATTTCTTTATGTCTATCTTTTTTTTCTTATGGTTTAATCATATCTCTTTGAGTTATCGAATCCTTTGGACATATCATTGCGTTAGAAATTCAGAATTTCTTTTAAAAATAAAACATTTGACGTTTGACGTCGAATGAGCGTTGTAGATACCAACGCTTTATATTTTGATTAAAGATAAATGCAGAAAAAAGTTTGCACCTAATCGAACATTTCAGGTGGAACATACAACCAAATAATAGTAGAAACATTATGTTATGTGAGTGGTGTGATTCAACACCGTTTGTCGGATTTCGCGACTCTTATTTCTGCACAGAACCACATTACTACAGCGGCGGCAAAGCTGGGCGTGATAGCTAGTATCTTTATAAATATCCTCAAAAACATAGACTACCTATCATGTGTTACCTAAAACCAAAGAAATCACACCAACATAATTTAGCTTTTCGAACATTTGAATATTGGGCTGAAGATTAACTCTTTTATTTACATGATCAACAAAATTTTTAACCAAGTACGTATCTACATCATTTATTTAATAATTAAATATTTTAACAGGTTTCTCTTAAAAATTTGATTATATTATGATCTCGTATTTTAAGTTTAAATTTATCGTCACATTTTCGTTTACGGGTTTTTATTTTAAGAAGTTGATCTTTTTTTGTGAAAATCCTATAACTCTAATAGTTGTAAATCTTTTCGGGCAGTTAATGTTTATCTGAATAGTGATTTTGTTGTTTTATATATGATTTATAATATATCCGCACTTTAACATTTTTTTTTTTTTAATTTTACTTACAATATTTTCTAAGTTAAGCACTATGGAAGTCTGTTTATTAATTTATATTTTAACAATATTGTTTTTACAATTACATATACATATTTATATAAAAAATAAACAATCTCAATTTGACAACCAAAAATTTCTGTATATTTTCATTGCACAAACAAACCTGAAGAAACGAATCGCAAGTCAACAATAATAATAAAAAAAAAGTGTAAAGCATTTCATTCGTTGTGCAAATCCATTTAACCAAAAAAGAAACAAAAAATTCGCTTTCCTTACGAAAAATTAAATTAAAATTCAGTCACAATTTAAGGTACAATTTATTCGAGATCTACAGTTGCATCGCTAACACATTTGTCTTTACACTTACATTAAAATGAAATTAGATCACCAAAATAAAACATAAACTAAAGAACAACACATTCATTCTTACTTATAATCGTCTACTAAATAATTATTTTGGAAGTCGTACAAATAACGGGTTATTGACCGACCTTATACTTCTGTCTTTTTTCATATTAACCTACACGTGTTTAATCTTAATATTTACATTGCTTATGTAAATTATAAGTAAGGATAATGATAGGATTTTTTCCTATACAGTCCATCAATGATCCCTGAATGATTAAAGACTGCTCCCACCAGATTTACGCCAGCCCATCAGTTAAATTGTCCATGAAATAAGAAAAAAGTGGGAAAAAACATTCTGTTAGTATATTTTCTTAAATCAAAGCAAACTTAAATGAATAAATGTACAACAAACTAATGTTCATCGCATAAATGATTTAACATTTCATTTTGTTTAACGTTGTTAAAAAAAAATACACATCCTCAAGTTTATTTAAGTGTACATCAAGTCAATGCTGTTTTTATTTTTTGCATTCCTTATAAAAATAAAAATAAAAAGATACATCTAAGAAAGAAATAGAGGAAGAAACGCAATTACGTTCCTCATACTCGATTGTCTATATTTGGTTCGAAAAAAAATGTCATAAAAAAAAAAATGAGAAAAGCTCGTAGTTTACATACAGACATATTAGCTTAGCCTAATAGATTTTATATATATACATTAAAAAAAAATGAAAAAAAATTCTCACCTTCATCCAGGTTTTTCTTGTTTTACTGTTGATTTTTTTTTTCTTACTTTGCTGCAGATTTCTGACAATAGATGTTGTGTAACTTTTGCTTTCCCTGCATTTCGTTATTAAAGAAATAACGCGTAACATTTTAAAAATGAAAGCTCTATGGCTATAGGCATCTATATTTATTTAAAACGCTTAAAGTTTAGCAAATTGCTTTATTGGTAAATACCTAAACGGATGTAAAATGGAAACCACGAAATATTATTCTCGCAAAAGTCTGCACAACATCTATCTACGCTCAGCAAAGTAAGCAAAATATTTTGACACTTATTATGTTAATTACAATTGTTATGCGTCCCCTAGAAAAAAAAAATGTAAAAAAAAAATATTCGACCCGAAGTAAAAGTGGTATTTGACGACGGCGAGAAAAATTAAAATAAAATAGTGATCATTGTACTGTAAACCATCGCGATTCAAGAAGTCGAACTTTTTTTTAATCTTCCATCGAGATTCAAGAAGTCAAACTTTTTTTTAAACTTCCACTTTATTAAAATGTGGAATTATTAACGATCTTATGATTCTGTAAAGCGATTCGCGGTATCCTGACCCATCTCACCACTTCTTCGAATGTCTGACAAGTATTCAGAGTACCTTTTCTCGCCAGGAACTGCAGGTGCATTCTCTTCAGGCGAGGAATATAACACGCAGTCACGACGATTTAGTATTACTCGAAAGTAAGATTATTTGTTTATTCCATATCTTAAACAATCTTTTTACGATCTTTAGAGTCTCGGCTAGTCCAGACGTTAGCAGTACAAACGTTGCGAAACAAACATAGGCTGAACATACGTACATACATATGTATGAGAACTACGCATAGTACGATGGAGAGCCTTATATGCCCGATTTTATTCGTTCTTGAAGGACCTTAACCCTTGTACGGAAATAGGGTCAATTGATTTGCGATTTACCCACATTTTGTGTCAAAATTGTCCAATACAAGTAATTTGATATATCTTTTTGAAAATAGTATGCCTTGCAGAATTTTTTCATTTTGAAAAGGACAGTTGAATTCTGTTTGCATTATTTGATGAGCTGATTCATTCAATTCATTTGGTAAAGTTGCTAGCTTGTGTGGTCTAAAAAGAGTTTTGTAATGCAACGTGGAAGAAAAGTAAGGTATAATATTTGGGTTGGTATTGAAAATTTTAAAAGGATTTTCCAGTTGTTGTCACAAAGGGAATTGGAAGTTATTATGGAACAGGAGAGTTATGCGGAAATTTATGATGAATTAACCGATGAGAAGGAATTATTCGACGAAACGTGTCCTCCAGAATCAGAATTGAAATCTGATAATTCCATAGAATCCATTACACCGGCTGAGATATTGTCAATGCAGTAAAATTACGCAATAGCTCTCAATTCCAAGAATGAAAACATTATGTGGCAAGAAAATCCAGGTACAGAAAACATTTTGGTAGTCCGTCCGGGTCCAACCAACCATTAAAAACCATTTGTATGCGGCATAAAAAGTTCGTTTGATCTTTTTTTTGTATAATGAAATAAAAAACATTATTCCTGAAATGACAAACCGAAAAGGTATACTTATTATAACGGAAGTGATTGGAAAGAAAATGGACTTACAACTGTTGGTGAGCTATGGAGAAAACTTAGAGCAGTTATGGAATGAAAAGGATGGTATGCCAATATTTCGTGCAACAATGCACATCAAACGATTCAAAGCCATCTTAAGATGTCTTCGATGTGGCATAAAATCCAAAAAAGTACAAATTCGTTATTTTATAGTGCCCTGCATCACAGCCTCAATTAGTTGGTAATGGAAAGAATAAGCCAGAAATTATTCACTTTTATAACAGCACAAACTCTGGTGTAGATGCTTTTCTCCAATATGGATGATATATGTATTTGCATACAACGGGTACGTTATTTGGACAGAGCTGAATCCAAATTGGAATTAAAAAAAAAAAAAAAAACTTTAAAAGGTGCCTGTTCCTTGTTGAATTAGATTATTCAATCATAAACCCCCATATTAAACAGAGGAGTCGGTTACCTTATGGAACTTCAGCGCGCAGTAAAGTTCAACAGGTACAAAATACAGTTCATCCGAGATTAGTACAAACAATTAACATATCTCCCAGAACCCAGTTAAAAAGATCACAATGCTTCATTTGCCCAGAGACTTCAAATGTAAACCAAGTGTCAACTATGTGCACTGAATTTGTTTGCAAACAACGTTGTGAAATGTCTATTGTATGCACTTATTACTTACTTAGTTGGCGCTACAGCTCGAGGTGAACCTGGGCCTGCTTCTCGCAACCATTTGTGTGTGCGTGTTATATTTTTGCACGAATGGAAGGGACCTACAGTTTTTTGCCGACTCCGAACGGCGAGTTGAGAAGCTCAATCGTGACAAATGATACTCTTTGATGCTTGTCAGACATTCGAAAGAGGTGGGCACCGTGAAAAACTTTTAGGTGTTTGCGGCGGGATTCGAACCCAAGACCGCTGGCACAGTAGTCCGACGCACTAACCACTTGCGCTACGGTGCCCACGTATGCACTTATTGCTCAAAATAAATTTTAACAACTAAAAATAATGAATGAATAAAAAAATATATAGAAACCAAATCAAGTTTTCCATTTTTTCCTTATTCAATTTCCGTACAAGGGTTAATGTGCCTATACATTAATAGTAGTTTGATATGAAAAAAGGACCTAATAAGATTCAGATCTATTCTCAAAACTAGTACAATGTTAGTACAAAAAAAAAAACATGTTAACTCTAAAACAGGAGTGAATGTTTACAAATATTCCATTTTTTTATTTGAGAAAGAAAATCTAATTTGTTTTGCAGATAACTTATTAATGTAATAAATAATGCGTTGCATTATTTTTTTCTCAAAAGTACCAAACAAACGCATGTGGGTTTCTACCCGACACAAAATATCATCATTTCAACTGATGGATGGTTTACACGGCTACAACTCTAGCCAACAAATTTTCGCCAACATTAATATTTTTTTTTACCAAAGGATTCTTCAAATCCACACAGTTGTCCATAAAACTTTATCTGTATTTAAAAAAAAAAAAAAAAAAAATATCCACATATTATGAAACTTTATTTATAATTCCACGTTTTCAAATATATATATGTTTATAAATGTTAAAGCACATATATTATAATTAGTAGTTGTGATATTAGTAGTATATGAATTTAAATAATTTTGTTTCCTGTAAGAAGAATCCTACGTTCTTCTTTTACTAACAAATAAAATGTATCTTCTTATTACAATATACATTTTTGTAAATAGATCTTGCAACTACATATCTTAGTTGTAATTTTTTGTTGTTTTTGAAGAAAACTCACCTAATGTGGAATAACTTTTCAACTACGCACACAAAACAAAAACAATATTATTGTTAATTCAATACATATATTTTTATTTAAATTTAATTTTTATGTGGACCAAAAAAAAAGTCTATTCCCTACTCTCACGTTCTCTTTATTTTTGTTTTTTTTTTAGTTATACTGAGGACGCGTTAAAAAAAATTAATTGTATGTAATATGTATTCATATACAAAAGACGAATCTTGTTAGCCATTTGCTTGACAATTTAAATGCCTGCCTAACCTATCATTGAATGGTAAAACGAAAAAAAAAAAAAAAATTGTGGGTGGGAATACGGGAGCCATTTCCATCACCGAGGTAAAAAAAAATTAAAGAAAAAAGGTGTTTAATCTATTCTTTGTCAAAAGAATTGAAAGAGTTTAATAAAAAGAAGCTATTTCGCAGTGGCAAAAAAATGTTATTTGTAATAAGAAACAAAAAAAAAAAAACAAAAAAAAAACTATCATACCCTATACTAGATATTTTTTTTCTCTAGTTTTTACACTTATAACTTTCTTTATCATTTTCTTTGATGATGAGTTTGCATTTAGCATTTTAGAAAAAATTTGGATTCTGATATGGATGTACTTTTTGGAAACGTGTTTTTTGTCTACCTCTGTGCACCATTGTATTGTAGGCATTCATGTTCATGTTCACTGCCCCTGGGGTTGCCGTCATAAAGCTGTGTGCTTTCGCCTTGCCATGCTCTTCTGCGATGCGAACGGATAATGGTTGTGATCCGCCCTCCGGTATAACATTGTTAAGGGCTGAGATTGCTTCTTGGGCTTCTTCGCGTTTGTTAAATCTTTACAAAAATAAAAATATCATTAAACGTATTTTTTTTTTCAACTTTTTTTTTTTTATAGATTTGTTTATTTGGGATTGAACGGTCTGCTCCGAATTGTTGTCTAGGATTGTTTATTAAACTTAAAACCTTCTGAGTACTCGTAAATTATCAATAGCAAAATACAGTCAAACCTTGGTAAGTTGGCCACATGCGAATGCGATGCGTTTTGTTCAATGGTTAACCGAAAATATGGAACAAAATCCATCAAATATTACCTTTGGAAAACGTTCACAGGTTATTTAATATGAGAGATAAGATAAAGTATGCAAGTGGACAAGTTCCAAGATAGGCAGGAGAACATTGGAAAACATATAAAGGTAGTTTAAGGAACATTTGTATCCAACTAGACAGGTTTCACTGTATTGGTATTATTAAAAAATTTTGTTCGCAGGATGGTTTTTGTAAATGCAAATGAAACGAAGAACAAGCAAAACTAATTTGCTTCGTATTACGTAAAATGATTGTTTCGAAACCTAGCTTTAGACGGCAGAATAGAATTTAATATTGGTGGAGTTCGTCACCGTTTTTATTACATAAAAGCATAGATTATAGGTCTGTACAGATGTCTGATGAACTGAGGTCCCACGTGTCGTGTTACGTTACACTTCTTCATTTCATTAGTTTGATATGTCACAATCAGAGCACAAGCCGAGAGGGAAAAGATTTGGCTACACAAATTAACGAAGTGAGTACTAAGTACTAAGCTAGGTACCTATTGTAAAAGGTTTTTGTTTGGTAAGAGGTTATTTGCTAAGGCGAAAATGTGTACCAGTTGTGCGACATCTGTATAGATTTATTATCTGTTCGAAATTATTTTCTAAGTTGTATTAGGATGAACCAATTACTGTTATTTTAAGTGATTGATTGGTTTTCTTCGATGTTAATAAAAGATTATTTTGTAAACACGCTTTGCACGTTTCAACTGGAAAACTAAGGACACTGACATATCATCTAGTACAATTAGACAGACCCGAATTTATAGGAACCAAAAAAACTTACCTTACGAAAGCGACACCTCGGGGTTTGCCGGTTAGCTTGTCCCGGAGAATATTCTTTTGTACAATTTGTCCATATTTACCGAATATAACATCTAATTGATCTTCGGTTATGGTTCGTGGAAGATTCGTGACATATAAATTTGTATCTTTAATTTGTTCACCACCTGGTCGCGCTAATGAAACCTGCAAAATAAGCAAAATTGATTATTTCAGAAATATAAGTTCTATGCAATTTGGAATACAAAATATTGCTAAGTAAGATTTATCTCCTTTGTTTTACGTATATTTGCAATATGTCGAGACTACACAAATCTGCTTTCGTACATGAGATGATAGATGCATAAAATATGCACTCGTAAATGCATATACACAAATATTTCGTTTGAGTATACGAAACAAAGCAAAGGACAATTGTATGTAAAGTATGTACATACATACGAGTTTGTACCAAAACTGGAGAAAGAACCATCTTCAGTCATCGTCGACACCATTCTAATTGTCGTCCCCTTGGAAGAAGTGGGGCGGGCGGGGATGGTAAGATATATGGCTACAACCACCCGCTACTACAAATTCCACAAAAGCACACTGAAATAACAATATTTAAGAGACGGACGGTGAGGAATGGGGATGAAGTGACTTGGGTTTAGTGTACTACTCTGTGTATGTACACACATATGCCATGACAATGTGATAACTACCAAGCTTAGATATGCCCAGCGTATGGTTGGTGGTTGTTATATGTACGAGTAGTGAGTGTCTGCATGGATTTCTTTATTTCCAGAGCAGTGGCAGCAGAAAGCATTGTTGCAATGGATTCGGTTAATCCGCACAATAATCATACTATGCCGACTGTACTCTCTTCTCTCGGTGTGTCCTTTTCACTTCCTTTTGTAGTTTATTTTAAACTTTTTTTTTCTCATTGTGTTCTCAAGTTTCATCTTATTTTTTTTATGGGCAACTTTGCTCTGTGGTAATGACAAAGTATACTTTTAAGGTAAATTGGATCCGGTATACAGTCGTATACCATAAGAGCGAAAAAATAGGTGGAAATGAACTTGAATTGTCATCCACTTTTATCTGCAAAGAACAGAATGGTAAGGTATTTACTTTTTTTAAGCAATTTTCCCTAAGAGGTCAAGTACTTTTTTCTTAGGATTATTGTGCTTGTGGAAAGCACTTTACTATACATATTATAATTAGTAGAATTTCTTCATCATTTGTCGCTATATAAAGTCAACACAGCCTCATCTACATAAAGTTAAATTGTATATTCAAAAATATAGTTGCTTGGGCTCAAGCATGGTGAATCAATTTCTCACCTGTAGTCGCCTGCCAGAAAAATAAAATTTAATAGAATATTAATAACAAAAGTTCAAATTCACTTTCCACTTCATCGTGTTATTGGAAGGCCTTCATAAATGTACGATTACTCAAATAGAGCGCTGGTGTTTGTCCAATTACATTTTATTTTTTTTATTTTTTCTCTTGGCAACCTTACCCGTACACTGAGAGTCAGTCTACTCGGAACAGAGCGATAAATAAGTGAATGAAATCGTGCTTCTAGGGGAGCCTTTTACGATTTTCATTACGGGTGATGAGTTTAATGAATTACGAAGGACGACTTGAGTGGAGTTTTCTTATGTTTTCCCACAGCAATAATTGCATTTATATGAGGAAATATCCCATCAGCACAGTTCAGTGGCAGCCAAGAGAAAACTCATACCTATTTGTGTTTTAACAGAATGAAGTTGAGAATAAGTTTTGCTTACCTTTAGTCGCTTATTCCGCACTTGAACGCCATTCAGGGTCTTTATTGCTCTCTGTGAGTCCGCCTCCGATGCGAAGTCGACAAAACCATAACCGAAACTATATCCAGTCTGAAATATTATAAACCAAAATCAATTTACATCGTACCCACTTGTTTTCTGAGTAAACAGAATCACTATTCTATTTCTCAATTAATCGATATCTTTGCTCTTACCCTTACCTTAAAGTCTCTCATTATTCTGCAAGTATTAATAGGACCGATCGATCTAAATAACGCATACAATTCACGATCTGTCATATCTTGTGGCAAATAGTTTACAATGAGATTAGTTCCGCTGTTGTTTAGCGATGGGCCGCCACTTAGCGAATTTGTACTCATCGCAGCCATGTTGCCAACAGAGCCCATGGCACTGTTGCTAGTTGGAAATTCAGCATACATCCGGCGTGAATTAAGAGACGACGAAGTTGGATACGAGGATGTGAAATCTGTGTCCTGCGGTGAAAACGCATAACGTGACTGAAAATTTTCAAAGATATTTTCAACTATGGCGGCGATTGCTTTTCATATATAGCCAGGAGTCGAATCGGTTTTTTTTTTCAATTGAAAATAACACAATTATTATCAGAACAAAACAGACACAAAAAAAGAAAGATAGAAAGAAACAATACACACTCAAAAACATTGAACGAATAAAACGACTGTTTGAATTAAGAAACATTCACAGCACAGCACATATACAAAAGAGAGTGAGAGAGAGAGAGAGCGAGTAGGTTGGAAGAGAATAGATGCTTATAAATAAAACGTCATTCTTTATCAAAATTTCAACATTTTGACATCACAAAAACAAGGGGCACACAAAAAAGTTGATTTGTGTTTTTTGTTGTTGTTGACTGGATATGTGTTGAATGTTTAATGGAAACGTGTGCTTTAGTGTTTAGCGTTTCATTAATGTTTAAATGAAGAGACAGAAACCAAGGAGGATGTTTTTTAGTACGACGAAAACTTTCAGTAACTATAGGTTTGTTCGATGGACCCAGCTCTAGGGCCTAGTGTCAGTGTATTATCCTGGTTGTTAAAAAATCCATTGAAACCCCCGATTCATCGATTCCCTTTGACAACTGTTATTCTTTGATAACCATTTTCGTGTCGTTTGGCACAAACATATGACAAATAAGCTGATTTAATTTTTTGACAGCACTTTTTCCTTGCTCTGAAGAAATAATGGGAGCCAATTCAGTACAGCAAAATCAGTGCGATTTCAGTGTAGCACTGGTGTGGACATCGAACGCATCTGGTCGCTAGACGCTCTAAGGCGGACTCAAACAAACCTTATGTATATCTAACTTATATTCTGTCCAAATGCCCCACATTTCTTTGGCGACCTCAAATAAAACTATAATCTTTTTTGTAAGGAGTGATGTACAGTGGCGGAAAACTAAATTTTTTATGAACAACCTTATCTATTATATAAAAATAAATGTGTGTATGTTTGTTCGTACCGTATGCGAGGGCGCATCGCTCATCCGATATGATGAAACTTTGGTAAGTTGTTCTGCGCATGCCATGGAAGATGATAGGATAAAAATCCGCTCGCTAGGTGGCGCTGGAGGCAAGTTATTAACGAGTAAGACCATAAATATCAGATGTACATAAATATATCTTAGTGCCTTATTCATTTAAAAAAATTCATTCAAAACCATGTCCCATAAAAGACAAGTGAACATTCCTTTAAGAAGGTCTACTCCAAAAATTTAAATTGAACCCCAATCGATATACATATGTACATACATATGTATACATGTACGAGTATCTGTCTGTATCTTGTAACTCATTTCTTATTTACATTCCAACAATATAGGCAGCAAACTCAGAATGGTTAGCCCCTATTTCTATCGTAAGTTCCACCTACAAAAAAATAAATGGTTTACTCTTGTGCGAAGAATTATTCCGTCTGTCGCACTATAAAAGAAAAAAATAAATAGCCCCCCCCCCCCCCCTCACTTGAACAAAATGTCATTACATTCAGGAAAGCGCAAAGTGTGAAATGGGACAAGTTCTTTACTACTGAATATTTATATAATATTTACTATGGCGTCTTCCAAGTGGGGATGCTAGAGTTTTGAAATGACACAGTCAAGGAACTAAAAGCTATACTCGTAGATTCTAGGCACTTGTATAAATTGGCTGTTGGTCTATAAATTGAGAAGTACACACCAAAGCTAATTGCAAAAGAAGTAATTGTTGGTTTTTTTGTGTGTTCCTTTCTCTCGTTGGAATATATGAAACAAGACCGTAAGAAAAATAGGACGTTTTTTTTAAGTTTTTTTTCCTAATTGGATGTGCTTTTTGTGTTTTGATGGTACGATAATGGGTAATTGCTGCGAATATTTTTTTTTTTTTCGTTATTAAATTATTTAATTTCTGCTTTATACTACATACATTATATTGCTGTTCATACATATTAGAGATTCATTACATGCTCATTACTCACATACATATATTGAACTCGCTGTACCCGGCCCTTTAACAGTTTTGTCCGTCCTCGTCTCGAATATATATGCTTCACAAGTATGAACACCTTATTATAAGATTTGCAATACTCGAAGTATTGTGTCACCCAGCGAAGCTTCATTCGTTTCGCACTAAAAGGGCTTCCCTGGAATGGCCCTTTTAACATCCCTCTATACTCGCATCGGATAAAACTCTTGCAAATACAACCCTTGTCCCAAAGTCGGGCTTATATTAACGACAGCATTTCTATGCATCAACAGATTTCAGGTCGAGTTGATGCCACTGACTTGCTATCCTCTTGGAAATTTAACTTTCATGAGGGATTGCATTACCTGCGTAGATAAGAGTTACTACATGTTTCTACTATATGATGCTTATGCAATTTCTAAGGTGCACGGTAGAAGGAGTGCTATGCCTTCGCAGTGAGGAATCAATGTTTTTGGCGACATCTGGATTCGATCCGTGAACCTTTACTGGCCGAAAATAATAGTGAAGCTGTAGTGGAAGTATGCAGTGCTTATAAAGTTAAAATACACGTAAACCCTATAGCGCGAACACAATGCTAAGCTGCTGCTGTAGTATGAATTGTATGCTGAAGCGCGAAGTTCAGCCAACTTCAACTTCATACTTCCACTACAGCTTCACCATTGTGTTCGGCCAGGCAGTGTGACAAGCGACAACGACTACCTCTACGCCGATTTAAATAATATTGTATATAAATTAATTTAAAAATCGGCCTATACTCCGCACATGATGTTAAAGAATAGGTATACGAAGTTTAATATAATTTTGTCAATAAGTTTTTCCACGTTTATCTCCGTCAAAGTTTGACAGGCAAAAGCGTGACATAAAGGTTCAGACACGACGGAAACCGCGCGATTTGAACCGCTGAATATTATAATGTATTCAGACAGATGCGGTTGTGAATGAGGCGTTCACCTCACTTCAAATATGGGAGTCGAAGAAACAATATGTGTGCGGTTGGTCTTAAAAAAGAAAAGAAAGGACAGTATTACGTACATCCAATACGTGATCGCTTGTCACATGGGCTATTTGTTGCATTACATCCCAAATTAAGATCAAGATTAAGAACCTAAATTCTTTAATTATTATTTGAGAATATCGATATATTCAAAGTGTGCAAATCTAGATCTGAACAAAATCCATCATATACATATGTACGTATATAGCTAAACGCCTCCTGTTCCATCCATTAGTATTAAAACACTATTGAAACATTACAAACGAATCATAATGTCATAAAAAATTCAAATATCATCCAAAACGCACGGAAACCGCAAATCAACTGAACAGTCTTATATCTTGCAATAGAACAACAACTGGGCGATTTCCGCGGATGGTGGATTACCGTTATCTTCACGTCCTCCTTAATATTGGTATCAAATGATAGAGATTGAGAAGTAGAATAGTAGAATATTCTAAATTCAATATGGTGAACGCCCCAAGATGGCGGATTACTTTTTTCTTCACAACTTTGCAAAGGGTTTGACGAGTAGAATCTCAATACATTCTCAGTAAACTTTCTCATATCAAACCCACCCAAGCCAATGTACGGGTGCATACGTACCGAGGTAAATTTGTAAGAAAAAAAACCTATTAAATCCTGATACTTTTCTATCACATATGTATGTACATTGATTAGGGGAACTAGTAGTCGTTAGGCCCATTCCGAAAATTGCTATACAAGTACTTAATTTTCTAATTCAGTTCTAAGTTAACGCGTAGGTAATGTTAACGCATTTTTTTTTTAAAATTTAAAGATTGAGAAATGCTTTTCTATAAGTAAATGTTAATTAAATTGATTTCTATTTTCTTTTATTACACTTGTATGCAGGCTTCTACAGTTGTAGGCATATGAATTCCATTCTAATTTGCCCATTCGACAATTTTATCACGTCCTGCTTTAATTAGGCACGAAATTAATGACCAAATACAAGACTGCTGTAATTAATTGCAAATCCTCGTTTGTGCACTGTTTGTTCGCGTTCGAAATGCACAATTTGTCTTACAAGTATGTACTTGCCTTCGCTTGTTGCTGGCTATTTAGCATAGAATGGTCATAGAAAATCAGGACAGGTGTCTACACAAGAACGTGGTGGGTGGTGATTGTGTATTCCCTGTTACCCCTTTTCATTTCCGTTTAATTTTTTGTTTTATACCACTGACTGAAAATCAACTCTTTTGTGTGTATATGTAGATATGTATTGTTTTTTCTCTTTTTTTTTTGTTATGTAAATGTTTTGTTCATATGTGTGTTGTATAAATCGTAAAATGAATGTAAATTCATTCCATATATATGGAAAAGCGTGTGCCCCAGTATAACAAATAATAAAAATATTTTTCTTTTCCTGTCTGTCTTCCATTAAATTTGATTTTCTTTTAAAAGACATCAGTAACACGAACAAAGATTTTTTGCAGAGAGTTTGAGAACTGACCAAAGAATTATCAACAAAAAAAAAAACAAAATAGAAATAACAAGACAGATGCAAATCAAAAAATATATAAGCAATAAAATACAAACCATTCCGGACGGCAGTGAATGGGACATCCCCCATATTCGGCCACCGCTAAAAGATGAAAGAAAAGAAAAAATAAAAATAAACAAGTGAACGATAATAATACGTGGATGGAAAATACATTTTCCAGTTTATATATATTTTTCAATGAAGTGCAACGATATGATGTGATGGAATGAGCAAAATGATTTTTTCTTTTATAAGAAAACTTTGTACACTTTCCTGTCCCATATTAGATGATGACAGCGTTTTACTCTAATCAGTGTACACTGTACACTGTGAAGTGTACGAAGTGGAGCTACAGCTGGCCTACAAGGCACTCAGGTCAGAACTGTTGAACGATACAACTTTAGAATGGAGTGAGAACAACTGGACGTGTGATCTCTATGCTAAGGTGATAAAGTGGTTACAAGTGGGTCTTATAAGAGATATTTAACTCACACATATACCATGTAACAAAAGTATATGTACATACGGCCAGTCAATTGACATTTTAACCGGGAAAATGTTAGAAAATAACGACATTTTAAAAATATGTATTAGTAAATTTTTACCCCTTTTTCAAAGAAAATAAAAAAAAAATTCTAGCTTTTCCCAAATTTTAGTTATATACAGTGAACTCTCTCGTAACCGGACACTGAAGGTACCGAGAAATTTGTCCGGTTATGGGAAAAAAAATTAAATGACGTTGTTTAAAAAAGAAACACAATAGACATGTGGTATTCATTTTATTTTATAAAGGAATTCATTTTCATGTCATAAACACAACATAGGTACCAATAAATACTAATTTCTGTCAAGCGTAAAATGACACATACATACATAAATACATACACTCAACATATAAACCTATTTAAAAATGCAGTGGGATTTATAAATACACATAGTTGTTGCATAACACGTTCGCGGACAAGACAGCATATGCCGTCAATGGTTGAGGAAATAAGCGGGTCATGACAATTTTGGATATGTTAGGACAAGACGGGAACTCTGACGAGAAATACAGTAACTTCCATATTCAACCATTATTTGTCCGATCAGAGACAAATTTTCACTTCACTGTAACCAGCGGAATAATTTTTATCTTTATACAAAACTAGCTGTCCCGCCCGGCTTCGCCAGTGTCTAAAAAATATAGTGTTACTTACAATACATACATTGTCATTTAGTTCGAAGAATCAAAGACAGTGCGAACTCACCCCAAGGTTTGCAATCTACCAATATACAGATGAACCTCTTTTATCCGGAATGCTCGGGACCAACGGTGTGCTGGATAAACGATTTTTCCGGATATTGGAGGTTTGAATAAAATCAAACTCCCCACTCCATATCAATTCGATAAAATTCACACTCACACATTTTTTTAAATTATTAATACGTAGTGTCAGTTTTTTCACAAATGCTTAAGACTTTTCTCGCCTATTTTGAGTGGTTAAACTCTTAATTAAACGCACTAAAACCAAATAAAGCCAACACATCTTCTGCAAATGGATATGTGAGCACAGCTTAACACAACTTTTAAATTTACCATGTGCGAACAAATTTCCGGATATTAAAGGTTTTGCGGATAATAGAGGCCGAAATTACAAATAAAAAATTTGTGAAAAATTACGGTTAATGGAGGTTTCCGGTTATTGGAGTTCCGGATAAAAGAGGTTTATCTGTATACAATCCACAAGTGTGGATTGTAAGTATTTGTAGTTTGAATAAGTGACATTTCGCAAGAAAGTGGCATTTGTTAGAGTGTTTTTATTTTTGCATTAATTTAAATAAATTAAAAAAATGTTAATGAACTGGAATACGAAGATTTACTTCATGGTGTGCATTAGTTTTTGTGTTTGTCGAATCGTAAGATTGACAGGCAAGAGCGTCACATTGAGATTTATATATTAGTATAATATGAAGTATGATATGATATGATAATATAAAGTATCTCTCAAAATGCCGGAAATATGCGTGTGCCATTCTAGCGTTCTCCACAGAAAATCATGTGTCCGCGAACGTGATAATGACGCAAAGGCACACTCCACAGCTTACATTTTTGTTTTATTTCGGTTCTTTGAAATCTGTCCGGTTATAAGAGGTGTCCGGTTATGAGAGGTGTCCGTAAGGAGAGAGTACACTGTACATTGAAACATGTCTAGTTGGCAACCCTTGTAAGTTGGCCAATATTTAACTGCACCAAAAAAAATTCCATACAAATGTTCTTCAAAATACCTCTATATGTTGTCCAATGTCCACCTGCCTACCTTGGAACTTGGCCACAAATTTGCATACTTTAATCCATCTCTCATATTAAATAACCTCCAAAAGTTGGCCAACGATATTATATGATAGATTTTGTTTCAAATTTTCCGTTAAACCCTGAACAAAACGTCAAAACATAGCGGTGAAATAACGAAATGTTTGTTCTTGTTTTATCGTGTGCAATATAGGGATGACGTTTTTTTTTCTTTTTCTTCGGTTTGTGATTGTTTTCAAGGGATAGTGTTTTTTTAGTACAAAAAAAACACACCACCCTTGTAAGTTGGCCACCTGTATAAGTTGGCGAAAAATTCTTGCACCGCAAGTGGCCAACTTACCAAGGTCTCACTGTATACTATATCATATTCCAAGTTATTGGAAAAAAAAGTAACGTAGCCTTACTTCCCCATGTTACAAAAGTATACGTACGGCCCATTGGAAGAAGAAGTACCGTAATTTTGTCCATAAAATAAAATTCAATTCGTTTTGTTTTCTCATTCTTTGCTATTTAAGTTTCCGAATATGTTTGTTTAACGAAGTTTAACGTGCATTTATTTTTAAAAATATGGTAAAAACAAAGGAAATCCCTCCAGAAGTCCGAAAATTAGTCATATAGCTGAAAAATGGAGCAAAATCTATGTTGAAACTTGCCAAAATACTTGACAATAGTTCAAACAATTATAAGAAATTTCAGTACGTATGAAAATAAGCCAAGGAGCAACCGGATTCGCCTCAAAATAGTCCGAATAGTCGAAAAATATGCAGAAACGGCTGGCGTATGCTAAAAAGCATCACAGAATCCATGAAACTGATCCTACGTTGCGGGAACGCGTCATTTTTACGGACGAGTGCAAATTTAATGTTTTCGGACGAGATGGAAGAGTAAGAGTGTGGAGAAAACCAAATATACAGCTCTTGACCGACAAAATCTATGCCTCACTGTCAAACATGGCGGAGGCTCGCTATGGGGTTAAATGAATCAGCATATGTATCTGGATTTGGTCGCCGTTGCCGTGGTAGTTAGTGCGTTGGACTACTACGCATGCTGCTCGGGTTCAATTCCATCCCGGGTCCCACACCTAGAAGTTTTTCACGGTTGCCATCTCTTTCGAATGTCTGACAAGCAATCAAAGAGTATCATTTGTCAATGAGCTTCTCAATTCGACATTCGAAATCAGTAAAAAACTGTAGATCCCCCCATTCGTGCAAAAATATAACACGCACACACAAATGGTTGCGAGAAGCAGGCCCAGGTTCTCCCCAGCATCTACAAACTGCACCTTAATGGAAATTGCAAATTCTTACACGACAACGATCCAAAGCATACGTCGGTTTTAGTAAGAGAATGGCTCCTATACGAGATGAGAAATAAATTGGAACATCGACCGCAATCTCCAGATCTCAACGTTATTGAGCATCCTTGGGCTCACCTTAAAGAAAAAGTGAAGGAATGTGTATCATCTGTTTTCATCCTTAAAATCATTTTGAGGGAGGAGTGAAATCACAAAAAAGTTATCGCTTTCAATGCCATCACGTCTGAATGCTGTCATTGAAGCCCGCGTAGGTCCAACATCATATTAAAAATCTTTATTTACTTTATAAACTTAAGCGTATGTATGCTTTTGTAATATTGCATAATGTTCCTTATTTTCTTTCATACTAATAAGCTAACAGTAATTCAGATGAAGTTCCATTTTTTATTATTTTCTAAGAAATAAAATACTACCACCCCTGCGATCGATTTTGATCGAATTCCAATCCGTACCGTTTTCAATGTTCGTTGTTGTTGATTTTCGTATTTTTTTCGAGTTCATCCCTTGTAATTCCGTTCGCTTTGAATCCGGTCGGAATTGTTCACAGGGGTGATTTGTATGTTGATTTAAAATCGAAAAAAATCGTCTCTTCACTTTTCTTTTGTCTAAAATAGAAAATCAGTATATACTTTTGTTACATGGTATACATATTTCTAAATGTGCTTTTTATTAGGCTAACAATTCAGGAATAGTAAATTGTAATCAGATAACTTGTTTCGAATTGTTTGGGAACGAATGTCATAATTCGACATCTAAACCTTTGCGCGTCTATGTCGAATAACTTGGTTTCGGAAACTACTCTTACTTAATCTATAAATTTTGGCGATCAATTATTAAATTGTTGTTAAGTAGAAAAATAAACGATTCTATTTCTTTTTGTTCAAAATTCGATTTCAAAATATTTTCTTCAAACGTTAAATCGTTTCTTTCTTCCTGCTGGGAACAACGGCCTCTATTTGGCAATGTTGTAGATTTATGATTTAGAAGAATGATAAGGGAATCTAAATAATTTATACTCGTTTTTTTTTTATTTAAAAATTTGCCCAGATCAAACCAGTGATTTGAAGTCAAATTAGCGAGTCGGCACCTCGGCACGCTGGATTTGCTCTTAAGATGGAATCTTTCAGGATTTACGAATATTTAAAGCATTCTCCCAAAGAATTACGCAAACAATCTCTCTAATATTCTCAATGGTATCAAAAAACAAAGATCCTTAATCATTTGTATTCATAAAACACAAGCAATTCTGTCACCTGGCATCGCTTCGTGTCAGTAGGTATACAACTTAAAGACACTAAAACACCATTCACAGCAACCAGAGTGGCAACAGACGAGAATCTCTACGCAACACCCACCGCTCCAAGCCTCCAAACAAAATATTAACAAAATAAAAACGAAATGGGAAACATGTTTAGGAGTGTACATAACACCAGAAAGTCCTGATATGAATCAGTTTATGTATGTACTTACACACAACGAATTCAGGATATAAGTTAAACATGTTTACACATCTCGAATAAATAAAATAGAACAATCGATGAGATTTGTAAGACGAAGAATAGGAAATCAGATGAAGAATGCCTGGCATGTGTGAACAATGATATCCCGTAGCTGTGCCTGCTTTGGTTGGAGGAAGGGTGTCAAATATTGATTGAGAATCTGTATACAAGTTAACGGTGAACTTGTTACAGATGGGGGGATGCCATGACATCTCCAAGGAATTGACAGCATTGTTAAAGAAATATGTATGTTATATTGTTTATAATGTGCTTGCAGATATGGACAGATTGTGGAGCAGGGCTTATAATCTAATGAAAAGAAAACTGGCAACTTAACTTAAGTCAATTTGTGGGATTGTGGTATCAGTCAATGAAATTCGAAACAAAAAAAAAAAAAAAAAAATGGGGAGAACCCGTAGCCATTAGTGGAATCTCATTGATATCGATCCGCTTTAGTTATAGGAATTTCAAGCCACCAAAGTGATAAATATGAAATCAAGCAGTTCAACGAATGGACACCAATGTCTTTAAATTCACATCGGACGGACAACACAATAGAAAAGCTTGTTGGTTTGAACAACTTATACATCATTCGACTTGGAATTCGCGTCCACAGCGAGAGAGAGAGAAAGAATAACAAACGAACGGGTCCTTCGTTTGTTGACATCAGACAAATACTATCTATCGATCGTTTTTTTAAAGTTCAATCAACCTCCCATTATGTGTGTGCAAAGCTCAAATCGTTTAAACACCCCTATTAATTGACTTCACCAGAAAACCATCATCTTTTCCATGAATTGATTATAATGTCGCCATTGAGATAGAGAGTATTCCGAAGCCAAAAAACGCTTATGCGGCATAGTCTGCGTACAACAACAAAAAATAGTCACCAGACTAGGAGCCGCCACCACTGCGTCGCTAAATAAATATTCGTATGCGAATTTGTCATCTCTCCATGTGAGTTGTCCTCCGTCGTCCATTTGCCCTAAATACGAACGTTTTTTTTATACACATTTTTAATGGCTAAAAGAAATCTATGATAAATGCAGCAAATTTGTGTCCTTGCTTGGAGATTCTTTGGTCAAAAAAATCTCGCTGTACCTTGATACGAGTATATTTGGTTGGAAGAATAAAGTACAAACCATAAAAAAGGGAATATTTGTACAACAAGTTGAATGAAATGAAATGGATTTGCGGTTTGTGTTTGCAAGGTACCGATTTTTATTTAAAAAAAAAAAATCAAAATCAACCAAGGGAACGCACAAAGACTTTCAAGAGTACGATAGCAAGTACATTATGTAGATGCAAAAAAAAAAAAAACAATTCTGGCACTGGATGTGAACAGTGAACCTCGACAATTTAACGGTTCTGTATACATACCTACCTAGCATAACCAACGCAGAGAGACAGAGAGAGAGAGAGAGAGGAAAAACAGAACTCTGAGACACAGGCAACTAAGAGTACGAGAGGAGTATGTCAAGGCCGTGACACGGTTTTTACACTACACTTCGATACACTACCATTACGAGAATATAAAGAATATAAAAAAAAAACATCTACACACTGAGTAAAAAAATCGAACCTTACCAGGATGCCATCATGCCACCATTACCACCCTCCAAATAACCACTGTGAAATTTAACAGATTGCACACTTGGATGGATGAACGAGTACGAGCGAACATATGCATATGTATGTATTTAGGTATGTACCTATGTACATATATGCATTATATTGTCTTATGGTGTGTTTTTACAAAGTTCACTGAGATATTTGTTGATGTACTAACATTACTACCTATTTAGAAGGATTACTACAGTCATCACAAGGAAGATAGCATAGAAGTATAAAATACACGTAACCAAGATGGGTAGTTTTTTTTTACTTTTCTATTATCTTATCACGGACTACTAAGGTTATTTGTATGCTAGATGCGTCTGGTGTAGAACAGACTTTTGAAAGTCAACGGAATAGAGTGAAACTTTGTGAAACTTCAAATTTGCCTTGTTATAAAGATTTTTTTTTATAAATCATTCAAGTTCGGGTATACATACATATGTATTAGATTCCGTAGAGTAAAGTATTTCGCTTTATTATTCATTGTGTAATATGTAAGTACTAGTACATGTTAAACCCTTATGCCCATTTTCACAGTGCGAGTTTAAGTGTCGATCCAGACAAAAACTCAGGATCGACACGAATTGCGTTTTCACAGTGCAAGTTTAACGATAATCTCCACTTAAAAACCGGTTGAAATTAAGACGACAAATACCGTGGCTAAACACTTAAGTGTCAATCCAGAGAGTACATAGTTGCCGTAAGTGATCTAAAATAATATGTACCCCAAAACACATTACAGAAAGCGTGCTATTGCAAATAGCAGGATTTCATAGCAAGCTATAAAAAAGAGAACTGTCTAATTTTTGTGTATCATAGCTTGATATTTAATTTTTTTTTAGATCCAACCTTTTGTACTCAGCACTTCTATGATTCCACAAACATGGAAACTGCCGAAAGTAGTTTATTAATTCAATTATCTCTTCTTGTGACATCTTCGATGTCAATTATTTTTTTCTTATTCAAACGCAACGAACGCAATCAATTTCACTCAAATGTCAAAAATTAGCAAGATATCTATAGCTTGCTTAATATCCTGCTATGGATAGCTAGCTATCACAATTATCTTGCTATTTGCCGTCTCCATTAGCTATTTTCATAGCATGCCAATTATCTTGCAATAAATTTAAGCTCGTGGAAACCGGGTGTAAACAACAAAATATTTTGTCTGGAATAGCGACTCGCTTTTTATGCAAGTAGAGAGATGGTTCTGCTGATATTCGCACAACTTCAGTTGTGTATCTGTTTCATCAGGGTGCATATCGAGTAAAAGAAGGGGTGCGCAATTTTTTCGTTTTCGTCAGGATATCTTTGTTTCGTCGTTTTTTGAAATAAAAACGAATTAATTGAATTATTTTTTATTTCCAACCATGCAGCGTTCTTCGTCATTTTCATTGTTTTTTTTTTCTTTTCTAAAAAGCATTTGAAACGCAAATGAGCATCAAATTTCGTTTGACAGTTCGTGTGCATTCACAATTACTTTTTTCCACAAATGGTTCACAACGACACTCAATCCATGTGAAGGGAAGTTTATGTTCAATCCTACACTTAACTAATCCAACACTTAAGCAAGTACTGTGAAATCGGGCATTAGTTTCGTATGTAACACTCCACTCGACTAGTAAAAAAAATGCCTTCGAAGTTACAGGTTGCTATCTCGTACGAGTATAGGTCGAGCCAACAGGGAAAGGACTATTTTTTTTAGTTCTTTAATATTCAAGCGACTACGAAAATAAATACACACAGTGGCGGAAAACTAAATAGCACTTTTATGAGCAACCCTATTACGGCTCATATTATTTTCTTTAAACTAAAACTAAAAATATTCTTATGATATTTGTATGCGTTATACATATGTATGTACAGTGTTGTGCAAAACAAAAGCAACAAATTTAGTTCGCACATATGAATGTAAATATTTTTTTTTCCAATGCAATTTCTAAAAAACTAAAAATGCACATTTATGTAGTAATGAAACAGAAACATAATAGTGTATTTTCAAAAGCAATAACAACTCACTTATAAGAAATTCATAACAAAAACAAGAATATGTAATTCATGGCACTGTGCAAAACTAAAGCAACAAATCTAGTACTTGGTATAGGAGCCCCTATTTTTAAGAACTTCAGCACATCTGCGTGGCATTGAAGATATTAAGTTTGAAATTGTGGCTTCAGGTATTTTTTCCCATTCAGTCCTTAAGGCTTGGAACAATTCTCGCTTATTTTTGAAATGTTCACCTGCAACTCGTCGCTTTATAATCCCAAAGAGATTCTCAATGGGATTCAAGTCTGGTGATTGCGCCGGCCAGTCGAGAACTTGCACTTGATTGTCTTTTAACCAATCCTTAACCAGCTTCGATGTGTGCTTCGGGTCGTTATCGTGCTGAAACACCCATCGAAGCGGCATATTCCATTCAGCATGGGGCATCATTTGCATTTCCAGAATATTTTTGTATGCAAAACGATCCATTATCCCCACAATCTCGTGAAAGGGTCCAACACCATTGGCTGAGAAACATGTCCACACCATAATGCCACCACCTCCATGCTTTGTTGTAACTTTGCAGTTCCGAGGATTTAGTCTTTCTCCTTTCCGACGTCTTACTGTGCACATACCATCTGAATTGACCAAATTGAACTTAGATTCGTCGCTGAAAAGGACTGTTCTCCATTTTTCTATGGACCAATTCAGATGCGTTTTTGCGAAATTTAATCTAATAATTAAAAACAAGTGGCTTTGTTTAGGTTTTGGGCTTTTATAATGAAATATTTGAAAATTACCTTTTTTGCAAATGTATTTTCTTAAGCATTGGCTTTTTCGCAGGCCTGTAACTTTTCAAATCGTTTTCCAAAGCTCTTCTTCGAACCGTACTTGGATGGACATTTAAATTTAGTGATGCCACGATTTTTTCGGAAGACACAAAAGGATTTTTTTTAATTAAAGCGCAAATTCTTCTATCGATCCTCTCCGACGTTTTCCGAGGTCGACCACCCAAATGTACTGTACTTATAGTTCCCGTTGTTTTATACTTTTTAATTAATCGAGATACAATGGATCGGTTTATATCATATTTTTTGGCAATAGAAATTTGACTCTCTCCATTCCGAAAATTAATAATTATTTGATATTTGATGTGATCGGTTAATTTATTTCGGGCCATAGTTGTAGCTCCACAGACAACAAAAGCATCCCTTCGACTGATCAACGATTCACTTCCTTATGAGTAATTCAGAATATAAGAGAACTTGGAAAAGTACCGCTAGCATTTTGCCGTTGCTTTTGGAAATTCAAGATATTGTTGCTTTAGTTTTGCACAGTGCCATGTATTACAAATAGTTGTTTTTGTTATGAATTTCGTGTACGTGAGTTGTTATTGCTTTTTGAAAATACACTATTATGTTTCTGTTTCATTATGACATAGATGTGCATTTTCAGTTTTTTAGAAATTGCATTGAAAAAAAAAATATTTACATTCATATGTGCGAACTAAATTTGTTGCTTTTGTTTTGCACAACACTGTATGTATAAACAAACTAAGAGGCCTGTCCTCATGTGAAGTCAGCGGAGTAGCTGGAAAAATAAATAGCACTTTTTCTTGTCTTGCATTAAAAAATTAATTTTTATCATTTATTTATTGTAAGTCTGATTTTATTTTGTGTATTATAACAATCTAAATAGTTTTGTGTAAGTTGAAAATTGATAAGATGAATCCACTGCTTGGCAGAAAAAAAAATGACAATCTTCAACATGTTTAAAATGGAGGGCCTATTTCGGACATTGCAAAGGACATGAAGTGTTCCAGAAAAAAACAAAGTTCTATAATTCTATAAAACATGCAGTCAATCAATTAAGGAAACGTTCGATGTTTGCCAAAGAGCATTTCAATAAACCTCTTCAATTTTAGAAAACATTTTTGTGGAGCGACGAATCCAAGTTCAAAAGACTTGGATCTGATAGGTCTAGACAGTAATCCGAAGTACACGATGAAGACGGTCAAAGACGGTGCCGGGTATGTTATGGTATGTGCAGCATTTGCATGGCATGGTGTTGGTCCTATAAATAGAGTCTCTGGCAGGAAGGACCAATATCGGTACGAGGAAACATTGTAAGGTCATATGGAGCCTAATGCATCCGAAAATTTAGCCTTAGCTTGGAGGTTTGCCCATATTAATGGCCCCGACGCATTTTTTTTTTATAATCCACACATATAGCCAAAACAGCGCAAACTTATCTTAAGGTTAACCAAATTCAGGTTTTAAGTCACCCATCACAGATTTCGGACCTAAACCCCATTGAGAATCTTTGAAATGACGCATTGGACACAAAAATTGGAGATTTGGCCCAATTATGGACGTCCATATAGAAGCTTCGTATTCCATTCCAAAAATAATTTACAAAAACTTGCTTAAGCTTAAGAAGACTTAATACTAAAGGTAAAAAATATAAAAAAGATTTAAAAAACATGACAAATTTTTCAATTTATTCGTATTAATACTCTGCAGTGCTACATATTTATATTTCCAACCATTTAAAGTTTTTTTTTTTATTTTTTTTATTATGTATTGTGATATTATTATTATTATTTAAGTTAATAATGAAAACATTCAATAAGTATTTATAAACATAGCTTTTCTGCCGTTCTCAGTCCTTACAAGGAGAAAAGTGCTATTTACCTTTCCGCTGTAATGCTACAGCCTCCTGAACAAGGTAAAACAAACCGGAACGCATATGATCATTTTTAAATGAAGAGAATATAAGTTTTCTTCTCTAACAGAGATAATATACTCGTATAAAGGACCTGCAACCGCACAAGTTAAGCCGCCGCGCCATTTCTAAAGACAAAAAGGAATAACATTGCATCCGAAAGAATGTTAGAATGTACACGTAAACCTTATGCCTTGGATACATTACTCAAAGATAAATAAATTGACTAAACATTTCGGTGGTAGGCATCAAATGACTTAAAGGAAAGTCTGGGTGCAGGCTGTTAAATAAAAGCAATCATTAATATTAAATAAAACTGACGCTAGTCTTTAAATTACAAAGCTCATCATTTTCCAATTCCTTTTACACTGTGAATGTATTCCTTTATAAAGCATGCCTATCCGCTATCCCTATGATACGCATCATATTTGATTTATTTAGGCAGTTTGCTACACAACAAAAAGAAATAAAACCTCAATGGGCCACACCGTAACAGAAGAGATGTGCTCTACACTCATCATTATGTGACGCATGGTTGCTGCTAGTTGGTGTGTCCTACATAGGGAATCTGGAAAATCGGGTGACGAAAATGTATAAATTTAAAATGCACAGTGAATGAAAATAAAAGCCAAACAAGGACCAAGTTAATAAATTATACACAAGCAACAACGAAGATAAAACGAATGTGCGCTCTTTCTTTTTGTTATGTGTCGTGTCGTATAGCATATCCTGATGTGGTGACAAAACATCACCTTGCCAAGGCCAAAGGTAAATATGTAAATAAAAATGATAACCGTATTTTGAGTGTTTGTTTTTTGACCTTTTTTTTGTTTATATTGTGTAAAATCAAATGATTTTATTAAACTTTATGACGAACCAGCTTATTCAAGAGAAAATGGGTACAAAATAAAAGGCAAACGCTTTTACTTTTTTTTTTGTTATTTTGGCTATAACCAGACTGTCGCCATTTTCAGTAACTTTATGACTATTTCACAGAACCCTCCGATCGAATATACAAAAGAATAAGAGCATCCCTTGGCAAGCGTGACCTCAGAGAGGATTTTCTATTTATTTATGGCACGCTGCGCTTTCCACACTGGTACATCTTTGGATTAATTTATCTATCAACTTTTGATTAAACTCCCATCTTTACATTTGTTTCTTTCTTCGGTCTTACATCAAGGACATCATCGAAAAAAAGGACATAAAGTTTTTACGTGCAAATTAAAATTGAAATGACTTATCGAAAGCAATGTGATTGTAATGAGTTTATATGCATTTGAACTATTCTAGCTGAAATAAAATAGACAGTAAATTACCGGTACATGTTGTTTTCTTTTCTCTTTTATTATTGTTAACAATGAGTATTTTTTAAATTGATAGTTTGTTTTAGAGTGTTTCACAACTAACACAGATTACACACTTGATACTATATGTTTATAAACTGTCAGATTCAATGAGCACAAAAATAGTTGTAAGGTTTTTTATGGAATTAGTTACATTAACAAGTTTACACATGCCGGTGCAAAACTTGCCAGTTGCGTGCTAGGAATGTTATGTGGGCAAATGCAAACAATAAACGGTATTCACATTTTCACAAACATGCAATCGTAAGATAAAAACAAAAAAATATTTTGGTGCCACAAAAAAAAAAGTCACACATTGATGTGTTACAAAAAAAATACATAGTACATAATTGTAAATTGAATGTACATTATTCTTCTTGTTCTTCCAAAACGTTTGTACCAATTTGCTTCGATTTTTTTTTCCAAGTACAAAGACTCTTCTTTAAAGAATATTTAACTGGAATTCCTTGTCCTACTACCCTGACTGAATTCATCAACCAATGTCATAAAGTAGTTGGAACATTAAAACCATTTCCTTACAAGCAATACGAACAGCGTTCAAGAATATTGAATGTTATGCTTATGATATTAAGCTACGTGCAGACGATATGTTCACTGAACAAATTTGTGAGCATACGCTTGGGTGTGCTGTGCATGCGTGTTCATATTCGTAACAAATGCCCAAATGTTCATGCGGCGTATGATAGGTGTTCAGACGATATGAACACTTTGTCCCAAAGTTGCAAATTTTTGGGAGTGAACATATGTGTTCAAATACGTTGTGTTCATATTTTCCCTGTGCATATGATTGGTGTTCACACGATATGTTCGCTTGGTTCATATGACAGATATGTGCACGAATGTGAACATATGAAAAAACAATTTATTCTGATGTTGACATTACTGATGTTGACACTTGTTTTTCGGTTTTGTTAAATAATAAAAAAAATAAAATAATATAAAAATTCAACAATAAAATGGACGAAGAAAAGAATATTCTTGCTATAATATTGGCCAGCTACATATGTATATCTTCGAAGACAGCGACCACGAAGACCAATGCGGTCAATTAGCACGGAAGCGGCGCAGCGTTTGGAAAACAAATTGAATCGAACAACGGAAGCGAGATGGTTTTCATTTCGCCGAGAAGACAAAACTAAAATGCGGACATCGCGAACATGTTTTTGGTTATGTCTGCAAATTAGGGGTCTCCACGAGACATTTTTAAGTTAGACGAGAAACTACAAAAATGAATTAAATCTGGAAAACGTCAACCATTCAACAAATTTAAATAGGAATTTGTGGCAACCTGGCAACGCAATTTTAAAATATCAAATTGCAAACAAAAACAACAACAAATCTACTGCAAAATGAACATACATTTGGCATATGCTCATAGTTCAAACTTCCAAAGTGTTCAAATGGGACAACGTGAACATATCTGTGTTCAAATGTCCGAATTTGCACAATAGTGCTCATATGGTCCCAAAAGAGTGTGCACACGATATGAACGCGACGTGAGCATACGTATGTTCACGAGGTGTTCAAATGTGAGCATATACTTCGTAAACATACGTATGATCACAAAAATATGGTGTGCACACGATATGTTCACGTTTGGGACAAAATTTTATTAGAGGACGAAATACGTTTGAAAAGCTGTCCAAAATGAACAATCAAAGTTACACTTGTACACTTAAAGTAACAAGGGTTGGAGTATTTCTTAAGTGTACAAGTGTAACAAAATGACAGCTATTGTATTTTGTTGCTGTATTGTATAAAAATGTTACAGTCGTACACTTTTACACTTATACTAGACCGGATACACCGCAGCTTGAATACCCATACTGTGCTTTTATCAGATATTTTTCTGTTAAAAAACTTTTCAAAAGCAAATATTTTATCCAAACATATATTGATTAATGATTACCATTTTGGGCTTAGATTATCAGATCTTCTTTTTAGATCTCTATTGTATACATATTTTTTTAAAACACTTTATACCCTTGTTCCATGATCTATTGTTGAAAATGATTAAGCTTGCGCACCGCAACAATTTACAGTATATATGTGTATATACAGTGCTGATCAAAATAATAGGTAACAGGGTTGCAATAAACTGGAAACACTGATTTCTCAAAAAATTGTTGTTTGTTCAGTTTAACCCTGATCGAAATAATAGGTAATTTTAGTTTTTTTGTAAAATTTTTCATTACAATTAAGAAAAAAGTTAAACTGATTGATCCGTTAAGCAAAAATAATTCAACGTAATGTTAAAATACATCAATATATAAAGTGATATTAATTCAGAGGGTCGTAACAAGCATTGCACTGTTGAAGAACGCCGCATCGCCCATAAACTAAAAGGGAAAGGAAAACCCTCAAATTCATTGCCGAGACGCAAGGAAGATCTGTGAATTGTGTTGCACAGGCCTTAAAACCACAGTCTGTCACTGAAACCAGAGGAAACCCCAGAAAAACGGACTCAGCAACGGACAATAGAATAACACTGCTAGCAAAAGGGGACCCATTTACGTCATAAAGGACCATTGCAGCTTCAATAGATAATTTTATCAGTGCCCCAACTGTTAGAAAAAGATGACAAGAAAATAATTAACCGGGCAGAATTGCCAGAAAAGTCCCTCTGCTAAAAAAAAATATATGGGCTAGGAAGCATGTTCGCAGAGAATTAAAAAAAAAAACCACTTGAAATTATTAAAATATTTTATGGAGATGGGATAAGACCAAAATTAATATTTTCGGTTCTGATAGTGGAAGGAATGTTCGTCGACCCAAAGGAGAGTAGTTTCACCCTCGTTTTACAAAAAAAAAAAAAAAAAAAAAAAAAAAATAGTAAAACATGGAGTTGCAAGTTTTATGGTGTGGGGCAGTTTTTCTTAGTTTGGGGTTAGACCAATTGTTTTAATTGAGAATATCATAAAAAAATAAATTTATCGTGATATTCTTTAAAATCACATGCTACCATATGCCGAGGACAATATGTCTTTGATATGGCACTTTCAACAGGACCCAAGGATCCCAAGGACTCATTAAAACTGGTGAGTGCTTGGTTGAGAGAACAGAAGGTTTCTGTGTTACCATGTCCTTCTTAGTCCCCCGATTGCAATCCTATTGAGAATATGTGGGGGGAACTAAAGAAGTCCTTGGCAATAGAAACATTCCAAACAAAACCGACCTTTGGGCGGCGACTCAGAGGCACTGGAATGCTATTCCTATTGAAAATTGCCAAAACTTAATAGCCTCAATCCCCAGGCGGATTAGTGCACTTCTTTCCAAAAAGTGTGATCATTCTGGCTTCTAACTCACTTAGAATGATAAAATAATTAAATTTAGTTATTCATTTGATATCAGAATATCATTTTTTTTTTTTACAGTTATAACATTTTAATTATGAATTACCTATTATTTTGAGCAGCTCGTTTCTATAAGGATTTGTATTTCTATCTATAAAAATTACAAGGAAAAATAAAAACCAAAAAAATGTATGAAAACATTGAAGAATAATGTGTTTTGATTATGAGAAAAAGATTACCTGGATTCCTATCCAAAATCTTATAAAATTTTCAAAAAGTCTTAATTTTTCTTTGTATTACCTATTATTTTGATCAGCACTGTACATAATGTGCACAACTAAGCGTGACTTCAACCTTATTAGTAAGAATCAATTCGTCAATTATTTTTCAGAATATAAATGAACAAGTACAGTAGAACCTTGGTTTCCGAGTATCGCAATTGGTTTAACGGATTAACCGAGCCCGGGAAGGTATGACCTCGCAATGAGGTTTAATTAATCTATCGAAAATGATAGCCTGTGAAGTTTCCGTGAGTGTCATGCCCATCAAATACGATAGCCAGATATGTATACGTACATATATCTTGCAGACCATACCTCCATAAGATGAAAGCCACTATTAAATTGAAAAAGGTTAGGTTAGGTAGCAGTGGCTGCCGTTAACGGGTACCAGTCCCATTGTGGTACATTGTGATAAAGGATCTTGGGGATATTGAACCCCGTTACTCATGAGAACCATTTGAAGCTTTGTATAAAGCGAAAAAGGCTTCCCACGTTTTTTTTGTGAGAGGTCACTGAGATCGTCTATGTAGATAGATGTGTTTGGTTTGAGCTAATTGCTGCAAATTAAGGTTTTTTTTACATTTGTAGAAAAAATTAAAAATGTAAACTTTAAAAAACTGTGTATAGTTTTATGTAATTTATATTATAAAACTTCAATAATAATTAAATAATATTCATTACTTATAAGCATAGGCTTCAACTTAAAGGTATAAACAAATCAAGAATTTTCAGCCATGGCACCTAGTGAAGAAATTTGCACAAAAATTTCGTGAGATACCATTGCTTTCAAATTTGCGTACAGTTAAATTTTATTTCATTCATGTATACATGTTTGTTTATTTTTAAAATCAAGCTTCAGCCGGAATGAATAAAATTGGAGTTTATTTTTTTATTTGATATGTACATACATACATATGTGTATGCGTATATAGATGTTTCATTCTCCCTGTATCTTCAAAATTGATAGTACAATGTTTGCTAAGGTATACTGAATAAAAACTAACAGATTTTTAAATACAGTGAAAAACAATGTAGAATATTTATTTTTTCTTTTGCGATAGCTAGTTATGATTGGAAATCATTTTCACTTGAAGTTGTGTGAAGTCTCTTTTTTGTGCGTACAGTCTAGTCAAATATTGAATCTGCAAACACATCTTGCAAATTGTCCTACTTTATACTAGTTTAATATGGAATTACTTCTGCCCACGTTATTCCCTTGATAAAGTAAATATGAGTAGATATTCCACATGCCCGCATTCGAATCACAGCAGATGAACATTTGCCAAAATCATCACTATGTTATTTTACACTTGCCAACACACACACAGTAGAAGGAACTAAAGCAAGAAATAATGAAAAATCGCGGCACACACCGAATCGTCTACTGATTTTAAGCAAAGAAAAAACTCCCGCCTCTCGAGCGCACAATTTTCTCAGTCGCATTTTCTTTTTGCCTCAAGTGGCCAGGTTATGTTTTCTTTTATATTTATGTTTCCTCTTTAACATATTCAGGAAGAGAAGATTATTATACACTATCGTAAAAAAGAAAATCAATATTTTGCATTCACAACAAATCGTTGCACGAAAAAAAAAACACTCCATCAAGCTCTTAATTGATTCTTCGCCCGAAAAAAACACCTCAAAAGTGTGCCTCATTTTATTACAATCGCACGTTTTCCCGTGAAATTTTAGCAAATAATTATACGAGAAAATAAATCTACAGCAATAAGAAATTAAAGAAAACAAAAAAAAATTATAATTTACCTCTGTCTGTACCCGTTGTAACCGTATGGCGCATAGCCATTCATATTATTACCATACATTTTGTATTTTCTTTTATTAAAAACGAATTCAAATGTAATTAGTGTTTAAACGATAATGTTAATCTATATTTTACTTATTTGCTGATTTAGTTTTTGCAATACTTTTCGGAGGATAAACTGAGAAAAAATCAGCAAAATAAAAAAACAAAACAGCACAAGAGCAAGATCACTATCGGCGACGACGACGACGGCAGCAAAAGTTATTGCTTGCCAAACTTCAACCGATGCGATGGCGGTTGGTTCTGTTCGTTTTGACTTTTCTGAGTGCATGCGTTGAATGTTTCGTTTTGCTTGATTTGGTTGGAATAGTAAAACAGGAATAACAAAAAAAAAAATACACAAAGTAAAATGCAAAGCGAGCGATTTAAAGGGGCAAGTAAATAATTCGATTGTTAAGTAAGCAATATTATATTAACTATCGACAACTTAACATAAAATTAAAAACACCCACACGAAAATTTAATATTTATTTATAAATTTTAACTCAGTCGGTGGCACACGTGAAAAACTATCAAATAAATGGTCAAAACACAAGGGATGGATGTTGGATTTTTTTTCTCTTTAATATCACAATACGTTTATAACATTTAAAAACGGGAACAAATATTTTATGCAAAGAATGTGTGTATGAACACCTGCGAAAATTGTGAAAATAAGTTTTCTCACAGCCGAATTGAATGAAACTGAAAGGATTTTTGTCTATAGCCCTTTGCCCTACTATTAAATTTATTCAAGTGGACGCGCGTATATGAAAAAAGAAAGAAAAGGGATGCAATTTAAAGGGAAATGCCAAAAAGAATAGTGTGATGTGATTCTAAGTGGCATGAGAGAGATAGATATTGGAGGGAATTTGTTTGGCCTTTAAATTGAGGGTTGTGGGAAATATACAGTTTGGAGACCTGTGTGTAGTGGGAAATTTGTACACAAGGGTACATGACGTCGACGTGTAATAATTATTTTCTGTCAACTGATATGATTTTTTAAAAATAGGATTACAGGTAATTAACTGATATCAATTAATTTATATACCTACCGTCGTATTTTAATAAACTTTAAAAAGGCATGTAGATTGTAGATATATTATTAGCTTGCGAGTTTGTGTAAAACATTGCAAACAGTTGAATACGTTTCCAACTGTCAAAATGGATATATTATATTTAAAAAAGTTGTTATGCATTAAACGAAATAAAAGAGTAAGCATTATTATTAAAATAAAGACACAATACTTGAATTCTAACTAACATTCATTTCTTTTATTTCAAAAAATACAATCTCGGTTTCAAGCCTAAATTAACGCCTGTTTTCGATCTTAAAACAATCTTTATTGATGGTTGCACATCTGCACCCAACGGAAGCAGCTCAAAGTGTCGTACAATTTTAGTCAGCACACATTTAATTTCGAGCAATGCATACTTCTGTCCAATACAGTTTCTGGGTCCCGCACTAAATGGGATAAAACTGTATGATGTCGAATTTGAATTCTCTTCCAAATGTCTTTCGGGATTAAAGAGAAATGGATCTTTAAAAATAGCCGGATCTCGTAACATTTCCCACAGAACAAGGATTACATTAGTTCCAGCGGGAAGTATACAGTTATCTATGGTAGGGCAAAATATTAACAAAACTCGTATGCATTACAGGAGACAACTCACGTAATTGAAAATCTTCTTTTATTAATCTTCCGATCGCAGGAATTGGTGGGAATAGCCTTAAAGACTCCTTTATCACACAACTTAAGTATTTCATTCCTTGCAAATCGCTGTATGTAATTGGTTTTTCCAAGTCATCGCCGTACAACCCTTTGATCTCTTCGAACAGCTTCTGTTGGACGTCCGGATGGCAAGCAATAGCACGTAGTGCAAAAGAAATAGCTGATGTGGTAGTATCGTGTCCCTCGAACATAAAAGTATCTACTTCCTCACGAATGTCATCATCAGAAAGTGGTTCTCCGTTTGATGTCTTTGATTGCAAAAGAACATCAAGGAAAGCCATTCGCTTCTTGATACCCAGATCGCAATCGTCTTTTGGTGTATTGGCTTGACTAAGTACCTTGCGACGCTCTTCTATAATACGCTTTGTGAAGAGGTGCATATAGAGAATTCCCTCTAGCTGTTTATTGTACAGCTTTGGTTTGAGGAACTTAAAAACTGGTTTGATTGCCAGGTGAGGCCTCATAAAGCGCATTGCAAGGATGTTAGTTACACTTAAAAAAAAGAGACAAACAGTTCAAGTGTTGTTGCAGAATTTAAGAAAACACTTACTCATTAACAGCTTTCACGTAACGCGAATTCCCATCCTTTTGTGCTCTGATTTGCGTTCCCATCGCAGTCTCGCTAATAATGTCTAAAGCCAGCAAACAAATCAGTGGATAAATATCAATGACCGTTTTTCCATCGGCCTTTGCTCTTAGTATTTCCACCAAAACTGAACTCTGCTGATCGAAAACTTCAACAAATTGCTCCAAGATCTTGAAGTGAAACGCTGGTGTAATAATCTTCCTCTTGATCTGCCATCTTGGTCCTGAACTAAGAAGCAAACCTTTTCCCAGCCATTCCCTTAGTAAATTGTATAGCAAATGTTTTCTGGTGTGCTTCTGACTGCTAAGAATCACTTCCACATGTTTAGGGTCCGAAGTGACTAAGACCAACTTTCGTAGAATCCACACTTTATATGCCTTGCCATAGACTTGACCATAAGCCCAAAACTTTTCAGCTAGATCTGCAAAGAAAACGTTAATATGTCATAGTTATAGGAACAGTGTATAGTTAGATACTTTCCGAGTTGAAGGATGACAATTCCAATGAACCCCCAATCACCGGTAGACTCCTTACGGTTGGTATTCTCCGCATCATTTCGTTCCTCGGTTTCTTAAACACATACTCGGCGAGGAGAATCAACCCGATAACCAGTACAAGCCCGAGAAGCATCATCTGCTTACATTAGACGGGATAACTCTGAATGCAGTAGCAATCGTTGTGGTTTTGAAAGCACCAAAAGTGTAATGTTTGTACATTTATCGCGAGTATGGCGATTTACTTCGATTTAGAGTTTTGTTTATGCTACTTCAGTGCGATAATCTATTTTTAAAAAGTTGTAGATTAAATTTGATTATTTCATGATTGCTATTTAACTTGGTATCAGAAGATGAGTTTTATTCAAATGTTTGGTATAAGTAGGTATTTAAGTATTGATTAAAGTTGTGCAGCCAATATGCGACGTTTTATTTTAAAGAACTACATAATCAATATTAGTATTATTAATATTATTAAATGTGTATGTAGTACATACCTATGTACATAATACATAATATACAGTGCGTCTCAAAATATAGCCTAACGTAACATGTATTAACTATATTAAATAACGCATGTTTCGCTTCCAATTGTCAAATCTTTACTTGAGTCCTTTCTCGAATGAGAAAAAAAATAAAATTAAATTTAAGTTTGACTGCATTCAAATCCAGAGCTTAATGTCTTCGACAGAAAAGGTCATATTTTTCCAAATATACCCTCACCATCAATTTCGAAGTTGTATGTATTTCTGTATACCGTCATTACACGGTGAGAATTTTCTATTGAAGTTGAAGACGGTTTAAATATTAAAATTTTAGTTTCTGATAGTAATATGGCCAGAGGTAAAATTTTGACAGAGGCAGAATGCAATGTGATTAAAAAGGTAAAAAATTATGGTAAATCTAGCCGGGAAATTGCTCGATGCTTGATGAGGAGTCCTAAGGTAATAAACAACTATTTTAGGAATAAAGAAAATGGTACAAACCCACGTTTAAGGCGCCCAGTAAAAGTGACAGCTCGAGATAAAGGGCTTATTTTAAAGGCGGCATCCAATTCGATGGCTTCTGTATCAGAAATAAAAACATCAACTGCAGTTGAGCAACTGTTCATTGTTTAATACAGAACACCAATATACAAAGATTCTCCGAAAGCCCCCGGCCGTTAAAGTTTGTACGTGATCGAATGACTTGGACTACAGAATGGCAAAAAATTGTATTCAGTGATGAAAGGAAGTTTAATTTGGATGGTCCTGATGGATATCGTTACTATTACCATGACTTAAGGAAGGAACCGATCATTTTAAGCCGAAGACAAATGGGGAGTGGATCACTCATGACTTCGGGTGCAGTTTGCATCAATGGCGTAATAGATCTAGTCATTCTCAACGGTCGCCAAGATTCCAAAAAGTACATCGACATACTTTCCCTGCAGTTAAGTTAAGTTTTAGGCAGCTTTTCGAAGACGTGAGTGGATTTTTGAGCAGGATAGTGCGGTCATCCACAGACAACGAGCAGTTAAAGCTTGGTTTTCCGAGAAGAATTGCCCGGTAAAGTCCCCAGACTTGAACATTATCGAAAATCTCTGTGGACATTTATCTTACAAAGTGTACACAAACGAAAACCAATATAACATAGTTAACGAGTTGGAAGAGGCCATAAAGAGTTCGGGTACGAAATACTTTCGGGAAGGGATGCGTATATAAAATTTCATGTAAACAAAAAAAAAATAATTCCGCATATTCACGAATTACAAAACCGCGTGAATTTTAAACTATTATTTTCTCCAAATTCGGGATTTTGTGTTCGGGAGTTTGTGATTCGGGATTTCTAGAAAAACTTGTTTTATTTTTTCGTGATTTTAAAACCCGGGATTTTGTGCCGTTTCCGCCTTAAAGATGTCTTGGGGTCAAATTCCTAAAAGTAATACAAAAAACTTTACGAAAGTCTACCAACCAGAATTTTTGTTGTTATTGAAAACATCGGAGAAAACCTTTGGTTCAAAGAAGGTTCAATAATGATATCATTTTTATGCATCAACTGCTCTCAGGTGTAATTGATGCACCTGACTTATTATCCTGCTTAGGATTAAACTTTCGTGGGGGATCTTATTACTTGCGTAGTATAGAGTTCCTGCATGTTTCTCATCATAGAACAAATTACCGCATGCACGAGCCAATTAAACGCATGAGTAAATTCAATTATTTAAATGTAAACTTTCATGACTTTAATCTTAACAAGATTACACTAAAAAATGTATTGCGTAATGTAGTTCCTCGCACATAAATACTAATAATAGGCGCGTTTTTTTTTTCAATCCTATATAGATTTCGAAAAAGCTTTCCATACAAAAATAAGACTGGATAATTATCCAGGCTAAGGTTTTGTTGTATTTTACATTGAAAACATGTTGCGGAAACATGTTTAGCCTATATAGGTTTGAAAAAAAACACGCCTAATGTATATTTGTTTATTTAAAGCTTGTGGAAATATAATGTAGCGTAGCCTAACTACTAACACCAGCACTAAATGATGAGCGTGTTGATGCATATTTTGCCCTGGCAAATCTCTGCTTGTGGTTGTTGCTTTTATAAAGCACAGCACGACACAGATCCGAGTGTTTAAACAAAAAACGAAGGAGCCTCAACACAGTTTTACAGGTCAAAATATAGCCTCACTAAGATTTTGTTACCGTAAATGATAGAAACATAAATAAAATAATGTTTAAACGGTTTTTAATGTTAATAAATTGACTAAGTAAAAAAAAACTCATTTTCAAAATACAAGAAAAAAAAATTAAATTAGGTAATGGAAAAAAGTAAAAATGTTGGTAGTTTTGCGTCTATAAAAATATAGCCTCAGCAGGTAGTGTGTTCATATTTGTATTTTGAAAATGAGTTTTTTTTACTTAGGCAATTTATTAACATTAAAAACCGTTTAAACATTATTTTATTTATGTTTCTATCATTTACGGTAACAAAATCTTAGTGAGGCTATATTTTGAGACGCACTGTACATATACATACATATTACAACTATTTTTTTTTCTAGATGTTCCTGAAAAAGGAATTCATGGAAGGCCGGCAGCCGAAATATGACTAATATTAACGCTTAATAGAATTAAATATCAAATGGAACTGGACCTAGAGATGGAAGAAGATCTTATTGTAAGGTTAGTCCAATTAATGTACAAGTACATAGTTTGTTTTATTTTATGTCCTTTTATATACATCGTCTAAAATTTTGATGTCATCCCTGTTAAAAGCTATCAGACAGCTGATGAAAGTTCTGATTGTTTACATTTTATTTTGCTTTAGAGCTTTTCGCTCTATAAATAATTCTTTTTTTTTATAACACTTTCTTTGGTTTTGATTTTGAGTGTCGCACATTTTACTCCCGTCTTATTATACTCACCGAGAAAGCTAGTCACTATCATCTGGGCAACCGGTTATACAATATTTAATAAACCATTCTATTCTCAATCGTATCGCCTCGATTGTTTGCTAATTATTATTGCAGTTCAAATTAATTTAATTAAAAGACGAACATGATGATTTTCACGAAAATTAAAACTAAACAATTACAAGAACTCAAGTGTTATAACTACGTGTGTTTCTTTTCCGTGATAAAGTATAGTCGTAATTTGTTGTATATGTTTTGTCTGCCCTTTTTTAGTGGTAGTTTATATTTAGTTATTTACTTAAAAAAAAAAAAACTAAATGAAACTGATAAAAATCACCTTTGCAGTATAGAACCGATAGTCAACTGACAAATAGCATTGCCAGTTGAATTAATATAAATCCAGACAAAATACCCAATCGTGTGAGCTTTCGTTCGAATTATAGATTATAAATTGCACTTTTTTTTCTTTCGTGCGGCTAAATGCATTAACATTAGTTGCATTTGTACAACTAAGGGATGTAATAAAAACACATGTATGTATGTATGTCGAGGTAGCATTTCGTGCTAACCAAATGAAGTCAATTTAATTAGATATGTATGTAGCAGGTTTGCATTAAAAAGTGGAATAACCATGTATGACACTAAAAAAAAAAACGGAAAATTCTCGTTAGACTACAACCTTCTATTAAATTAAGGTTCAAAAGTTCAACTAATGGGAATCCGTCTCTTTAAGTAGTCTAGACTCGCGCTCAAAGAGTTCCGTATTTTTATTTACTTTTTTAATAATAGGCGCGTTTTTTTTCAAACCTATATGGATTCCGAAAAAGCTTTCCATACAAAAATAAGACTGGATAATTATCCAGGCTAAGGTTTTGTTGTATTTTACATTGAAAACATGTTGCGGAAACATGTTTAGCCTATATAGGTTTGAAAAAAAACACGCCTAATACATACAAACATAGGAGTATAAAAATAGTTCTGCTATTGGAGAATATAGTATGTGATTTTAGATGAATCAGAAGATCAGATGTGTTCTAGTTTCCTTATCGATACACAGAAACGAAATCATTGTCAAAATCGGGTGCGGTTCCTAGGGTTCCAGGTTTGAGTCTCAGCTAAATTACGTTGTTTTTCTTCTTATTTTTCTTTATATTTAATTGCAATTTAGCATAGCCTATAATACCCCTTAAGGAATTATTGATCGAATAGTGATAATTTCACTAAAATCGAATTGGTAGTTAACGAGTTATTCGGTCTCGAAATAGAATTTTTTGACCTGAATTTCTCAAAAACTGCAACTTATGACCATCGCTGTAGTTTTCGTTAAATATTAAGCTAAACATCTAGAAACCATAACTTTTTAATTTTTTTGACTTAAGTAGTTTCGGTGATATTTATTTTTTTTTTTTTTTTAAATCCTTCGAGCCCTTTCGAATGGTATCCCACATGACATACAGTGGATGTCCAGTATTACGAACTATATAATGCACAGTCATTCGTTATATCGAAAAATTCGTTATATCGAACGTCTTTTTTTTTTGCTAATTCATACTTGAATATAAAAAGCAAGTGATTTTTGCAAAGTCCTTAATATTAGTTTGCCTTTTGGTTCCCTCCAAGCTTTTTTGGACCGCCTTCTCTAGCATTTCTCTTAATAAAAGTGTTTTTGACCACTGTATGCATTTATTGAAGCAATTCATTGCTTCTGAATGTTTAATTTTTTCTTCAGTGCGCCACTAGAAATACTTCGCGAAATGAATTCGTAAAAATAAAACGTAAAAAACCCAACAAACTGAAACAGTTAATTTTCCTTTAAAATTACATTTATGTACATACATATGTACATGTTAGCATAACTGATCATTACCAGGAATTAACAAAAAAAAAAAATTGATACACTGGTCCCTCGCTTTTCGTGGTGGTTATGGGAATAAAAAGTCTAGCGCAATGCGAAATCGCGCAAAACGAAACCGCGCAAAGCGAAGTATGAATTTCATATAATTTAGGGTGTTGCGTTTCTGAAAAAGAAATGTAAGCATTTATTTAAGCCGCGCAAATCGAGATTTGGTAGGCAAATGCATTTCGCGCAAAAGTGAAACCGCGCAAAAAGAAGTTGCGCAAAGCGAGGGACCAGTGTACACTCAACAGATGTTACTAGTCGAAGCAGAAGTTAGGATACATACAAAATATGACAATATCCGACAAAAGTAAACTTGCACCTACAGGAATTTGCAAGGCATTCGTTATATCGAGCGTAAAATGTTTTTACCATTCGTTATATAGAATCATTAGTGGGAAATAAAAATTCATTCGTTATACTGGAAATTCGTTATATCGAGCATTCGTAATACTGGACGTGCAGGTATACTTTAGCTTAATCTAACAAAACTATTAAGATTGTAAACAAATCCACATGTTATGTAATCCACTGCTGGCTCCCTGATGTTGTTTTCTCTTGCGCAGGATCTCTCTCTAGTCTGCAGTCAATTCTGATGATCCTAAATTACAATGCAATCAAACAATTAAATAATAACAACCTTAAAATAATTTTATTAAGTCCGTATAGAAAATTCCCAATACTATCTTAGTAAACTCTTGACTTAAGTCCCACATGCACTCCATTGGCGGATCGCGTGACCAAATTCATTATAGGCTTTACTTCTGGCCCTAAAGGTAGCAGTTCAAAGTTTCTTAGAATCGTACTTATTGTGCTCTTCATTTCCAGAATGGCAAATTTCTGTCCTATACAGTTACGTGGTCCTGCGCTAAATGGTATGAATGCATAGGGATTTATCTTCTCCGAAGTGTTCTCCACAGTATGGCGTTCCGGAATAAACTCATTTGGATTGCAAAAATATTCTGGATCTCTTAAAATGACATAGATACCGATTGTGAAGTCACTACCAGCGGGAATATTTTTACCATCTTCAAAAAAGATATGTGTATATTTACATGTATCTGTACGCGCAGTAAATACTTACTGATAACAACATCCTCCTCAAATCGCCGTCCAATTATTGGCACTGGTGGGTACAAGCGTAGTCCCTCCTTAATGACACACTCCAAGTACTTCAAATTGTTCAAGTCATTCAAAGTGATCGATCGGGTTGTGTCGTCCCCAATAACTTCACGAATTTCCTCAAACGCCTTTGTTTGTATCTCGGGATGGCGTGACAGAAGATACAGTGTGAATGATATGGCACTGGTGGTGGTATCATGTCCTTCGAACATAAATGTATCCACTTCCTCACGAATGTCTTGGTTCGAGAGGGGTTTTCCATTGATTGTCGATTGAAGTAGTACGTCTAGAAGTGCCATTTTCCTCTTACTGCCGATTTCATCACCTGCCTCATCTGGAAAAAGTAGAGATTTAAATATCTACACGGATGTTCAGTAGGGTATAACTTACTAGGATTGAAATTCCCATCAGCTAATAGCTTTTCCAAAGTGTCCCTACGTTCCTGAATAACGTTTTCGGTAAACTGATGCATCTTCTTTATAGTTGCTTGCTGACGCTTGTAAGCATTTGGGCATGTGAGTCGAAATGGTAAATCAAATCGATGCAAGGCATTGATGAATCGTTTCGACAAAATGTCTGTTATTCTATTAAAAACACAGTACTATTTAGGAACAGCATGATAATACACTTGCTTACTTACTCTGTAACAGCTTGTGCGTAGCCAAAGTTGGGATTTGCCTGCGCGTTGATTTTAGTTCCCATAGCGGTTTCTGAAGAGAAAAAACTCAGTAAAAGAAGTTAGTACCACATTTGTTTAAAAACCCACCAGCAATGATGTCCAGCGCCATTCGACAAATATAAGGACTAATATCAAAAGCAGTCTTTCCATCAGCTTTCTCCTTAATGTGTGCTATCATCTCAGAGCTTTGCTGGTCGAATACTTCGACAAACTGTTCAAGAATTTTGAAGTGAAACGTCGGCGTTATGGCCTTTCGCCGTGCAAACCATTTCGGACCTGAACTAATAAGCAGTCCGCTTCCCAGCCATACCAAAAGTATATCATAGAGGGAGTTTTTCTTTATATGCTTAGAACTATTAAGAATTACTTCAACGTCCTTGGGATTGGTGGAAAATACTGCAACTCGATTGAATATCCATACACGGTACATTGGACCGTATTTCTTACGATTTGACAGAATGAAGGCGAAAATATCTACAGGATAGATCGTTTTATTTGAGTCTTAGTCTGGTATTTAGATTCAATAAAAATATTTAGTTACCTTCTGGTGTTTGGCGAACGTACATAAAAACGTTGCCCACAATGGGCAACGGTTTAGGTCCCGGCATGCCTGATAAAATATCATTGCGTTTCTTTTTGCTAATGTAGTCAAATGCGAATAGCGCGGTGATAAGAAATATTACTAGCTCCAACAACATGTCGATTACAATTAGCTGTAAATATCGGTGAATTATTTCTGACGCTTTGCTTTGGCTTCATTTAGTAAAATAATGTCAATGTGGTATAACATAATCTAATCTTTGGTCAGTTGCACATAAATTTACATGTTACACTCTGACGCTTGCATCACTCTTATTACTTGGAACAGTTTTTGTTTGGGAAAGAGGTAATCGAGGAAAAATAAACAAATTTTATATTTTTTGAAGTGAAACTTTTTTGCTGAGGCGGTACAATTTTCAAGCGTTACGTACCTGTAGTGGAGAAACTTCTTAACCGATTTCAACAAATAGAGTGTCGTTGGATTTGTCTTGAACGGGAGATTGTCTTTGGTTATATGCCGTCACAGAAAAATTCAATATGGCGCAGTCACCAAAATGGCAGATTACCGTTATCTTCACGACCTTCTTAATATAGGTATCAAATGAAAGGGTTTGCTAAGTAGAATAGATACGATAAGCTAAGGATCTGAGATTCACTTTATGAGTTCGATCCACGTGCACTTGTTGTCGGTATCACGGAATCCGCCGGATGCACTGTTTTACCGATACGTCGCGTCGGTTTATTCTTTCAAAAACATCTGTTTCGTATTTGTTGGCAGTGAAAATATTTGTTATTTATAAAGAAATAAGTTAAATTAAATTATTTGTAAAAACTTAATGAAATGAAATGGATACTATGGCTCTCCTTTTTGGACAATATGAAGAAATTTCTGCAAGCAGAAGAGCTCGGGCGAATTTAAGAGCAAACACTGTGGATGAAGTGAATTTGGACCCAAACACAAATACGAGATTAAATGATGAGAACTTTATAATCCAACTCTTTTGTTTTCTATTTTATAAAAAAAGCTAAAAATACTTCTTTTATTTTTAAAACATAAAATAAAATCGACTTCATCATGTAATAGAAAACATTAATCAAAATTAAGAGCTTTGTACAGCACAGTTTGACGTTTGGCGCGTTTTTTTTTCAAATCTATATAGATTTCGAAAAAGCTCTCCATACAAAAATAAGACTGTATATTTATCCAGGCTAAGGTTTTGTTCTATTTTACATTGAAAACATGTTGCAGAAACATGTTTAGCCTATATAGGTTTGAAAAAAAACTCGCCTAATGTATTATAGAGATCTAACGGATATCCGGGTAGTATCCGGTACATCTCCGAATAGTCTCTTGGTATCCGGCTGGTGTCCGGATACTCGATACAACGTACAAAAGTTAAGAAAACGAAAAAAACCATCCAAAAAAATATAATTTAGTTTTCAGAATAAATAAGTAGTTTAATAATAAAAGTAGATTAAGCCGTTTAGTACCGAACGTTTACTTAGGGCAATTTATTGTGGGTGAAATCAATTGTTTTTTTATATTGAAAGGTAATAAACGATTACGTTTCTTTTCGTAAACGACGGCTGCCTTCGAAAATACTCTAACGGACTTGAAAGATAAATTTTGGCAAATTTAGACTAAATTGAGAATTGTTGGGTATTGACTAATCACCAAGCCCAAGGATCACTAATCACTATTCCGATCAAGCCGAACTGTTTTAAAATAGAAGACCAGCTCGTTGGTTGTGCCACATTTCTATCAAACTTCATTTTGACTATTTTTCTCCCCCCACCTCGAAAACAGTCCCAATCTCCCACTCCGATCACCTTCACTAAATTTCCGCGTCTTCATTCTACCAGTAAATTTGTTCACTGCACATCTCATTTCAGTCATCTACTTCAAATCCTGTTAACGGGATGGCCGAGGTATTAATTATTTTGATCACTTTGATCTTTTTCGGGATAAAACATGAATTTATGCATCGCAGTACGCATTTCGTTCGGCCAGATATCCGGCCGCCGAATATCTGACTTTATTACATGCCGAATATCCGGTATCCGGCTAAATTACTATGCGTTACATCTCTATGTATTACCGTTGGTAAAAGTAGAATTCGAAAGGGAAAAGAAGGCGAACAAAGGAATATCTTTGCGGCCTGTGTTTGAAGAGATTCTTTTTACAAACAAAACAAGATTGAGTAACACGATTCAAATAAGTAAACGCAACGAAAATCAAAACATAAAAAAACTGTCTGGCACGATCAGAAATTTGGACTGGATTATTTTCGTAGTCTTCTTCCCTGAACATGTATTTGCCTAGTGTTTTGGTTCTTCTTTTTGCTAGAGAAGGGCACTCTGAGATCAGAAGGTCCGTAATTTGTTTTGTTTCTTGACAGAGTATGCAGGTGTCTGTGTTGCTTATTTTCATTTTGTAGAGGTGGCTGTTGCAGATTGAATTGTGGCTATGATAGACACTGATAATTCTACTGGTTGATTCATAAATAATGAGAAACTAGTTACCACAATTATTGATTAATTGATTCATGTTTTTTTCAAATTGTATTCCTTATAAAATATATTTGTATTTGAAAACAATCACCCAAATTATGAAAGTCGTATTTCCGAGCCGCATACCGGCGTACGAGCATAGTCGAATTTGGTAATAGCAAATACATTACAAAATACGACTATGCTCATATGCGACTCACAAATACGACTTTCTTTCATTCGCATCCTTGCTATTCTCATTTATTATATATTGTTCAGTAAAAAAATACTAATAATTGATCTCTATCTATTAATGATCAAAAAGTTTCACTTCAGTCGCGCGTGAACTCCGCGGATCCTATGCTCCGATCCGACGTATTAGCAGCTGAATAGAATACACGACTGCTTTTGAAAGGTGACTCATAAGCAACGCATATGACAAGAAGTCATCGAAAAAGGAATGTTTTGACACCTTATTATAAAATTTATTAACGCGGTTTCGGATTTCATAGAAGAAATAACAATTAGACGAAAGCTAAAAGTCAGTTAATCCCGCATACTAACTTTGTTTACATTTTCCGAGAGTGTATGTATTATATTTATACTCAGGCTTGTTGACACTTCACTGAACCACTGAATCTGTCAGTCCAAAGTTCTAGTTATATTTTTATACGGCAGATAAGAACGAAATGATTTTGCACTTTTTACTTCATATTATTTGTCTTCTTCTTGTTTTTTTCTTTAGGTGGCGCTACAGCTCGGGGTGAACCTGGGCCTGCTTCTCGCAACCATTTGTTATATTTTTGCACGAATGGAAGGGACCAACAGTTTTTTGCCGACTCCGAACGGCGAGTTGAGAAGCTCAATCGTGACAAATGATACTCTTTTATGCTTGTCAGACATTCGAAAGAGGTGGGAACCGCGAAAAACTTTTTTTAGGTGTTGGAACCGGGCTGGGATTGAACCCGAGCAGCATGTAGCAGCAGTAGTCCAACGCCACGGCCATGGCAATTGATTGAGTAAATTATAAATATTTTATAACCGAAGACTGCGCTATGAACTAATCGCCAGCAATTCGTTTGACATTTAGTCACTGTCACTGTCACCGAACCGAACAATACGTCATGCACTCTTTCAATTTACATAAATCTAATGATTGGAACGCGCCGCGTTTTTATTAGCACTGTAAGTTGTAAGTACCTTCTAAGAACTGGTTGAACAGGTTAACTTAATTACTTCGACTAACACTTTCCGCTGTAATTGTAAAAAGCATCGATGTAGGTAAAGAACACACTGTGAATGTTTTTGAATACTGTGATTTTTGTCACTCTCAAGTACTTACATGGTGCTGCAATCTTAAAAAATCTTATCAGTAGATATGAAGATACTGATTTCTAATGTGTAGATAGAGTTAAAACGATTGTTTGCTTGCGTTCTCTCTGCTTGCTTAATATTTGTATTACATATTTTGAAAGTCATTGGCCGGCAAACCATTTTGGAATAAAGTTAATTGATATTTATAGAAATCCGATTGCGCTATCTTATCGATTTTTGGAAAAGAAATATCGTGGAAGTTGCGATTTGCGAAACCCTCAAATACTTTTTATGTCCAAAGTATAACTGGCGCACAGGTTTGTTTTTGAAGAAAAACACATACTATGTATAATCTTGCAAAATAATAATAAAAATAATTCAAATGTGCACCACGCGCTCGCTTAGGGCAAAGGTGTTAACAGTGGATAAATTTTTACTTACTGCGCCATTGAGCTCGCATTTATCATAGTATAGCTATGACATTTTTTTCATAGCTTTTTTAATGTTAACGCCGAGGTGATCAGAATTTTTACTAACTTTTCAACGTGTTTATTTATTATGTTATCGGACCAAAAAAATAATGCAATATCTCTATTCCTACGCGAAATTTGATGCTCTTTCAGAATCTGAACTCAAAATTTCGATTAGACAATGTGTTCTTTTCTCATTTCCAGATTCATTTTAAAATAAAAAGAGACATTATGAGAGCTATTGATTCACTGTTGACACCTTTACCCTACAGATCATGATCCGCGGACTCCGATTTTCGATGATTTTTTACTAAGTTAGGGCTCTAACCTCGGCGTTTGTGGATGGTTGGCATAGTCACCGCGCTTGCGTTATCCCAGAGGAGGAAGTCTAGAAGTCTAATCTTGAAAATAAGCAGCCGTTGGTGGAGCTGTGTAAGTGTGTACAGCAGTTGGTTTCGAAAGGAAGAGAATTGGCACCTTCTAGGTTCACACCATGAACTGGTATTTGGTTTCTGGATCGTACTTATAAAACCAAGATTCATCACCTGCTTCGTTTTTGCCCTTTATTCATAATTCTTCGAACCCATCGAACTGATTTCTTCGAATATTTCAGGTGATCACTCAATGTTCGTGATACCTACAGCCATGAAATTCAATCTCAGATCAACAGCTATCATTTCCTGTTTGTTCTAGAATCTTTGACAAATTTGCCCTTCACCAGAGCCATATTATATGGCCAGTCTGGAATCTTCAAAATTTGAAAATTGAAACAGTATCGAGAGATGGTACATTTATTCCATATGCATTTTGATATTCGAGCAAAATTTTTTTTTTCAAATACTTATAAGTTGAGGTAAGTACGATTATGTGGGTTGGTCTAGAAAGAATCTTTTAATTGAAATATCGCATTCAATATCCGGTCTGTTTTTTGATAACTTGTGTAAAAGTTCCACAAAACCTTATAATACTTTTTCTAAATTGTCAGGAACTTTAGTTCCTCTAGTAGTCGACCATCTCTTGCCTGGCACTTCAACAGTCAAGCTGACAGTCAAGCAGCTATAAAAGCACTAGGCACAAACCTGTTTAACTCTAAATCAGTTCAGAACTGCTTCAATACTCTCCAAGACCTCTCCCATAGAAACCATAGTCAAAATCATAACCCTTCATTTTGCCTAGTCTGGCGAAAGAGCTTCAGCCTTTTGCTATAGTTGTATCTAGTAATATATTATTTTTGCGTTGTTAATTTGTAACAATTACATTATTAAAGATAAAAATTGATAACTCGGAGAAAACTGGCCCTGCAAGTGGTACACACTGCATGTTTACAGATCTCGATAACTATTGAAATTATCGGTAAAGAATCGCTAACATTGGGGCATTGGTAATGATTCCTCTTCAATACCATTAGAAAATCGCCCGTAACCTACATAGATCTGCAAATATAGAGCATAGTGAAAACAAAGAAAGGTAATACATTTTCAAAAAGTACATTAATAATAGTTGTACAAACTCTGTAAACAGATCTGCATACGGTCGACTTAAATATTCCGTGCATGAACTTACCTCCATTTCGAAGCCAGTTTCTTAACCCTAAAATGCACACGTGTTCTTTTGTTACATAAACACATATATGGGGTTCCTGAGCACCCCAACACTTTGGTTTGAAAAAACTAGAATCCTTTGACACAATTTTGATAAAATTAATTTATTTAATTTATAAGTAACATACATACCTATTAATTAAATCAACAAAAAAAAAATGGCATTTGATTTACAGCCGTAATAGTGAAAAAAAAAAAATTAAACAAGGATGAACTGAAGTGGTGTGACCAAAAAAAACCAAGAAAATGCAATAGTTGAAAATAGATGGGCTTATTTCGACACATCTTGTGCAGATAATCGATTACTTTTGTACTTCTGCACTTAGGGAATGTTTTGTTATGCAACTCTGAAATAGTTCATTAACTAACCTTTTAAAACTCTTAAAATTAACAAATTTTTATTTAGTCCACACTAACACATACATATGTATGGGGTGCCAGCGCACCCCAGTCACCGCGATATCTTCAATACGGATAAAGGAAATCCACTAAACACCTCAAGTGCAAGTCACAAATAAAATACAAACGAAAAATACAAAAGTCATGGCTTTCTACGAAAATTACGGTTTTTATTTTAAGAATTGTATTTTGAAGCGGGGGGCGCTGGCACCCCTCATGCATTCTAGGGTTTAAATTAAATTTGTTTATTATAGTTCAGCCTTTAGTCGCAGACATTTTTTCGATTACTTTCAATAAGAAACTAAACTTGTAGGAGGAATTACATGTCAACTGTCAGTTGTAAAATATTCTCACAAACTGAACAAGATTGTTAAGTTCATTTTCTTTGGTCAAACGTAAACTCACAAATAAGTCACATTTACATAAATTTGCAACTTGTAAATTACAACTACAAATAACTTTTGGTGAAGCGAAAAGTGAAGTATTCCCACAAATTTCCCTTTGTAGAATGCAACTACAAATTTGTAATACCCAGAGTTTAGTGAATCGACATTATGTAGGCACATAAATACATAAATCAAAATAATTTGTATTTACAAATTTGTGAGTTGGTGAAATAGGCCACTGATGTTGTTTTCTCTTGCGCAGGATCTCTCTCTAGTCTGCAGTTAATTTTAATTATCCTTAATCTCAGAGAATTACAATCAAACACTTAAATAATAACAACCTTAAAATAATTTTATTAAGTCAGTATAGAAGATTCCCAATACTATCTTAGTACACTCTTGACTTCAGTCCCACATGCACTCCATTGGCGGATCGCGTGACCAAATTCATCATAGGCCTTACTTCTGGCCCTAAAGGTAGCAGTTCAAAGTTTCTTAGAATCGTACTTATTGTGCTCTTCATTTCCAGAATGGCAAATTTCTGTCCTATACAGTTACGTGGTCCTGCGCTAAATGGTATGAATGCATAGGGATTTATCTTCTCCGAAGTATTCTCCACACTATGGCGTTCCGGAATAAACTCATTTGGTTTGTAAAAATATTCTGGATCTCTTAAAATGACATAGATACCGATTGTGAAGTCAGTACCCGCGGGAATATTTTTACCATCTTCAAAAAAATCATGTACATATTTACATGGATCTTTACACACAGTAAATACTTACTGATAACAACATCCTCCTCAAATCGACGTCCAATTAATGGCGCTGGTGGGTACAAGCGTAGTCCCTCCTTAATGACACACTCCAAGTACTTCAAATTGTTCAAGTCATTCAAAGTGATCGATCGGGTTGTGTCGTCCCCAAAAAATTCACGAATTTCCTCAAACGCCTTTATTTGTATCTCGGGATGTCGTGACAGAAGATACAGTGTAAATGATATGCCACAGGTGGTGGTATCATGTCCTGCAAACATAAATGTATCCACTTCCTCACGAATGTCTTGGTTCGAGAGGGGTTTTCCATTGATTGTCGATTGAAGTAGTACGTCTAGAAGTGCCATTTTCCTCTTACTGCCGATTTCGTCACCTGCCTCATCTGGAAAAAGTAGAGATTTAGACATTTACACGGATGTTCAGTAGGGTATAACTTACTTGGATTGAAATTCCCATCAGCTAGTAGCTTTTCCAAAGTGTCCCTACGTTCCTGAATAACTTTTTCGGTAAACTGATGCATCTTCTTTATAGTTGCTTGCTGACGCTTGTAAACATTTGGACATGTGAGTCGAAATGTTAAATCAAATCGATACCAGGCCTTGATGAATCGTTTCGACAAAATGTCTGTTATTCTATTAAAAACAAAATACTATTTAGGAACTTGCTTGGTGCAGGGAAATAACTTCACGGGCAATAACTTCACATGGGAAATAACTTCACCTCGAGTGGGAAATAAATGCACATTTTTGATGTGAAGTTATTTCTCACTAAAGGTGGGCGATAACTTTACTTCTTTGTTGGAAATCATTTCTCTTAATATGTGAAATTATTTCTCACTGAAGGTGGGCAGTAACTTCACATTTAATGATAATTTAAGAGCTATCATGACGCGTGATTCACTCTTGCACTTTTAACGTAAACAAAGTATCTTAATTTGTAATATTCAGAATTTCGTTGGTAGAGTTGGCCACTCTATCTTATACTTAAAAACTAAAGATTCCATTTAAAAATTCGATATTTAATTTTTTAGCTTGCATTTAAGAATTATTAGATATTTAATTGTTTAGCTAATAATTTTTTTAATATCTAATACTTACTTAAATGGAATATTTAGTTTTTGAGTATAAGATAGAGGAATAGTACAAATTAAATTCGCCCGAATAAATGTATGTACATAACTGTTATTTTGTCTTATTATTTGGAAAGTCTTCGCACCTCATTATTCTTTAAGTGCTTTGAAATTAACAAAAATTTAAATCTTTAAGAATTTAAATCTTCAGGAATTTCTAAAAACGAAATAAGGCCTTATTTTATTTATTTTATTTATATATTAAATATTTTACTTTATTGGTGAAAATAAAGCCAAATGCCAAATTTTTCTTCATTTGGCCTTATTTCCACTAAAAAATAGAGTGCGGGTTTATTTCGTAAAGGGTTATTTCACGTCACCAACCGACGTTACTCCATGGTAATTAATCCGATCGACATTTTTACTTCTTTCTTTCATTTATTTTTGGGGCCTTATTTCCATTTTAGTTATAATTTCATTATGACAAATTACCCCAATTTCGGCGCCTTATGTAATTTTTACTTTTGGGGCTTATTATTTGGAGCCAAAAAATAGATAAAATAGGTTATGTTTTATGTCACATTGTGAAAGCGAAATAAGGGCTATCTTCAATGTTCGGTTGAAATTTTGAAATTCGGCTTTATTTCACGGTACTCCTTTTTTTTCGAAAAAATCATAGGTGGGATATAATTTCACAAAATTTCTGGTTAAACTACTGCCCACCTTCAGTGAGAAATAACTTCACATCAAAAATGTGCATTTATTTCCACTCGAGGTGAAGTTATTTCCCATGTAAAGTTATTGCCCGTGAAGTTATTTCCCTGCACCCACTTGCTTACTTACTCTGTTACAGCTTGTGCGTAGCCAAAGTTAGAATTTGCCTGCGCGTTGATTTTAGTTCCCATAGCAGTTTCTGAAGGGAAAACTTAGTAAAAACAAGTTAATACAATATCTGTTTAAAACCCTACCAGCAATGATGTCCAGCGCCATTCGACAAATGTAAGGACTAATATCAAATGCAGTCTTTCCATCAGCTTTCTCCTTAATGTGTGCTATCAGCTCAGAGCTTTGCTGGTGGAATACTTCTACAAATTGTTCCAGAATTTTGAAGTGAAACGTCGGTGTTATGACCTTTCGCCGTGCAAACCATTTCGGACCTGAACTTATAAGCAGTCCGCTTCCCAGCCATTCCAAAAGCATATCATACAGGGAGTTTTTCTTTATATGCTTAGAACTATTAAGAACTACTTCGACGTCCTTGGGATTGGCGAAAAATACTGCAACTCGATTAAATATCCATACACGGTACATTGAACCGTATTTCTTACGATTTGACAGAATCAAGGCGAAAATATCTGCAGGATAGATCATTTTAATTGAGTCTTAGTCTAATATTTAGATTCAATAATAATATTTAGTTACCTTCTGGTGTTTGGCCAACGTACATTAAGACGTTACCCACAATAGGCAACGCTTTAGGTCCAGGCATGCCTGACAAAACATCATTGCGTCCCTTTTTTCTAATGTAGTCAAATGCGAGTAGCGCGGTGATAAGAAATATTACTAGCTCCAACAACATGTCGATTACAATTAGCTGTAAATATCGGTGAATTATTTTTGACGCTTTGCTTTGGCTTCAATTAGTTAAATAGTGGTGTAACATAAGCGAACGCCGACATCTAATCTTCATCTAATCTAATCTTTGGTCAGTTGCACATAAATTGCCATGTAACACTCTGATGCTTGCATACACTCGTGGACAAAAGAACCCTCGCAATCGAAATAATTTGTATTCCCTCCTTTCCGACGTGAGCCAAGTTATGAATGGTGAAATTAAGCATATATTTTTTTAGTTATTGTCAGTATTTTTACTATCTGAATCTGAATATCCTTCCAGACTACTGATAAGTGCTTGGTATAAGTTCGTTTTTTCAATGATTTGAAATGGTGTTGACTCTTAAGGAATAAGCGTATATTGTTGCTTTGTATATTTCTCGTCGACTAGAGACTAATAAATGGAGTGTGTGGAACGTTTTGAAAATGTTCAACTAGAGAGTCATTGCTCGGAAAGCTGGAAGCGGAAAACCCAAAAAGACTTCTCCTAGTGATCAGCGTCTTACTTACTTAGTTGACGCTACAGCTCGAGGTGAACCTGGGCCTGCTTCTCGCAACCATTTGTGTGTGCGTATTATATTTTTGCACGAATGGAAGGGACCTACAGTTTTTTGCCGACTCCGAACGGCGAGTTGAGAAGCTCAATCGTGACAAATGATATTCTTTGATGCTTGTCAGAATTTCGAAAGAGGTGGCACCGTGAAAAAACTCTTAAGGGGTTAGACCCGGTCTGGGATTGAACCCGGGCAGCATTGCGTAGTATAGTCCAACGAACCACCATGACCACGGCGACCACTGAGTCCTATGGTAAGCGTCCAATCCAGCGAATTTGATTTAAAAAACCGGTTTGCACATGCTAGGTATATTAACTGGTCATTGCAGGAGCAAATTGGGACAAATAAGTGATCGGACAATGACGAGATTCCTTAATGGAATGGGAGTTAATGCAAGGCGTCCTTAACACCGCCACCCACTAAAAACGCTAATGAAAAAAAGGCGCAAATTCATAGTCAGATAAAGCCGACATTAAAAGAATTTATTCTCCTACATAACCTAAAATGTACTATTCATAGTCACCTTATAGTCGACTTTAAACATATAGCCGGCTCAAAATTTAAAATGACCCAAAAGTCACTTTAAATAATTAGAGTCGGCTTTAAATTTCTCATATAATATTTTGACGTTTGGGAATGTTCGCTTATATCACTTTACAATAATACAACAAAGTCGATACTAACTAATACATAGGCAAAAATATGTTTAAGAATAACGAAAAGTTAGAGCTGGCTTTTTTATTGAGTGCCGGCTGTAACTAAATTCAGCTATAGGCACTATTCATGGGTTGACTATGAATTTGCGCCAAAGGCTTGAATAGGCAAACACTTATAAAAATTGGACTCAGGCTAATGGGCACGAGTGATATTTTCGGATGAGTCCAAATTGAATTTATTTGGCCCAGAGGGCAACGCGGTGGTTCGCCGAGAAAAGGCGAACGGTATTGATATAATTGGATTTTACCCACCCTTAAGCATTTCCTTTATATTATGGTATGGGTGGCAATAACCAGATTTAGTCTTGGATAAATTGTAATGCTTAGGAACTCAGTAAATGTTATGGAGTACCAACAAATTATAGCAAACGATGTTGGGCCTACTGTACAACAACTTTGCCAACATTGCGATAGTATGATTATTCAGGACGATTCAAGTCTGGTCCATAGAGTAAAATCGGTAAGTTTTTATGTTGCGTAAACTAGCATTTTTATAATCTTTTTTTTTTACTTTACGCTTATTTTAGGTACAAAGCTACAAGGATTCTTTGGGAATTCTTGCTCTTCCATAGCCTGGTAATAGCCCGGATCTTAACCCCAGAGAAAACTGTTATCATTACATGGGCAAATTGCAAATTAAAGAGAAAAGGCCAAAATATGCTAGTGAACTGGAAAGAATGATAAAAGATTGTTTAATTCGATGCCAAACAGGATTGATGACGTCGCCCATTACTGCCCAAGATTTTTTTTAATTTTTTTTTTATTATTTTAAAGTTATATTCAATGTTTAATTATATACATATTTGTTTGTATAGTTATTATATTATATATATTATATATATATATATATATTATATATTATTATATTATAGGTGTAACCTGTAAGTAATGAAATTTTGACAAAACTGTTTGCTATTGGGATGAATTCAATAAATTCAGGAACATTATTCAACTCCATAACATAATTCATAATGAGTGTCCTAATTATTTAAAAGAAATGTTACAATTTGCTCAGACCCGCAGGGGACTTAAATTAATAATGCCTCGTTTTGCGCACACCATTGCAGAGCGTGCCTATTTTGTGACGGCAATTCGACTATGGAATAATCTTCCTATTGAGTTGCAAAGTATAAGCTCAGGAAACGTATTTCGGAAGAAACTATTTTCACATATTTCTAGTTCTACTTAGAATTTTACAGTACGAATCGGCGCTTTGAACCCGTTTGACGTTGTTCTGTTCTGTTCTGTAAAGTACTTAAAAACAAAACAAATCCATAATTCCGAAAAGAAATCGTTCCCCTAGTATTGAAGACAATTTATTGTCTTCAAATACGAAAAATCTGAAAATGTCTTCAAAAGACAAGGATAAAGTCTCCAAGACAAACTATTTTGCACCTCTGCAATGTCTGCCGGATTCGGATAACGAGATCGAATGTGATGAAATTATTGCCCCATCGGTATCAAACAAAAAATCAAAAATTCCATCCATATGTGTCCTACAAAAAACTAGTGAAAATGTGCACTGTTTGTTACGTGAAGTAAAATTGGAAAATTATTGTATTAAGAAAATGTCTATTGGCATTAAAATTAATTGTGAAGAAGTTAATACATTCAATAGTGTTTGTTCAGCACTGAAATCTAAAAACTGGCAATTTTTCACTCATGACTTGCCATCAGCAAGGTCATTTAAAGTCATGCTCTACGGACTAGACGAACTCCCTACTGACACTCTGAAAAATGAACTTATTGCACGTGGACTTAAATGTCAAAACATTAAAACAATTAAAAAGAAGTACGATAAAATAACCGATGTTTTTTATCTGGTTAGTCTAGAGATCGGTTCAATAAGATTGTATGAACTTAAGAAAAATGTGCGATCCATATTTAAAACACAAGTGAAATGGGACTTCGCTCGTAGGCAAAAAAATAAACTAACTCAGTGTTACAATTGCCAGATGTATGGCCACGGTGAAAGCAATTGTCACATCAAAACACACTGCGCTATTTGTTCTGAGAACCACGAAACCAAAGCATGCGACTCTAAAAACATCAAGTGTGCTAACTGCAAGGGAACACATAAATCAACTGATCCATCTTGCGTTAGTCGCCAAACTTTCCATGAATTAAGAGAGAGGCTATCAGCGAAAAACAAAACACAACCATCGCAGAGAGTTGTGCATGTGCAGAACCAACAATCGTTCACAGCGAACATGCATGACTTCCCTGCTCTCAAACCGCAGCGTAGGAGCATGAGCAGCACCGTGTTACCCGCAGCAACTGGCTGCAAAAATATTCCTAATCAATGGACCAACAACAACATCAACGCCGGACCGAAAGAAGTCAATGCACTATTTTCTTTGGAAGAGATTAATGCGCTTACTACTGAAATGATCACGCTTCTGGGCAACTGTACTACAAAAGCTGAACAATTTAATACAATTGCACAATTAGCTATTAAGTATCTCTATCAAGGTAAATAATGAATACAAACTTGAATATAATTTGTTGGAATGCTAGAGGCATTCGAAATAAAGTAATAGAATTTTTTGCTTTCTTAAGCAAGTTTCATATCGATGTTTGTTTAGTTACTGAAACTTGGTTAAGTTCAAATGTAAATCTTTCGAATAAAGATTATAAACGTTATCGCCTAGACAGAGAAGAGAGAAGAGGGGGTGGAGTTGCCGTGGTTATTAAGCGAAATATCAAACATAAAGTCCTACCTGTGATAAAAACTAAACTAATTGAAAATATTGGTATAGAAATACCATTTACTAATGGTCGATCCATAATAATATATTCAGTTTATTTTCCTGGTGGCTCCGCATCTGCGAGTAAACGCTGTATTTTAAAAAATGACTTGCAAAAATTAGTAAATTTAAGACGAACCTTTCTTCTGGGTGGAGATTTGAATTGTAGGCACAGAAACTGGGGATGCGTGAGAGCAAATACATGGGGCAACTTGCTTGCTGACCTAAATGCTAGACATCCGTTTCATATCCTGTATCCTCCTCATCCCACCTATATCCCTACAAACAGTAGATCAAGTCCATCAACGCTTGACCTCTTTCTGACTAATTTTCCAGATCTTTTCAGTCAGCCCATGGCTATAAATGAACTTAGCTCAGACCATTTACCAGTGTTATGTAGTGTCCTGTTATCCCCTGTACAAACCAGTAATTTAGTGTTTGATTTTAAAAATGCCAAGTGGGATATTTTTAAAAGAATTATGACACGAAGGCTAAGTGACTTTGATGAAGTAACTGTAGACCGAATAAATCTACCTCAAATCAATCAGGCCATCGATAACTTTACGGTTGCAGTACTGGAGAGCATTGACCAAGCAGTACCCAAAAAACCGAGAAATCGAGACAGTGGGAGCACACTACCATCTTATATACTTACGCTTATTAAAGTGAGGAACTTGTTCAGATTGTACTGGATAAGGACTAGAAACCATAGTTACCTTTCCGAAATGAAAATCCTCAATGCTCATATAAAAATATTAATCTCAAATTTTAGAAACACTGCTTGGAACAATAAGCTCCAGCGACTGGAGAAGGGTAGCAAGCCCTTCTGGAATATCGTGAAAGTAATTAAAAAAAAAACATTGTCTTATTCCTGCACTAAAAGATGGAAATTCTGTAATATTGTCCAACACAGAAAAGGCAAATACTTTAGCGCGTGAGTTCTTTTCCAATCATCACACAACAAACAGCTTAGTTGGCAGCAATAGCACAAATTCTACAGTTGCGCATTCCATGAACCTCCTTTATTCACTTCCAGTAACCATAGGTGAGAATGTTGTATCATTCACTGAGTTGAAAGATATTTTATCAAGCATAAAACCAAATAAAGCTGTCGGGTTTGATGGACTGAAAAACTTATTCATCAAAAATCTCCCGAATCGAGGGATAAAGTTCTTACAATGGTTGTTTAATGGGTGCTCTAAGTTAGGATATTTTCCTTATCAGTGGAAATCAGCAAAAGTTATCCCGATTTTGAAGCCGGGTAAAAATGCCGCCTTGGCCGGTAGCTATAGACCTATTAGTTTGTTGAGCTGCTTAAGCAAATGCTTTGAAAAAGTAATTAAAAATAAATTGTTAGCTCATTTAAGTACTCATAACATACTACCACCAGAACAGTTTGGGTTTAGGGCTCATCACAATACGATTCATCAAGTACATCGCATTAGCAATTTCATAAAAAATAATCTTGTTTTAGGAAGAAGCACAGGTATGGTGCTACTGGATGTTGAAAAAGCGTTTGATACTGTCTGGCATGACGGTTTGCTACACAAACTAATCACATTCAATTTTCCGACCTACCTGATTAAATTGATTGAGTCATTTCTATCTGAGCGAACTTTTAAGGTTTCCATTAATAACTGGTTCTCGGACAATTTTTCTGTTGCTGCAGGTGTACCCCAAGGTTCAGTGCTTGGCCCAATCCTATTTATAATATATACCTCTGACTTTCCACGACTTAGACACTGTGAATCCGCCTTGTTTGCCGATGATACCTGTATTCTTTCATCAGATACAATTGGTTTTAATATTGAAACCAATTTGCAATCTGCACTGAATACAATCCAAACATATTTCAATGATTGGAAGATAAAAATTAATGCTTCAAAGACTCAGGCTGTCTTTTTTACTAGAAAAAGAAAAGCTTGTTTTCTACCAAGTAACAGACTTCAAATTAATGGAGTGCAGACAGAGTGGAGACACAGCGCAAAGTATTTAGGGGTACACCTGGATAAAACATTGACATTTAGCTTACATATACAGCAATCTATAAATAAGGTGAATACAACAATTAGATCATTATATCCATTCATAAACCGCAAGTCGCAGCTAAGCATAGAAAATAAATTAGTAATATTTAAGGCTATATTCCAAGCAATACTTTTTTATGGTTCTCCCGTTTGGGGTAAATGTGCAATAACACATATTAGAAAAATTCAAATTACGCAAAATAAACTCTTAAAAATGATGTATGATTTGCCCTGGCATTTTTCCACTGAAGACCTACATGTCTTGGCAAATATTGAAAACGTGCCGCAAAGAATTTTAAAACTAAATGATCGTTATAATATATCGTGTAGTTCTTCTGACAACCACTTGATTTCCAACCTTGTTGCTTAATAAATTGCTTTATTCCTCTTTATTTATTCATTATGTTTCATATTTGTTATTAGTATATTGTTTATTATTTATTATTAATTTATTGTTTATTGTTTAATATCTATTATTTATTATTTGTCATTATTTATTTTTTATTATTTATTATTTATTATTTGTTATTTATTATTTATTATTTATTATTTATTATTTATTATTTATTATTTGTTATTTATTATTTATTATTTATTATTTATTATTTATTACTTATTATTTATTATTTATTATTTATTATTCATTTGTAATTGTTAATTTATCTCCCTGGGTAGCTGGGCTAGCTTCTAGTTTTAATGGAAGGTTTTTAAGTAGCTTTTCCTTCTAAAATTTAATTGTAATATCTTCTTTCCCACAATTGTTAATAATTTTTCAGTAGTAAGGTAGCTTATACCATATCTCTGTAAATTGTGCAATATAGTTTTAAGAACAATGTATTATTTCTCTGCTACAATAAAAATCTATCTATCTATGTTCTTTCCACTATGGCATTGTCATTGCTGGCTAAGAAAGTGCACTTAAAGCAAACTGACTAAGATCCAAAAATTAAGATTTTTTCCATAGCTTACTTTGACCCAAAACTGTACTGCATCTTCGTTTGGTATTGGTTCAGGTTGGAACTCTTCGACCCAGTTGATAAAAATTAATTTTTTACACTATGTAACAAGTAACTGACTGGTTTGCATTGACAGCACTGGCATTTATAGAAAGGTTGGGTTGCATTGGCACCACAGACCTCTGATTGGTAGTAATTGTAGCTAATGTTACTAACATAAATCATCCACTAAGTCTTTCATTAATATAAGTTTGTTTTAACTCTTCTTTTATTTAAAAATAGCTTTGTTGTCTAATGTCTAGATACATATCTTGCAATCACAGTTCTCAAACCAACCCAAGTGAAAATAGAAAGTACGATCACGTTTGTGACATGAGAACTGTCAACTTAAAGGTTAGTCAAGTTTTTAATTCCGTTTTTTTAGAATTGACTAAATGGTTAGTCATAGTCACTAAAAAACGGAATGCCATCTGGTTTTCGGAGAAGGAAGACTTACATTGAAGTTTGAACGGAAAGGAATTGATTGAAGTGGATAGGATTTAAAGTTAAATGTTTTTATTTAATCGGTTATAACTTCGATTCTACGTGTTACCGCAAATATCGCGCAAAATATACGATATCGCAAAATAAAATTTTATACCGCGAAGTAAAAAAAATAACCGCACGTTTTGCGATATATCGCACAATATGGCAAGCCTGACCACAACCTAATAACACAACATCCTATGACATACAATGGATATGGAATCACCTATAGCTTAATTGGAGGGCTATTCATAGTCATCATCGTACTTATGGCATGGCAGTACCGAAGGAAGACATTGACTATTCCAACAGAAGTAGAAGCGCAAGTCGGCTGTCAGAACAGACCCCTTACCGCAAATTTATCGTAAGCGACAATTTGGCCGAAATCGTGTTTACTATACTATTCGAGAGTCAATATTATTTCGAACCAATGAGATTTGAAGCATTAACTTTTTTAAATAAACAGTTACAAATAAAACAATTTTATCGTAAGCGACATTCACAGCTGGTTTTGATTTTCAAAGGCAAATAAAAAAAAAACATCTCCTGTAAGATTTAGTTTATGTCGCTTACGATAAGCTTGCGGGTTGGGTAAGTTGTTTACTTTGCCTCGCTTATCTCTTTCCCAAACAAAATCCGTTTGCAACAACTACACTCGGGGACAAAAAACCGCCATTGCTCTCTTCAATTTTCATGAACAAATCAAAGTTTCCTTACGTTATAAAATTAATTTTTATTTTTTACTTAAATATGAAAAAACTTTTTAGTTTAATATTAATAAATATTTGTCGAAATTCGACCACACAACTCACAAATTTTTGCATTTGTGTGAAAAAAAGGAGTTTTACGTATATTGATATTTGATATTTAATATTTATTCATAAGTAGATTTAACATGGCACTACAAGACTTAGATCTTATATAAAGTACCTAAACTAAAATAACAAGTTAGTTACTAATTTGGAAAAGTAAATAAAAAAATTTGGAAAAAAAGACAAGAAATAATAGAGAAATTAAGTAAATAAATTTAAAAACCGAAAAAAAAAGAAAGAAAAAGTATGTGTACATAGTATTTAAATAAATAATTAAAATTAAAATTCTAAGTGATAGATAGATTTTTATTGTAGCAGAGAAATAATACATTGTTCTTAAAACTATATTGCACAATTTACAGAGATATGGTATAAGCTACCTTACTACTGAAAAATTATTAACAATTGTGGGAAAGAAGATATTACAATTAAATTTTAGAAGGAAAAGCTACTTAAAAACCTTCCATTAAAACTAGAAGCTAGCCCAGCTACCCAGGGAGAGAGAAGAGGAGGCCAAACTTGATTTCGAACTTTTACAGTTTATCAAAGTGATGATAGTAAGTATATAATAACAAATTTTAAATATCTTATAAAAACAGATAGTAGGTAAATAAATTAACAATTACAAATGAATAATAAATAATAAATAATAAATAATAAGTAATAAATAATAAATAATAAATAATAAATAATAAATAACAAATAATAAATAATAAATAATAAATAATAAATAATAAATAATAAATAACAAATAATAAATAATAAATAATAAAAAATAAATAATATATGACAAATAATAAATAATAGATATTAAACAATAAACAATAAATTAATAATAAATAATAAACAATATACTAATAACAAATATGAAACATAATGAATAAATAAAGAGGAATAAAGCAATTTATTAAGCAACAAGGTTGGAAATCAAGTGGTTGTCAGAAGAACTACACGATATATTATAACGATCATTTAGTTTTAAAATTCTTTGCGGCACTTTTTCAATATTTGCCAAGACATGTAGGTCTTCAGTGGAAAAATGCCAGGGCAAATCATACATCATTTTTAAGAGTTTATTTTGCGTAATTTGAATTTTTCTAATATGTGTTATTGCACATTTACCCCAAACGGGAGAACCATAAAAAAGTATTGCTTGGAATATAGCCTTAAATATTACTAATTTATTTTCTATGCTTAGCTGCGACTTGCGGTTTATGAATGGATATAATGATCTAATTGTTGTATTCACCTTATTTATAGATTGCTGTATATGTAAGCTAAATGTCAATGTTTTATCCAGGTGTACCCCTAAATACTTTGCGCTGTGTCTCCACTCTGTCTGCACTCCATTAATTTGAAGTCTGTTACTTGGTAGAAAACAAGCTTTTCTTTTTCTAGTAAAAAAGACAGCCTGAGTCTTTGAAGCATTAATTTTTATCTTCCAATCATTGAAATATGTTTGGATTGTATTCAGTGCAGATTGCAAATTGGTTTCAATATTAAAACCAATTGTATCTGATGAAAGAATACAGGTATCATCGGCAAACAAGGCGGATTCACAGTGTCTAAGTCGTGGAAAGTCAGAGGTATATATTATAAATAGGATTGGGCCAAGCACTGAACCTTGGGGTACACCTGCAGCAACAGAAAAATTGTCCGAGAACCAGTTATTAATGGAAACCTTAAAAGTTCGCTCAGATAGAAATGACTCAATCAATTTAATCAGGTAGGTCGGAAAATTGAATGTGATTAGTTTGTGTAGCAAACCGTCATGCCAGACAGTATCAAACGCTTTTTCAACATCCAGTAGCACCATACCTGTGCTTCTTCCTAAAACAAGATTATTTTTTATGAAATTGCTAATGCGATGTACTTGATGAATCGTATTGTGATGAGCCCTAAACCCAAACTGTTCTGGTGGTAGTATGTTATGAGTACTTAAATGAGCTAACAATTTATTTTTAATTACTTTTTCAAAGCATTTGCTTAAGCAGCTCAACAAACTAATAGGTCTATAGCTACCGGCCAAGGCGGCATTTTTACCCGGCTTCAAAATCGGGATAACTTTTGCTGATTTCCACTGATAAGGAAAATATCCTAACTTAGAGCACCCATTAAACAACCATTGTAAGAACTTTATCCCTCGATTTGGGAGATTTTTGATGAATAAGTTTTTCAGTCCATCAAACCCGACAGCTTTATTTGGTTTTATGCTTGATAAAATATCTTTCAACTCAGTGAATGATACAACATTCTCACCTATGGTTACTGGAAGTGAATAAAGGAGGTTCATGGAATGCGCAACTGTAGAATTTGTGCTATTGCTGCCAACTAAGCTGTTTGTTGTGTGATGATTGGAAAAGAACTCACGCGCTAAAGTATTTGCCTTTTCTGTGTTGGACAATATTACAGAATTTCCATCTTTTAGTGCAGGAATAAGACAATGTTTTTTTTTTAATTACTTTCACGATATTCCAGAAGGGCTTGCTACCCTTCTCCAGTCGCTGGAGCTTATTGTTCCAAGCAGTGTTTCTAAAATTTGAGATTAATATTTTTATATGAGCATTGAGGATTTTCATTTCGGAAAGGTAACTATGGTTTCTAGTCCTTATCCAGTACAATCTGAACAAGTTCCTCACTTTAATAAGCGTAAGTATATAAGATGGTAGTGTGCTCCCACTGTCTCGATTTCTCGGTTTTTTGGGTACTGCTTGGTCAATGCTCTCCAGTACTGCAACCGTAAAGTTATCGATGGCCTGATTGATTTGAGGTAGATTTATTCGGTCTACAGTTACTTCATCAAAGTCACTTAGCCTTCGTGTCATAATTCTTTTAAAAATATCCCACTTGGCATTTTTAAAATCAAACACTAAATTACTGGTTTGTACAGGGGATAACAGGACACTACATAACACTGGTAAATGGTCTGAGCTAAGTTCATTTATAGCCATGGGCTGACTGAAAAGATCTGGAAAATTAGTCAGAAAGAGGTCAAGCGTTGATGGACTTGATCTACTGTTTGTAGGGATATAGGTGGGATGAGGAGGATACAGGATATGAAACGGATGTCTAGCATTTAGGTCAGCAAGCAAGTTGCCCCATGTATTTGCTCTCACGCATCCCCAGTTTCTGTGCCTACAATTCAAATCTCCACCCAGAAGAAAGGTTCGTCTTAAATTTACTAATTTTTGCAAGTCATTTTTTAAAATACAGCGTTTACTCGCAGATGCGGAGCCACCAGGAAAATAAACTGAATATATTATTATGGATCGACCATTAGAAAATGGTATTTCTATACCAATATTTTCAATTAGTTTAGTTTTTATCACAGGTAGGACTTTATGTTTGATATTACGCTTAATAACCACGGCAACTCCACCCCCTCTTCTCTCTTCTCTGTCTAGGCGATAACATTTATAATCTTTATTCGAAAGATTTACATTTGAACTTAACCAAGTTTCAGTAACTAAACAAACATCGATATGAAACTTGCTTAAGAAAGCAAAAAATTCTATTACTTTATTTCGAATGCCTCTAGCATTCCAACAAATTATATTCAAGTTTGTATTCATTATTTACCTTGATAGAGATACTTAATAGCTAATTGTGCAATTGTATTAAATTGTTCAGCTTTTGTAGTACAGTTGCCAGAAGCGTGATCATTTCAGTAGTAAGCGCATTAATCTCTTCCAAAGAAAATAGTGCATTGACTTCTTTCGGTCCGGCATGAATGCAATTAAAAAAAAACCTTTCTAAGATTGAAGTTACATTTTTAGAACCATCGATGCGCATTAGAATTCATTCCAATGTGAATCAATTTTCTCCACCAGTTTTAAGCCAAACCCAGAAAATATTTATTCTTTCGTTTCCTTCGTTGTCTTCTGCTGACTAAATGGAGAAAAAAATTTAATAAATTTTTATTTGTTATTATTATTAATGTCTAGCATTTTGCGCCTTTTGCGAATATTTTTTTTTTTTTTGATTTTGCGGTTTTTTCGAAAAAAAATTAAAATTTTGCGTTGTGAGCTTATTAAAATCTGGCAAGCCTGGTTGTGGTAGCTACTCCTGACCCTTCAAGTCATCAATCCATTGGCTTACTGCTTTGAGGCCATTGTTGTCCGTATTAAGTGTTGTCTCTGGAATGATGATTGTTATTTAATAGATTCAACAGTATTTTATAAGCATGTCCCCAGCAATTCGTTTGACATTCAGTCCATTTTAATTAACCATGTTAATAGTGCAACCTCTGCTTTTAATATTCGCCAACGCCATACATTTTTAAAACCCCGGATGACACTGCGACTATTAAATCGTATTAAACGTCAGAAGGAATTCGCAAAAAAATGCAAAAAACATCCACAGAATACAAATTTAAAAATGTTTTACCCTAAATTGATATTCCCCATATAGAGACCGATAATTCCATTATAACTGAACCACGCCTAATAGCAAACAATTTTAATTACTTCTTTGTCAATATCTCTGAAACTTGGAAACCCTTTGAGTCCTCTTCCAGTAGTTGTAACAGTAATATCGCATCGGGTTTAGTTGAAGATAAAATGCAGAGTAATAGTTTCTGTTTTCGTCAGTTCTCTTCCTATGAAATTTTTAACTCAATTATGGCTGTGCAGAACAAAAATACATGCACTAGTGATGGTATTTCCGCCATTCTATTAAAAAAAATGTCTTTGGAAATTGTTGATGTTCTGTGTTATCTCTTCAACCTCAGTATCAACAACGGCAAGTTTCCTAACATCCTAACTCTCTAAAAAAGGCAACTCTTTGTTCAAAAAGGGAAATCGCAAAAATATAGGCGACTACCGTCCTATTTCCCTAATTTCTACGATTTCAAAACTTCTGGAAAAATTAATGAAATCAAGAATGCTCTCATTCTTAAACCAAAGTCTCACAAGATCAATATGGTTTTAGACCAGGTAGATCCACGGAAGATGCTATTTTAAAAGTCTGTTGCGATCTATTCAGTGGTGTTAACACAAGTCAATCAACTATGGCTCTATTCATCGACATGACCAAAGCATTTGACATGGTGGATCTACCAATATCCCTAATAATATAAAACAAAGTGAAAATTCCTTTGCATGGACCTACACAGCAAACGGCTAAACGGATTTTGATAATTTTTTTTGTGTTGATTAGGTTTTGATAAGGAGCAGATTCATGCATAAATATCTGATTTTAAGTGCGAAAACCAAGAAATTCAATGATTAGACTTTGAACCTAAAAAAGGTAAACTTCTCCTTCGTCTATTTTATTGAAATTCAGATCAGTTTTAAGAGCTTTAAAATACGCGTCTTTTAAGTCCAAAATTATATTTCTACGTGCTCTACAAGCTGAGCAATATTAATAACATCTTTGCAAAATGCCTTTTTTAATTAATTTGTTAATTGATCACTGTTCTGAAACCAATCTCAGTGGTGTTTTCTTCTTTTGGTTTCCTTTCGATCTCTCTTCGTAATTTGTATTTCTCATTTTTCCTATAAATACGCGTTAAATCTGAGTGGAATGGATTTGTGTATGTGTCTGCTCTGCTCAGCGTCAGCGCTCAAGCGCAAAGGTTTTGTTGGTGCGTATTTTTTTCCTTCTGTTTTGTTTACATTATGTTCATGTATGTGTGTATACAATACACTACAAAAGTTAGTTGAGTATGCAGCTGGTAAAGTTTTGTAGAGGGGTGTGTCGTATTCGTGTAATTGTGTTTCGTGTGTTATACTTGAGTGCAATTTTAAGGTTATTGAGTTGGATTGGAATTGAGTTCTAATCTTTTTTTGCAGCGTTCTTCTTCTTTATCTGTTCTGTTTTATCTTTTATCATTTAGTTGGCATTGGCAATTATATTTCAAAGAGGAATATAGTCAATTTTTCAGCGAAAATTAGTTAGCGATCAAATCGGCCTGATATTGGGCGAATAAGTCGAAATGCAAAATTAAAATGAAATGCTCGATTACATCAAATTGATACAGCAAGTGGCCAGCAAAATGATCCACATGAGAATATTTCGCTGCCATGGACCCGAAAGAAAAAATGCCGGCTTTCAATATGAAATATGTATTGTTTTGCATAGTTTTTTATCATTTTTATCTGACGAAAAATGGCTTTTAGTACCACCTATATTAGCCGTACGTGAAAAAGTTGTTTAACATAATTTTTAGAGAATTCGCCAAAGATAAAAGTGTAGTAAAAAAAGAGCTTTTTATGAAGTAAAAGTTTTGAGAAAAATGCATTTAAGGTAAGAAATTGAAACAACCAATTTTCAAAATTTTGAGTTTAAGGGGCCATAACTTTTTTATGACTGCATAGATGTACATAAAGTCTTCAACATTTCGTATGCGCTTCTAATTGCCTCTCCGAAGGAATGTATCTGTAGTAGCTCAGAAGTAATATCATTTAAAGTGGTCCCTTACTTCGACGGGCTGAAAATATACACCACTGTCATACGATTTTTTGTTCGCTAATCTGCAGGAATTTACAGTTAACGGATTATATCCACCTCTAAACTGGGACACCCTATATTGCGCTTCATGTTCGGCTTTATCGGAGGAATCGTGATAAGAGTTACAGTGACTCTTTTGGTTACTACATACAACCGAAAATTACTGCGGGCTCTTGGTCTATTAAGACAGCAAAGTAGGTAAATCAAAATTCCATCAACTACATCCCATAAATGTGGTAGGCAGGCGAAGCAAAGCGAGCACGGGCCAGCTAGTTATTATATAAACTCAATAAAGCTGGTTCTAGGGGAATGGCATAAGAGTGGCTAAAGTCATATTTGTTCGAAAGGGAACAAAGGGTGTTAGTCAATGGTATTTACAGTACTTCACTTAAGCTTAAAAATGGCGTTCCACAAGGATCCGTACTAGGTGCCACATTATTCCTTATCTACATCAACTCACTTTTCACACAAAACTTTTATGGCAATCGCAGTACATTTGCAGATGATATCGCTTTCACGTACACTGATTTTTCGATTCATGAATGCGTCGCAGCAGTTAACGCTGATCTCCAATTGCTTCGAATCTGGTTTACCGCCCACAAACTTATTATCAGTGAAAAAACGAAAATAATGAACTTTAAACTAACAGTAGATGTTTCAGAAAATTTTGAGTTTATTTTTGACTCAAGCCTTTGCGAACGTCTGGCAAGGACTTGGCGACACGGAAAACGTCTTGGACTTATGTAGTTTTATGCACGGAGTTGTATTCTATGTTTTGGAAAGGTTTTGTGTGGTTACTTCAATTATCCAAGTTCTAGTCCTATGTTTTGTAAGGTCAGATGAACTAAGTGCATTTTAACGGCGACACGGAAAACGTCTTGGACTTATGTAGTTTTATGCACGGAGTTGTATTCTATGTTTTGGAAAGGTTTTGTGTGGTTACTTCAATTATCCAAGTTCTGGTCCTATGTTTTGTAAGGTCAGATGAACTAAGTGCATTTTAACAGCGACACGGAAAACGTCTTGGACTTATGTAGTTTTATGCACGGAGTTGTATTCTATGTTTTGGGAAGGTTTTGTGTGCTTACTTCAATTATCCAAGTTCTGGTCCTATGTTTTGTAAGGTCAGATGAACTAAGTGCATTTTAACGGTTTTCGATAGTTTAAGAGCGTCTGGCAAGGACTTGGCGACACGGAAAACGTCTTGGACTATCATATAGTAGGAACTCGATTCATGCAACCCCCTATAGTTGCAACTGCTCAGTTAGTGCAACCTCCAAAAAGTTTTCATTAGCTATCTTATAATTGCAACGTTCACAAAATGTTATGTTCGATTCTTGCAACACCAGAAAAGGAATTGATAAACTCCTTGGCAAACTGAAACAATATCCCGTTAAATTTGCTCTCTTTGTTTCGTTCTTGCTATGGTTGACCATTACTTGAACTAACAGATAAATTCATGTACATATGTAAGTATATGTACAACGCATACGCTTCTGGGATATTTTCTTCTGTTCGATTTGGTGCAAAGAAGTTTAGATTGTGTTTACTTCTACGAAATAAGTTTTCTGCGTATTGTTTTTTTTTCGGTCTAAAAATGAGTGGAAAAGAAAACATTGTTGACGATTAAACAAAAAATGGAAATAATAGAATTGCTTGACAAAGGATATTCATGTCAGATTGAAATGACATGTTAATTTCTAACTTTTCACCTCCATATGATGCATGGTACATGTATTTTAAACCTAATTTGTGTTTATACGTTAGATTGAATAAAAGCCTTTAAGTTTTGTATAATTCTTATATTAAATAACCCAATTTTTGTTTACCTAAATTAGATATTCAGTACAAGCAACTAATCCAATGAATGCAACAGCGTCGGTTTTAATTAGTTGCAAGAATCGAGTTCCTACTCTATTTGTATTCAGGGGATTCTTTACTCTGCTTTTCAGAAAAAATTACCACAATTATTCCAAATTGGTATTTTTTCGATATTTTGATTGGGTCTGGCAATGCTTTGGCGACAAGAAAAACCTCTTGGACCGTTACATTTGTGCTGAGGGTGTCCTCAGCTATGTTGTATCAGAAATTTGTGTGGTTACCTAAACTATTCAAAATGGGGAATTTTTCCGAACTTTGAGAGCGTCTGGCAAGGACATTGCGACAAGAAAAACGTCTTGGATCTATGTATCCCTATTCAGTGGGCTTTATACTGTTATCTAGGACTTAATTCAAGTGGTTGCCCTTATTATTCCGTGTTTGGAAAAAAGTGCAGTTTTGATGCACTGTTGCTCTCTTTAGCTGCCACCATATGCTGCCAGACGGTTGGATTTTAGATCTCTTTCATCGAGACTGCAGATTAATATGCATGTCATTTGGTTACACTTCACAACCAAAAATGACTGCGGGCTCTTGGTCTAAAAAGACTTTTGTGTATTTCGGGTAAATAGATTTGTTTACTGGTTGTGATATTTAATTTTTTTTCCCCGATCACAATTTATTGTTTGTTGCCAGATATTTAAATCCCGCAACATAGCAATACAATGTGACTTTCGTTTTTCAGAATTGCTCTAATGCTCTTACAATAGATTTCAAAATATGTAATGATGTATTTAGTTTTTAGAAATGATTGTTTTCAGCATCTGTTCTTCTGCGTATTTTTTCTTTTCCAATTAACAAATGGTGCCATACTTATTTCCCCATTCCTGCAAATGTTCATTCGGAATAAATCTGTACGTTTTGGACGCGGGAAAAACGGAGCTTGTGTTATTCACTAAAAAGCACAGCATCCTCTAAGTCACCCCCCACCGAAATTAAATGGTAATCAGCTCAGCTTCTCAGATCACGACAAACATCTTGGTTTGATTCTAGATAGGATACTGAATTGGAAGTTGAACACACTTGAACGAGTGAGAAAATCCGCTGCCGCTTTGTATTCGTGCAAGAAAGCCTTAGGCTGTAAATGGGGAATAAGATTATGCACTGGCTTTGTACTGCGGTGGTCAGACCCATACTTCTGTATGGAATTCTAGTCAGGTGAACAGCACTAGACAAAGTTCGCTACGTAAATATACTTAGCAAAATCCAGAGAACGGCCTGCATCTGCGTTATAGGAGTCATGCCAACTACCGCTGCTCTTGAAACAATGTTAAATATCCTTTCGTTGGACATTTATGCAACAATCTTAGCTGAGCATTTTAGAGTGACTTTTACTAATGACAAAAATAACTCAGACATTAGCTTACCTACAACTTCTAGTTTTCAAAGCACTAATAGCTCTAATATAAAAAAATTAACAGTAAAAGAAATAAAATGCTACATTCAACACAAGATTAATCCAAAAAAAAGCTCTGGGTATGATCTTATTACCGGACAAATATTAATATAACTACCGCAAAACGCACTTTTGTACCGCCGAAATCTATTTAACGCAATTTTTACTCTAAAATGCTTCCCAAAGGTTTGGATAGTAGCCAAAGTGATAGCAGTTCCAAAACCTCGAAAAGACGCTACTCAAACCGCTAATTACAAGCCAATAAGTTTATTGCCAATAGTATAAAAGCTATTAGAAATAATCCTAATAGATAGACTACAACACAGAGACGAACACGCAAATCTTCTTATGTCTAATATAATATATATGGTATGTTACAACCGACATTCCTACGCCTCAGTCAAGAAACGCAATGATTGCGACTGCAGATGACACCGTAATACTTACTTCACATAGACCAAAAGTTAACTTGGAAACAACATATACCTACTCACAAAACGTAATCAAATCAAGGACAAATTTAGACAACTATTTTGGCTACTGAGAAGAAACTCGGTTCTATCTATCTATAGACAACAAACTGCTCATTTAAAAGTCGATTATTAAACCAATATATGGACATACTGACTTCAGCTGTGGGGAACAGCGAGATGATAAAATATAAACATCATCCAAAGACAGCAATCAAAAATGTTATATTTGCAATAACGGCATCCATAAAGACCTCAAATTAAGGACAGTAATGGAAGAAATACAAAAGACAAGCACAAAACACCAAATCTGGTTATTAATCCACGATAACAATTAAGTCAACTCTATCCCGCTACATGAAATAACCCGAAAAAGAAGACTGAAGCACCTTAGACCATCAGACCTAACTCAAAGACATTAATAAAAATAATAACTATTGTAATCTTTACTTTTTGAATACTCGTTAATAATTAAAACACCCACCACCCATCGACTATAAGATATTTTTGAGCTTTAATGGTGAATTCTTAAAATATGACAACATTTGCTACGATAGATATGTGTTTAAAACTGACACTTTTATAAATTCGTGAACTATAAACGTAATGTTGTTAATTTTCCTTCGACTATGCATTGTGATAATATTGTATGTTCTGATGCAAAAGATATATGTGAGTTATTTGCTTCTTTTTTCGAAACGGTTTATTCTGATCCTATTGCATTTAACAGTGATAATTTTCATCATATTGTGGAAAACAGTTTTGACCTCAGCTCTTTATTAATCACTAGGTCCAACCTCGTAAGTGCCCTCAAAGCTATGGATGTTAACAAGGGCAGTGGCCCTGATGGTATCCCCCCATTATTTTTAAAAAAAACCGCAGAAAGTATTGCAATACCCTTACTCTCACTTTTCAATCATTCTCTATGAAGTGGGACTTTCCCTAATTTATGGAGAAATTCTTACTTAAAGCCAATATATAAAAGTGGTGATAGGTCGAACATTAAAAATTACCGTGGTATTGCAATCTTGTCGGCTATACCCAAACTTTTTGAAAAACTGGTCACTGATCAATTAAGTGTTTTGCTGAAGTCAGTCATAAGTGAGCATCAACATGGTTTTTTCAAGGGTAGATCCACAACTATACAATTCTTACAGATTATACTTCATATATTCTTTTGGAGATGGAAAAAGGTAGCCAGATTGATGCTATCTATAAGGCCTTCGATAAAGTTGACCATGACTCGCTTATATTTAAATTAAAAAAGTATGGCAGTTTGCTAAATTAAATCAAGTCGTATTTGTCGAATAGAACACAAGTTGTCAGTTTTTGTGATGTTATTTCGCGTAATATTCGTGTCTCCTCTGGAGTGCCTCAAGGTAGTCACCTTCGGCGGCTCTTATTTTTGCTTTTCATTAATGACTTGCCCTTATTGTTCAACGGGTGCAGATGCAGATATCTTCTTTATCCTCTTGAGACCCAAGCTATATTCAGAATGACCATGTGTTTGATGTTGCTTATGGTCACTCATAGGGCTTATTTGAGAGTAAATTTCAACCTTAAAAAAAAGTGTGGTGGGGGGTTTCCGAGAAAAGGGGGGTTTCATATATTATACATTAGGTCTATATCTAACAAACAAATTATTTTTTTATTTATTTTGTTTGTTTATTTTGAAGAAAAAACAATTGTATACTAAGTTGTGTAAACAAAAGAAAGAAAGAATGCAAAAAAACAATCACGTCTATCACAGAATCCGTCGTACTCGGAATTTTGCTACGAACCCCGAAAGAACTATCACAGAATCCGTCGCAGTTGTATCTGAATGTGCATTTCCGCACTTAACAACATACCACTTTCTACAAAATTCGAAATTCGTAGCAAAAATGTCCACTACGACGGATTCTGTGATAGTTCTTTTGGGGTTCGTAGCAAAATTCCGAGTACGACGGATTCTGTGATAGACGTGAATGCTAAACTAATTTATCCTTTTCGCGACCAGAGATTTTTTTGTGTTTGCGCGAAGTAGTCCCGATGTATAAAGAGCATATTTTTAGTGCATAAATAGTTTATTTTGAGTGCGTTCCTGTAAATAGTTTCTCTGTGAATTAAATAAATAAAATATGAAAATTCTTTTCCGGAAGTACACATATGTGCACCGCAGGTCCGAAGAGGTTATGCCGACGATCTTAAATTGTTTTGTAATGTAAACAATACACTTGATGGTCTCTTAGTGCAGCAAAGCTTGAACACCCTTGTTGGTCGGGTTTCCAACTTATTGTAGCATCCAAATGAAAAATGAAACATCTGTTTTGTTCCACTTGGAGAATGCTTTAAAAAACTTTATTTTTAAAAAAAAGAAACGTTTTAAAATTCATAAATTATTATAATTTTTTCTTTACTCACTTTGGTCTGCCGTTGCTGCCGTTTTCTTCTTCTGTCAGATTTGAAATGAAATGAGCGTGTTTAAGGTGTATTTTAAATAGAAATGAAATTGACAGTACACAGAGCTATTTTATGAGTAATGCGGCAGCATTCGGAGACCAACTGAGTTTACAATAAAAAGTCGAAGTGGTGTGTTGGTAACATTCTCCCCCCCGGTATCACGATCATCGTAAGTGCATACCTTACACTATTGAACAACACTGCCACCATCTTTTTTCACATCTAAGACAGCAATCTTGGTAGCTGGCCGGAGATACTCACCATGTATGGTACGTACGGTTGCGCTCCTTACTTGTCCGTCCTTTGCTTCGTTCGTGCTCGTCACAACTCCTTTCGGCCAACAATGCCGGGGCAGATTAGGGTCGACGATAATTACCACATCCCCAACTTCAATGGGCTTAATTTTCTGGAACCACGATGTTCGCCGAGTTAACGTTGGCAAGACTTCAGCCACCCATCTCTTCCAGAACTTGTCAGCGAGGAGCTGCGAATGACGCCATGACATTCTTGCGTATTTGTCGGTGTCTTCGAATTTGCCTGGAGGCTTACAGCCGGATGATGAGCCCAAAAGATAGTGGTTAGGAGTTAGAGCTTCCTCTTCGGCGGTGTCCAAGGATAGATAGGTCAGTGGTCGATTATTAATTATACTTTCGACCTCCACCAGCACATTACAAAGCGTCTCGTCGTTCAGTTTGGTGTCGCGTGTGATGATTTGGTACAATACGGTTTTTATTGAACGAACCATACGTTCCCAGGCACCCCCCATATGAGGACTAGCAGGAGGGATAAAGGTCCACTTGCTGTCCGGACTTGTAAATTTAGCTTGGATTGCGTTAAAATCGATCATTTGGTGGGCTTCTCGAAGCTCCTTTTCTGCCCCTCTTAGGTTGGTGCCATTGTCGCTGAAGATATGAAGCGGTGTCCCTCTACGACCGATGAAGTTCCGAATTACCATCACACACGAATCCGTTGATAAGCTATGTGCCACCTCTATATGAACAGCACGGCATGTTAGGCATGTGAAGACGACACCGTATCGCTTTTCCTGGCGTCTCCCGACTGTGACCAAAAATGGGCCAAAAAAGTCAAGCCCAACGTACGAAAAAGGTCTTGTATAAGCCGACAAACGCGCTTCTGGTAGAGGTCCCATCTCTGGTGGATTAGGATGTGCTCTTCGGATTTTACATAGCTGGCAGTTACTGCGAACAGTTCTGAGAAGTGATCGTACTTTTGGAATGTGGTACCTCTGAAAGATCTCGTTGATTACTGATTCGTGGTTAACATGCTTAAACTTGCGATGGTACCAATCGACCAGCAGCCTCGTAATATAATGATCTTTCGGTAAAAGGATAGGGTTCTTAGTTGCGTCACCTATCACCTTGGCGTTCTCAAGGCGACCTCGCATTTTAATTATCTTATTTTTGTCAATAAAGGGCGACATACAACGTAGTGGACTTGATTTGGGGAGCAGGCAATCAGGATTCTTTAGCAACAGGCAGGTCTCATGGCTAAAGGTTTGGGTTTGGGCAAGGCGAAGTAAAAACTCTTGACTCCAGAGCAATTCGTCAGCAGTGAAGTTAGTTATGTTACTTATTCTTGGATCGATCTTTGAAGCCTTTTTTACGGTTTTTGTTGTTTTCAGACATGTTATAAAACGCTTAACATACGCTAGACATCTTAGCAGACGTTCCCATCTAGAGAAACGATTGTAACATACAACAGGCATTGGTTCATGGACTTGAACTGCTAATTGCTGCGGCTCCGAAGATTGTCGTAGTTCTATGTCACATTTGCTTTCGAAGTTTATTTGATACTTGGGCCATCGGTCTATTTTTTGTTTCAAAAATGCGGGCCCCGTAAACCATGGCCCGCTTGGATCGAAGTCTGGTTGTTGGCTCCACTTAGTGCCTAAATCTGCTACGTTCTGCTTCGTTGGGACATAGTACCAATTCGCTATTTCCGTCGTTTCTTGAATTTCACCTATGCGTAGCATGACGAACTGCTTGTAGCTTCTTGGATCGGAACGTAACCACAACAAAACGGTTTTTGAGTCCGACCAATACATGGTTGTTTCAATCTTGAAATCGTGGGCTTTGATGACTGTATTTCCGAGGCGGGCGCCCATGACTGCGGCGAGAAGTTCCATGCGAGGTATAGAGATAGGACGTAATGGGGCCACCTTCGTTTTCGAGCACACCAGGGACACCTCTATTCCTTTCGCGCTTAGGATTCTCAAGTACGCTACTGCGGCATATGCGGTCTCGCTGGCGTCCACGAATACATGTAATTCCATCTTACTCTTGTTGCTAACGGATAGGCCAAAGTAGCATCTTGACACCTGAACATCTTGCACTCTCTTGAGAAATGACAGCCATCTTTTCCATGCAGTTGCCAAGTCATCCGGTATGGTTTCGTCCCAACCTATTGCACTGCGCCAGACATCTTGGAGCAATATTTTCATATAAATTGTAAAAAATGATAGAAATCCTAATGGATCAAAAATGGACATGAGCAGTCTAAGAAGCTCCCTCTTGGTCGGTAATTTTTCTCCGCGCAGAATTTCCTGACTGGCCTTTGTAAATTTTAAATTGAATGTGAATGTGTCACTAGCTGTTTGCCACCACAGTCCTAATACCTTGTCTGCTTCTACGATTTGTTCTACTACTTTTCCTGCCCGGCAAAACTTATCCGCAGTACCTATTTCTCCTAGAGCATTGGTGACCTCGATAGAATTTGATAACCAGTTTCGAATATGAAAATTCGCGCGCTTGTGGACTTCTCTGACACCCTTTGCAAGCTCAATAGCCTCTTGAACGGAATTTATACTGTCTAGCATATCGTCTACATAATGCCTCTCGACAATAGATTTGACTGCTCTTGGATAGTCCTTTATACACTCATTGGCGTTTTCGTTTTTAACAAACTGTGCAAGCGACGGTGAGCAAGTTGCACCAAAACTCATAACTCTAAGCACGAAGATATCCGGAGGCCGACTGGAATCCCCGTCTCGCCACATAAAACGCTGTGATTGCTGGTCCTCTTCATCGATGGCTACCCTGTGAAACATTTCACAAATATCGCCGCATATTCCTATTTTTCCTATTCGAAAATTGAATAGGACTCCAGTTAACGATGTCAGCAGATCTGGGCCCTTCTCAAGGCATCCATTTAGGGATATGCCATTGCATTCCGCGGCGGCATCCCATACCACTCTTATCTTATGTGGTTTGTTTGGATTCCTGACTGTAAATATCGGCAGGTACCATTTTCGCGGGAAATCTGTATTTATCTCAGCAGCACTTAACTTGCGAATATAGCCCTTAATTTCCATGCTTTTAATATGGTCGTTGACCAGTATCTTTAAATTTGGGTCCTTATTTAACTTCTTTTCGAAACAGCTTAGTCTTCGGATAGCCATTGTATAGTTGTCGGGCATAGTTATATTGCTTGAGTTCCACAGCAATCTTGCAACAAAACAATCACCATCTCGCCTTACGTGCTCTCGTAGTTTTTTATTTTCACTTGCATCCAACTTATCCTTTGGCTGTGCACCCGACAGTTCGTTTTCAATTCTCATATTCTCTGTCATTAGGTGCTGCAGAGCCACATCGTCATCGCATTCACATACATGTAATTGCCTATGGACCTCACTCGTATTTCCTTTTGTTCCTGTGGCGTCTCGATCCAGTTCACCGTATATTGTCCAGCCTAGGCGCGTTTTAGTAGCCGCAGGTTCATCAACCTTTCCTTCTCGGAATTTTAATGGCATGGCTACGCTTTTGTTGTTTATACCAATGATCACTTTCGGGACAACATTTCGATATGACTCCACTGGAAGACCTTTGAGATGTTTATATCTTTCAGTAAGTTCCGATACCATTAGTGTCTGCGAAGGTAGATCAAGTGCACTTACTGACCGCACGTTTCGTAATGAATATATTTTTCCGATGTTACCTTTAGGCGATATTTTTAAATCAAGACTATCCGAACTCTTCTCTACACGTACTGACCCATCAGTCCATTTTAGACACAGATCTGACTTTGAGCCCTGAATTTCTAATTGCGCAAGGATATCTTTCTCGATAAGAGTGGGACCAGACCCGTCGTCGAGAAACGCATATACATCGATGGATGATTTCTTTCCATGAACAGTAATTGGTACAATTCGGTATAATACTTTGGAGGTCTCTACATGGTGTACTGCGACTACATCTGGCTTGTCTTTATCATTGTTGATATGGGATTTGTGGAGTAGAGGATGGTGCTTAGCGGTGCAGTGATTGATTCCACATTCTTTGCGATCTGGACAATAGTTGGCCTCGTGACGCTTTAAACATGTGCGGCATAGTTTGTTCTTGTGCACCACGTTCCACTTTTCGCCATATTCTAACCCTTTAAACTTTTCGCATTTTACTATTAAATGTGCTTCATAGCATGCAAAGCACCTTAGTGCCTCTGTGGGCTTGTGATCCATTCTTTTTCTCGTGGACTGTCCCTCCTCTTCGTGAAAACCGACACGATGTGTTTTACGTTTCTCAAAGTCTGGTTGACTAGATTTGGTAATCGGGATAGAGATCACACTACTTGCAGCTTCCGCTAGTTCAAATAGCCAATTACTGAAAGTTGTTAAATTCTCAACATGAACTGTTTGGGCAAAAATCGCCCAACTGAGCCGCATCTGTGCTGGAAGTTTCTCGAGAAGCTCTTGAATAAGCAAAGGATTATTTAAATGTGCTTCAAGTTCAGCTGCCTCCATAGTAGCTGTAATATTTTTTACTTCCAAAGAAAAGTTCATCAGAGTTTCTAACTTGTTTGCATTTACACCTGGTGACGCACGTAGCTTTGCCAGTAAATTATATATAATGTGTTCTGGCCTTCCAAATACCATACGCAAAGTAGAAATTATCTCAGGTACTAGTGCCGGTATCATAAGTCTACTACCTACATATTCAAGAGCCTTTCCTTTCAGTGCATGTTGTAGCCGAAGTAGATTCTCATCATTACTGAATCCACACAGTCTTGTTGAATTTTCAAAACTACTTACGAAAAGTGGCCATTCCTCTGGTTTGCCACTAAAAACTGGAAGCTCTCTTGGAACGACCTGACGCGCACAAGCCTGATCTGCATTTAATGTTCGAGCAGTTGACCCTGATTGCACTCCGCTCATATTTAATGACGTTGGTAATTTATTTGTCTGAATGCCCTGTACGTTTTCGTGACAACCGTAACTAACCCTAGCACCTTTTTCACCCTTGCCTACCTTACCCAGCGTGGAACCATTGCCATCCGCCCAATGTATGCCTCGCTGAAGCTGCTGCTCCCCCAAATCAATCTCAATATCTTCGTCGGATTCATCGGAATCCTTATACATTTGCATAGCCGAATACTTTTGCTCTAAGTATTGCATGTTTATTTTTCTTTCTTCCTCCAGACGCATTAGTTCTAATTTCATACTACGTCGTTGTTTGGAGGCGCCGCACATATTTGTATTTGATGAATTAGACAAATTTTCTGTACGTACCTTTTGTCCTTCTTGCGAGGTCACCCCATTTGGTGACTGAAAGTTACCGCCGTCTGTCGCTGTAGATCGCTGTTTGTTCTGTTTTGCTGTCGATGTTGAAGCGGAACACATGTCGCAAATAAAGTCCTGCTTTGAAATCTCGTCGTCGACATGGACGCACTCGAAGTGAAACCACCCATCACATCTGTCGCACTGAACCATTCGCATAGTATCTTCCTTTTTACATATTCGGCAACTTCCCTTGGTTGGATCTTCAACCCCAGTACCACTTGTTGCTTGACTCATTATTGCTCGTTGCATCCGCGTTGAAAATGAGTAATGCGCAGTTGTGGAAGTTTCCAGGGACTCTTATGAAATCAGCAACGCTTGCCAACAAATTTTTTAAAGAAATGTTGGTCGGGTTTCCAACTTATTGTAGCATCCAAATGAAAAATGAAACATCTGTTTTGTTCCACTTGGAGAATGCTTTAAAAAACTTTATTTTTAAAAAAAAGAAACGTTTTAAAATTCATAAATTATTATAATTTTTTCTTTACTCACTTTGGTCTGCCGTTGCTGCCGTTTTCTTCTTCTGTCAGATTTGAAATGAAATGAGCGTGTTTAAGGTGTATTTTAAATAGAAATGAAATTGACAGTACACAGAGCTATTTTATGAGTAATGCGGCAGCATTCGGAGACCAACTGAGTTTACAATAAAAAGTCGAAGTGGTGTGTTGGTAACAACCCTTATAGTCTGGTGTAAAATGAACGGAATGAAGCTAAATGTGGAAAAGTGCAATTTTATATCCTTTTCTTAGTTGGAGCCCTGACTCTTTTGTGTTGCCTCCTTATTGTCATCGTTTAAAGATTATTAATATGTGCAGTCTTGGTAAGCGCAGAGAATTGTCTGAAGCGTTATTTGCGTTCGACCTTTTGAACGGAAACATTGACTCGAGCTTTTTGTGTTGCAAAGTATCTCTAAATTCAAATGTTCGTACTTTAAGGCATACCAAATTTTTAAAGAAAGGATTTCAAAGACTAATTATGCATTTCATGAACCTTTCAATCGGTGTTCCAAGACATTTAATAAGTTTTCTGATATGTTTCATAATAACATTAGCAGATCTAGTTTTAAGAATAAAATAGTTGAACGAATGATGGCTGAAGTTTCTTTTTGATTTCATTTATTTTTGATTTATTTTGTAAACCTTTTCACTTTTTTCACTTATTATTTATTTATTACTTCCAATTCTTATTTTATTATTGCAATCGTAAATTAATTTTATTCAATCTTTTATTATAAATATTGTTAGGAATGTTGTCTTTTTTTTGGCAAAATAAATAAATATTGTAAAACATAGGTATGTAAATGCACTGGCCTTATAAGCTAACATATCCTGTTGTGTAACAACAATTACTAGGTTCCAATATGTACAGATGTAAATAAATAAAGGAAACAGTTTTTGAAAGCACAAAACATATTTACTTTTTTAATCAGTTAATTCACATTTTAAAAAAAAAACCGACATCAAAAGACGAATATTTACTTCAATGTTGCCGAAATGACGAAGAAATTAAAATCTTGACGAAAGCTTTTTCATGAGGAATGTATCTATTGAAGACGTAAAAGCTCTCTGCCACTTTATTCTCGATTTGGTATTACTAACGACACCTTGCAGCATAACTGTACTACTGGATTGGCGCTACTATAGTAATGTATATACAAAGGTTATACATTTTCAAAAAGTAAATTAATAATAATTGTAGAATGTCTGTAAACAGGCGCAAAATTACCGCATCCGTTAACGAGTAACTCGTTATTGAAATGTGACGATTTGGCATTACCGCTCTCGATATCGAGCACTCGGTATCGAAATTTGAGATGGCAGCATACGTTAACGAGTGTCATTTTATTCGAAAGCAATCTGGCTGTCGAGTGCGAACAAAAAAAAATTATGTGAGTATTGTATTGAATATTGTATTGAATTGATTTTTTGTGGTTTTTGGAATAAACTAATCTGTAATTATTTAAATAGGGCCAATCTCCACAAAATCAACACAACCCAAAAAAATTGTCTGGCTGAATTTAATCTATCGAGTGCCGTCATCCCAGTGGGATTACTCGATCATTCGATAACGAATCCTACTCACTCACTCGTTAACGGATGCGGTAATTTGGCCCCAGATTTCAAAGCCAGTTTCTTAGCACTAGAATGCATACGTGTTTTTTTGTTACATAAACACATTATATGGGGTTCCTGAGCACCCCAACACTGGGTTGAAAAAACTAGAATCCTTAGACACAATTTTGATATAATTAATTTATTTAATTTATAAGTAACATACATACATACCTATTATAATTAAATTAACAAAAAAAAAAAAAAAATGGTACGTGTAGAAGTACGCGCGAATGAAGTGAAACTTCTTAGCTACATATAATCGTGGACAAAGGAAGATGAATTTGTGACAAAAGGAAGAGACATTCATACAATTTTCGAATTTATTGGATATTCAAAGAATATTCTCCGTTATTTCTTCTCAAAAAATCGTTGAAAAACTTAAGAAATGGGGTATGTGGTATGTCTAATGATACCAACTCTTGCTAGATGAAATCCAGTACATATATTCACATTATAAATAAATTTTTTTTATTAAACCCCAGTATAAATCCAGTACATATATTAGTTCAACTATATTTTTTATTACTTCATTAAAAAAAAAGCACAATAAAATTTTTTTTTTATTTATCTGAGTCTGTGCTCAATTCAGCGAACTGCATTCACATCAGACTAACATCAGCTGACTGCGGCTCTGCCTGCGATTGTTTGAAAGCATACTTGTCCTGAGACGAGATTTTTCACAACAAATCATTGGATCGAAATAAACCGCTATTGAACAAAACTATGAAAAAACATGCAAATATTTACATTTGACAATCACATGTTAGTACAGTTTTGACCCTGATTACACGACTCTTTTTTTCGTTCGTTTCGTCTTTCATCTTTTTGACAGGTTCGTATGGTAGTGATTACACGTTTCCTAATAATTGGTGGATACGTGCATACGTGATTCTGACGTTTATTGAAATTCACATTATATTTAGGAAGGGAATAGTAAAATTTCACTTGGAATCGCACTAAATTTACTTATTATGGAGGATAATAATTGCGTGTTTACTAGCAAATGTAAAATGTCTCTAAATTTAGCTCCAAAATCAACTTTAAAATACATCATTAAAATTATCTGCTTTGTTTTGGTTGTCAAACGAGAAATGTCAAAGATCAACCAAAAAAAATCTCAGAGTTTTCATTCCTGCTTTCGTTACTTCATTCCCCTCTCGTTTCTATGCCCCTCCCCCTATCTGTCAAAAAGACGAAAGAGGAAACGAATGAACAAAAGAGTCGTATAATCAGCGTCTTTATTTGACGTCTTAGGTGTGTTTGGTAACATTGGAATTCGTATGAATTCTGACAAATTCTTGTTTGTTAACCCAAACGATTCGTAATAATTCGTAAATTAGAGAGCCAAATGAGAGTGTCACAAATTTCCCTTCAACTAAGAGCCTTACGAATTCTTATACCAACTTTTTATTTGGGTGAAGTGGGCAGTATCTGTCCTATTTCTGTCATAAATTATTGTAAAATGGAAAACAAAAATGTGGTTCAACGCGATTGGTTACTTTTTTTTTATGAATTTTCCACTCTTTGAGAGGATTTTTCCCCACTTTTCAAATTATTTCACAGCGTTGGTCGGCCCACTTGACCCAAACAAGTTACCAAATAGACCTCTTGTGTCTTGTGTGTGGTGAAGGAGTGCGTTAATATTCGTATTTATGAAATTCCAGTACAAAATCCAGTATGAAAATTCATTCAGTATCTGGACCTCGAATCCAGTATGGTACTGGAAAATCCAGTATAGTTGGTATCATTAGGTATGTCGTATGTCACATAATTACATAATATGTACATATGTACAAATACATATGTACATATGTACCTATTTTCCATCAGACATTTTCTTAGCTTTTGAATGGAACCGAATTGTTCGGTTCGGGTGTCTATTTAACCCCACACTCGAATATGTATGCAATGCATATGTTCGGGTGTCCATTTTGCCCTGAACCACATTTTGGCAATATGAATTCCTTAACAAAAAAGTGTTTAATTTCCATTTTACCAACTATACCTATTCATTGGGTGTCCATATTCATTTTGGAATGCATTCTTTAAAAATGGTCGAATGAATTCAATTTTTTGATTGCATTCATCGCATGCATTTTGAGACTTCAATAAAAAGAATGCAATCACCATTCAATAAGCATTCAAAAGATTGCATTCTTTTTTTTCTAGGTACCGTTTAATAAAATGCCATAATTAATGAATGCATTTCCATTTTTTGACATTATTTTTTGCCTCATTTTGTTTTATTTTACCTAATTTACCTGCATTTACTTACATTTTGTACCAAATAAATTAAAATTAACTCAATAAATGCATAATAATGCAAAATCAAACAAAATAAGACAAAATAATGCAAAATATTACAACTCTGATGTGTGGGAATACTACTCGCACGCATATGCATTTTCCCCTCAATCAATTTTCGCTGTCACTGCTTTGTAACCTATTCCCCACACCACTGATAACCATACATACCACGCAACCAACTGAAGTACAGTAAGAAGCTTCTTTAGTTAGTAATCCCCCATCTAAGCACTAACCGCGCTCGACGCTGCTTGATTTCGGTGATCAAATCGGACGAGACGGGTTGCAGAAAAAAAAAATTAAAAAAGCGAAGTCACAACCGGTTGGCTCGCACGACCATGTAACTTAAAACGGTTTGAAACCAATCTATTGAATCGATATGAAACAATCATTCCGGTTGCGAGTAATTTTTGTTGTTTAAAGTGTGGTGATTTTTTTACTCTGCATGCGATGTCTATGTAAATTATCTGTGGTTAAACGTTTAATGCAATCATATAACGCGACCATTTAACGCGACCTTCTGAAGTCGAGTAAGAAGTTTAGCTTCAAAAAACAAAAGTCATGACATTCTACGCAAATTACGGTTTTTATTTTAAGAATTGTAACAGTTTGTATTTTGAAGCGGGGTGCGCTGGCACCCTATATGCATTCTAGGGTAAAAATTAAATTTGTTTCTTAAAATCAAAACACAATCGTCACTTGCGCTACTGTCGCTACTACTACGCCTTAGTCGCAAAGCCTGTTGTTTGATTACTTTCAATAAGAAACTAAACTTGTAGGAGGAATTATACGTCAACTTTCAGTTGTAAAATATTCTCACAAACTGAACAAGATTGTTAAGTTCATTTTCTTTGGTCAAACGTAAACTCACAAATAAGTCACATTTACATAAATTTGCAACTTGTAAATTACAACTACAAATAACTTTTGGTGAAGCGAAAAGTGAAGTATTCCCACAAATTTCCCTTTGTAGAATACAACTAAAAATTTGTAATACCCAGAGTTTAGTGAATCGACATTATGTAGGCACATAAATACATAAATCAAAATAATTTGTATTTACAAATTTCTGAGTTGGTGAAATAGGCCACTGATGTTGTTTTCTCTTGCGCAGGATATCTCTCTAGTCTGCAGTTAATTTTGATGATCCTTAATCTCAGAGAATTACAATCAAACACTTAAATAATAACAACCTTAAAATAATTTTATTAAGTCAGTATAGAAAATTCCCAATACTATCTTAGTACACTCTTGACTTAAGTCCCACATGCACTCCATTGGCGGATCGCGTGACCAAATTCATCATAGGCCTTACTTCTGGACCTAAAGGTAGCAGTTCAAAGTTTCTTAGAATCGTACTTATTGTGCTCTTCATTTCCAGAATGGCAAATTTCTGTCCTATACAGTTTCGTGGTCCTGCGCTAAATGGTATGAATGCATAGGGATTTATCTTCTCCGAAGTATTCTCCACACTGTGGCGTTCCGGAATAAACTCATTTGGATTGTAAAAATATTCTGGATCTCTTAAAATCACATAGATACCGATTGTGAAGTCAGTACCCGCGGGAATATTTTTACCATCTTGAAAAAAAGATATGTGTATATTTATATGTATCTGTTCTGTACACACAGTAAATACTTACTGATAACAACATCCTCCTCAAATCGACGTCCAATCAATGGCACTGGAGGGTACAAGCGTAGTCCCTCCTTAATGACACACTCCAAGTACTTCATATTATTCAAGTCATTCAAAGTGATCGATTGGGTTGTGTGGTCCCCAATAACTTCACGAATTTCCTCAAATGCCTTTGTTTGTATCTCGGGATGTCGTGACAAAAGATACAGTGTGAATGATATGCCACTAGTGGTGGTATCATGTCCTTCGAACATAAATGTATCCACTTCCTCACGAATGTCTTGGTTCGAGAGGGGTTTTCCATTGATTGTCGATTGAAGTAGTACGTCTAGAAGTGCCATTTTCCTCTTACTGCCGATTTCGTCACCTGCCTCATCTGGAAAAAGTAGAGATTTAAACATTTACATGGATGTTCAGTAGGGTATAACTTACTTGGATTGAAATTCCCATCAGCTAATAGCTTTTCCAAAGTGTCCCTACGTTCCTGAATGACGTTTTCGGTAAACTGATGCATCTTCTTAATAGTTGCTTGCTGACGCTTGTAAGCAGTTGGACATGTGAGTCGAAATGTTAAATCAAATCGATGCCAGGCCTTGATGAAACGTTTCGACAAAATGTCCGTTATTCTATTAAAAACACAGTACTATTTAGGAACAGCATGATAATACACTTGCTTACTTACTCTGTAACAGCTTGTGCGTAGCCAAAGTTGGGATTTGCCTGCGCGTTGATTTTAGTTCCCATAGCAGTTTCTGAAGGTAAAACTCAGTAAAATAAATTAATACAATATTTGCTAAGAACCCTACCAGCAATAATATCCAGCGCCATTCGACAAATGTAAGGACTAATATTAAATGCAGTCTTTCCATCAGCTTTCTCTTTAATGTGTTCTATCATCTCAAAGCTTTGCTGATGGAATACTTCGACAAATTGTTCCAGAATTTTGAAGTGAAACGTCGGTGTTATGACCTTTCGCCGTGCAAACCATTTCGGACCTGAACTAATAAGCAGTCCGCTTCCCAGCCATTCCAAAAGTATATCATACAGGGAGTTTTTCTTTATATGTTTTGAACTGTTAAGAACTACTTCAATGTCCTTGGGATTGGCGGAAAATACTGCAACTCGATTGAATATCCATACACGGTACATTGAACCGTATTTCTTACGATTGGACAGAATCAAGGCAAAAATATCTGCAGGATAGATCATTTTAATTGAGTCTTAGTCTGATATTTAGATTCAATAATAATAGTTATTTACCTTCTGGTGTTTGCCCAACGTACATTAAGACGTTACCCACAATAGGCAACGGTTTAGGTCCCGGCATGCCTGTCAAAACATCATTGCGTTCCTTTTTTCTAATGTAGTCAAATGCGAATAGCGCGGTGATAAGAAATATTACTAGCTCCAACAACATGTCGATTACAATTAGCTGTAAATATCGGTGAATTATATCTGACGCTTTGGTTTGACTTCATTTAGTAAATTAGTGGTGTAACATAAGTGAATGCCGACAGCTAATCTTCATCTAATCACATTTCCCATGTAACACTCTGATGCTTGCATACACTCGTGGACAAAAGTACCTTCGCAATCGAGTTACACTTGACGTCCAGTATAACGAAAGATATAAATTTCAGCCAATCCGTTATATCGAAAGACTCGTTATATCGAAACCAGTTTTTTTCGACCTTAAAAAATAAAAAATTAAAACAATAGCGCACATTCATAGTCAGCCCAAAAATAGTGGCTAGAGCCGACTTTAGTTACAGCCGGCACTAAATAAAAAAGCCGACTATAACCTTTCGGTATTCATAAATAAGAATTTAGAAGTCACTTAAAGCCGACTCTAATTATTTGAAGTGACGTTTAGCTCATTTTAAATTTCGAGCTGGCTATAAGTTTAAAGTCGACTATAAGGTGACTATTAATAGCAAAAAGTATATTTTAGGTTATGTAAGTGAATTAATTCTTTTAATGTTTGCGTTATTTTCTGACTATGAATTTGCGCCAATATTTATTTAAAAACTTTTTATTTTATTATATTTTTAAAATTGCATAAATTGAATCAATTTTGAAAGGAAAAAAGTCATTCTCATGATTTATCTTGTTTTTTTCCTTGAAATTTGAGATCATTCGTTATATAGAGTAGTAAAATTCTTCATTATATACGTTATTTAGAGATATCAGTGGACAATGGTGATTCGTTATACTTGACGTTCGTTATATCGGCAGGTTGATTAATTCTGAACTGGGAAACTATAAATCAAACAGGTCATTGAAGCGTGGAACACCTCAGGGAGGAATATTGTCGCCGCAATTGTGGCTGTTAACTCTTAATAAAATTTTGCTCATCCTAGAAAAACAAGGGTGTAAAGTTATAGCTTATTCCGATGACATTGCTATCGCAATTAACAGAAGATATCTACCAACGATTAGCGACTTGATGGAAGCAGCTCTAGCTATACTGGCGAGGTGGGCCAGCAAAAGCGGTATGGGAATTAACCCGACAAAAACAGAGCTTGTGATATTTATTAAGAAGCACAGCATCCCCTCAGCTCAGCTTCTCAGATCACGCCAAATGTCTTAGTTTGATTCTAGATAGGAAACAAAGTTGGAAATTGAACACACTCGAACGTGTGAAAAAATCCGGTGCCGTCCTCAGATTCGTCCTCAGATCATGCACTGGCTTTATACTGCGGTGTTCAGACCCATGCTTATGTATGGAATTAAAGTCTGGTGGACAGCACTAGACAAATTAGCTATGTAGATATACTTAATAAAATCCAGAGAACGGCCTGCATCTACGTTCCAGGAGCCATGCGAACCACCCTCACCGCTTCTCTTGAAACAATGTTAAACATGTTGCCGTTGGACATCTATAATAGGGATATAGCCATATCAAAAACGGCGTTACGACTTAAAGAAACCTCGCAGTGGGTATTTTCTAACTAAGGGCACGCCAGATTACTCTCAATGAAGAATATAAAAACAGCAATTGTGGACTATATGACTCCGCTCCTAGATTTCAATATAAACTATAGGACTAATATTCCCAGCCGACAGGAATGGGTAAGAAATATCTGTCTAAATGACAAATCCGCATTGGAGATTTACACGGATGGGTCCAAGACAGGTGATGATATAGGAGCAGGTGTCTTTTCGGGCCAGCTCAACTTGTCCTTGAGATCACACTTCCAGATCACTGTAGTGTCTTCCAAGCGGTGGTGATGGCTATTCGTGGCTTTCGATGAAATCGATGTACAATCGCGAAATTTTCATTTACACCGATAGCCAAGTAGCTATAAAAGCACTCCAATCACCAATTATAAGATCAAAATTGGTTGAGCACTGCCGCGCATCTCTAAACGAGATATCGATCAGATGCTTGCTCACACTGTGCTGGATTCCTGGTCATAGCGATATACCAGGTAACTGTGGAGCAGAACAGCTAGCCAGAAAAGGTACAAAACTGGGAAGTTTTATCACGGAAAGTGAACCCCATGTACCAATAGAAACAATAAAACACAAAGTCTCCACACAAGCTCTACAACAATCTAATGAAAGAAGATTCTGGGAGAATACTTCTTTATAGACATTCAAGATATTTCCTCAACGGATATCAATAAAATACGGAAATTCATCCAACTCTCAAAATGGTTCCAGGAGTTTCGATAAGAGTCGGCTCACGTGGCAACACAATGGACCTACTTTGGTCTAAGCTCTAAGTGAATCCTACCGATTACGGTTGATAGCCACTCAACCTAACCTAACTTATATCGGCATTCGTTGTACTGGATGTCCAGTATAATTTGTATTCCCTCCTTTCCAACGGGAGCCAATTTAGGTATGCTGAAATTAATTATAAGCATACATTTTTTTAATTATTGTCAATAATTTTACTATCTGAATATCCTTCAAGACTACTGATGTGCCCGGTATTTCTTTAATTTGGTAATAAATCACAAGTTGTTCGTTTTTGCAAAGATTTAAAATGGTGTTGACTCTTGAAGAATAAGCGTTTATTGGTGCTTTGCGTAAGGAAAAACTGTCAAATTGCGATATTGCTCGTCGACTAGAGACTTTTGGAATATTTTCAACTATAGATCTCCATTGCTCGGAAAGCTAGAAGTGGAAGACCTAAAAAGACATCTCCTAGAGATTAGCGTCTTTTTTTAAAAAACCGGTTTGCATATCCTGGGGATAGTAACCGGTCATTCCAGGAGCAAACTGGGGAATAATAAGTGATCGGACAATATCGATGCTGCTTAATGGAAATGCAGTTAATGCAAGGCGTCCTTAACACCGCCAACCACTAATAACACTGCCAATGAAAAAACAAATATATAAAAATAAATAACTAATATATAATAAATAACAAATATACAATAATCTATAAAAATTGGACTCAGGTCGTATGATCACGAGTGACATTTTCGGATGAGTCCAAAAGGTGAATGGTATTCAGATAATTGCATTTTCTGCATTCCCTATGGGGGGCAATAACAAGATTTGGTGTTGCATAAATTGTAATGCTTAGGGGCTCGGTAAATGCTATGGAGTACCAACAAATTATAGAAAACGATGTTGTGCCTCCTTTACAACAACTTTGCCAACATTGCGATAGTATGATTTTTCAGGACGATTCAGGTCTGATCCTTACAGCAAAATCGGTAAGTTTTTCTGTTGCGTATGATCTTAAACTAAAATTTTTATAACCTTTTTTTTATTTTACGCTTATTTTAGGTACAATACTACAAGGATTCTTTCTCTTCCATAGTTTGGTATTAGCCCGGATCCTAACACCAAAGAAAAGTGCTGGCATTACATGGGCAAATGGCAAATTAGAGAGAAAAGCCCAAAATGTGTTAGTGAACAGGAAAGTATAATAAAAGACGTCTGGTAAAAAGATTTAAATGTAGAAAAATTGTTTGATTCGATGCCAAACAGGATTCATGAAGCGGATGCTATTTAGAAAAAAGATGGAATAACCAAATATTACGTTAATTGTACAATAAATGAATTCTTATTTGTTGCTATTTTATTATTTTAAAGTTGTATTCAATGTTTTCTGAGGTTTTGTTTTTATAGTTACATACAGGTGTAAGTAATGAAATTTTGATAAAATTGTCTGCCTAAATAAAACGTAAAATTACTTTTTTAGGCCGTGTGCCAATTGCGTCAAAATATTATCCTCTAGCTAATTTTTGACGCTAGTGAGGTGAATATACACTTCAAAAAATTAGCCTGGCTCTGGAGCTGTATAAAAATTATCATGTGGTTAATGTTTGACATTTGTATATACCCATGAAGGAATGAGAGAGACGACGAGAGCTTTGTGTTTGTTCCGGTTTTCCAAGCCGATTGTCGGTTGAAAAATGTAGTGCACTAGTGTTCACATACGATGGGAAAACTACCCATTGTGAAAATTATGTAGAAACCAGTTCAACATATTTTTTTTATAAAAAAAGTAATTCACATGAGCAATATCGTGTAAAAACAAGTAAAATTGATAGTTTGAATAATATTGATTAGTGAATTTGTATCTTTATATTTTCCGTTTACAAATGACGAACTTGTTGTTCAATTATGTTCACAAATTAGATATAATTTACAAACAAAAGCATTAACACGGAAAATAATTAATAGTTATAGATTTAATGTTATTTTTTTATTTAAAACTGGGAAAACAGTTTGGTAATTTTAGTTATAATAAAATCTGATGTGAATGAAATTCAAGGGAAATATTTCAATTCTAGTGGGAAATTAATGAAAAATAGCACATAAAAATATCCCATTTAATCCAATCGACACAGCAAAAAGCTAAAATGTTATCCACCTCTGGTAGAAACGTCAAATATTAGCCAGTGGATACAAATTTAACGCAATTGGCACACAGCTTTACAAGCTTTATATTTAACTTCACTTTCTGTGAGCATGGAATCTGGGAATCGATTTTACACCCACTTCCAGATATCCGATCATCCTAAAATTTTGCACACGTATATAACTCCGGAGACAATACAACGGGTTATTTGATGACGTTGTAAATCCAATATGGCGGACGCTTCTTTAACTTCAATTTCTGTGAGGGCGAAATCTGGTAATCGATTTTACACCCGCTTCCAGATATCCGATCATCCTGAAATTTTGCACACATATAAATATAATTCCGGAGACAATACAATATACTAATATAGTATATGCGATGATGTTGTAAATCCAATATGGCGGACGCTTTTTCAATTTCAATTTATGTGAGGGCCAAATCTGAGATTCGATTTTACACCAACTTCCAGATATCCGACTATGCTTAAATTTTGCATGTCCGGTGACAACTCAATGTAGTATATTTCATGATCTTGTGAATCTAATATGTCGAACGCGCAAAGATGGTGGATTACCGTTATCTTCACGACCTCCTAAATATGGGTATCAAATGACTTGATTCTAAATTCAATATGGTGGATGCCATAAGATGGCGGATTACTTTTTTCTTCACAACCCGCATGACATGGTTATCAAATAGAAGGGTTTGACGAGTAGAATCTCAAACAATATATGTAGTATATTTTATGACTTTGTAAATCTAATATGGCGGATGCCCTAAGATGGTGGATTACCGTTATCTTCACGACATCCTTAATATGGGTAACAAATTAAAGGGATTGACAACCAGAATTAGACTTAGCTACTCATGACATCATTCTAAATTCAATATGGTGGACGCCCCAAGATGGCAAATTACCTTTTTCTTTACTACCACCATGACATGGGTATCAAATAAAAGGGCGAGTAGAATCTCAAACATGCTGAGTAAACTTTCTCATATCCAACGCACCCAAGTTAATATACGTGTCGATGTAATATACGTATGTGGGTATGTATAAATGGAGGAAATCCCATTAGTCCGCAGTGAGAGTGGTCCCACCTCTACCAACAATCTACAAAAATTAAAAAAAAAAAACTTGGGCGCTCCCAGCTTTAATTAATAGTCACATATTGGTGACTCGGAAAAAAAATAGTTTTTTACTTTTTAGTTCATTAAAGCTTGTTTTAAACAATTATTTTTTTACTTTACATTTATTTTTTCATACAAATGCAAAAATTTGTGAATTGTGTGACAAATATTTATTAGTGCTATTCTAAAACAAAGAAGTTTTTCCATATTCAAGCGAAAAATAAAAATGAATTTTATAACGTAAGAACAACGTTCATTTTTCATCAAGATTGAAGAGTAATGGTGCGAGGGTTTTTTTTTTGTCCACGAGTGTGTGTAATTGTTGCAAGCAGTTTTTGTTTGGGAAAGAAATAAGCGAGGCAAAGTAAATATGTATATTGAGCTCAACCCGCTAGCTTATCGTAAGTGATAAAAACTAAATTGAGGCGTTGGAGACGTTGTTTTGCTATTTGCTTCTGAACATCAAAACCAGTTGTGAATGTCGCTTACGATAAAATTGTTTTATTTGTAACTGTTTATTAAAAAGTGTTAATGCTCCAAATCGTATGTGGATTGATGCGAAGTAATATTAAATCTTGCATAGTATATATGTACAGTAAACATGATTTCGGCCAAATTGATTAAAAGAACTTATTCGCCTACATAACCAAAAATGTACTTTTTGCTATTCATAGACTCTAAACTTATAGCCGACTCGAAATTTAAAATGATCCGAACAATTACAAAAACACAACAAAATCCATACTAACTAATACACAGGCAAAAATGTGTTTATGAATAACGAAAAGTTATAGCTGGCTTCTTTATCTAGTGCCGGCTGTAACTAAAGTCGGCTATAGGCACTATTCATGGGCTGACTATGAATTTGCGCCACTGTTTCCATCAGTGATGCAGTAACAATGTGGAATTTATTAAAACTAATACAGTGTGATACCGGCTAACCGGGGCCCAATGAACCGGGAAGCTTTAAAAAACTTTGCATTCCTATTAAAATTCGATTAACCGGGAAAGACTCTATTATCCGTGGTGCAAGCGAAAATTCAGTTAAGAAGAAAAACAAAACACTCGTGTTACATGTCCAATCGTTAAGAATTTTCGCACATTATTGATGTAAATGATTTGTTAAGCATGTTAAATCTTGTTAGCGTTCGCACATGTACATGTATATTTTATGAATTGTTATTTATTTTTAGTTTTTCCTAACGAACTTTACCTATTTTCTTCAGTTCTTGTTTTATTGTTTTATAATAAATTATTTTTTGTTAAGTTTTGGTTATTTGTGCTTCATAGGAAAAACATTCGTTCATCAGAGATTTTCGATTTTCCGTGATGCGCTCGGTCCCGATCATCCCTGTTAATCGGTATCGCACTGTACTAATGTTCATCGAATCGAACTGTAACTTATTCACAATTTAACTCGAATCCCACCGTCTCAAGGAAAACGACGGATCCGATGCTCCGACATATTAGCAGCTAAATATAATACACGACTACTTATGAAAGGTGACTCATAAGCAACGTATATGATAAGAAGTCATCTATAAAAGAACTGACAGATCAATGTTTTGACACCTTATTACAAAATTTATTTACGCAGTTTTGGATTACATCGAAGGGTTGAGAAATAACAATTTAACGAAACGTAACGATGACTAACTTCATTTACATTTTCCAAGAGTGTACTATGTATTATATTTATACTCAGGCTTGGCGACACTTCTCACTGAACCACTGAATCTGTTAGTCCAAAGGTCTTGTTATCTATACCGCAGATACAAACGGAATGATTTTGCACTTGTTATTTGATAAGATTAAATTGTATTTTATAAGCATTTACTGCGCTATTCGTTTCACATTCAGTCTAGGGACTGTAGCCGAACCGAACAATATGTTTTGCACTCTTTTAATTTAAGTCTAATGATTGGAACACACCGTGTTTTTATAAGCGCTGTAAGTTGTTACTGCCTTCTAAGAACTGGTTGAACAGGTTAACTTAATTACAAACTTCGACTAACACTTTCAGCTGTAATTATTGTTAACAGCATCGATCAAACTGTGAAAGAAAAATAATGTTTTCGATAACAATGCGTTTTTCTCTGCGAATTAAATAAAGTCATTCTCAACAAGTACTTACATGTCGATGCTGTAATCTACAAATGATTGTTTGCTTGTGTTCTCTCTGCTTGCATTATTCTATTACTTTAAAAGTCATTGGCCGGCAAACCATTTTGGAATAGAGTTAAATGATGTTTATAGAAATTCGATTGCTGTCTTATCGATTTTTGGAAAGAAAAAAAATCGTGTAAGTTGCGATTTGCGAAACCCTCAGATATACTTTTTGTGTCCAAAATACAATTGGCACACAGGTTTCTTTTTAAAGAAAAACACATACTCGTATAATCTTGCAAAATTATCAAAATGTCCACCACGGGCTCGCTTACAGATCATGATCCGCAGACTCCGATTTTCTATGAGGTTAGTTAGGGCTCTAACCTCAGCCATAAATTGAGTTTGTAGATGGTTGGTTCATCACCTGTTATGATTTTATTTAAGCAGCTTGACTCCATTTTCGAACTTTTCCAGAAAATACTTGGCAAAACGTTGTTCCTCTTCATTCAGAATTCTTCGAACCCATCGAGCTGATCTCTTCGAATATTTCAGGTGATGATTCAATGTTCGTAATACCACCAGCCATGACATTCAAGCCCAGTTCATCAGCTATCATTTCCTGTGTCGTTCTAGAATCTTTGACAACTTTGGCCTTCACAGGAACCATATTTGTATCGTCGGCCAACGATTTGGGCCGACCTTCAGGAAATTCGTCTTCCACACTTAAATGGCCAGTCTGGAATCTTCGAAACCGCTTTCAAATTTGAAACAGTAACGAGAGATGGAATGTATTTTGGCATTCATGCAAACTCTTTGCTGGCGTGAGTTTACCTCTAAGTCCGAAGAGAATAGCCACTTTAAATGGAAGGTTTTCTCGCCTCGATTTTTATAAATTGCTCTGAAATTCAGAAATAAATATCGTTAGATATAACCTTTAGAAACTCGGTTTTTAAAAAAAAAAAAAAACATAAATTGAAACCGAGTATGTGTACTTGTGTTAGTCCCTGGGTATGTACGAGTATGTGTATATCTAGCTCATTTAGGTGCAGTTAAGCTCCGGTTTTGTTTTTTGATAACTTGCATAAAAGTTCTACAAAATCTTATATTTCTTCTAAAATTTTAGCCACTTTATAGCCTCTAGTTGTCAACCATCTCTGATCCGGCAGTCAGGTCACTATGTGCTTTGACCTCTAACTTTTTTCTGCTGCCAGCGAGTTCGTTACGCAAAGTTATAAATAAGTTCATCAGCACTCAACTCCTGCTTTGAAGATCTATTCTATAGCATTCCTACGATATTTGAAATTCTAAAAAACATAACTGCCGATACCGGTCTTCTCTGTTTGGGTTAAAAGACAAAATCATGATGTGATTTATATTTCATAAAATGAAGTAAAGCAAACAAGCAACTGATCTCATTCACAGAAGCATTCTCCGTAATTCCGTTCTGGCCCTCGGTTAACAATTTTCTCCAGCCAGCTCTATTCTTAACTAACTGCTTCCAATTTTCCTTTCAACTAGTGCATGCCACCTAAGGTCAGTAGTATAGCAATCGGCATAATGTATTCTCGTAAATATTGCTTTTCAAAAGTATAAACAAATTATTTACCGATTATCAGAATTCTATGACGCAGAGATTAGCAGTATTTTCAAATATGCATAGGTACTTACACATATCACTTGACACTTTATCTCTATATTTTTTTTCAGTAGCACAAAGTAGCTGTTTGATATATGTATAATAAAATAACACACACATACATGCATACTTGTATTTATTTATCAACTCATCGTTTTAGTTTAAAAATGTTCAGTGGTGCAGAACTAGTACATTTACAGTGTTCATTGCATAACGTCTATTTACGTTTTCTCAAAAATACAGCTGAGGGTAGTTAGGGTGGAAACGTTTTAAGGTTTCCTGGTTTTATTTATTTATTTGTTGCGGTTGGATAAACAATTCGCAAGTGCATATTACAGTGTTTATAATGGATTACGTTAAGTGCGCTAGAAACTAAACCACTTCACGCAAAGAATACTACTATCCCAATTTATTAAATATCATTGGTTCATTGGATTTCATTCCGTTAAGGTAGGTAGGTGTTTTTAGCTGTATATTTGTATATTATACTTAAAAAAGCCAAATAGTATTTGTTCAAAAACTTGGGTCACTTTACAAAAGGCTTTACAAGTGTAATTACGCAACCCTTAAATACAGATTTAACAAATATAATTAAAGTACAAAATAGACACCTGTCTGGCAAATAGCATCTACCCTTAGCGGAGCAAGGAAGTCAAATCAGTGGCTAAACCCTGCAAGGAAAAGGGCGAAAGGATTTTAAACAACGTAGCAGGCAACTCAAGCGATTGCTTGCACAATACAAGTTTTTTTGAACACCATTTTATACCTGATAATAATTGTTTTTACATACAGACATGTTCAGCATACGCATAGTTACTTAAAAATAGTTCTGAGCTCCACAATAAAGTGAAATTGTCACCCACCTTAAGTGGGAAATAATTCTACATTAACAGTGAAATTAATTCACACAAAAAAGTGGAATCATTTCACTTATGAAATGGGAAATTACTTCGACTCATAAAAGCGCATTTATTTTTCACTTCCGGTGAAGTTAGTTCCCATGCGAAGAATTTCCCATCAAATTATTTCCCTGCAACAATTACGATCGAATTTTTTGCGTTGTTTCCAGTTTGTATTCCACCCCACCACTGTATAAAATTTCAACTGTTATGTCATTGCTAACATTTATTTTATGAACAATGTTGGAAACGGACAGATTTTGAAAAATTGTATTTACATGGACACGTGGTACTCAGTTGTCAGCTCGTTCAAATGTTTACCTAAGGAGCATCGATTCAAATGCCAACGGTTTGTCTTCAGAACCAGAGGCAGAACCACTCGCAACGCTGTACATTTACTCCAACTTACGTCGCATGTTGCTATGTATTTGCATTATAAATTCTTAGTTTAAATGGAAGTTGAAATGATCAGAAAAAAGCAAACATTATAAATTGTGTTCAATTACTCGTACCTACTGTGTCACAAGTTAATTGAATATAAGGAACATGCAACTGAATTATTGACACCAGTCGTCATCACTCTGCGTCGTTAAGCCGGCTACTAGCAAGCTCTTGTCCAGCTTTAAATCATTTGGCTCTGTTCATTTTTACTTTATTCTTTCATTAGTATGTATACAGGTAGTTCGTTTTCATATCACACGTGAGTTCTTTTAAAAAGCAATTGCCCAAAAGACACCTTCCTCAATTTGTGATCGATCCCTTTCCCTCTCACTTGGATCGTACCTGACTGCAATAATATTCGGATCAACAAAACGGTGTTTGAAATAGCCAAACACTACCGGGGGCGGGCCGCTTGTAAATAAAAACTTAATCATTTAAATGCGATTGTTTACATTCTGCTACCGCGTTCTTGAACAAATAACATCGATGCGATGTGAGAACGGAAAACCCCTAATTGGAAATATTAAACAAAAAGCTTTCAGCACAATTTTTATGATAGCAGATGCTTCATTCAAAGCTTAACACGTCGCGATCACGGATCGAGAACTCAGTTATCAGTCGGATTTGTTGAGATTGAGTTTCGGAATTTGTTCTAAAAAATAAACAACGAAAAACGTAATTTGGACATTTTGTTTAGTTTTCTAATTTTGGTGTATTTGTTAATTTTTGCACGTTCGATTTCTGCAAATTGTGTCACTGAAAAAGTATTTTGTTCTATCGACCTTGCTGGACAGATAGCGTTTGGGTACTAATTATAACTTTTATTGGTGGATTTTTTTTTGTGTTTTTCTGTTTTTTTTATCAACACATATTCAAGAGTGATTACATACAAGATTATTGTCCATTTATTGATATTTAAAAATGTGTGCTTTCCAATACTTTTCACCGTTCAGAATACATCCAGTAAATCAAGCCCTTTTTGTTGATCATGTTTACTTCGTACATGTGGAGCTTACTCCATTGTACCTAGTGGTGAATGAAATCGCAAATCGGACGTTTCTAAGAATGGCCAAAGAAAGAATAGGATGAGGAAAATGCATAAGCCGTAAGGATTATGCTAAAATGACTAATAAGCTTCCCATTCTGGCATTCTCAGTGACGTAGACATCAGGATATTTAACTGTTCAAAGAACTTCGACATTGAACTCAGTAACAAGAAGGACTAGAGCAATGAATCTAGAATCTACAGGGTGAGTCCTCATACCATTAAATGGTACACGGATGGTTCAAGAACTGAGGAAGAAACGCGGCAAGAGTGTTTGGGCCCGGAACTACATAAACTATACTTACACCAGCATTTTTTAAGCTGAAAACTGTGATATCGACAGGTGCCCAACTCAATCTTGCTAAATGCTACAACAGACGCGACATAGCAATAATGTTTGATAGCCAAGCAGCTATCAAGGCAATTGGGTCTCAAATCAAGACAATTTAGAATTGTCTGTGTAGATCAACTAAATAGACTGGGCGAACGAAATAACGTACCAGGACAACTGGGGATAGAACGTAATGAAGAGGTGGGCTGCCACACCCTTTGTGGACGCTGCACCCATCCGCGGAATAGGGGAACACACCATGAAAGAGGAGCTCCGATCACTAGAGAAGACAAACAGGACTAATCCCTGGACAAAAACTAAAAGAGTCTAAAAGACAGACGAAGAAACTTTTAGATGATTACAACTTCAAGAGATTCAAAGCATGTATCAGCAAACTCCGCATCCTGACTATGTTCCTTGTGGGGCATTGCATACTCAAGGGACATCTAAGGAAGCTTGGTCTATCAGATGAAGACTCATGCATATTTTGCAATGAGTTCAGTGAAACTCTAGAACATATACTGGTCGAATGTGGGGCATTGACCCAGAAAAGATTCAAGTGCTTGGGTAAATACGAAATTAGAGTAGAGGATCTACCACTCATAGCACCCAATCTCCTATTGCGATTTCTCAGGGAAATCGTGTGTGACCTATGGAATTCTCACCTGGGCTAGGTGTGAGCGAAGCTCTATCTAACCGGTTCCAGTGAGAATAATGAAGAGAGGGATTTTGCTTCGTCTAGGAATTGTAGGAGAAACAATGCATCTTAAGGTCGCGGTCCATAGGCCCATCTCACCCTTCAATAATAATAATGCTCGTTAATTTGTTTTAAAAAGTGAAATTTCAAGTTAGACACCATCTGATGAACTGTTAACCATTTTGCCCTCCTGCAGATGTACATAAGTATATTTTGTTAACACTATCAATGGGGGCGAAAATAATTAGCATTTATTTAAGCCGTGACCAGCCCAGCAGAAGCAGTTCATCACACGTTATAAATATCGTGATCTTGGACTATGATCTTTATCTACTCGAATCGAAAAGCATATAAATATTGACGAATGACTGTTTACCTATTAACTTAATAGTCTGACGGCTCGAGACACCATTCAGAGCACTTATTTCACTGCGCTAAGCTACCTGTTTGCTGTAATCGGTTTAGAGTTTTTTTTTATACTTGTCGCTGTTTCAATTTTTCCAATATCCGACTTAAGTTTAGACTAAAGCCTCTTTTCGAGTTCAATGAGAGATTTAGAAGACACGGGACGAAAGTGTAAGTACCTACTCTCAAGGCGTCTGGCTTTTAGTATATAGGTAGGAGTGGCTCTAACTGAGGAGGACATTAAGCATCTGTTGAATTAACGCTTGGCAGCGGTTCTAGAACTGGCTAAGTCACTTAGTCGAGCTTACTACTGTATGTTCTATTCTGATTTGTCTATTGCACTGGTCTACTTGGTTATGGTTTGGCAGTTGTTTGCTTTAAGTATAATTTACATAATGATGAAAAGATAAACCTTAAAAGAAAACATTTTGACAGATTACTTAAAGCCCTTCCTCGCTAACTTTTAAAAACCTTTTTTTTTTTTTGCAGAGTTCAAAATGCTCACCGCCATTGCAGTCAGTTTCATTGTGATCTGTCTTCTCGACTTTGTATGGAAAAGGAAACGCACTGCGAGAATGAAGAATATGCCCAGTCCATTTACCCTGCCTCTAATTGGAACGGTTTGGGTTTATATTGGAAAGAAACCTGATGGTAAGTACAGATACAGTTGCACTTTGGTCCTTTCAAAGGGTTAACAGCACTTTTAATTATTGTAAATTCGAATTTCTAGATCTCCTGGAGATGGCGAAAGAGTTCCCCAAAAAGTATGGCACCACATTCAGGTCGTGGATTTTTCACATTCTTGCCATTTACACCACGGATCTAAAGGATATCCAAGAGATTCTTAGCAGTCAAGTTCAAATCAAGAAGAATAGAATGTATTCGCTATTGCATATGTGGTTAGGTGAGGGATTATTGGTTAGCTATGGATCGAAGTGGCATACCCGCCGGAAGATCATCACACCGACTTTTCACTTTAAAATCTTGGAGCAATTTGTGGAGATTTTCGATCGACAAAGCTCCATTTTGGTAAAGAAACTCGAGTTGCACGCCGATGGGGAAACAGCTCTGGATGTTCACGACTATGTTGGCTTGGCGACGTTGGACATCATTTCTGAGTCGGCCATGGGCACAAGAATCAATGCACAAACTGATGAGAGCTGTGAATATCTGAGGCTGCTCACCAAGTAAGTACATTTGAAAAGTGATAAATCACGAAACTAACCTCTATCTTACTTTAGGGTGACAGATATTTTTGTAAAGCGCTTCGTATCGGTTCTCTACCGGAGTGACAGGCTGTTTGGATTATTCGCTCCGCAGCAGAAGAAAGAGTATGATAAGGTAGTTCAGGAGCTGCATGCATTCACTGATGCCATAATAGAAAAACGAAGAAACGGACTGGAAAGTCTAAAAATGGAAATTGAAACTAATCAAAATGGTAGGTAATTTCCATACATACATATTATGTACTTATGATAATGTGGATATTCTTTAGAATTCGGTATCAAGCAACGAATGGCATTTCTGGATGTGTTACTGCTATCGACTGTCAATGGAAAGCCATTATCGAACGCTGATATCCGCGAAGAAGTCGATACATTTATGTTTGAAGGACATGACACTACGAAATCAGGTATAGGATTTACGCTTTATTGTATCGCACGGAACCCTGAAGTACAGGATAAAATCGTGCAGGAAATCTACGAAGTCATAGGAACTGACCCATATAAGGAAGTCACATATCGCGATCTAATGGAATTAAAATACACTGAGAAAGCTATCAAAGAAGGTCTGCGGATGTATCCTTCAGTTCCATTTATCGGAAGACAAACCGTCGAAGATTGCGTTATAAGTATGATAGTGAACTATCAGCAGAGCTAGCATTTATTTCTAATTGTTTTTTTTATTCTATAGATGAAAAATTCATTCCAAAAGGCACAAGCATACTGATGGGGTTGATCACACTCATGAATGATCCTAATGTATTTCCAGAGCCAGACAAATATCTTCCTGAACGTCACGGAAACGAGAATCCTTTCTCATTCGTTCCATTTAGCGCTGGTCCACGGAATTGCATAGGTCAGCGATTCGCCATGCTTGAGATGAAGGCCGTCATAACAAAAATCCTTCGATGCTACGAGCTACTGCCACTGGGAGCACCAGTTGAACCTTCGTTTAGTGTGGTACTGAAATCAAAAACTGGATGGCAAATGGGTTTCCGAAAAAGAAAATAGTCAGAGGACAGTATATTCCTGACAATATATTTAACTTGGCGGTTCGAATGTCAAATTTACCACTCTCGCTGATTTTAGAAAGCCAAATTGTATTCAATTAACATGACAACTGCAGTGGGGGAAGACTAAAACTAAATCTATTTTTATTCATTTGACATTTAGCAGCGGCTGTTTCTTAACGGTAATGCTCTGCGTTAACAATATATGTACATATACATAAGTATATTCCAGCTTTATGACTGGTAAAGGTGATGATTTATTGAGATTTAAGTGGAATTTGTGTGGATAGTTCATAGTTTTAAGAGAAAATCAATGCTTTCACGTTCCTTGTAAACGCAATCGAAGAGCATCGTTGAAATAAATGTTATAATAACATGTACATACATACATAAGTATTTCTAGAGGTGATTATCATCATTTCAAACAGAGCAACCATCTGCAATGCCCACAAATAAGGATTTTGGATATAATAGTGGTAAATTTAAACAATAAAATCAAATCATCTCTTGCTCCATTTCTACTTAACTCAAACCCAGTTAACTGCCTTTAAACTGCTGTTTTCAATATTTTCCTAGCACTAAAGTTCTCACGATTTTGCACTTTGCAAATTTTCAAATTTATTGACATTTTTGCAAATTGAAAAGTTTAAGCGTTTCACCAACCAAAATGAGAGCTTTGCATTTGTAACCGAGTTTTGCAAAGTTGCAAAGTGAAACCTATGAACGCTTATTGCTGTTAAAGCTGGACAAAGCCCTAAAACTGGAAAGAGAGCTGGGAATTCCGCTGTGAGAAATAGGAAAATATCTAAAACAAGTTAAGGACGGCAATGAAGATTCTGGTTCTAGGTTATAACACGTATTTAATTATGTAGAGGTAGACTATTAAAATTAGAAATTTTTTTTATTATTGTATTTTTTTTTTCTTTTTTCGTTTTTAAGTTACATATTATTTATCCGAACCAGAGAAAAAACTTCTTAAGCTTTTCGAAACTGCAAAAGCTTTTTCATTTGGTGGTTCATTGTCCTTTATTGTACACTCTTTCAAATTGTCATTTTCTTCATCATTGTTATAAGTATGCTCCCACGCCGATTCCCCTCTTCTTTCTTCTAGCTTATGTAAAATGCCGCAGAATAAATGATTTTACATGGAATTATGGGACTGCATATGAAGGTGATTTAAACAAGGAAATTTTTCCTTCAAAATTCCTTTAACAAAATTGTTCAGAATGCAAGAAATAAGTACACGTTTCATACCAAAACTCCTTTTATGAGCCCGGTTAAATCTCTGTTCCACTAGATTGTTTGGGTTTGGCCTTAGGTGTGTCATTAACCATTCGCTAAAAGAACACTTAGCCCTATCGTGAAATCCGCCGGGGGAAAGATTCACTGTAATTTGAGCATTGGTATCGTTGAATCCGGCGAAGTGAATCATTCCCTTGTCGGCAATGTGAATGAGTTTCACGGCATCGTGGAAAACGTTCGAATCGGATCTCTCCATACAAAATATGACATTTCTCATCCGCATCTCAAACCTTGCGGATCTCATACTGTTGATTTGTTTTACTTGATAATTTAAACAAACAGACTTTACAAAAAATGTATTTTGCACTAAATAAACAACTAATATTTCATTAAATTAGTGCTTTAACACCCTAAATATGTTTATTTCCCAACACCACATTGGTGATTTCCCTCAGAAAAAATCGTATGCTAGCTGCTAATTTCACTTTGGGAGAATTTGCAAATGAGCTGCGAATTAGATCCAATTGCCCCTTATTATGAAAAATTCGATTTATTTAATTGCACATTTTTAATAAACCGGCAAGATTAAGCTGTTTTTAAACAAATCTAAACGAACAAATGTATGTGAAAACACGTTTATTTGGTAGTTAAAAAGTTCCACTGCTCTACCTACGCATGTGCGTATTTTTGTTTCTGGAGATTGTTCTGCAGCTGACGAATCCAAAAATGGAGCTATTACTATTTATTTTACTATTTTTTATTTGTGTTTCTTTTGTATTGCAAAAACCAAAGGACAATTATTCCAAAACAGAGATTCACTTTGTTGTCATAAATTCTACTTGACAGAGACACTTCCTTTTCGACATTCACGTCGGTAAGGAAACTTCCCCGACGGATTCTACGATACCAAGCTAAAGTGAAAGTGAATCGAACAAGTGAAGGGAATCTCCGATCCGGCGGATTCCACGATAGGGGTGACTGTCTCATAAAATTACTGCATTTGAAAATGGTCTGTATCCTGCATTGAAATTTGCTGCCAAACGGGAATTCCTTAACATACTTGAATCGTGCACTGCACACTACCTGGCCAGCTTACGTTTACAGCATAAAAAGGCCGATCTGGGGCCCTACTCTGTATTTCGTTTCGAAAGTGAAATTTTCCGAAAACGAATATTTTGTACTCTCTATTTGGATAGCGGAATGAAATCTACTACTTTCGGATTTACAATTCCGAAAGTGGAAATTCGGTACTCTGTAACTCGTTTCCTAATGTCAAAAGCATTGAAAAACGGAAAATTTGTTTCTACAACTATTTCGCTAATGGAAGGATCTAGAAGTACCTGAAAATGCAAGTTTTTAAGAAATCTTAGTTATGATAACAATTATAAGCAAGCAGTTCATGTGTGCACATCCCGATCTAGCCAAAGGATAATTAATTTTTAGGAACTATAAAATCTTAATGAATTTGTGCCTTTATTTTTTGTGTTTATTGATTTATTAAATTATTTGTGATTTGCTCCCGTATTCTCTTAACAATGTTGGAGTAGACATCATTATGTTCTCCATGTTACTGTTCAATGCTGTTTGATGATGCATCATCGGGTATTTTAAATTTACAGGAACTCCAGTGGATCCCAAAGAAGAATGAAATTCATGTCATGTGCAATTCAAAGCATACAAAAAAGCATCCTTCGCAATACGAAAGTTCCGAACAAAACTAAAATAATAAATGATAAGTAATGGTGATATGAATCCTTGGTACCAACCGAGTTTTACCTTTTATCACCTTTTTCAATAATATTTGATTTGCCCGTGTAATTTTTTGCTCAATCCATTCTTCACTTGTTTCTTCGTCCATCCGAAGTGCAAAAGAATACTTTTTCCTTTTTTATTATATTAAATGCTTCCTTTAAAATTCATAACAATGTTATTCCTCCTCATCTAGTAGTATTTTTTTTCATTCCGAAAGTGTTACAGAGTACCAATTCAAAAGCGAAACGAAAAGCAATTTCGAATAGGATTGACTTTCGGAACGAAATAGAGAGTAGGGCCCCTGGCCCACAATGCATAGGGTAGAGTTGCCTTATTCCGGCCGTCTCCAATATTCGGCCACCTATCATGAAAAGTGTCGTAATAAGTGAAATTGTTGTCGTACTTCATATAATGGAATGGAGACTGTTGACGGAGAGATGACAGATCCTTTTAAAATTCGAACCAGAGAAGTACGACAACAATTTCACTTATTACGACACTTTTCATGACAGGTGGCCGAATATTGGAGACGGGCGGAATAAGGCAACTCTACCCTATATTGACGAATCAACGTACCGTCAACGCACCCAGCTACACAAAGAGTACTTCCTTCTTTCCTTAGTTGGCGCTACAGTTTGGGGTGAACCAGGGCCTACTTTTCGCAACCATTTGTGTGTGCGTGTTATATTTTTGTGTGAAAATTGTAATATTAATTTTCGTTTGAACTATCATTTTATTGAGCTGGGGCCCTACTCTGTATCTCGTTTCGAAACGGAAATTTTCCGAAAACGAATATTTTATACTCTCTATTTCGGTAGCGGAATGAAATCTACTACTTTCGGATTTACAATTCCGAAAGTGGAATTTTGATACTCTGTAACTCGTTTCCTAATGTCAAAAGCATTGAAAAACGGAAAATTTCTTTCTACATCTAATTCGCTTACGGAAGGATTTAAAAGTACCTGCAAATGCAGGATTTTTAAGCAAATTTTAGTGATGATAACAATAATTTAAACAAGCAAGTCATTCATGTGTGCTTTATTTTTTGGGTTTATTGATTTAATAAATTATTTTTGATTTGCTCCCGTATTCTCTTAGCAATATTCTCCATGTTGCTGTTCAATGCTGATTGATGATGCATCATCGGGTATTTTAAATTTAGAGGGACTCCAGTGGATCCCAAAGGAGAAGGAAGTTCATCTCGTATGCAACTGAAAACATACAAAAAAGCATCCTTCGAAAGACGAAAGTTCTGAACAAAACTAAAATAATAAATGATAAGTAATGGTGATATGAATCCTTGGTACCAACCGAGTTTTACCTTTTATCACCTTTTTCAATAATATTTGATTTATCCCGTATAATTTTCCACTCAATCCGTTCTTAACTTGTTTTTTCGTCCATCCGAAGTGCAACAGAATACATTTTGCTTTTTTTATTATATTAAATTCTTCCTTTAAAATTCACAACAATATTATTCCTCCTATTCTCGGTTTATTGATTCGACATATCTCATAAGAAATATATCGAGACTCGACAAAAAAAAATCCTTAAGTGGGAAAATCATCTAGTAGTATTTTTTACATTCCGAAAGTGTTACAGAGTACCAATTCAAAAGTGAAACGAGAAGCAATTTCGAATAGGACTGACTTTCGTAACGAAATACAGAGTAGGGCCCCTGGTTCAACATTTTGCACGTATGGAAGGGACCTACAGTTTTAAGCCGACTCCGAACGGCGACTTAAGAAGCTTTTAGACAAATGCTATACTTTGAATGCTTGTCAGACATTCGAAAGAGGTGGCACCGTAAAAAAAACTTTTTGGGAGTTAGCGGGGAAATCCTCCCTGAGCAAAAAATTGGGTAGTTATTTCCGAAAAATTTTCAGGCCACCAAATGGTGTTTGCAAGCAATTGTTCAATTATTGCATCTGAAACTCGGTGTACTACTCTGCAGACTGTAGCCTTACTTATTCCGTGCATCGATGCGATTATGTAGTGTACATAAAATTTGTTGCAAGGGACTTAAGAAATTATTTCTTCGGCTATTAATTTGGACATAACCTAAAAACTCAATTTGAGCCCCTGTTTAATGGAAGCTTTCTAGTGTTGAAAGATTATTTCCAAATTCAAAATTTGTTCTTAATATAACAACTCTTTGCACATTATTAACACTTTCCCCGTTTTTAAAAAGCGCTTCAAAGAGATTAATTTTATTTTATTTTTTATTATTTTCTAGAACTATACACGACAAACTACAAATGGAAATTTTTCTTTGCATATTATTGATAAGCTTTGCATAGTTCTTAATGCAAAGTTTATTTGGTTGGTGAAACGAAATGAACGAATTCTTTGCAAACTAAAAAGCCTGCACTTTGCAAAAAAAATACTTTTGCAAATTAGAGTTGTGTGAAACGAATTTTGCAAAGAGGAACATTTTACAACTTTTCAAAATAATAATTTGGTGAAACGAAATTTGGTTGGTGAAACAGGCCCTAGATCTACACCCTGGCTACGCCTACAATATGAAATGAAATACCCCAAAACTACATCCCTTTCCCTCGCCTTCTCTCAGCTTAATAAAAACACACAGCTTGTAAGTTTTTTGAATTTTTTTTATGTTTCTTTTTGTTTTTCTGTAATATATGTATGTATAAGTGTCGCATAATAATTATTTAAATTTTTTAATAAGTGTTTGTTTTTATATGTATTTAAAATACATTTTAATATGTGTTCTCTTTCTTAAATTAAATGCTTTCTTTACCGAAATAATAAATGACAAAATCAAAAGACAAAACATTGCATTAACATTATAAAAACAGAGAAAAAAAATAATAATTATAAAAAGAATTATGTATTAACAATTTTATTGTGATATTTGGGAACTTATTGGTTTCGGTTCTTGTTTTTTTTTTTTTTTTTTTTGTTATAATTTCATTATACATAATCATATCTACTCGTAGTTATATAAAATAATTTCTTTATTCGTACATTGTCAACTTGTTGGCTAAAAGCTATTCTTAATAAAAAAAAATAACAAAATCAAACAGTTGAATTTTATTGTTTAACCTAATTGTATGTAAAAAAAAAAATAATTAAAATAATATTAATTACTGGTCATAATTAATTCGTCTGCAGTACAATGCTTTTTATTGTGTGACCTTCTGTTTACATTTTTGTTGCTGTAAGGATTAAGGAGAAGAAAGAGTTGAGATTTTTTTTTTTTGAGTGTTATAGTTGCTGGAGATTGCGTTGAGAAGAAAAGTGGCTAAATTATGGGAACTAACCTACACATCGTGGACTATAAATTGTCTAGTCTAACTCGGATATACAGCACCAATGGAATACACGTACAACACCAGATCGATATTTCACTCTTATTTTTTTTGCATTTACTGTAGGAGGATGCTTTCACGGAAGTGTTTTAAAAGAGTGGTAGATAACTATAATTAAATTGTATAAAAATACATGCAGTGTATATTTTATAATCTAACGAAGCTACAAGTACGAGTTCATATTTGCGCTGTACGTACTAAAACTCACCTTCAATTCCCTACTGCATTTGTTCTAACCTAAAGTAAATTCATAATTGACAAATTAACTAATGTAACGTTATGTTATGTCAATTGCCATCTTTTGTGTCCTGTTTGTTCTGTAACTAGCGTGTTTTTGGATTTGTGTAGTGAGCCTGTCTTTATTTGTTGCAAATTATGGCCAACAAAACTTGGCCAGTTTCTAATCGAGTCTTTCAACGTCGCGGTACATACTGTTTTTTTTTTGTTGTTTGTCTTTCTACTTTTCTTTTCTTTTTCTTTTGTTAGTATAAAAACTACTAAAAAATATACCTACTTCTAGTACTACTACTGCATTTGTTGGTTCAGTCTGCGTTTGCAAGCTAAGCGCCTGAAATGAGCTGAACTCCTATCGCTAAAAGCATTTGCATTACTTTTCATTGACACTCAATAGAGCTCAGTATTCTGTCTTGTAGGCATTGGAATTCTGGATAAGCCTCGGTCACGCCTGGGCGACACGATCGCGGATGATAATTCTCGGCTATGCGTACTCTCGTTTGAGGAAGCAGCCGAGCTTCGCTTCGATGGACCCTTAGTTGGTGGCGAGCAACTACTGGATCGCTCTAAATGGCCATTGCTATTCACCCAGGCTGTAGTGAAATCATCGTAAATGGGTTTCTTAAGGTTCGCAGGTTTGGGAGTACCCAAATTGCTGGTGGAATACCTAGATAAAAGAGCTTTCATTTTTTCGAGAATTTGTGCGTCGTTCTTTGCACTGCTAGCGGCCTCCAGCAGCTGTTGGGCCAGTGGTGAGGTGGCATGATTTTTTACGGGTGATGTACTGAGTGACGCGCCTCCCTTGACTCTACGTCCGTTACTGTCGTAGAGAATTTGTGATGAACGTGTTTTAGAGTTACGGTCAAATGCTGAACTAGGACTAAAAGTGTCAGCAGTCATGGTGGGTCGCTTTTTGCCGGTGGGAGGCACTCGACCACTCCAAGTGTTTGTGACATCCCTACCTGGAGTTTTACGTACCTCATGGGCGGCTGACTCACTTGGCTTCCGAACGGACCTGTAAACAGGTTTCTTTCTATTAAATACTGGTAAACCTGTCCGTGATCCCAGATCCGAGGATTGACGCACATCGCTCATGCTGCCGTGGCAATTACTGTTATCCAAACTTCGTCGTCTCTGTGGAACCGGCGAGCGGGGAATTTTACTCACAACGGCAGCAGGTTTTGCTTCTTCTTCGCCGTAAATTTTTGTAGAGAATCCAGTCTTTCGTAGGCCCGTTGCATTAGCGATATTAACAGTGATCTCATCGTCGGTGATAAACACACCTGATTGCTCGAACTTGTTAGTTTCCTCTTCTGTTGATGGAGTGATTGTGACAATAGAGTCCAGTTGCTCACCTAATGATGAATTAGGATCTATATTGATATCGGTGTCGAGAATTTCTGGTGTTTTTGTTGATTGGGTGCTATCATCGACTGGAGATATTTGTGAATCACTTGAAGTCTGATCTTGACGCGCTTTAAAATAATTTGTCTATTATTTCCATTTCAGTAACTTCTATAATTTTATACTTACCATTATTTTCAGCGTCATCGATCGACGTTTGACTATTAAGTGACTCCCGTTTCTGTGCGTTTGATTGAATTACACCCAAGCTGCGATAGCCCTCATCGCTGATTTCACTGCCATTATCGCTGATATTTTCAAATTTGGTACTACTAGAGGTTTCATTACTAAGAGTTCCACTGCTGTTGGGCGGGCTTATACCATCGGTTTGTACCAAGCTCAGGCTATCAAATTGAACGTGATTGCCGGTTCCATCGCCGACATTCATCGGCAGAGACTTCGGTCCACTAGACGAATCCAGAGATGTTTGCTTCTTTCTCATGTCGATTAAACGCCTAGGACTTGGTGACATCGAACGCCTGGCCAAGCTGGGTGTGGCGATTTGTGATGGTGGGTGAAGCTTTTCCTGAAATTGCAAAATAAAAAAAAAAAATGTTTAAAAAACGAATTTCTCGTTGGATTAAAGAAACCTACATTGCTGTTCTCAATAGCGGCGTTATGATTTAGTTGATTCAGATACTTTCGCTGTGGTGTGGGACTACGACTGCGTGTTTTGCCAGCGGCACTTGGTGACAAGTTGTTGCTACTATTTAGGCATGGTGAATTATTCGCTGAGCTGTTGAAGGCTGATATAACTTTTCTGGCCGCAGGCGGTGATCTGAAAGGAAAAACCGGGAGAAAAATGTTAAATTGTATTGAATTTCATTTTTATTCTCAAGTCTCAAGTAATTTTTAATCAATCGGCTACCTTTGCTGGTCTCTTTCAAAGACGTCAATGTGACATTGACAGCGCGGACAGTTTTTATTGCACGTCAAAGCCAATTTGTCAATTGACCGTGGTAGAATAAGAAGATTAGTTATAGATCGTTGGGTAAATGGAATTCGATTTCAGCCTGATCATGCTCGAGGTCAGAAGGTAGTGGCCGAAGGAGAACATCAAGTTTTGACAATTGCAATCGTAACATTTTTCTAAAGCATGCAAATAGATTGAATCCTGAAGCTATAACCTGCCTGCCACTTAAAAATTTCACTTTCAAATGCACTCATAATAACACGATTAATAATGATGAAATCTAAAGTCATTTAACGCTGAATGCAATCAAGTAGTAAGAGCAACCATCAGAGACTAACCACACGAGTTTCTTACAAGCTCATGCTGTGAATTTCAATTTGATCTTTACAACCGATTAACCTTCAACGTCACTCTGCTAGTTAAGCTCGCAGATATCTAATATTACGCAATACTTGTGCGGATAATTACATCGAATTATGCAAATTCGTCCGACTAATATTGACCTAATCATAGTTTATCCAAGACAAATAAATCAACAACGCAGCAAAAGCGATGTTAAACGATCATCGCCACACCACAAAATTGGGTTAACCATCAAAACTTTGCGTCGAACGAGGCATTCTTTGACACATGTCCTCCGAATCGGTTTATGTGTCAAATAAATAGCTTTGTGGCTGTCACTGTTCTAGCTCTTGGTGGTGTCAAATATAAAGATAACTCAACTAGATTTCTTTATTCTGTCGAATCGCAGTTAGTATGCAAAATAGAACAGATTTTCTTTGTGTCCTATATAAACATTTGCAGAAAAACCGGTTGTACCAAAGACTAGACTCACCTCTGACAATCATACAACAGCTAATTAAGTAAACAAATTACAATATGCTAATCTTTTTAACACCGGCCTGCCATTTTACCGTTTTCTCCATCTGCCATCTCGGCAATTTGTTTTCAGCGGTATTCTTATATCAGCGGAGAGGCGAAATCTATTGTCCATTCGGTAATAATTGATTAATGGTCATTATTTGATTGATAAATGGCTTCACAGAAACATTAGATCATATTTTATTTACAGCAGCATTTGAGCACAGTAGGAGGGACGTATTGAGGCAACTGAAATGGTACTAACGCCTAACAATTCTGATTGAGTTATGAAATTATCTATATTCTTAGTGACAACTCATAACTACACATTGTAGTTGGCGACGGGACAGCAATCGCTAACGACGAGCGGATAGTTATAGTAAGTCAACTGGAAGCCATCTACTCGGACATGAAATGGAGACAGTAATGGTCACGTAAAGTTTGCGTCGTTTACGTGATGGTTTTTTTTTTTTTTGTTTACTAGGAAATGTTTGCAGGAAAAGTTCTATCATGTACATTAGTCATGCGTCCGTAGTGTTGAGAGTTCGGAATAAGGTATATTTGTTTTACGTGGACTTAAACTAACCAGAAAACTGCCATTCACAGGCTAAACAAGATCCAGAGACTAGCATGTTTGAGCATAACAGGGGCTATGAGAACAACCCCAACTGCAGGTCTGGAAGCTATTGAACATTACCCAAGCTCACATAGCAATACAGGAAGAAGCAGCTAAACAAACTCTTGGTCTATATAGGATCTATAAATTCAAAGATGGTAACCTAAAGGGACATCTGAGTATACTGAACGAAGTCTATCTAGCAAAAGAAAAGACCAGTGCGAGCGATCACATAAGCCTTGTTTAAAACTACAGAACATTCTCCCGAACAGAGAAGAATGGAATAACAACCCAAAGTGGACCAGGAGCGATGCCCAACAATGGTACACAGATGGGTCTAAAAAAGAGAATGGCATCGGAGCGAGAATAGTGTGGCCAAGATGTCACATACATATATCCCTCCATAAGGTTGCGACAGTTTTGCAAGCGGAACTATTTGCCATCAATACAATCGCACAAATCCTACATTAGAGAAACTTAATCAAAACAATGCCACTCAAACCTAAACCTGCTGGCAGAGAAAAACAAAGTTAAACTCATACGGGTACCAGGGCATGAAGGACATGAGGGTAATGAAAAAGCTGATATCTTGGCCACAAACAAGGAGCCAACAAGAGAAGAGAAGAAGAGAAGATGTGGCTTCACAAGAGCAGACACCAACAAAGTCATCACAGAATGGACAACAAAACAACTAAAAAGTTACTGGAACAACTAAGAGGGCCTGAAGCACACAAAACATTTCCTCAATCACAACAAAAAAGAAATGAAACGCTTAAACTAAACAGAGGAAATTTAAAAATTCTTTGCGCAGGCCAGGCGGGGCATTCAAATCTGCAACCTTTACAAAATCAAAATCAGCAACACAGGCACCTGCAGATTCTATCAACAAATAAAAGCAACTATAGAGCATCTGATCTCAGAGTGCCCTTCTCTAACAAAAATAGGAGCCAAAACACCAGGCAAATAAATACATACTAACGGAAGAAGTCTACAAAAGTATTTCAGTCAAAGGGATTATCAAATTTCCAAGGATTTTGTATGATTTCTAGACATACATTTTTTTTTTTTAATATCTGGATCCTGCCCCAAGGTTGATACTGCGACCTAAAAGATCTATTGTATCATAGGATACTAATTAGCCCAAAAGGCAAATTACCATTCTAATAAAGGCGAATAAGTAAGTCCTTGGTTGACGCATTTTTTAATTCGTAAGGTCTAAGCAGTTCTTTATGTAGAGTACGTCGCGGTCGTCTGACCCGTCTAGACATACATACAAAGCTTAGAAGACTGTTCAAAGATACAGATAGAACTTTATAATCTATTTGATTGGCTTAATATACAAAAATGCATGATTATCTCTTTTTTAAGATCACACACGCAATTTTTCCCTTCCTGTAAGAAGACATACTTACTAAGTTGGCGCTACAGCTCGCGGTGAACCTGGGCCTGCTTCTCGCAACCATTTGTGTGTGCGAGTTATATTTTTGCACGAATGGAAGGTACCTACAGTTTTTTGCCGACTCCGAAAGGCGAGTTGAGAAGCTCAATCGTAACAAATGATACTCTTTGATGCTTGTCAGACATTCGAAAGAGGTGGGCACTGTGAAAAACTTTTAGCTGTTTGCGGCGGGATTCGAACCCAAGACCGCTGGCTCAGTAGTCGCACTAACCACTTGCGCTACGGTGCCCACAGAAGACATGCGCATGATATGTTACTTATCAGAGACATTTTTTGCAACCGCATAAATAGCCCTGTGCTTATATCTCGGGTCCCCATTTATGCGAACCCTGAAAGGCGTCTCAGAGGTCAAAACGTTCTTCTTCAATTGGGACATAGAAACAATTGTGTTCGTAATGAAGCTATGCCCAGAGCTCTTATATCTTATAATGAAGTCAACAGTAGAGTTGTGTAACTCATGAAGGAGCCGTTCAAAAGATCGGCTCACCTTGCTGAACTAAATGAACTAGTTCAGATATATTTAGCTCAGTAGTTCAACGGCTTACATCTCATCCGAATCTGTATCTGAACTAGTGAGTTGTGAAACACAAACACAATACAGATGACGGTGATGGCTCAGTAGTTCACTACGTCTACGGCTCACCACTTCAGAACCAGAAGAATGTTAAGCATGTCCATACAAAACCGAATTTTTTGGGAACGTATCCTTTGTAGTTGTAGTAGTACAGTAGTAGGTATACCATTCACTACCATATGAGAGAGAGATAAAACCACAGATAGATACATAGATATCGCACGCAGCTCGCAAGCGCAACCCGAAGGATTGTTGCATCGATCCAATTCAAACAATTTTAAGTTCCATAGTCGAGCGAGTCAACCGTCCTCCAGTGTGCTTTGACTTCGGTATACATACATTATTTTCATAGTCCACCCTTAATTTCGTATTTCCTCTCAATCGAACTTGTAAACGAACATATACGAACAGCGTTGCCACTTTGCTGCAATTGCAGTAGATCTACTGCATTTATTTCGAAATTTGAATCTACTGCCACTAAATTAAATCTACTGCATTTTTGTAGTATGCTTGTTATGACTTCTAGATCGAGAATTGTTTCCCTTTTAGTTGGTTTGTGTATGTATTTCAAAGTTTATTATATTCTACATATACCTACATATTTAGAAGCATAAATGATACTACGGTTGAGGGAAATAAAAGCTTAAATGAACCAAAAGCCGAAATAATACAATAAAAACAGAAATACAAGTCAATTTGTGTTAAAAATCTTGTTTTTCTGTTGAAATAAAAATCTACTGCGGAAAAATAGTTCTGAAGTGGCAACGCTGATACGAACGACTGACTGGTCTATTTCTTTTCTGGATATAAACTATACCTTATAGATGAGTATGAGAGATGAGATGAATGTATATTGTGTCTGTTAAGTGAGAGGTGAATGGTGAAGCTGAGTCTGAACTAAAAGAACTACTGAGCTAAATGAGTTACTGAACTACATTGGTGAACTAGTTCTTTTTAGTGAACGAGAGTTACTGAACTACTTCAGTGAAGTGAACTAGTTTGCCCAACTCTAGTCAACAGACACGTAGATTTTCATTACTCTAGAGATAATTTTATAAATATTTTGATTGCTTTTTTAGCTATCGTTTTCCTCTTTAAGTTTCTTTTTTATTAGCCCGTACCCATATGGTAATACCAAACCATTATAAGTTCGCTCTAGCTCAAAAATGTCTGTCACGACAAAAACATCAATCACTGTTCTCCCCTAGAAACTTAAAATTCGACACACTTATTACATTACGTTGGTCCACTTCCTCGAAAAACTCGAAAAAAAAATTTCCGAAAACTATATCATGTGAGATATCATTCGAAATGGCTCGAAGCAAGGACTCCAAAAATATTTAACTCAATTTTTTCCGTTGGAAACTTCCTGAGTAATTGTCGAAAATGTGTGAAAAAGTACCATACCTCCACCTCATCTCCGAAACTACTGAAGTAATGAAGTAAAAATCTGTTTCAAAAACTGTAAATCATGTATACATTACACACATATGTACATATGTGTACACACATGCATGATTTCCCAATAAAATACATATAGAGTCGTTCGGGGCAAGAGTGCGCATTTTGGACTTCGAGCTTAGATTCGGAAAAAACTTACAACAGATAATAAACAAAAGAGCCTATTATTTAGTAGCTCTATATTTTAGGAACAATATTATACAAAAATATTTTATATTTTGTTTAATGTTTCATATGTTTTGATCAAAAAACCAAAGTAAGTCAAGTTGCGCACTCTTGCCCCGAAGTCAGGGTAAGAGTGCGCAGAGGTATGGGTAAGAGTGCGCAATCAGTTTAGGTCACAGTTTTCATAGTTGAAGTTGTTTGAAACTGTACTTTTGCACAAACCAAGTTCTTCGGCAGCATTTTATAGACTGCTTCCATTTTAAATCAGCTTTGGGTTATCAATTTCCTTACCGTTTGTGTTTGGTAGATACGAGGCATTTTTCAAAAAACAGAAAAATAGTTCAGCTACGAGCTACCACCTACCGCCTACGACTGTGATGTGCTCGTTGCATCTTTCGATAGAAGGTATTAGCCTAAAAATTGTTATTATTATAAAAAGTTAAATTCTGGGTAAGAAAGCACTGCGCACTCATTGTATTGAAAATCTAAGAACGAATAATATTATCCACTAAAATTGTATCCTTAATCAAACACACATATACACTGTTTATGCCTACATACTACTTATGAGGTATCGAGTTGCCACGCTTTTCTGACACACTTTTGAAAATTAACTTTTTTTTTTTAACAAAATCCGAATTTTTTTTTCATTGATGATTTTCTATGTACTGTTAAATGGAAAATTTTCGTAGAAGTTGTTCATCATTGGCGGTTAGTGAAGCACACATTTTCTCATTTACCGATTGCTGCTAATTCTTTCACAGGTGGATAAAATGGCACTGCGTACTCTTACCCGCTGCGCACTCTTATCCCAAACGACTCTACTGTAGTTCACATCATTTTTAGCTATCACAAACAAATTTTTTAATATTTAGTTAGATGTTTTCTTTCATTGTTTATTATGATTTCTTGATGCAATTCCCAAGAGCAAAACTACAATATTATTTACCTGTTCGTTAATATGATAACAAATAAGACTAAGGAACTCTTTGAGCGCGAGTCTGACTCTGATATAATTACCACTGAAATCTGTATAGCAAAGCTTGTAAATGAATTAATAAATAAAAATTAAAAAAGGGAGGACAATAGACCAACTCTGGTTGCAGTGATAGCGGACATCTCTACCGTACCCAACAAGATTCATTATGGTCATACTCATGAGGTATTTTTTCTATCATTACTGCCATTTTCAAGCAGTAAGTTGCCTACTTCGAAAGATTAAACACTAGGTACGTATCCAAGATGGAAGACGGCAAATACATTTAAACTTCTATTTACTTACCTTTCAAATATCACCTGTGCCTTATGCAATTCAATGCCATTAGTTCCACTGTTGGTACGAGGTATCAAGCGAGCCGCAACCGATGACCTATGCTGTGCCTTACAACGACACGGATCATGTTTGTCCAGATAATGCGATAAAGTATCCCATCCACCTCCAACGCGAACCATTACGTGCGATCGAAGAATCTGCAATAGAAAACAGAGAAAATAAAAAACGTCTCCCATAATAAAATATCTACATCAAGTTTATCGGAGCGTCTACACAAATCACAAATTACATAATTAATTTACAGCGTACGTCTCGTTCCCATTGGCGTCTAAATTTCGCACCACATTTCGTACATTACACCCAAAGTGTTGGATTTCCTATCGGGCCTGTGTAGACGTGCAATTTACCATGTCAGATTGTGGTTTCGGAATAGAGAGCAACGCTACAATAAATTATCAACAAACGCAGTGCAATAACTATCCGCAAGAGATATTGACCACTTATCACTTGTTTAATTGACTGTAATTTTACAGCACTAATTGAGAGCTGCCGCAGACGTTTATGTGATTTTATGCGCATAGATTATTACGCAGCTTGTTTACACATAACAGATGGAAGGTGATAAAGCGAAACTTGTATCTCTTTCTCTTACTAGAACGCTCAGATGAGATTATGTACTTTTTATCACAGATACCATCGGAACTTATTCTAAGAAACTCATTACGTAATGCAATTTACTCGTACTCAGCAGGCGCTGGGAAAAGGATTAAGTTAAGCCAGCGACTTATGCAACAAATCATATATAAGCCCGAATTAAACCATTTAAATCCACTGAAGCGTTGACCAGAAGATACTGTCACTGCCCGTGTGTCATTACCCAACAGAATGAAAAATGACAAATGTCACGTATTCAAATAATTATATTTTCGTCACCAGATTGACATGTGAAACCGATACGAGGCAAGACCCAAGACTATGGTTTTTACAGGTAGTTTCGATTTCCCACCAGCCTAACCGTGGCGCCACATCGATCTCATTTATTGGTTAAGCGTTTTGACATCCTCCTGACAAATCTAATGTGATCACCTCGAGGGTGGGTAGGTGTAGCAGGAGAGTGAAAGTTTACCATTCATTGTATTTGAAAACAAATCAGGATCGAGGTTCACACCACAAACTAGGCTATTATAGTGGGGCAACAAATGATCATGCGCCTCACCGTGGTATTGCTTGTCTAATACGAATGTGTCTTTCCCTCTAATGGAATGTTGTTGTAACAGCGGCAGCGAAACGACACCGATCACCCAATTTAGCCGCCCGAGGGGAACCACCATGGTGTTCTGCACATAGCACATCCGTGGTGCAACATGAACCATGACAGCGAAGAGATTTGTCTAAACAACATGCGTGTACCTTTACAACGATCACGATGACGACGACGACGACCAATTGCGCTCAGTTATTTATGTGCGACTCGCCTAAAGCAGACAGTTGTTAGAGCCCGAGCGGACAACGCTGAAGTCAACGACTATGACACCGATGATGGCTGAGTCTTAGGCTGGTACCAGTTGTTGATTTGATTTGGCCATAAGGCGCTTGTAGTTAACAGATTTCTTTGGGAGAGTTGATTTCGCGGGATAGATGGGTGATGGAGCAAAGGCACAAAAAAGCCATAGTGTGGTATTAAAAGCAATTCCACATCGTGGCTTGTGAGTAATATTTAACTTAATGGGGGGCATATGTACAATTGGGAACAAGGAACTTGTTGATCGAATTTACTTGTCAATTTGACAACAAGCGTTTCGCAGAGCGATTAAATGTCGATTGTCGGAACAGATTCTAGATTTAAACAATAGATGTGGGGTCTCTGATTCATATGCAAGTAGAACATGTCTCGTGACATTACACTTTTTTCGCCGTTTTTACTCAGCTCTGACAACCTCAAAGGACGGTTGTCAAAAAGTCAAATATAGTTTATTTTAAATTTACAGTTCTACTAACAACTGAAAGTCCAGAACTCACATAAAGTTTCCGCCGACATCGATTAATCAAAAATTACTCATAAAATTCCATTCATATGTGTAGCAACAGGCAATTAGAAATCCTACCGTTAACAGGGAGAACCATACATGGCGGCGCCTTATTTATATGGCGTTTCTTTACTGTCACATCATAAGACAGCCTTTGATAGACGACGTGGGTCTGCAACTTTTCACAGTTCTTCGTTGGCTAATCCTTGTATTTGACTTCACAAAATAAAATAGGTTAATCGATCGGTGTGCAGCAACAAATAAAAAAAAGAAAGAAACTCGCCCATTCCATGCAGCACCTTCAAATAATTTTTGAATGTCAGTGCGCGCACTCGTATGTGTGCTAAAAGATGGAATGCCATGCGCGCCGGCCGCCCCCTATATCACTCTGTCAAGTCAATAATCATAATCTCTAAAGGCCCAATAAAAACAAAACAAAATAAGCAACAATTCTCGTAAATCACAGCGCATTTAGTGTCAATTAAATTGTCTGATCGAACATAATTTATTTTTCTATGGCCAAGTTGACTGCCTCTTTTGATTGTAATTACCCGGGGACCCGACCGTAGAGTATTATTTTTTTTTTTTTTTTGCGATTTTGTTGTTTTTGGAATGTATACAGGAATGCCGTACATGACAGTAAGTCTTGTTGTGGGGTATTATTTACTTAACACGCTATTGTGGTTGGGAAAGAGAAACCAAAACAACTAACAAATAAATAAACAGTTTACTCCTGCTGAGAGCGCCATCGCAGCAAAAATCCACCGCAAAGAGTGTTGACTTGTCAATGCCGTTTACAAATTTATGGTTAATATGTTGCGCAAGAAATGATAAATACAGTAGCGAGCACGGCAAGTACAACACCCATTTTTTACAGAGAAATCCTTAATTACTTTTAGGGAGCAGGTTTTTTTTTAATGACATTCATCCTTTTTGGGTATATAAAATGCCAAATTACAAGCAATTGACGGAGGAGCAAAAAAATCAAATAATTGCACTGTTTGAAGTGACAAAGTTGACTATTATCAAAATAAGTAAAGCGGTTGGTTGCAGCAAGTCGACTGTTAGTAGACTATTAAAAAAAAAAAAACACTTATGCCCAGTTTCACAGTAAGAGTTAAGCCTCTCGCTTTGGTTTAATCTTCCGTTTAAAAACTTTTCGGTTACACAGTGCTCGTTTCAACTCAAAGTGGAGTTTAACTCGTCGTTTAAGTTAAAGAGCTTCACTCTGCCGTTTAAACATTCCTGAAACACAGTTATTTTTAGGTATATGTTGACATATTGACAGAATACCAAAAAAAAAAAATTATTTCGCGTATACGCTCCTAAAACTATGAAAATTTACGAAAAGTAATGAAAACCCGTTTCGTAAAAGAGAGTGCTCACGAGAGTAATAAATTTCTCCATGCTACCACAAGAAATTTCTTTCGGCTAATATATGAAAACTGTCAAATCTGTCAAATCACATACATTTTTAATTTTTTGCTGTTCAACGCGTTCGTTTACTTTTTCGTAATTTTCGTATCGTTAAGAGCATTTTACCCCCACTCTTCGAAATTTGATAGAAAACGCATATTTAGTGCAAAAAGTACGTGAACGGACCTTATATTAGGTCTGTTCGTGTACGCTCCCAAAACTACGAAAATCAACAAAAAGTTACGAAAACCAGTTCGCGTACGCAAAAATTTCGCGAATGAGAGTGCCAATGAAACTTCCCCATGCTATGAATTTTAGCACAAGAAATTTCTTTGGGCAGGTCCAGATAGGTATATGAAAACTGTCAAATCTGTCAGATCACATATATTTTTCATTTTTTGTCGTTCAACGCGTTCGTTAACTTTTTCGAAGTTTCCCTCTCTTTGAAAGCATTTCACCCCCACTCTTCAAAATTTGACAGAAAACATGTACATAGTTGGTGCAAAAAACAACGTGAACGAACCTATATTACTTTTTAGAAATAGTTCAATATCAGCCGAAGTCAAACTTTTATTGACTTTACATTTCTATGACAGCGAATCGCTAGTCAATACTGCGGGGGCGATTGTGGTTTTTCAAAATCAGCTCCAAGCTGAATTTGTAGCATTGTCTCCCATCACATTGTCCTTTTCAAAGACATTTCAAAACAATAGCACTGCCAACTTTTGTTCCAACATAGCTTCCAGAACTGCGTTGGAAGATTAGTTTAGATTGTGAAGCCGAACGAGTTAAACAAAAAGTTTAAACTCTCGTTCAGGCTTAGTTGAACTTCAGTTTAAACTGTCACTGTGAAACTGGGCATTAGGAGCACAGTTGAACGGCAAAAAGGAACAGGAGGGATTCGTAAGACATCTACCGCCAGGTGATCAAGTTTTCCACCGGATGTCAATGTGGAACCGTTTTCAAACAGCTGTACATATAAAAGCAGAGTTTGTGGAGTCAATTGCAACTGAAATTCGTCAAAAACTCAGAGAATTTGGCTTAATAATAAAATCTTGGCTAATTGAGGCAAAAAGATATGAAAAGTGGACAGAAATTGATTAGAAAAAAGTCCTATCATCTACGAATCAAATGGAATTCAGTACGTGCGGTGAAGAGCTGGAGAGCGCTTAAGGAAAAATTGCCTTCAGCGTACAGTGAAACATCCAGTCGGGCAAACGATATGGAGATGTTTTTCCTATTGTGGAGTTGGGGATTTATGTTTCTTAGCGTAGAGTGAGCTACGAGCAAAGAGCAAAAATTGCTTAAGCAAAGAGCAACGATGTAGGCTAGCATAGGAGCATAGAACAAAGAGCAAAGAGCAAAGTGAGAAGCAAAAGTTCATTTTTTCTATTGAATATTTGAATAGACGAAAATCAAAGCGATGATAGCTGAGAAATCAAACATGTTTGAAATCGCTGCTTTGCTCTTTTATCGACGCTTTGATCTGTCGTCGAAATACGCCGCATTCTGTGCGCTACGCTTTAATTGAATGTGTTTGATTTCATCGCTTTGCTCTTTGCTCGCTGCTCACGCTACGCTCCACTCTGTAAGCACACTTAAAAGAAACTAGAAACTCGGAAGTTAACGAAAATATTATAATCAATCACTTTGACCGTCAATTGAAAAGCATTTCTCAGAGGTCAACGATGTAATTTTGTAAGACAGCTCTACTCCGTGCCATCGCATCGTTCCAAAATGGTAAGCTATTTTTTTTATTTCTATTCTAATTGCTTAAGAATTCACAGATTTTTTACACAGATTAAAGAATTTATGATCGATAAGGGAATTTCCACACTCGACTGGCCAGGTAATTCACCGGACCTCAACCCCATCGAAAATCTCTGGCACATTGTGACATTGAAAATAAACAGCAAAGTGCCTACCTCGATGAAAATGCCCAACGGAGTGATTGAAGAATTTAGTGGATTCGATGTCAAAGCGAATTAAGGAGGTCATACAAAATAAAGGATGCGCTATTATGTGACTTTATTTAAAGGTTCTGATCCACGAGTTGCGGAGGGCACCGTGAGCTAAAAGATCTATTTTACAGCAAAGTCAGTTTAGGGAACCAGAAGACTTTTGGCGAAGTTGAGGATCTCACTTGTGGAGACTTTACGAATTCCAATGGGAGTTAGGATTTCTCTGTTGAAATGTTGTCTCCTGAGGGTACAAAGTGCCATGCAGTCGTCTTCCATGCAGAGACGACATTCAGTTTCCTGAATGAGACCTACTGTATTTAGTGCAGGTGATATCGAAGATGGCAATGCCCTGTTAGAAATCCCACTTATCTCTTTATATCATTTCTACTAAGGAGTAAATTTTTTATAGATGCATTGTGGAAGGGTTTAATGGCTCTTTTAGCCGGACGAAGTCTAAGATTTTTTTCATTGACAAAAAAGGAAGAAGTGAAGAGAGATGTGGGTTTTTTTCGCGTTGCACTTTCCATGCTCGCTACTGTAGTTGATGGAATTTTAACACAAAGTGGTTAAGTGAACTTGTTATTTAATGAGAAAAACTTAAAGGATTATTATTTCCATAATAATAACAATAACCTTGGCACGTTTCCTTAAGCAGTGACATATGTATGAGTATAACACTTTCCAAAAGCGATGCTCTCATGTCATGTCTGTGCAGTAAAATAGACAAAGACAATCTTAGCATTTCATCGATATTTCTCACACGCCTTTTATCCAGTTCATATCAGTGTACGTCACAAAAGACGGTAACCTCTGATTTAAAGCAGTCTTCCGACAATTGATCAACGTGAATATGATAACTTGTCAGACCGCCTGAAACACAATTCATGTGATCAGAATATGTTATGACTTTTGACAGTTGATGTATTAATACATAAGGCCATTCGAAGTCCTACTCAATTCTCAGAAAATCGTTATCTTTGTTTTAATAATATTCTTACAAGAAAAATAAATCCACCTTCACGTTGTCGTTAACACAGTAAATCAGCAAAAAAAAAAAAACACTCAAAACGCATTTCGCACTGCGTTCACATTTGATCGAACAAAAGTTGACCTCAATTTGATTGCAATTCGAATGACAGTTGTCGTGCGCAATTAATAAACCTTTTTCTATTTTTTGTTGTGCGCAAATATTAACATCGCATCAAGTCAAAAAAAAAAATTATAAAAAAAACTCCCGGCAAAATCGAAGAGATAAAAATTTGAAATTAGAAAGATTTGGAGTCTGCGATAGGTTTCACTATGCCAAGGACAGAGTCTGATCGCAAGTTATACTCGTGTACGTTGATTCTTGCAACGAAGCAGTTTGCACACACACACATACGCCCGCTATTGATAAATTACAATTTAATCTCAAATCGGGACCTAATGATAGTAAATTGATCGCGAATGGTAGTCAATTGGCGGCAATGGAATTTGGTACAAAGCTACAGGACTAAATATGAACTGGAGTTCAAGATTTGGATTGCTAATCAGAGATTTATTAGCAATGTTTTTTGAATGCTTCGAAATTCCGCAAATTCTGGCATTCAATGAGTTCATAATTACATATCACTGATTTATTTCGTTGAGATTAGGGTTCAAAGACGAATGATTAACAGGCTTGTGGTACCCTTTTAGTGCTGACTTTTTAAATTACCAGATTCAGCTTACAAACTTACGTTTGTACAAATAGAAATAAGCTTAAGACTCACCCGAACAAATATCAGCACTTTGGTGTCTCCAATGCGGTATTTACCCTCCGATACACGAACCATAGGGAATTGTGACGGACATGTACATTTCTCAACTAGATCTCGTACCTGCAATGGGAAAAAAAGAAAAATAATTAAATAATGAAAAGATGCGCCTAAAAATATAGATCATGGTACTAATTGGACATTTTGTAGATTATGTCAAATTGCACATTATGTGTGTTTGATTATGGAACAGTGGCAATCGATCGCGACATTTTCATTTACATCGACAAGCAGCTATTAAGGCACTCGAATCGCCAAATCGCGCATCTCTAAGCGAGATATCGAGCAGATGCATGCTCAAACTGTGCTGGGTTTCTGATCATAGTGATATTCCAGGTGACTGTAAAGAAGTCGAAATAGCCGGGAAAGGTACAAAACTGGAGAATTTAACGACAGCAAGTGAACCCTATGCACCAAGAGAAACGTTAAGGCCAACATCTTCACGGAAGCACTGTAACAAGCTTATGAAAGATGGCGTAACCGTGTAGCCACGCCAATCAGACTTGGCGTCAGCTAAATCGGCGAAAAACTTACAGCCTGCTAAAAATCAGCAGAGCAAGTATCGGCAACCTAGTTGGTGTATTGGCAGGTCATTGCGCAATAGGCAGACATGCCAACAGACTGGGAATTGTCGCTGATGACTTCTGTCGCGACTGCATGGATGAGGAAGAGGAAGAATCCCCCTTTCACTTCCTGTGCAGCTTCTCTAAGAAAAATCCGGTCAAGTGCAAGTCGTACTTGCGCAATAAGTGTTCCGTATTATCAGGTTTTTTTTTATATACATATGTACATACGTTTGTAACAGATTTACAAGTATGTTGTTAGATCTATGAACACAAATGTTAGCAACTTGATACAATTACCTATCTGCTGCCCTTTCTCATCTGCTAAGAAGAATAATTATGCATCCACACAAAACAACAAATAAAGTATACAAGAAAAATACGCATGTGCATCAGATTTAATCCATCGTCTCGCTATTCGCTAAATTGTATTAACTGCGTGGGCGTAGAATTTTTGAATTTGTCTCTCTGTGTCTCGATAACAGATATTATAAGTATAGGAAACGAACAAGATTCCTTTATGTTGATTGAAATCAATGGTTTAGGTATAAGCTGAATGCTGATTTTTTGGGGCATATTTCTAGGATCAACCATTCAATTTTTACTCTCACACACACAAATTTCCCTATGTTATTTCGAAAAAGAAATCCAAGTTTGACTTTTTTGCTACAAATAAATAAATGTTTCGTTAAGCTGGCTTAACACTTTCGTTCTTTTGCCCGGTGTTCGTTGTTCGTTGTCAGACGTACGCGGAACAACGAAAGTGTAAATGAAAAAACCGAAGATCGTTCGAAGAACGAACACGTACGCAAGAAGTTCTTTCCAAGGTGTTTGGAATTTTCGATGTACGGTTTTACCCAGACACTGCCACTGCCAATAATGTGATGTTATTCTTTTGATACCAAGAGCGAACTGGATCAAAAACAACGTATAATGTGAATGGAATCAGTTCGGTGTCTGTCTGTCTGTCACAGGTCTTTTCCTCAGAGACTATTTGACGTAGAGTATTGAAATTTGGAACAGTTGTAGCAATTAGTGGCTCAAACACAGACCTGAACCTACCTAAAAAAATGAATTTTGAGGTAATCGTGTTGGGTGTCATGTAAAAGCTCGTTAAAGCACGAATTCAAAAATCTATGAAATATTTTTTTGTCTTACTTTCTTCTTAACACCTTCCCAAAAAACGTTAGAAAATTGCTGTCCCCCCACCTTATCTCCAAAAATATCGCTCAGAAAAATCTGAATAAAATCACAAACATTGAGATTAAAGTGTAGATTGAACCAAAATCAGGACTGCATTACGTTATACAGTTTTTTTTTAATTTTTGTTTTAATTTCAACTACCCAACTGTTCATATATCCAGAATCGACGTAACCCTATCACAATCAAATAAAAGTGGAAACGCCAGCTTAACGAAACATTTATTTATTTGTAGCAAAAAAGTCAAACTTGGATTTATTTTTCGAAATAACATAGGTAGCTAAGCCTTGCAACCACGGATTTAACAAAATTTGAAAGAGCGCATCCTGTTTAACGAAATGATGATCAACAATCACATCGATTAAACTGTCTTCCTTTTTAAGTTATTCAGAATCTTAGAAATTACAAGAACAGATCAAGAAAACAAACACATCAAGCATCACATCATGAAATCCTAAATCTAAAAAAGGTTAATCTTCCATTCGCATAAGGTCAAGCGCTGTGATTACATCAATTTTCAAAGTGTAGAACTTCAATTGAACCGCTGGCTGTGGAAAGTGGAAAAACCACCGCGCCACCATCATTAAACCAACCGAAACCAACAAATTAATATCTAATTGATTAAACTTGTATACACTCAAGTCTACACTTTCAGTTTCTCAAACCATCCATCAACGAAATGAAACACTTCACCAGCAATCTATTCAATTAAATGCCGCACACGATATCGGCGTGCAAGACAAGACGACCACATCGACGAGTAAACCTCTTCGATCAGAGAAGCTTAAAAACCTCACATATTGACCTAACAAATCTCTTCTACAAATTGCACTTCCTGATCCCGACGACCAAGAGTATGAACAAAACGGCAGCAACAACACATTTACGGCAGCTCAACAAAAGTAAACAGCATCAATTATTTGCCGATCTATCATCATCGCAATAACCACCACCACCGGTGCCACACGATCACCACACCATGATTGTGACGCGTCGAATCTCTCCAGCGCAGCGTTTTGACCCCTCTTCTGCACTACGACTCTGAAGGCCATTAATCAATGGCAATCTACCAGCTCGACTTCCTTTTCTATACTCGTAGATGTGTAGTGGCATGCGGCGAGTGACTCTTCGGTCCATTGTTTGCATTCTACAAAGTATCCTATGAACGCGCGCACAGCAATTACCCTCACCAGTGCCATCTACATGCGATAAACAGCAATCGGGCTTATGCACTCATGCATGCTGATCGGTGTGTCATTAATCAAAAAAAACTAAAATGTGATAGCGATCTTGTGGCACTGCGCAAAACAGTTTTATACTCGCCTGGGATGCGCGCAACTCGATCTAGAGACGGGCATATCAGCAGTAGCGCGATCATCAAGACCGCTGTTTTATATACGCGATCATGTTGATGATATGTCGCTTGGTTGCGCTCACCACGCGATGACAGGGCATTACACGGTTAGTTGAAGTCATTCAATCTACGGACAATGACAAGAATGCGCATCCACCATGCGGAAGGATAGATTGTGAAGTTTTATGACGCGTCGTGGGAAAATCGTTCAATCAAATGACAGCCCATTATGCATTTATGACAAATTGGGCGAGCGAAATCGTTTAAACAGTCTAATGTCAAATTAAGCAATCGGCAGACATGCAGACTCTGTCAGGCGCTGAAATTAACTGACTCAGTTGACGTACCTCCGTCAACATCACTGCTGACGCGATCTCAAACACGTCATGTCTGTACTATTGGCATTCCAGTGTAAAATAATCGTGAATTGACATTATTGTCAGTTACTTCTAATTTAGAAATGATGTTGTACAGCAAATTGTAAAAACAAAAAAATACACTTTTTATCCCTGCAGAGGCAATTACAAGGTTTTAACATTTTTACATGTTGCAGTTGTTAGTGGCTCTTATTTGGCACTGGATTGACACTAAACGTGTGTGTGCAGCAATCGTGCACTCAATTTGAGTTCCATCTGACATGGTAATCGGAGACTTTTCCAGTTTTTGAGGAAAGCAAATGAACACACAAAGTTGTCCCAGATCACGATTGGTGTAAACATTTAATGGTTTCAAACGCACGCTTTTCAATGGCTGGCCCAAGCATCATTAGGAGCTGCTCCTTTGTGACTAATTAGTAGGCTATGTACGAGTAGGTATATTTAAAGGGATGGCTGCGACTGTACCTTATCTTGCGTCGAATTTCTCTCGATCTTTACCACTTTTACTTTCGACAGCATTTTCTTTTTACGAAAATACAATTTTATGATTATCGTTATTACACGACGCGACGTTGTCGTATCGTATCGTGTGGTGCTGGGTGATTGATTTACCAAACATGGCGTGTTTCCGTCAATTGTGACGCAGAAATTCTCTCGCCAAAAACAGTATCATCGCTGTACGATCTCAGCTGCGAGCGGATCATTAATTCGCGGTACCAAAGAAAATCAGATTTTGGCTTGACCCGTCTCCAGTCTACCAGTTGTGTTATACACACTTTATACACTTTATTCACCGCTTTGTACGGTATTAAATGAATGTTTATTGTTGACGGCGTGAAATATCTACTTTTAGCGTGAGACAGGCATTTTCCTGACGAAAATATGGAAAGGAGGCGAGGAGGACAGGTATCTGTAAGATTTTTCCTTCCAGGCAGCAATTCAACGGATGATAGTCTCTACTCGTCCGATGATGATTATCGTTATTATCACATTTTCACTTTTGCTCGAATGGCTGGAAGCTTTGACGCAGCGGAGGAGCGGAGGTGAACGCAAAGGTGATGCTGGGTGCTGATGGCTCTTTGTCTGACCATTTTTGGTGTGTGATGTTGTCGACTTAAAGGATTTATGGATGTGTTGTAAAGCATCCAGCGGAACTAAGTTACCAACAATTTAACGATTTGACTTTGACAAATTACAAATATATTTCACGCGCCACAATATTTTGAAAGCTTGAATTAGAAAATGGTGACAGCAATGCTAAGAGTTGTTAATTTTTTCATTTTTTTGAAAAGAAACTGTTCATGTATATGTAATCATAATAGGTTAGATTGGGTTAGGTTGAGAGGCTGAGCCATTCCAAAACACTAGACACCAGAGTGGGCCTATCGCGATCCCCTAAGAATCCACACAAGGATGGCACCTAAACCGCTACAATTTCCTCAAAGCATTTTATTACCCTGCAAAATTTTAGAACGAGTCTATGGTTGATTCGGCATACCTCCTCTAGGTTACTAGTAATCGTAATAAAATAATCCTATTATTGTAACAGCAACTTGTCCAGTGTGATTCCACCCTCAAGGTGTAAATTGCCACTAGAGGGCATCACACTGGGCGAAGTTGGCTGCCCTTTTTTTCCGCCATGTATAAATCGACGCCGTCGCCATTTTCTCTCTCTTGTAATACTTTTATAATACTTGTGTAAATGTGCTCGTCCGCCGGATTAAATGTTTTAGAAATTATTTCGTTCACATTTGAAGTGAAACTTCTTTAGCCGCAGTAGGGCAAATTTGCCTGAATCAGACGAAAAAGTGAAACGCTTCCCCTTCTCCAACTTCAACTGGCAGTCAAATCTATACATAGTATAAAAGGAAGTCCCTAAAATTTGGCTAATCTCGAGAACCACTAAACGGATTTAGATGCGGTTTTTACTATTATGGTCTGCATTTCCTGGCGGAATTTATGGGTGTACTCAGACTACTCCATTATAGGAGCTGAGAATTTGAGATCGAAGTGGCAGAAAAGCACCAGCAGATGTCGGAATCCTTTTTGAATGCTACTAAAATTGCACGACAAAACTTACACTTGAATTCAATATATATAGTACTTTTTAAGACGGCGAATTCACTAAACACGTTAAAAAAACAGATTCCCTTACACAGAAATGGTGACTTTGGAGACCCGAGAAAGAAAAGAGCATATCCTTTTCGGACATTATTTAGAGCTCTGCTTTTCGAGAGACATTTTCGGTGGGTTGGGAATGCAAAACAGTTGACCGAAGTGCAACCAGGATTCAGGATGCAATACTTAACAGCTGATAAAATCTTTCCGTTACCATAGGAGTGAAGCGTCCCGTATCCTGAGTGCGTTGCTGTTTATTGAACGGACATTGAAAGTGGATGAGTCGTAGTTGTCGGCTGCATTAATGTATGCAGCTGACATCGTCTTTCTTGCTAATAGTGTCAATGGAATGCATTTAGAGATTTAAAAGCTTTCTGAACATTGTAAAGCATGGGTGGCCAAGCCGTAGACCGCGATCGACTGGTCTGCGAAGGCATTTGCAGTCGACCCTGATGCATATGCATGCATCTGTCCCACATCGGCCGGAACTTCCTTTATGCTACATTTGCAACTTCAAAGTGAGAAAAGATGTGTTTCATTTCATGCAAGAGTTTTTTTTTGTCGTGGAGAGCGTCTCAACTCTCATATCGCCATTCGGAGACGGCAAACAACTGTATTCGTGCAAAAATATAAAACGCCCACACAAGTGATTGCAAGAAGCTAGGCTCGGTTCTCTGTAGGACTGCTGACGCCTTATATTTATTTATATATTTTGTTTTATTCAAAAATGATTTATATTCATTAAGAATCATAAAAATGTCAATCTGGTTCACGAGACACGACCATGGTAGAATTAAGAATTACCAAAATTAAACTATAACTAACTAACTTAACTTTACAATGACAACTTTCGATTAACTGTCAATCACAATCGCTTCCCTGACAACTTAAGCCAACAGACAGCTAACCGCTCACTTAATGATAAAAAAATTATGTCAATGCACACTTACTCGTAGTTCTCCCCTGTCCACTCAGCTATTGTATAATAATCTAATAGTGACATCTATGAGTGTAATTCCACAACGTGACTTGCGCTCTCGATTTAGTTGCAAATTTGTTCACGTTAAATGACACATCCGAACCGATTTGCTGCTATACTCTCTGCCTTATCAGTTACCAAGATTGAAGCCATCATTATCATCTTTGAAACAAGGTTTTCTAAATTAGCAAACATTTAAAACTCTACTACGTGCTGTAAACATACGGAGTTGCACAATACATTTTTATGCGATTTTTTTCCGCAAATTTGACCGAAACTACTGATGCATGCACATAGTAGTAGATTTGGTGATGAGTACCTAAACTACTATGAGACGTGGTGTGTGCAGGCCACAGTTACTCGTAGCGATGCTTCGACAAAAATCGTGACTCGGATGGAATTGCGTAATATTTCCTTTGTTGTGGACTCACAAATAAAATGATATATGTACATATACATATGATGATATATTGGGTTGGGTAACTGGGAGTATCCACTAAAGTGTTGCGATCCTTTCCTAGGGAACAGAAGTAGAAATATAAGATTTAAACTTTTTCGTAGCTTTTGCCGACAGGTAGGTTTGACATTTGCTGGAGTCAAACATGACGTCTTCACGAAATATTATTCATGGCGGACATACATTTTTTTTTTTTTTTTTTTTTTCCCGAGGGTAGGTGAAAATCTTCCATAGACACTATGAGAATAGCAAGCGCGTGCTCATAGTAGTGTCAGATTCTTACTGACCAAAAACACCTCCCTTCGATATAAATTTGTTAGATACTGCAACTAAGTTATACTACTTATCAAGCAATTTTTCTATCACGAAATATAAACGTTTGGCAGGTTACTTTCCAATGAAAGATCCTGCATATTCCGCAATTTAGATGCGGTTAATCCTTATCTCGCCAAGTCGAAAGGTTTTGTCCTTTGTAGTCGGCGCAATAAATTGCTCTCATCCAAAATAAGTAGGACTGTATTATTAACATGTCCGATTAGTCGGTTTCTATGTTTTCGCGCGAAGCTTCTAGTTTCAGCTTCGATTGTCGGAATTCCGAGATCCCTGTGGATATCGTCGTTTCTAGCATACCACGGTGCTTGGACAATTTCTCTAAGCACTTTATTTTGAAAGGTCTGTAAAATATTGGCATTTGTTTTCTTGGTACAACCCCAAAGTTGTATACCGTAGGACCACACCGGCTTTAGCACTTGCTTGTATAAAAGCAGTTTGTTCTCGGTACTGAGGTGGGAATGTTTCCCGATCAGCCAGTACATTTCTCTATATTTGATTTCTAATTCTTTACGTTTCATTTTCACGTGCGAATTCCACTTCAGCTTTGCGTCAAGTGTCATTCCCAGGTATTTGGCTTCATTTGCAATGGGAATTCGGGCCAAATTTATAAAAATTGGCAAGTCATTAATTTTTCTATAAGTGAAATTCACGTGAACAGATTTAGTTCCGTTAAGGGCGATCCGCCATCGTCCATTCATTTACTTTATTCAATGCGTTTTGCAGTTTGGCAGTCGTTTCCTCGATTGTTTTACCTACTGCTAGGATAGCGGTGTCGTCGGCAAACGTAGCAAGTATAGTGCCATCTTCTTTCGGTATATCACGAGTATATAACAGATAAAGAAGCGGCCCCAGAACGCTTCCTTGCGGTACGCCGGCCGAAATTTTTTTGAGCTCTGAGTATTCGTTTCCATTTCTAACACGGAAGAGTCTATTTCCGAGATATGAATCCAAAATCTCGTATAGGTACACGGGGAGTACTTGTCGTAATTTGCATTTCAAGCCATCGTGCCACACCTTATCAAAGGCTTGCGAGACGTCAAGAAATACGGCTGAGCATATCTTTTTTTCTTCTAGTGCTTTTTCGATTACGTTAGTAATTCTATGCACCTGGTCAATTGTCGAATGCTTACTTCTGAACCCAAACTGGTGGTCAGGGATTAGATTATTTTCTTCTATAACCGGTTGGAGACGCCTTAGTAATATCCTCTCGAAAATTTTTGATACGACTGGAAGAAGCGAGATTGGTCTGTATGATTTTACTTCATATGACGGTTTTCCTTGTTTTAAAACCATAATGACTTCCGCAACTTTCCATTGGCTCGGCACGTGTTTTAATCTGAGTGCAGCATTTATAATATGGAGAAGCTTAATAAATGCTCTTCTAGGTAAGGCTTTGAGAATTTCTCCGGTAATCAAATCATAACCAGGAGCTTTCTTAGGTTTTAGTTTCGCGATCTCACGTTCGAGTTCTCTAAGCGTTGCAGATCTGCGCGTTAAATCGTCAGATGGTGGAACTACCATCCTTGTGAGGTTGATGTTGTCATGAACCACTTGACCATCGTTCGGTTTAAAGGTTTCTTCCAAATAGGCGGCAAAAATATCCGCTTTTTCTTTATCTTCCCTTGCGCGGACATATGCGGACATACATATGTACCTATCTGAAAAGCACAAAAACAAGATGTCGGTACAAACGTCAAAGTTTGTGTGGTGGGCATTTCATGTCTTGCCTTTTAACGAAATTGAAACATTTACACCAAAGTGACAGTTAATGTCCAGCCATAGATAAACCTTTCCAGCTCGCATAGAAAAACACCACCAAATATTGCAAAAACCAAAATCACGAATTTATAAACGCCATCCCCAGAGGGCCTTTCCCCAAAAGATCAAACCATGTAATGTTATAATTAACTGTACTAAATCCAATAAACTTTAAAACAGAGTAAGAGGGAGAGATATAGAAAAACAAAACAAAAACAGCATTTTCATCTGACAAATTAAGTCATAGGAACTCCGGATATTTATTGATATTCGATTCTGAACTCTGCATGACTATAAGTGCATAATTTCAATCGATTATGGCCAACAAGCATGCATCCCAGCGAAGCCCAGCGGGTGAGATGAGAAACTACCATCGAACATATCTCGACTTCACTTGAAAAATCGTGAGAGCCAACAACGAAAAAGTTACCAATTTTGGGCGAGAAATCATCCAATGCGCGCGCAGCGCCACCAAAAATGGAAAACTCGTGCACAGATTTGTTTAGATCACATATCATCTGACATCTGACATGTACGCTGAGCTCGGTAGCCGGAATTCACTCATATCTCGACGGAATATAAGGGAATTTCCCATAAAATAATCATAAATTATGCTGAATAATTGTGGCGATAAACTCTGAGACTGAGTTGCTTCTCACAGTAATGTGCGCATGCGCATGTCTATAATTCAGTTGCACAGGCGCTGCTCGGCTCTGGTCTCAGAGTGCACTGTTGGAGTGATGTACTGTATACATGCAACGATAGAGCCGACAACAGAGATGCTGGTTTTGGTTGTTTTTTGTTGTTGCTTGGGTGAGAAGTGCACTTCCAATGAATTGAGGAAAACATAGATACTGACGTTTGCCGCTACATGGGCATGAAAAGTGAAAAGCTGTGCTCGGCTGAGACGAAGGCAAAAGCATTTGAGGAATCACTCGAAACGAGCGAGAGATATAAAAATTGACTTTAAAGAAGTCTTAAATAATCCTTGATGTCTAAGATTACAGAAATTATAGATAAGAGCTAAAATAGGTCTGTTCCCGTATCTATCCAAAACTTCGACAAACTACGAAAATCTACGAAAATCAGTTTCGTAGTATTTCACAGAAGAGAGAGGTAACAAGAGAGTAAAATATTTTCCCACTCTGCGTATTTTAACTCAAGAAATTTCTTTGGACAGCTTTATGAAAACTGTCAAATTTTTTTTTTTTTTTTTTTTTTTTTTTTTTTGCCGAGGGTAGGTGAAAATCTTCCATAGACACTATGAGAATAGCAAGCGCGTGCTCATAGTAGTGTCAGATTCTTACTGACCAAAAACACCACCCTTCGATATAAATTTGTTAGATACTGCAACTAAGTTATACTACTTATCAAGCAATTTTTCTATCACGAAATATAAACGTTTGGCAGGTTACTTTCCAATGAAAGATCCTGCATGTTCCACAATTTAGACGCGGTTAATCCTTATCTCGCCAAGTCGAAAGGTTTTGTTCTTTGTAGTCGGCGCAATAAATTGCTCTCATCCAAAATAAGTAGGACTGTATTATTAACATGTCCGATTAGTCGGTTTCTATGTTTTCGCGCGAAGCTTCTACTTTCAGCTTCGATTGTCGGAATTCCGAGATCCCTGTGGATATCGTCGTTTCTAGCATACCACGGTGCTTGGACAATTTCTCTTAGCACTTTATTTTGAAAGGTTTGTAAAATATTGGCATTTGTTTTCTTGGTACAACCCCAAAGTTGTATACCGTAGGTCCACACCGGCTTTAGCACTTGCTTGTATAAAAGCAGTTTGTTCTCGGTACTGAGGTGGGAATGTTTTCCGATCAACCAGTACATTTCTCTATATTTGATATCTAGTTCTTTACGTTTCATTTTCACGTGCGAATTCCACTTCAACCTTGCGTCGAGTGTCATTCCCAGGTATTTGGCTTCATTTGCAAAGGGTATTCGGGCCAAATTTATAAAAATGGGCAAGTCATTAATTTTCCTATAAGTGAAATTCACGTGAACAGATTTAGTTCCGTTAAGGGCGATCCGCCAGTCCTTCGTCCATTCATTTACTTTATTTAATGCGTTTTGCAGTTTGGCAGTCGTTTCCTCGATTGTTTTACCTACCGCTAGGATAGCGGTGTCGTCGGCAAACGTAGCAAGGATAGTGCCATCTTCTTTCGGTATATCACGAGTATATAACAGATAGAGAAGCGGCCCCAGAACGCTTCCTTGCGGTACGCCGGCCAAAATTTCTTTGAGCTCGGAGTATTCATTTCCATTTCTAACACGGAAGAGTCTATTCCCGAGATATGAATTCAAAATCTCGTATAGGTTTGCGGGAAGTACTTGTCGTAGTTTGCATTTCAAGCCATCGTGCCACACCTTATCAAAGGCTTGCGAGACGTCAAGAAATACGGTTGAGCATATCTTTTTTTCTTCTAGTGCTTTTTCGATTACGTTAGTAATTCTATGCACCTGGTCAATCGTCGAATGCTTACTTCTGAACCCAAACTGGTGGTCAGGTATTAGATTATTTGCTTCTATAACCGGTTGGAGACGCCTTAGTAATATCCTCTCGAAAATTTTGGATATGACTGGAAGAAGCGATATTGGTCTGTATGATTTTACTTCATATGACGGTTTTCCTGGTTTTAAAACCATTATGACTTCCGCAACTTTCCATTGGTTCGGTACGTGTTTTAATCTGAGTGCAGCATTTATAATATGGAGAAGCTTAATTAATGCTTTTCTAGGTAAGGCTTTGAGAATTTCTCCGGTAATCAAATCATAACCAGGAGCTTTCTTAGGTTTTAGTTTCGCGATCTCACGTTCGAGTTCTCTAAGCGTCGCAGATCTGCGCGTTAAATCGTCAGATGTTGGAACTACCATCCTTGTGATGTTGATGTTGTCATGAACCACTTGACCAACGTTCGGTTTAAAGGTTTCTTCCAAATGGGCGGCAAAAATATCCGCTTTTTCTTTATCTTCCCTTGCCCATTCATTTTGATTTATTTTAAGTGGCGGCGCAGGGATTTTGGGCCTTTTGGTGCCTTTTACGGCTTTCCAAAGGGAATAATTGGAATCTTTTTTCGCTGTTAAACTCTCAAGGTAAGAGCCTATCGCACGATTTTTAAAATCCTTAATGCTATTCTTTAACAAATTGCAGAGACGATTCAGATATGCTTTATGCTGTGGAGCACGACTCTGTTGCCATCTTTTACGCGCTTTTCTTTTTTCCCTGATTAATTCTTTTATTTCAGAAGGATATCGTAGACCGTATTTGTCCGGCGTTTTTCTTGGATTGGGCGTATTATTCCAAGAGGCGAGCTGTACTATCTGAACGAAGCGATCGACTTCAACCTCAAGTTCATAGGGTGTCGTAAGCGGTACGCTCAGTTCAACATTTACTTCGATCTCGTTCCTAAAGCCTTCCCAGTTAGTTGTTCTACCGGTTAATTTCGCTGGCTCTCGGTTATATACTAGTTTTTCGCTCAATGTCAAAATAACTGGGGAATGATCAGACGACAGATCAAAGCTCTCTTCAACTTTTATGTGGTTGTTAGATATTCCTTTCACCACGAAGAAATCGATCAGGTCAGGTATTTTCAAAGTATCAGCTGGCCAGTAGGTCGGTTTGCCCGTCGAATGAAAATCACAACTGTACTCCATACCTGCCCCATAGAGCATTCTACCTTTTTGCGAGATAGATGAGATTTTAATAATACGCTGACTATTTTTAACTCGAATTGTGCACAGTTGCAGAGTTTCAAGCTCTATCTTTTGGTCTTCGCATTGTTCAATGCAGTCTTTAATAAACTGTCAAATGTCATACGTTTTCCATTTTTTGTTGTTCAATACGTTACTGTAGATCTGCTTCGTAACTGGTAATTCTACGTAAAATTACGTAAAACTGCCAAAAATCAAGAGCAGAGAGAACCAAATGAGAGTTTCAAAAAATGGCCCCTCTTGTGAAATCGTAGGTGTGTTTGGTAACTTTTATTAACACAAATGGGACATCTATCAAATAGTAAAAGGGGGGAAAATCCTCTCTTCTTTTTTTTTTTAACTATTGAATATTTTCACGAAAAACTAATTTTCTTTTATTTTGTTAACAAGAAGTGATTGACATTTCACAAATTGTCAGATTACTGTTTGATAGATGTCCCTCGATGACTTCACTAAAATAGATGTAGCAAGATTTCGCAAGAGGGGAAATTTTTGACACTCTCATTTGGCTCTTTCTTCTCCTGATTTTTGACAGTTGGATGTAAATTTACGTAAATTAACAGAAGTCCCTTTTTGATCACAAAAAAGTTACCAAACAGATCCTGTACTTTTGCACACTTTAACCTCTCTCTGAGAGATATTTACCCCCACTCCTTGAACTTTGAGAATCTATGAATCTTGGTGCAGAAAGTACGGGAACAGACCTAATGCTTCAAATAAACCGAGTAGAATATGCATAATAACTTTTTAGAAGTTACAATTACAATAATTGATCACTTGATCGTAAGATTTTGGGATATCATTTGGGATAAAAGGACAATCAAGCAGTATAGTGCGAAAAAAAACCAAAAACACAAACTGACATTTAAGAAGCTTTACATTTTTATTAAATTGAAAAATCAAATATAATTCGGTATCCACATTATTATCACACTTTAGAAGTAAAAATAATATTCTGCAACATTCAACCATCTACAGTTGACGGGACGATTATTATTTTTCCAAGATCCAAGTCAGCACACATTTACCTTCATGCTTAACAAGTCAAACCAAGGAACAATCACAGATCACCACACAACTAAGCGTCACACGTCGTCGCGTCGTCGGACAGAAACAATAACAAAAATCATATTAGATGAACTTTTTGACTCTTTCAGCGCAGTACAAACTGGCGAGTGGATACTGCAAAGAAGTTAACTGTCAGCTACTGTTGTTTTTGAGTGTAACTTAAACAAAATTTATGATCCAACTTTGGCGTATAATTCGTGATCTTTGACTTTGAAGTGGAATTGCGATGGAATAAATGATTTTTGTTTTTTGCAATACGAATATGAGATTTGACTGGTGACTAATCTAAAGTGAATGTTAGATGAGTGTAATCAGAGTGAATGGTTTTTTTGATACTCAGTAAGCCCAGTACCTACTCAAGAAATTTCGTTCGTATATAAGAACTAATGGGATATATGAAACAAATTTTGTGTATTTTAGACGTTTCTTGGTCGCCGAGGCCGTGGTGGCTAGTGCGTTGGACTACCACGCAATGCTGCCCAGATTCAACTCCTGGCCGGGTGTAACACTTAAAAAGTGTTTTTTCACGGTGCCACCTCTTTCGAATGTCTGACAAGCATCAAAGAGTATCATTTTTCACGATTGAACTTCTCAACTCGCCGTTCGGAGTCGGCAAAAAACTGTAGGTCCCTTCCATTCGTGCAAAAATATAACACGCACACATAAATGGTTACGAGAAGCAGGCCCCAGTTTACCTCGAGCTGTAGCGCCAACTAAGTAAGTAAGTAAGACGTTTCGTCTATCCGTGTTGGACTGAATCAGGAAACTTAACGCATTAATGTAAGGAAAGAGGCCAACAATATAGCGAAAATGCTAGGGTTAAAGTGTGTACGAATATTACTATGAAAACCAATTTCATGTCAGTTCTTCAGAATATACAGTGCTGTTTCAAATATTTTACTCAAACTTTTTCTTACTCTTTCGGATGGCAGTTCTTGGAATTCATGAGAGCTACGATGTTTTTTGCACTAAGTACTAAAATATCGCTAACTTAGTGCACAAAAGGCGATATTATTATGAATGAGGTGTGCATTTAGCTCGTCGTAGCCATCCAATATGAACCAAAGTAATTAAAAAACAAAACAAAAATTGAAAAATCAGTTCGGAGTGCAAGTCTAATATTTTGTGTCTGTCACGTCTAAATTTGACAATCCGTCAAATTTTTGAAAGATTTAATGTTGCTCAACGAATTATGGCATGGAATTTAAAAACATATCGTGAGACTGGGACTACCAGAAGAAAGAAAGGCTCATTGAGGCCAAAAAAACACTACCCCAGTGGAAGATCATTTTCTGTGCTCCAGAACCGTCGGCACCGGTTTAAGACTTCAGTGGATATCAAAAATGATCTATTTCGACCTACACGAAAAATAATTTTAGCCGGCTCAGTGAGAAAAAGGCTCTTAAAAGGTGGACTTAGAGCACTCAAGCAAGTGCTGAAGCTGGATTTTCCATTAAGAATCAGAGAAAACGATTAACTTGGGTTGAGAAACATCTTAATTGGATTCGAAACATGTGGAACAATGTTATCTTTGCTGACGAATCGAAGTATAAGCTGCATGTTGCAGATGGGAGGATTCTTGTGCGTAGAGAACCAAAGGAAAGTCTGAGCTCTGAATGCCTCCTTCGGATGCCCCCAGAACTGAAGGTCTGATGGTCCGGGGATGCTTCTCTGGAGATGGAAAAGTTAGAAGGGCCTCTTTAGAATCGCAAGTCACTGCAACAGTTTATCTACGGGTCCTAGAATACGAATTAGGACCATTCACGTAACAGAGCTTTTAGGGGACACCTGCAGATTAATTTTGCAACTGGACAATATTCCTTGCTATACAGTCAAAATTGCAAATAAGAACTTGTTTTTTTTTCTTTAATAATAGAGTAGTTTGTAGCTTTAAAATAAAACTACAATTTTTATGATTAAAAACTTCATTTGAATTTTATTTTTATTTCTTAAGTTAAAAAGTACTTCTAAGAACACAATGTTGATGTGTTAAGCTGGCCTCCCTACAGCGCCGACATCAATCCAATTGAGAATATTTGATCAATCATGAAACTTAAGATTGCAGAGGAGCGTCCAGGGTCAATTGAAATACTTAAACATTTACTAATCCGGCTCTGGAACACCATACCACATGGAAAAACCTATCTGAGTCAATGAATCGCAGTTGTAGATGAAAACCCATTTTTCGATCTGATCGGTTTTTAAACTGCTGCTTGTCTTAAATATATAATTTGACAGTTTTTCATTCCACGCATTCCATGCATTAACTTAAAAAATATAAATATTTTAATTTGTAGTCTGCTGGGTGAATGTTAAGTGAGAATCTGGCACTAAATTAAGTTTAGTAATCGAGAGTAGAGCAGTGGCGAATCCTACCTTCACAAAAGAGCGATACAACCTAACAATGGATGCTGTCAGCTCAAAATAATGTATCCTTTCATATATTCTTTAAGAGTTTAAAGTTTTAAATTGTTTTCGGAAAATGTTCACATTTTTATTTTGAAAACCTAGTATGAAGCTCGCCATAGTAACAAATTCACCCATTTTTTTCTCTCGAAAGTAGTTAGCTACAACTAATTATCGGAGCGAGTTAAGATTAATTTCTCCTTTTCCATTGCAGCACAATGTCATTACAAGAAAAACAGCAAACTAATTAGGTGTTCTGCAGTCAAATAAAAAATAAATAAATAAATTGGCGCCAATTTGTTAAGACATCTTCGCGATTCACATTCATTGCGCACAGCTCTATGATTATTAATGACAATTTCAAACTGATTAATAGCTAAATGCGACGCAAGCTACTCTCCCTCTGGACGATTTAATTACCAACGCCAGCCAGATAGAAATAAAAAACCAAAACAAGCAAAACCACAGATCATGAAATTTAACACATAAATTCACACAATTAATGTCATTACATACATAGTTGTCAGTTGGCCAGACCAGAAGCTGAACCATTAAAAGGATTAACGCGAACAATAAATTGCGCAACTAGCAATTGACGTGCGGTCAATATCCTTCAATTAACCACACCGCTATATTTCACTTGATATGGTGGTTAGTGGAAACATCTTAATTTGCTGCTTTTTTTTTTTTTGTTTTGCTTTATGAATGAACGCACGCTGTCGTCTTCCTGCCTTGCGATGGAAACAGGTGGATGTGGATATAAATGATTGCTAGATGTGCAAATTGCCAGCAATTAATGCTACAGAAGAAGCAAAGTGAAGGAAAACTAAATAAAAATCAATGGTGATCTCCGGTGATCGCGTTTCATGTAATCATGTGTAATCAATCCAACGATCCGTGTTTAGTGGTTTGGATGTTAGTCGAATGGAAATTCAAATTAATTTGCACGAGTGCGGCGCATTAATTTTCGTATCGAAACAGTCAACGACGAGGGGAGAGATAAAGAGCATTCAATGGCTTGGGGATACAAGATGAAACCAATGTTGATACTCGTAGTCGTAGTTAATAGATACTTTGAAACGATTGATGTTTTGGGTATAAAACTCAATCTCCGAGACTGGTTGGAGGTGTAAGTAGTAGAAAGGCCATTTAGCAGCAAGTTCATCATCATTCCAATTAACAATCGTGCGTGTTACGGTTTTTTACCGACTTTGAAAGGTAGGTTGATCAAAAAGTTGGCAAATTATTATCGTTGCGGCTTGTCAAAAATAAGCTAAGACCTGTTACAGCTTCGGCGTATATTTGATGGAAACCGATAGTTATTCTTTACCTCAGTAAGCAAAAAGACAAATATTCAAAAGTGTGATAAAAACACATAAGCCCTGATTGTCTTAATCACCGATTCCCCGTTTGTCGCAAGCTGACATTTACAGCTGTAGACAACTAATTAGAAACACCCCAATTCAAATTCATATTACTGTGTTTATTTATAAATTACGTCTTGAAAGTTTGAAATAAGAATGTTTTTCATACGTTTTGTTAATTCTTCAGTAATAAGAGCCAAAAGTATGGTTCAAAATATGTTGTAATAAATAAAAAAAAAAAATATATATAAAATAAATAATTAGCCCTGGAATTTGAATGGACAACTAATTAGAAACACCTCAAAAAATGGTTATAATTGTATGCTTTGTGGTTGGAAGGCATTTTAAGTTTATACTGCGTGGTGAACCCCTTCTGCCGAATAACTTCCTGGCATCTATTCTGCATAGACTGAATGGGTCGTCTGCAGCGCTCCCCAGTAATGGCTTTCCAGGCACCTTCAATATTATTACCCAAAATGTCTTATAATGTTGATTTTTTTTAATGCTACTGCCCTTTTGACATGGCCTTACAGATGTTCGATTAGATTCAGGTGTGCACTTGATCCCGCCCACTCAAGAACACTGATTGAATTGTACTGGAAAGATTGTTTCGTGACCTTAGCCATATGTTTGGGGTCATTCTCCTACTGGAATTTCTAAATAACTAGCGAATTTGTGTCGGCCAAGATACCAGGTTGTTTTCCAATATCTAGATATATTTTTCAGCCAGTAAAATATCATCTATTCGGTGTAAAGGACCAACACCATAACAGGGAAAACATTCCACAACGTTGACTGATACCCCACAATGTTTAATAACTGGTAAAACAAACTTGGGGCTCAAGGCTGTGCCTTTTGGTCATCATACATATCGAGCGACATCTTGTCCCATGCGGCTGTCCTTAGTTTCATCGCTAAATACTATGTATTTCCACTGCTCTGCTATCCAATTCAGGTGAGACCTTGCGAACTCAATTGTCTGTTTTTCTTTGCTTAAAATAAACGAGCGGTTTTTTCGCAAGGCTCATCCATCCATCCCAGATTCTACCAGTCGTCTCCTAATGGTGCGTATGGAGACTGGAGTACTTGATTCTTCTAAAATTTGTCGCTGGATTTCTATTGGACTTATTTCTGGATGAAATTTGGCAAGCCAACCAATCTTTCGATTAGTCCTTTTAGATGTTTTGCGCAGATGATTTTTCCTTTGAGCATTTTCTGCGGTTTCAAATACCTTAAAATGCTAGATAGCATCAATCATTTTCTTAACTTAGCAATTAAATTGAGTTACGATTGCTCGGTATGACATTTTGAGAGTTCATATCAATTATTGCCTTTTGAGTAGCTTTTGCTTTTAGCCATCGCAAAATCGTCTAAATCTAAATAAAATCAACAGTTAACTAATCTAAACACTCGTTCGATTACTGACTTACCTTTGAAATTTAAAACAAACTTTTAATTTTTCAATAAATCGAATCGAACTAAGGTGTTTCTAATTAGATGGCCACACAAAAAAAAAACACTTTTTTCTATATTTCCCACGATAAAATATGAACCAACTACAAATGCATTATTTTTTGACAAGCAAATTGATCTCTTTGCCCTAAAACAAAAAGCATTACCATTATGTTAACATAAAAAAATTTGCGCTTTTTTGAATAGACAGAGCCAGGGTGTTTCTAATTTGTTGGCCACAGCTGTATAGCTTGACTATCATCAATGTCTCGACTGAAGAACTTAAGATGTCATCGGTTATAACTCGATTCCATCTTCCCTAGGCCATTTCTCACAATAGAAAAACAATAAAAATTGCTGACTCAGGGGAACCTACACCTCACCAGCTTTCATAAAGAAAAGCAATTTCAAAACATCTCAATCCTTTTCATATTTCGCCCAAAAGCTATATGCATCCAAATTCAAAGCAAGCGCGCATAGTCGTGCTCGTGATCTTGATCAAATCCCAATCCAACCAATTTTCTCACCAAGAACTTTCTTTTGTTATTCGTTCATTTCTCACTAAAGAAAACTCAATGGAAATATTGCTCTGGAAAAGTTTCGCCGTAAGCTTTGCATGATTTGCATTTAATACATTCGGGAGGTACCCATACCCAAGCCCAAGTCTGAAGCAAAGAGTAACGCTAAATTAATACTCCCCTCCCCTCCTCGCATAGAAGCAGTGAAATTTATACTCCATTTCTCCCCTTTGTTTACATTTTAAGTAAATCGTTGACGATCGACTTATAACGCCTTTGGGTGGGAGTCTGAAAACATAACAAAAACAAAAACAGAGCTGCTTTTGTTCAATGCTGCCGCTGCACAACTTTAAAAACGTGACTCTCGATGCTCTGTGCAACAAGCATTGTTGTCGCCATGTCGAGTGGAGCTGTTCAGTGGCGACGCTACCCTTTAGGGTGGAATAGACAATAATACGACAATGTCTACTGTTTGATCATGCGAACATCGATCCACATTTAACGTCATTGTCTGAAGTTTAATAACAATTTTATTTGGTAAACAAACATTAAGTCGGCAATGGTGCTGTGGGAAAATCCATTTAAAACACGATCGATAGTTGCACGATTATGTTCAAATTGTTTTTTGTTGCTGCTTCTGCTTGGAACATGCATTAAAACAAACAACGGTATTGAAAAAGTGAGAATAACAAAATCATAGCTTAGAAAATTTCTTTCTTAACTTTCGTAACTTTTTTTAGTACAGCATTCGGCTTTTAAACTTTTGCAATGGGAGTGATAGTTCTTTTCAGATGCCCTCTTCATACACATAGCCTCTTTGGTGCCAGAAGAGCACTGACAGATATAGCTAAGCTACTCTAAAACGCCAGTGATAGTTCTATTCTAATGGCCTGTTCATATACATAGCCTCTTTTGTGTCAGAAGAGCACTGACAGATGTAGCTACTCTAAAACGGAAAAACAAATAATCTCCACCAGACTTTCAACACTGCGTTCCATGATCCTAATTATTACTAATAAATTCATTCTCAAAAGCTGACATTTACAGAAAAAAATAGGAGAAAAAAAACGGTTAAATGCAAATTGACAGATATCGACAACACTTACTGTGGAGGTCTACCGGTCACTTGCAGTTTGCGATTTGCATTTCATTGCGGACGCCACATTAGACCTTGGCTAACACCAGTCGCACGCAAGTTTTGCAAAGATAATTTAAGAAAAAAAAAGAAAAACAAAAAGTCAATATTTCTAACCGACATGATGTTTGTTTCTCTATTTGTTAACATCAATTTTCCTAAACGTTTAGAAATAAAACAACAAAAACATGTACCACTCGTTTTGGTTATATGGAAATTTGTTTTGTTTTTTTTTCTATTTCTATTAATGACTTTAAAAAAAAAATAGTTATTAATATACACATTTGTGCAGCATACGCAAGAAAAGTAAAGCTGAATAAAAAGGAGTGGCAAAAGTTTTATTGCAGGTACGCAGAGAAGTCGTTAAAGTATTACAATGATTTGTCTCAGGTGATAAATGGGCGATTAGTTCACACCAATAACGGTGTAGTTGAATATTATTGCTATTAAATTTTTTCTAATAAATTTTGTCAATGAACATAAAAATTATTAGAACGTGAGGGTATTTCGTGTGGTTTGTCATGGATATTTTTTTAAGCAAGCAAGTTTTAAAGCCATTTATGCAAATATAAAATGTCAGTACTTATCTAATGTCAAGAGTTTTAAAATCCTACATACACAGTGATGGGAAAAATAATAGCGACGCTCTTGCAGCAATATTTCAAACGCTTCCACCTTATGTAAACAGTCCGAAAATAAACGGGATTGTAAGCTTAGCTTTCATGAAAGCAAAATACCACAATTGGAAAACTTGCAAGAAAGTTAACCGTTGAACCACATTCGTGGATAAAGCCGCGCCACCGGTTGCCCCTGAGTGCGGCCGCGTATCATCGCGCGGAATTTGGACACCTTTATATTATATTATACTGATCACGCGTGAACTACAGTTATTATAGGTAAAAGCATGTGAATTACAGTAATTTTGCTACAACAATGCTCTATGTTCTCTCTATTTTGCGACAAAAGAACATGCACCACGAGTAAACACATGAATTTCACGAGTACCTGGTACTCACGCCTTTTTTTCTTTTCTATTTGGAAAAAAAAGCCAACCACTTTTTTGGGGTTTTTTCCATCATCAATTTGGAAAAAGGCCAAAAAATGTTCTGGTGTTTTTTCCAAACAATTTTTTTTCCCCGTTTTTTCATATTTCATGAATGGAAAAAATGTCTAAAAAATTATGGAAAAAATGGCAAAATTCTCAGCATTTACGCCAAACTATTTGGTGATTTTTCCCAGGAAAAAACGCCACAACTTTGTATGGAGATTTTCGGGCTTCTTTTCCATTTCATTTTTTTGGCGTAATTTCAGGGAGCCGACATTTCGTATACCAAGCAATACAAAAATGAATTAACAAAGCGACACAGTTCTCTGGTTTTGGCGGCGAAACCTGAATTCTACACGCACAATATTTTCAAACAACCTCAAAAAATCTATTATAGTTTAAAGTCTATTCACTTACCATCTCATCGAGACTCTTCAAATCATTGGTGATTATTTGCGGTTGTGGACCATAGACCAGTGTTGGTCCTTCATCATTTTCCTCTTCCTCTGAATCCGAATCGAACATATCAGTTTCTGTGGCCATATTATTTGTATCACATCCTGTAGTTTCTGTTTGTGTTCCACAACCAATGCCATTTGCCTTATTATCAGCGGCAATTTCGCGATCGATTTGTCGTTCCATTTGGACCAACATTGGTGCGAGCATTCCTTTAAAAAATTTATTAGAAAAGTCTATTTGTTTAAAAAAATTAATTAACTTACCAAATTTAGCTCCACGTCGAGCAACTTCCAAAAGGCAAAGTATCACATGTTTTTCGTTTTTCCTCATAATTAAGTCGTCAGTTTCAAACAATAGGCACTCGAATATTTTAAGGCTTTTTCTGTAAAACAAACAAAAAATAATATTTATTAAACCAAAAAAAAAAAAACAAAACAAAATGGGCGGAAATAGATATGTTCTGTTTGACCTTCCCTCGCTTGAAAAAGGGCCTAATGAACAATAACTCATCATCATCATAAGCGCTCTGATGCCAAATAAATGCAAATTTATTTGCCTAAAATTACGCAGCTAAAAGATAAAGCATACATACACTGAGTGCAAAAAGTCTCCGTACAGTTATCACTTTATACTTCTCAACTCATAAAATCAACAAAGTACAGTGATTTAAAATAAAAGTTCAAAACTAATTTAAAGAAATACTTGTGACGAAATAGTTAGTTAACAACGAAACAATATTTTATTAAAAAAAAAAAACATTAAAAAAAATACAGTGCTTGAATAAAAAAATAAGAAAGTCTCTATGGTTAATTTTCTTAAAAATATAAATAAATATGAAAAACAAATACTAAATTTATACGTAGTTGGTCCGCCTCTATTGTGGGTGACATCTTTTAATCAGTTTCACATGGAAGCTTGGATGTGATTTCTGGGCCAGTTTTGTCTATTCTTACATTGGAATGGTTTAGCTGATTTTTATTGCTTACTAGTGGTCACCCGGTGCGCTTCGCTACACCCATTGAGGACAGTGTTTATGTAAAAAAAAATATCATTACATTTTTCGAGTGACTCTTGAACGATGTCATCTGGAAGCAGGAATTGGATTTGCGAATGTTATTGAAGAAGTCCATGGAATCGGATGTGTTACTTAAATCTATTTAAATGAATTTAAAATTCGTCTGTTTGATGCACATATTTACATTTGTACGTAAATATAATATTGAATCAATTTTCTTGACATTAAAAATAGTAATGAAATGACTCTGGTGGGGAACTAAATGCCGGCAACAGAACTTGGATTTAAGAAAACTGTCCAATCAATAATATCGAAATTTTTCGACCGAGTTTAACTTTGAAAATTCATAATTAATTTTTAACTTTTATAGATTATAGGCACGGGCCCAACAATCATTAGTTTGTATTATAAAAATAAACCGATCGTTTAAGTGCTAAAAATTCAAAAACTTAACATACGATTGAGCTGAAACTTACACAATATATTTTTTATGAGGCGAGAAGATACACTTCGTAAACGTAAATCAAAAGTAAGCTGTTAGCTGTCACCGTGCATTGCTGTGGTTATAATTTTGAGATTTCAGCGCCATCTATCGGAAAACTTGAAAACTTTTAATGTACGAACATTTCTTACTTCATTACAAATATATTGCGTAAGTTTCAGTTTGATCGTACGGTGAGTTTAACATTTTTTGGGTTCCAGCACCATCTACCGGAAAACTTGAAATTCATCACATCATAAAAAGTATATAGTGTAAGTTTCAGCTCAATCGGATGGTTAGTTTATGAGTTTTGAGGTATCAAACTCATTTTTATATATTTTTATAAAGATAGAATGATGGCAACTTTTTTTTTAAGTAATTCCACAAGTACTTGATGGAGTTCAAGTCAGATAACTGCGCTGAGTGTTTCAGTTGCCCTTGAGCATTGTCAAGTAACAACTAATCTCTTACCAAACCTAAGATGTGTTTCGGGTCATTATCTTATTGGAAAATTATTACCAGACCCAATTTAGTTGCGCTTGAATGTGGATTTTCTCTGAGTATATTCAGAAATGCATATCGTTTTGCCATCGACGAAAATGAGATTTCCTACGCCGAAGGAGGCCATGTAGGTGTAACCCCAGACCATTCCGTATCGGCATCCGTATTTTACTGTGAGAGTTATATGTTTGATATCCATTTCGGTACTTGGCTTTCTTCACACTATACGACGACCGTCGGATCCAAAATTCCAAAATGAATAATCCTTGTTAATATTCTCAATAGCGTACTCCAATTTAGCTGGGTTCTATTTCTTGATGAATGGCTTCCTGCTGCTGACACGACCATTAAAACCATTTCTATTTCAAAATATTTCTTACTGTCTATCTCCAAACATTGATTTCATCACATGTTTGAAGATTTTCAGCCATTGCACAGGCAATTGTTTTCGGATTCTTGTTCAATACCTCGATAGTTCTCTTCTCAAGCGATTGTCAATTTTTCTATGTCGCCGAGGGTCCAGGTTTATTAGTTATAATTTTGGGTTTTTTTAAGTTGCTGGATGATATATTACACAGAAGAACGTTGTTTTTAACAATTTTTGAAATTTTGCTAGAGATTGGCCTTCTTCCTTTAGATAAACAATCATTTTTTTTAGTTGCAATAAGACTGCTACTTTTTTTCTTCCGTATTAAAAACAAATTCCCTTTTTTACTAAAAATAGGAAAACACAATATATCGTTTCCGAAAATCTTCTTATCTCAACTTTCAGCATGAATTATAATACAGAAAACACCGTAAGATTCCTGGAATGATGATAAGTGGATACTGCTTTGGCAGAAAATTCAAAGTTCATCTTGGGGAACGAACCACATGGTCAACCGGCGGACCCACCATAGATCCAAAAAGTATAATATGGTACACTAATGGATCGAAAATGGCCTCTGGTGTTGGTGCTGGGCTCAATACCAGAATCTCGGTCCCTCTTAGATCATTCCGCGGCGTGTTTCAAGCTGAGGTCCACGCCATTGAGATTTGCGCCTTGATTAACCTTCAGAGAGGCATCAAGGAAGCTAACATAAATGTATTTTCAGACAGCCAAGCCGCACTCAAGGCTTTGAGCTCCTACTCTTCCGACTGAGGACTGATAAAGTACTGCTTAAATGGTCTTCAATCTCTAGCTACTCACGATAAGGTCAAACTTTGGTGGGTACTTGGGCACAGAAGCATTAAAGGAAATGAGATTGCGGATGAGCTGACTCGTTCAGGCTCTACAACCAAATTCTCAGCCCCGGAACCCTTTTGTGGCATAAACTGGGCAACTATCTCAGCCTTAATTAACAAATGGGAATATAATCTCCGATTCTCTCATTGGAGAAATGTCACAGGGCTTGGACAAGCCAAACTGTTAACTAAGCCGTATACCCACCACAGGGAACTTCTAAGCCAGAATGAGAAGGGTATTAGGGATCTATCAAATTTCCAATTGGTCGCCGTGGCCGTGGTGGTTAGTGCGTTGGACTACTGCCCATGCTGCCCGGGTTCAATCCCAGCAAAAATACCTAAAAGTTTTTTCACGGTGTCACCTCTTTCGAATGTCTGACAAGCAATCAAAGAGTATCATTTTTCATGAGAAGTTTCTTAACTCGCCGTTCGGAGTCGGCAAAAAACTGTAGGTCCCTTCCATTTCGTGGAAAATAACACGCACACACAAATGGTTGCGAGAAGCTAGGCTTGGTTCTGTATAGGACTGCTGACGCCGTATATTTATTTATTTAACAAATTTCCTCTCCGGTCATTGCCAGTTACGATACCATATAAACAAGTTAGGCCTGTCTAGCCAAACCGATTTTCGACTGTTTAGAGGAGTTCGAGACAGCACGTCCTTTATGATTACGCGGCACTTTTCGGGGTCAGGCATACATAAAGAACTCCTTAGACGTTATGAATTAAAAAAATGCGTCAACCAAGGACATACTAGCCTTTATTAGAATGGTGATCTGCCTCTTGGACTAATGAGGATCCTACGAACTAATAGATCTTTTAGGTCTCAGTATCAGCCTTGGGGCAGGATCTGTTTGAAAAAATATATCCCTGGAACAGTTGCTGTGCGGAACCTTTTTTTGATCCTCAAAAACGGCTGCACAGGACGTTTGCGATCATAAACTTCAAGGTATAATACGAAAGTATATGAAAAATATGGTAGAAATAAAGAAGAAAAAATTCTTTTTCATAGGAATATTTCCTTTTTACAGTCCTGTGTAAAAAATTAAGACCAGTAGGATGATTGTTCACTCTTGTTCTTATTTTTTTTTAAGATGAAGGTTTTGTACTTAATTAAAAACAGTTTATAAATTAATGCAGTTTGAAAAAGAATTATAAATTGTTAAAGTTGAAAGACAATGTTTTATAAAACTATCCTACCGGTCTTCATTTTTTACACAGAACTGTAAATTAATCATTGTATTTGAATTTTATTGAAGCATTTATTGCGGACATGTGTATACTAATGAATGAGACATGTTGTCATGTCATTTCACTTTGATATCTCGCTTTGGGATGTAGTTCACGTCATAAATTGTTTTTATTGCAGTCGAGAATGAAATATATTCTTGAACAAAAAAAAAAAAATACACCTATAATCAGGTTATTCAAGGAGTGCCGTAGGTGCCACCGTCAAAGTAATTTTCCCGATTAACTCTTTATCTGCATTTAATGGGCAATAAAATCTGATTAACAGAAGAAAGGTGTTGGATGCTATTGTGTTTCAAAAAAAGAAAAAGAAAACTTATTACGATGAATATTCAAATGACAATTCAACCGACAAACAGACGGCGCCTACTTACTAATTGTCAACTATTTCTAATTAAAATACAAGTGGTGCATCTTAAGCTAATTTATGTGCCACTCCATGTGCATTCCAAACGCTATACTCGTGTGTACATAGAATCTGTTTACTAATTGCGCGCATGCAAATGCACTTGTCACACATTTACTTGGCTTGTATAGAAAACGTCACATTTGCATACGAGTCTACTGCATAACTGCAATAAATGTTTACTAATTGATGATAATTCTTGGTACGACCCTAAATTGGCCTAAAACCTACATCTCCCTTTTCTGTTCTCATTCTGTTGTGTGCGCAGATTGACCTGCAACCGCAACCAATCAAGCAAATACGATGTGGCCCACTTGCAAACGTCTTGCCAGAAACAAGCGCCACGACGCTAATCTATCGACATGAAATGAAAATAAAAGAAAGAGAAAAATAAGAACTCACCTGCACCACGTAATGAAATTGGACACATTATCTCGGGCGAAGAACGTGCCACTCTTTGCTGCTGGTAGATAGTGTACATTGCCCATAGCTAGAATTGGACCAGCCGATCCGGAAGTCATAGAGCGTGTCATCGATTTGTTGCGTGCCTGTCGTCTGGCCAAATAGTCCTCGGCAGCTTGTCGGACATTGTTGGCATGCTGAAGAGAGAGAGAAGGATAATATGTTTATTAGCGTTTAACGTTAGGAAAAACATTTCAGATATTTAGTTCAAAAAATGCATTTGTTTTCTCTGTTTTTGAAAGAAATGAATCTAGAACGGAATGTCTGTGGATTTATTTTTAGGGATTTTACTCGTCGGACATTTAAATATGCGTGCTTTTAGGCGGTTTAACATCACCTAACTGTCAGCTAGGAAATGACATTTAAGTTCTTCTTGTGGGTGAGGAGGATTTATGAGTTTTATTTTCAAAAAGATTCGTTTTGTTTTTGTACAGGGTGGTCCAGAGGAAGATGCTATAACCGACTGTCAGTTTTGTTTTGATGTTTGTAAAGTAAACAGATCGCTATACTCCTAAAGATCGCGGAATACCAATGACTACTTTTTTTACGGAATAATTCGTCAGTGATTTTCGCGCAACGTAAATTTCAGCGCAGACCATCCTACGCCAACTGCTCAAACACTAACGCATTTAGCCGCTCGCCTCGAAGAGACTGGAGCAACACGTGACAGAAGATGCACCAGAGGACCTCGTAGTGCTTGTTCCGACGAGCATATCATCGCTGAAGATGTGGGTAACACAGTTAGGCTAGACGCTCATATGCGATTTTTCATAGCTGCGATAAATAAATCCTATTCGCAACAAAAGAAGAATATGTACGCACTTGTGGATTTCAGCCACGCGATTATTCAGTCGCAGAAAAATATAACACACAGCTGTCAACGTGAATGCACGCATATGCGACCAAAAAATCGCCGATAGTTTTGTCGCAACGAAAACGACCACTTCCCTGTGAAATTCATTCTGCACACATGCGATTGCAGTCGCACGACTATTCAGTCGCAAAAAATGGAACACATAACTTTCAATGTAAGTGCGTGCACATGAAACCTATCAATCGCAACGTTTCATGTGCGCGCACTTACATTGAAAGCTATATGTTCTATTTTTCGCGACTGAATAGTCGTGCGACTGCAATCGCATGTGTGTACCACGCCTAAACACTGAAAGTTAAAGATATGTTCTACTGTTTGCGACTGAGTAGAGGCGCGACGGAAAACGCATGTGCGCGACTAGCCTTACTGTGGCTGGTGGGCGATACAGAACCACAATTCACGAGTTTTTATTGCCGCAAATGGATGAATATGGAATGGAGGACATGTGGTTCCAACAGGACAATAAACATTTTGAAGGATGCTTTTTCGGGTCGCCTAGTATTTTGTTTTGGCGATTTGCACTGGCCGGCAAGATCGCCCGATTTTTACCACTCCAGACTGTTTTCTTTGGGTTTTTTTTTTAAAGTCACGAGTCTATCAGAAAAGGCCACAGACTCTGAAAGCTCTGAAATAGAATATCCGACAAGAGTACGAGAACTTATCGCCCAAAAAGAGTCCAAATTGTACAGCCGACTGATATCTCTAAAATGGAAAAAAACTCCAAAGTCCAAATAATCATATAAAATAAAAATTATGAGATTATTTTAAAGACATACATACATAGAAACATGGGGTGAGTGTTTTTGGACAACCCTGTAGTTGTAGTTTTTTCTGGATCTCGTTTTTTCAATTCTTCGCATTTTAGTATTTTATTTGTAAAAAATCCAAACATGTTGTAGAGTAAATTTTTAAAAACAGCCATCAATTTATTTTTCCACGTTAAAGGAGCCGCCAAATTATTGACTTGTCGCAAAAAATCACATTTCATTGACACAATTACAGCTTTACACGCAACGGCTCATAATTTGTCTATTACACGACACGAGGGGCGTTCCTATGAAATTTTTCGCGCGCCGCGCACATAAGCGAAACGAACGAAAAATCACAACTATTTAGGTTACCTCTTCTAGTCGTCACAGTCGCGTGTGCAAGAATCTAAACCAACGAGATTGATGGAGCATTCAGTGAATTTTGTAGGCTCTCCTCCTCCCCCAATGACGAAAAAGTGTGCTAATAGAGCGTCGTCGGGGCGGAAAATATAAATTGAAAATGAATATGAACTATTTTGGCGCGACAATTTCCCAACGGCACTGTCTAGGTATGATATGACAGCCTAGAAATGTCACTATGTTGACATTTAATCGGTTGAAAATCATACATTTTAATTGCTAAAAGCAAAAAAGTTATGTCAATGAAAATCGTGACTCAGTTATGAGGGTGACATAGCGTGGTACTTGTCAAAAATATCTGACATTTCATGTCATAGTCTTCAATTCAAACACAATCACCCACAAAATGCACGCCAATTCTTCGCCATACAAGGAGACGCTTTCGCATTCACTTCCATTCTGGGTGAGTAATGCTTTGCGATGTCTCCAAAGGTGCTTGAAACGAACTGGTCTTGCATATACATACATACATACAAACTGGTACATGAACACTTCATTAAGACTCTGCATGATCAATGACTGTATTAATATGGATCAAGTTGCGCAAAAATAAAACTACAAAATGTCAATTAATGTCAATTGCAATTGAGTTGAGTATTTGTTCGGTTTTTTGGTTCATTCATATGACAGGTGTGCTTACTGTCATACAAATGAATTATTTATGAACGAATTTTATTCTTCACTTTGACAGTTGAAAGTGTAATAAATTTTCGGTACACTGACAGTCCGTCAACGCGACGACCAACTTTTTAAATGATGTCCGAATTATTTGCTCATTTCGTTTTCATTACATCACAGGTGTACGTCCCGTCCCGCGCAGCGGTTGACACCTTATTATAGAGTAGGTACCGTATAAGTAAGTTATTTTGAAAAGAGAACAATGACTTTATTTAGTGTTCGTAGTCAGAACACCCACTCGTTGTCACAATTCAAAAATGTAAATTGTACGAGTATTTTTTACGAACAAAATAAAACCATAAAACAAAGTTTATTGCCTGATTCGCAGTCAATAATTATGAAAGCAGAAAATCGATGGTTAAGCGCAACCTACAACTAACTGCTGCTGTATTCGTTTGGTAAACAATGAGACATTGTCATTCGTCGGTTGACAGTTTATGATATGTCAACAGTTAACCTAAAAATGGCGCTGCTTGGGTTGTTGATTTTTCACATTTGATAATGTTTTGACAGACGTTTGTCAAAATATGCTAAATTACATAATTTGGAGAGAAAAATAAATAGATTTTATCCGCCAATGTAATCAAGGTATTTACTGTACATCCGAAAAGTTTAAGCTGTCTGAAAATGTCAATGAAGGGTGAGCAATGCTACGTGACATCATATTTCGATATCGAAAATAACATACAATAAACGGATTGCAGATGTCTATACATTCTTTTGTTATGGTAATAACACAATGTTGATATTCCAGTTATTTAAATTGAATGTCAGATAAAATATATACACACCACTGAATGCAAGTGAATGATAGCGGATCTTAAAGGTCAGACTGTCAAACATCGCATTCGAATTAGAAGGGAATTGAGCTGTGCAATTTATTAATAAGAAAGTATGACGATGGTATACCTACTATTGGAAGGTTTTTAATTGAAGTATGCAGATGCCTCATTTGTTAAAAAATTGGGTCAAGTGCAAGTCGTACTTATGCAAACGGTGTTCCGTACCATCAGTTATTTATACATATGTAATAGATTTCTATTGGTAGATTTATGATACATAAAAACAACAAACAAAGTATACAAGATATTTACGCATGTGCATCAAAGTTCAGTCTTCGTCTCGTTATTCATTGAATTGTATTAAATGCATTGAGTATTGGAATGTGTCTGTACACAAATTCAAAAACAATGTTTTTTTTTGGCATATTTCTAGGATGATCAACCATTCAATTTTTACTTTTACAGAAACAAATTTCACTTTTATGTGATTGTGATGGGGCTACGTTAGATTTCTGGATATGTAAACAGTTGGGTAGTCGAAATTAAAAAAAAATACATTGTTAAAAAAATAATAATGAAAAAAAAACTGTCAAATGTAGGACATTCGTGACAATTTTGGTGCAATCTACATTTTATTCTCAATGTTTGTGATTTTATTCAGATTTTTCTGAGCGATATTTTTGGAGATAGGTTGGGGGACAGCAATTTTTCAAAGTTTTTTTCGTTTTTTGAAAAAAGGCTTAAGAAAAAAGTAACACAAAAAATGATTTCATACGTTTTTGAAATTGTGCATTAACGAGCTTTCATTTGACATCATGGGTGGCTGTAGCATAGTGGTAGTCGTCGTCGCTTGTCACGCTAAAGGTTCACGGTTCAACTCCAGATGACTCCAAAAAATGTATTTCTTACAAAATAAAAATAAACTGATCAGTTTCAGAAGTTAATGTCAAAACCGAAGGCATAACACTGGCAGTCAGGTTTTGGTGGAAAAAATTCCCTTTTTTTGCATGAAAAATAATTTTTTTTCCCGATTTAACGTTTCATTTTCCCCGTTTTTCAATTACTTTCGATTTTGGTAATTTGCAAAAAAACACTACTTTTCATATAATTTTTAATAACATAAAAGAGTAATAGCACTGATAGTATATAAAATAACTAAAAAAAACCATTGAAATTGTACATAATTTGCATACCTCATTCTTCATTCAACAATCTATGGGTATAACATATAAAGATAACAAAATATAAAACTTAAAATAAAAAACAAAAAAATAAAAATGACAACTTATGTCAAATGAGTACAGTAAAAAATATGCACATAAATTACGAAAGAACTAAATAATTTTTAATTTTTCACTATTCACTTTGTATTGATAAATAGTTTAACTAAAAATCAAAGTAAAAGGTTCCAAGTGGCTGTACTCAATTGAGTACAGCGGTCATTAATGGGTTAAGAGGAAATTCATTAATCACTTCATTTTAGTAGCTTTGTTCAGTGAGGGAAAACTAAAACAGATAATCACAGGTTCGTGAAAAGTATCAGATCAAAGTTAGCACAGAGAAGTACAGCCCATATGTTAGTTGTCAAAAATGATAATTTCATTGCAGATTATTGTACTTATGTTTTTGAAATAATTTATAGCAATTTACAATTATAACTGATTGCCCTTTTACCGACTGAATTTCGATCAGGGTATGTCTATGTAATAAGACTCTAATTTTGATTTCTTGCATTTGGTAAACATTTAACATTTAAACATTTTCCTGTTCTGGGATAAACTCACTGAGCACAAGGCAGATCGGTTTCGGACAGATATTTTTCTCACTGAACACAAAACTATGTACTTGTCTGTACTTTTCTGCTCAGGAGAGCCTCAATGATCAGAACTAGTATTAAAATATTTTAAGGGAGCAAAAATACATTCTCAAATGAAACAAGATATCCTTTGTCATATATATAGTAGTCAGTTCTAGCTGTAGTCAGTGCCGCATGCGCTGTTGGAACCTTCAGTCAAATGCAAATTTGAGATCGTGTGTATAAAATTGTTTGCATTGACATATGTATTAATGTGATATTTTCAATCTAACCATTTTCCCCGTTTTGAAATCTTTTCCCCCGTTTCCCCTTTTGGGTTAAAAATCCCCGCAAACGGGGAAAAATCCCGCAACCTGGCAACGCTGTGGCAGTAGGATGGTGGTATGGTTGAAGAAATTGATCGCACAAACAATGTTAAGAAACCTCTGGAAAAAAAAACTGATGTGAATCATAAGCAAGGACAAACATTTCAATTATACACAACTCTCCGGTTATTCTGGACACCACCAATAGAGTTAGTTGGAACCTAACATCTGAGTTTTTTATCACTACGCCAATCTGTTTGTCTCTCGGTCGTGTCCTTCATGTGGTCGCGCGTAAACATTATAAGGGTATTTATATTCCATTTATCGTGTGTGAGTTATAAAATAAAACCATTTATCCCCCCACAACTATCCCCAAAGTCGGAATTCAACTTTTTAAGTTCAGGTCTGTGTTTGGGCCAGTTATTGCTGCAACTGTTCCAGATTTCAAAAGTCTACGTCAAATGGTCTCTGGAATAAAGGCATATGACAGACAGACAGACAGACAGACAGACAGACAGACAGACATACAGGCTGACAGACACGGAGCTGATTCCATTAGTGTTACGTTTTTGGGTACGGAACACTAAAAAAAGCACTGGACATCCAATGTTGTTACATTCCAAAAAAAACGGCTTTTGCCATTATGAGTAAATGAGTAAAAATTGTAATTAGGAGAAACAATAAATGATCCAATAAATTTAATACTACTACTTCTACATACATTCCAAAAAAAAATTATTCTTATTCCCAATTAAATTTTGAAACTCAATCCGGGACCTTTCCGAAAAAAAAACAACAACTGAAACGTCAGAAATACATCTGAATAAAGATTTGATTATTGCATTCGCATCAATAAGCCGGTTCTACAATGTCTACAAGTTCTATTCATTTAACACCTCTGAATGTCATCCATCTCATCTGCTTCTGGTCACTTTTTTTGATTTTGATAAAATCTTTATTTCATTCTTTCATTATTTTTAAGGTGTTAAAAACAAAACAAATCAAAACTTTGCCCCCTATTGCTCAGCCATAAGCAATTCCGCACAAAAAAAAATTAAATAAAAATAAACATTACAATAACCGGAATTAAAAGGCAATAAAATCCTTCACGAAGCTTAAGGAACGTGCTTGCATAAGTTAAATGTGTTGGGAATCGAATGCTAAAATAGATTCAATTCAAAGAATGCTTGTCTACCTTGCGTCCGTCGTCGCGTCGTGTGATTCTTCAATAATAAATTATGGAGAATGAAAATAAAACACTCGTGTCTTGTGGAGTAGACGACTCCGTGACAGCGTCACACATTTCATTTGTTTGCTGAATTAATTCCAAATTTTTGAGATCTCTCAGATTGATTTACCTATCTGTCAATGGTTTTATGAGATGTTTATTAATGACAGTGAGAATGGACATTATATCCATAGTGTTGAGGGGGAATTTATTTATTTCATTGTGTGAATCCATGAAAACAAATCATTTTAAGGCCATGCTATATTACACGGAGAATGTAAGGTTGATTCACAGTAGAGTTTCAAATTACGGAAAACTAGATTTTACGTAAATATATATTTGCCCATGTAACAAGTCCAAGAACAGATGGCACTGTGACGTGACATTGATGCTCTTAACCGTGAATTGTATAGTAATTGACAAGAACTACTGTCATACAATGGTGGTAACTAAAAACCTATTTAAATTTTTTTTCTAAGCCATAAATCATATACCGAGACCTGCCAACAAATTAAATGGTATGACGTTGGTGCCATAGGTGCCATGGAGACCATAATGACAAAAATTTGCATACATAAGTACAATGTTAGTGCGGATATCCAGAACTGCTCTGTCATATCGAAACGTCAATAGTTTACTCACGCCATCACATATAGGGGGCGCTATACACATGTGATCATGCAAAACATTATTGGAATCTATTGTCTTTTGCATAGTCACTAGGAAAACCAATAAAGTATTACCTACATTATTTTTCTTGAATTAACATACTCAGTGTGAAGGTGGTGCGGTATGGAGTGTGAATGGCTGGAAGTCATCGACAAATTGGCGAAATTATTATTGATGATTTTTTCTTTTGTGCCTAGAAATGAGTACTCATGAATCTGAACAAAATAAAGGGACGACAGCGCATAATATTGAGCTATTAAGATCTTACAGTTTTACAGTTTTTCTGGTATTAAGTTAATCTGGTCACAAGAACACAAGAACAAGAAAAACGGGCATTACCTTGTATGCCGTGTCATCCATCAGACTAAATGTAGGCTAATGCTCGTTTTTGAATGGTTCTTGTGAATAAATTAACTAAATACCAGGAAAACTGCAAGCCCTAGATAAAAGCTTTGTACAATGAATTTGTAGGTGACGTTATGGCGCACGGAAATATCAATAATAAAAAAAAACTGATCAGCAGACTTTCCCGAGGTAAATGCAATATTCAAAAAACTTGGTTAAAAAAAATTATAAAAATCTGTGTTTGAAGATTAATATCTTGAAAACGAAAGTACGGATGGTAATAGTTTTAACTGTGATAAACACTTATCAATTTTCTATGAAACGAGTATATTCTGGTTGTTCAAAGTTTAATACCCTAGAAGTGGTTATAGTATAACTGTTGGTACCTACTTCTCTGAGGGAACTTTTTTAAATACCCTGTAGCTCAGTAAAGGGTTTTCAAGATAGACCAATCCCCCCCCCCCCCCCCGCCCCCCCACTACGATAGCATGAAGCAGTGAATCAAGTCCCAAAATATCTGTATCCCAAACCGGACCACCCTGAATAATACTTGATTAACGGCACTTACATAAATTTGCATACAAAAGGTCGGCGTTGCGATTGCAAAGTAAAAAAAAGCTGAACACACGCTCGTACTGGAAATTTTCAATCAAAAAGGGACGCATGCCTGACACAGAATACGAGAAACCCCTGCTTGACGATACCAGGACCTTCAAGGTCTCCATAACAGACAGGCAGATCTGAAACATCTCCGACAAACCCATCATTGAACATCCATCGTTATAGATGACTCGAAAACTGAGAAAGGAACCGAAACAGGAGTCTTCTCGGAAGAACTACCGACACGTCGATTTTTGCAACGTCTTCCGATCAGAGATATACGGTTAAGAAAGCAGCACAAAGTGTCTTAGCAGGGAAATTGCCAAAGAGGAAATAACCATTTGCGTGGACAGCCAAGCCGCACTATCACTGGACTCCACCTCCGTGTATTCAAAATGCGTAATGGACTGCGTCACAGTGCAATAAAATACCACACAGTTTAACTCGGCTCGGTACCCGCGGATATTTGGGAAAAGAAGGGAACCGAGCAGCAGACGAACTAGACAGGCATGGCTCTGATATGGATATACGGTATTTATATCATATACCACTAGCAGACAGACATATATAACCGCCCGTCAATACAGCTAAACATCTTATAGACCACATCATCACTTATTTAGGCGGGGACCGGATAGCGTAATACTAGCGATTGTGCCAGGACCCGCAACCTGTAGCCCGCAGTCGACCAGGAAAAATAAAGAAATGAGAAGAAGTCAAATCCATTTGCTCTTCGGTGTTTAAAAATATTTTTCATAAGATCGAAATGTTCTTCCTTTCTTCTTAAGGCGGCGCTACTGCTTGGGGTTACCCAGGGCCTGCTTCTCGCAGAGTGGTGGCACCGTGCGAGCCAGCATGCGTAGTGGTCCAAAGTACTAACCACTACGCCACGGTGCTCGAAATGGTTTTGTTCAATGTATGCTCCAACGCACACATAGGGTAATCACAATGGACTCTAGGTAAAACGGCACCTAACCAACATCTTAACATGGCGCTCTTTTTTTGGTGAACAATTAACTACCCTTCATTGAATGCAAGGGATATTGAAATCATTATAATTTTCCAGCGTTAAATTCCGATTGAAGGATACAAATAGAAATTTCATGACAGATAGAGGCAGAAAGAGGCATACCCAACCGCAACTTTGTCCTATCTTAATATATAAAAACGTTGGTGCGTATGTACATACGTACGACTTCCACGGCTATCCACCTTATATTCACGCCATATGTTCGTGTGGTGCTCCGGGTGGTTTTTTATGTTAGAACTAGGGGGTTCTATGGCGTTGGGGTCGCTTTTTTCAAGATTCTTATTTATGGACCGATTTGGCCCAAATTCACACCATATAATATCTTAATAAAAAAGTCGTTGGGAAAATTTGGACCCGATAGGTGGCGCTGCGGTGAAGATATTTACGAAAATGTAGTTTTCCCCGTATATAATTTCGCGAAAACTTCCCACAGGTGGCGTTGGCAAATATCTGTCATGTGAGTAACGCGACTGTTTGCATACACGGGCGAAGCCGGGCGGATCAGATAGTATCCAATAAAATTCCAAAATAAAATGTCCCGCATTTCACCAATCATTTTAGCTGAGATAATTACATAATATTTAAAGCTGGTCAATACGATTCAATACGATTGACCACCATTAGCCTAATCACCAACAAGCTAAATTAGCTGCAGTCATGTTTAAAACTTTATGGCAAAACACTAAGCAGTAAGTGAAATTTTCAATTTATATTCCATTTGCTTATAGTACATCGTCATGTCACGTTATTTCGAATCGCAAATGTATGCAGTAAAAATTGCAAGTTTATACATAATGTGTGTGACAGTTGAAAACCATTGAATTGACTACATTTTTCACCTCAACTAATTGACAGCGCAGGCGTTCAGCAGATCAACTATCTTATGCAACAGTGGTACTCAAAAGTAGCTCACCCCGAAGAAATTTCACGATTTTCAAGTAATTATGATATGAAATATTATTTGGCCATCCATCCGAAAGCATCGCAAGACATTTTAAACCAATTAATCGGCGCTACCGACAAAAAAAAATAATTATAGCTCTGCTGCTGTTGCGCTATTTATTGCAATTTGTTGTTTACATTTTGCACAAATATCCACACTCAAGCGTGCTGCTGTAATATTGTAACTGATGAAATTATGTAACAATCTTGAGATATTTACACAAAATTACAACCTTGCGTGTGTGGTCTGGCACATACATCACTACCGTTAAATTGATTCGATTGAAGCGACTGCAGTCGAATGCGATTAAGAAATGTCAATGATTACACTCACTTTCCGATTGACTTGGAAATCTTTTGAGTGCATTATTCAACACATGACATAATTACTTTTTATTTTTTATTAATGTTTATGACCGAAATGAATTTACAGCATTTGGGTAATATAAATATTTTGACACTAGCCGACCGAAAACAATAAACAAATGATAATTGAAAATTTAAGTGGTCATCTTGAGATGGTGTGAGAATTTGGTTTTCTTAAATTGAAGTTCACTGAAAGGTAGATAAGGAGAATCGTCAGCAGAGGCAAAACTGACATTCGTGTCGCAACTGTATTCACACCTTAGCAACACAGAAAGGTTGTTGGTTAGGTTAGGTCAGGAAGGGTGTGTGAATGTTCGAGCAATCATTTTCACTCGAAGCTCCGAAGGTCCATTGTGAATCCCCTAATAGTTTGGGAGAAAATCCTCCTTTTTACCAACTCGTAAGACAGTTTGTGCTCTTGGTGAATCTTAGAAGATTCGATATCTTTAAATGTTCGCGCTTTGCTATGTTTTCCAGGAATCTATGACCTTAAGTGCAGAGGCGTCGTTCTTGGTGGGTGGGGAAGTAGCAGACTAGATGTTGGATCGATTCGCTTTCTTCCTCATCTCCGCAGCTCCTACATACATCGTTGGACTCAGGTAGCCATTTGATTGTCATATGACGTATGGCATAGTGTCCTGTGATTATTCCGATGATTAAGAGGATTTATCCAGAGGTAACATCGTCTTTGTCCTATTAAGATCAAGTTTCCGCTATAAAGAACGATATGTGACGCAGTCGGTTCGTGTGAGCCACGGAGCGTTGGTCTCACAGTGTTTTAATCGTTGGCAGTATGGAGGTGTCAGCATCACTGTTGCTCATGGCTGATCCAGCTCTAGCTAGTTCGTCTGCTATCTCGTTCCCTTCGATATTACTATGTCCGGGTACCCAGCACAGTCTAACCTTGTGGTGCATTGCGACATTTTTGGACTGCCTTTGATTTTATTGTGTTTGATCTTAGTGCTTTTAGAATGGCTATCTCCGACAGAGGGAGATCGCTTCCTTTTATGAATATTGCAACCTTTTCAATCGCCAGTAGTGCCACCTGGAAGACACTGCATGTATCCGGTAGTCTGAAAGATTCCCGTTTATTTAGTGTATCTGAGTAGAACCCTGCTCCAGTACCCAAGTCCATTTTTGAGCCGTGTCGGTAAAGATAGCTATTTCCTGGTCTCTGGATCACCTTATTTGACAGCAATTCTTTCCTACTGGGGCATAGGGTTGGTACATTCAAGTTGAAGTCATAGTGTAAGGTAATGCAGTCTGAGGTCTTGGTTAGAGTTTCAGGGTTGCATCTCCTCAGTTGCTGTATTTCTCCGACTATCGCCGAATGTCCAAACGTGGTTTGTTTTAGCGGATTCTCTCAGTCTGAGGGCTGTAAGGACATGCGTTCTTTGAATTCAAATAGCATTTAAGATGGCCAGTGACAAGGAACCCATATAAGAGAAACTGTAGTTACCTACTTTTCTTATTTTTTATTTCAATTATGTCAATGCTGCTCTTCCACTGACCGACTTAATTGTTTTCTACTAAATGCAAATGCATTATTATCCGCAACAAAAACCTAACCCATTCCCCAGAGTGGCTCGTCGCGTCGCGTCGTTCATAATTCCATTGTAACAAAAATAAAAAGTTTTAAATTATATTTTTCCTTTCTTTGAAAACACCACACGAAGTAATGGAAATTCCATTGCATTGTGTTTGCATTCTTTGGTGTCTTACGACGGCAATTATCGGAGCATTCCATTCAGAACGAGAAGCCATCACCCATATGCGTTCATTGCATTGTTATGCGCCACAATAGGAAGCTTCAAGATACCCTAGCAATATTTATTTTTACTTTTTTTTCCTATAAAACCCGCTCATTATGCTTATGTTTCAGGAAGAATTTAACAACAACAAAAAAAAAAAACATCGCCAGTAGCATGCGTGTGTGGTGCACAATTCAGGCGCTGCTCAAGCGAACATAGCAAAATCAAAGATAATATGTACTCGTGTGTACGGAAGCAAAAATAAATCACCGAAAACAAAAAGTAGGTAATAATAATCCGATTTGCGTTACAGGTGCTGTGTGCCTGCCTGGAGAGGTTGATGTTTTCATTTCACGTAATGCGGGTAAAAGGTAGGAAAAAAAAATGAAACAGCGCGCCGCATTTTAGTCAATTGGTCTAATTTGTTCGGCAAATAGTAGACCAACTGAAGATGAGAATTTTTTTCTTATTTTTATAATCCCGCTTGTAGGTAGGCAGCATCATTTAAAACGTGCTAATGAATTGAAACCATATAACTAAATTCGGTAAGGTCATCATTGGTTTATGGTTAGTGGCCAGAACCCACCAACGGAGTAAGCAATAAAATTGCTGAATGTTTAAATTGACGTTATTTTTAGGTTTATTTACTATATATATTCCCAAGGGAATATTTAACGTAAAATATGTAGATTTATATATCGTTGCACATTATATGATAGTTTAAACATTTTACTACATTGAATTCAAGACGAGACAAGACAAGAATTCAAGAATTAGAGACATCTTTTATTAAAAAAAAAAGTATTAAATGCCTATTTCGTATTTCGAAGAAAAATACAATATAAATAAGCTATAGGGTGGCCGTTGAAAACAAAATTGATGCGAACAAAAATTATAATAATTTATTTAAATTATTTTAATTAAGTATTTTAATTATTAAAAAAAAAAGAGAACAAAAAATATGTGTGAGCCGCAGGTAGGTACATATGTACATATGTGGAATGTACTTATTAGAGAAGAAGAAAGTTGTCGAGTAATAAAATTTAGTAAATTGACTAATAATGTGCATATTTTATTTTATTCTTTTTTTGTAATACAGCAACATTAAAGTGCACATGAAAGGAGGAAGATATGTGTAGTTAGAATTCATTTTATTCGCCATATCGCTTCTGAATGACTCCGTACGAGAATTCGATCTTCTATGAGGTGCCTATGAATAGTTAGTTTATAAACAGTAAGTTTTTGGTCCTTTTAGGCTATACCAACATAAATTGTCAACATGAACCATTCGGGTCAATTAATATAGAAGTTGTTAATAACTTGATTCCAGCGCCACCTATCGGGCCCAGATTTCTCTCTTAAGGCACTATACCATCATAAACTGTGAATATGAATCATTTTGGTCAATTACTATAGAAGTTGTTAATAACTTGACTCCAGCGCCACCTAGCGGGCAAGTTTTTTTTGCCTATGACCTTCCACAGGTCCCAGACTATCTCTATACAAAATTACATTATGATTGGTTCACCGGTTTAGACGTGAAAAGGCAACTGACAGACAGACACAGACAGATTTTGGTCAATTACTATAGAAGTTGTTAATAACTTGACTCCAGCGCCACCTAGCGAGCAAGTTTTTTTTAGCTATGACCTTCCACAGGTCCCAGACTATCTCTATACAAAATTACATTATGATTGGTTCACCGGTTTAGACGTGAAAAGGCAACTGACAGACAGACACAGACAGATTTTGGCCAATTACTATAGAAGTTGTTAATAACTTGACTCTAGCGCCACCTAGCGGGCACGATTTTTTGCCTATGACCATCCACAGGTCCCAGACTATCTCTATACAAAATTAGATTATGATTGATTCACCAGTTTAGACGTGAAAAGGCAACTGACAGACAGACACAGACAGACAGGCAGACAAACAGACAGACAGACAGATAGACAGACAGCCAGACAGACAGACAGACAGACAGACAGATAGACAGACAGACAGACAGACAGACAAACAGACAAACAGACAGATAGATTTAGAGAGACAAACAGACAGCTGATGTTTTCTGTATACATATTTCCCCTGCATGGAATCATTTCCCCTTTATCGTAACGCATTTATCGTAAGACGTTTTCAAAACAAATACATATGTCGCTAAAGAAGTATTCAGTATTTTCTGTTATTGAAGACAATAAATTGATAAGTTGCGTAAGATTCAAAAACAGAATGGAAATGAATTGAAAAATTAAATTAAAAACAAAAAATGTTGGAGTTGGAGTTGGAAATAAAACTATCTAATTCTCAACACTTAAGAAAGTTTCGAAATCATTAAATTCTAAACTAGTAACCAAGTTTTTAAATGTTTCAAAAATTCAACAAATGAGCTGATTTTTCTTAAAGAAAGTGGAAGTTTATTAAATAAACGACAAGAAGACACAATTCTAAGGCTGTGGTGCGAAAACTTGGTACCGTAACTACATTTGAAAAATTCCCGTGAAGATTATAACTATAAAGGATTCTAAAATATAAATTGCCGGATTATCAAGAAAAGCCTTGAGTACTTTAAACGAGACTTTAAAGCAGTAAATATGACGGATGAGTGATGAATGTTCAAATCACGGAATAGTGGAAGACGATGTCTAAAGCATATTTTCCTCAAAGTTTATTTTGGGAGGGGTCAATAACGGCACCACCCCAGCACTTGATACCATATTGCAATTGGAATGAAAAACTGCATAATATATTGTTGCTAGTAATTTTGAAGAGCTCAAATATCAAAAAATGTTTAAGCGTATAACGAAAGTATTTTTTTAAAGCAACAGTATGATTTGTGAAGGACTTGAAGGATTTGAGTCAATAGTTTACCAGAGGTGATGAGTTAAAAATGACTCTTGGTGTGCCTCAAGGTTCAGTTTTTGGACCAATTCTATTGTTAATAAATATATAAACACTGCTTTTAATTAAAACTTTAACAGCTGTATTTTACACATACAAATAACAACTTGTTAGAATGCATGTGTATTCAAATATAGGTATTACGGCAATGGTTCCCTTAGGACGAGTTCCTTATAAGCGAAAAAACAAAATCCATGATTTGTTACTTGTCCACTTGATTGCGATGTTTCTTCTCATGTCTTGTTCAAAATTGTCTCTTCGTGTGCATACCTGCGACAAAAAATACTTTTGCGAAGATTCGGTGTGTAGTTCAAATTGTTTCAAAATTGTTTGTGGATAGATACAACTTTTAATTGGAAAGCGCACATGGATGAGTTAAACAAATATGTATATGTTATCTGCTTCTCATAAAATGTTAATATGTATCTTTTAAAACCACATTGTTCAAAGAAAATTCGGTTAATGATTTATTATGGACTTGCTTGCACATTTTAGGTTACAATATTGTATTGCAAGTTGGGTGAAACTTACCATTGAAAAATTGCACATTCCTCAAAAACATAATATTATAATAATTTTTTTGTACGTATCTAGATTAGCCAATAGCCAATAATCTACGTGGCCTACCATTAAAGCACCTTTATATCATAAATGTTCTAAAAGTTTTTCTTTTTTTCATGCAAAGCGTTTACAGGGCTACTCTCAGGAGCTCAAATGTATACGCCCTACAAGCCAATGGTATGTCATTTGTACTGCACTATCTAGTAAAACGCACTTTTCCAACTTTTATACTGGGGCATCACCTAGGCTGTTTAATAAATTGCCATTCTTATTAAGGTCCATAGTGCAACCCACTTTATATTTAAGCGAAGGAAAAGTATGGATAGTTCAACGGTCAAACTATTTTTGAGTACAACTTTGTAAATTGTAATCTTTGTTTTTATTTATTTATTTATTTATTTATTTATTTACTTACTTATTTATTTATTTGTCACCAAAGATTATAACTTTCATAGACAGAAGCAAAAAAAAAAAAAAAATTTATAGACACACATGTATGTAGGTATATGAAAAGTCAAAAAACAATTATGACTGAAGACCTCAAGTAATATTCTTTCTATTGATGAAATCGAAAGGCTAAAGTGAATCGAATGGACATTTACATTATACGATATCATTAATCCATTTATTGAGGAAGAACAACCGTTGTTTGTACGAGAGTGTGCTAGTCTAAAGAATCTAGAGCTTCGAAGATTGAGTGAAGGAACGTTTAAGTTGAGAAGGTCAAGAATTTCCATAGACTCAATTTCACCTATTAAAATTCTATGAATAACAATAACTCGTGCCACCGCACGGTTCTCCTTACCTCCAGTGATTCTAAATTAATTAATTTTAACCTGGATAAATAAGGAGGTAAGTGATATGAGTTCTGCCAAGGAAGTCCTCTAAGCCATATAAATCTTGCAGTCATCTGCAAACATTAACAAGGAGCATTCCGGGGGAAATTTTACAATATCATTTACAAACAAGATAAAAAGAAGGGGTTCGATATGACTTACCTATGACTTTCAATATTCTCACTTGTCAATTATGAGTTTTATTTTTATTTGTAGTTAAATTTAGATGTACCCCACATGAAATAACCTATTAAATTTAATTGAAGGATCTGTTAGCACTTAAGTGCTACAGAATGGCCTATTTATTCCTTTTTATAAAAGCTGATATTTTTAAATTCTAGTCACTAACAAAATTAATAAAAAAAAATGTAACATCGACTTCAACTCTACTTCCGGCTACAAAAAAAAATTGCATCTACTAAACCATCAACCACATCAAAGAAGCCAATCAAAATATTCCAAAAAAAAGAAACACAAACAATTTCATTGTTTCCGGCTCATATAGGATTGAAATCATATCAGATCTTCATGTGACAGAAACAGAACCATAGAATGTGTACCACCGACACTCCATTAGCACTCAAAATTAAATCCTCTAAACTCCCCCTCCCGCCCTACATCCATCCGGCTTCAAATTCTAAAACGAAATCCATGTCAGAACCCAATCGAGTTGTTTAATATTAATCTCCGATGTAAATCCATTTTTAAAATCAAACACAATCGCATTAATTAAACTCTAAATGCGAAAATTTGCTCTTGTGCGCCGCCAAGCCACTTTAAATTGGTCCGCCAAAACGTGCGCTCTGTGTAGGTGAACTTGTATTCGCGATCAAGACCAAAAATAGTACCAACACTCTCGGGCCTACCATCGATTGTCCGAAATGAGATAAAACTCCCCAGCTATTAGGTCACTAAAATGGCGGCTGCTCTGTTTGTACATGTGTGTGCGGCTGCTTGGCCTCAACTTTGTTACAACAAATCGATCGAGAGTTGAGTATCTCTTGCGAATTGTTTTGTTGTTTAATTAACGGTATCAGAACCGAGTTCAGCGATAACTACAGCGAAAGAAAGTTTATTACCTTCTTTGACCAGCATAAGTACGAGAACATATTATTTACATATTTCCTGACATACATAAATGTTAAGACTCAGTGTGACACCGTAAAAAAAAAATGAATAAATATTGACTTAGTCAACCCAGAAGGCAAAGGCAGATGCGATTTGCGAGTTTTGTGTGTACAAAGAAAACAAACCAACAACTGTCAGTCAGAGTATGTGTGTGTGTTAACTAATCAGTCACTTGTTTTCAATGGGAACGTCATTCTTTTTCCATCTAGATTTCAGAGGAAGTAGGTCTAAGGTTTCTCAAAAAAAAAAATCATACTTATGTACCTACGTTTAACTTTATGATGTCATATTAGCTATTATCAGAAGTATTCAAGTACATATTTGGCAAGTGAATCAACTACGAGTATGTCACATTCATTCAACAAATTCTTACAATAACGGCTTTAGTCATGAGAATTTTTACATTTTTTTTACAATGGGAAATGAGTCAAATTCTATTTTGACAGACGGTGTATAAAATTTTGACAGTTCCGAGAGTCTAAGTTGACATATGACGCGCATTGTAAGGACTTTTGTGCAGGGCAGCCGAAAGTACTGCAATTATTTAACTGCTATTTTATCATCCGGACTCCATAGTGTCTAAAAGTAAATTATACTACCTACTCAAAGTACATAGTTAAACTTCCAATGCGAATTTAAATAATAATAAATAAACATGGCATGTTTTAAAAATATTGTACGTCTGCCATTTTCGTTAAAGTTAAAATCTACTTGCGAACGCACCCGTACCACTGTTATTTTTGTTGTCAGTTTGTCTCTGCTCTGTGGCTTGTTGCTAGGCATACAAATCGAAATGGATAAGTTTCAAAAAAATTGATTTGAGCCATTTCAAGTGATTAAACTGAAACCAAAAGACATTCCGCCACCCGCAGGCCCATCTCAAGAATATTACAAAAAAACTCTGCACAGCACACCAATTTTGTCTCGTATTAAGTTCAATTATAAAGTTTTAGTTATATTGCAGGGCATTGATCCACAACAATTACATATTAGCTCCAAGTCTTGTCCCGCTAATGACGCATTTTAGAACGTTTATTGTTGTGTGTGTATGCAACAGATTAAAATACGAAATAAGCGTTATAATAGTTCGATTTTTTAACGGTTAATAGATGTTATAATTAAAATACACTGGTCCCTCGCTTTGCGCGACTTCTTTTTGCGCGGTTTCACTTTTGCGCGAAATGCATTTGCCTACAAAAATTCGATTTGCGCGGCTTAAAAAATGCTTACATTTCATTTTTCAGGAACGCAACACCCTAAATTGCAAGAGATTCATACTTCGCTTTGCGCGGTTTCGCTTTGCGCGAGACTTTTCATTCCCCTAACCCCAGCGCCAAGCGAGGGACCAGTGTAATATTAGATATTAAGAAGTAAATTGTATACTAAGTACGTAAGAGGCTTTAAGAGATGAATCGATGATCAGAGTGAGCGGTAGACTGACTATGGTGGAAACGGGAAAGAGTTCAGTGCTGGTGTGGATGATTGATGTTTGATGACGTATGTATGTATGTTTGATTTTATGATGAGGACTCATCATTTATTATAGTTCTTTTGATCGCCAGTTAATATGTTTATCAACTTTGACAACTAGTCTTGAATTCCTCCGATAACACGTTTTATCAGAGTTATTGTGATGCCTTAGGATTGGTATGTGATATCAGTACTTGATAAAAAGTCATATATTTTTTAAGTTTAGTCAGTTTTTAGGGTTCCGTACCCATCTGGTAATACGGAACCATATAAGTTGGCTCTAACTCTAAAATGTCTGTCACGATAAAAACATGAAGAACCGTTCCAGCTAGAAACTTGATTTGGAACACTTACGGTGGTCCACATACATAGATATTTTAGAACACTTATCACTGAAAAATATCGTGAAACAACTATACAGGGTTGGCTAAATGTAAACTTGAAAAAAAAAATTCTGAAAAATATATCATGTCTTTCGAATGGGCTCGAAGCAAAGATTCCGAACATTTTATTAGATGCATATTTATATATGTATTTTCAAATTTTTCGGTAGGAATTTTTTGGAGTTATTGCCGAAAATGTGTGAGAAAATACCATTCCCCCACCTTATCTCCGAAACTACTAAAGTCAAAAATATGGAAAAATCAAGACTTGTTGATGTTTAGGTAAATATTAAACGAAAACTATAGAAAATCTCATAAGTTGTACAGTTTTTCAGAAATTCACGCCGAGAAATTAAATTTCCTAACCGATTGACTCGTAAACTACTGGACTGATTTTATCTAAATTATAACAATCAATAATTCCTAAAGGAGTATTACAAACTATGAAAATTAATTATGAATAAAGAAATGAAAACAAAATAAGAAAAAAGACCGTTATTTTACTGAGACTCGAACCTCCAACTCCAGTGGTCCTGTGCATGCTTTTGGCAGTTATTTTGTTTCTGTGTATCGAAGAGGAAACTAGAACACAGCCTAAAAATCTGTTCCAAAAAAACTGTAATGCATGTACTGTACACACACACATACATATGTATCTTACCTACATAAACATATGTATGTACATTATTTTTGTTCATATTTGGAAACATCTCAATAAATATGCTGTAGCTCACATCATTTTTAGCTATCACAAACAAATTTGATTCCGATTTAGTTAGACGTACTTTCATTCTTTATTACGATCTTTTCATTAGCTTTTCGTTAATTTCATAAAAAATAAGACTACGAAACTCTTTGAGCGCGAGTCTGACCAGTTTTTTTTTTTTGTAACACCTCAATTAAAGACTGTGATTTGTTTTTGTGAAATATGTACATACATACGTTAAGTAAAAATATATAATTGTCTTATTTATAGAAATATTAATTATATGTAGTTGCACTTAAATTAAAAAAAAACTGTCGCACGCACAGTGTACTGCGCGGTACTGCCCAGAAGGATCTAATTAATTTGAAACGGCAGCCCTGCTTCTGTGTAAATGGCGCAGAATAAAGGGAATTCCTTAAGAGCGACTGCAACGCAGAATTATTCGTATAAATTTGGAAATAAAAAATGCATGCGCGTCCGGACATAATAAATACACGCCTACCTTGTTACAGACACACATCGGTATAGAAATTAAATATTATTTATAAAGCTATTAAGATCGGATCTCCCGCATCTTATGCAAGATTGGGATTATGTTTTTCTTTCGTGAAAAGTAAAAGTCAACTCCTCATTTGAATTCGAATAATTTTCACTTTTTTCATGAAAAATATTCAACCACTTGAGACACAGTTGAGAAGGTAGTACATACCACATCACAGGAAAAAAAATATAAACAATGATCCAAACCACCAACATCCATCCACAACATTCTCGTGTACGTTGTGCATGTATAAAATTTTTATGAACTTTTCTTGTTATTCCAAGAGGGGTACGAGTATATTTCAATGGCCCTCAACACTCAACAAAACCAACAAAACACAACAACTTGTAGCTCTGGCAAAAGTACAAGTACTTCGATTCGTAAAGTGTTGTGTACTACTCGTATAGCGTACGTTCAAAAGGCAAAATTCCAGTGAAGTTGGCTACGGAGGAGATGGTGGTAAATCTGTCAGCAAATATGTTCTACAATTGCACCTCCAAAATAGGTGACTGCATGTTTATGTAATTTGAATTTACCACGAATCTGTGTAAACACACAGTGTTCCGATTGGAAAGATGAGGATTACGAAATAATTAGGTTACCCAATCGGAATGGTTCAAATGAGATACATGCTCGTAATTGTAGGATGGAATGTTACTGACCTTTCATATCAAGTTGTTAGGGGTTTAGCCTAGTTTTTTTTTTTTAAAGTACACATAATATCTTTTTGAATAAATGTTTACGTGTTTAGAGTAATTTTGAAGTTTCGGAAACTTGAATGAATTGAATTGATGTGAGTATCAAGGACGATTGGAACAGACAGTGTGTGAAGATATATAGAAAGGATGAACTTGTTGTTCAATTTGACGGTTTCATAAATTCCACTGAAAAACTTTATAGTATTGGATTGTTCAATAAGTTCTGCGGATTTTTTCATGGCAGTGGTATTTATTGCGTCAGAAATTTTTTTAAGTGTTCAATTTTATTCTCAAAATTAACAGAACAAAATAGTGTATTTTAGGCATATTTTGCTTTTTGTCTTTAAAAAAGGTGTCAAAGCGACAGAGGTGCAACAGGATATTTGTAGCATGTATAGAGATTCGGATGTAAACGCTGACACTTGTCAGCATTGGCTTACACGCGTTCGTTCTGGAAATACAGACCTTTCTGACGCTGTTCGCTCTGGACGTCCACCCACCACAGATGACGATCAAATCTTGGATGCAGTTAGCGTTGACAGACATTTGACAACATCGCCCATACAACCGTTTTGCAGAGACCGTAAAGGCTTGGAATGTCAAAAAGGTGGATGTTTCGGTTCCTCACGAACTCAGTGAGAGAAACAATATCGTAAAAGAAACAAAATCGGTAAACAAGATCTGCATCCCAAAAAGGTCATGTTGAGCATATGGTGGGATTGGCGATATGTCTTGTACTTCGAGTTGCTTCCACGCAATCAGACAATCAATGCCATTAAATATTGCTGCCAGCTCGATAAGTTGAAGCAGGCAGTGGTAGAAAAACGGCCAGAGTTGATGAACACGAAGGTCGTTGTTTTCCACCATGAAAGACGACACACAGTTTTCGTGACAAAACAAAAGCTGAACTGGTTTGGCTGGGAAGTTATACAGCACCCACCGTACTCTCCAGATCTTCTGACTATCATCTGTTCCGCTCGCTCTAAAAATAAAAATTGGAATGTAGGCAATTCCATTCCGATGATGAGATCAGAACGCACGTGGAAAACTTGTTTACCCAAAACTCTAATGAATTTTACAAAAGAGACATTATGTCTCTTCCAGAAGAAGTTGGAAGAAAGTTATAGACCTTGATGGACAGTATCTGATAAATTAAATATACAAGTTCTTATATCAAAAATTTGTGTTCAACTTTAACCCTAAAAAAACGCAGAACTTGTTGGACAACAAAATATTTCTGTAAGTAAGTCGTTGGTACAAACTCTAATAGAAAACCCAAAAACCACTTAATTTCCTTAAGCCCATTATTCCCAGAACAAAAATCGTTGCGAGAAAAATAATCGTAGCGTAAACTGTCAAAATTCTCGCACCTTTACTGCGAGAAAGCATTCTTTCTCGCAACGAGAAAATGAATGGCCCGGACCATTCTTTATTCTTTCTCACAACGATTTATTTGTCGATGCGATTTTTTGACATTGTTCTCAGTGAAAGAGGAAACAATTGTATTAATTTTGAGAAGCAAAGGGGGAAACTACACATTTTTGCGCCTTTAAATGTCATTTCCTCTTTTAAAAAATTTAAATTTGTTGTTCAAAATACTTTTAATTCAATATGAGTGATAAGAAGAGGAAAATAACGCAAAAAAAAGTTCTCAAATGACGAAGAAAAATATCAAAACTCGTACGTCAAAAATCTCGCAAAATTTGAAATTCTAGAAGTTTAACCTCAAAATCTCGCACCACAAACTACGATTTTTGTTTCGCAACGATTTTTTTTTCTCGCAACGATTTTTGTTCTGGGAATGAGGGGCTTTACAAAAAACCCTTTTTTCAAATAAAACTGACTTTTAGTAAAGTAGGCTCCTTATTGTTAAATTTGATTCTTTAATTTATTCCTTTCTATAGGACTCGTCGAATTGGACGTTTTAAGAATTTTTATTACACAAATACATGGTGACAGAACTTATGAATGACACTTTTTTTTACTATGAACTTGACAGTTACGGACGAGCGCCTTTTTCTACAAACACATGTTTTCTTTGCGAACAAATGGCCATTAAGCCATTAATCACGAACAATAGACCGAAACATGAAAATATGCAAACCCAAACACAAAGAAGATTCCCAGAAGTGCTGAGCACCGATGACAGCTGGCTGATTGGGCCCGTTCGACTTGTAAAATGTGAGAGAGAACAGACAGAACATCACACTTGTCACCGGAATGTTTACGAACGTCGCCATGCGGATTTTTTCTGGTTGTTAATGACGCTCCAGACTTTTGTTTTCATTCAGATCACATGGGCCACGCAAGTCCAACAAAAGATATAAATCGGTTCGAACGTGTGTGATTTACTGATCCGATTAACATTCAGATTCGACACGATTTTCACCGCCCTCACGCATAATGGGTGTGACGCTGACGATGATTATTGCGCTCTCGTGGGAACATAAAAAGCCTACTTAAAATTTCTCCCAAAATTTTACGGATTATGTACGATTACACCGAATAGGATAGGTGATCAAGGCCAAGGCACCTGACTACTGTGGCAGGTGTGATCGATACTCGATGGCGCAATCCGTTTGCAAAAATGGTTCAGGGTTTCTTTTGTCGTATGGATGCGCGTATGTACATATAACTCGTACGACAAGACAAATGCATTAGAGCGCATGCAACTGTTTATTTATTTTTTTATTTTTTTGTAATAATTGGAGAGAAAATGTAAAATTGCAACACTGTGACAAAAAACCACACCTCTTCGAAGAAGTTGTGTGTACATTACGTTCAACCTAATTCCTCATCCCATATGCCATGTTGCACCTCGTCGGTTGCATTTTCCAAGCGAGTACAGACACTCACCCTCAGGAGTTGTTACGAGTACATTCGTAGGCCATTCTCTAACGTGCTTTATGTTCACCATACAACACACCGCTCCTCTGTACGCTGTGTGTACCGGTAATTTACGACTACGCGCGGCTGCATTATAAATCTGTCAAAATTTAGTACTGCTGGACGAACTACCACTTCCACTGGCTGGAATAGAATTTCGAAGAAAAATTCCACAGCAAAACATTTCAATTTCGGTCCTTCAACGCAGAGAGCCATTAAATCAGGATTAATGGTGGTCTCCAAACAGTGGCATGTCAACTCGGGCACGGCCGTGCTGAAGAGACCAAACGAGATAAGCAGGGCAAACACTATTAAAATGACAAAAGCCTTCGTCGCGGCGGCGGCGGCGTTACCGTTGTTTAATGGATTGGAAAAAAAAAATAAATAAATAATATTAAAATATTTAGCACGAAGTGAGGCGGCTGGTTTTTCAAGAAGTCGAGGGTTTATATTTGTGTGGTTTTGCGCAAGAATGCCAAATGATCCGGTGCATTGATTTAGGATTTTTAATTGAGAAAAAGGATTTTTTTGCTTTGGTTTGCTTGCGAGTTTTTCATCGCTCAACTGAACTGAAGTGAGGCTTGGTTTATTATTATAGTGGCTGCATGTCAACGGTAATTGAAGTGACTGCAGGGTTGGAATTCGTTGCTATTAACAATTCGGTGGTTTAGCAAATTAACACCGTTAGACGAAGGGGAAGTGGATTGAAATTAACCTGAAGTGGTTTAAAAGTTTTTGGAGTTGTTGAGTGCGGCTTGGGGTTTGGTATACACATGTAGAGGTTGAAGCGGTGCGATTTTACAAAGAGACCGAAAGTGGGAAAAATTGCTATCATTGGACAGCACGGGCGGCTATTTGGTGAGATATCTAGGTATTTGGCTCGACCAGTCCCGGTGTAGTTCAATATAGCGCCTTCCTACATGGAAAAAAATCGGGTGTTTAAGAGGCTATTTAAGTAGGACCTGTCTTAGATTGTACAGAACAACATATTATCCCAACAAGGCCCTATGCAATGGGGCACAACTGATCAAGATTGAAAATTTCCTCATTAAGGCGATTCGAAGGCGATGGCCAGCGACAATAGCTTGATCTGCGGGGGTTATTACCCCAATGAAATTAACCATGAGAGTACGCTCCTATCAGACTCAATCCCACCAGAGGTATTCCTCCATATTGATGCTAAAGGGTTAATTCAAAAAAGGGATGGTATTTCGGTCTTACGGCGGGTACTATGCCAATGCTTATGAGCTTCTCTGTTTTAGTACCGCAATTGCGCACCGGGATAAAGTGGATACCGAACGGCAATACCCCGAATTTTGATGACTTAGTGAGGAGGTAGTGGTCGATAACGCGCTTTCCCAGGTCGGTTCGTTACTTTTGTAACATTCTAATTGTTAAGTTAGATTAAGTAGCTTAGGTTATTTAAGGTAGATTAAGTTGTTTTATACAGTTCTGTGTAAAAAATGAAGACCAGTAGGAACATTTTATAAAATACTAATGGTTACCCGGTGCGCTTCGCTACACCCATTGAAAACAGTGTTTATGTCATAAATGTAATGAGATTTTTTCGAGTGATTTTTTGTGAATAGTAATGACCAGGGATAGGATTTTGCTAACTTTGCCTCTTTTTTGATTCCAAATATATGTATTTTATTTTGCCTTTTTTTGCCTTTTTTGGCTGTTGTTGCCTTTTTCTGCCTTTTTTTGCATATTTTGCTTTTTTCTCAAAGTTTGTTCGCTAAAAAAATAATGTTCGTATGTACATTACGCATGTTCATCTGGCCAATTATTAAACTTCTTCCTCACAATACATAAAACGCATACTTACATTCCTAGAGGCATTACAATTTAAAACGTTTAGTCTGTGGGGAGAGTCAACATGGAAATATTGTACACTAGCGAATACCCTGCGTGTGTGCTACGCTTTATAAAAAATTCATATTAACAGCATTGCCGCCACCAAAAGTGTCCCTGCCCTGCGATCAATGATCTTATGCATTCCGACAAATCTATGTTCGGCGGTAGAGTATAAGTCAAAATTTGGTCAAAATGAGATAAATATGTACATCATTCGATTGCAAATTTTATATATCATGTTTTGTAAAAGCTGTATCGGTCTATTGCACACACAAATGGTAAAAAAGGAAGTGGAAAGTAGCCTTACTGTATGTGACATAGTAGAAGGTTTATTTAGTTTTTTCCCTCTATTGAAAAATTGAAATTTTTGACTTATTCTCGTTCTGCCGCCCACCATAGAAATTGAAAAATATTTTCAGAAAGTACCGCCAAACACTGATGTAAATAATGTTGAAAGCTTTAAATGGGCTCCACTCGTTTCAGCTGAAGTAGAAAGGTCATTTAGCTCCTTCAAGGCACTTCTAAGAGACAACCGGAGAAGATTATTACCAGAAAATTTCAAAAAGCTCTTGGTAATGCTACTATTTATAACAAATTAAAGGTGCATTTACGTTATATTTTCTTCTTTTTTAATAAATGCCTTTTTTTGCGTTTTTAAGTCTTTTGTTTTGCCTTTTTTTTAGTTTTTTAGGTCAACAAAATCCTAACCCTGGTAATGACTCTGGTGGAGAGTTAAATGCCGACAACTCTATTTGGATTTAAGAAAACTGTCAAAACAATAATACCCTAGAAACTCAAAAACTTACCATCCGATTGAGCTGAAACTTATACAATATATTTGTTATGAAGCGAGAAGTGCACGTAAATCAAAAGTTAGCTGTAGTAATAATTTTGAGAATTTGGTTTTCATGCCCATCTATCGGCAAACTTGTAAACTTTTGATTTTCAAATACTTCTCAGTGCATAACAAATATGTTCTGTAAACTGTAAGTTTCAGCTCAATCGGATGGTTTTGAAATTTCGATGTTCCAGCAACTTGAGAACTTTATATGTACGAACATTTCTCAATTCATTACAAATATATTGTGTACGTTTCAGCTTAATCGTACGGTGAGTTTAAAATTTTTTGAGTTCCAGCGCCATCTAGTGGAAAACTTGAAATTTTTTGATATACAAACACTTCAAACATCAGAAAAAGTATATAGTGTCAGTTTCAGCTCAATCGGATTGTTAGTTTATGAGTTCTGAGGTATCAAACGAACAGCTTATATTTAAATAAATAATTCTTTATTAAACTTAAAAATGTGATTAGATTGTAGACATACATATATTCGGTTGCATTAATTTAAAGACTGTTCTCAACTAGAAGTACAAAACCTTCATATAAAAAAAAAATAAAAACAAAATTGAACAATTTTCCTACTGGGGGCCAATTCTGGTTTTGTGAAAAAATGAAATGGAAATATTTTCATCATTTCACCACAATTTCGATTCTCGTTCTACGAAAAGGTGAATCCAAACGTCAAAAATATTCATATGAATAATTTGTTTTCACTTCCTCATTTGCAAGTGAATGTTCTAATGAAAGGGTGAACAAATAATGGTTGCTTTGACATTCACAATTTGTTTAAATGGCAGCAAGAGATGACAATTTAATCACCACTGTGTGCGAGATTGAATTCACCACAGCAATTTCACTTTTTGTTTGTGCGATCAATTTCTTCAGCTATACCAACATCCTATTCTACCAGTGTTCTGCCTTCGCAGTAGGTTCTGATATTAACTTCTGAAATTGATCAACTTATTTTTATTTCGTGGAGACATATGGATTTGAACCGTGAACCTTCAGCTTGGCAAGCGACGCCTAATACCACTACGCCACAGCCACATATGGGTGATAATAATTGAAAATGAATAATAAAAAAACTAGTGTACCAGTGCGAGGAATCTCACATATAGAAACTCTATATTTGTAGGTAAAGGTAATACCGTTTTTCGTAATAACTTTACTCATATGCACTTTTTCAAAATTGCTTATACTGATGAACGAAGAATAGAGAATTCTCTTAAAGCAACCAAATGATGCTTCAGCACAGATACTCGTCATCATCATCAACATCACGATTGACACCACCTTGAAATGTCGCAATCTCTTCATATCGATTAATTTCTGCAAATCTAAAAGCCAAATCATTTTCGCTTCATCTGCAAGCCCAAGCAACAAATTTATTACAACTACCGCCACCGCGCCACTGCCTCTTGTTACCAATACAAATTGTTTACCATTCAATCGAATCTCAAAACAGCACATATTACGCCACATTTTGCCGGGGTTGGTTTTCGCTTCTCGCTAGTCGCCCGTGTTCGAACAAGCCTTATCGCTGTCTAAGATCGCACCATAAACGCGACCAAAAGACTTTTGAGAAAAAGACGGCGCGAACAAAACGAAAATCGTTCGTTAGTAGTTAGTATCTCGATCGATGGCAACAACGGCTGTAATAGTTTTTTAAACTCGACTCTAAAATCACGATCTGTTTTTTTTTTTTTTTTGTATGGCACGTGATGTGTACTCTAATTTAGCTACAAGCACAGTCAAACAGCGGCAACAGAAGGCGTCTTCTAAAAACCAGTTCGATTCGAGGATGATGATGATTTTGAAATCAAATTTCATTGGTTTGACAACCAACCATGCCCGTGTCAGTAAAAAAAAAACAAGCTCACGAATGACAGCCAAAATGCGCATCAATTAGAAAACATGGAATTCGTGAAAATCTCCAAGTTTTTAAGGAGATATGTATGTTAAGTGACTTTTGGAAAATGATCGTGAATATTATCTCTATAATATTTGGTGAACGGAGAACGTGGTAGGTATTCTTACGATGTTCGAATGTTGCTAGAGGCACGACGCACACGTTGGAACAAGAAAATACACGGAAAAAGGCGGCAAATTATAACAGTTTTTTTCTTTTATTGAAGCTCCCAGTTTTCAAAAGTGAAGAAGCGCTGTTTTTTTTTTATTTTATGACCACGACTTCATGACATGTGTTTAGTTGTAAGCAGGCTTTATAACGCACATGTACGCATCGTACGTACAAATTCGTGTACGCGATTTAATGCATAACGTCATTTGTGATCGTTTTAGTATGAATTATGTCTATCTGTTGAATTAGAAGGGGTCTATTCATAAATTATGCGGTTAATTTTGATGCGGGCTTGGAGTTTGATAGAACTGATGAAGTGGATTGAAAACAAGGGGGCAAATAAAGCGATCAAAGTCCAAGAATAAACCACAGACAGATGGGATTCATCAGAGAGTGGATTTTAATTTAAGTCTTGTAGTTATCATATTCACCCCTATTCTGAAAATTGAGTTTCCTACTCGTTTTCAACCGAAGTCGAATTTTCTTAATACAGAGAAATCTGTCTAGTTGACCACCTGAAAAAGTTGTCCAATATTTAACTACACTAAGAAAATTGCATACAAATGTTCCGCAGAATATCATTTTCTTTGGGAAAAACATTAATACTTCGTGCCGGATAGAAGCCTGTTTGAATTCCAGGCCCCTACGTGTACGCTCTGAAAATCCAGCACACTTTTTAATAGGTGAGGTACTTAAGGGGTTACATGGGTTTCAAGGCTTCAAAAAATCGATTATTGTCTTATTAAAAAATTATATACAAAATCTCTAGAATAATGTCCTCAATTTTCAAGTCGATCGGAGTAATAGTTTCGGAGATAGAGCCTTGGCAAGTTCCGCGCTCAATGCCAGTTGGGCTGAGTTTTATTGTCACTCAAAACTTAAAACACGTTTTTCTCGAAACTGTATTTTCAAAGTCAGTTGTCAAGATTTTTCGACAACTACGGAACTGATCTTGATGAAATTTTACACACGTCTTTAAGATATTATTGACATTGATTTGGACGAAGGATTTTTTTTAATGCAACTACATATTTAAAAAAAAAAATGTGGACCCAATTTTAGCGAATTTTTTAAATTTTTTATTCAGCCAAAAATCCAATTTTCCTTTTCCTTCGTCCAAGGTCTAGTTTAAGGTATTAACTAAAACAGCTTTTTTTTTTTACTTCAGTTGATCCAGTCATAAGTTCTGCTGTCAACGGGCAAGCACCTTTTTTCCGTGTGGTCACCGGAAATGACGTCGCAATGGTAGAGTTTTAAATATGTTTGTACAAAAATTTCAGAAACTCTTTGTCAAATGTAATAAAAAGTTTGAATGAAATATTTAATTTTTTTTGTAAAAAAATTGTTCAAAATAAGAAGTTTTTTGACCCGAGGAAACCCATGTAACCCCTTAAAACAATTCCCCAAGGCGATATATCCACCGGAACCGTAAGTTATCTGCCCCGATGTTACCGAATTTAAGTTTTTGTCGACATATTCTGGCAAAAATGGAGATGGCCATAAATTTGCATTCTTTATCTCATACAATTAAACAAGCTGCGAAAGTTGGCCAAGGTTAATATGTGATGGATTTTGTTCCAAATTTTCGGTTATCACCTGAACAAAACGTCTAGGTTTTATCCTGTGCAATATAGAGATGACTTAATTTTTTTTTCAGTTTGTGATTAATCTCAAGGGTTGAAGTGTTTTTTTTAGTGGAAAACCAGCGAACATAAGCAGTGTCTCAAAGGATTGAGCTATGTAAGAGAAACATTTTTATTCTAAACTAAAAAAAAAAAAAACACATCCTTATAAGAAAAAATCGTTTTCAAGACATACATTCTATATAGTTTCGTATATATAGTTCTAATCAATATATGTAAATCCTTTTATTTTCCCTAAATAGCTTGGAATTTACATTTTGCCCCTAATTACCCGCTAAAATGGTTGCGGATTCGATTCGACGTATGAGTTGTGAATCAGTTTAAGTGATTTGGTTTAAAAAAAAAAATATTTAAGCACGTCTTACAAGTAAAAAAGATGCTAAACCGAACGGAAATCCCAAACTTTCAAAAAATGCGCCAAGAGGAATATTCTTGCAAAAAAATTTGAAAATGTTTGAGTCGCAGTGGTACAGTTGTCTCAAACCATAGGATCCACAGAAATCTATGGGAAAATATACGTATCTGAACAAAAATATAGCTTAAACACCAGCAGATCGGCGGTCCCTATTCAGAGAACCATCAAATTCTACTGTAACAACAAAGGAAAGCGCGGTATCAGCAGAGATTTCCAATGTGGACAGAAAACTAAGAACTTACCAGCGTATAGTAGCTGAAGCGGAACATCTTAAAAGAAAGCGTTTGAAAATAAAACCCGCTCTGCTTCAAAGTTATCGAAACGCCCGTTTGACCTTTGCCAGAAATCATTTAAGATGGAAGAAGTGTTGGAGAACTGTCATATTCACCTCCTTGATGCAACTTGACAGATTTCGTCATTATTTTCCGAATTTGAGAAAGGTCGGGCTATTTTTAAGACGACGACAACAAGGCGGAGGTGATAGCTGTTTGATAGCTTCCTTCAGCAGCAGTACTACTTTGACATGTTTCCTAATTTCCATAAATGGACTTGTTTCCTCAAGAACGTATTTAAATGCTTTTTTTGAAAGCCGAAATGATTTGATTGAAGTTAAAATGTTAAAAAAGCATCTAAAGACGTTTGCAATTTTGTCCTTTAACCTTTAAACATACCCGGACTCCGGTAGCTCGAATGGATTGGAACTATCGCGAACTATTCTACGGGCCGATGCTAAATAATATGCAAATAACCTCTCATCGCCATCGTCGAAATATGAATCTATAGAAATCATTTTCTTTTTGTTTGCATCGAAAATATAAAATGTTGGTTTATTAAACATTTCAAGTAAGTGGTGGAATGCGTTCCATGCGATTGGTTGTCATATTCCACGTATTCGAATGAGGTTCGACTGCCAGTACGAGTACTGTCAGTTGTGAGAATCTTGTAAGATACTCGTTAAAAATTTAAAAAAAATCAGTATTTCTCAGAAAACCAGAAAACTCATCGACATCAATTGATTGGCAATTGGTATCTTACCCCTTCTGTTCCAAGTAAAAGACTCACTCTTATTGTATGTAAAAACAAAATCACAATCTTCACCTGAACAAACAGAAATGGTATAACTTCCTCTCGTCAACAACACACGTTCCATACGAAATTCATCCCAAATAGAAGAAAACCTTGACGAAGGGACCAACACACAAGTGTCAAGTACGAGTGTGTTTACCATTATTTGTTCACCTCTCATCAATAAGCCACTTGACCAACGCAACGTTTGCCTCCATTATTCAAAAACCTATCAGTTTCTGTTTAAGGGCATACACACGTGGAAAATCGAAGGGAAAACTGTTTATTTAGGTCTCATTTATTGGCCACATCAACTGGAAAATGAGATTCATTTGCGTGTGGTAAAAAAAAAGTTCAGCGGACAAGAGGGGATAGTCTTGTTTTGGTTTCGATATGAAAATTAGTTTCTGAGAAAATTGTTCGAAGAGCTTTTCAGTGAAAAATTAATTCCAAGTGTGTGTGCCCATGGAGCTCCTGTTGAGGAAGAAGAAAACAATGGCAGATACTCTCAACAAGTGACATGCTTCAGGTAGAAGATATTTTCTTAGAACAAGAGCTCCATTATGGAATGGATAAGGAACTTGGAACACATGACAAATTGAGAAGCAGTTTGCAAAAATATTTAAAATGTTTGAAAGGCGGATATGTACACATGTATCCATATGTACATCTCATGCGAAAAAAAACAAACATTTCCCATGACCTTCGGCAAATTAGTTTCTCACCAAACAAAACCATAATGTATATTTTGTTAATTTTAAAACATCTATTTAAATTATTTACCGCACCCTATCAGCAAATACTCGTATAATCACAATCCATCATTGGGCAGCCTTGTAAGAAGGCACTTCTGTCTCTCTCAAGACTCGTGCTTCATCTCTTTTGCGCGCCCTTCTATTGTTGGTGTGTTATTTGGAATCCATCGATTTGGTAGTCGCGAAAAAAAAAATCGCCATCAATACCAGTTTCAATGTTAAACAACGTGCGATGAGATCATTATTCGAAGCAAATAAAAAACCATAATAGTGAATAATAAGCTAATATGCTGCTGGAGTGTTGTTTTGACTTACAAGAGTTTTGACCTCCAAGCTAAGATCCACGCTAGTGGATTGGCCAATTTTCAATTTTGAAAAAAAAGTTAAATGCATTTTTAATCATATTAGTTTGGGATTTTTTTTTTTGCTTTTAAATTCGAAATAAATTGTGATTAAGCGGTGTGGAAGGTGAAGGCATTGGTGTAATTTTTTTTTTCTTTACAAAGATTAATTGCGGGGTGATGAGGTGTTTTATGAGAGGATAGACGATGTTGGAGATTATCTTGCCAATTAAGATTGGATAATTTGATTAAACCCAAAAAAAAAAGGAATGATAAATGTGGTTGATAGGATCTGGCTAAAGGAAGTGTCAAAGTTAGATCGTACATGAGTCATTGCCGGGGACGATTCTCAAACAAGATCATCTAAGGGTGTCTAACCTTTTTGTTTTCCTGAACAGCATTGGAAGAAGACATGGTGTTTTAAGCCACAAGTATATTACCATATAGCTGACGAGCGAATGTTGTTTGTCGCTTGGCAGCTTTAGCACGAAAGCGCACATAACACACAAATCATTCCTCGGAAACATGGGCATACTTCAGTAACTTTAAATATTTTCGGGCCGCATTGATACTTGCCTTGGGCAGCATGTGTAACGCGGGCTGCGGGTCGGACAGCCTGGATTTAGAGTATGGCATTTTATCACTGAATCGCAAAAGAAGAAAATAAACAAACCTCCACAACCGCCACAATTTCCTCAAAGCATTTTATTACCCTAAAAATTGTTTGAACGAGCCTATGGTTGATCTGGCCCACTTCCTCCAGGTTACTCAAGAAGTAGCAGCACAAAATGCCGCTACGACTGAGCTCAAATCCCTGACATTCACATAGAATGTGTTTGACATCTTCTGCCGGATGATATTCCTAAAGCTATTTTTATTTGTGCCCTACTAAGTTTAAGGATTTCACTGGTCGGTCGGTTACGGTCCAACGCCGGCCAAAGTGCCTTAGAAATCCTATGTTACAATGTCTATGGTCCAGCCCTTCTCATTAGACTACTTTTTATCCTTGATGTAATGCTACCTAGCGGTGGGGCAACTACTACCGCCTCGGGCAGTGGCAGGTTTCTTCCTTTCCTAGCCACCTCATCGATATGCTCATTGCCTTCTATCTCAGAGTGGCCAGGTACTCAACATAGTCTTACCTGATTCTGGGTGCATAGTGCCCGATTTGATATTGCACGATTCTAGCGCCATAAGCGCAGCCTGACTGTCGATGTAAATAACAATATCCTTGCCAAATATTCGCTTCATCTTAAGGAGCTCTGCGGCTCTAGGTACGGATAGAACCTCTGCCTAAAAGACACTGCAGGCATCCGGGGGTCTTAATGACACTCTTAAATCGGACTCCACACAGAAGATACCAGACCCCGCGCCGTTAGCAGTTTTAGATCCGTCCGTGAAAACTGCAGTGTCTGTTTGTCGAGTTACTGTGTTGTTTGTCCACTCTTCACGCACAGGGTACGGAGTGTTGTATGGTGGGTTGAAGTCAAGGGTGAAGAGGAAACCGCCCGTTCTGTATGAATAATACGGTGTCCTTGCCGACAGCTAGATAGACTAGTTTGTAGCTAGTTAGCAGACTAAAGAATTCCATATGCAAGGTGGGCGAATAGAAGACAAAGATGTGGATGTTGCTCCAAAGACCAAAAACCCAAGACTTGTGTCGGAAATTTGAACCAATTGCAGGACAATAAAGACTTCAATCCTAGATCAATATCTCCGAAAGAAAAATAAGTCTTAAACATCCGTTTTAAACACCAATCGAGCTGTTGTAAGGAAGCTTGGTCTATAGAGAACATAAGGCAAGAAAAACGCTTTTGTGTTTAGGAGACCGTTTTCCGGCACATCAGGGCTTAAAATAATGACGTTATATTTAGAGGCTTTTACTGTTCAATGATGAGCTAGTTCGGAGATATAGAAAGAGTTAATCTCAACTCTAGTCTATACAACGGAGAAAAGATCTGCAACAAATCACAAAGCACTTAAAGTGGAAAAAAACAAACCATCAGAAATCCGAAAATATACTGAAAATGACTCCCTTTCTAACCGAACTTAGAGTTCCTTTTTTCTTGGTCATTTGGAGTCACAAAAACAAATAAACGGTACTCCTTGAAGCCATTTAGTTAAAACAGCCACACAAACATCCCTTGGCGATCGTATTCCTAACTTCTCGTGAGTTCCCTCCATCCATAGAAAATCCCCATTAACGTTAAGGATTTCAGAGTGGAAGCGGCCAAACTGCACAAAAAAAAAAGGAACCGCATCGTATCGGTTTGTTTAGTTTCGCCAAAAGCCAACCAGCGACAATCGCCAGCGCCACAGCCCATTGTTGGTTGGTCGCAGGTCGCTTCTGGCTGTGGTCGTGGTGTTCCTCTCTTCAGTTTCGATTCATTTGCATTTTTTTGCGCTTGGGACTCCTTCTTCTTCGTTTCTTTTTTCGGGAGGGTGACCTCGGAACACTTTTTTATAGCTCATGGTGGTTTCTTAGAATTTCAAGCGATTCAATTCCAGCGCGTCCAGCAAGTTGAAATTATGTTTATGGGTGTTTTGTTGTTTGTTCTGTTCTACTCGCGTTCGTTGGGTGCATTAACGTTTGCAAAGGATTTGGGTGTGGAAGCCGCATGCCCCCATCTCTAGGGCACTAAAATTATATCGCATAAGGATCATTTATGAGAGGCAGTTATGACTTCTGCAGTGCAGAGAAGTTGGAACAATTCTCTGCTGGTGGTCTTCGTGGAAGAAGTTGGCGATGATTGTCCACATCAACATCTGGAAAGTGCAATCTTGATTAAGTTTTTTTTTTTTGGTATTACGACGCTACTGGCCACAATTGGCATTGACCATGACAACAGCTGGTGCTGCTGTTCTCGGCGAGGTCTCAATATGGTAATAATTAGAAAAACACAAACTATGGCCATATTTATTTATTAATTTATGTATTTACGAGTGCAGCTCTGTATATGGTGGCTCTTTCGAATGTGTCACCATTAATAGTCCAATGGGGTAGGTGATGCTTATCGTGTTGGCTTACGAGTACGACATCTCACACGTCAAGTAGTCAATGGATATAAATTAAGATGAGAACATAATGTTGACAAGTGAATTGATTGTTGGAAATACGATTTTTCTGTATTTAGACTTGCAGTGGAAATTAATATGAATTTCTTAAGTCACGACTTTATTTAAAGCGACTAACAGACAACAATGTTCCATAAAGTGGTCCCCATGAAGAAATTTTTTGACAGCGGTAAAGTGGGGAACGGGGATAAGAGGCAGAGGTGGTTTTAGTTAGGGTTAAAGTACCACACTCAGGCTTTCGATTCTGTCCACTTTCTTATAAAATTCAATGAAGTAGCAGTTGAGCGCAATATTCAAGATCTGATAGAAAAATGTTTATGTAAAACGGATCTTAAGCACTGTGTTGTCTGTGTTGCTAGAAATTTCCACAGTCCGGGATAGATCTGGAACCTAACCGACAAGTGTCTCCAGCTATCTGCTTCTAGTTATGCACCCTAAAGCCTAAAGGCTTAACTTTAATAGTCGAAAGCAACCGGAATCTACTGTCAAAATTCTATACGTACGTTAAGTTTTCTTCAGTACTGTCAATTACTCAAATACACTCTCGCTGGTAATTTGACAAATAAAATTAACAATGGCTGCTGTATGTTGTCGGTTATCAAACGTTTATCATTTTTCGATTATTTTCTAAAAAAAATATTGATGCGTAAAATTAAAGTTTAAATAAAGTTTAAAATGTTTGCCCTTCCTTCGTTTGAATTCGAATCTGACATCTGTCAGTAACGTCAGTAATGGCAATTTAATAAAACAAATAAATACATTGAAGCGAAACACTTTGGTCGTGCTCAGTAATGTTAACACTTTGAGCAAATGTCAAATGTTCGTACTAAGGAGCGAATGGGTTCGTTGCTTTCGTAAGTGAGCAAAAATGAACGAAAACTTAACGAATCGAAGCGAAAAGCAATTACAGTCATACAATACAAGTTACAAGTGGGTACCGTAGCGCAAGTGGTTAGTGCGTCGGACTACTGAGCCAGCGGTCTTGGGTTCAAATCCCGCCGCAAACACCTAAAAGTTTTTCACAGTGCCCACCTCTTTCGAATGTTTGACAAGCATCAAAGAGTATCATTTTTCACGATTGAGCTTCTCAACTCGCCGTTCGGAGTCGGCAAAAAACTGTAGGTCCCTTCCATTCGTGCAAAAATATAACACGCACACACAAATGGTTGCGAGAAGCAGGCCCAGGTTCACCTCGAGCTGTAGCGCCAACTAAGTTAGTTAATACAAGTTATTTGTCTAGCACAGTTAGCTACGTCGACGTATGTACCCATTCTACAATTATAGTTCGGCCGTTAGTTGGTTTAGGCCTTATTCGCCTGCGCTGTCAGTCTGTAGTATATTCGGAGATTTTCTGGGCCTTGGGGTCCATCCGCTCTACATGACCCAACCACCTCAGTCCTTGGACTTCTACTCTACAGTAGAGTCTCTACTGAACAAGTCAATGTTGCTAAACAGCCCGTTATATTGATTCGATTGATTCCAAATCACTTCACTACTTTTATGAAAGGAAGTCTAAAAAAAGTATGTATGTATGTATGTGCCGCAAAAAAAAACTACTGAACGGATTTGGATTCGGTTTTTGCAATCGAATCTGGTTGGGTTAAATCTATAAAATGGATCAAAAAAAAATCAAAATACATATTTCAATAAAAAACTTCTAAATAAGAAAAAGAAAAGTTTATTTTCGACATTTGAGCATTTATCTCGCTCTATCTTAGTTCTTAAAAAACTTGTTAAAAAAAAATTTACATATTTATATTTATTTGATAACTGGATAAATTTGGTTGCAATTTCATTTATGATAAGTGCATGCAGGGCTTGGAACAGCTACAGATATGTATGCATTATGCATTGACGTTTTGGTGGTAAGAACGTGCAGTATATTTAAGAAAGCGGAAAAGTTAGATTGGAAGAAATTGCTAACCCGCTCGAGCCACTTCTTTCCTTAATATCTAGGAAAAATCGTTTATCCAAGTAAATCAAATGACTTCATTTGGTGCTTAACAAATTGTGGAGCAAGGATTTATTCCAACTTTTAAGGTGCAAGGACAAGTGTAACATTTAGCTGGAAGTCTCCTTCCAGTAGACAATTTATTACAAATACAAATACATACATACATACAAAGAGAATATTTTTGCATGCGCTGCGAAGCGGGTATATCAGCTAGTAATCTTATAAGTGTTTCCGACAATTTAAACCCAAAAAATTACAGAAAATGGCTAGACTTGGTAGCATTGATAGAAAGAACTATATGTCAAGCCACAGTGAGATTCTTAAATGAAGAGTAGGCAGAAAAAACGACGCAGCAACTGAAGAATCAGATAGGAGACTCCAAGCTGATGTCAAAATTAATTTAACTAATTAACTACACTAACTTAGACTAGACTTACATACAGTGTGATCTGCGTTTTCATCAAAAATAAATTGTTTATCTTCACTCACCTGGAAAAAGAAAAAAAATATATTACTTTGTGTTATAAGTTACATAAAAGAAGATAAATGCAACTAATCAATTGTTGATTTTACTCTATTGGCTATAAACGTAAAATGTCCCCTACTCCACCCAAATCCATCATTTATCTGCGCCCAAGTTAATTTTCCCACCACACTCACAACACAAATTCACATCTGGACTATCGTTATCTTCAATGGCATATCAAACATTTACCCAATCTGACATCGGGGATAGTCCAAATCACACCTCAAGCAACTCCCACTGTAATCTTTCCACAGAAAAAAAAAGAATAAACTGGTTATCAGCTTCTCTCGCACGTCACTAAAACTAATTAGCTCTGCACAACTCAATTAAAAAAAAAAGAAACAGTTTAACATCGATCGCAGGAAAACGAAAAACGAAAGAAAATGTAAAATTATCAGCTCCCAGCTCGTTAACAAATTAGCGCAAGTCTCATTGCTCGCGCGCCAAGTCACTGTTATCAATCGAAAATCATCGGATCGGTCTACCGGAGGCAGCCAACAGCCATCAGCACTCGTAGTTAATCTATCATGGCTCCGACTTTTACTTGGCCGCACTCTACTGGGGCGTAAAACGAAAATGTAATCACCCAGATACTGATGGGTAGTAGACGGGTGGTCACCTAAACTGTCAGCGCTGAAATCGCTACCCGAAATCTGAGTACGAAACCAATTTATGGTGAAATAATTTTCTACTTCAGTGATTTTTCAGTACATTCTCGTAGACGGAGATTCGCTGCTACCTTTTATTTCAGGTGGCAGCGGCGGCGGCAACGGTTACCTGACATGGAAAATGCTAATTGATACAAGACACACACGCAGTGCGCGCCGTTGATCCGCGGTGGATAGTATAGCAGCTCCCCATTCATGGAGCCCGTATAAAATAACCGAAGAACGATGGACAAAAAAAAATACAGAAACCCTCATCTTGACCCACAGAGGCACACTTGTGCATTGTTATGCTCCACGCTGGTGACACCATTCCGGAGCTTGATGTAGATGGTGTGGATGCCAATGTGTGGGCTGCAAGATATTTATTCGTCTTGATTGAGTTGAGGATACCAAAAACCCACACCTGCGATTGGGTCATCTCTGGTACTACAAAGAAGTGCAGAAAAGTAGTAGTCATTGGGTTGAAGATGAGTTGATGACATGACACGGCCTCAGCTCGTCCGAACCTATCATTAAATTTGCTTACCAAGTCACAAAACCACTTAAACACGCTTGTAATGGAGATTGTGATGGGACGTGCTTAAGCGTATGCCGCCGCAAAAGGAAATGATCTTGCTCGGTGTTCAGTCATAAAAGAACGTAATCAAGGGGTTTGCAATGACAACCTTGACAGCTGGGTGGAGAATGTATTAATCAGAAATACTTTTCATCACCACCTTTCATCAGCTACTCATCTTAGGTTAATTGAATTGAAATTCGAGAGTTTAACCAGGTCTGACAATCGATGAAAGAGCGGCAAAAACAACAAAAACAAATGACGCGTGTAAATGCAAAACGTGCCGTGGTGTAGTGTTTTTTTTAAAGGTTGCAGTTGCAGAGGCACCGCGACCTTAAAGATCTATTGTACCGCAAAGTCAGTTTAGGGAATCAGAAGAGGTTCAACTCTTTTGATGAAGCTGAGGATCTCACTCGGTTGCCGTGGTCGCCGTGGCCGTGGTGGTTAGTGCGTTGGACAACCACGCAATGCTGCCCGGGTTCAACTCTTGGCCGGGTGTCTAACTACTAAAAGAGTTTTTTCACGGTACCACCTCTTTCGAATGCCTGCCAAGCATCAAAGAGTATCATTTGTCACGATTAAGCTTCTCAACTCGTCGTTCGGAGTCGGCAAAAAACTGTAGGTCCCTTCCATTCGTGCAAAAATATAACACGCACACACAAATGGTTGCGAGAAGCAGGCCCCGGTTCACCTCGAGCTGTAGCGCCAACTAAGTAAGTAAGTAAGAGGATCTCACTCGTGGAGACTTTACGAATTTTCATGGGAGTTAGGATTTTTCTGAGGAAATGTTGCCTTCTGAGGGCACAAAGTGCCATGCAGTCACATAAACTATGTCCCGCAGTTTCGTCGTGTTCCATGCAGAGACCTATTTGGTTTAGGTGATTTCGAGATGGCAATGCCGTTAGAAATCCCACTAGTCTCTTGATAATCATTTCTACTGCGGAGTAAGTTTTTTATGAATCTACTGTCTGACCCGTGCGCGCCTTGTCTCGCCCCCCAACAAGGCCGAATTTACCCATTTAGAGACAGAGTTTCAAAAATCCTCCCTTAGCGGACGTCTATGTCATTATAGGAATGTACTGTCAATATTTCAGCCCTTTAGGTCTGTGCGCTGTCCATTAGTCACACTGTTTTATATGTAAGGATGTTAGAATTAAGGATTTTTCCGAATTCACCCACTTAGAGATGGAATTTCAAAAAAGTCTCTCTTAGCAAATATCTGTGTCACTATAAGAATGTCCTGTCCAAATTTAAACCCTTTAAGTCCAGCGGTTTGGTCTGTGTAGTGAACTGTTATATATATAGAGATTGCGAAAGGGTTTAATGGCTCTTTTAGCCTGACGAAGACCCTGGGTATTTTCCCAATAGGAGGCAGACATGTTGTTTTCCCAACTTTTGATTTTTAAGTTTATAGCTGAATTTGGAATGTTCAGGGCCGATAAAGGAGTCAGCCGAGCCTTTCCCAGCCAGTTCGTCAGCGTTTTCGTTTCCATCAATACCCTCATGTCGGGGCACCCACTAAAGTTTGGCTTTGTGTGTATGAGAGGTCTTTGAGATTATTGCTGCAGTTCAGGACTGATTTGGAGTCAATCAGGGTTTAGCCTAGTGTTTTTATAGCTGCTTGACCATCCGTGAGTATATGGATGACACCTTTTATTCCTGATTCGAGAATGACGTTGGCGCACACTGGAATGGCATGAAGTTCAGCTTGAAATACACTGAGACTTTGTCTCATTCATGTTGATATTCTATAGTGTTTTGTCCAAATATGCCAGCACCCACAAAGTTTTTGCACAAAGCAGCCGCCTCTTCCGGATGTATAACAAGCATTCAAGAGTATAATTTGTCATCCAGATGTCCCTTCCATTCGTGCAAAAACTATAACACGCCCATACAAATAGTTGAGGACTGAAAACGCCTAAAACATTTTAAAAATAATAACTTGGCAGCACTGTGGAAGTTTCACAAAAATTATCTAATATTTAACCTGACTGAAAAGTGAACAAGCAAGTTGAGGACCGCTTTAAAAAACCAAAGAAGCGCACATGCCACTTAAAGAATGACTGACTAATCCAGAGCGATTTCGGAATTCTATTTTAACAAACGAAAGTAAGGTATTCACCGGTCATCAATCCCCAGCTAATGAAAACATCAACAATCCCATTGCGGATTATCTCAGCGGTTGTGTGAGATGTGGTGTTGCTGTTAAATTCAATTTCCCTCCATCACACAATTCCAAATTTCCGGCATTCAGTGGCACACGTGCATATTTTCAACACCGTCGCCACTATCTAGATGTGGACTGGACACACAGGAGGCAAAACATTCTTTGATCTAACGCTGACGAAATAGACTCGCGCATTTGCGTAGAAATCTTTTCCTGTTTTTACAATGTACAACCACAAACATTGACTAAAATATTAATGCCAAGCGTAAGGAATTCCAGGACGGAACGGGAAAACATCTGCGCAGATTTTTTTCTGCTTCTGGTTCTTTTTCTGCCCATGGGGTTCGGTACGAGTACCAAGCAGCAGCTACCAACTGAATGGCGCCAAAAAATATGATTTCAATTCAAAGGCATAAATATATCATGATTATGCGCATAATTCATTCGATGCAAGACAAATTAAAATTTTAAAATAGATATAAACTTGTCGCGAAGAGATCTCATGCAACATACCGAAGATAAGGAGTTAATGTAGAAAGATCTATGGCTAGGATTGATGTCGTCTCGTTTAGTGCAAAAGAATTAGATACATACTTGTGTAGTATATGGACAGAGGGAATGGTCATTGAACTTTGGACTATAGTGTAAGTTGGCGAGTGCCTCGATTATCCTGGATTTGACATAAGTCTGTCAATTTAAGAAACAAAACGACTGTCAAACAACAACTTATCGTCTTTCTAGAAATGTTTTGACGAGTAATGCCATTTTGAAAACCATCGTACTCTTAACACTTGTGTGGTCACATTGATGACGTGTGCCACATGCCATTTGCATTAACTTTTTATCCACTGGTTAATTTTTGACGTTTATACAAAGGTGGATCAAATTTTAGCTTTTTGCTGTGTCAATTGGATTAAATGGGATTTTTTTAACACTTTTTTTTTTATTAATTTCCCACTAGAATTGAAAATGTTCCCTTTTTTTTTTACATATTATTAAAACTAAAATTACCAAACTGTTTTCACTGATTTAACTATACTTACAGGGTGTTATAAAGGAGAACTGATGCTTGGGTATAATCTAAGAAAAAACCGTTCTGCAGCAATGGTATCTCCAATGTGGACATCATTTAACGAGAATTTAAGAAAATACCTACTTTTGTGTACCCTGCTATCACAAATATCTCCGCTCCTACTTATTACTGAAACTCTATTTAGGACTTTAATTTTGAAAGAACTAATACTCTTTTTAACTGTGTTTAAATAAAATTGATACCTTTTTGGCTTTCCAGACATTTTATTTGAAGTCAGTTTCATTTATCTTGCCCATGCAAATTTCTGATTTTCAGGTCGTTTTTTTTACAATATGTGCGTAACAATTGGGATCAGGCAGACCTAAAAACTCCTGGATCACACAAATGCAGAAACACCAGCATTTGATTGGCCTCAATGATCATAACCTCGTCGTTGAAATTGAGAGAAGAAGAACGTAACAATTGTAAAAAAAAAAAAGATTTTATGATACTTGGAAAAAACCGCAGCAGGTAAAAAGGGAAAATATGATTTTTTTGTGCCTACTTTTTTAACCGCGTTGACAAATAGTGCGATTTTCCAACTAATTCATAATTTTGCAATATTTTTTTTTAATAATGTATGGCTGCACGAAGGTTTGAAAGCATGCTCATTTATAAGACTACCTATCAAAACCGTAAATTCCGTCCCATTTTTCCCTTTAAATCTGAGACTCGAACCTATAAAAAATTGCCTAAGAGAATAGAAAACAAAATTCAAATCAATCGTCTACAACAATCTCAAGCACACCTCTCGTCTTGTACAGGAATAGCTTGTATACCGTACAGAACAGTTAAAAACACCACCCCAATCTCGTGGCCATAGAGCTTATGGGACGATTTCAAGCGACATCTTAAAAAAAGATACGTCACAAACAGAAAGGCGTTAAAACAGGCTTTTGAAGAGGAATGGGCTTAAATTCAGTTACAAAAAAATTTGTCAAATCTATGCCAATAAATCTTGTTATTCGCCTAATGCCTACTTTAATCTTAATGTGCAAGTAAACTTTTGTCACCTTTATTTTTATAAAAAAAAAAGCAAAGGAAAAGAAGAAAAACTAAGTTATTGTTTATTTTTGAGTTTTTTTTATTGTGTTTATTATTTAGTGTGTACAATGTACATAGTTATTTTTAAAATAAAACAACAAATATTTGTTATATTTATTTCACTTATTTATTTTGCCGTGAAAAAACCGTCTATTAACGATAGCATATAGAGTCGTTTGGGGTAAGAGTGCGCAGCGGGTATGAGTACGCAGTGCCATTTTCTACATCTGTGAAAGAATTAGCAGAAATCGGTAAATGAGAAAATGTGTGCTTCACAAACCGCCAATGAAGATCAACTTCTACGAAAACATTCCAATTCACAGTACAAAGAAAAACAACAAGAAAAGAAAAGCCGGATTTTGTTAAAAAAAAAGTAAATTTTTAAAAGTGTGTCAGGAAAGCTTGGCAACTCGATACCCCATAAGTAGTATGTAGGCATAAACAGTGTATATGAGTGTTTGATTTAGGATACAATTTTAGTGGACAATATTATTAATTCTTAGATTTTCAACACAATGAAAAAAAAGTAGCGTCTAGGAAAAGAGTGCGCAGTTATTCTGTGGGTAAGATTGCGCAGTGCTTTCTTACCCAATATTTAACTTTTTGTAATAATAACAATTTTTGGGCTATTACGGTCTGTCATCACATGCAACAAGCACACCATAGTCGTAGGTGGCAAGTTGTAGCTCTATCTTTCTGTTTTTGTTTGTCCTGAAAAATGCCTCTTATCTACTAAAGACAAACGGAAAGGACATTAATAACCTAAACGCAAATCTGCGAGGTTAGGGAGCTGATTTCAAATGGAAGCAGCCCATGGAAGGCCGCGTGAAAGTGAGTGAAAGCACAGTTTCAAACCTTTTAAAGTATGAAAACTGTGACTTAAAATGGCTGCGCACTCTTACCCATACCTCTGCGCACTCTTACCCTGACTTCGGGGCAAGAGTGCGCAACTTGACTTCCTTTTGTTTTTTGATGAAAACATATGAAACATAAAAAAAAAGTAAAATATTTTTGCATAAATTTGTTCATAAAATATAGAGCTACTAAATAATAGACTTGCTTGTTTGTTACCTGTTGCAGATTTTTGAGAATTTAAGCCCGAAGTCCAAAATGCGCACTCTTGCCCCGAACTATACCTAGTGTACGTGGACTTTTGTCACTAAGTGTATGCATGTTATGAATGAAGAACAAACATCGTACGTTGTTGATGGAAAATGTTAAGATAAAAAGTTCACCAATCAACATTTTTTAAAAAATCAATTCTACTTTTACACGATTTTGCAAATATGAATTACATTTTCTGATTAGAACACTTGTGAACTGGTTTCCTAACATTGCCCTCATTTTACTATCGCCGATGATCCATATCCATATACAGATCATTGGTTTGTATGGATTACAACAACAATACGAGATCTTGCTTATTATCAGGATCAATTTTCGCGAACCAAAAATTAGTTTGACTACCTATTTCTCACTAGGATAAACTTTCGTTTATGAATTTCGCTGTATTATCGCCGATTGTTAACGGTACATGTTGCCAGATTAGAATAAGAAATATTATTGGCAATCCAAATACTTATTTAAAATTATTACGTTCGAATAAATTAATTTTCTGCTTACAATTATACTTTAGCGATGTGATGGTAAAATTAAAGCTATAAAATATTATTCTCATTTGGTATTTGTTAATGAAAATTAACAATTAACTTGTTCAAAATAAAAACGAGCACATCAAACTTTCATTTAAAACAAATATTCATACGCATGGCAACTTCGTCAAAAAGCTTTGTAATAATATTGATCCAGTTTATTTTATTATTTTGTTCTGATCCGGATCAGATCACGGGCATAATAAAATACGGCTTTTATTTTCACTTTATGTAGCTTTCCCATTATATGTGAACACTAGTTCTGCTACATTTTTCCAACACCAATCGATTGAGAAAACCTTAACAAACACAAAGCTCTAGGCCTCTCTCACTACTTCATGGGTATGTACATGTCAATGTCAAAAATTAGCCACTGGATAACATTTTCGATGTCGATATTCATTAAACTAGTGTCAAAAATTAGCCAGTGGATAAAATTTGAACGCAATTGGCACACGGCGTGTCTTTTAACAAAAAGAAAATACACCCCATATTCAATTAAATTACCAGTTTGGTTTTCTTTTCATTTTTTTTTTTTTGTTTTTGATTTAATTTAAAGACGTAATTCACATCAGTCAAGCACATGAAACGCAATAAAAACACTTAAACGTCCTTTTCTAGATTTCAAATTTCCTTGCGAAATATCTTGCTTCATGCACGAGTATTTCCATTGAACTACCACAACCCTCTTAGATAACAAAAAAAAAGGGAATAGAACAAACTTAGGGGTGAAATCTTTAAAGAGAATCAGCAGCAAGTCTATTTTCTAAAGGTTCACAAAATTACGGGTTGCAAATGCAATAAGGAAAAAAGAAATTACCAAACCCCAGACATTGCGTGTTACAAAGTTAAACGAGAAACTCCCTTTGGAGAAACTTTAAAGATTTATTATGCCGTAAAAATGTCATCTGACAGGAGGACTTACCAAACTGCGACATGTCCTGCTTGCAGTTAATAAAAAAGCAAAACGAAAATAAGAAAAACTAACTGTTTGCCTTAAAGGAACACAGAATGAAGACCACCATTGAAAACCTAACTCTTTATGTCAGTCCTTTGGAATAATTTATATGGAGGACTACCCAAACGAAAGAAAAAACACTTTAAAGACACAAAAACAAAAAAGCCATAAGTTCAAGTTCGGTCAAATCACAAAAGTGATCCACCTTGACTCTCTATCTTTAGCTCCTTATTTCGGTGCCTTAGATGATGCTAACTTGATTTCATTTTTTTATACTTTTATGTTCTGCAGACATTGGCCGCAGGTAGATTCGAATTTATAGTTGCTTCTTATTTCGGGTGCCAATTAATTCAATTTCACTTCTTATCTTAACCTTGACAAACTGTATAATTAGACAGGAATTAATATTTCACAATTTTTTGAGAACTTGGCTTTTGGGTATGATTTCATGCGTAGTTCCCAATGGGATACAGGATACAATTTTGTTTCATACTTATGTATGTTCACAGCCGCACAGCAAATCAGTATTACGTGATAATTGCTGGGTATATTCTTCTTCTTAATTACAAAACAGGGAATACATAATTTAACTGTCAAATAAATTAATCGGGCACTTTAAGTATTTAATAGAAGAATGTTATTTAACCTTAAATTTAAATTAGAAAAAAAAAATTCAGAAGAGGACGCTACGCTACTATAAGATGAAAAGACCGCTGCGCTTATTTAGTCATTTATTTGAATGTATTCTTTTTACAAACCAGTTGAATAAATTATAATTAAAAAAAATACCACTCACTTTAAAATTACTTACAAACAAATATTTCCGCAGTCATAAATTAATTAGAGATTACAGTGTAGTTGACAGTTTGTTTAATTAGAAGCATGGATTGCATAAACGCTGAGACAATAATATTGTTGTGCAAGTGGCTGCACTCTATCCATAAATTTATCGATTTAATATAAATAATAATTTAATACATTCCTTTGTTTTTAAACTGATAAGTGACATTTTTGAATGACAACGAAAGGAATAACTTAAGTTACAAAGTGACATTTTTACTTTGACAAATGGGTGCGTTCGTTGTCGGCTTTATTAGGAATGTGACAGAAAAGTGGCATGCAAATTAATTAGAATGTAATTTCATTGGAGATTGTCATTTTATGTCAAAATGTGACGTTTGTTAAATGCCTACGTGCATCGAACAAACTTGTTCGGCTTTTTGGAAGATAAAAGGGACGGGTTTATACGGCTTCGTTACAGATGTGGCCTTTTGCAATTGACGGCCACTCCAGGTGTAAATCAGATTTAAATGAATTTTAAACCCGATCTTTAACCCGCATTTTTAAACACGAACATTTAAACGTCTTTCATTGTTTGAAAGCATACTTGTCCTGAGACGAGATTTTTCACAACAAATCATTTGAATTCGATCGAATTAAACCGCTATTGAACGTTGAACGAGAACAAAACTATGAAAAAACCTGCAAATATTTACATTTAACAATCACATGTGAGTACAGCTTTATAAGACATCTTAGGTCTGTTTGGTAACATTGGAATTCGTATGAATTCTGACAAATTCCTGTTTGTTAACCCAAAAGATTCGTAACAATTCGTAAGAGAGAGAGAGCCAAATGAGAGTGTCAAAAATGTCCCCTCAACTAAAAGCCTTACGAATTCTTACACCAACTGTTTCTTTCTTTGGTGGGTGAAGTGGGCTAACGCTATCAAACCGGCCAATTGGCATATTTTGTCAGTGAGTTTCTGTCATAAATTCATTGTAAAGTGGAAAACAAAAACAAATGGACAATTTTACCCAAATGTGGCTCAACGCGACTGGTTACTTTCTTATGAATTTTCCACTCTCTGAGAGGATTTTTCCCCACTTTTCAAATTATTTGACAGCGTTGGCCGGCCCACTTGACCCAAACAAGTTACCAAATAGACCTCTTGTGTCTTGTGTGTGGTTGAAAGAGCTTGTTTAATATTCGTAGTACGCACAAACTGATAAAATTTATGAAATTCCAGTATAAAATCCAGTATGAAAATTCATTCAGTATCTGAACCTCGAATCCAGTACGGTTCTGGAAAACCCAGTATAGTTGGTATCATTAGTTATGTTAATAGCATGGAGACACTCGAAGGACAACTAAATGGGATGGAAGTCAATCAGTGTGTCATTCAATGCGAGCCTCGCCCTGTGTCGTGGTAAGTGTTTCATTCAATCGCTGTTCCTTCTTTCATTCATAAAGAGCAAAGAACATGGAACGAACTTCAGGATCGAGGGAGTAACATCCGCAAGGACCTCTATAAACTTTCGGCGGTCACCACCCACCGCTTACACTGCCGTCGGATTCATTCGATCTTTCGGAGGTGGTAGGTTAGGTTAAGTTTGGAAGGGTGTGTGATTGTTCGAGCAATCATTTGTAAATTAATCCCCTCATAGTTTGGAAGTAAATTCTCTTTTTTACCAACTCACAAGCCAGTTTGTGCTCTTGATGAATCTTAGAAGATTCGATATCTTTAAATTTCCGAGCTCTAATATGTCCGCCAAAAATCTATGGCCGGTCGACATCAACGCCAACAACAATGCGAGCATCTAATTAATTTGATGAGGTGGTGTCCGTGTCTCCTATATTGCCGACCCTTGCCCTAAAAATTGCTTCTAAAAATTCGTCTTCTGAAGACATTAACATTTCATCAAAAACATGTTAAAAGTGACTTCATTAAAAGGAGTGAATATTATGAAATTGAGTTTTAACCCGAGTTAAAGTATTTAAAAACTCGTTGCTTGGGCAGTTTAAATTTATTCGAATTCAAAGCCGACCAGGTTCATTCAACTGGTTTTAAATGCGGGTTAAACGAGTGAATATTGTGGAGTTGAATTTAATTTTCGGTTTAAACTCACTTTAACCCGGATGTTAGTTTTAACCCGGGTTAAAGTGAGTGAATAATATGGCCGTAAATGTCGTACGAGTAAGATCAGTAAGTTTTTCTCATCACCGCGTACCGCACAATTTTGATGTTTGTATTTATTGTACAAACATATTTTTCCCATGAGTTCCTCCAACTACAGGGTGCGTTGTGTTATTTATTCCCTTATTAGCATCATTCCACTCACAACACCAACAATTTTGATTGGAAGTGAACAAAGTTCATTGACAAAATTTTATGATAAACCTGTCGGGCTGAATCTTTTTATTTCTTAAAAACTGGCTGCCCACTTGAACAAATATAATATTATTTATTGCCGGCTATACAAACAGTCCTATCTATGAGTACATAACACGATTAATCCTTCAAACATTTTAAGCCGAGTTAAAACTACCGTTGCTGCATTATTTGCATCTCTATAAACAAAAAAAAAAGTATGTATTGTTGGATTTGTTCCTTTTTCCATTTACAGATATTCGTTATTTATTTAACGAATCTATATTAAAAATAAAATTGGGATCCAAAGAGATAACTCATCAAAGTCTGTCTGCAGCTGAATTTTCATTCACACTCGAACATCGCATCGTGACAATAAGTAAACATAAAACAAAAGTTTTTGTCTTTTTTATTGTTCCTCGTCTGTGGACTGTGGAGCAACAAAATGTTGTAGGTTCCCATATGTACACAGAAATGTTTGTGTACCTACATCCATTGTACTCAAGAGTTTTTATTTTTCCCACCCTCCACATGGTGCAATGCAGTTGTACACATTTAGTGCACAGCAGAGCACCAAGACACACAACATATACTCAATGAAAAAAAAATCGTTTAAATCGTTTTTCCATTTTCTTTTTTGATTATTTTGTATTTTACTTTTTATTTGTTTAGAGACGATGAACATTAAAAAAATCTTGTTTCACAAAGGAGAAACACTTGATGAACATGCACTACCGTTATTGGTGTAAATGTACACAGCACATGTCTCCCTCGCTCGCGTGCGTGATTAAAGTTCTGTCATAAAAATTAAAGCATATTTCCTTTTTTTTTTCGTCTTCTTCCCCCAGATGGGAAAAGGCTCCAAGTTCCCTTTGCAGGGGGAGAGTTCAACGTATGGCAACCATATGTAATCTGACAGCAGAGCAATATGCCCTTAGTAATGATCTTTGAATCTTTTCTTTCTTGAGGCTGCACAATTGATGGTGGCTCTAATCGTTCGCGCCCCCATCTTTGTCTGTGTTGACCTTAAATGCGGAGGGGGAATGAATGAAATGAATAGAATGACTGTGCAGCAGCACTGAGGGGGCATTATTGTAGTTTTTTTTTTATGTTTTATTGACTCTACAGTTAAGTGAGTAGACGACTTGCAGTTTTCAACCATGAATGGTGGTGATAAAATGCATCATCCGGTTGCCAAGTGGCGATGGGGTGTGAAATTAAATAAACTTTGCCACAATAGAGAAAAAAAATGATTTTCATTCAAACGCGAGAGCGCAATTTTATCTTTAAGGAGACTTGGAAGGAAATTGTTATGAGTTATGACATATGGTTTTTAACTGTATTCACACTGTTACTAAATTATTTTCATTTAAAAAACAATCGCCATTGCCAACTCTCGCCCAAAGTGACAGCTGACCAAAAAGTTATACAGGGACAAGGACACTCCTCGAAACCATAAGTTGAAATGGGGACCTGCTTAAAATCATTAGTCGAATAAAAGGATAATCACTCAACAGCCAGGTGAAATAAGAAAAATCAGATCATGGCACTTTTCAAAAAAGAGCATTTGCTGAACGCTTCTTGGTTATTGTAAGTGGGCTGTGATTGAAACTGTGATGAATGACCCAATTCAACCAAGGATCAACGACTTTTGGTAGAGCCGAATATTTTCACGACCAATTACCACTACACTTTATCTAGAGGCATGCCGCAAGGACGAGTTATATCACCCCTTCTTTGGATCATTATTATCAATGAACTACAGGTGAAACTTAGATACAGCATACGCAGACGATGTGGTGCTACTTGCTACGGGAAAATTTCTAACTAGCATTAGCGAACTAGTGCAGAAAGCGTTGAACACACTAAACGTTTGGACGAAACAATGCGGACTGGGGGTCAACCTTCAGCAAACCGAATTAGTCCAGGGCGATGCCTGCGCTGGAACAACCAGCACGAGGATTAGAAGCAATTCTAAACCTACTGCCTCTGGATCTCTATACGCAGGAGACCGCGCCAAAAAGCGTTCTCAGGCTTAAGCCAGTCAAAGCACTGGAGGTCGACTGCATATGAACACACCAAGATACTTGGCAATTACCTTAACGGTGACCTAAATTCAAAATACATTGTCCCATACCTGGATTTCTAAGAACCCTTCTTGTGGGCCTTTTAAAACAGAGAGCAGTGAGAGAAAAATGAGGTATCTCAGGACGCTAAGTCTATCAATACCGATGGGTCTTAAATGGACATAGGTATAGGAGCGGGTTGCTTCTCGGATGAACTAGGAATAAGCAGCTCCATACGACTCCCAGATCACAGCAGCGTTTTCCCAGCTGAGGTTCTAGCAGTGACAACGGCCGCCCAATTGGTGTCAATGATGACAATATCGCAAGAGAATATCACTATTAACATTGACAGCCAGGCGACCATAAGAGCAATAGCTGCTACGCAAATCATATCTAAGCTTGGAAAGTGTTGCTGCGAAGAGTTGAAGGTTCTCGGCACGCAGCACAATGTAAAACTCTGCTTAGTCCCTGCTCACAGCGGATATCAGAAAATCTTCGGGCCAGAGATCAGAATTTAAGGCAAATGCCAAGGACACACCACCTGCGAGGTATCAAGAAGATTGTGGCCAAAATATAGCAAAGCGAGAACGAGAAAATTCCTACAACTTCTATCCCCACTGCCGATAGGAGTGCCAACTGGCCACAACATGTTAAGATCTCACATGAAAAAACAACGACTAAATGATGATGATATCTGCAGGGGATGCGGTGAGGACGAAGACCTCTGCCAACTGAGAAATACAGCCCTTGGCAAATTCTTCTTCGAAGACATCGACGAGCTATCCGATGGATCACCACCGGACCTGATTGAATTTGCTAGAGCTCCCGGATGGTTCGAACCAAGACACTAACACCACGGGTGGGAACACACTATGGGTGTCAGAAGGTGACGTGAAATAAGGCCCAACGAAATAAGACCAAATCTGAAATTTGGCCTTATTACACTTTTGAAATGAAAATAATGCCAAATTGGCTTTATTTCTATTTGAAAAGCGAAATAAGGCTGATATCGTGTGTCCCATTAGGATTAGAGCTCTGAACGCGTGTTTAATTTTTTCGTTCAGACCGTGCTCAGAGCGCACTCTATACGTTAGAATTAAATGCTCAACTATAGTCGAAAGAAATCGAAACTGCTGTCAAAATTCTGCGTTAAGTTTTCTTCAGTACTGTCAATTGCTCAAGTTGCCCATAATAGGAGTATGTGAACGGAAGCGATTTACACAGCTGTTAAAGTCAAATTTTCGTACGAAAGAGCGAATGGGTTCGCTCCTAAAAATGAACGAAAACTTAACGAATCGAAGCGAGAAGTTATTATGGTCATACAATACAAATTCCTTGCGTTCGCACAGTTACTCATTCTACTATTATAGTTCAGCCTTAAATGGATTGAAAATTCTGAATAAAAAGGTGAGCCCACTATTCTCGAGAACAAAATAAAACATTTGCAAACAAAATCGTATCCTTTAAAACGTTTAGCTATTAGATTTGAATCGAAATTCCCTAGCGATAGCATCGTCTTGGCCATATGTTATAAAACTATTGTCACCCCACACCTCAGTTTGGTTCATAAAAAGCAACCACCACCCTGATGCAATCTTAAACACTACACCAACACCAATATTGCATACAAGTGGAATCGCATCCAATGGATATAACCCAAGGATGCTGGCACAAAAATGTAAGCAATAAAAAAAGATTGAAGCGAATTTTTTTATTGTTCACTGCCCATGGAAGAGAAATTGGATCTTCCCTCGAGTATACACACAACACACACTATGGAAAATCATTATCTTTATGGGCTTAAATGTTCCCATCGAAATTTATTGATAGCAAGTCGGGGTATAGGGGTGCTCTGGCAGTGCTGCTGCTGACATCTAACCCTCGACTCGGCTCGAATATAAATAAATATGAATTGGATCAACGCGATAAGGGTTCATAAATGGCTTGACATGTTAATAAGAATCTGAACCCTTACCTCGTCGTTGATTGCGGTGAAGTAGCAGTGTAGCTGCTGACACACACACCCTCCCCTGTTGCTTATGACACGGAGTTGAGGGCAAATATGGTTCAAACTTGTCAAGGATTTTAATTATTATGACATTCATCGATGAAGTTAATTCTCTGTTCTGTTTACTCATGGGGTAGGTTTGCAAGTGCAAGTGACCCTTCAACTAGTAGGTAATTCAATATGCCAATTCCATTTTGTTCGTGATCTTTATCATGACAAGCTAAGCCTAATGGCTGCAACATTTAGATTATAAAAGAAAACATTCCTCATCCCCATCCCCACAGTGAAACTCGAAAAAGAATGTTATTTGATGCTATTTATAGAGGCGACAGTCCACGGAGCCTTGCTAATCGGCGGAATTAGATAGATTCAAACGGACAAACGACATTTCTCAAGTAAAAATAGCCACACACATTAGCATCGTGACATCCTGCAGAGTAAAAAGTGAAAACATCCGCGGAATGCGTGTGCTGGTTCGGCGGCGGCAAACACACAATTCCGTGTGTCTTTCAACTTTGCACGCTCACTCATCGTCATGCTATGTGCGCCGCACAGAATGCGTAAAAGGATTTGCTTTTCGAGACTTGGGCAAATGGCAAATATCCAAATGAGAGAATATGGCATCCATATGCCGCGCCGTCAGCCAAAGTGCACACAAAACACCAAGTATAGGCAAAAACAAGAACATAAATATTTTCATTTTTGAAGAGAGAAAGGCCATTACGCGAATGTTGACAGACCGTGGTAGTTGATTGCTGAATGCATTCGTTGATGGAAGTGATATTGGAACGTATGGGTGTTGGATGTTGCATGATCCTGGTGCATAGTCAAATTAAAAAGAAAACCGGAACACAACTACTAATGAGAAATCACACATATTTGCCTACATATTCAGACCAGAAACCATGTCCTTGTGTACACAGTGCATGCCTTCGTTCGGTGGCATTATGCCAAGGATGTTTTTATTTCATTTGACTTAATGAAGTTCCCACACCATTACAAGCAACCACCACATCCGCCTCCATAATTCACTCAATGGCGTTGGGAGTGCGCCACAATGTATGTTATAGCAATGCCGCCATACAAAGGCCCAACGCAAGGACACGTACCTGGGTGTGGAATTTCCGGGGGCTGTTTGCAGTTTGCAGATTTTTTTTTATCCTCTTACACATGTGTATGAACATACATATATCCTTTGTTTTGCGCAAACTTGGTGTCAGTGGAACGCAACAATTTCTGGTGGTTAGCAAAACAAAGCGAGAGAATTTTAAGTACCTTATGACTGTGGGGTAAAATATTTGTCTTGTCCTTCTATCTACATAAATGAATCGCTCTTTTGCTAAGCAGAGGACACCCAAGAGCCAACATCTGACACACACATGATTCACAGGTATATATATATGTACCTCTTCTTTAGCAGCGATGCCGTGCCGATGTTAAAAGTAGCACGACACTCATTAATGATGAGTGCATGGGTTAGCTTTGTTGGGCCGGTGCAAGAGCACAATGTACTCGTATGCATATGCATTTGGCATGCAAATGCGCACTAGAATATGTTCGGTCTTCGGTGTGAGTAGATGCTAATGTGGTTAAATAAATTGGAGCACGGCTGAGGAGCGTTGCGTCTCTCGAATAGGTAGTTAGTAACGAAAGCTAAAACAGTATTTACGTACATAGGGGCTGACAAAAGTACGCTAAGTTGGTACTTATTAATAACTTTTGGTTATAATCTAACGATTGTTTTTTCTAAAAATCAGAACAATAGGTAAAACTCGCCGAGAACTTTTAAAGTTCCATCGGCAACAAAGGAAGATATTCCTTAGGCTATTATCTTCGGATTTCGACATTAACACAAGCCGGTGAAAATTGTTCACGAATGCTAAAATGCAAAATAACATATTAATGCACCATCCCTTGGTACTGTTTCAAAGTAGTTTCGAAGATTCCTGGCTGGCTATTTTAGTGTGGAGGACAAATCTCCTGAGGGTCGGCCCAAATCGTCGACCGACGATACAAATATCGTCGTTGTTAAATTTTACAGGGGAGAGTGAAAAAAATCATAATAAAAGCTGAATTATTTTTAGCCGACGATATGACTCTGATTAAGGCCAAACTTGACAAAGATCCAAGCATACCGTGTGAAAAATTGTAATTATTAAATAATTCATTAATTACTATTGAAATGCTTAACAAGCTATATTCCTTAATTTACCTAGCAAGGCATATAATATAAAAGTCGGCTACAATTAATTTTAAGTACAAAAAAATAATTGTATTGATTATTAAGTCTTAATAAAGAAAAATTGTAAAATTGACAAAGATCCCAAAACGACACAGGAAATGATACCTGTTGAACTGGACTTGAATAATCAATCATCACCTTAAATATTCGAAGAAATCAGTTTATTGGGTTCCAAAAACTTTGAATGATAAGCAAAAACCGGCTCGTGTACGTTTTGCTCAGTATTTTCCGAAAAGGTTCAAAAACTAAGAGTCTTCTTTAGGTCATACAGTTTTTTGCCGAATCCGAACGGCGAAAAATGCTGTTTAGAAAGATGGATCTATCGATCTATCGATTGCCACGAACGGCAATTATGTGGAGGAAGTAATGATGAGAATTAAAGATCTAAATCTAAAGTTATTTTTGTGTATAATTTCACAGTCAGTAAACTTTTATTAGTCCCAAAGTATTTATTTATTATTATTGAAGGGTGTGTTGCACCGCGACCTTCAGATCTATTGAGACACATACAAGTCGTAGTCGAAGAAATGGCAAAGAGATAGCAAACTAACATGGGAACAATAATTTAATTCCATCTATAAGAGAGCAATAAAGGCACTATGGTACACGAAGCTATTACTATGAAAATCCTGGGGACTCAACCCCAAGATAGCCCTGTGGATCTACACACAATTGGTTAGACCTAGTATACTATACGTGGTATGGTGGAATAAAACTTACCAGGCACCAAGGTCTATCTGGTTAAAGAAAAGACCAGTGCCAGCGCAGAAATCCCATTGGAGAGAAACTTCAACAAAACAAAGATAAACATAATGTCTGACAGCCAAGCTGTACTAAAGGCACTAAGAAGTCACATTCGAATGCCACTCAAACCTAAACCTGCTGGCAAAGAAAAACATATTTATACTCATATGGGTGCCAGGGAATGAAGGACATGAGGGTAGCGAAAATGCGGATCTCCTGGCCAAAAAAGGAGCCAACAGTCCATTTATTTGACCAGGCCCTCACTATGGCTTTACAAGAGAAGACACCAACAAGGTCCTCGCAGAATGGATAACAAACCAACTAAAAAGTTACTGGAACAACTTAGAGGGCCTCCCTAAAGCACTCAAAGAAGTTCCTCAATCACAGCAACAAAAGATCAAATGAAACCCTAAAACTAAACAGATGAAATTTAAAAATTCTTTGCGCAGGTCTGACGGGACATTCAATCTGCAACAGCCACCTCTCCAAAATGAAAATCAGCAACTCAGGCACCTGCAGATTCTGTTAACAAACAAAAGAAACCAGTCTGACAAACTGTGTCATATTAAGATATGGCCAAGTTACAACAGGTCTAAAACAAACGAACTGCTACAAAGAACACGCGTAGATATTGCTAGAGTAGTGGCAGTTAATACAGGACACTGGCCAATAAGGGACCATGCAGCCAAACTAGCGATACCTCACAACAGTTTCTGCCTGCAGCTGCAAAGATGAAAATGCAAAAGAGTCGCTTATTCACTTTCTGTGCAATTATCCAGCTCTAGCGAGAGCCAGACAACGCATACTGGGAAAACTCTTCTTCGACGAGCTTAAATAGATATCGGGGAAAAGAATGGGTGAGCTAATCCTCCAAGAGTGGATGTAAGTATCTCAACATTACATCCGAATAAATGGGTCAACTGAGGTTGTAGTATCAAAACGGCGCCCTCTACGCGCTATTTGGGTTTCTTCTATCGAAACCACCACTTCCACCTACCTACCTAGACCAACTCTGGTCGCAGTGCTAGCGGGACACCTCAGCTTCATCATAATCATAATCCCTCTCTCCATTATTCCTATCAGAAGTGATTGGAGAGAGCTTAGTTCACACTAAGCCCAGGTGAGAGTTGCAGGAGTCAAGGCACTATTCCTTCAGAAATCGCAGTAGAAGATTGTGCACTATAATTTGCTAACTCTCTGCTGTAAATTGATATTTACCCAGACACTTGAACCTCTTCTGGATTATTGCCCCACATTGCTCCAGTATGTGCTCCAGAGTTTAATTGTATTCATTATAAAATCTACATGAGTCTTCATTGGAGAAGCCTAGCTTCCTGAGGTCGCTTGAGTTTAGAGGAAGGAACCCAGTTTGACAGTGGAGTTTGTCCCAACGTAAGCCCGTTCTTATGATCAGACTTGAGTCACACTTGAAACTTACCCCGGCATTATAAATTGATTAAAATACTGAGGGAGAACCGGTGTAAATTAAATAAGAAATAACTTTTCATTTAATTAAAATTCTTGTTTCTTTCTTCTTTTAGTTCTTTTACGTACTTTGGCCCAAATCGAGTTTTATTTTTAATTTAGAACAACCCAGTCTTTTAATAGAAACTACAATTTACTGGTATTCAAAGGAAGGCTCTTCTTTGATCGCCCTTCATTGATAGAAAATATATTAGAAAAAAAAATGATATGACAAACTAACCTTGCAAAGTGCCACTCCTGTGTCCAATCTGTCCATGAAATTCTCAGCATTAATCAACAACGCTGGATACATTGTGCTCAGCCATTCGGCTAAGTCCTCTTTCATTGCCTCAAGGTATTCCTCGCTGGATTTGAATGGCCTATATGGCCTGGCCTCGAGTAGAACGGATGCCATCGTGTCGCGGTATGATTGGGTGGTGGCGGCGGTCGTTTCCTGTTGTTTAGTGTCAAAAAAATGCCTCCTCCTCTCTTGAGAGTTTTTTTTTCGACTTTCCGACTTAAATTTCTATTTTGATTATTTCGGTTTTTTTTTTTTCTTCTTTTTTAGATTCTATTTTTTCATCTAAAGGAGCTCATTTCGGATGTGTGTCCCCCTTTTTTTTCGTGGCTGTTTGAGAGGACTTCGGATACGAGTACGATTATTTCCCGTGTAATTAAGAATATCGATTATTTCTTTATATCTCGTGTGGAAGTAATTAAGACGATTGAAGATAATAGCGGCGAATTTTTCCACCCTTCGATTCGGTTTGCTGGTGGAGTGTCATTTAAAATGCGAATATCTGTGAAAAGAGGGGAAGAGAAAGAGAAAATTTGTTATATGGTATTTCCACTTGAAAAAATGCAAATGATCGGGAATAAAGTCAAAGTAGATGAGCCTTAAAAAAGTCAAAATCGCTTTTGACACCCGTTAAAAAATGGAACCAGACACCAAGATATTGGTTTCATCGCAAGTGAGAAAGAAAAAGAAAGAAAGAGGACCACGAAAAATTATTTGATTTTTTTAAAAGGAAAAAAAAAAGGTTTGGAACGCTCCCTTTCGAAGATTTCCGCACCCATTTCTACGGAAACATATATATCTCAGATCTCTTCTCGATTCTATGGGTCATCGAGCAGAGCAGCGAAGCGTTCTTGAATGACCATGGCTACGAGGTGATAAACAGTTCAGAAGGGTGCTCTGATGGAATATTCTCAAATCAATATTGAAGGGAATCATAAATAAAGATGACCATCATTTTTATTTTAAAGGTTAAAAGTGGTTTAAAGATCCCCTTCATTGCACACAAAATAGGAGTGGAACAAAAAAAAAATCAAGTTAACAAATAGATCCATAAAGGACGCGAGACCCACGAATTACCACGCTCCCAAGTGATTGCATCACATGAAAGTATTCGAGAGACCACCAAGGAATAAAAACTTTCGCACCTCATTCTATTTCTTCTTCTTTTATCCATCACCATGTAAGTGTATATGCGCATTACTCGGGCGTGAATAATTTCCCCCCAATAGGCATGCATGCATTTTCCCAAGTGAAGACGCAACATACCCAACAACAACAATTTATCATAAATTGCCTGTTCTGTTCAGCGACCATGAAAACACTGCCGCATTTTACTTCCACAACAGTTTGCTGCTACCGCCTGCTGCCGAAGAAAAATCGAAGGCTACCAAACGGTAAACCTAGTTTTTCCTAGCCCTCAGGAAAACAACGCTATCTGCGCATTTGAATTCAACAAAAAAAAAACTGCGCGTTTGCGAATAATCAGGGCATGGTAAAAAAAAAAAGGAAGTTGACATGTTGCAATGGCAGCGCAATTAATTCAATTAACTTAACGAAAGTCTCCTTTCGTTAATTGTTTTGGTTTTTTGTACAAAATCACCGCCGCCGCTGTCGATATCTGATGCAATCGACTTGGTGTTGCGTGCGTTTCAGTTGGTGCTTTTTAATTGGTCTCTTCTGTGGCAGCTACTTGTGTTACATAACGGTAGCTCTATCTCATTTCTGCAACATTGAGAACAAGGATATAATTTATTGACTGTATAAATGACTTAATCGCTGGGTTTTGTTGTGGGTGAAACTGCTGGTGGCTGTGGCGGTGTTATGCCTTTGTGTTTATCTGATGTATAGTAAATATGCAGGTGTAGGTCCATGGGAAGTATGAGAGTAGTTCTCCTTCAGTAGCGATAGCTTGTAATTGCGGAATTAATATAGTCCGATATGTGTGATCAGATATGATGATGTATGCTTAACCTAACCGTTTCAAAGATAAGACATTGTAAATACAGTCGACTCCACTTAACTGAAACTTAAGCGGTATTTGCGCTTATGCGGACTTCGGATAACTGAAAAAATATTTCATTTATCCAATCCTCAAACCAAAGAAGCAAGCACCTACATCAAACATTTGACAGCATTTGTTTTTAAATAACAAATGTTTTATTTTGTATATAAATAAAGAAAAATATAATAAGAGCGTTTTTGGAAACGTTTAAATGATCGTCAAATTGATCGTCAAGTGACCATCAATGCAAGTAAATGATCTGTGAACGTCAAACTGAAAACGCTATTTGACACTGTGAAAATCTTTGCAAACGTGCAGTTTAATGTTTGCCGAAGAAATGTAAAATGGCGACTTCGCAAAAAATTGTGAACCATTTTTTTATTTAAAAATCCCATAGGGTAATACAATTGGAAACAAAAATTTGAAAAATAAAAGAAACAATTGATCATGAAAAAACTTCCGAATCCGTTTTTGTTTTCTGTTCAGCCAAATCATTATATCGAAACCAGTTTATTCGACCCTAAAAAATAAAAAAAACTAAGATATAATATTTATTATATTGTATTGTATTTAGAAGGGGGTTATCCCATAGAGACAATAGGCACGTAGACCTGTAAGCGTATTGTAAAAAAAAAAAATATTTGGCTTCAGCAGTCCTAGGTAGAACCAAGCCTAGCTTCCCGCAACCATTTGTATGTGCGCGTTATATTTTTGCACGAATGGAAGGGACCTACAGTTTTCTGCCGTCTCCGACGGCGAGTTGGGAAGCTTTTACATGACAGATGATACTCGAATGCTTGTCAGGCATTCGAAAGAGCTGGGCACTGTGAAAAACTTTTAGGTGTTTGCGGCGGGATTCGAACCGTCCGAGGCACTAACCACTTGCGCTACGGTGCCCACTCATTGCCCATTGTACTTTGGTGAAGTACCACCCCATTCGCTGAATTAGCAATTTGTTGCTGATCTATACATCGATCTAAATCTGCCCGTCGCTTTCGCAAAGCGCTTCGCAAGATTGAGCTCCAGTAGATCAAACGTCTCGTAAGGACTTAGTTGCCTAAAGTAGCCTTTCTGATCCGAGCAATGGCCGAATACTCGCTAATGAAGTGCTCAGCTGTCTCGTCTTCTTCCAGGCACATCTCGCAAAGTCCCGAGCTTTTGATTCCTACTTTGTTCAGGTGCTCATTTAAGGGAGTGAACCCAGTGACCAGTCCTTTGAGGATTTTGAGGTCATTTCTACTTAGGTGTAATCGAAACTCAGTTCTGTTCGCCCTGGGGGCGTCTACTAAGATTTTGACCTGTTGGCATGACCTAAACATAATATTTACTAACAATTTAAAAACTTTTAATTATATTAACTTTATAATATTGCACAAATTGAATCAATTTTAAGAGGAAAAAAGTAATTTATGTACGGTTATCGTTGTGCAGACAAAAGCATTCGTTATTTATAGAGTAGTAAAATTCTTCATTATATTCGTTATTTTGAGATATCAATAGACTTCAAATGACGATTCGTTATACTGGACGTCAAGTGTATGTACTTTGCAAGCCAAATTTGTTGTTTGCGTTCCTGCAATGCAAATGACGCGTAAATGACATAAGCAAAATACATTATCGATCACCATGCTTGTGTAGTTGGGCTCTGCGCAGATGTTTTCGAACAAATGACTTTTGCAACTTGCATTTTCGAATACGTGCAAAAGCAATTTCGATGAAGACGACGTTTCCGAAAACGCTCAAAGTAAACTCAAATGCTTGATAGCTTATTCTGACGCGTTCAAAAACTTTGTTTCAATTATACGTTATTAGTATAATTTATTCATTTCGGACGTAATAAATTTTACAGTTAACCGGGTTTCAGTTCAACGGAGTTACTCATATAAAATTTATTAAAAAATGCTCCGTGCTAAGTTTGGTGTTTCAATTAACCGATTTTTTCGGTACAACGTAGTTTAGATAAGCGGAGTCGACTGTATGTGAATAAGTTCGTGTCTTCCCACAAAAAAATTAATTGCCTCAATTAAATAGAAATATCTTTTTATATAAAACAGTTCACTGACTGACTGACAGACAATGCACAGACCAAACCACTGAAGGGCTGAAATTTGGACAGTACATTCCTATAATAACATAGACATCCACAGAGGATTTCTTGTATTTCCATCTCTAAGTGATTGAATTCGGAAAAATAATTCAGCACTCATCTCCAATACAAAAGTCACAATTGCTTTTTTTTCGGGTCTAGTGTCCCAATTGAGAGTTTCAACTCGAATTGTCCCGATTGGAGCAGTCATATTTCCTGATGTTTTTAATAAAATGTCCCAATTCGGAGGTTCTAGGAAAGTTAAATTGAGTGTCCCAATTAAGAGGTGTCCCGATCTCAGTAACCCGATTACAGAGGATATATTGTATGAAAACTTTTAGGATTGGCAAATGGGTTGTCCCGATTGGGAGGTCGTCCCAATTACGGAGTGTTCCAATTAGGAGGCTTAACAGTATTTCCAAATTGAAACTGCAAGCAACATCTTCGTCAAGTTAAACAATCGAAGCGCAAGGCTGCGCAGGTTCATTGAACTATCACGAATTTTAAAAGATGAACTACCCGAGTTTTGCCATTTTGTCAAGTTTCTTGCTTCAAATTCTTAATTTTATGTGTTTTTTTACAAGCCTATATTGTACAGAATTTTAGAAGGTGAGAAGTCATTTTCTTACTAACGAATTAAATCCAATATAAACCCAAAGCAAATTTTTATTTAGCGTATGGAAGCAAAAAAAGAATTACTCACGCTTCTGCACTTTAGAACTTTTTATATAAAGTTTATTATACATACCTACAATTGAGTATGAGCTCACTTATAGTTACATGTTCTCCATGACCTCTCTGACTCATCATATTCGCAAATAAAAATAAGCAATTAAATCGCAACTGTCTCAATTAAACCGTTAAGTATCAGGATCATTGAAGTATCATTCAGAATCATTCAACAAAACCCTCTCAATCCCTTAACATAGAAACAGAAAAAACAAAAAAGACACGAACTTACAGCCATTAAATTGAAAAGTTCAAAACCCTCAGAATAAAAAACGAAGCACCAATGCTAATGGCCTTAGAAGACGCTTGTTATTAACCAAATCGGCACATATTAGAACAGAAAGACAGACGCGCTTGCTATGCTCATCAAATAATGAAGCAATTATCTCAAGAGTACATTTTCTTGTCACTGACTAAATCACTTCCCACCGAAAATCGCCATCGCTGCTTAACCTTGATCACCCCGCCGATAGGTATGCCCGAGCCCGTTGTAACTCGAAAGGGGTTAGTGAACTTTCGAAGAAGAAGAAGAATAAGTACAAGACACGTTTATTGAATTAGCCACAGAATCGGTTTCGTCCGAACGTACACAAACTTTTGACCAAACAAACAACGACTGTCACCATCTGCAAAATCATTCTTTGTTTTCATTTTAAGTAAAAAAATAGTTCTCAGCCATAGTGTCAAAACATCAACAAAAAAAAAAAAAATGTAGGTGCTGAATTAAATGAAAATCATCTCCGCCGCGACAACTGTGACCGCCATAAGCCGGCTTTTCTGCAGCCCGTTTGCCCACGGCTAAGAGCCGATTGTGGTTGATCTGTTGCGCGTGTGTAATTTGCAACCTATAGAGGACTGTGTGATATTCTAATTTTTCAGTCGCGGAAACTTTGCAATTCCGATTAAAGCTCGAGCTCACATTTGACATATCGAAGGTAAGCGAATAATAATAAAGCCGCTAGCAGCGAACGTTGTCTTGTGTACCACCATATGCTAATTGAATTCAGATTATTCAGTAATAAATAAATAAAAAAAAAATACAAGTATACATTGAACCTGATTCTCTGCACACACAGATGGCAGAGAGTCTTAAAAACATTGCGCCGACAATTTTGCGGCCTACGCGGCGGCGGTTTTTATACTCGTAGTTTGTAAGTCACACGGTTAATACCAATAGCCTACATTTTACACGACACACGAGAAGAAATCGATTCTACGTACGTACCACCCTAGGGATTGCGATTGAATTGAGTGATTGATTATTACCGCTTTATTTTTATTTTTTTCTGGGTTAGTTTGACATGTGTATTTGTCACGCAATGACATCGGATCCTTTGGCCAGAAGTGGAATTTGATATTTTTAAAGTTGCTGCGAGATTCTTTTGTTGATCTGTTTCCGAGTTTCATTTGACCGTGAAACCGAATTAAAGTTTTCGCCTGTCCGACAGTCAAGGTTTTTCTGATTAAAAATGCTAAACCGTGTCTATCTGTCAAACCGACCGGGCTGTATATGCAATTTATTTGGCTCACATTGACACATTGACGGGGTAAGATACATTTTTATGTACTATTTGTATATTTAACAACAAACAAGACAACAGCTAAAGTGATCGTTTTGTAAACGTTGTGCCGGATGTTTTGAACGATCTGTCAAAATAATTGACAGTTTGAGCTGTTTAGTGTCTTATGCGCAGGGAACGGATTTTGTTGACTTGGCTTTTTTTTTGCCTTTTTTGCGTTTTTTAATCCACATTGCCTTTTTTGCCTTTTTCGTGCATTTGTCAAAGTTGATGTGCACTTTTTTCTTAACTATATGATTTATCCTTGCTCACACGAAAGAAATTTCTGTGTCCACACGTATGAGAGCAGGAGCCGAATTACCGCATCCATTAATTTGGGCACCGTAGCGCAAGTGGTTAGTGCGTCGGACTACTGAGCCAGCGGTCTTGGGTTCGAATCCCGCCGCAAACACCTAAAAGTTTTTCACAGTGCCCACCTCTTTCGAATGTCTGACAAGCATCAAAGAGTATCATTTGTCACGATTGAGCTTCTCAACTCGCCGCTCGGAGTCGGCAAAAAACTGTAGGTCCCTTCCATTCGTGCAAAAATATAACACGCACACACAAATGGTTGCGAGAAGCAGGCCCAGGTTCACCTCGAGCTGTAGCGCCAACTAAGTAAGTAAGTAAGTAATTTGAGCATTTGAGCTAAGTGCAGTGCGTAATATTTAGAAAAGCCGATTGAAGAGGTTTAACACCGACTTTGAACGTGATCGAGGATAAATTACAACAAGCTAAAGGGCTAGTAGCTGATGTGATGAAAAAATTGTGCGCGGTTTTTTCAGCAAATTAACGAAATGGCAAACTCTAAATTGGACTCAAATATTAAAGTCAACGACGTGACATCTCTTACCTTGGCTCCACGAGGCTCTGCCCATGTTAAAAGATCCTTTATTTTATTCAAGGCTCTCCTGAGAGATAATTACAAGCGATTGTTACCAGAGAACTTAAAAATATTTTGAGTTGTGCAGTGCTATTACCATGTTAATAAAAACCTTTATTATTATTAAATTAGGGTGACCATATATTTCAAAAACTAAAAGAGTATCTGTACATTTTTGGTTGTATTTTTTTTAATAATAATAATATGTAAACATAACATCAGTATCCACAAGCCGATTTATTTTTATTCCTGATGGCAGAAGAGAGAAACAAGCTGAGTTTTTTTCTGTAAATCTAAATAGGTGTAGATATTACAATTTGTTTTCGAGTTTACATTTCTCGCACCATGTATGTATACCTAGTTGTTTCACAATATTTTTGAGTGAAGATTGCTGAATAGCCTCAAATATGTAGACCACCGTAATGCATATGCTAAATTTAAAGTTCTTAGGTAGAACGGTTCTTGAAGTTTTTATCGTGGCAGACATTTTAGAGTTAGCGCAAACTTTTAATAGTTCCGTATTTCTATATGGGTACGGAACCTTACAAACCAATCGAGCCCATTCGTTTTATATATAATGCCGCTTCAAAGACTTTTCACTTTTGAAAGATCATTCCTAGACTGCCATTTCTCATCATTTCATTCTACGCTTTATACTATCATTCTAGGAATGACATTTTTTCGAACATCTATTGCCTACTCATCATTATATAAATAGGCGATTCATTCCGGCAAAATCCACAAACAATTTCAACTCTCATCATTCTCGCCATCATTCCAATCGTATTTTCTTATTCCAAGCTACACACAAATCATAGTGTGTAGTCTACTGAATAAATGTGTATTGGGTGATCAGAATAAAAATAAGAATATGCTTAATTTTTTTTTTGATCAATATTGTACGTGTGTTTTTATGTATTTTCTTATTTTTATTTACATCACCTTTAATTTTTTGGAGAATGGGCAACCGACAAAGAGAAAGAGAGCGATTGTATCTTACAATTTTATTAATTTTCAGACAAAATTAGTAAACGTGTATATTTAATAATAATTTAGGAAAAGAGAGAATTAGTAAATCCATGTAAAAGAAAGAGTATTTTCCTAAAAAAGAGTACGTCTGGTCAGCCTAATTAAATGCCTTTTTTTTGCATTTTTCAGCGGTATCATTTTTGCCTTGTTTTTGGCTTTTTTTTGGTCAACAAAATCCGAACCCTGCTTATGTGTTTTGAAAATGACGCTTATTCGGTAACGGTAAGAAGATCATTTTAACCCCAAAAAATGGAAAGTAAATTCCATGTTTCACGAGTCCACTTTCATAACCGCAATATCAAAGCCATTAAAGTAACAAATACCTATGTCTTTTCGGGCTCGGGATTGATTTATCACTTTCAACATAAACAAATATATAATCACCTCATTAAAGTATGTCAAACATGAACAGGAACCACAGCGTATACAAATCGCCGATAAGTTGCAATTAAGTAACCCACATGATTTTTCCCCAAAAATACATTCAAACTAACCTAAAAAAAAAAAAAGAAGTAAATTTCATTATCAGCATCTCCTCTGACGTTACTCAAAATTAAATCGCAACGAATTGGTGGCCATAGTTATGCAACATTCTCAACTTGAAATCTTGTTTACCTAACCGATAGATACAGCCAGTTACAGTCGGGATTTTGTTTCTTTTTCAACCAAATTCACTTCAATTGAAGATCAATCAAAGCGAGTAAACAACTCACAATTCACAATTGGATTGAAGGAGAAAAATTGGAAAAAAAAATGGAACACTGGTGGCTGTTTCAAAGTGTCGAAGGAGGCCATCTGGTGGCCGATTGAGAATTGGGTTCAAAGCTACCCATTGACAGTGACATAATTTTGCAATGGCGTTTTAGGCTTTTGTGTGGCTATTGTTTTTTGTGGCTATTTCTTTTTTAGAGAATCAATTATCATGGCGCGTTCGAATAAATAACTTAAGACACTTCAATGTAATTTCCTCGCTTTGCCGCCTTTTGTTCTGCTGCTACTGCAAACGGTATTAGAGTTTCGCTCGCCCTTTAGGTAGGTTGATGAACTTTTGCGTGCGCGGTACATTTTCAAAGACCTCGCCAAAAAACAAAAAACAAAAACACCTGCGGCCAAAAAAGCTAAGTGATATCATTCCGGGTAACAGGGCACAGTCGAATGCCCCCGTCGTCGATTTCATTACGCACGCCATGAAGCTGAAGTGGGAAGAAAAAACAAGCCGCATCCAATCATTTACGGATTTGGTAGGTGGAACAATCTAACAAAACAAAAATGTCGACTTTACTCTTTTTTTGTTCAATTCGACGAGAGTCTATTTATTGGACTTAAGTGTTCGGAGAGGTCGCAAACTTAATATCTTTAAAGAGGCGTGAAAATTTATTGAAAACTTCGGTCCATTTGAAAGTGTTAGTCTGAATGATTGATCCAATTGGTTCCGGTGGCGCGGTGGTATGCAGTTCAATTGAAATTACCATCAAAATATATAAAAAGAAAAAGGAATTAAATGAAAGAAGTTTATCGTCTTGATGCGGAACAAATTGATTAATTTTAAAATGAGCATAGTCACTTTCGATAGATCTCCCAAAACAACAAAGGCGCTAAAGACTCAGTCTTGCAAAGCAAGCAAATGTGGCTTCATCTACTAAGAATGACATCAGTATCTCAAGCGAATCATGATTTAATACTCGTAAAGCATTTATGTATGTAAACGCAGATCAGTAGAAGGGTGTCAATTTCTATAAAGTGTTTAGAATGGAAAAGGTTTCGAAAAGGGTCACATACCAACGCCTATTTTGAATGGTTAAGTTCTGGTTAAATTCGGACGTTTAGACTCAAGCCAAGGCAAATTCATTTTTTAAGCTCATTGTTGTTTATTTTTCACAAGTTTGTTTTTGAGTCACCAACAGACCGAAACTATAAGTGTTACAGGTAATCTACGGAAACCGTAAAAATAGGCACAATGAATTTCTTTAGTTAAAAGTCAAAATGATAGGACATTCGTCCTGACGAGATTGCAATCCTTGATGAAAATCTATGTAATTATTGCGGAAACAGAATTTGACTTACACATGCTCACAAAATTATCCGCATAAGCACAAGGTATGATTCGTAAATTGTACTCATTCTGCTTAACGACGTGATCGAAATAACAGGTATTGAAACTTCTTTGGAAGAGCGAAGCTTATCCTTAGGATGGTTTGCCAAGGAAAGACATACCGAGAGACGTGTGGATCTTACACCGTGGTTATGGATATTGTCTAAGTTTAGAAATACGGGGAAATTCGGAAAATAAGGGAGGAAGGAGACGAAAAAAAATATTATCCGCGGCAAATGAGAGGCATCTCATTCAGAAAATCAAGCAAAACTCAGACACCTGTAAAATTACCAACCGCAGAGATGTCTGAAATATATATCCATATCTATATGTATATCAGAGTATAAAAGGAAGTCCCCAAAATGTGTCTTTCTGTATGAACACGCTAATCTCGAAAACCACTAAACGGATATGGATGCGGTTTTCACAATTATGATCTGCATTTCCTAGCAGTCGTTATAGGTTCATAGGTCGTTACTCTATTAATTATAGGAGCTGAGAATTCGAGATCGAAGTGGGTGACGTCATTGTGCCCATTGACTGAAATTGCATATTGATGTTTTGTGCTCCGATAAATATGATTTTTAAAGCAAATTCAAATTTTAAAAAAAGTGCACTGGGAACGCCTGTCGGGAAACAACTACCCACAAATAAGCTACTCTCTGTCGAATCAGTAAGACGGGTTTTAAGATCGCATGCTTTTCATGGCAGAGTCGCATATCGCAAATCTTTCATTTCTGGCATAGGTTTATAAAAAAAAAACACTTGCTTTTACCAAATAATATATTAACAAGGACTCAGAGTTTTAGAAGTCTGTAATTTTCAGTCACGAGAGTAAGTTTGATTTCTTAGGCTATGGAAACCAAACGGTTTGGCGACGAGCAAATACAGAGCTAGAAGTAGCTAATCTCTATGCAACGGTGAAACACGATGGTGGTAGCATCATGATGTGGGAGTGTATGACCGAATTCGTAAACGCAATTATAACGCAATATATGCAAAGCAGGAGGTGCGCAAACGCATAAGCCGAATTTACTGCAAAGCAAAGAGTTCTGAAACTTAGTAGCTTGCGCAAAAGCAAGAGCATCTGCGCAGCTGTTAAATAAATGCTGCTCACTTCACTCTGCATTTGCTTTTGTATAAGGTAAACATATACTTTTGACGTTGCAACTGCTTTGGAACATTTGCTTTGCAGATGTTTTGCTTTGCAAGTCTTGCGTTTAAGAATTCGCCCTATGTCTGCGAACGGGGCAGAACAAATAATAGAGTTTATTGCTTCTAAAATGGACCAATATGGATACCTGAATATCCTTTAAAGACAAAGTGCCACAAAATTGGGTCTAGGGTCAGACTACATCTTCCATCAAGACAATGACCCGAAACATACTGCACATAACGTTAAAATGTGGCTGCTTTATAATGCATCATCGCAACTGAAAACACCCCAGAATCATCTAATATGTATTAATGCCATCGAACATTTTTGGGCTTAGCTTGAAAAAAATTAGAAATCGGGCTATAAAACAGCAAAATTTCAAGCACGAATGGGAGCTTAGAAGCCCAGATTTTACTAAAAAAAAAAAAATTGTGGAAAGTATGCCAACACGTTTGCAAGCCGTAATAAAAACCAACGGTGGCGCAACAAATGATTGATATCCTGCCCATCCTTTGATAATTGTTATTTAGTCTTTGTATTTGGTTTTGTGCGAATAATTTTGTGAGTATGTGTAATTTCGTAAATAACCGATTTTAGTTTCATCCATGTGCTGGTTTGTATGCCACCAAAATGGTTGTATTTCTTTTGAGTTTTCTAAGAAATGGACAAACAACGTGTCTGTATATTTTGATATCGAAGCTACATAGAGTCGTTTGGGGTTAGACTGCGCAGCGGGTAAGAGTACGCATTGTAATTTTCTCCATCTGTGAAAGAATTAGCAGAAACCGCTAAATGAGAAAATATGTGCTTCACTAACCGCTAATAAAGAAGAACTTCTACGAAAATTTTGCAATTGACAGTACAAAGAAACAAGAAAAAAAAGCCGGATTTTTTTAAAAAAAAGGCAATTTTTAAAAGTGAGCCAGGAAAGCGTGGCAGCTCAATACCCCATAGCCCATGCGTAGTATGTAGGCATAAAGAGTGTATATGTGTGTTTGATTTAGGATACAATTTTAGTGGATAATATTATTTGTTCTTAGATTTTCAATGCAATGAAAAAAAGTATCGTCTAGGGAAAGAGTGCGCAGTGCTTACTTACCCAGTATTTAACTTTTTATATGCTGATTAGAATACAATTAGGATAATAACAATTTTTGGGGTATTACTTTCTGTCGTAAGATGCAACGAGCACATCATAGTCGTAGATGGTAGGTTGTTACTCTATATTTCTCTCTATATAATTGATATAACCCAGAAGCAAATCTGCGAGGCTGGGGAGCTGATTTAAAATGGAAGCAGCCCATGGAAGGCTCGCGAAGAATTTGGTTTAAGTGGAAGCACAGTTTCAAACCATATAAACTACGAAAACTGTGATTTAAAGTAGTTGCGCACTCTTACCCTGACCTTTGCGCAATCTTACCCTGACTTCCGGGCAAGAGTGCGCAACTTGACTTACTTTTGTTTTTTGATCAAAACATATGAAACATTAAAAAAAATTTTAAATATTTTTGTATAAATTTGTTCCTAAAATATAGAGCTACCAAATAATAGGCTCTTTTGTTTGTTATCTGTTGTAAATTTTTCAGAATTTAAGTCCGAAGGTCCAAAATGCGCACTCTTGCCCCGAACGCCTATACATCAAATCTCTGTTATCTATTCAAAAATGAACACTGTCAAATAACACAAAGGAGTAAACACAGAATACTAGAAATGATTTACCTAAAAATGTTGTAAATTATATTCTCGCACATTTGTACGACCATATCTCTTAGGTATCTCTAGCATAACAAAAGGATAACATCGAATTATAAATGGAAAAACTCCCCTATGAATATAAATTGATTCCTTTCACTCGTTGGCTGTGGCTGATCCTGCGATCAGAGATTGTGTCACATTCGAAACCTTTTTACTTGTTTCCATTAAAGGTTTTTGAGTATCGAATATATGTATGCACGTTTGCCCAAAATACATCATGTACTTTTGATCACTGCATTTAAAATGACATTTGATACCTGAGGAAGCATCAACGTAGGTGGTCGCATTAGTTTTGCACGATGTGTGTATACTCGTACTAAAATTATATGCAGTACATGCAAACCATAAGAAAACCCATCCTCTTCTTCTTCTTCTTGTGTTCTACTGTCTGCAACCGTTTCAGTGTAGTAGCTGGAAGCTGTTTATCTTGCTCTTTGTGGAAGGAGCCATCTCAATGAGAGAAAACAATCCACTTGACCTTGAACTTGTCTTCTTTTTCTCATTTTTCATTCCATACAATATCATATAACACACTCCACACCCCACGAAGGTAATAATTATTATTTTTCACTCTTTGTGCTATGTGCACAGTGAAAAATCATATCTCACAGTATATACCGCGTGCCGTATATGTACATCTGAATCTGCAATTCGTGAAGTATCTATCTCAAAGAAAAAACCAGATACTTAAGCTCTTATAGTCGAACAATAGGCAGCGCGCTTTCCATCACACAGAGGAGCGGACGTAAAATTTGCGCGCTCATTTAGGCAGGTAGACTCTTGCGTTGAATGGAGGGCATCAAAGATTAAGACAAGAGAAATAGAGCCTCCGGGAAAGTGCACCATGTAAGGAATTGTCAAGAACAATGCATGTGATGCGATGTGATATGATTACCATACTTGGACTCATATACATTTATGTATGACTATGCATTTTCCGGGTAAGAATCGCCAACAATGCTATGATGCTCAAGCATAACGTGCAACTTAGTGGCTCAGTGAATCATAACCTTTGGGCATTAATTACACAAATGATGATGATCCTTGCTTGATATGAATTTCACCTAAATATACACCTGTCTGCATATGGAAATGTATGTACAAACATACATGAGTACGAGTACCTACTAACGGCTATGTGTTTGCGACTTAGTGCTCTACTTTTTATTTCTTCTTTGGATGACATTTTTATGTAAGTACACAGTTCGTGCTGTTGTGTGGATGAATTCCTTACATTTTATGAACAAATCGTGGACAGTAAAGTTCTAAGTGCAAAGGTGGAGGAGTTATAAGGACACGTAAGAGCAAAAGGCAGGTTTTAATTACACTTCCTGACTGTCTACGTAAAAGGGTAAACGGGTCGATCGAAACTGGGTTAAAAAATAAATTTTTTTTGATTATAATTTTTTTCTTAAAACAATTAATCTCAAAAACGAATGTGGTGATTATTATGGAAAAGGTTTGGGCATTCAAAAAAATCCTTAAAAAATATAAAGAAGCCAATTTGTATTAAGAAATTTGATCAAAAACCCGCCAACGGAGCGTTTTTCTTATCTTACGGATTACGACTAAAAGTGAAGCTATCAATGTGAGAAAATCGAAAAGAAAAGAGAAAACATACAACGAGATACGAGTATATGTAACATATGTGAAATGGACAGATTTTTTTCCAGTTGGGTGATGTATTACCCCAGTTGCCTTTCTAAGGTTAAATATTAAATTGAGTTCGTGGGTGGTCGTGAGCTTGTTGGCATAAGCCTTAGACTTCAAAAAACCCCAAAGAAAAAAGTCCAACGGCGGTACGTCGCATGATTTGGACAGCTAATTCTGATCACAAAAACGGGCAATAACAGGACGAAACAATTTTTCCTGCAGTAATTGAATGGTTTCGTCCACATCAATTTAGGCACAAACAACTAGATTATCATGTCGCGATAGCGAGCACCATGAACTGTTGTCGCCTGGCCAGCCGCATTTACAAAGAATGTGCTGATGATACATCCAGCTCAAAATCTGCACTTAACAATGACGCGATACGGATACATTTGCAAAAAAATAAATAAATATACGGCTTCAACAGTCCTATACAGAACAAAGCCTAGCTTCTCGGAACCATTTGTGTGTGCGTGTTATTTTTTCCACGAAATAGAAGGGACCTACAGTTTTTTGCCGACTCCAAACGGCGAGTTGAGAAGCTTCTCATGACAAATGATACCCTTTGATTGCTTGTCAGACACTCGAAAGAGGTGAAAAAACTTTAAGATGTTTTTGCTGGGATTGAACCCGGCAGCATGGGTAGTAGTCCTACGCACTAACCACCACGGCCACGGGGACCAACAATCACTTGTGCATTATCTGAAACCCAAATTTGACAATTAACAAAGCCAACAAGATGAAAATAAACCCAATCGCCGAAGATCATTTTGTTTGAAAAGTAGCTGAACAACCTTGATTATTTTTAAAACATTGCTCAACAATAAAAAAGGCGTTGCTCTGTGTAGTCAGTAGTGGAACACTTCATTAATAGTAATAGACCTGCCAGCTGTCTTTTTTTTTTTCGTTGACAACAATTTACCGCAAAAATGGCGAAAAAATCAAATCCTGTATGAATTTTCATTTGGTTAAATGACAAATATGTATGAGCCAAATATTTTAATTAATAAATAATGGAAAGCCCGGACGAACCCGGACAATTTAGAAGAACTATACCGGATGGACCCCGCTTAGGCGAAAACGAGTACATGTATGTTAAAACCTGGACAGATGGCAACGCTTCCTAACAAAATTAGGAGTGAATCACAGTTGCAAAAAGGCTTACAATTGTACTGAATTCAGTACTATTTCACTTTCCATAGTACGCAAGTACCAATTCTCAATATTTGGAATATTTGGAATAATATTCAGTTTTAGACGGTGAAATAAATTCAATAGTGCAATTTGTTTTAAGATTTTTTTTCCTGGCGAACATTCAAAAAATATTGAAGTCATTAATAAAGAATATAGAGCTCTAGCTGACCGCGAACTATTTGCTAATATTTCTGAGTTTTGGGCTGAAATAGGCCTTGTGAAAAATGAATGTTCATGTTTTCAAACATATACCGGTTTGTCCAGGGTGGTTTTTGCACTCCTCATTCTTTCGCAAACGTCGAAAGATTTTTTTTTATCAAAACGTTATAAAAACAAGACTACGAAATCGAATGCAGGTAAAAACATGCTCTGCACTTATAGAAACTAAAAATATTATTAAAAATTAATGCTGTCATAACTTTATTGTAAAAAAAAACTCTGTTGAACAAAAATCTACCGAGTAAACCACTTGGAAATGAAGAAATTTTAGAGTAACATTGTTATCTGAACGTGAAATTTAATAACAAAGAAGTACATATTTTATAAATAATGCTCTTGTGCCAAAGTTCTTAGACCAATGAAATGTATCTTTATGTATTTTTGTCTTAAAAAAATATTTAATTTCAATGTTTGCTTGTTTTATCATTCAAAGAAGTTGAGTACTATTTTTTCTGTTTCAGTAGGTACTATTTTTTCAGTTTTCAGTACAATCGAGAGCAGTCGATTTTCATCACTGGTGTGAATTCAGAATTCCTTTCAAAAGTCACCGATTGGATGAGGAATCGATGAACCGGTGAAATTAATTTCAATTTTAACTACAATCTCCCCTATGTAGGTATTCGTATAACCTTTTCTCTTTACTCTGCCTGATTAATAATATTTATGTTCCATAAAATCCCATAAATACATCAATACGTACCGTACCGTACATACATATGTATAGTATTAAAATTCAGCTTCAGAATATTCTAACGCTTCAACTCAAATACATGACATCACTCTCAGGAATTCCTAGAACAACCATCGTCAACGATCAACAAGAATAAGAATCTCCATCCATAAAGCCCTCCAGACATGTTACCACTACCAGCTTATTGTCCTTTAAATTCTTATTTAATTAACTTCAATTCAAGATTCACAGCCAAACGCTCATAATTCATTTTCGAGTTTATGTTTTGAAAACAAAAAAAAAAAATAATTTCAAAGAAATTCTAATTCATTTCTGATACTCCGCAGACGTCGGTCGTATTTATGTATGGTGGTCCGCGAATTGGTGATAGAAGTGCTGATGTCATGGGAAGGTCCCAATCCGATGTGGTGCTGCTGATATGATATGATTGCTGTCACCCAGCTACGAGTATTATGGTAATTATTAGGACTGTTTGTGATGCAAATATTTGCGGACAAAAATGACAAGCGAGGGCAAGATCAAAGGCGCGCAACTATTGTGTCCGTTTCTAATATTCTTGTTATCTTTGTATTTGCTGAGCGTGTCTTCCTTGTTCGCGGATGTGACAGAACACAGACTTCTAGCGAGTTAAAAACTCAAACGGATGTGAGTTTGTTTGCCAAATTCACGTTTTCCACTGATGATGATGATGACACTCGAAGTATGACAGAAATATAGTTCAATTCAAAGGAAATTGATTCGTCACATTCAATGTGTCTGAAGCTTAAGTGATTTAAAAGTACCGTATACGATTTTTCCGTGACAAAATGGAAGTCGATAGTTATTTTCAGACTTTCGTTTTAATGGATTCGAAGGCGGAAGTTGCTGTGATAAGCGCTTTTAAAAGTTTTTTTTTTAAATTATATCTAAAGATTTTTATAGCTACCTATGAGGCTGATAAAAATCATACCAAGTGGTTAATTAGATTTTGAAGGTTTTTCTGTAAAGAGAGCCGTTTGTGTCTGTGTTTTGGTTATTGCCAAAATTTAATTGTAAAGACTTCAATCGTTTAAAGATTAACTTTTCAGTGACATTAGCAACACAAGGCCATCCTACAAACTTTTTATCTGTCACACCTTCATTGAAAAGTCATTTTAAAGAATTCCTGTTTTTATTGATTTTTCCCGGCAACTATGTATATGTATATATAGGTACATATATCAAAAAATCTCTACAAGATGGAAAATCTGTGCTTCTGCAAATCATCTGCTCAGAGAGAGCAACCGAGTTTGAGTGAAAGGAGACATTTTAACATCGAAACTGAAAGGAGACCTTGGAAGTTTCCTTCTCAGATTTTCACTATCTCACCCCCGCCCCGGCTATACACTTCTTCGTCAAACATTCCTTTGTTCAAGTAGAATTCGGTGTGAGAGTTATGTCAGATATAATTTCACCTCCCCGCCTAAATGCTATTGTAGCACTCAATGTCATGAAGTTTTTATTTTTTTATTTTTAAGGATACCGTCTAGACTTCAAACCTGCTGTGCTGTTGTAGGTAGGTCTAGGTATACGCTTACGAAATTCATTTGCACAATTCCATTAAAGCCCTCTTATCGATTTGTCATCTCTCTTGGTGGAGAGAAATATTTGTATTTAATTTGAATTTAAATACTCCTCAGCGATTTTTCGGTGGAGTACACACAGAAGCAAGACCAGAAGTGAGTATATATGCCTTTTGGCTAAAACAATAAACCCACCTAACGAGGTTATAGCTTTTTGAGTGTTTTTTTTTGTTTTATTGATTTTAATTTTTTTGGCGACAATATTACTTTGGCACTAAGTGGTTAAATTGTGGGCTTGTGCTGTTATTATTTGAGAGGTCTGAGAGTCAAGGCCGTGGTCGGATGCTGAAAATATTTGTTTTTTTATTTTTAATTTGATAATAAATTGAATGGACGGCGGAAGCGGTTGTATATTTGCATACAGTTCAAGAAATAAATCTATAAAGACCCAATGCTGAGATTTTATAAGGAAAACTGATAAGAAGAAACGTGTTTTCATCGAATAGCTATGAAATTTCATAGATGAAGGGCTTGTAGGGAAAAGTGTGGTTTCTCTACGCTTTCCTGAAAGAGAGGATTTCAAGTCTGAATAATGTTTGACAAGCTTATAAATATTTTCTACTAAATGTTAATGTGTTTTTTTTAAGGGTTCTGACCCGCCAGTTGCGTAGAGCACCGCGACCTAAAAGATCTTTTGTACTACAAACTCAGTTTAGGGAACCAGAAGAGGAACAATTCTTTTGATGAAATGTGTTAATGTGTTATTTCAAAGTCTAAGATTAAGGTTAACTTTTTCAGTGACATTAGCAACACAAGGCCATCCTGCAAACTTTTTATTCGTCACACCTTCATTGAAAAGTCATTAGAATTTCTGTTTTTATTGAACATCCCAATATGTCCTTTTCGGATGACTTAAGGAGCTATAACGGATAAGTCTGTACACTTCTACACTGATGGCTCTGAAATCAACATTGTGTAGGAGGAGGTGCTCTCAGACAAAACAAATCTCAATCTCTCGCTCCGATCACTGCAGCGTGTTCCCAGCGGAGATTATAACGATTTCTAAAGCAGTGTCCTGGGTCAAGAGAAATAGTCAGGCCCTGGAATCAGCCTCATCTACTTCTAAGACCACCTTCAACTGTCGTTTATCTCTTATATAGATGGCTAAGCAGCTTAAAATTCACCTTTCATGGGTGCAAGGGCACAGAGACATACCAGGGAATTGTAAAGCCAATGAACTCGCTCAAATAGGAACAACAATACCTATTCTACCGGAAAAGAAGAATATACATACGTATGTATGCCCCCTTGCTAATAACAAGGTATCACTCAAACTTGAGACAGGCAATAAAACCAACGTAAGATTAGAAGGTGTACTTAAAAGCCTTGCCACCAGACAGATCTGACCTGGACTGGATCTAAACCACTGTAACTACCTTCTGTCCCTAAAATATAAAAATGGGCATCTATGGGCCGAAGTGTGCTGGCACTCAAGTATAACTAGCAGTCACTGACTTCCTAATCTAACCAAATGTGCAAGAAAAGTAGCTACGCACTTCACGGTATTTTTATTTCGGAATGTTAAAATACAATATTTAAATGCATTAAATAAAACTTGACACTTTAGGTCTGTTCCCGTACTTTCTGCTCAAATTTCAAGGAGTGGGGGTAAAAATCACTCAAAATAAAAAAAATAAAAAATAAAATAAAAAAATTGTTCAAAAGTACAGAAACGCATTGAACAACAAAAAATGGGAAATGTGTGACATTTGACCTTTTTCATAAAGCTGCCCAACGAAATTTCTGGGGCTAAAATTCGCAGCGTGCGAAAATATTGTACTCTCTTGTTAGCTCTCTCTTCTATGAGAAAATACGAAAAATCTTTGTACGGGAACAGGATTTGGTTGATTTTCGTAGATTTATGTAGTTTTTCGTAATTTTGGACAGGTCAGGGAACAGACCTTTTATTGAGTTAAGCTTTTTGCAGGAATATTTAAAGGCAATGAAAATGACACAAGAGAGGTAAGCATCAGCTGTTTTCTATCAGTTCTTTTTTGGTCTACGAGAGTGTACATAGTTCATTCAGCCCCCAGAATCTATTTGGAAAGAAAAATTAGGAGCTGCTTGGATTTCAAAATAAAATTCATAGTCTTAATTAAACCAATCGAATAATGGATTCAATGACTAGACAAATTCTCTAAATCTTTTCAAAATGGCTTCGCGTCGGTCCTGTTTGCACGTAAACCATCAGAATATATATTTGTGCCCATCAATCAGGTCCTTTTTATTTTATACAAAAAAAATGCGCAACAGAACTGCAGAATATTAAATTTCAAGAAACAAACGTCTTTCCACTCTAATCCTAATAGCTGCCATTACCGCTTTAACCTCTGTTCACTCCACTCTTTCTCCATTCTGAAGACGATATATTTCTATTTTCTTTTACGGAAACGGAACAAGAAATCATTTCCAGGTCAACTTGCATATCCATAAACACTCTCTCGTTCCTAACACATACGAGTGCTAGGGTTAGTTGCACCTATAGTAGCAAATCGTGCTGTCAATTGATACCCGCGCCCTACGACTACATCCAGATGAACAAGTGAACTCATACAAGTGAAGCATTTTTCCACTTGAGAGGTAAAAAAAAAACATAGAAAAAGGTGAATAAAGGTGAATGTCCTTCGAATTGGAATTTTTCCCTCCATCTGACACAATTCTGTCATAGAAATGTGATAAAAATAGTTTTCAGTACATTTCGAAGGATATTTTCCATTAGGACATCTGCCAAAAAGTACATTTTGAAGAAAGGGACTTTCCGTGCTGCAATGTTACATATAGTAAAAGGAATGCACTTTATCACGATTTAATTAATGAAGTGGAACTGAGAAATTTTATGGTCTTATTCACGGTTTTCTTGGACGTTTGCCAGTAGATAAGTACACTCACCTGGAAACCTGAAATGGAAAAAAGAGAAACATGGTCCCTTTTCACTTAAAGAAAACTTAATTTAAAATCAGTTTTTTGTTTTAAATAAATAAAAGACTCATTCCGGCTGCATTTTCCTTATCTCGAAACACAGTACCGGATATCAAGCTGCAATTATAATTCTGCATAAAATCTCTGAATTGCATTCAATCCAACTCGTCGGTCGGGGTCACTGGGGCTCGTATACCTAAGCTAATGTAAAAAATCTAGATCATGCCCGCCAATTTGACTGTCAAACCAGAGATATATAAATGAAATGAAAATGTTTGTCACGTAGCAGAGACGCTTAAGACTGTATGGATTGGATACACAAATAAAATCAATCCCACTTGGCTGGTGTGGACAGTCAGCCGGTCCGGTCCGCCCGATGATTTGTCTGCGTAAGTCTTCACTTTAGTGGATGGCATGTTTGTATGCACAGACATGCAGAAAACACGCATGGCACGTGGTTTACTACTACTTGTTAATATGTTTCGCCGTAGTAAATGAATGGAGGAGCATATAGAGAAATTAACAAAAAACGACAAAGAGGACGATTTACAATTTCCTGTCTTTTAACGCAACTATGGAAAGAATAAAGGAAATAACAGTCTGACGCGCTGCAATCGCATTAAGCAAACAATGCAACGACAGTGAGCAGTTATGACGAATTCCCTGCACCGTTAACTGCGACTACACTCAACACGATGGGTGGTTTGTAGGCATAACAAAGGTTTGGGCTACAAAGATGCTCTTTGCATTTAAAAGTCACACACTAGCCTCACCCTTGGGGTGTGGTAATTAGTTGGAAATAGTAGCGTGACTTTTTAGTTTTAATTAGCGTTAATAATTAAAAATCAAAGCGTTGCAATTCATTCACCGGTTGACATCAGCAAAACGCACTCACCGATGACATACTTGTAAGTTGTAACTCGAACGAAAAGAAAAAACAAAGATATCTGTCAAAATCGAATCACAAATGATAATCTTATTTATATCAGAACGTCATGCAATTTTTATTCCGCAATAAGCCTTTTATCTTTTTTTTTATTGAAAAATTCCGATGCCAATTGTCATTCAAATTGCAGTGGGAACATAAAAGAGGCGGCCGCACTTTTGTAGGCACTTAAATGTACATACTACATAAGTAACTGCGCACACCACCTGTGTTGTGTTAATGTTTTCGAAAACAGCTAACATACCGATAGATGTGTCATTTAATTAAACTTGCACAGCATGCGATCTCAATGTTTTTTTTTTTGAAAAATGTTGCCGTTGCCGACAACAGTTCCAATAAAATTTGACAGATGAAGGGGAGGTACCTATTAGGCCCGTTCGCGTACTTTTTGCATCGAATATTCGTATTCTGTCAGATTTCGAGGAGTGGGATGAAATTCTCTCAAAGATAGGAAAATTACAAAAAAGTAAAAAAAACTCGTTGAACCAACAAAAAATGCAAAATATATGTAATTTGACAGATTTGACAGTTTTCATACACATACCTATCTGCCCAAAGAAATTTCTTGTGCTAAAATTCGCACCAGTAAGCACCGTGGTGTAGTGGTTAGTGCGTTGGAGTAGTACGCAATGCTACCCGGGTTCAATCCTAGCAAAACACCTAAGTTTTCTCACGGTGCCACCACTTTCGAGTGTCTGACAAGTTGTTCCTTTATACATTCAAGTTGAGTTAGGTAAACCCATAGTGTACTTGTCAAGAATGTGTGATAACGAACGTGACTTTTTTTGTTATATTTATTGTGACTTTCAAAAAACAAATACGAACTTCTACGGACCTTATTTAAAAGTGTTATCGCGAGTGTTTCGGTTTTTCAGTGACTCACCATGAGAAAGCTTGTGGGGCGTATATGTTGCGCAACATGTGTGAACATTTTAACCGACTCGAAGAAAGGATCACATCATATGCCGTTTGCTGTTCCTATGATTTGGACTGAGCTTAGAGATCATGTTCTGGACTGCTTTTTCTTCTTACTCCAATAAAAGGCTTAAGTCCAAAGGCGAAACATATAATTAAAAAGCCCAATTTACCTTCAGCAAAAAGACCAGACCAGACCTTCAGAGTGACAATTTACCGAAACCAGATCCATATGCATTTTTTGAGATTGACGATCGACGACACAACCCTCCACTTCAAGCCAATTTATTGATGATGGTGGCTTGACAGAAGTTTCTATTAAGCCACATTTGATAACTCAAGGAGACCCGAATGACTTGGTTCGCGATTTTAATTTTTCGACAAAGCAGGCAGAACTCTTAGGGTCTGGGGGCTGTAAGCGATGAGCAGGGAGCAAATCTCCACCAGGACATTTCAAAGATGGAAACACGCTATCAGGGTAGGTGAAGCCCAACGATGTTAGCCGACTTCTGCTGGACGATCAAGAGGGACCAACCGAAAGCTAAATACTCCACAAAATCACAGATCAGAAGTTTCTAATGTGCATTTTTCATATCTACCTATTTTTGAAGAATCATAATTTTTTCTTTTAAAGCCATGTTTTTTGAACAAATCAAATTCATGAATGATCCAAATTATTAAAATGCTTATTTTTACTGACGACACCCTACATTAATAAAAAAAAAAACACCAAAAAAGTTAATTTGGCACGACAAAGAATACATTTTGTTAACCAGTGTTATTTTCTTTGAAAAAAAGTTTGATTTTAGCGCTAAAATAACTGCCAAGACAAAGTGGAGAAACTCAAAAGAATAGCAAAAACCAGACTATATGATGCAATAAAAGTTGCACTTATCGAGATAGAATTGTTGAAAAGTTGCGTTAACCAAGTCAGCCTTGATGAAAATTTAGGCGTTGCGATAACCGCGGAGTTGGGCTTGTCGAGAGTTGCGCAAACCAAGAACGCACTGTAGGTATATAGAATTAGTTTAACCAGGATAGCTATGAGATAAGTCGCGATAAAAAATGTGCTTTAGTTTCGGGCAAATTTTATCGAAAATTTCAAAAATAAAACGACGCCATTCACTTATGAAAAAATTTCGGCAGAGAAGAATGTCTAGAAAGGAAAAAGGAATATATCAAAAGTAAAAGCTAAATTGAAAAATTTCTACAAATTTCCTTTTTTTTATTACCTAACGAAATAAAAATAAATACTACAACTGAAGTGTCATTTAAGTCACTATGCCCAGTGGTGCCAGATATAGATTAAGAAAACTTTTAGTCGCGATAATCGTTTTATTATGCGAATTTCTTTTTAGCCTTACCTACATAGGTTACAAAAAAACACGCCATTTATTCTAGTACAGTAAAACTTGTGTATAGTGGAATCTGCTAATAAAAGAATCTTGCCACCTGGATAGTGGACATTTTTTGTTGTCAATTTTGATTCTCTTCTCTCACTCACTCACACTTATATGTATGTAGTGGAAACCTGCGAAATCTGAATAATGGAACTTTTTTCAAAGGATTTTGGTTGTTTTCCATGCAAACTCACTCTTCAAGAGCAGAATCGAGAAATGAATGCACCAAAAATCATTCACATGTTATCGGCTTCGTTACCATTTCCGAGATTTTTGACATTGCGATTGTTTCTTTCCGTGTGCTTCTCATTTTGCGAGTTGCCGATTGTGGAAAAAATTGCGTATAGTAGAAAAAAAGTTCACCGAACCATTCCACTATTCACCAGTTTTACTGTACTAAAATAATATCTCTTCGCTGCGATTACCCACTTTAAAATTTTAACTACTCAATTGAGACCCCAAATAAGACACCATTAGAGCGCCGCATGCATGTCAATTGTCTTTGCGTCAAAAACAGAAAGTGATTCACGCGTCAATTTCGTCCAAAATGTTTGCTCTTTTTTTTACGATCACGCACATAAATTCTATTTGGATCTGTTCTTAAATAGACGCGTTTGGATTAGTTAGAATTATCAGATCTTTTCAAAACCACACACAGGCGCACAATGTTGCACAATATAAAATGATCGACGATCGCTCAGTCGCACAAACATCGTATTGCTAGTGCTTCCTGTGTAACACCATTAAACAAAGCGCACACGTCTTCCTCTTCCTCTTCCTCTTCGTCATCCGCATCAACACTTTTATTTTTCGAGTCAGAAATGAGTGATGTGCTTTGTGTCGTTTTTTTTTAAGGTCTGGGTTAAAGAAAATCGAGAGTTTTCATTTTGTTTTTGTTGTTGTTTTCTTCTATTCTAACTCTCTGTGGGAATGGAAAATTTATAATTCCGGAGAAGGTCAGCGCAGAGGGCCCTTATTCATCTTGATCTGTCTGTGTCATTATTTTATATGGGAGCTTTTATGTAATCGATTAAATAGAATGCTTGTCGCTATACAAGTTATGTGGGCACGCGCTTCGTATGGGTAACTCTTGCGCAACTGTGCGAGTAGACGACTTTTATATGCCGTGTCCGCATCGACAGGACAGGATAGGTTCTTCTGAGGGTATTTTATCGACCAACGCAAACAGCGCCAAACAATTAAAACCGACGTAGACTGTCGATATTTCTCTTTATGGCAAGGTTTCTGGGGCAGTTTATGTAGGATACAGACACTCATGTATGTGCGTTTGCTGGCCAACAAATTCCACCTACTCGTTTATTGGTTTGACTGAGAAAATTAAGTAATTGTCAGGGCTATTTAAGGCAATAACTGTCAATTGAGATGAGGAGTTTGGGTTGGTATGGTATATTGGAATGGTAGTTTTTGTAGCTTTTACAAAATTGACAGAGACAAGTGGCCATCGATTTTTGTTTTTATACATAGAATCGTGTTTTTTCACAGACTAAGGCCACGCACTAAGCGGCAAGCGACAGAGCGGCAGAGCGGTTAAAAGCTAAGCGGCGAGTTGCCATTTATTGAGCGGCAATTCCTGAGCGCTTAGTTGTGATAATGCCGTTATCGAGTGCTGCTCACCGCAGTGTCTTACAGAAATAGTCGTTTTAATATTTACAGAATTATCTTAGGTTTGAAAAAAGGTTTGGTGTTCATCTAATAAACAATTTCCATACAATTTCATATGTTTTAAATGTTTTTGCCGCTGTGCCATGCCGCTCTGTTGCTTGCCTCTCAGTGCGTGGCCTTAGCCTAGACTTAGTTACGATACGCAGCGAACACATAATGAAACTTTGGTGGATGCCTGGCCACAGAGAGATTCCGGATCAGCTTCCTCGTTTTGTGACATAAACTGGTCAACAACTACAATCTTGATTAATAACTGGGACCATGAGCTTTGACTTTTTCATTGGAGGTATGTCCTGAGGCTCAGAGAAGCCAAACTTGTACTTAAGACATACACCCATCGGACCTAAGTTCCCAAATCGAATAAGAGATTTATTAGGTATATGCTAGGCTCCCTCTCAGGTCATCTACGATACCACCTGAATAACTTGGGTCTGTCTAATGAGACCGAGTGTCGACTATGCTTCGAACAAGTCGCGACGGCCGAACACATTCTTTGTGAATGTCCGGCACTTTTCAGGGTCGAACGGCTTATGCTACACAAGCCCTTTCGTATTCAAAAATAAGTAAACCAAGAATACGGCTATCCTTCAACAGGAAGACATCTTGTCTCTTGGTTTCTTATTATACAATTGATCTTTACGGTTGTACAGGATGACCAGCTGTTAAAGTTACCAATGACATCCAGCTGTCAAAATATTCAATAAGGTTTGCCATTTCATCACGCTTCTCTTCACGCTTGCCGAACGCGCGGAAATTATTTGAAAATAATCGAAACTTCCGGCTCAGTTGTAAATATACAACGTGAGTCTCATCGTGAGGTCGGTCGTCATCATGGCTACAGTGTGGAGTCAATTCGTTGCACCGTGGAAAAGTCTGAGCGTGAGTACACTCTTTTGGATCTTAAGCCACCAACCAGACAGAGATTGGTGCGTAATAAAGAACACATAGCCATCGTAACGCACAATATCGAAGAAGACCCAAAAAGGTCAATTTGGCGCCAATCGGTCAGAATTGGGCATCGCCAGAGAGTCAACCCGGCTTATTTTGCCGCGATCATACGACTTGGCACTACTCGATTATTTCCTCTGGGACTACGTCAAGTCCGTACTATACCCTAGCAAGCCAACCACTTTGGGCGAACTAGAGGCCAACCGCCGTACATATTGGACCGAGTCATCAAAAATTGGACCGACCGCTTGAAGCACTGCCAGCGAAGCCGAGGCGGGGGCCACACATAATGGCATGAATTAAGCTTCAAAATAAAGCCAGAATCAATTTTATGGGAGTCGGACAGAATCCCGAAAACCAAAATAACGAAAATCCATTGTGGATTGTGGTTTTCCAATTTTATGTCTCACACCGTTGATTTATTTAAATTTTTATTCCTATTGTCACCCTATAGTATCAGTCCAAGGACAGACAGGATCAATGTCTCAAAAAAAAAACTCAACGAGTTTTTGAACACCCTCAGTTTAATTATTTTCGTAAAAAAAGAGAGATTTGCGGCTCACAAAGCGGGCACTGTCCCTTGCTCTTCGACATCTCTGACCTGACAAAGTATTGGTCAGAGTCTTGTGAATGAATTTGTTCCGCCACTTCGATTTGAAGAATCATATTGTGCCTTCATCCACATTATACATATGTATGTACCTACAAGCAAGGCCACTTCATACTTCAAGGTTCTCCTAAGAAAATTAACAGATGTTCCCAAAATGAAGAAGAGAAAAAAAAACAATTTGTCATGTGACAAGTTACATGTGACAAACCTTTCTCACCCCGTACGGTAGGTAGACTAGAATTAGGCGCCAACCAAAAAGTGCGAAGACTCGCTATCGGATTAAGTTGGTAATTGATTCGCTGTAAATCATTAATGCGTTGATTGAAAAGAGCCAGTGGTACAGACGATGATAGCGCCACCCAATAAATCAATCGACATACACCAGCCAACCGACCGACCGATGAGATATCAAATTAAAAAATTCCTACAAAACATCTAACCTAGTTTCTCTAAATCTAAATGGACAAAACGGTGAGAAGAGCTACGACCGGTGCGTATACCTCCAACCAGCCCACATTGCGTCAAGAACATTGCCAGACAAAATGACGATATCCGGCATTTAATTTGCGCCAATCATTTAAACTGCAATCACTTTAGCCACGCGAATACTAAAGTGGCGGCAAGAAAAACGCTAGAGGAGGAGAGCAATTGACCAGAGAGCGTCACATCACAGCCTTCTACTTTCATGTTGTCATCGTGTCGTTCGTTCGTCTTGTTGGTAACAAGAATTTATAAGTAACATCGTCATCAACATCACCATCACCATCATCATCACTCATTGATTCATTCATTCACTCATTCATGCAATTCATTCACTAGATAGTTTTTTTTTTTTGTCATTAAACGTTGGCGTTACTCTTGTGGGGATCTGTTGCTGCGTCCGCGTTTGTCTGGGGGATTCTGGTTCATGCCCACCCCATGTGGTCGGGCTGCCACCGTCCAATCGTCTGAAATTCGTTTTATTTCATGTTTTTTGTTTTTCGGTCTGTGTATGGTAGACGACGACGATTGAACCAAAGTGTAATTATACCCCTTAGCAAACATGCAATCTAATTTGACTTTGGGATTAAGAAACAAAAAGGAAGTTCACGGACTTGATGGATGGATCATCAGGCGATTATTTGAAAAAAGTGATTTGGCTGTCTGTGCTTCTTTAGACAAAAGGATATTTGCGAGTTCAATGCACTGAAAGATAAAATGTCCACTGTCCACTGAACCGTCCTTTTTCTTGCATTTTACACATGCACATACATAAATGCAAAACAGATCTCCAGCCCTTGACATTTGTTACCTTCACATAGAAAGATATAAAATGGGATTGGGATGCGCATTCCAACTTGATGGACGCGAGATATTTTAGGAGCTCCACATGCATCTGTGTGTGTTTTTGTTTAAAATGGCGACAAATATTTCAATGTCTTCTGTACAAAAATACTCGTAGCTACTCCTCTCCAAGTGAAGCAGCACAAACATGAAGAGAAATTAGAATCAACTAAAGCATGACAGCAGCTAAATACCCAAGTGAAATGAAGCAGAAAGATATTTAAATTAAAGGAAGACAAACCAAAAAGAAAAGACGCATGGGGCAGCATTTTTGTTGACTGTCATCGTGTTGTGTCTTGGAGTATCATCATCTTTGACAGAAAGCCAAATGCACGATATTAAGCGCTTTTTTTTAACAAACGTATTTACGCTTGTCTGGATTTAGAGAAACAGGAGGATTAATTACTTTGCGGCGTGCTGAAGATGAGATGAGATATTTGTAAGCATGAATGATGGAGCGTGCACACGCATTTACTGATTGGCTTAAGAAAAAAAAAATGCAAATGAAGGTGAAAGGATTCGTTAAGTTTGACAAGCTCATTAACTGTCACAATACCCACTTTACTCTAAAATCATAATACAGTGCAATGCAAAACATTTGTAACTAGAATTTCAATGCAACAGAGTAACGATTTTAACATAGTAAAATAAGGAATATCGAAATGACTCATATCATTTTACAATCATCATTATTTCTGTAGTATAGGTACCATTTGCGGCTCTCACACGTAACCAATCTTAAAAAATGAGGTGTCAAAAGAAAAAGAATTTCCTGAAGCACTGACGAATTGCACTTTCACTTAATAAATTTTAACAATTTAAAAAATCTATCAAAACAAATATTCTACCCGAAATGAACTCCCAAAAGAATAAATACTTCCCGTGTGATTTTCAAGGGATTTCCATGAGTTGACAGAAATGGAAATCATATTTGAAGTTGGAGGGGAAGCTGGGGTTTTTGGAGTTGGCTTTTCTCTGGCGAGAGTTCTCGCACGGGCACACTAGTCTATATCTATATCTATATACATATACATATAAGATATACTGACGTCCCTGTGTGCACTCATAACACGAAAACGGATCGGTCGATTTTCACGATTTTGGGTTTGATGGATTTGTATTGGCCCAAGGAAAGACACTATGGAGGAAAATTTCGGAAAATTTCCAGGAAAATTTCCAGGAATATTGGAAATCGGGGAAGATCCGGTTTTTAGTAGCCCGGGTAAAAGCTATAGTACCACCTACATATTTAAATTAATTCAAAAATAAAAACTCTAACGAACGCCACTTGCTTGCGAAATGTTACTTAATCAAAACACAAGTACAATCCACACTTTTTTTGTGTATTGTATTTGATGATAGGGTGTGATCGCAAGCAGAAAAAGACAAAAATACTGCGTACGATTCTTCGGACTAAATGACAATTTTTGTATTGTAAGTAGCACGATTCCTTTTTACACACGGTCGAAGCCGGGCGGGTCAGCTAGTGTATACATACAGTCTTTTAAAGAACTAGAAATGTGTCTGTTTCAAAGAAAGTAGCGAATTTGTTTGTGCAAAAGATTTGCAACTGACAGCATTACTCTCTTCAAATCTACCTCATGATATGTTTGCATAACGATAAGCTATATTAAGGCTTTGCATTTCAGTTCTTGATTGATTTCGGTGATTTGCAACCTATTATGGTATTTCGAGGGATAAGGCAGTCAGTTTAAGCCAGATTAATATTTTTTAAGAAAATGGCTGGAAATAAATATTATTCCGAAATAAAATCAAGAATGTTGAGTGATTATAAAACTAACGAGATTGCTTCAAAACAAATTTCGTTACAAAGTCAGAAGTCAACAGTTTGCTGCATTGTCCAGTGCGGAAGTATGCGCTCGACCGCACAAAACAACAGATTGATATGACCGAAACATTTAAAATTTTGTACGGAAACATCCTTATATCTCTTACAAGGAAGTAAAGCTGCAACTGCAATTAGATGCTGACTCATCAACAATAAGTCAATAGACCTTACATGCCGGACTACGAAGTTATATGCCAGCGAAAAAAATCATTTATTTAAAAGAGGAACCTCAAAGCCCGCTAGAATTTAGCTTGGACTTATTTGGACTAGAGTCTATCTACAGCAATGGAAAACCGTCTTATTTTCTGATGAGTCTAAATCCAACTTGCATGGATCCGATAGGAGACAACACGGGAGGAGGCAGCGCCTTAAACCAAAATACATCAAAGGGGCTATTAAACAAAATGGTAGTATAATGGCCTGATGGTGTTTCTCAGGGCAAGGTAACGGTAAGAATAAATTTACCTTGAAGAGCAAGAATGATTTGGAAAAGTAGACAGTTAATAACCCAACAAAACGACCGATCTCTACCACGTTATAATAATGAATGAGATTTATTTTAATGACATAATACATGTATGTACATAATATTACATGTGTATTTATTCAGCGGAATGTCGTTACCAGTCAAATTGGCGAACCGGTCAATATTTGGCATTGCCTGTAGCGACAGTTTTAGTACTCCCCGGTGGGGTTTCCGTGCTTGTTGTCTTCAACAATCCGATTCACCGAGTGGAGAGAATAATGGTGTCCGAAGACGACAATCAAACTAATTTTTAAAACCACCATGTTTCCTTATGCGGAATGGGAGATGCCGCATATTTGGTGGTTCCACCATGACAATGACCCCAAGCATACGTCTTAGCTGGCAAAACTTTAGCTTGCTGAGCAAAATATCAATATTTCACAATGCCCACCACAATCACTGGATCCCAACTCAATCAAAAACTTATGGAAGATTGTTAAATGAAGAATTAAGAACAAGATTTTCAAAAAGAAGAGAAGGATCTTTTCAGTGATAGTTAAGATATTTAAGCATAAACATCTAAAAGAAATGCTGCTGCTATTAAAAATAAAGGTTATGAATGACATAAAATGTTAAGAACTCCATCACTAGGTTTTATAACCTTAAAGGACAAAGTCTTATGTAGTGCAGAATATGTAAAAAAATAGAAATAAAAAATATGTTACATCAGTTGCAAATGTTTTGCACAGCACTGTATGTACATATGTATGTACAAAAATGACAGGAAAAACGTCAGACTACAGTACATACGTCAGCTTGAAATACGTTTTCGTTTTCAATGCTAATGAAACGTCATTTCGTTGTCTTAAACAAGTACTACAACGTCAAACTGTTATTTTAATCGGCCACAGAATTAATATGCATTCAACGACAAAATATATTTTTTATTTTTTGATACCATATTCGGAAATGTACTCAAAATGTGTGAAATTTAAAAATTTACTCACGTCCCACCAACGCAATCTTTTCATTCTCTCCAATGTCACTCTCCCTCTATTTCTCTCTCTGATTCAATTGAAAAGCTATTTTTAGGTTAACAGAACAGAATTAAAGGAATCATTCGTTTGGTACGAAAACCGCACAATAACACCCATCAGCATCACCACCACCATCACCATCGTCATCTTCATCGGGGTGAATGGACAAAAATAAAGATCAGAGAAAATAAAAATTGTCTATTCCCAGAAATTAACACTCTCTCGTCGCCTGTTGTACTCTCGTAACTCCCGCAGATGAATTGGAGCTTAGGAAACAAAATCAAAAAAAAAACCACAAAATGGAATTTATTTTTGTGTCCCCTTTCCTTCCTTCCCTTCAAAAATTACTGAAGAATGTGATGCACATTTAAACATACATATATTCATCCCTGAACAAAGTGAATGGTGAAAAAAGGGAGTCTTTTAGTGCACTTCTTCGCCAAGCTCCATTAAACAAAAAACAATTTCAATGTGTGGCATCATGTGTGGGTCGTGTTGATGGCGCCCCTTTGTTTACTTTTAAGAGAGAAATTGGAGAATCAACAAAATTAAAATCGAGATCATTATCATGGAAATGACGATTTCAGATCTCGCAAGGTCGCACGACCAAATTAAGATACCTTATCTCATCTAATTAAGCCACACACAGGTGAGAAACACGACTCACCCAAAGGTCAAAATTCAATTAGGGGCCAAATGAAGATGCCGACGATACATGTACATGTGTATACATATATTGTTTTGTTTTACGAAATGGGAAGGTGAAGACCTAAAAGTAAAACAAATTACCCCAAACAATGGGTTTCCCGCGACCACAAAAACAAGAAATAAAACATTATGTGTAAAAGGGAGACAAAAAAAAAACTCGTTAAGATGTTAATTTTTATTTTATTTTATCGGGCTTTGTTTACCACGCCATTGTTGTTAAAACCGCATGCGCACATGTTAACAAATTTCAATTAGTCCGCGTGAGCTTTCGATTTCAATGATAATAATCACCGCCCATATAGCACAATTTGACAACGGAAGACAAGGTTTACCTATACATACCTACATGGTATGCTGTTTTCGGAAGTTTATGTTTGACACTTTTAATTTATTTCCAAATTCGTTGCTCTATGATGTCAAATGACATTGACATGGAGCGCTGGTGTACGATTATAACTATAAGCGATAACGGTATCTGTAGACATTGAAACAAAATTGAATTCTGAAATGTTTCAGCTTTAATTAGAAATTTTTTTTTGCAGGAATTTCGGAAGTTCTGCTGGATTCTGTCTGACATTTCTCATATCACTCACTTGTCTGCGACTAAGACACAGTTTTTGGGCAAAGCAGAATTATAGGTCAGTTTGGTAAGTTGTTATTTTTTGTAATATGTATTACGTAAAGTTTCATAAAATCACATGAATTAGTGTTTGTTAACCCAAAAAAAATCACGACAAATCGCAAACAAGAGAGCCAAATGAGAGTGTCAAAAATTGTCCCTCAATTGAGAGAGTTGCAATTTTATGCACCAGCTTTTTATTTGGGTGAGCGTGCCAAGCTGTTGTTAGTGAAAATTTGACAGGTTTAACCAAAGTATTTCAACGCATTTGGGTATACTCATTAGCAATTTTTCCACTCTTTGAGAGGATTTTCCCCCACTTTTCAAATTATATATTTACTTTTTAACAGGTTTGTCCAATTTGACCACAAAAATATACCAAACAGACCTTATGTACAACGGTGAATCCATAAGTATCCGTGTTCGAAGACAGGTGGCGTTGCTGGGAAGATTGTAGATTTGTAATACCATCGCGATCCACTATCTTGCAAACAACGCCATACCATATTTTGGATTGACTCATAGGTGAGTTTTGACTTGACATCCATTTGAATTAAACATTAAACATTGTTAGGAAGGACAAAACGTGCGAGGATATAAAATAGAAGTTGGATGCTGTCTATGGGCCATGGGGATCCGTCACCATCTATGACAACCGTGAGGTATTGGTTCAACAAATTTGAACCTGGCCGTACAACTGTTTTTGATGAGCGGCCATCTTTGTTTTTGCTCGATTGTGTGTACACGAATTTGCTTTCAAAAAGCAAACGGTCTAGATCTAAAGGGCTCTAGAGAACAACAACCATGATTTAAGTGTCATACATATGAATATTGTGCAAGATCGCTTCATCACGCAAAAAAGATATCAGTTCTGGGTGACACTCTTGTGGCATGGTGTGTACCCTTGCTTTAACGCGGATAGAAACTAGCGGAAGAGCCTTGTTAATGAATTCCAAGATAATTCTCAGCCCTGTTTAAGATAACGTGCTTACCTCGACAATACCTTGACTCCTCGTCGTATCTCTACCAATTTCTTCAAAGAATTGTAACTCAAAGAATGTAATGAAAAACAAGTTAATTACAAATGATTTTTTTTTTCAATCAAACAGTTTTGCTTCTGTCGCTTTAACAAATTAGCAGAATGTTTTAAAAATACGACATCATCGCAAACCAGTTCACATTTCGTAATTAAAATTGAAAAAAAGTATGACACTATCGCGCGCCTCCTAATGAATCACATTCAAGCAATAAAACGGCAAAATAAAAAACAAAACAGCAAAACAAACGCGTGACTACACAACACTTTCCGGAATGAAATGAGAAAAATTATCTCACCCCGAACGAGCGTCAGATTCGATTTGAACACGCGAATTTGGTGGTCTGGCGAATTCCTTAAAATTAACAAAATTAAACAAGTAAAATCGCCGCACGACAAACCGCAGTCGTATAGGTCAAGAACTTTTGTCAACGTGTTGTAGTCCGATTGTTCTATAAATGTCTGGGAAGGGTCGGATTAAAAACCACCCATCCCTACATCAAATGACACCCTATACTGAGGTGCAGATAAGAAAAACAAAAAGTTTCGATATACCGCAACAGTGCCGAGTGCAACTACATATATTCGTCTGGGCCAAGTTAGCAACAACAAAAAACCGTTCATGCTGCTGTTGGAAAATCAATGAACTTTTCCATGAGTGTTGAGTTTATTAATATTCACAGAACATCCATGACTCATTGCAGTTAGCTCCCGCTGTATGAGGCAGGCGACTAACTTTGCCATGGACACACTCATATGTATACATGCCGTGAGTGTCCTTCTCTGAACGAATAAAATGAAATTCCTTTTGTTTTAGAATCATAAACTTCTAAGAATAAAAATGTTGCGATACTGCAGTCTGTCTGTCTAAGGGGATGCATGCAGATCGATAGAGGGAAAGTGAAAATCCCATTTCCTTTTCTGTTTGTATTCCACCACTAGCAGCACCACCACACAACCCATCTCGACCCAGGGGATGATAATAGTTGTGGTAGCAATTACGAAGGCTGGGAACGTCATAGCCGCCAGACATTGGGCGTGCGTTGAGCAGCGAAACTATTGATTTGCGTTTAGATGCTATCTGTGTACAGGAAAAACTAGTTTTTTTCTTTCTTCGAGTTTGCCCGTATCAAGTGCTCTACTCTGAACGCCCAAGCAATCCAATAATTTGAAATTAACTTCAAATTGTTTCGCCGGTGGGTGGGCGATAGCTTTTTCTGAGTTGATGACCTTTTTTGTACGATGATATGTGCGTGGGGGTTCTTTGCTCAAATTTGGTCTACCGATTTTCATCTGTGAGTATTTTTTTAATTTTAATTTTTTGCAAAGATAGTCGGTTGTTCTGTGGACTTTGAACGGAAGTTGTGAATAACAATTTTGAATTCAAAAATGGCATTCGTAGATCGTAGACAGTTTACTAATTTGTTGGTCGGTTTACCATTCTAAGCTAGAGACATTGATTCGCCTGCGATGATCTTACAAAATTAAGAGAATAACACGCACAAAGGGGAAGTCAAAAATCTCAACACAAAGAAACACGAGATTATTTCCAAAAATATACCCAAATGGTATTTCCCCAAAACTGTTGGTTTTTCCAGAGGAGATTGACCTTAAAAGATCACATTTTTAGCCACCAACTCAAATGAGATTGAACTAAAGCCAATAAAAAAATTAGACGAGTGGCCAAAGTTGCTTTTATTGAAAAATCTGGTTTAAGTAAAATATTTGAAATTTAATTCATTATTTTTGGTTTATTTTTGTATTTTTTTCTTATTTGCCGAAATAACTTTTGGCATCCAGTGCTGGATATTAGAGGTGCGTGAATCTGCAAAGGGTTCTTTGCCATACGGAGGCCAATATTTGCATATTCTTTGAACTGTTCTCATATGAAGACATTAACTAACGCTATATCAGGGCTTAAAAAAAAACAACTATCACCAAAAATTAAAACGCAAAAATGTTAATTTGTAAAAAGTCATCTCGAATCATTGCGCCGCTTTACGATCGTTTCAAGTGCGCTTCTCAAGGCAATCTATATATATAAAATTGGTGTGAAAAATGTATAGTAATTCATCATTTGGGAACAGCTGGGCCGATTTGGCTAAAATTTTGGGAAAGTCGGGAAATTGAAAAAATCGAAAAGTGAAAAAAAGTCACTGTAAAATAAAGCGTAGCAACGCACGCCGGGTTTCCGTTAGTTGATTATAGACAAATAGAGAGTGATCATTGATCAACATAAATGGGGTGCACAAGAGCCAAAAAATCTTTAACCTTTGTGGCTGGCTGCGGCGTAGTGGTAGTCATCGCCGCTTATCACGCTGAAGGTTTACAGTTCAAATCTAGATGTCTCCGAAACATTTATTTCTCACGAAATAAAAACAAGTTGATCAGTTTCGGAAGTTAATGTCAAAATCTACGTACTATGCGAAGACATACCACTGGTAGTAGGATGTTGTAATGCCTGAAGAAATTGATCGCATAAGCAAAAATAAAAAAACATCTGTAAAAACTTCTGTGAATCATAAGCAAGGGCAAAACTTTCAGTAATATACAACTCTCCAGTTATCCTGGACACCACCCATAGAGTTGGTTGAAACCTAACATCCGAGTTCTTGTCCTTTATGTGCTCGCTCTGTGCGTAAGCATTATAATGGTATTCATATCCCCTTTTGCGTGCGTAAATTATTAAAAAAAGAAGAACAAAAACAGTAGACAAAACGGGGCGGTATCTTGCGATGGATCTAGCATCAAAAAGAGTGATCTCATCGGATATAAACGAAACATTACTCTCGTCAATCACTGTTTCTTTGGACTAAGAAGGCAATTGAGTAGAAAGCCCTATCCCGATTAACTAAGGAGACCCTCATCACAGTCTTGCTACATGGAGCTGAAGCAAGGACTTTTTCGAAAGCGGATGATGATATCTTGGGTCGCTTCGAGATAAAAATTCTTCGTAAGATATTCGATCTAGGTTGCGTTGGCGGGTATTGGAGGGGAAGATTCCAGCATAAACTAGCGACATCGACCAGGTCAAAAAAAAACTGCACATTGGAGGTTTTAGATGGCTAGAACATATAGAGCGAATGGACAACAACGCTCCGGCCCGCAGAGTATTCGACTCCAACCCAGGAGGTCAGCGCAATAGAGGACGACCTCGACTAAGGTGATGCGCACAAGTGAAAAATTACCTTAAACAACTTGGAATGCGCAGCTAGAGGCATTTAGCTAACGACCGCCTCTTCCAATAAGTAATTCCCTAAAAATTTCTTTCGAGAACGAGCAATAGCCTGACAATCACAAAGGATATGTTCGATATCCTCCGATGGTCCTATATCATAGCAGTATCTGCATTCGTCCGGGTTTGACAGTCCCATTTTTTCGGCATGTTTCCTCAAGAGACAGTGCCCGCAGAGCATTATTATTAGAGTTTTTAACTTTGCCATATGCAGTCCAGGGATTACCATGGTCCTTTTGCGGTCTAGGGCTGGCTAACGAGCCTTGGATACCCTATGCCCCCCTATTCTTGACCACTTGTGGTGCGCCATACCTATGATTGTGTTGTTAAGTTTTGCCCCTTCCTTGCTAGCTCATCTGCAAGTTAATTTCCCTCTACGCCAGAGTGTCCAGACACCCATTACAGGAAAGGGTTGTTGGCTGAAGCTTTGGTCCACCCCGGACTGTTGTGCCACCTAAGTAAGTACTTTTCGATGGCGCTATAGTTCAGAATGGACCTATGAGATATACTTCGATATACGTAGAGTTGAAAAGTTATTCTGAAAATGTCTGTTCTTTGCCAGACCACGAAGCTCGTCCAATCAAATAGGGATATCGCAAAGGGCTTACTATAGGCTATAAATCCTTAACACCGCCTTTCATTCCAATGAAATGTATATCCAATTGCGACCAAACTCCTATCACTCACCTAAGTCACTGTTAAAAACGACTAGCAGACACCGGATTGACATCATGACCCATTGTGCTTTATGGCCCAGAATATTGACGGTACTCGCATCACAATCAGATCAAAATGGCATTGTGTTCTTTTGAGAGGAAAATTCTTCACCTCATTTGCGTGGGCTATTTATCTAGAGCATAAGATTCAACGATAGGGCTCTACTGAGGATATATACAACAATATAACGCAGAATTTAGGTGATTCACTTTTCAAAGTTTATCGATACAACAAGGACATAAAAGTCAACCCACCAACTCCATAAAAGTCGAAACTTATAATTTCCCAGGATCAAATACAAACACGTACATATGTAATAAGTACAAAGTCCTACAATTTTATTGTTCAACTTTGTGGTAACCTTCATCGTCGTCCAACTTACTTAGGAAAACCAAAAAAAAAAACGCGAACCTTCACCCCCTTTCTCAGGCAGTCGCGCTCTCACTACGAGCTCACTCCCATACAAACTCTTCGGGCACCTTAAATAGGCGTATAGAGTAGTACTACAACATAGCCTCGATAAACTAACTTTGTTCGTTCGAATTTATTTTGTTGTTTTTTTCACTTTTTTTTTTTAAGTGCCTACGTAATACTATGGACTTATAGTTCGTTGTAAGTGTGTGGCTGCTGCTGCTGGGAAGAGGAAACGAGCGTTTACTAGACTATGAGTCACTTTTCTACTAACAAAAAAAAAAACGTATATAGGTAGGTGATGTTCCTAAACCGCTTTTAACACTTACGATATTTTTTCGGCTTCGCTGAACACATTTCTCAATTTGTTCTCGATACATTTTCGTTGACACTACACAAACTCGCGCTGATAAGAGCAGACTTTTGATTATGCTTCCATTTTATGCACTGCGGTCTGCGAGTGTGGAAATAATAAAATTGATAACAAAAAGGCGATCCAACACAACGATATGTTTTCTTTGAATTAAGTGTGCGTTGGTGGCGACGAGAGATTAAACAGTTTACGACACCGAACGAAAAACTATTCAATTGCTTCGTTATCGGTTGGATGGATACTCGGTACTATTGTTGTCTGCCGATATCGTGTGCACTTGTTTATGGATTTTCCGTTTGGGTGGGGAAAAGAAAAACAAAAACAAAATAAAACTTTTGCCCTTTTTAAATCATTTATAGAAGATCTTTATTGAAAAAACAAAAAAGAAAACGCAACACTGAATCCACTCGCGAGGAAAACAAATCGCAAACTCCGGTGTACACGAAGAATTTTCCATCCTCAGAGTCCTTTGAAATGTTCCTCTTTTATTGCCGTGTGTACTAGTGTGGTGGTGAATTTTGTTTTTCTTTTTCTACTTTTGACAGGTTGCAGTCTAACAGTCGTTGTCCTGTCAGAAAAGGGATGTGCAAACACTGACTGCGCATAGTCTGTGAGAATGCTGAGATGCTGTCGCAGGAGGAGGGAAAGTGAAATTCACACATTATTAGGGTTGCTTTTTTTTTTTGAGATTTTTCTTAGCATGAATCCTGCATAAATGCAAAAATAGACTTTTACATAGAAAGTTGTAGCAAACAGCAGCAGTGGGGGTAGATGGGTACCGGTACTATATTTCTTAGTTGTAGCTTTGTAATTACTTTTGAGTGATGTAGTTCTTGAGATAATTGGTTTGGTTTAGAATATCTCCTCCATATGATTTTAATACGTTCTGAAGGAGGGATTATAATTACGGTTGAGATTTTCTCATTTCCCTGCCTTGTTGAGACCAATAATTCTTTAAGTATGTAATGAAATAAAAGGTTTCCACACCTTTTGTATTTAAACAGGGCTAGAGTGCATATATAGTGGGAAGCATTATGTTTTCTTTTCAGGAAGAAAAAAAAGTATTCAATGTCGAATATTATTATAAAATTGAGAAAAGCTCATAAAAGTAATTTTATTCAACGTCTTCGTTGCTTAGATTTAAAACCTTTTACCCAGTTTGTCCAGAGTTTTATGGTGTCAAATTGGAGAACATTTTTTATTGAGTGTTACGAGATTTCTCTGAGATCAAAACGTTTAGTAGCTTCGTGTGTGGTATTTATTGATATAGAGTTTCACCTGTTTTATAGATTTTATAGACAACTGTATTGTTATATGTATTTCCTGTAGTAGGAGAAAATGATTTTTTATTTGGTAGACTAGTTAGGTTTTGTTGATTGCATTTTCTTATCTGGGAAATACAATACACTATCTTCTGGTGAATATTCAAGGCGCTTTCCTGTAAGAACGTTAGAAAAACATTCCTTCACCTGACGGAAGTGTTGCTTAACAGCAAATCAAGCGACTACGCTGAACGGAGAACAGGATTCCTTTTTTAATCATGCCTTTTCTATAGCCGAACGTGTCGGAGTGACAGAACAGATTCTCTCGCTGATCCTGTTTTCAGATTAGTCATCCTAGGGCTAGAAAAGAACACTTAACAAGAATAAAGAAATGTCAAAACACTGGTTTTGCATCCAAAACTAGTTGTACTGGTATCTATTTTTCGAACACACTCCAGTCAGCGGTGGGCCTTTCGTCACAGAAATCTCGTTGATAATTGTTTAGATCGGTTAATTTGAATAATGAATAAAATGTTGAAAAATCTTTTTTTATTCATAAGACTGCACTTTTCAATTTGTGTTCTTATAGATCACTAAGGTATTTCTTTTTAATTTTAACGTATAAAATGTTAGAAAGCGCAGGCATAGAAATTTTCAATCAATATTGACAATGTGTCTAAATCGAATATGGATAAACATTTAACGTGTCTTTTAATACGCTTCTTTACTTTTAGGGTGAAAAAATTGCCCTTTATGAAATACTAGAAAATAAATATTCAACATTTTGAGGTTCTTCCAAATGGATAGCTACCACTAAATAGACTAACACCTCCTAATTGGGAACCTCTGTAATTGGGCCACCTACAAAACGAACCACACTTCATACATACAATCGGTTTTTTCATAAAAGCAAACCTGTGGCATCGGGGTACCTCTGAATTGGATCATGGAGCAATGATTTTGTTAGAATTGCTAGAAAAACAATCTCCAAATTGGTGCAAAAAGCATAGAATGAAGCAAAGAAAGTGTCAGAGCCGATTGTGTTATATCTACATGTACGTAGGTACACATCTACATGCTGTTGACTAAAAATAGGGGATTCCCCCGGAATATCGGAAATGCGTTTATGAAAAAATAAAGCTTCATAAGCTATTGCCCAATTTATGCGAAATGATTGGAGACAGCAAAAAAGAAAGAAAGAAAAGTTCTTTGGTTCAATCTAAAAAGCAGACCCAAAAGAAACGCACTGATTTTTTTCAAAGCCCAATTTATGTAAGTGCCAATGTGCTCGTACGTAGATCCATACCTACATGTGATATTATCTAGAATATATGACTATACAAAATATATATACAAAATTTAATATGTACATAATTTAATCTATATAATAAAAATGAAATGATGATCGCTGGTAACCGCATAACTTGAGAACGGCTAGACCGATTTGGCTCATGTTTTTTTTTCAAATGTTCGTTATAGCGCTGAAGTCAAGTTATTGACAAATTCTATATTTATTGACCAAATGGACTCATATTCAGAACATTATGTTGGTTTGGTGCTAAGAGAGAAAACCATAAAAATTTCGACCCGATAGGTGGCGCTGGGGTGCATGTTTACGAAAATGTAGTTTACCCCGTATATAATTTCACAAAAACTTCCCACGTTGGCAATTATCTGTCATGTGAGTGACGCGACTGTTTGCGTACACGGGCGAAGCCAGGCGGATCAGCTAGTTATAAATAGTTATCTAAAAATTTAACAGAGTGTACCTACCTACTTATTTAACCCATTAGTGCATATGGTCCGTTTAAACGGACGTCATCTAAATGGAAACTTGGAATGTTTTCTCTGCATAAAGTCCGTTTAAACGGACACACTCTATCTACTCATAAGAACACAAAATGTTCTGATTTCGTATTTTTTTTTTTTAAATAAAGAGTGTTTTACTGCAAACAAACGAAAGAATGTAAAAAAAAAACTTCAAATTAACTTCATGCACTAATGGGTTAATAATTTTTATTTATTGGATAATGGATAATGGACTATATTTGGGACAAAATAATTTTGGCACAGTTTGGAGGTCCTCTCAGATCGGGGCACCTCCAATTTGGTTCACATTTTCCTGGTCCCCTGAAGTACCCCAGTTAGAAGGTTTAACGATAATGCAAAGAAACAAAATTTAAAGCCCAAAAAATGTTAAACTTCAAAATTGTTTTGTTTCATGGACACGATGGATAATGGAGATTTATTTAAACTGACCTATTCCAAATATATTTATCAAAAAAATATTTCCATATATATATTGCAATTTGCTAAAATTTGGAGCATTTGCTCGGATTCATACGCGAGAAAACTTACTTGAGCATTTGCTTTGTTCGAAAATGGCGTTTTCTAAGATTCGTATGAATAACAGGCAAGTAAGCATTTGCTAGTAGAATTCCAAGTCTGATATTTATCTTACTCAGGGCGTTTGCTCCGTATTTTTGAGCCATATATCGACTGGCTGGCCGTACCATTTTGTTAAAAAAAAATTAAAATGGAGAATGGTATAAATTCGCTAGCGATGCTTTAGAAATAGAATACGATAAGAAACTGGTGCAAAGGCCAAAGGTTACCATCGAGATATCCCACTTTTGCTTCATGCAAACTGTAGTCCTCGTCAATTTTGTTCAATTCGTCGATAAAATTTTCTGCATCTATTTAGTTTGTATTTTGTTCGCACCAGATGCGCTCGAGATCATACGAGATAAGTGATTTGTCGCCATGCCGTATCGTCGTGTATTTGAGAACACCGTACATCTGATTTTTTGTCAAAATTCAGGTTTTAATACAACACACCTAAAGGCTAGTACAGTGCTCGCGCTATTTTGTTCGCACCAGATGCGCTCGAGATCATACGAGATAAGTGATTTGTCGCCATGCCGTATCGTCGTGTATTTGAGAACACCGTACATCTGATTTTTTGTCAAAATTCAGGTTTTAATACAACACACCTAAAGGCTAGTACAGTGCTCGCGCTAAACTAAATTTAGCATACAAAATTTGTCGTTGCTTAACGCAAAGATAAAATTGCGCTGGGAAATTTATCCGAGTGTACGGTGCTCATGCTAAAATACTCGCTAAATAGGTAGTTGCATAGGATATACTCGTATCTCCACAAAATTTTAGCCAGCCCTTTAATGTCCGGGACATTTATTTAGCAGCGGAATTTTGACGTTTTAAATCCAAATAGAAATTTAAAACAAAAATCAATTATTTGGTTTGAATTTTTCGATGATTTTTGTGAAAAGAGGTAAATAAGTGCACGTATACTGCTGCTGCTGTTTGTTTATTCAAGCACGAGTATGAAAATGAAAAGGCAATGTCGGGGGAAGTCAAAGAAAAAATTAAAAAAATCAGGAGCACAGAAAAAGAGGTTTATGACAAGGGTAGATTTATCAATTTCTACTAGCCTTAGTTTTTGATATATGTAGTATTAAATAGGAACTCATTTTCAAAATGAATTAAATAAAAATGTTCAAACTAAATATTTTGCTTAATTTTGTTTGATTTAAGTAATTTTTGTAGGAAACACTTTTTTATGTCTCCTGGGTCCTGAATAAATACAAAATATCAAATGCTCACTTCGAATTTCCGAACTTGCCTCAAGTAAACTTAAGTTTTATTCATAGGCACAAATTTCGAGCAAATGCTGAATGTCCTTACTTTGCTCAGAAATACATAAAGTAATTGTTCGTTTTTATTAATACAACCCAATATATCCTGAACCATTAAAACTTTGCTTTGTCTGAATGGGCAAATAACTGGAATTCCATAAATTCATAAAAATATGAGTTTAAGATAATCAACTATTGACCAACAATAATTTAAAAGATGTCCTCAAACACAGGAGGATGTCATCCCTTAATCTGAATTTGCGGAAAATTCTTTGCAGACAGCCTGTAGCCCAACAAGTTTATTCAGTCAGCTTCAAATGATAAGGCAAGGTATACACCAACGGCCAGTCTCTCGTTAATATTTTTTATACGAAATATCATTATACTCGTATATAAATATTGAGAAAAATTCTATTTTGTTTCAGATAATGCAAATTCAACCGCCAAAGAAAACATAACACATTTATTATTTTATTATTCATGCATATATATGTATATTTGTTTTTAATTATAACTCCTATACCAACCTTGATAAATTGCTATGATATAATCCTTGCATATAGCCCAACAGCTTTTTCGATAAGTAGTTTCTCCCAGTGTTATCTATCGGCTCAAAATGTCAATATTCATTCATTCACAGAACTCGAAATATGTACGCACATTTAAAAAAATAATACATAAACAGCACAAAACTTCACTTGATCTTGCTCACAATTTTACAATGAAAATTGAATGATTATATTTTATAAATCGAAAAAAGTGATCGGGAGCATAAGAACTGTGACAAAACACACAATTTGCAGATAAGAAAATCACACAATCATATATTAACCGTATGAAGAATCGAAATATAGAAAAAAAATATATAAATAACAAAAACAAATTGAACGCGTACACTCAAACGCGATTGAAAACTCACAAAATACTGAATCTCACTCCACTCGGTCGCTGGTATTATAAAGTAGAATCGCCTATTGCATTCGCTTCGCATTCGTTTTGTTGGTTGGTTTCGGTTGATGGTTGCGTTGTTTTGTTCGCGCTAACTCAACTCCATTGCAACATGCAACTGGCATGTGTATGAATGTGTTTGATGTGGAAAGGGAAATTTTATGTGGTTCGATTGCAACGCTTGTATGTACATACGATATACAAACGCACTTCCGTTGGAGATGGTTTCTGGTTGATGCTTATTTGTTAGGAGATGTCAGATGGATGATTTGCGGTATTTGTTTTTATTAAAATAAAAAGGTTTGCAATGTTATTTTCATCATTAAAAGTTTATTTAAATCCTAAAGTTGAAAAGACCGCGTACTACTTATTGTCTTAGCTTTAGTATTAAACTTTTAGAGATATGTTGATGGTAGGTACAGTACCCCGCCAAAAAATTATTAAATCTTTTTTGCAAAATACGGTACACAACCAGTACGTACGAGTACTGAATACGGTTTTTTTTAAATTATTTGCAAAGTCTACAGTCCCCTCCAACAGACTACATCTTCATGCAGGTTGGCGCTCCTTGCCGCGCTTAAAAAAACCTTTAAATGGGTATAATAAATTTAAGAAATATTAACATTCCTCCTTGGGCCGGCGATTTCCACTAAAACCCTATAGAAAATTGTTGAGCTTTCTTAAAATCAAAAGTTTATTTTCGAATGAATTGAAAACACCAATACCAAAAGAAAATATTGAGGATGTGAGGAAGAATGACAGAGCGGCATCAAAGATGTGATACAAGCATGAATTGCGAGTATTTCTAACAGAGTTAACAGTGTCTTTAAAAAACAAAGGAAATATGACAAAATATTAAGCTTACGTTAATTTACTAATAATAATTATAGAACAGAATATAAAACTACATCTAAGATGCAAAAAAAAACATTTTTTTGATGTGGAAATTATATAACTTTAAAATTATTGTAGCATTTCAATGGTGTTCATAATTCTTTGGCGGGGTATGTTTGTTCCAATGAAAGGAGAAAATGTAGTACATATTGATGCTGTGAGGAGCATTCATTTTTAAATGTCATTGGCCGCAAAAAAAACTAGTTCAAATAAAGTAAATAAATTCAATTTTAAAATATTGATCAACTAACAAAAAGAGTGCCCCAAGCTTTAATTTATAGTCACACATTGGTGACTCGGAAAAAAATTATTTTTTTACTTTTTAGTTCATTAAAGCTTGTTTTTAAAAATATTTTTTTATCTTTATATTTATTTTCAACTTTTTAGTATCTGAATTTTTTTTACAAATTTACGTCTATACGTATATTAGCTTGGGTGGGTTGGATATGAGAAAGTTTACTCAATATGTTTGAGATTCTACTCGCCCTTTCATTTGATACCCATGCCATGGTGGTTGTGGAGAAAAAGGTAATTCGCCATTATGGGGCACCCACCATATTGAATTTAGAATGACGTCACTTGGCTAGTCTAATTCTGCTTGTCAATCCCTTTAAGTTGATACCCATATTAAGGAGGTCGTGAAGATAACGGCAGTCCTCCATCTTATGGCGTTCGCCATATTAGATTTACAACGTCATAAAATATACTATATTGTTTGAGATTCTATTCGTCAAACCCTTCTATTTGATATCCATGTCATGCATGCGGGTTGTGAAGAAAAAAGTAATCCGCCATCTTATGGCATTCACCATATTGAATTTAGAATCACATCACTTAGCTAATCGTATTCTACTTTTAAAACCCTTTCATTTGATACCCATATTAAGATGGTAGTAAAGATAACGGCTATCCGCCATCTTGTGGGCGTCCGCCGTATTGAATTTTTAATGACGTTATAGCGCATTGTATTCTACTTGTCAAGTCCTTTCATTTGAAACCCATATTTAGGAGGTCGGGGAGATAACGGTATTCCACCATCTTGGGGCGTCCGCCATATTAGATTTACAAGATCATGAAATATACTATATTGAGTTGTCACCGGATACGAACAATTTCAGCATAATCGGATATCTGAAAGTGGGTGTAAAATCGAATCCCAGATTCCGCCCTCACAGAAATTATAGTTAAAAAAGCGTCCGCCATATTGGATTTAAAACGTCATCGGATAACCCATATTGTATTGTCTCTGGAACTATATACGTGTGTAAAATTTCAGGATAATCGGATATTTGGAAGTGGGTTTAAAATCGACTCCCAGATTCCACCCTCACAGAAATGGAGAAGTTAAAAAAGCGTCCGCCATATTGGATTTACAACGTCATCGAATAACCCATATTGTATTGTCTCTGGAACTATATACGTGTGCAAAATTTCAGGGTAATCGGATATCTGGAAGTGGGTGTAAAATCGATTCCCAGATTCCGCCCTCACAGAAAGTGAAGTTAATATAAAGCTTGTAAAAACACATTTTTACAACCTGCTATTCTCCACACCGTTGAACGTATTGCGCCCAACAGTGGGTTTTGAATATGAAAATATGTAATATAGATGTTTTTTCATTTTATTTCCAAATACACTTTATGTTTATTAATTTTAAGTAATTTGTTTAGCAAAAATTAACACTAAACCATATCCGAGCAATGGACGAACATAGCACTGGAAACCGTTTTTTACGAAACATCAACCAATTTTAGGGAGCCAAAAGTACATACATTAAACTTGGAACTTTTTTCACATATCTGACACCTAGGATCCCAATGCAACTTTTGATAGGTATTATATTAAAAAAAAAACTAACTTTTTTTTGCAATACTAAATGACACACCCTACTGTACATACATATGTGTGTGCAATGAGTCAATACACGTGTACACGGAACACGGTGGAGAATTCGGTACTAGTGGCTAAAAAAATCCTGCATTTTAAGTAAATACAGTAGCGAGCATAGAAAGTGCAACACGAAAAAAACCGACATCTCTATTCATTTATTCCTTCTTTGTCAATGAAAAAATTAATAAAATAAAAACTGTTTTCCATAAATTGTTTACAAACTTGTGGGGAATAAAACAACATAGAACTATTTGTTACAGGTACAGAATCCGAGCAAATTAGAATTTCCAAGAAAGTGTTGAAAATAACCACATATTTTCTTGCAGTAGGTGGCAAGGCTTTGAAATATTTATTTATTGTTTACAGTCTTAGAACTTGTATATTTTAGAGTTCTGAGGCAAGAGCATTTATATTAATAAAATTAAGTGACATATTAATACTTTGTAGCGCCTCCTTTATTTTTTATGGCCTCCTTAATTCGCTTAGGCATTGAATCAACTAAATTTGAAGATGTTTCCTGGATATTTCCTTATCCCAAACGTCTTCAAACAATTCATTGGGCATTTTCATTGCGGTAGGCATTTCACTATTAATTTTCAATGCCATAATGTGCCAGAGATTTTCGATGGGTCTGAGGTCCGGTCAATTACCTGGCCAGTCGAGTGTGGGAATGTCCTTATCGATCATAAATTCTTTAATCTGTGAAAAAATAAATGTTATTAATTTTTTTTTTGTTGCGTAGAATTACTTATGTATTAGAACTGAATTAAAAAAAGAAAATAGCTTACCATTTTGGAACGATGACACGGAGCAGAGCCGCTTTGAAAAATCACACAGATGGCCTCTGAGAAATGCTTTTCAATTGACGATACCAGTGATTGACTAAAATATTTTTGTAAACCTCCGAGCTTACAGTTCCTTTAACTAAGCATAAATTTTCAACTCTATAGTAGGAAAAACATTCCCATATCATTTGAATCGCTGGATATTTCATTGTTCTCTCAAGCAGCGTTGCCGTTTGGGACGCTTTTGCGTCATTTTGACCCTTTTTCGGCGATGAGACCCGGGACCTTACTTTTCAAAAAAAAACTGCGATTTTGACGCATTTTGAAAATATATGACCCTTATTTCAATTTATTTTCATTTCATGTCTCTTTTACTTATAAAACATAGTAAGTACTTCACTCTTTCAACACACCCATTTTGTTCAACCAGTGATGAAATCAACAAAGTATTTTTGTTAATCAGAATTTCCTTCCCAAAAAACTTGTTCTGCATACATGCTTTTTTGTCTTTGTTAATTTTTTCTCAATATTTATTTTATTTTAAGTGCAGCAATACAATACAGTTTTTCGAAAAATTGCATTATTTCATACAAATATAAGCCGGACCCTTTTTTTGGACCCTCTTTGAATTTTCTCGCGGCAACCCTGCACTCAAGGCAATTTTTCCTTAAGCGCTCTCCAGCTCTTCGCCGCACGTACTGAATTCCATCTGATCCGTAGATGCTGAATTTGCTGTCATCGAAGAATATTACTTATCTCGGATTAATTTTTGTCCACTTTTCATATCTTGTTGCACAAATTAGTCGAGATTTCATCGTTTTAGGTGTCAAAATGCGGCCTTTTTGCGGGGCGACGGCCTGAGTCTTCGACGCACTATATGCACAGCACACTAATTTCAGCAGCACTTGACTCCATAAACTCTGCTCTTATTTGTACAGCTGTTTGAAAACGGTTCCTCAATGACATCCGGTGTGAAACTCGTTCATCCGCGGTAGATGTCTTACGAATCGGTCCTGTTCCTTATTGCCGTTCAACTGTACCTCTAAGTGTTTTTTTTTTATTAGTCTGCTAACAGTCGACTTGCTGCCAACCAATCTCTTTAATAATTTCGATAATAGTCAAATTGACCACTTCAAACAGTGCAGTTATTTGATTTCTTTGGCCCTCCGTCAATTGCTTGTAATTTGACATTTTTTCGCAACTATTAATTTTCACACCAACTTTGATTACTTCAAAAACTAAAATGACCCTAAACCACTTGTAGCACACTTATATAGCCAAAAAGGATGAATGGCATTAAAAAAAAACTGCCACCTAAAAGTAATTAAGGATTATTCTGTAAAAAATAGGTGTTGCAATTTCTATGCTCACTACTGTAAATTCAGTTATACCATCCTCAAAGGTCGACTTGGGAGTTGAGAAGCTGTTGGAATTTTAAAAATTCGAAATTCTCTACACTAAACTAAAAACCAGTGAACGAAACAGAAAATTTCCCAAAACACAACAAATATGTTGGAACGCAACATACAACGCCGAGTTTGCCCGCAAACATGTTCTGTTTATGTTCGTTTCGAGGTTCGGGTATAGCCAAAATGTTTGAAACTAAACAGCTGACTGATGATAAATTTCCCAAAATGCCATCCACCATCCCATCCACATCCATGATCCATCGAAACATGAAAAAATGTTAAATCCCCAACAAGGACACCACAAACTAATGATAGGCCATAGCCAACCAGTTAACTACCATTTTTGGTAGGTAAGAAAAAAAACAATCACCCTGACATATCAACACTTGATTTCTGATTTCCCCATAATTGTCAGCAAGGCGCCTTAGATCTTAGACCGCGCACGACCAACCAACCGATCGATCGTTTGTTCCTCCGATCTGATTCGATGCGAATGCACAATTAAACGCTCATAATGTGTTGCAATTATTACTCACGCTGCTGAGAGTTGTGTTAATTAGTCAGCTTCAGCATCAGCAGCTCCATCTCAAGTTCAGCAATATTATATTTGCCATGAAAATTTGTAATGGATGAACATGAATTGCCGTAGCTACACATACGCGGAGCTAGCCGCCACGATTAGACAAAGAGGAAACCAGTTTTCTGATCGGTCATTTCGTTGTTGACTCTTTCCAAATGAGGCATTTAATTGCAATTATTAGTTTATGAGGTGCTGGTAAATTACTGGGGAGGTGATGGAACGGTGTAGGTGACGGGTGAAAGTGTGCGATTATGAAAAAATTGATAATGATGGCTATCAAAAATATGCTGAAGGTCCTTCTGTGACTCAGTTTAAGTAGTTAACAATCAAATTCAAAACCCACCGGAAAGAATAGCAATAATGATTTCAGACAAAGAAAATATCCAATACGCAAGCAGTCGTGTCCATGTCGCACGTCTTGAATCTTATCGCCTCAACAGCTAATAGACTATTTGCCCATTCGACATTTTCGCACGATTCCACATTTTATTCACAGGCCTAGACAATAAAACTCCTTCATAGCAGTAGACAGAAAAGGAGGTGTCCATCCATCCATCCGTATGTCACGCCGCCATCCATCCGAATAGACATATCCGACAAGTAGTGTGTGCGCGCATGCTCAGTTTTGCATGCCATTACTGATCACAAAGCACAATAACACCCCACCGATATCGACATTGTACGATCGCGCTATTGACTCCAACTGAGGTCCAATAAATCACGATACGAGTGCTGTCGCTTACCCTCGTTCTATCCATATGTTGGCCGGCACGGAAAGAAGATCCTCCGACTCGATATCGCGTTGGTGGTGACGTTAACTAGGATTTAATTGTGGTTTTATTTATTTTTGAAGCTCCCAGTGATTTGTGTGTTCACACCACCCGCTGGACTTCAAAGTGGTCACGCACTTGACACACACACTACATTCATATTAAAGGCAGACAGGTTATCACCGCTTGTCGCGAGACAATATAGCCGCAGGGTCATAACATTTAGACACTTTTAGGTGGATGAAGCACTTCAGTGCAACGCGTGCCCTAGCCACAGACAAAGAAACTGATCTCCACCTGGTCACCTCCTCCAACAACAGAAAGCGAAAGTGCACATGTGTGGTGGAGATAAAAAGACGCCCGCTGGATAATATCAATTCAATGACAGGCAATTAAGCGTCTGAGTAGGTACCAGTCGGATGGGTGGATGAGATGATATGCGGTTATGTGTGAACGATGGTGATGTGAGATAGGCACTGCTTGCCATAAACCAGATAATGAAGGTGTAGTATGACTCGTAATGCATTTATTTTGACATTATCCGAAGTGTCGATCGTTTTTCTGGTTAAATCCCAGTTTCCTTTCTTTCACTTTTGCTATGGGATTTTAACCAGTCATGTAAGACGACCTTCGAGGCCAAGTGTTTCACATTACTACTTGTGAAAATGTCCATGGTCAGCAATAAGCATCGGTGACCAAGCCAAATATGGACGTATGCACATCTTCACAACTGTCAGATCTATGACATCCACCGGACTATATGGGTGCGAGATGAGTATGTGCATAATTCAACGCCTACCAACCGTGTGACAGTAAAGTATTCATCTTTATTCTTTCCTTTGGAAACTGTCAAATGAATTGATCAAATCTAGATCAATAAAATGCAAGAAACCACATTAAATCTATAACGAATCCGCATCTCATTATATCGATCATTCTTCATTGCGAAAGCGCGCCTTTACACTTTCCTCTCTCTCGACGACACGGACGCCTTAATTGATTTCACAGTCAACAACGATTTGTTGTGCGTCGCCAATAATTGAGATCAATTATTTGTGACGCATCTTTTGCGCAAATAAAGGAATGCCCGCACGCAATTGCACAGGCATATGTACATTTTCTTCAGTCAATTTAGTTGTACCTACTAAGAGTGCAACGCATATGGCAACGACAAGTTCGAGTTTTACTCCACAAGTGCAGAGGAAAAAAAAACAATGGAACTCCACATCACCCTCTATTTTTGTAGTGCCACTCTGCCAACACCATCAACTTCGGGTTCCATTTTTCTTGTGAATAAATTGTAAAACTGCGATCGGTTCACTTAATTGGACGAACGCCAGGTAGGCTGTCGTTACAGTGTTGTGCCGCGTAATATTAACCACGAGTACAAAATTAATATCTGTCCATACCATAACATATATCTAACTACATAATATGTTTGTGTGTTTAGAATCCTTTTTTAGGGTTCCGTGCCCATATGGAGATACGGAACCATTAGAAGTCGCTTTAAAATGTCTGGCACAAGCATTTATCTCTCAAAAACCGTTTTACCTAGAAACTTGACACAGGGCTAAGCTTAGGCTACTATAATGCACAGGTTAACTGCGAATAACAAATAAGCAGTCCCCGACCAAAAGCGGCAGAGAAGGAGGGTGAGGCTGAAAACGTCTCAGAAACTCTATGAATTCTTTGTGACAGGACGAGTCGGTGCCGTCAACAAATAAGTGCCCCCTCCCCACTCCAAGGAGTGGCATCAGGGGAACTCATGAATTCTACACAAGAAGCGCTACATGTGAAGCCTGTAGGTTAGGCATTAGGACCGAGCCCAGTAAGGTCTAAATCACGGTATACCGCACCATCGATTGGACTTGATTGCTATGTTCTCATGGTTCTCAGGCTAATCCTGCAATCGCCCCCGTCGTCAATGTTGAGTGTCCCTTTTCATTGACAGCATATAAATACTTGGTTTTGCACTCGTTTTCCGCTAAACCCATTGCCATTTTAGCCGCTTCCATTTCTATACTCGCAAACGCACTGGTGACAGCTCGCTGTGTTCTACCAATGATGTCAGTCAATGTGGGCGTCGTATGCAAGTAGTTAAACGGACTTTTGAAAGATCGTTCCTCATGTGTTGGCTTGTGAGTTTTGAACAATTCTTTCAAGTATGATGTTGAAGAAATCGTATGACAGTGCGTCACCTAGCTTGAATCCTTTTTTGACGTCGAATGTCTCCGATTTTGATGGAGTACCGAGCTTTCTCCATGGTCATTCTGCACAGACGGATTGGTTTGGCAGGGATGTCCAAACTAAACATGGCTCTATACAGTTCATCTCTTCAGACGCTGTCATAGGTCAGGTTAGAACGGAGTTATAAGGCTGAGCCATCACAAAACACTAGGCATCATGTTGGGCCCATCGCGATCCCCTGGAACCATCTATTGATGGTACCGAAACATTTCCGTCTAAACATTTGATTTCCCTGTATAATTTTAAAATCCAGTTTGGCCCGCCTCTTCCAGTGTATCAAAAAAGTAACTCCCTAAAAACTCTTTGCGCGAACGAGCAATGGCATGGCATTCACAAAGGATATGTTCAACATCCTCCGCTGAGCCCAAGTCATTGCAGTATCTGCATTCGTCCGTACTAGAATATCCCATTCTTTTGGCATGAGTTCTCAGGAGACAGTCTTCGAAAAGTATTCGTATTAAAGTTCTTAATTTTACCCTATTAAGTCTAAGTATATTACTTTGGTCCTTTTGTGATCTAAGGCCGGCCAAAGAGCCTTGGACACCCTATGTCCCTCTATTGTTACAACCTTCTACAATTTCCGATTTAACGATATACGATTCTAGTGCTCTGAGCGCGGCCTGACTGTCGGTGTAGATGGTCATATTATTATCTGATATCAGCTTCGTCACTAACAGCTCCGCCGCTCTCTGTACCGCCAGAATCGCTGCCTGAAAGACATTACAGTTGTCCAGAAATCTTAAAGACGTATTTAGCTCTGGTTCTCTTGAATAAATTCCAGAACCGGTACCATTGTCCGTGAAGACCGCAGCGTGTAGGCACAATGCTGTTCCAACCTTCCCTCTCCGGGTACATCGTTTCGTACAGTGTATCGAAGTCCAAAAGTGGAAGGATGTCATCCGTTCTATTGAGTTTGCCAATTTTAAGTCGATTAAAAACAGCGCTATGACCGTATTTTCTATTCTTAAAGTAGCCTAAGTTAGCAAGTCTGATCGCACTCTTGCTTGTCAGGTGCTTTATATGCAGATCAAGTGGTATGACATACAGAAAAGTGTCCAGTGCTGCCGTGGGTGTTGTGCGCAGGGCTCCCGTTATGGCCACACTAGCTATTCTCTGTACCGCCGCTAATCTTCCCAGTATGTTTATCTTGCGAGCTGCTTTCCACCAGACAAGTGCCCCGTACGAGAGTATGGGTCTGACTATCATTGTGTAGAGTCAGTACATCATTGCCGGTTTGAGCCCCCAACTTTTCCACGCTGTTCTTTTGCAGATGAAGAGCGCATTATACGCTTTTCTGATTATATTCTGTGAGTGTTCCAATTTTTTTTTTCTCAGTATTGCTTAACACAACTGTTGTTTGTTGCGCGACCAAGGATCATCTACCGATTTTCAATCTTATAGACTACTTCAAATAAACAATATAAAGTTATTCAGAAACCAATGAAGAAACGCGGTTTCTAAATTCTGCTCGTGATAAGTAAATTTAGCTTTCCATCGAGAATAATACCCAGATATTTCGCATGATCTGAAAGACGGAGATCTGCGCCGTATAGCTTGGGAAGCATGAATGTTGGTATCTTGTATTTTCGGGTAAAAAGTACTAGTTCCGTTTTAGAAGGGTTGACGGTAAGTCCTTATCTCCTCGTCCATTGGCTGATGGCTGCCAACGCGCTTCCCATGATCTCACTCAGTAAATAAATTTTCTTTGAACAATTATAACCACGCCATCAGCATAAGCGATGACGTTGATTCCATCAGAGTGGAGTTTTTGAAGGACCAGCACCAATAACAGGGGTGATATGACTCCTCCTTATTTTACTGTGCCCTGAAGTGGAATTAATGGTTCTTGCGCCTAGCTTCTTTTGCAGCCAGCCGGATATAGCCACATTTACCCTACCCAGTGCATTTTTAATAGATTCCCCCTCTACATTTCTGAAGGCCCCTTCTACACCTAAGAAAGCCGCTAGTGCGTATTCCATGTGATGCAGACTATCTTTAATCCTTCCTACCACCTCGTGTAGAGCAGTTTCTCTAGTCGATTTTCCTTTCAGGTAAGCATGTTGCCCGTTGTACTTTCCACGAATATTGACATCCAAGTCTCTCGAACGTCTTCAAAAAAAAAAACAATGAGAGAGTAATGGGCCTAAGATCCTTTGCCGCAATGTGCCCTTGTTTACCATCTTTGGGAATGAAGACTATCTTCATCGGCCTTGAAATCGATGAACAGGTGGTGGGTATCGATTTGGACTTTTGGTTTTTTCCCACGATCTGCCTAAGTGGTTTATGGTGGACTTTCCTGACCTAAAACTGAACTGATAACAGGATTTTCTACCAAATCTTTTCTCAAGATCGAGCCAATAACGCATAGATATTATGTATAATATAATACCAAAACGTAAATGAATGAATGAAATCAAAATCCAACAAAGAAAAATCTGAATTACACACAATTTTATTAATTTATTTAGTTTTTTTTTTATTTAAATAGTTCACAATTATTCATGTTTACTTTTGCTTAAGTTTCATTATACATTTATAACTATGTAACATAGTGTTAATTAAATAATTTAGTGTTCACACTATGAGCAGTTGCTTCTTTTCTCTTCCGTTTTTTTTTTCGGTTTAAGCCATTAAGCCAGTTCAAGAATCACTTAAAAATAGTTTTTATTTTTTATTCCTTGCACTTTCACACACGTCTAATGGAGTTTTGTTTTCTTTTTAGTTTAAGTTTTTTTCATAATTTGTTTACTTCTGTTTTCCTTTCATTATAATTCAAAGCAAGATTTTTTAGAAAATACAATAGAGGTATATAATGAGACAGTTTGTAAAACATTTAAATTTAGGATGAAACAAAATTGAGGAAAACCAAGTTATAATAAAATTTGTATAAAAAAAAAAACAATTATTAAGCATTATTTAGATATTTCGAAAATGCCCATTAATCAATCCGTGGGTCTTTTCTCACTATTTTTTCTTGTGTACTCTTCGGCATTTTTAATGAACTTTTTACGATCCTTTAGATACTCCTCGGCTACATCGGCTCGCAGTGGATGCTCTGGCTCAGGATCATTGACAAGTGCTACTAACGCTTGGATGACTAAAATTAAATGAAACGAAAAAAATCGAAAATATTTCTGCGTCTATTTTCTTTTGAATTAAGTGATGATGTGTATGATGAGCGGGGTTTGAGCTTTTGTTTTATTTTTGTATTGCTACTGTTGTATTGGAGATTATATATACAAGAATTCAGTATTTTAACTGATATCTTGCTCGATCACTCATACAATACCATTTATTATGTTACTTTTTACTTTTACTACGATAAAGATAAATCATTCCTCAACAAATTCTTGTAAATTTAACAAAAAAAAAGACCACCATACTACAAGAACTCAAGAGATGACTAAGGTGGCACGAAGAGAGAATACGACCGACAAAAAGTGTAAAGAGATAATTGAACAAATATGTATAATCGAATCGGATTTCGTGGATTTACCTTATAGTTTAGCGGGTTGTGGACCGGATTTGTATCTGATAGACATAAGCTAATAGCTGAGACCATTGAGTACAAATCGACAGAGGGGAAGGAAACGATTGGAACCAGAAGGATATACACTTGTAAATTGACATTTGTTTTTGTTTTATATGAAAAAGCAGCAGGGAAGCGGCTTGTTCTTCTTTGGGCGGTCTAGTATCTCACAAAATTCGGTTGTGCTGGCATCTCATAAATTGTGTTCTTAACTCCTTATACAAGGCGTACAATCGAGTATAATTCATATATAAATCATTAATTTGATGTTAACGTTCTTAAAATCTTGTGCAACAAATGTTGTTCTACGTTGTGCTATTGAGATTGCTGACGAATGTTGGAATCAAGATTAATTTTCAGCCATTTCGAGGCTCATTCCCCTCGGAAATTCTAGCACCAATTCAAAGGCATTACTCGAAAATGGCTTCTTGGGATATAAAACACACGCACTTATGGCTTTGGCTTGATTGTGTCTACTTTTTTCAAATAAATATAACGAATAACGAATCAAATGAAACCAAATCTCAAATCTAACCTTAGGAAAATGTTGACAAGGCAACTTTGTATGAATCAACAGCCAATCGTTTAGTCCCGACCAGTTAATTTAAACATTCTAATAAGTTCTGGAACGAATACTTGATCTTATCTACCACCGCGTTAACGTTACTTATTTATTACATGAACAAATTATTTTTGAGCCAAAAGAAGACAACCACACCTGATAGTATAAATCGGTTGATAAGCTTCTTTCAGCATGAAAATAACAGTCTCTAAATATAAATCCGGTGCTCCAATACTTTTTTACTTCTCACTTTACTTGATAGATAATCTTCGACCATACACAAAAACTGATGGGAGGGGGTGCGGTTGCGTTCAACAAATGATTGTAGTGTGTGAAATATTGTTACTCACCTTGATCTGTTCTTGTTGCAGGCTTCCAGTTTTCCGTGCTTATAATTGGCAGACACACTTGACCCTTTTCATCGATATTAGGATGATAGATCTTTGTTTTAAAATTAATTTTTGGCGGCTTAAATGGATACTCGGCTGGGAAATTAATCTCAATTCGAAATGCTCCCTTATTGTACGGTGGATTTTCCTACAAAGCAGAAATTACATATTTTAAGATTTCCAAGATAAACACAAAGCTACATCAACAGAGTGAATCATTTCAGTAGCAAGCGAAGCTTTTCTGGAATCTCCCATACTTACTGGCACAATCAACCCGGTCCAACGTAAGAGATTTTGATCCTCTATAAGTACTTCTCTAAACGATCTAAGTCCAGATGATTGGAGATCTGTAAGTTCCTAAAGTGGAAATGAAAAATTATATCCAAAATCAATTTAATTTGCTACAATTTGGAGGAAATAAAACAAAAGTGAAAGAAAAACAAAATGGCAACATTTAACCCATTCTATATCACATGGTATTGCTGGGTAAAGGAGGAATTCTCATTGGCGAGGACTTTCTTCCAATTATGGATTTGGAATTTTTCATTTTACTTACTTTTTTCAGCCTGCGTGTAGCTGCCATTTTTTAAGTTTTTCTCGTAACCTCCAGCAGCAGCAGCCCCAACAACAGCAGATAGCACAAAAGCGATTTTCTTCTTTTCTTTTTTGCAGTAGTTCTTGCAATATGTATGTTTCGCAAACGTCAGATATGTGATTTGATGGGCTGCAGTTGGTAGGCGTGCATTTAAATCCGATTTCTCACTAGTGACACCTATAATTTGAAAGTGAAAGTTTGCACATAACACGTTGATTTCGAAGTTTTCGCGAAAGTTTTAAAACAATAAATTTATATGAAAAGTTGATCGGCTTATTAACAAGGCTCACTAGTCACTATGAATAATAAATGTAGAATAGTGATTTAATTCACAATAATGGATATAGTCGATACAATTTCTTATTTTCGACCATCTGTCCATCTTATGTCACGAATTTAGGAGCTTCACCAGTCTTTATGGAAATAGAAATCAATCACTTGTTTTGGCAAAATCAAAACAATCAAAGGATTTGATTGTTTTCCAAAGCTAATGTGATAAATCTCAGTTCCAACAATAAAACAATTTTTTCGCATTTAATTTGGACTTTTATTTGAACCCAATTACAATCCGATTGTGTGTGTTTGAAATGAAAAAGTTACTAATATGAGAAAAAACAGATAAATCTACACTACGCGCTTCACTTCGAAGAAACGTTTCAAGTAGTACACTTGCCCCACGGTCATCAAAACCAAAACTAGTGCCTCAAATGTTGACCAAAGCACCACACGCAAGTTGGTGCTCTCATTGACAGAACGATGAATTTTGTCACGTACCTAGAAAAGCAGATCCTTTCTTCATATTTCACTCGTATCGAATAATATGGTATGAACTCACATGCATGTACTCCTGTTCGTGTTTCACACTGGTCAATGTACCCGACAATTCTCTAATCATATCCTCCAATTTGGTGTGGCCAGCCTCTTCCTCAACAGGTGCACCAGGCGTCCTCTGCGCCGACTCGCCGACTTCAATTGAGAACATCACCACCTTTGGAGTCATACTTGACTTTTCATTGTTGAAGCAGACTGTATATATGCCAGTGGTGTGGGCAGTAAAAATTAGTTTGCCAGAAGATTCCTTTTCACTGTTATGGATGATATTTTGATCGGGTCCAGTTACTTTGATATCCACGTCCAGGAAACCACCTTCGATTACTTCAAATGTGAGACCTGTGGATGGATAAACATAATTTTTCTTCTACGTAGCATAATGCGAAAATAAATTTCATACCAAGTTTGGTGGTGCTTTCGGCACGTTCGAAGAAACATTCCTCATTGTGTGCGTCCACTGTTATAATAAAAGCACTTGTCCAGCTCATTAACTGAATAAAGACCAAACAGATAAATGTTTTGTACTCGGTGATATTCATATTTATGTGGTAACAAAATTTTCGGCAAAAAAAGATGTTTTAAAAATATTTCGTTCTACGAGGAGGCCACGTACGCTGTCAAATGGAGTATAATGACAGATGAAACGAATGGAAACGTCTATTGGCAACAATGAAATTCGTCGATAATGTGGTGCTTCATAATACAGGTTTTCAGTTTTTACAAAAAAAATATTTTTTATTTAGGTAATTCATTTTTTAATGTAATGGGATTTGAAATTAAATTCATTAGAGAAATATTGTTAACATTTTTTGCATTAAATTTTATTAGATTCACAGTAATGATATACTCAGAATAAAGAAATATGTTAAAAGAAAATACAGTTAACAACATATATAAAAGAATCAAGAGAAGAAAAACAATCAAAGCTTGAATTTAACTCTAAAGTGCAATGTGTACGCATAGAATTAGAGTTCATGCGAACACAGTGTACCAGCCTTAAGCTAACTTGGTTAAGTGGGTGCTGCATTCTGCATACCTCTGTAACTACATATGATTCTGTCTGTAGACATGATACACAGAGAGAATGAGAGATCTTATTCTTAGAAATTGTTCATAATTCCTTTTATATGTAACTATCTGTTACCGGCCTGGCGTTGTCCGTGCTTTAAAACAGTCGCGTTACTTGATTGTAGGGTAATTATTTAGAATAAGAACGTACTCACTGATTTTGATGAAATGTTTATACGTGAAAATAGGCATTTTTCTAAGAATTTTGATATACATATATATTTTCATACCGGAAGTTTCTAGTTTGGAAGATATATGCCTTTAAAGTTCCCATACAAAGTAGAGATGAAGCTTGTTTCAGTTTCGCCTGTAAATATGCAACCATCTTTTAAATTGTACTGTATGGCTATTTCCTCAACTGGTTTACTAAACAATTGGGCGGGTGGGGCGCTGCGCGCGATTAAAAAAAAAACTATGGATAGGACATCGACTCACCCGCCCATCTGTAAAGTAAAAAATCGGTGAGTACGCTCTTATTCGAAATAATTACCGATTGTAGTATGATAGAAAGGAAGAAGGTAGTAAGAAGCAATATTATTATTATGTATCTGTTTTCGAACAAATGTATGTACTAAAAACCGGATCTTTCCGGATTTCGAATTTTCCTAGACATTTTCCCGAATTTCCCCCCATAATGTCCTTCCTTGTGCCAATAGGAATCCATCAAGCCTACAATCGTGAAATTCAAACAATTCTTTCTCGAGTTATGAGTGCACACACGAATTATATTTATACAAGATAAGTTTGAATACCGTTATACCTAACTGAAACTACTCGCTACAAATAGTCTAATTTTTCTTCCCGCTTCCGCATTCCACATTTGATGACCACAGCTTTTAGTTCGATTACGGGTCCCTAGAGATTCAAATTATCCAGGTTTCGCTTTACACATAAATATGTATGTTTATGTTTATGAGTTAAAACACCTCAAATAAGAGGCTTTCTGTCGAAGCTATGCTCCCTGATTTTTCGACCTCGAATCTGACCTATGTAGCTATCTCTTCTTTTGTAGCAATACAAAACGATAGCACTTTCAAAGTACATACAAGAAAATGCAAACAATTTACCCTCCTGCTTACTTACTTAGTTGGCGCTACAGCTCGAGGTGAACCTGGGCCTGCTTCTCGCAACCATTTGTGTGTGCGTGTTATATTTTTGCACGAATGGAAGGGACCTACAGTTTTTTGCCGACTCCGAACGGCGAGTTGAGAAGCTCAATCGTGACAAATGATACTCTTTGATGCTTGTCAGACATTCGAAAGAGGTGGGCACTGTGAAAAACTTTTAGGTGTTTGCGGCGGGATTCGAACCCAAGACCGCTTGCACAGTAGTCCGACGCACTAACCACTTGCGCTACGGTACGTTACCCTCCTGCAGCGATTTTAATTTAAATTTTTTCAATACGCATTTAAACAGCGCAATGCCAACAACTTTTTTTTATTTACGAATGTCATTAGCGTCGTTACATGTCAAATTGACACATCTCGTTCCCTAGCATCGAGATCTGCTTCATATATAGGCTGACACATTCCAAGAGCAAGAATAATAAACTCATACGAGTATGTATGTGTGTCAACGTATACAACGCATCCTTTTTTCAAAAAGGCTGACCCCATTTAAACCACCCTCTTCTGCAGCCAACTGTTTTCATTCATAGTAGATAGGGGTAGGGTACATATTTTCAAGCTCGTCTTGTCTCGATGGAAAAAAAGATAAAAAAAAAACATCTCTTCTTGTACACAGTTCCTTCCATGCACTTGTAAGAGAAAAACAAGTGGAATAAGGAGTGCTGTCGCAAGGAAAACGCCTGCGCAATTTTCTGCATACGAATTGATGACACAAGAAGGAAGTTTTTTTCTTTCGACGACTACTTTACTATAACTGGAATGGAATGGAGACATGAGCATATAATAATATTCCCGTGAGAGAAAATGGGGAGCACCAAATCTAGAGTACCTACTCTGTGCAGACAATGAGCATCCACTCCACAGAGATCTATTCCACTCGTCGATAATAGTCTGACGGTACGGTGACATTCCTACCCATCGTCTGCCACATAACGCGTTTTCAACCCAGTTTTGTACTTTCATTCACATTCGCTGGACCTTATTCTGTTTTGACTCCCAAAGTACATTTTTACCCGGTGCTCTCAGAAAAGACAAAAACAAAATAAAAAAAAAAATCCATTTTGATTTCAAAAAGGAAGAAAAATCCATTAACTCATGCGAAAGCCCACATTGAGTGACCGACTAAAATTCTCTCCGAAAAGTGACATCCTTTTTACGAACACCACCCCACTCCTATTAAAAAACGGATACAGAAACTTGTGACAAATATATAAAAAAAAAAAAATCGAATTTAGTTGCATACTGACATATTTCGTTTCCGTTCGGGTGTTTTTTTTTTTTTGTTGTTTTTCGAAAGTGTAGTGTGGAGCCGGGGGTGTGAACAGTGAAAATCTTTGAAAACCGAAATTCGCTTAGCCGCAGTTAAATTAAAATTTATACAATTCGATTATTCGAGTATATGTACATGCGTGTGTGTATGTGTGCATGGGTGTTTACATACACACAAAAATATTAGCCGTGTAATTTTTTGTTCGTGCCTAGTGTGTGCTCACAGGTTTTAATCTACTAATGGTGTTCTAATTATTTACTCCACATTTCGGATTATAAAATGCTTGCTAACTGGGATCTACTACGTTGTCGCAGCCATCGTCACCAACATCACCATCGCAATCGCCACCATTGAACCAAATGCAAAACTCTCGTGTGCCATTATTATCCGTCGTCGCCGTTGTCGTTGTCGTTGTCGTCGTTGTAGGAGTTGTCGTCCTGGTACCCACAACTAATGGATGTTAATTGAATTTAACTACGATTCCGAAAAGAAACCTGGTAAGAGATGCTCGAGAAACATTTTCGTGTAATTTACTTAATTTTTGTAGTATTATCCCCTGAATCGAGGCGAATATAGATAGAGAGGTAAAAACTTTCGGGATGGCCTCTCTGAGGGGGAGAACTTCGAGGACATCATATCCTCGGGTAATTTATTGATGTCTCTTAAGGGTTTTAGTAAATTGGATAATGGGAATTAGAGAGAGGCAAGCAGGCGTTAAGCTTTTATAATAACTGACAACAATGCGTTGCGAAACGCGTTTCACGCGAAAATAAACAGTTCGGTTTATGTGTTTCCTCTGGGGGTGTAATTTCGGTTGTTTGGTATTTGTATTACTTTGCCACCATATGCTGGCATGACAATAACCCTTTTTGCATGGTGTGTTAGCTCGAAAGAGTCATGGTTGGTCCCTTTTTGTTTTCTGTTTATGTTGGAGCTGGGTTTTTAATAGTACCCTATTCAGGCGATCATTTTAGATGGGTGCCTATTTTAAAACGTGTTTATTAATGCGATGAGCAAGACTAAAACAAACTTATTTTCTTTGTCACCGAAAGCCAACAAATCTGCTACTATTACGAGTATGCATAATCTGTCTTCAAATTGCTTTCATGAACAACTCTTCCTCTCCGAGGACATTAGTATGTTATCCCAAATACATATGTATGTATATGTATCTACTCTCTATACATGGCTGAAACAGATTAGCAAATGTTGGTTGTGAACTGAGAGGGAGGTGACTTTCTTTACATCTTTCTTTCTTTATGTATTCTCCTTTAGCTTAACGTCAGAAATATTGTTTTAAGTAACGCAGTCCATTTGAGGAAAGTTTTATTTAAAAAGACGACTAATCCAATCAAGGGAGATTCCTTATTCTGTTTCATGCTTCTTGGATTTAAATATTATAAGATGGCCGCAGCTTGTTGACCCGATGGTTGTCAGTTAGAATGCTTACATACATATATGTATGTAGATATCCCATAGATATGATGAACTGGCAAGAGCAGGGGCTGAAGACGTGGAAAATCTCAAAGTTACCACTATAACATAGGTACAAGCAGTGCAATGCCGCTTACAGTCTGTCCTTTGCAAAACGCCATTCGCAAATGTGGAGTCAAATCGAAACATGCAAGGCTGCCAAAGCCATGATGAAAAATCCGAACCCTCAACGGGCAAAGAAAGTAGTGAATCCAGATGGAGCACACATAAAACTGATGATTGGCCTGTACACGGGCCACATCAACTTGAATAGACACGCAATCAGACTGGGACTAGTGCAACATAGCATCTGCCCGGGTTGTGAAGAAGAGGATGAAAGTATCGCTCACTTCCCCTGCGACAGTCCTGATTCATGTAAAATAAGACACAAATAACTGGAAAGACATGTCCTATCTGGGATGACATCGCTTAGAAGATATATCGATTTCTCGAAAAGACTGGAGTTCACACGACTTACAGAATCTACATATTCCTTTTAAACCTTTCCATTCCCCCGATTCACAAACCCTTAACTCACATAAGCCCCTGACCTTTCTTACTCAGCACAGTTCATGATGGTAACACAACGAGGCCGACTCGAGGTCTTTGTGCACAGGAGAGATCTCTCGTCACCCTCTCAAGCCAACACTTCGAGGTTAGTGGGTTGACGCCAAGGGATACACTTAGATCAGTGCAGATCCATTATGATGCCCATAAATGTCGTTTCGTTATTCGTTTGGATGAAGGCCGACGGCTAATGAATGTTAATGAAGCTTCAGATAGATGTCTTCTATCGGGATTCCGAAGAGTTCTTCCAAATCTTGGACAAAACGTCTGACTAGAGTTCTGTGTCTTCTAGAAACCTGGGAAGTGACAGAAGAACATGGAATTCCTCGGCACCACATCCTCTACAGAAACCATTCACGTTAAGTCCGTTAATGTCCGGTTATACCTACTTCCTACCAGTTTGGACAGAAAGTTCTCTTCATTCATTAATATCGTATTAGTTTTGTTATTGTCGTGAAGTGGCCATATTTTTTGCTGGTATTTATACACGAGTCAAGGGGTTTCCATCTTTCATTTGCTGTTATCAGTGTTCTTCTCTCCATTTTTTGCTTTATGGTGCGTAGTGAGATATAAAATGAAGGATTGGCTTGATCTATGCCTAATTTCGATCCTGGCCTATCAATTTTATCAGCTTTTTCATTACGTGGTACACCCCGGTGACCAGGAACCCAGCATATAGCATAGTTTTATTACCGTTTAGAAATAGATTTTATTGCCGCATTGCTGTATATAAAAAAGGTGTTGTCCTCTCCCGGTTATCACCTTTAATGTGGTTTCACGGGCAAAGAATTTAATAATATCATGCACAGAAGCGCCCGTAGCCAAGTTTGCTGAAAACAACAAATAAGCAATTCAACACAACAAAGTTAAATTACGTATGAAGGGCCTGTTGCAATAACATTTTAAACCACAAAAGCAAAATATTGAGAAAAAGGGGTTACAAAAGAGAAACTGATTTCTGACTATTCAGTTTCATCGTTTAGAAAATAATCGTTATCAACAACACTGTCATCACTATTTTCACAAAAATCGTCCGTATCATTTGTATTTGTGTCCAAATCCATGTTTTTGTTTCAGACTGCACAATACCAACTGCACAGTGACGTTTATTCTAAGGTGCGCAGGTGTTCTCCGCACACCCCAACGAAATCCACCTTCATGAAAAATTTATTTGTTTATATACATGCGCTAATAATATCTAATTGAGTTACAATTCAAAAATACTTAATTAAAAATAATGCTTTAACATCCACTTTTGTTCACTCTGTTGTGCCGCACCGTCCATAGCCAAATCAACCAAACCAAACACCGCAGTCAAAATCGCAATACCAAAATGTATATAAACCATTCAACACAAATTGACGTTGAACAAAATGTTCTCCTCTTTTCGTAAGTAAATTGAACGGTGCGCGCCGTCATACATACATACTTTCAAACCTCTATCCAGCAACCTATCCAAACCAACTTTTTATTAAATTCAGTTCGACGTCGACTCGCCCGGTTGTTCTCCACTTACTAGCGCACCAACCCAAAGGAAATATCCATATAAAAAAAAACGTTCTACCACATTCAAAGTCCCAACAATCGCCTGTACAATAACATGAATTTGGGTTCTCCAGCAAACTGCGCACCCGGGCTCGATACGATACAACACATTTTCTTTAGCGATGAAGATGTTAGTTGTGTGGGTATTACGTTGCTTCTCATATTCTGTTTTATTTCGCATCAACTTTAGTTCTCCAGCAAACTGCGTACTGAGGCTCTATACAACCCTTTTCTTTAGCGAGGAGGATGTTAGCTGTGGGTATTATGTTGCTTCTCATATTCTGTTTTGTTTCGCATAAATTTGAGTTCTCCAGCAAACTGCGCACGCAGGCAGGCTTGATACAATATATTTTCTACCCTTTTCTTTAGCGAGGAAGATGTTAGCTGTGGCCTGTGGGTATTTTGTTGGTTTTCATATTTTGTTTTATTTCGCATGTTATCGTTTGTTTGGTTGAATTTTGTTCGATTCTCTTCTCCTGATATTAGTTATTTGTTCGATTTCGATGTGCTCTATATTTGTAGAACATATAACATAATCGACTGAAGCGAAAGCAAAAAGCAACACAACAATAGGCGTGTTTTTTTTTTCAAATATTTGCATTGAAAACATATTGCGGAAACATGTTTATTCTTACATCATCATTGATCATTCGCATTTTGGCAATAGTTAGATATGCATGTCGTTCTTTTAAGCCAAATCGTATAAGAGAAAAACGACCTGTCGATGCGCTATTGAAAATTTATTGAAGAAACCATTTTCTCAATTAAATTCGGAAGAAAGACTGGAAATATTTAGTTTTGGAAGGCCAACACCGTCTCTTCCGGATTTGATTTGTAAGGTTTACCTAGTAAAACTTTTACTAGACATTTTTAGATTCCTAACTATGAAAGAAAATTTTGGTTGTGTGGTTGCCCCGTTCTTAATAAATTATTTTGTTGGCCTTGTTTACTTAACATTTTCGTCGTGGTCCTGGAGAAAACTGAGTATATAAATATGTACGTTATTATTCAACAAAAAAAAAGTAGAACACCCTGCTTAGAACATCACGCCACGTCCCTGCAACTGCAATGGTAGAGTGGCGGGCCCCCTTTTCCGCTATCAGATAAACACGATAATTTGTTATTTTGCAATACGCTCTTATGTTACTGTTTGCCAAATCCTTTTGTTTAGAGGTGAATGCGTGGAAGCGCTGCTAGCTACACTATTACTGAGTGGAATGCAACCAAAATCTGGATTTTGGAAAAATGTGGCTTCTATCATTTTATTGCAATAAGCCCTTCATATTTACTTGGATGTAATCATATAAACCCCAAAATGGCTTTGTTATCGAACTTGAAGTTTTGGTGTTATACTTACTTACTTCCTTAGTTGGCGCTACAGCTCGAGGTGAACCTGGGCCTGCTTCTCGCAACCATTTGTGTGTGCGTGTTATATTTTTGCACGAATGGAAGGGACCTACAGTTTTTTGCCGACTCCGAACGGCGAGTTGAGAGGCTTAATCGTGACAAATGATACTCTTTGATGCTTGTCAGACATTCGAAAGAGGTGGGCACTGTGAAAAACTTTTAGGTGTTTGCGGCGGGATTCGAACCCAATACCGTTGGCTCAGTAGTCCAACGCACTAACCACTTGCGCTACGGTGCCCACATATACTACCTGATTTTATTTACATCTAACAAGTGGTTAGAATATACAAATTAAGTACTAGATGTCCCCCCGGCTTCGCCCGTGTCTGCCGAAAGTTGTCGGTATAAGTAAGTTTAAATATGAAATGATGTTTGGACAACTTTAACAGATTCACTATTCCTGTCTCCTTTAACCGTTTCGGGTCACGGGAAATATGTCTATGTTTTGTTTTCTCTTTAGTTTCATTTTGAACGTGAAAGTGTTAAAACAAATTACAAGTTACATCCCAGATCGTAATCAATACCAATTACTGCAAGAAATGATTTTAAGTAGCGCATCTGTCAAAGACAGTGCGATCGCACCCCAAGGCTTGCAAACTACCAATGCCACTTTCTGGCGAAATGTCACTTATTCAAAATACTAATACAATCCACACTTTTTTCGTGGATTGCATTTGTATTTTGAATAAGTGACATTTTGCCAGAAAGTGGCATTCGTTGGTGTTTTTAGTCTTGAGTTATTTTAAACAAAAATATATCAATCTAAAAATCGGCCTATACTCCGCTCAGGATGTTAAAGAACAGGACTACGAAGTTTACCTTCATTTTGTCAATTATTTTTTGTGTTTATCGTGCCGGAAGTTTGACAGTTAAAAGCGTGACATTGAAAATAATGTACATACTAGCTGTCCCGCCCGGCTTCGCCCGTGTCTAAAAAATGTAGTGTTACTTGCAATACATACATTGTCATTTAGTTCGAAGAATCAAAGACAGTGCGAACGCACCCCAAAGTTTGCAATCTACCAATGTATCCACACTTGTAGATTGTAAGTATTTGTAGTTTGAATAAGTGAGATTTCGCAAGAAAGTGGCATTTGTTAGAGTGTTTTTATTTTTGCATTCATTTAAATAATATTGCGAATAAATTAATTTAAAAATTAGCCTATAATAGGCATAGGATGTTAATGAACTGGAATACGAAATTTTACTTATATTATGTGCATTAGTTTTTGTGTTTATCGAATCATAAGATTGACAAGTAAGAGCGTGACATTGAAATTTATATATTAAGTATGAAGTATGATTGTTGTGATTCTCAAGTTGATAGTTGCTTCGATGGATTGGCTTAAACAGAACTGTCTTCTTATTTAAAAAAATAATCGATATGCGTTCGAAAAGAATATCCACTTGTTTTGACAGATTACAGTCCCATTTGTCATGATCGATAGCCCAACGGAATGCTCAAGAATGCAAAACAGAACTTGCTGATTGTTTAATTAATAATTAATAACTTTAAAATCTTATTGAGCCAATTAATTTTCTCAGAAACTTTACTGAAAAACGTTAACAAATCACCCCTGGTCACAAGTATTTTAACTTTGCAAACAATTGTACATATGTGCGTATTTTCCCAAATGAACTTTTAGCTAAAGTCACACCACAAACACGAACAATCTCTAACTCCATTCATAATGAATTCCCAAACATCCATACATATGTATGTACACACCAACATGGGCCAATATACCGAGCCCAGATTCTCAAAACAAATCCCGATGGACAACTTAAAATCCCTCATTTTATTCGCCTAAGGATGTTATCAATCCACACACAAGGTCGCCACACATCCCTTTTTATTATTTAAGCATAGATTACCCCCCTTTGAACACCAGCCCATGCGAGTTGTATAATGTGCATACATATACGATGTAATAAACAAAATCCACCCTGTAATCAAGTCTTACGTAATCTGGAAAAGATACATTCCACCCACTTTTACCCTTCGAAACCAGAGTCCATCTAATAAATTCCTATCAATAACTCATTGGAAATGCAATTCGATTTTTATTACACAATTTTAAGGGCACAATCATTAAGGAAACCATTCCACATACACACATATATGTATGTACACCCGTTTTATGGGTGTTCTTCGACTTGCCTTCTAACTGATGCCTCTGCCTGCCTTGGTTCGAGGGAAAACGGAAATTATTCCGTTTATTTTATCTGTCCACACTCGCACCATTTTGCGCAGAGCCAAAGTCAATCACAATTTCTATTACGTGTGTAAGTGTATGTGTGTTATGTGCCATATTTAACCGTTATAACAGCTCAATATTAAAATTAAGGAAATGATGTAAAATCAGAGAGAAAAAAATATATACTCGTATATGAAATGAGAACCGGAACATCAGTTCGGGAATACACATAAAGATGGCAGTTAAATCGCTACCAGCAACAGCAACAACAACGATAAATGTCATGCGAGATAAAACTTTGAAGAATGATTATTTAAAAGGAGATTTTGTTTTTTGCAATACTATTTGTTTCCATCATGGGCAACACCACCACTTTGACATAGAATGGCAACGACAAACGAGCAAAATATAATTAAATGATAACAAAACAGAAATGAACAATTATTACTGCGGCACGCTTTCAAATTGCTGCCCGTTTTGTACATAGTGTACGGTGGCCATTGTATGTAGGTATGTCGCTTAAATTTACCACCGGCCGGGCTACGGACGGCCACCACCACCACCACCACCACCATGCGCGACTACAAACAATTAACACAGTTTTATTTATTTATTCAATCCGCAGTCCCAAATCGTCACTGTCGCCCTAGCCCCAGAGTATATGTACGTAGTAGGCACGAAATTATTTTATCGACGAAAATATTAATAGCCGCTTTGTAGATCTGCAAATTAAAAGTTTTCATTCCATTACACCGTTAGCTGCTACGTCGCCATCACCACCGTCAAGACATCACACTCCACGTCCACAGTGATGGTGGCTGGGAAATTCTACAAAAATTACCCACAGGGTAGAGGGTGTTAAATTAGGCTCTTTTATTGCCGCCACACAAATCGATTTGGTAGTTAGGCTAGGTGGGAGGGAGTGTAGTCAAGTCGGTGATGTTTCTTCTCATGGCCACTTTAGGTTGATTTGTTGAAATTCGATGAATTCTCTGCTCGTCTCATAGAGACACATAATGCTCTTGGCGTATCAAATGTGTTTCGTTTCCCTCCTTATTCTCCTTTTCCCCTTTGTTATATTTATTTGTGTGTGTCTTCGTGTTTTCTTTTTTTTCTGTCGCATTTCGGGATAGGTTTAAGGACGGATAACGTGACGGTATATAAATTTTGATTTATAATTGTGCCCTTTACTTAGGTTAAGTGGCCAAATTATATGATACATCAATCATTTCGTTTGAGTTTTTCTTATTTTCCCTCATGGTGGATGGATGGATGCGAATTATGATGATGATTTCTATTGGATTTGACCATTTGTGGCCCCAGAAAATACTGATGGTATTCTTGAGTTAAAAATTCTCTCACATATTCCAGTGGAACACGAGCGTATAATTTGAGTTAGAAGAAAGTTCACTGGCTTGCATTTAAAAGCCCCCCAAGGACTGTAACTTGGCAAAGTAGGAGACCACGACCGCCAGTGCACAGCAGTTCTGAAAGGAGGAACTTCTGCGAGGAGTTTCAGATCATCTCGAGAATCTTTTATTGTTGTTTTTAGTTCGATAATCAGTTAAAAGTTTCTACAAGTCGTTCAAGTTTTTTTTTTGTTGCAGAGGAATAAAAAAAAAAAATAGGGCTTTATCTAATACTCCAAGGCTTAGTCAGTGCAGTGCAAAAGTCTCTCCGATGAATTCGAAATTTCGGGTGGAATTATTTATGCTATGGTTCCTTGCACTGGCGAACTTCGGATGATTTGGTAAATTCCTGCGCATGTTTGTGTGCTGATTGCTGAGCGCCGTTGCTTCTATTTTCTTTTTTTTATCTCCCTATAGGGTCCTCTCAAGTAGTGCACTTTAATACTCATTCGTGCAATTGCAACAGGAACCTGATGAAAATTAAACTTAAACCTGTAAGTCGACATAACTTCAAAAACACAGCTATTTAGCGAGTTTATTTCAAGTTTCGCCAATAGCCGTGCTTTTTTGAAACGTAGCTTGCAAGTAGTTGCTAGCAAAGTCAAATTTCACACGTAAAACAAATACAACAACCAGCTGGCTACAACTTTTGACTTTATCCCCAGTCAAAAGTAGCTGGCTAGGAATTTCACATGTAACGAAATGAAAATTAATAATTTCAATTACTAAATGATGTTTCACAAATATAATCAACTATGTTATGATTTCATACTTCTTTTTGTAAATTATCCATTGAATGAACTACCGAAATAACAAATAAAAAAAAATCAATTTGGTTGAATGCCGAATATACTTTGACAGTTCACACTTAACAGCTGATTTCATATGGCGGAAATCACACACCAACTTGGAGGTAAGTCAGCTGGTTTCGGCAGGCTGGGAATCGTTTTAATGAACGACTGGCTAGCTTACTTACTTACTTAGTTGGCGCGTCAGCTCAAGGTGAACCTGGGCCTGCTTCTCGCAACCATTTGTGTGTGCGTGTTATAAATTTTTGCACGAATGGAAGCGACCTACAGTTTTTTGCCGACTCCGAACGGCGAGTTGAGAAGCTCAATCGTGACAAATGATACCTTTTGATGCTTGTCAGGCATTCGAAAGAGGTGGTACCGTGAAAAAACTCTTTTAGGTGTTAGACCCGGCCAGGAGTTGAACCCGGTCAGCATTGCGTGGTAGCCCAACGCACTTACCACCACGGCCACGACGACCACTAGCTAACTGGCTAGCTACATTTCAAAACAACGCGACTAATATCGATTCGTAGTTTCACTTGATCTCAAACCATAGGTTAAGTTAAGTTGGGTGGCTATCTCCATATTTGGCAGGATTCGCTTAGAGACCAAAGAAGGTCTATTGTATTGCCACACGAGCCGATTCTTATCGGTACTCTTGGAACCATTTTGAGAATTTTCCATATTTCATTGATATCTTTCGAGGAAATATCTTGAGGGTCTATAAAGAAGTATTCTCCCAGAATATTTTTGCTTAAGGAAGAAGGTGCTGGGCAAAGGCATAGCAAGTATCAATTTTGATACCACATATTTCGTGGAAAAATGTTGATTAACTTTTGGGCTTGCAGATCTTTAGGCCCGTGCTCGTGGTCGATTTAATTCTGACAAATCGCCCAAAAATTAAAAAAATGTCAAACCGCACAAGAACTCATGCGTCCGATCGCCCAAAACCAAATCGCCCAAAATGAAATATAATCCGAAAAATGTTAAATCGCCCAAAAATCTTTTATTTAATTTGTGGGCTATTTAGCATAATGTCAAATTGCACTAATTTTGGGCGATTTGACATTTTCGTTAAATTGAGTTTAAGTGTGCTCAAAGCGAATTGTAACAACTATAGTAACGGTCGCAGCAGAATGTTGATGATTTTTTCTTCGTATTATGATTATGAAATAAAATATATGAAACGTATATTAGCGCGTGAAGCAGCGCGGTTACCGGTTCGCGCGGCATTTCGTTGCGTGCTCGTTTCTCGTCCAAAATCACTTTCTTGGGTATTTTGACATAATGCCAAATCACCCAAAATATAAAAATGTCTAATCGCCCAACCTTTTTTTAGGGTCATTTGACATTTTTTTAATTTTCTGCATTCTGAGCGATTTGCTTTTGGGCAATATGACACGGTGCCTCGTTTTTCACTTTCGGTAGATGACTTCGATGGACGGGGTCGAAATCCTGGATCAAAAGTGTCTCTCTGTCTCTCTACAATAAAGGCCCCATAGTATGAGAAATTACCCTATGTATAGTATACATATTTTCAGTACTAAATGGAAAGAGCATCCAAAATGTAAGTTTGTGCTCAGAAAAATGTTTGTTATTTGAAAGAAGCCGTCGAAATAGACTTACGTCGGCTAAAATTTGAAATGAAGTGGAAGCAGCGCGGCGTTGGATTTGGATTTAGTTATCTACTGATTCTGAATGCAGTAATTTCCAAGATTACGAAGATCCATATAAGCTAACAGCAGCAAAAATTGCAAACTCCAAAGCAGAATATTATTCGAGTGGCAGTGGAGAAAGTGCAGCCGAATTAGACGAGACAATGTTGAAGGACTCTGGAGGATTGCATTGTGTAATATACCTCAAAGCCAGCGGTTTCGTATATCTTGGAAATATCTCCACTGAACGCGTACTTTGTTTATAACGAACGTAATCCATTATCTGTGTGACATTTTTCAGGTCATCGTCTCGGGCCTTAAATTTGAGCATTGATCCTGAAAGTACTTACCAAAACTAGAAACTCTGCATCATTCGTTTTGCCATAATTGGCTACCTAACGTATTTTATAGCCTCATGAATATTTTGGCTCAAACCTTATTTTGAGGATTTTTTTTCTGTCTTCAGCTAAGTTATAGGTATTGACTAGAAGAAAAAAAGTGCAAAACAAACCGAACCAAAAGAATTGCATCCAGGGCCTCAAAATCATAAAAATGCCCAGATAAAGAAAAAGAAAGAAAAAAGAAGAATAACAATTACGTATACGCCACATTGTCCAAAAATATATTGTAACAATTATGTTTAAATTCATTTTACATAGAAAATAAGTTTTTTTTTTTTGTTTGTCAACTAAATGTAAGAAAAGGCTTGGGCTTATTTTTTTTTTTCAATAGATGCTGTTAGTGCAAATACGTACGAGTAATGGGCCAAAAATGGTCGAAAAATGTGAAAAAATGGTAAAAAAAAATTGGTATTTTTACGATTTTGAGGCCCTGGATGCAGTTTTTTTGGGTCAGTTTGTTTTGCACTTTTGTTCGCCTAATCAATCACTGGTTAAATACTTATTGAATACGAAGAAGATAAGGGAGCTATGCAGAAACAATGGTGATTCGGCCACAATCTAGCTTCGAATATAACAGCAGGTGGCAAGCTTGCTTGTTCGGTGCAGCAATGACCATCGTCTCTCTGCATGCTTTGCGAAGCGTTATGTAAGTTCAGTTGAATAAGAATGACGTAAACGTGGTCAATGCAATATTTGTCCGGATTTGCTTATCGCAAACAAACATTCGGCCAAATGCAATAAATGCAAGAATTTTGTTTCCTCGATGCGCCGCACCATGAGAAGAACATATTACGTGTGAGCGCTGTTCAGGTGCTTACTGACTTACTTACTTAGTTGGCGCTACAGCTCGAGGTAAACCTGGGCCTGCATCTCGCAACCATTTGTGTGTGCATGTTATTTTTGCACGAATGGAAGGGACCTACCATTTTTGGCCGACTCCGAACTGCGAATTGAGAAGATCAATCGTGACAAATGATACTGTTTGATGCTTGTCAGACATTCGAAAGAGGTGGTACTGTGAAAAAACTCTTTAGGTGTTAGACCTGGTCTGGAATTGAACCCGGGCAGCATTGCGTAGTAGTCCAACGCACTAACCACCATGGCCACGGCGACCAGGTGCTGTTCAGGTGCTACAGAGTGAATTTAGCGGACTGATCTCTTGTGATTTCACCTCATTTCGATTTGTTTGCCATTTTCGATTTTTTATTCAAATATGTAATCGATTTTCGACTCTCGTAAACTATATATTTTTTTTGCCTATTCGAAAATCTTTCTGCATAAGAATAACAAAGGAACGGTGCACAAAACTGCATCATTAGATTTTCTGATTTTGTTGTTCGCGTATCTTGGGAACTGAGATATTAGCTGCAGGGTCATTGATACCAATCTGGATAAGGAAAACAAGTTGAGGATCCGTGGTCTTTGAATATTAAATGAAGTAACTTGAGCATCGGATTGAGTCTTAACATTCAGAATAACCAATCTCCATTTTCGCATGCAATTTCTTCCTCTTTTAACACAGTTTCGATTTGAACGATTTTGTATGGAACGTATCTACCGTGTAAAACGAGAAATGAGTGTAGATACTTGAATAAAAACCAGCAAACTTAAATCCTCTCCGAGTCGACGTCAATATCATACACATTAATCAAACAAAACAAAAATGCGATGTACGGTGTGAATAAAATATAGCACAGCATCTACATATAGCAACCTACTGCAAACTTCATATTTACATATGTATGTGTATGTGTATACTCCTCGTCCATCTTTCTATATTCAGTACTTTCCATCGATTCTGATCTGGGATAGCCGGATGGATTGGAATTTGCCAACTTCGATATCGATACCAAAAGTGTCGAAAATTAATATCCTTTCCGAACGGAAACAACAAACTCTTCAACTCAGTTCTTTGTTTTCACAACAATGAACAGATAATCTCTTCTTCTCTATTCGGCCATAGGTTCAAATGGAATTATCAATAAATGCTTTTAATTATTGACACATCATGTATCGTATGGAAACATATTTTCTGTCAAAGGTCCTTTATACATTTTTAATGGTAGTTCCCTTTGCTACACTCCAGTTTTGAAGGCTGGAGATTATGACTATGACAAGGTGTAATCGGAATAAATAACTTGAATTGTAATAATAATAACACGACAATAGGATCCAATTTCATCAAGGGCCATTGAAATATTTACTTGGGATTTCCTTATTTTGGAAAACGTTCCGATGTCGTATTTTACGTTATGTATATTTCCAAAGTAATGCATTTAAATATTCGAAGAAATCTGACTAAATGATCGATTGTTAATGCAGAAGGAACATGAGCACTTCTTCACATGTTCATATGTCATTTGCTACTATGTTTGTTATGTATGCAATCATAAGTATGTATGCGATGCGCATACAGTGACACAAATAAATATACGTAAGTACCACTCGAAAATGTTTGTTTTCCACCTGGACATTTAACAGGGTTAAACTATATATGTTGGGTACCAGGACACTCTGGTGTAGAAGCAAATGAACTCGCGGAGGAAAGGGGGAGGCACTGCCTATAACCGAGACCGCATCATGCCACATGTTCGTATCTCATTTTCGTTGAAAAACAGGATAATCCTGCGAAAATTCGGCCTTTTAACGGATTTTTTTTTCGAAAAACAGGATAAAAGCGGGATACATTTTTATTAGTGAAAAAGTTTTTAAATACAGGGTGGCTCATGAAACATGCTACCAAAAGAAAACGTAATAACTTTTTGTCTGTATTATCGATCGGTTCCAATTTTTTTTTACTTATTGGCATTTAGATTTAAGGAAAATAGACGATTGGGACGATAATACTTGGATTTGGATAGTGCGCCTCTATCATGCTTAATTAGTCCTCTTTTGTTGAGCCTTGGACAGTCAGAAGGGACATATCACCGAAATTCTTCAGTTAGAGCACAGGATACGATTGCTGCTGTAGCTGTTGCCCATATAAACCAATCCTAGCGTTTTGACTTTTGACCCTTATCTGCTCAAATGTGAATAAGCAATCACTGCAGACGATTCTGCATAAAGATTTGAGCGTATATTTCCATACAAAGTTCAAATAATAAGCAAATTGAACACAGCAGCGACTTCCCAATTCGCTGGGAATTTTACCAGAAGATCATTCGAATGGTGGAAGAGGACAACAACATTTTAAACCTCATTTGTATGTCTAATGAGGCCCATTTTGATTTAATCGGTAATATAAACAATCAAGATTGTCGAAAATGGAGTCACTCTAACCCGGAGATACTTCATTGTTCACAACTGCATCCAGCTCGAGTCACAGAGTGGCGTGCATGGTCTCCTCACTTGGCTGGGGTTTGTTGCGTTATTGTAAACAGGAAGTCAACAAAATTAAGTCCACAAATTTGAATGATTTGAAGCAATCTACTCAAACAATAATTAAAGCAATTCCCGCTGCAACCCCGAAGACAGTAATGAACAACCTTTTAATAAGATGTCGAACATGCGTCACCGAGCACAGAGCCCATTTAAAATCAGTTATTTTCAAAAACCAAACTAAAAATTTAAAATGAACTAAAAATAAATGATTGAATTGAAAAAAAAGTTATTTGAGTTTCTGAATGTAGCAATACTCATCAGCCACCCTGTATTTATAAATATACGGAAAACAGAATTCGTCGGCTTCGACATCCGACATCCGGGTCGTCCTCAATTTGCTCGATTCCATCTTATATATGCTTTTTTCAAACATTAAACAAACAATACAAAATGTATCAGAAAATTGTTCACAGTTAACAAAGAAACGAAAAAACTATGGGAGCTGGGGAGGTGAACGGAGTTGTTTAGGCACATTATACAGAAGCCAACGCTTGACAACTTCCTCCGTATGCTTGGGAAATAGCACTCTTCACCGACGCGACGCGACGACTCGAAGATGGACTTGGTACTGGGGCAGAGTTTTACTCAGATACACTAAATAAACGGGAAGCTGCGGAGATGAGGAAAAAAGTTAATCGATCCAACATCTACATACTCTGCTTCTGCCCCTTGCTTCAGTTTTAATAATAAATGAAAAATGCTTACTTATTGCAGTTTTTTTTTTATTTTTTATTGCTTTCTAGAAACATCGATCATTTAATCAGTACTTTGCTGGACCTCCTCTTGCTTTTATAACTCCTGCACGTCTGCGATTCATTGACTCAGATAAGTTTTTTCATGTTGGTATAGGTATGGTGTTCCAGGTCCGAATGAGTAGATTTTTTAGGATGTCAATAATTGACTCTTCATAATTTCATAATTGACTGGATAGTCTCAATTGGATTGAAGTCTAAGGTGTAGGGAGGCCAGCTTAGCACATCAACATTGTATTCTTCGAAGTACCTACTTTTTAACATAAACAATTAAAAAAAAAATTACAAATGTACTTTTAAGGAACACAAATTGTAGTTTATTTTTAATCTTTTATTTTGAAAAAAAAACAAGTTCATAATTACAATTTTGGCTGTATTGCAAAGAGCATTATCCTTTTCAAATATGAATCTGCAAGTGTCACAAAAATGCTCTAGCGCGGAGGGCTCATATTCATATTCTAGGACCGTTAGATAAACTGCTGCAGTTTCGATTCTAAAAAGGCCAGTCGACCTTTTCCATCTCCAGAGAAGCATCCCCTGACCATCACACCTTCAGTTCTGTGGACATCCGTAGGAGGCATTCAGAGCTCAGTCTTTCCTTTGGTTCTCTTCGTGCGCAAGAATCCTTCCATCTGCAACATGCAGCTTAAATATGGATTTGTTGATAAAGATAACATTGTTTCACATGCCTTGAATCTTTAAGATGGTTCTCAGCCCAAATTAATCGTATTTCTCTTACTCTTATTGGAAAATCCGGTTTTAGTACCTACTGGCTTCAGTGCTGTAAGTCCACCTTTTACGAGTCTTTTTTTCACTGAGCCTGCTGAAATTATTGTTTGTGTAGCTCGAAATAGATAATTTTTGATAGCCACTGCTGTCTTGAACCGATACCGACGATTGTGGAGCACGAAAAAAACGATCTTTCACTGGGGTCGTATTTTTTAGCCTTTCCTTCTGCTGGTAGCCCCGGTCTCACGATATTTTTTTAAAATTTCATGCCACAGTTCATTGAGCAACATTAATGCTAGGTTTCCACTTGTCGATTTGAAATTGACAAACGACGTATTTTTTTCGTCAATTAGAAAATTGGCAAGTGGAAATAATGAAAACTGTTTATCTTTATATATAAAAATGAGCTGTTCGTTTGATACCTCAGAACTCATAAACTAACCATCCGATTATGCTGAAACTTACACTATATACTTTTTCTGATATTTGAAGTGTTCGTATATCAAAAAATTTCAAGTTTTCCGCTAGATGGCGCTGGAACTAAATTTTTTTTAAAGTCACCGTACGATTAAGCTGAAACTTATACAATATATTTGTTATGAAGTGAGAAATATTTTTAAATCAAAAGTTTTTAAGTTTTCCGATAGATGGCGCTGAAAACCAAAATCTCAAAATTATTACTACAGCAATGCACGGTGACAGCTAACAGTTTACTTTTGATTTACGTGCACTTCTCGCTTCATAACAAATATATTATCTAAGTTTCAGCTTAATTGGATGGTAAGTTTTTGAGTTCTTAGGATATTATTGTTTGGACAGTTTTCTTAAATCCAAATAGAGTTGTCACAAAAAGTCACTCAAAAAAATTTCATTACATTTATGACATAAACACTATTTTCAATGGGTGTAGCGAAGCGCACCGGGTAACCACTAGTTTTTCATAATTTCTTATTGCCAATTTTCAATTGACCTAAAAATACGTCATTTGTCAATTTCAAATCGACAAGTGGAAACCTAGCATAAGTCTTACAGAAATTTGACGAGTTGTCAAATTTAGACGTGACAGACACAAAATATTAGAATTGGCACTGGGAACGGATTTTTCCCATTTTTTGTTTTTTTAAACACTTTGGTTCGTTTTGGACGGCCATCACGAGCTAAATGCACTTCTCATTCATGGTTACATCGACTTCTGTCCACTAATTGAACGATGTTTTGCTACCCAGTGCAAAAAACATCGTAAGTGTCATAAATTCCAAGAACTGCCACCCGAAAGAGTAAGTAAAGGTTTGAGCAAAATTTTTCGAATGGCACGTTATACTTGTTTTGTTCATTTTCCTAATAAGTAGCTGCAAAGGAAAAATAAGGATATTTTTCTAAGAACCAAACAGTGAATCGAAGCAAGGTTTATGTGTGGAAACATACCCTACAATTTGTTTCCCCTAGAACGTCAAATTTTAAGGGGGTATGTATAATTATTTGTCTCACTGTACATACATATATGTGCTGGAGTGCTAATCAATATTGAAAGGATATTTCCTGGTAAATTCCAATGCTGATACACACAAACACACACGATTTAAATTAATCAATAGACAACAGCAAATGGAACTGGAATTTCGTTTGAAAGGAGAGATTTGTAACAACCCAGAGTGTGCTTCAAAAAGGTCACATTCACATCAATCCCTGCCTGTCCTTGCACTTTTTTTGTTGCACAATTTCCACAAATTGGTTGAATGTTTTTGAGAAGCATTGCAGTTGGTCGTTGGTGGTATTGCTTTTTTTCTAAGCATTTTTATTTCGACACTTAACCAGTGTCCCTCCCATGTTCATTGGCGGGCGCAGCAAAAAAGAAATACAAAACAAGAACGCGCAATCAAAAACAATTTCCACTTTCAGTTTTCTCCCATTTCCCCCATTACATTTCAATTGCAGTCGCCAAATTAATTGCAATAAAACCAAAGAAGATGACTGTGATAAATTTCAATGGTCAATAAAAAGCTAACTCGGCATTTATGTTCCTGACAGCAGAAGCATTTTTCGTTCTGCTTTTTTTTGGAATCCAATCCAAAGACCAAAAAATGCATTATTTTCACATCTTCTCCAACCAAAAAAATAATAAAAAAAAAAAAAAAACAGGAGCAAAGGGATATGGATTCGTACACGTCACAGTGCACTGCACATTGCACTTCATCTGCGCACTCCTTTGTATAAATATACAAGTACATACAAAGATGTGGGGGGTAGATTCTTCTGGAGCATCATCATCGCCAACACACTATGCTCCCTTTAGCACCATTTATTGCTCTGAATTTGGCCAGGACAAGTCAAAGACGGGTCTGAATTTCAATTTTAATGGCAAATGACAAGCACAAGTTGTGAATGTAAATGGGCAATCATTAAGTGGATAAATGCATAGCTGCCATACTCATGCTCAAGAAGTCGTATTCCAACAGGCATTTGCGCATTGGCAATTTCTTCGATGTCTTATATTTCATCTTTGTCACATTCTAGTGCGCCAGAGGCAGCCAGGACAGATGGAAATGCATATTTGTGCAGCTATTCGAAGACATTTGTCGTGAACACCCTCGCTGTGAGAATTTCTATAATTATTTGCATTTTAAGGAAACGAATCCCTTGCGTGTGTAGGTTCACAAGAAAAAGAAGTCCAGTGCCGCTGGTGTTAACTTGCAACTGGCAACACAAAGGACGAATGTCATCATGTCACATTAAGTTAAATTTTCATTTTTCTCAATTTAATTTTATCCACTCTAGAGAATGGCTACGTCCCATATGAACCGCATATCCAAACCGACACAGAGTTCCCGTGTCCCGTATCTGATGGAGTGGGTTGGGGGTTGGTGTTCAGGAAGAAAAAAAAAGACTCCTCTGACTCATATCCTCCTCATTGCTGTTTTGTTCTCCCAGTGTGCAGAGTTGACAAACAGGACGAAACCAGATTAACATAATGTAGATAACACCCCAATATTCATGAAGTGGTTTACGTATGAACACTCATACACGTAAATATATACTTTGTTTAGATACATACATACATATGTGTATCTATAGCCTTTGTGCAAAAAGAATTCCTTTTAATGTTATCAGAAGTAGCTCAGACCACAACAACAAAAATGCTGCATGGGAATATTTCTCAGGATCTGACTCGAAGCCATTTGAATTTACAAATTTCCTTCCGTTTTTTTTTTCGGGCGCTCCTGTTTTTTACGTTGCTGTCGTTGAAAAGTCAAAATTAGATTTATTATGGGGAGCACTGGAAAAGAAAAATAAGGAATGAGCAAACAATATTTCGCATAATGAATTTTATCAAACTTCAAATGGCAACGTTTTTAAGATGAGAGACAAACGAAATGCGGGCCAATGGGTTTTCCAACTAAATTTGGGTGTGTGTAATACGAGTATGTGTATGTACATATACTGGAGATGGGTGGAATGCAATGAATTTTTAGTTAATACGTACTCGTTCGCGTACATTGTGCTGAAGGTTAGGTTAAAACACAAACAGGAGCTCCTCTGGGCTAAACAGTAAAACCAAGTCTGTATTTTTTTTTTTTGTTCTCTTCGCTTCTGTTTTGTTTACAGATGCGGTTTAATATTGTGTTTACGTTTTGAATAAATAAAAGCTTTAAGCAGCTGCGTTGAAAGGTAAGACATTTGACAGGCATACGCACACACATGGCAATTTCCGAATATGTCAAAAGAGGGAACATTGCAGACGGTATTAACCTCATTTGCTTGCTGACATCTTTCAAGGCTTGATTTCAGGGAAATGGTGCAATTTTTAATTTAAAATTCTACATGGCCGCACACAATTACACCCTGTTGAAATGAAACTTTGAACCAGTGGTCTTTAGTTTGATTAACTAAAGTGACCACATCTTAGTGGCACATCCAAAAATGACACCCTTCTCAAGTTAAGTCATTGATATGACAGGTAAGAGTTTTGAAACAAAAGGATTGCTGTCAAATTTGTCTTAAAAGAAATTGGTTTCAGGGAAAGTGTGATTTGAGATACATGTCGACGATTCTTTCCACAAACTCGTATCATGGAGTCATATGTACTATGTATTTATACAGTGTTAAAAAAAATAATAGAAACAAAGGGCATTTCGCGTTAGTGATTCCTTAGAAAAAAGCGGTATATTTTTTTTCGAAATAGTCTTTTGTTAAACTGTCATTGGAAAAAAAAATCCGGCCAAGTCGTAGTTGCGCAATAAGTGTTCCGTACTATCAGTTATTTTAACATACATATGTAACACATTTACGAGTACGTTAATAGATTTATGGACACAAATGTAAGCAACTATCATCTGCTCAGAAGAATAATTATACATCCACACAAAACAACACTGAGAAAAAAACTAAACCCATACGTGTTTAAACTAAACACAAATAAATATGATTTGGCGCCAAAATGGTTTTTGTTTAATTTAAACATGAATAACTTTGTTATTTTTAATCATAATTTTAGATAGTTTTCGATAGAATCAACTTGTTTTCTATTTGAAATAAACATATTCAACGTAATTTTTTTAAACAGATGCTTATTTGAATCAAAATGATTTCTATTTCAGACTAACAGAATCAAAATTAAGAAAATTAAATAGAAATCTATTTAACTTGATATTAAAATATTTAAATTTCTTAAATAGGTATCTTTCTAATTCAATTTATTTATTTATTTGGGAAAAATAAATAGAAATCACTTCAAATTAAAATCTGTAATACATACATACTATGTATGTATACATACATATGTATATGTATACATGTTATATATATTTTTTTAATTTTTTTTATTTATTTGGTTTCCATCTTATACAAATTTCGTGCCCATTTTTTGAACTCAAGAAAGAACTGGATCCTGGAAAAAGAGGTTCTTATGTGCGACATAAAAAAAACAGATTTTCTTTTAGTTTAACTGATTTCATTAATTTTTCACAAAAACTTATTTCTTACATAAGTAACATCTTCTTGATACAATTAATGTAAGGTAGGACTTGTAAAATATGAAGCATCGAGTATGCTAAATTTTTACGTCCTTCAGCATCTCCGAAACGAGCTGTTGGAGTAATCACACTATTAAGCAAGCTGGAAGCTATCTGCAAATAATACCTAAATGTCAAAAGACAAAACTTATACGTTTAATTGCACACGGAGCTACATACCTTTATTTGAAATTTGCTTACAAGATGCAAATTGTTCCCTCGATTTCGCGTCTTTTATGTTCTGGCCGTAGTATTCACAAATTTTATTAGTTGCACTTGTTAGTTGTTTAGTGTATATTTGAAATTGAATAAAGCAATAACAAATGATGGTACTTTTACAAGTCATGTTACATTCAAACACGTTTATAGTCAAATTAAATATACATCTGTTCGAATAATTCATTTCCAAACGTTTTCAATATAATTCTGTTTAAAACAAGCTCATTCATGTTTTCTCAAACATGAATTTATCTGAGTCAAACATACTCCTATTTTAAATGATCATGTATTCGTTTTTGAAATGAAATTTTGCAAGTTATGGTTAGATCAAATAGAAATCCGTTTGAATATATCAATACAAACTGATTTTAATAGAATTGTATTTAAAGTAAACTCTTTCATATTGTATGGATAATATCAAACATGAACTAATTTAAGTTAACAAATATGTATTTAAAATATTTGTTAATATAACACCAAACATGTATTTATTTGATTAAACCAGAATTTAGTTTACATTTTTCATTAAAGCGACATGTTTAAACACGGAAAACTTAAACATGCTTCTATTTGATTTTTTTATTGTAAATTTCTCTCAGTGAATGTTAATAAAAATCAATGGTTTAAGTATAATCTTAATGCTGATTTTTGGGGCATATTTCTAGGATCAACCATTCAATTTTTACTCTGACACATACAAATTTCACTTTACGTATGGTCTTTTACTTCATTGTGCTACGATACTTCTTTATATGTGAAGTTGGGTAGTTGAAATTAAAAAAAAAATTAAAAAATAAAAAACTGTACACCTGTAATTCAGTCGTGATACTTTTGGTTCAATCTGCACTTTATTCTCAATGTTTGTGATTTTATTTAGATTTTTTTGAGCGATATTATAAGCAACTATCATCTGCTCAGAAGAATAATTATACATCCACACAAAACAATGTTAATAAAAATCAATGGTTTAAGCATAAGCTCAATGCTGATTTTTGGGGCATATTTCTAGGATCAACCATTCAATTTTTACTCTCACACATACAAATTTCACTATACGTATGCACTTTTACTTGATTCTGCTACGGTTATTATGATATGTGAAAAGTTGGGTAGTTGAAATTAAAAAAAAAATTAATAAATAAAAAACTGTACACATGTAATTCAGTCCTGATAATTTTAGTTCAATCTGCACTTTATTCTCAATGTTTGTGATTTTATTCAGATTTTTTTGAGCGATATTTTTGGGAATAAGGTAGGGGGACAGCAATTTTTTAACGTTTTTTGAAAAATTGTTGAGAAAAAAGTAACACAAAAAAATATTTCATACATTTTTGAATTCTTGCTTTAACGAGCTTTCATTTGACACCCCACCCCACCCGATGACCTCAAAATTAATTTTTTTAACTTCCCTTTGAACTCCCAAAACTTGCCTCACAAAGTCTGTTTTTCGGTCACTAATTGCTACAACTTTTCCAAATTTTAACAGTCTACGTCAAATAGTCTCTGAGAAAAACGCCTGTGACAGACGGACAGATAGACAGACACCGAATGTACATAAAAGGCTTGCTTTTACCAACAAACACCTCCACGGTCAAACTTGAATATTATTTTTTAGGCGCTGCTGGTTGTGTGAAAGAGCGTGCTTTCTAACCACTTCTGAAACCATGTCTATTTGTAGGTCTCCATGCAAGTTCAAGTACCAAGAGTTTTCAAATAATTCTTAAAATAAAAAAAAACATTTGACCTTTTTTCATTTACTTATTTGTGTTACTTTTTTCTTAAACTTAAAAATTCACAGCTGTATTTTTTAACTTCTATTATTATTAACCCTTAAATGCCCAGTGTATCTTTAAAGATACAACCATTCAAAACACGATATCTTCGTCAATATTAGCATTTAAGCTTCGAAGTTTATATTTTTGGGTTAATTGACTCAAACTCCACCTCCAATAAAATACTCAGTTTCCTAACTATCAAATTGCAATTATTATTTAAACAATTACTGGCTGCAAGGTTTTTTTAACAAAACTAAAAAAAATTGAGTTTTTTTTATCAAATATCTTATGAATTCGTGGCACTAATCAATCAATAACTTGATAAAAACATTTTTTTATTTTTTTTTCGGCACCTGATTCAATATTTATGTTTCATTTAACATATAATATATTTTTTCCAAACAAATCGGTGTCGTTGGGCATTTAAGGGTTAATTCTCGATTTGAATGATTTGAATAGATTGGCACCGTGGTGTAGTGGACTACGTTGGACTACTATGCAATGTTGCCCGGGTTCAATCCCAGCAAACAAACACCTAAACGGTTTTGACTGTGCCGTCTGGCAAGCAATCAAAGTGTATCATTTGTCACGATTCAGCTTCTCAACTCGCCGTTCTGAGTTGGGAAAAAACTGTAGGTTCCTTCCATTCGCGCAAGAATATAACACGCACACATAAATGGTTGCGAGAAGCAGGCCCTGGTGAACCCCGAACTGTAGCGCCACCTAAAGTAAAGTAAAGAATAGATCTGCGATCAAAACTGGAGTGACCACCAGAAAATGCTTATTCACTAACTTAAATGCTACCTAAACCTAGCAATTATTATTGTTTGCAAACACAAAACGGCAACGCGCCTTTGATGTTCTTAGCGTCGCACAGTGGTTCAATTTGTATGGAAGCGCGGAAATAATTCAATATCTCTAAAAGTACTGGACCGATTTTGATAATTTTTTCACCAAAGTGTTTGAAATTTTTTACTACTAATTACTACCATTTACGTGGGCAAAATTTAAACTCGAAAGAAACAAATTTCCGAAAATATATCATATGGGATATCATCAGTGCTGTCGTTTTGAAAAAATCAAAAGTAGTACAAATGTTCTCTAAAGAGTAGTATTTTCAGTAAAAGAGTAGTACCTTAGACTAAATGTAAGCTAATGCTCGTTTTTGAATGGTTCTTGGACTATATTACCTTAATACCAAGAAAACTGTAAATATGAGCACACTTTCCCGAGATAAGTGTGACCTACACAAAAATGGGTTAAAAAAATCAAAAAAAAAAAATGGGGTTTGAAGACCATTATCCAGAAAATTGAAATATCAATTGTTAAAAGTTTTTGACTTTGATAAACACTAATCAATTGTGTATGGAACGAGTCCACTTTGGTTGCTCAAAGTTTAATACAGTAGAAGTTATAATTAAATAACTGTTGGTATCTACTTCTCTGAAGGAATTTGTTTGGTTGATCAAGCATCGTTGCCATTGTACAGTGAAACCTGTCTTGTTGGCCACCTGGCTAAGTTGGCCAATATTTTACTGCACCAAGAAAATTCCATACAAATTTCATACAAATGTTCCAAAATACCTTTATATGTTGACCAGCTGCCTATCTTGGAACTTGTCCACAAATGTTCATAGTTTTTCGTTTCTCTCATATAAAATAACCTGCGAAAGTTTCTATGTTGTCCACCTGTTTATCTTGCATCTTGGCCGCAAATTCAAAAACTTTATGTCATCTCTCATATTAAATAACCTGCGAAAGTTCGCCAAGGGTAGTATGTGTGGATTTTGTTCCATATTTTCTGTTAACCACTGAACAAAACGTCTAGACATAGCGGTAAAGTTACGAAAAACTCGTTCTTGTTTCATCGTGTGCAATATATCGATCTTTTATTTTTTATTTCAAATGCAAAATAAAAAAATACACACCATTAAAATGGCCAAAAATTCTTGCACCGCAGTTGTCCAACTTAATAAGGTTTCACTGTATTAGGTTAAGGTATGTTTAAAAATATGATGAAGTATGCATGCACGCATTAACATATTTGGTGGCAACGTGGTATAGTGGTAAGTACGTTGGACCACTACGCAATGCTGCTCGGGTTCAATCCCAGCCCGGGTCCAACACCTATAATGTTTTTTCACGGTGCCACCTCTTTCGAATGTCTGACAAGCAATCAGAGTATCATTTGTCAATGAGCTTCTCAACTCGCCGTTCGGGGTCGGCAAAAAAAACTGTAGGTCCCTTCCATTCGTGCAAAAATATAACACGCACACACAAATGGTTGCGAGAAGCAGGCCCAGGTTCACCCCGCGCAACCTAAAGTAAGGTAATTTGGGTGATATTTATGTTCGGATTCCATTATCTTCAATATGAAATTTAAGACTAGACACTTTTCTTGCGATAGTGTTCGAAATGAATACTGATGAATTCACTGTAAACAATGAAATAAAATAGATACACAATTAATTTGAAATAGTAGTACAAAAGTAGAAGGAGGAGTATGGGTAGTACAGCAACGCCGATAGTAGTACAATACTACTATAGTAGTACAAACGACAGCGCTGGATATCATTCGAAAGGACTCTGAGCAAAGATTTCAAAAATATTTTTTCTGTAAGAAACTTTGGGAGTTATTGCCGAGAATGTGTGAAAAATTCCATTTCCCACGCATATCTCCGAAACTACCTACTTAAATGAAAAAAACAGGCCAATTGTGCGAGTGAGAATAATATACAGTCAAACTTCGATAAGTCGAACTTCGATAACTCGAATATTTGATAACTCGAATGAAATTGGTTGGCAATAGCGCCAAGACTGAAATTTACATGTAATTTTTATTTGATAACTCGAATGTCTTGATAACTCGAAGAGATTATTTGGCGTCACCTTCGATAAGTTGAATTCTGAAGGGGAATTCTTAAATTCTGCGTGTTTTTACATGTTCGTTTTACATAGAATGCATCGCTTTCGGGGGCACTGTGTTTGTATGTCCTATGACCTATAATACATACATACGTTTAGAAAATCTTGATTTCGTTATGTGTAAGTACGAATATTGTGAAATTTCTTGTTAGTAGGGGCTAGAACACACACTACAAGGTTGAGATTTTGAAGAAAACAAAAAAAATAACATTATTATGACGGACTGTGTTGATGAAAAAACCAATGCGTGGAATATTGACGTTAAGTCTGAGACCATTTCTAATTGCTTTAAAAAAGCCGATTTTGGTGAATACTTTGAGTGGGAGGAAGAGGATGAAATTCCTTTGATTTTCATATCTGAACGCTCACACGAAAGAAATAAGGGATAAATTCAACTGCATGTGGAATTTGAAGCTTGGGAAAATCTCAGAAATAAACAAGGTGTTACGTATAAAGATTTTCTGTAGGTGGATGACGATATTGTTACTTCGGAGTTTCCAACAGATGAAGATATTGTCGAGATATTCAGCTGTGAATCCGAATCTGCACAGCTTGACAACAACGATGATAGCGACAGTGATGTAATGGAGGAAGATTTGATTCAACCACCTTCAAACGAGTTGGTTGCAAATTCGTCAAGCATCTTGCGTTTATATTTAAAGACAAATGAAAAAACAACCAATTCTGTATACAATGGTTTAAATTGCATTTAATTTTTTGTTTTGAAAATCAAATTAAGAAATCCATAATTCAGTCATGTAAACAGACTATTTTAAATAATAATTAAGTTCCCCTACGTTTTTTGTGTAATATATGTTCGCAAATAACTACATATTTAATCAATTTTGCATTTTACTTGATAACTCGAAGTCTTGATAACTCGAATTTTTTTTGTGGCAAGTGATGGTTCGAGTTATCGAAGTTCGACTGTATTTATAACTTACAATAGACACGAATTTTCAAGCTACAACAATACGAATGGTTAACTAAATTTTAAATATCAGCGAAATTGCAAAAAAAAAATATAGTACACTTTACGTTAAATGCATGCCGTCACAAGAATCGCAGATAGTAGCAGCTAATTTATATTTGCCTGTAAAGCTGAAGACTCAATGCATCAAATGTATTACACCTCAGCTTGACAGTTTTAACAGTTAAAATTTACCGCTTATTGAACTCTTTTTATTGTTAAATGTGTTATAGTATCAATGACTTTTGCTTCGTCATTTAATTGCTAACTTTACACCTAACGGGATGTGTTCTTTTTTTTTTTTTTGCAAAAGAGATAATTTTGATGCTCTAAATCCTATTTGAATTCTGGCTCATTTTTAACCCAAAAATAGGTATTTCTTTTCAAAAATATCGGAACTTTTAGAATTTTTTTTATTGATTCTAATTCTCCAACTATTCTTTTATAAAATCCAAATGAAAAACAGCCACTTATTTAACCTTCATAGAAATGACTTTTTCCACTGTGCGTCGCCGCAACTCGTATGAAGTTGTTGTTATGCCACAACATATGTATTCATTGAAAAAATTGATATTCGTTAATATTGTAATACTCTAACATGGGTCCTCCATTATTCATGTCTGCGCTCATGTCTGGCTACGAAAATGTCTAGTGGAGACCACAATCAGCCAGACAGATTTTCTACCCCGCCATTTATGTTTCGATTTTCGGCCCGACATCTATGCCTGGACATGAGCTGTCGCTTTGGTGGAAAATTTTTAATTTCGTCGAAGTTTTCAATTGAAGTGATACGAAAAGGCAAGACATGAAATGCCCACCACACAAAATCTGACGTTCGTTCCGCCATCTTGTTTTTGTGCTTGCCAGATCTGTCCGACATGAATAATGTCTTGTGGAAACGCCGTGTAAGGAACAAGCTAATATATGTTTTGTTTATGTTTGCATTCACGTTTTTCATATTTTTCTATTAAAAAAAAGTTCAAAACTACCTTGTTGCTATTATTTTTTCCAACACTGTAGGTTTGTGCAGTTTCGTCTTGTACTCACGTCTATGAATACAAAATTCAATTTCGCCTCACGTTTCAAGCGTTGGTTGCCTTATTTTAATCAAGTTATTAAAATTTGTTTACCATGTAAATGAAAATATGCTACAAAGTAGCGAATAAGGACTGGGATGGGATTTTAAAATGTCCCCACTAAACCACGGCCTACTTGTAGAGCAAAACCAAGAGCGGCAACACCATCCTCTTACTGGTCATTTTTTAATGGTCTACTATTTGGTTTTTTTACTTGTGTTGTGTCACTAAACGAGCAGCAAAGTCTGTCCTTATAAAGCACTCGTCGTGTTGTAAATTTTTGTACGGTGAAACCGTCAAAAGTGATACATTAAAAGTGGCCACTAAAGAGCACTTAGGGTTTTTTTTTTTTTTTTTCTGTCGGAGCTACTTGAACTTGTTCTCATGAAAACTTTGTTGTGTAGTATTGCAACAGAACAGTGGGAGTTGCTTCCAATAACAGAAAAAAGAGGATTTAAACTTCTAAAAAAAATAGACTGGCGGGCGGCCGGCGCCTTATCCAGTTTACTATGAAAGGGCACTACTCGTACAGACATTTTCAGAAGACACGTCTACCGATGATTGAGTGCGCTCTGGTGATTTAAACTCTTTTGGGAATGTTTCGAGTTGTAAATTTTGTTATGTATATAATATAACGGTCTACATTTTAAGTAAAACAGCAAAAGAACCGGGCTATTATTCTTTTTTCGAGGTCTCAAAATTGTAATCAGATTGCCACTTAATTATTAGTTCCTCTCTCTTTTATTTATTATATCATCATATATATTATGTCTGTAGTATAGGTACCATTTGCGGCTCTCACACTCAACCAATCTTAACAAATGAGGTGTCAAAAGAAAGAGACTTTCCTGGAGCACTGACGAATTGCACTTTCACCAAGTAAATGGGGGTTGGATTTTTTCTCGCACGGGCACACTAGTACATACATATAAAAATGAATTGCGGTGTCTGTTCGTACACGCATAACTCGGCTGAACATCATCCGATTTGCATGGGGATTTTTTTTTTGTTGGATTCGTATTGAACCAGGTAAACAAAAAAAAACAGGCACGACAATGGAGCCGAAAATTTGAAAATTTTAAATGAAAATTGGAAAATTCAGAAAATCGATTTTCCATACATTTTGTGTGGGGAATTTCCTTTTGTTTTCATTTTCATCGTACTATTATAGTTCAAATGGTTGCAAAGTTCAAAGTTTGGAAAATTTTCCCGGAAAATCATTTTTTTGCTCCGTGTCAAATCACCCAAAACCAAATCGCCCAAAATGCAAAAATGTCACATTGCCCAACATTTTTGGACGATTCAACACTATGACAAATCGCCCAAAAATTAAAAAATGTCACATCGCCCAAGAAAGTGTGGGCGTTTGTCAGAACTCATGCTTCCGATCGCCCAAAACCAAATCGCCCAAAACCAAATCGCCCAAGGTGAAATAAAATCAGAAAAATGTTAAATCGCCCAAAAATCTTTGTGGGCGACTTAACATTTTTAATTTGTGGACTATTTAGCACAGTGGTTCGTAACCTGTTAGAAGTGAGGGACCATTTTACTAAATTTTTGTCTTGCTACGGATCACCAACTGTTTGGCGGAAATATAATAAAGTTATTTAATTTTTTTAATGAGAAAAAAGGCAGGGCAAAACAGCTAAAATTTTTGAAAAATGTCTAATCAAGTTAGAAGAGAAAGGCCATATGTTAGTTGTCAAAAATGACAACTTAATAAACGATTATTTTACTTACTGTTTTCCTAATTATGGTGTGTATTGGGAACTTAAACAAAAACTGTTTGCCTTTTTGCCGATTGAATTTCGATTTCTTCCATTTGGGCTTAACTCTCTCTCTCTCTCAAAATTTCATGTATATGTATTTTTCTGTTCTGACAACCTCACTGAACACAAAGCAGATCAGTTTCAGACAGAATCGTTTCTTCTAAGTTTTCTTCCCGGAACAGCCTCTTTGAACAGACTTATTATAAAGTTGTTCTACATATAAATAAAACATGAATTAAATTATTCGAAACCAAGAATATTTTTTTTTACTGTCGACAATTTTACATTATTATATCTCGAATTTTAGTGTAATTTTTCTGATTGCATACTATTAACTAACAATGAAAGGATTGCGGATCAGTTTCCGAATATATCTGTCCTATGAGTCAGGAAAATAGCGATTGAATTCATTTTTAAGTTTTGCAAATGGAGTGTAATGTTCTTTTGTATTTCTGCTATAATCTCAGCACACTCTTCGAATTCAACGTATCGAACGCAGAAAAGTTCTCTTTCGATTTTAGCGATAAACGCACTGATTGTATTTTCAAATGCAAATATATTGCTCATGCCTTCCAATTTAATATTTCCTGATCCTTGCAGCTTCACTTTGTTGTGCGAAAAAAATCCAATAAATAAGCAAAATATATTTAACATTTGAACAGACAGAACTGATCCTGTAACTCTTTGCTCTCCTTATTTTCAACTAGCTGTTGCCTGCCCGGCGTTGCCCGTGCTTAAAATCAGTCGCGTTATTTGATTGTAGTATGATAGAAAGGTAGTAGTAGGAAGTGATATTATTGAAATTAAGATTCTAAAGAATTCTGAAGCCAATACATTATTATCTGAACTAAGTGGTTGTTCCCTATAGATGAAACGATTGCATAAAAAATTGATGGAAATGTAATATACCTGTCTACAAACACGTCTACACACATATGTACATAATATGTATTTTATGAGCATCAAATAATGGTACTTTCTGGTTTCTTGTCTGTAATAGTTGTACTTAATGTTCATATTTAAAGTACAATAGCATTATGTAAACGCCAAAGATATTAGGCTTTGTTGTAAGCATTGATCGTGGAGTAACTGGTGAGGTTTGTCTGAAATCACCAACTATTTACTAATTTTAAGACTCAACATCGCCTGCCTACCCCTACTACAATATATGTATTTGTGAATTGAATAAAGGTAACCAAATACCGCTGTAAAGTGACAAAAAAAGAAAGTAAAAAAAATCGTGCATTTCCCCCTTTCTGTAGATCTAGATCCGCACGCTGATGAAGCAGAAACACAACTAACTAAAGTCGGTAGCAAATATCAGCAAAATCATCCCTCCTCTACTTTCAGTCACAATCCCAAAAAGGAGCATTTATTATTAACACGAACAACCCTCTCTCAACAGAATGACGATCAATGGCAATGGTTTACCCCTCATTCAATGACAATCAATGACAATGGTGTACCCAAAAATAATGACCAAATAATAAAAGCGGAAATTGAAATAACTCGAATTATGGAATCAAGGAATTGTATGTTTTGTTTAAAAAGTAGCCTAATCTCTAATCCAGGAAATAGACTATCTATTCACGAAAGTTTCATTCAAGTCTGTTAAACCGTTAAAGTGTTATAGAGCAACAAACATCCAAACATCCAAACATCCAAACTTTCACATTTATATATTAGTAGGATAGGATAGGATAGGATTCCTCTCTCAGTTCGTACAATCTTGACAGCATATTTTATTTGGAAAGCCAACAAACATTGGTAAGAAAAAAGCACATTTTTGTATTCTGGGTTCATATCAGAGCATCATTTTTTGAAGATGCGAATATTAAGCAGTCCTCTTAATAAAGTTGACCATATATTTTATAGCTGTTTTAAGGGTAATAGCAAGGCATTCCGGGAGCGTTTGGGCAGCCAATGCTTGATAAATAAAATACATACAAGTAATTGACAACATTGTGAAACACCGGTAGATTCATCATATTGTTGCGCAAAATAAGGACTACATTTTACCTTGTCAATAATTTGTTCTGCGATGTCATGTGACATTTTTTGAATACGCGATTTCACTGTTGGACCAAAACCAGGCATAAAATATATACATATAATGAGATAAGTTTTGTTCGATGACTGCTCTGAGCAATAATTTGAAAAACAGAAGGCGTTCGCGTACTTTTTGCACCAAATATGTGTTTCGAAGAGTAGGTGTGAGTTTCTCCCAAAGATAGGAAAATTACGGAAAAGTAAACAAACGCGTTAATAACAATTGATTTAGCATAATTTCAAGTCGCCCAAAAATATCACTAATTTTGGGCGATCGTACATTTTTGTTAAAATGGGTTTAAACGTGTGTTCGAATTGCAACAACTACAGAACAACAGTAACGGTCACAGCAGAATGTTGCTTGTTTTTTCTTCATATTATGATTAAAAAACGCCAAGCGCACAACCCAGTTTCTCAAGTTCGTCAACGTCCTACAGGATGAGGAATAGAAAGTGGTGGAATTATTGGTATACCAAAAAATTTAAGTATTTAACTGAAGAAAATGTGTCACTTTAATGTTTTTAATAAATAATTGGATGATTTGACAAAAGGCCTTCCTATACTCATACATATGTTGGTTTTTTCCGGATTCCGATAAAACGCCCATTTCTTCTTTGGGTGATTTGACATTTTAATTTTTTGGTCAATCAATGTTGGGCAATATGACATTTTTCAGATTTGGGTGATTTGGTTTTGGGCGATATGACACTGAGCCATTGATATTACTCTGTGTGAAGGAAAAATTAACAAAGAGAATCATACACATACCGAGAGCTAAGATGTTTATACATCAAAAACTTTAAGGGGTGTTTGTTGGTATTGAGCCCGGGCAGCATTGCGTAGTAGTCCAACGCACGTACCACTACATCACAGTGCTCAAATAGCCACTACACCGTCTAAGAACTGAGTCCCCAGGTTTTCCCAAATATATTATATCAAGTGCAAAAGGCTATTCGCTCATTCCTGGTCCATTCTTTTATATTAAGTCCTCAGTTTAGCTTTTCGTCTAACTAGCCCTATGTATCTTGCTAAGATTCTCCTCAATAGAATTACGATACATAGATCTCTTGTTGGAGAACAGTACCAGTTCCGTTTCCTATATCTAATCCAATATATCAGAGCATGGTCTACTTTTAGTTTTGTAAATGCCACACACACTGTAAGTATACAGAAAGTGTGAACTCCTTATCTAAGTGACTTTTCAATTGTGCTATAAAATGCAAATTTGAAACTTTTGTTTTTCGTACACGCTACGAATGAGAATCTTGATAAGTCTTTCGTCTTTCGATGTGTCATATTATACATTATTCATGTCGGACATTGACACAAGCAAGCACAAAAACAAGATGGCGGAGCGAACGTCAAATTTTGTGTGATGGACATTTCATGTCTCGCCATTTCATTTGAGTTCAGTTCACAGCGCAGAGATGTCGTTGCTGCAATGCAATGATATGCAGCACTTAACATGTTAAACTATTTAAAAAAAAATGGAGAAAAAAAGGAGACAAATTGTGGGTAATTCGGGTTATTAATTAGTTATCAACTTTCATCATAAAACAAATGCTTTGCAAACAACCGCATTTATCAAAATCTTCCATCGAATGAACAATTTCAACGAACGTGACAGTTCATGTCCAGACATAGATGTCGGGGCCGAAAATCCAGACAGAGATGGCAGTATAGAAGATATGTCTGATTGGTTGCGGTCTCCATTAGATATTTTACAATCCCGACCTGAGCGCAGACATGAATAATATCTCGTGGAGGCGCTGCACAGTGGTTTGAGAGGCGAAAAAAATCAAAATGTTTAAATTGTTTAAAACACTTAGTAGCTTTGCATTCTTAAAATATAAAAGTTGAATAACACATTTCGATGGAATATGTACACTTATGATAACAGTTGTGATAACAATGTGGGTGGCCGTGGCGTAGTGGTAGTCGTCGTCGCTTGTCACGCTGAAGGTTCACGGTTCAAATTCAGTTGTCGTCGAAACATTTATTTCTCACGAAATAAAAATAAGTTGATCAGTTTCAGAAGCTAATATCAAAACCAACTGCGAAGGCATAACACTGGCAGTAGGATGGTGGTATGGCTGAAGAAATTGATCGCACAAAACTATAATAGAAAAACATCTGGAAAAAACTTCTGTGAATCATAAGCAATGGCATATCTTTCAATAATACACAACTTTCCAGTTATCCTGGACACTACCCATAGAGTTCGTTGAAAACTAACATCTGAGTTTCCTATCACTACGTCGATCTTTTTGTCTCTCGTCCTTGTTCTTCATGTGCTCGCGCTATGTGTAAGCATTATAAGGGTATTCGTATCCCCTTTAACGTGTGTAGATTATAAAAAAAAAATAAAAAAAACTGTTGCGACAGCTTCAAAGTCGCTTCATTATGTAACCATTTTTAGTGCATACAGCGAAGGGCCTTGTACTCTAGTCAATATATGTTCCGCGACAAGTTGATAATAATTTTACAATTTTGAATACGTTTTACAGCATGTCTAAAGAAAACGCAGCTATGTCTAAAAATCAATATTTGCGAAAGTTCAGTAGAGCAGAACAAACGTGCTCCACACCCCTCCGTTTGGTTTCTTCTCTTAAAATATTCCTTAGAGTCTTAACCCTTATCGGCCCAATGTATCAAATTTGATACATATTAGTAAAAATGCTGTAAATTCGAAAAACTTCATATTTTATCATAATTGGCCATTGTATCATATTTAATACAAGTTTCTTCAATATAAATGTACCTAAGAATATGCAATTTTATGTTAAAATTCAAATAATACCAACAATTTGAAAGTTGGTCGTGTCACATAAGCAGATTCGACAAAGACCAGAAATTATAAATAACTGTACCATTTTCAGTTGCATCAAGCTGCCCGCTGCCCTCACTATACCTCCCTCCAAAGCAATTTAATTTTCGTATTGGGGTAGATTGAAAATTCATGTCTGTTTTTAGTTAGAGTAAGTTATAAATATATTATTCTGACAGGCACTTGGCCGGTTTTTTTCATTTAAGTAGGTAGTTTCGGAAATAAGCGCGGGGAATGGAGTTTTTCACATATTGTCGGCAATGACTCCCAAGATTTCTTACAGAAAAAATTAGAAAAAATATTTTCGAAATCTTTGCTTAGAGCCCTTTCGAACAATATTCCACATGATATATTTTTCGGAACTTTTTTTCTTTCGAGTTTAAATACATAGTATAGTTGTTTCACAATATTTTTCAGTGATAAGTTGTCTCAAATATGTGGACCACCGTAATGTATGAGTATGCCAAATTTCAAGTTTCTAGGTAGAACAGTTCTTGGTGTTTTTATCGTGACAGGTAGAGTAGTACAAATATTGCAATTTGTAAATGTATTGATAAATTGCAATAAATGAATCTTTGAATTTAAATGAACTGAATTGAATATAGGCAGATACATTTGAATTTATTTTTATGAAAAATCATTAATATTTATTCGTCAGATACTAGTTTTAAGTCAATTTTGAATAAATTTTCTTTTTAAATAGTAGTAAATAGTAGTAAAAATTTCAAAAACCCTGGGGGAATAATCATCAAAATCGGTCCAGTACATTTAGAGATATTGAATTATTTCGGCGCTTCCATACAACCTGAACCACTGTGCGCCATGTAAGAACGAAAGAAGACAAACTGATAGGTCTCTCTAAAGTCTTTAACGTCACCTTGACCTCCAGCTATGTCATCGGCCCAGTGAATTCGCTGAATTTATTGGTGGTATGGTCCTTATTCAATCCCAAAAACTAGAGTTTAAGTAACGCGACTCATTGTTATTCAAAAAATCATTTAAATTAAATTACTTTACGCCCCCGTCATAGTAAAACAACAACAAAAAACTACTCAGCATTATCGTATGTTCTGCTAAATTGCATGGGCGGCACCTACACACACATACAAATATTTATGTTTGCCTTAGTTTGGATTTGGACCAAATTTACTCAATCTCTAAATTGATTTTTTATACTAACTGTCACTTAACTTTCCTTTGTCCTCCTTTTTCGATTACTTAAGCAAAAGAAGACAAAAAAGTATTAAATTACCACGATTGAAAAATGGCATAGGCAAAAGACAAAGGACCTCTCATCGAAGTTAGGTTATGTACACTATAACCCTAAATAACGTTTCGAGTATTCCATTTTAATATTTAAACAATTCGTCTGCTCACAATGGACAATGCCATACTGCCACTTACTTAACGCTTAAGAAGAAGAAACAAAGGTTGGTCCTTTTTTTTATTCAGCGGTGATCCTTTTTATCCGACTTCACCTTCAGACTTAAATTCAATTAACTTCAAAACCGCCCCGACACAGTTTACATTTCAATTACAAACGACATAATGGTCGAACATACGGCAGGAGGTTGGTTTTCCAATGCCCAACCACAACGGTTTTATTCGTATTTGGGCATTCTGGGAAATGCCTTATCTAAATTCAGGTTAAATGCGCAAATGTTTATCTGATTAGATACGAGTATATGTACCTTCGCCGACGAATCCTTGAGCAGTCAGCAGTGTTGGGTTTGAAGAACGCGCGGCAACCGAAAGGTGGCACACTACTCTCGTATGCACAAGTTTAAACTTTCCGCAAATACGTAAATTGAAACAGATCCTTCGGTTTGAATTGAGGTTTAGATTTTTTCTCTTTTTTCCCTTCTTTTTTTGAGAGTTGGGGGGGGGGGGGGTTCTTTCTTTATCAATATGGCACACACGTTTCCGTGTACTGAGTGTTTACCGCATTTGCTCAAGATTTGTAGTAGGTACCCGAGTTCTGAACAGAACTAATACACCATATCTTACGTGTCAGTCGCCAGGAGCCGGGGACCCTATTGAATTGAAGTCTCTGTGTGCGGGTGTGTGTGTGTCTAACCTCCAGCAATTGATATTCCGGCAGGGTGCACCAATATACACCACACAACAGCAATCGCCCCACATTTTATATTGAATTTTTAATGCAACGATTCCTTATCCGTTATTTTGATTAAACTTTCATATTACACATTATCCTGCTGGTTGGGTTTCTTTGCCCCCCCTCTCTAAAAGAACCTACACAAATCGTTTACACAGAAACACAGAAACTATTCGGCAGGTTGCTGAGTTATTCTAGCATAGAAGGAAGTTCTGGAAGATGAGTGAAGCAATAAAACTTTGAATTCAAATCAAGAAAGTTATTTATGCAGGATTCGACCCACAGAGGATATAAACCACAGTTCGAGTTCTGCACTTTGAATTTTTTAGTTTTATTTCGTTTCGAAAAAATATACATAAGTACATAAATAAAAATACAGAAAACAAAATGAAACAAAAAAAGAACATTTCCGTTAAAATTCAATGATTGTAATGCCTTCTTTTTCCCTCTCTGTCATTTTCATTTTCAGTGTTTCCTGTAATTTCCATCGGATGCTTCAAACAACACATTTCCGCTACCATCACCAGGCGGAATAGCGCGACGAATAGCGTGAATACGAATTCAATTATGGTCGGCGAATGTCGAATGGAAATTATAAATTATTTATCCCGAAATAGGAAAATTTAAATCGAAATGAAAGTGAGCGAGTGAAATCGCATCGCGCCAAGGCAAAAACAAGCTGTGACGGCTGTAACCAGTGGGAAAGGAAGCTTGACAAAGATTAAACATCAAATCTCGCTCATTGTGACAGTAGCAGTATCATCACGGCGGGGCTTCTCCTATCTGCCACCCCATTTCTGGCATAATTCAAAGCACATGGATGGGTAAAGCCAAAGGAAATTAGAAAGGAGAGAGTCTCTTGTAAGCCGATATACTCAGTGGGGTATGTTACGCAGACGAATCGATTTAGTTGGAAATTCAATTTCACGTATGCGGTAGAATCTTGTGCACGAGTTTTGCAAGCAAAACACGCACACATCTGCCAGCAGTGACAGATTATGAATAAGAAGACACCACCAACACAATTGTCTACATTCGTTAGTAGAGTCAAGAATCCGACAAGTCCCTCAATGTGTTTTCCATCTTCGAAAAGTGAAAAGCAACGCGATCATCATCCTGGACTATGCGGGTGCCAGCGGGCACCCAAATCACACTGTATATCCGCAACTGGTGAGTGGTGTCATTTTTACATTTTTTAATTTTTCACAAGTCATTTCGTTTTATTTTATATTCTACAATGTGTCACTTGTTAAATGCAGTCGTGTTCTCATATATGTACATACATACAGTGCTGGACATATAGATAGTACACTAAATAATTCATTTGAAAGCAAGTATTTTAAGTATTCAACTTAGGTTATAAAGGGTGATTTTTTAGCTGGTTTGGTTTTGGCAACACTGGTTTTGACAGCTGACGTGTGTTTAGTACCTTGTGTCACTGTCAAACAGCTTCAGTTTGGTTTGCAATTTAACCATGGATCGTCTTACAAATGAACAACGCTTGCAAATTATTGAATTTTACTATCAAAATTCGTGCTCGGTTCGAAATGTTCATCGCGCGCTGCTTCCATTTTATGATTGGCATTCTCGACCTTCTGAGCAGTCTATTCGGAAGATTGTGACCAAATTTCGCACCAAATTTACTTTGTTGGACATTAAACCACCAACACGTTTACGTACTGTGCGTAGTGAAGAAAATATTGCGGCCGTATCAGCTAGTGTGACAGAAGACCGCGAAATGTCGATTCGGCGCCGTTCCCAGCAGTTAGGCCTTTGTTACAGCACTACGTGGAAAATTTTGCGGAAGGATTTGGGCGTAAATCCTTTTAAGATACAGCTGGTGCAAGAACTAAAGCCAGCCGACCTACCACAACGCCGAATTTTTGGTGAATGGGCTCTTGGAAAGCTGGCCGAGGATCCGCTTTTTTATCGAAAAATTGTGTTCAGCGATGAGGCTCATTTTTGGTTGAATGGGTACGTAAATAAGCAAAATTGCCGCATTTGGAGTGAAGATCAGCCAGAAGCATTGCAACAGCTACCAATGCATCCCGAAAAAGCCACTGTTTGGTGCGGTTTATGGGCCGGCGGCATTATTGGGCCATATTTCTTCAAAGATGATGCGAATCGCAGCGTTACTGTCAATGGTGAACGCTACCGAGCGATGATAACAAACTTTTTTTTGCCCGAAATGGAAGTTCTTGACTTGACTTGCATGATATGTGGTTTCAACAAGACGGTGCCACATGCCACACAGCACGCGAAACAATGGCGCAATTGCGAGGCGAGTTTGGTGAACAGTTAATTTCACGTTTCGGGCCGGTCAATTGGCCGCCTAGATCGTGCGATTTGACACCATTAGATTATTTTTTGTGGGGGTATGTCAAGGCTAATGTCTATTGGGGCAAGCCCGCTTCGATTGACGCACTGGAAGCCAACATCCATGCATTCATTCGTGAGATACCGGCCGATATGTGTGAAAGAGTATGCCAAAATTGGACTCAGCGGATGGGCTACCTGAGACGCAGCCGCGGTCAACATTTGCATGAAATTATCTTTAAACATTAAATTGCAAGGTTCAAACTATCGATTCAAATAAATATTTCATTCATTTTTTCGAATTTTTTGTGTTTTTTTTTTTAAAAAAAGTTCTCAACCTCTTAAAAAATCACCCTTTATTAAGTATCAGGAAATGTTTTTAAATATGGGGAGAGGGCCACATTGCTTAGAGGAATCACGACAGATCAACTTCAATTTCTGAGCAGCTACAATGTTCCAAAAACGTTATCTACAATGCAGGGCGGGGTAACGTTTTTAAACTTTTTTTTGCATTTTCTTTTATTTGATTTTCTGAATGGAGAATATTGTGTGAAAATTTGAGATGAATCGGAGCAAAACTAACGAAGATACAGCGGTTTAAGCAACCGCGCCTCATACATGACTCAGCGCTATTGTTACCTGGCAGCTGCTTCGCTCTCTATATAATCCCTAACCTTACCCCCTACCTTTATAGAAATTTAAACACAAGTACAAACGATGATAGCGGCATCCTTTATGCTGGTCCTAGCGTCGATGATTCAGTGCGAGGTAAGCCGATAAAAATCGCTTATGAACGTTTTAATCCACATTTTTAGTGTTTACAACTTTAAAGCGTTTTTCCCACAAGTCACGTTTTCAAAGTCGGTGTCCCTCATAGCTTCAAAAATACTGCATCGATCCTTTAGAATTTTGAACACTATTTCTGCATATAATTTACGAGGTAACGCTGGAGAGATTTTTTCAAATTTGTTAATATTTTTTTATTTTACAGTAACAAATTAGCCGAATTGAATTTTTTTCCCAGCGTTAAGAGGGGAAAGTGATTATCTAAACAAAGAACTTTGATTTTCGATTTCCGATGATCCAGGACCGATGCTTCCGAATAATTGCTGCCATTACCGTTTTTTTTTTATTTTTTCATGAACATTTTACACGATATTTTTCGAATGTAATACTTTAATGTGCCATTGGTTTTAATATATAGATTTTAACTGTGTCGTAAAAAAAAAAAATGTGTTTTTTTTTGCCCGAATTAACGTTACCCCGCCCTTAAGTGCGTCGCGTGGAGGTGTTTGGGAAAGTCAAAAAAGTTGTAGGAGGTCCAATTCCCGGGAAAATCAATTCAAAAGTGGACAACCTGATCTACAGAGTTAGTGCAACCAACCCATTTTTTAGGTCTGAAGCTGTACCTACATATATTGAAATCTAATGAGTGAACATTCCATTAGTGTATCCGATAGAACTATTAGGAGCTGTTTACAGGGAAAACAAACTTGAGATGGTCCATAGCACAGAGAAATCCGCTCGTAAGAAAAAAAAAGTTCAAGACCAGAAAAACCTGTGCAAGGGAATGCCTCCAGAAAACAATGTTTTTGTTGGAAAAATGTGGAGTATAATAAATCCAAGTTGTGTAAGTTCGGATTGGATGGAAAAACTTACTTTTGGCGTCCACTTAACAGAAAATACACTATCAAAATGATTAAAACGGTGGAGAAAAAAAACTAAGACCTCCGCTGCACGGAAATTCTTAAGAAACATTAATGTGTCTTTGTGGTCACCGTGGCCGTAGTGGTTAGTGCGTTGGACTACTACGCATGCTGCCCGGGTTCAATCCCAGCAAAAACACCTAAAAGTTTTTTCACGGTGCCACCTCTTTCGAGTGTCTGACAACCAATCAAAGAGTATCATTTGTCATGAGAAGCTTCTCAACTCGCCGTTCGGAGTCGACAAAAAACTGTAGGTCCTCTCCATTTCGTGGAAAAAATAACACGCACACACAAATGGTTGCGAGAAGCTGGGCCTGGCTCTGTATAGGACTGCTGACGACGTATATTTATTTCTTTTCTTTTTCTTAATATGGCTGAAGTTATTTTTTAAAAAGCATTTATTAAAATAATGGTAAAAGATTTTGAGAAAAATTACGAGCAGAGCTATACTCTCAACATCGTCGTTTCATTTCATCATATGTCCTACTCTTCAGTTAGTTTTTCCCGTAGTCGTCAGTTCCCCTACTTTCCTTGCCAACTCATAGGCAAGCTCGTTGCCTTCTACAATAGACTGACCAGGTACCCAACATAGTCTTACCTGATTCTGCATAATGCATAATGCCCTTAGCCTTATTCGGCAAGTCCTGACTAGTAGTTCCTATTTGGTAGTGAACTATTCTAGCACCTTAAGTGCAGTCTGACTGTCAATATTAATAACGTTATCGTTGCTGAATATTCGTTTTATTATTAGGAAGTACAGCTAGAACTTCTGCCTGCGTTTTATGCATGGCAACGATCGTAAGCACATGCCTTGTATAGTGTTGCCTTAGTGATCAAAATATAAACGTTTTAGGGTGACCAACAGCATTTCCTGATCCAAACTCGATCGAGAACCTACGGAACGCAATTGGGCAACACAAAGAAGCAGTCGAACCATGAAATGCTGCAGGATTGTGGGAACAATTACAAGTCGCCGGGAGGTATATCGCAAAAACACATTGTGAGGCTTAAGTGGAGAGTCTTCCGAAAGGATAAACAGCTGTGCTAAAAAATAAAGGTTTTCCGACAAAATACATACTATCTTTTAGGCTTTATCCATAAAGGTACCTTATTAAATTTCATATCTTTGGCGTAACGAAACCTATTTATGTGTTCAGGTATGCTTTAACAAATATGTGTGTATTTTTTATATTTTCAAGAAAATCATCGCATTTTTGGGCTAATTAAATTGATATTTTAAAGTGTGATAAATAATATACAGTGGCTCTCACGACTAATCGGACACTGAAAAAGAAAATGTTTGATGTCAATTTTCTCAAACAAATGTTTGAGGAATTAAACAGTTTATGTATACATTATTTCATTTATTAATCTAAATTTATTTTATGAGAAAAAAAAACATTTCAACTTAATGGTACAAAAAAAAAACAAGAAAAACGAAAACAACATGGAAATTTCACTCCTCATGCATAATCGGACACTAAGTTATCAGTACTTTGTGGCGTATCCTTTTGCCTTAATTACTTCTTCAAGGTATCGAGGCATTGAAGAAACAAGTTTTGAGTACACTTCGCTTGTTATTTTCTGCCATTCTTCTTGTAGTCCCGTTTTCAGTTGCTGAATGTTACTGAACCTCTTCGAAGCTACTCGGCGGCCTAATTCGTCCCATAAGTGCTCGATAGCATTCAAATCTGGAGACTGTGCAGGAGTTTTCAGGACCTTGGGGCAATGATACAAAAGCCACGACCTTGCTGTATACGATGTGTGCTTTGGGTCGTTGTCTTGGTAGAATATAAAGTTGTCGTTGATTCCAAGCTTATCGACACTTTCCTTCAGATTTTGCTTCAAAACTCTGATGTAGTCCATCTGGTCCATTTTTCTTCAATGAAATGAAGGCCCCCCACACCAGAACTCGCCATGCACCCCCAAACCATGACCGAGCCCCCGCCATGTTTGACAGTGGCTCGTGTGTGTTTATGGGAGAGTTCTTGGTTCGGCTTACGCCACACATACTTTTTTCCGTCTGAACCTTTTAGGTTAAATTTGCTTTCGACCGTGAACAAAACCTATATTTTTAAATGTTATAATGTATAATACTAGAAATAGTACTAAAATAATGCAACTTTACCCTATTCCAAAAGGTCATATCCTGTTTCAAATTCTTCCTAATTCCTTAGCAAACTTCAATCGTTCTCTTCTTTTTTTTTCACTGATGAACGGTTTTTTTCGAGCTACTCGGCCATTAAAATCGTGCTTTCTTAGAACTCGACGTTCTGTTTCGGTACTCACTTCCTTATTTCTTGTCTCCTTAAGGAAAACTTGTAGAGATTGCGACGATAAGAAAGGATTTTCGTTGACTTTTCTAACTAGGAGCCTCTCATCGTTGTCATTTAATTTTTCGCCTTGCCCTTTTCTGCTCACATTGTGCACTCTATTTTCATTTTGAAATCGGGAAATTATGTCTTGCACTGTCGAACGACTTCTCTGCACGATTTTAGCAATTTGGCGAACAGATTTGCCACTCTCGTGATGTGACAAAACCAATTTCCTTATTTCAACCGATGTCTGTTGTCCTCTTGGTGCCATGTTGATCCGTACAACAACAACTCACAAAAAAATGATACATTTTAGTTACAACACTCCAATCATTCTGCATTCTCATTTCTAACGGTGAATTTCCGTTATATTACATAGAAATAAATAAAAACAAATGCTGTCCGATTATGCGTGAGGAGTGAAATTGCCATGTTGTTTTCGTTTTTCTTGTTTTTTTCTTTACCGTTAAGTTGAAATAATTTTTTTTTTTCATAAAATAAATTTATATTAATGAATGAAATAATGTATATATAAATTGTTTAATTCCTCAAACATTTGTTTGAGAAAATGGACATCAAACATATTTGTTCTCAGTGTCCGATTAGTCGTGGGAGCCACTGTAAGTAGAAAAGTAATTTGTTTTATAACATGTAACGTAACAATTATCTTTAAATAGACAAAATTGAAAATGTGCTATTTATATGTCCACCTCTGTATGTACATATGTATGTATGCATTTGCAGTTTCACAGCAAAAAAATAAATAGAAAGAAAAAAGATAAGGTACAGTGGAATGGTAACAACAGCCGTGGTTTGAATTTCTGCTATCAAAAATGGTGAAAGGGAACGCAAACAAGTTTTTTTAAGTTAAAAAGTAACTGCGAATGACAGCAGAATTTCGTTTTGTTTTGACATTTATCAAAATACATTTTCCTCTGGATGCAATTCACAAACAAAAAGACCCTTGCATGCATAATACAAATTACTCTTTACTATATGTAATTCGTTGAATAAAGAGTTTAGAAAGTTTCTAACTGTCTGAAGGTTGGCGTTCTGTGAAAAAGCCGATATACACAACTTTTCAAAAGTCTTCTGTCTACAAGTTTCAAAAAGTTACTAAATGCCTCCCATCCAATAACACTTAAATGTCAAAGGATGGTTGACAATCACTTTGATATACCGATATTTAAGATTCTAGATTCATATTAATTGGAAAGTGCATAGATACATACTTATGTATGTATGGTCGTATGGATGTGTGGGATAAAATGAAAATATTGGCATTTTGAATCATATTCATAGGTTCCATCAAAGGAAAACTGCAAATAAAACCTATTCCCCCCCTCTTTTCGAATGACGTAGTGAAGTGCATTGAAAATATGCACAGTTACCGTTGCTCGTTGTTAAATTTGATGAAATATAACAATTAAAAAATTTGTTGCGAAACAATTGTTAGAATCAATAAGCAAATAAAGCTGCTTTTTTGCAAATCCACAAAAATCTCGATGGAAATTTATTGATTTTTCACATGAAATTCTGTTATTCGATCTCTCAACAACCAATCATGCTAAACGAATGCGAAAAGGAATACATACTTGTAATCAATTCCGCTTATCCATGAATAAACATTTTAAATTAAAGTGTTATGTTACTGTAACCTGTCCCTAGAAATCCTCGGCAATATGCTTAATTATGTAGCGCGTGTGGGCAGAAAGAAAAGGCACTTTCTACTCACGTCCTACTTACGGGGTTCAGTTAAAAAATACACTGGACGTCCAGTATAACGAAAGATATAATGTTCAGCCAATTCGTTATATTGAAAGATTCGTTATATCGAAACCAGTTCTTTTTATCGACCTTAAAAAATAAAACAATTGAAAACAATATTATTTACTAATCATCTAACAACTTTTATTGACATTTTAAAATTGCACAAATTGAATCAATTTTAAGAGGAAAAAGGTCATTTATGTACCATTTTGTTGTGCATGCAAGCATTCGTTATATAGAAAAATTCTTCATTAAATTCGCTATTAGCTGGCCCGGTGGCAGACGTTGTCCTGCCCTTTCCGGTATGTTGCGCGATGATGAAAATTATTAGAATGCAATGAAATAATTTACGTTTCTTTGTTATTTTGCACATGTTATTAATATTTTTGTGCTTAAAGGTTCATTTTATACATAATAGTGATATTACAAAGTATTTTGTTGATTTTCACACTTATGGCATTTATGTAATAGAAGTGAGCGGGGTGAACCTGGGCCTGCTTCTCGCAACCATTTGTGTGTGCGTGTTATATTTTTGCATGAATGGAAGGGACCTACAGTTTTTTGCCGACTCCGAACGGGGAGTTCAGAAGCTCAATCGTTACAAATGATACTCTTTAATGCTTGTCAGACATTCGAAAGAGGTGGCACCGTGAAAAAACTCTTTAGGTGTTAGACCCGGTCTGGGATTGAACCCGAGCAGCATTGCGTGGTAGTCCAACGCACTAACCACCACGGCCACATCGACCACTAACTACTCAATCAAATAATGCAGAAATTGTCGATGTGCATTGGTTTTTTTCGCTCTCACATAATTTACGTTTTTATAAATTATGAAAGATGCCAATACTGCGACATCCAACATGTTGTAGAAAAAAGCTTAAAGCCATCGCTTCGTCAGTCGTTTGCATGTATATTCTCCCAACATTTGGTCCATGACGTTCATGCCTACTTTGTGTTTTTAGTAAAGCAGAATAGCTTGTGGCTTTTATGTTTCTCCAACTGTATCATAATGAAGTGATGACAGTAAAATCACTGCCTTATATTTTTTTGGCACATTAGACACTGTTGCGACATTATCCGTAAATCCAATGATAGTAGATTATTGCAGGCGACTACGGTCCGGAAGCATTTCTCTATGAATGCATTTCGTATTCAATGGAATAAGTTCCTTCAAACTTGTAAAGAAGTTGTCAGCAACAACAGTCCTCCCACTGGCTCTGTATTTTGTCAATCAGCACCTTCTCGCCCAAATTTACAGCTCTCCGATTTACAATCAAATTGAAAATGCTCAAGTGACAGAATGTGTATGCCATAAACATCAGTAATTAGCGGAAAACCATAAATAATAAATACTCGTGTGCATATTTGGGCACGATAATAAATATGTTCTAAATATATTAAAAAATTATATATTTTGTTCATTTATGATGCGATTATCAAAACTAACTATCTGGCAGACATATGCAAGTAAAAAAAGTTGTTTTTCCGGATGAAATAGAAAATAGATACATTTCTCTATACAAGGTCAGGCCAGACCTATTTCATTGACTCTAGGGGTTATTTTAGAAAATCCTAGTTTTTTTTTGCACCCACTTACATCTTAAAAAATGTTGTCTACACGTAGGCTAGGTTTCCACTTGTCGATTAGAAATTGACAAACGACGTATTCTTTTGGTCAATTAGAAAATTGGCAAGTGGAAATAATGAAAAACTACTTATTTATTATTATTTCCAATTGCCAATTTTCTAATTGACCTAAAAATACGTCGTTTGTTAATTTCTAATCGACAAGTGGAAATCGAGCGTTAAGCATTAAAAATAAGAATGCTGACAGATTCAGGAAATTTGATAATGATAGCTACATAATTAATTAGAAAAAAATGGTTTTGAAAATGCGAAAGGTCTGGTCAGAGGTAGTCATTGACAGAAGGGTTAAAGATAATTAAAAAAAAAACATCGACTTAGAACATTAAATGCACCCTGTATAACACAAGAGTATAACCTGATTACTAAAAAAAATTAAGTTTAAAAAACTAAAACCCGACTACGGGAAAAAACTAACTAAAAAGTACGAAACAATGATTTTCAGAGTACCTATAGCTGTGGTCGCATGCCGCTTTGTCCAATGAATGCGCAATTATATGAATGCGTTATTGTAACAGCATGCGACCACGGCTATACCCTGAAAATCATTGTTTCGTACTTTTTAGTTGGTTTTTCAAGGAGTCGGGTTTTAGTTTTTTAATCTTAATTTTTTATTAACAACTTTTTAGCTTCAAAAAGTATGTAGTGTATGTACATATAAGTAAGCAATGTCGTGTTCTACTTGTCAAACCCTTTCATTTGATACCCATATTAGGGATATAGTAAAGATAGTGGAAATCCACCATCTTGGGGGGCGTCCGCCATATTGAATTTAGAATTACATCATATCGTATTGTATTCTACTCACCAAGCCCTTTCATTTGATACTACTATCAATGCGGTTATAAAGACTAGTCGGGTAAAAAAGAAAAAAAATGAGAAAAAAAGAAGAGGGAGTCCGTCATTTTCTTGGTGCGCCCGCCACATTGAATTTTTCTGTGACGTCACATAGCCTAGGACACTCTCCGGATAAAGGCAAATCCAACGACACCTCATTTGTTGAAATCGGTTCCATAGTTTAGGCTGTTCGAGGTGACATCCTTACATACATACAAACAAACAAACAAAAAAAAACCCAGCCTGTTAAAATCATAACCCCTCGTCTGCGTAGTCGGGTTAAAAACACTAAAAGCCAAATTGTCTGAAGACGTTCCGTTGTCCGGATGTTGGCCTCAATTTACACTAAAGTAACGGAAGTAATCTGTGTAAACTCTGAGCGATATTTGACAACTATAAAGCGAAATTGTCTGAAATTGCCACGAATTAAATCAGTAAAATAAAATTTCGAGTGATTTATTTAAAATAAAGAAGTGGAAATTGCATACTCGTAATGTGAACGCACACACTTTTCAAATGTCAATTACTTAAATTTTTCATTAACTACACACGAGAACGAGAATACTGTCAGCAAGATTTCACCGTCACTTCAAAGTAATAAAATCTTCAATTAGACCGCCATTTTATATAATATGTACGAGTATACGGTATTTAGATAATAAGAAAATAATAATTGAATATTTTTGCAAACGCCGACAGTTTTAAATTGACAGATCTAATAATTACGTCTTCTTGTCGTCGTGATTAGGAAATTCCTTGTAAAATTAAAAAAAAAAAACAAAATGTCCGAGAAAATTTTGTGTTTTTCCCCTCCAAGAAACAACAACAATAAGAAGAAGAAAAACTACGGCGACATTTGGTGTCTAATTGAACACTTCATAAGAAAATTATTCACCATTCAGCAGGATACTGAGTACAGACCATTGCTTATAATGTTATCGCTTTCATTTCCGCTTTCCTTTCTGTTTTTTTTTTTTTTTTTTTGAATTTGGTTTTGGTCCCTCTACTTTTGTATGTACCTTCTTCTGCTCTGGTGTAATTCTATTAACGTAATTTTATCATTCATTTATTCGTTTTTATAGGTGTCCTAATATTGGTACTCCTGTACACCGCAATGGGTTCGATCATTTTCGTAACACTTGAGGGTGAAGTCGATGATAGCAATTCGCTGGAAACTGCTGTGGCCGCATCAAAGCCATTTCCCAGGACCGAGCTGCCGAATGCTGATATAAGATCAAGGTGAGTACTGGCTGGCATTCGTACCTGTTGTGTATATGTATGTCATTAAATTTTATTTCCTTCAATTTGTCGTTGCGGTCCTAGTCGTCGTCCTAGTCGTCGTCGTCGTCAGAGTTATTTTTGCTCGATAAGCAGAAATCTGTCCCTGTTGTTCCTTTCTATCTGTAGTGAAGTTGGAGCTCTTTGTGCATCAGCTTTCCTTTCACAATTTCCTTGACCAATCACTGTCTTCTCAGTTGATTTAAAATTTGTTTTGTGCTGCGCTGTTTCAACTGCTACTGCTGTGTTTGCAGTAGATGCGTCTTTGACAAACGATTGTATGTGTTCTTGCACGGTTGGTGGGGGGGGGGGGTTGTGTTCCTGAAATGAAATACCTGGCGTTTCTTTTTGCAAATACGTGATGCTATGGCTGAAAGGAAACTGCCAAGTAGGGAAAGACAAATACGCAGCTTGTCGAGCACCGAGCATCTCTCTGGGTAAACGTTTTCGTTTTTTAATGAATTCTTGTTTTTTTTTGTTTGCTCTACCTTCGAGTATGTACGATTTCATTCCTTCGTTCTTCTGGTCCTTTTATATGTCAAGAATTTAGGTCTTAAGATTTTATTTTTTTTTCTTTATCTTTAAACCCCGGTCTCATCGTCTTTTCGCGAAGAATGCTATCAAAATAAAAGAAGGATACAGATACGACTTTTCTTTTCCTTCGTCTTGACTCAAATAACACAGCAGAGTGGTGATAAAAGTTTGCTTTCAACCAAATTAAGGATTTTTTTTCTCCTTTATCTCGACCTTTTCCCCTGTATTTTTACGTATTTTTTTTTTTGTTTGTTTTTTTTTACAGGACCGTCGATCGACTGTGGTCAATTACTGAAGATTTGAACATTTTGTACAAGGAGAATTGGACGCGATTGGCTGCGCAAGAAGTGCAACATTTTCAGGTGAGTTAACATGGGAATTACCGTTATTGCAAAACGGTAGGGGATTAAAGTAGCTAATTCAGCAAAACAACATTGTATGGAAATTGGTTGCCCGAGGGTAGAAGGAAGAACGTCAGGTGGTGTAAGGTGTTTCGTTTGCAGTTGGGAAAGCCAATATTACCTTCTTTTAACGATGCATTTCGAGTGGAGTTTTGTTTATCTTTCTTGGAACTTCGATTGTTCTCCAGGGAATGGTTTGTATGCCACTAAATCAATATTTATTGCAAAACCGCTCGTTGACCAGCACATTTCAGTGTGCTATGATGTAGAAAAATCATTGAAGCGTGTAACGTGGCATACAGCTCTATGAAACTAGTGTATGCATGAAGCGAAATTCTGGAATCTATTGTAATACATGGTTCCTTTTACACACCCTATATGGTTGGAAATAAAATCAACAATCCATTTTTCAAAGGATTTGATGCAAAGAACTATTTATTTTTGAAAGCTAATGGTATACATTAAACTCCATAAGTCTTAAATCTTGCAATGGAAAATTGCTAAATACGTTCTTCGTGTACGTTGGACATGTTAAGCTTTAAGATGCATATCCAAACCATGCCTTTAGCATTTAGGGTGGGAGTTATCTAGACAAGTACTCAAGAAAATGTGATGATTTTTTGTATCAAAGGAATTTTTGTATTCCTTTGGAATGATCAGTGTTCGCTGACTTTCACTAAAGGGTCAGTATTTAGGGCTAGTTTATTTTAAATGTCGTAGTGTTAAACCTTCTTCAAACGTTCGCCATACATTTTTTTTTAGGAAGAATTATGGCTAACGGAGCCCAGCATAGTCAAATTTTTAGTGAAAAGGTTTTTCGCGAGGTATTAAGCCCCATTTAGATGATCAGTTCAGTTTCAGTTTCAGTTGAGCTTTCTGTTAAACTGCTGTGTAAATGCAAAAACTGAAACGTTTAACTGAAACTGAAACTAAGACTGAAACTTATGGAATTCCCATCAGTTTTCAGTTCAGTTGTCAGTTAAACCGCTCAGAAGTAAAATAAAAGCTCAACTGAATACCGAACTGAAGTCTAAATGTACTACCTTTTTTACCCGAAATGTCAACTGAACAGCTGAACTGACAACTGAAACTGAAACTGATCATCTAAATGGGGCTTAAAGTAGTAAAAAAAATTGTCGGTAATTACATTTCGGCCTGATCCCTCGTACCTCTATATTAATCGCTCAACTACTTTTACTCCAACGTTGGTCTGGTGTGCTACACCTGCCTCTTTTCCAGTACAGATTTCGCCACGCATTGGATTAAAGTTTGACACATCGCAGGCCACTAAACCTTTAAGCCATATTTGGCTGGTTCTGAGGGTATATATATAGATACTGCGTATATTTAGAACGGCCTCTGTATAGAAACAGCTGTTCATCGCCAGTGTTGTCTGTCGATGGCTTGTAGTTTTAATGCAGTTGTTCGTTCATTAGGTTCCAAAGATCACTAATTAGGGCGACATTGTCAGTAGACATTCCATCAACTGTAGTTGGTATATTATTAAAACGTATAAAGCGCGTAATTGCAGAATATTGGCAAAGAGAAGTTGTAGCACGAAAATCGATAACAGAGATCGTGGTACAGAGGACCGATGTGTGCTCTCCACTCGAATGATGTATATCCCAGCTATAAAGGGAGCATCCAAGTAAACCTTCCACTCTTGAACAGTGAGTGGATCTATCCGAATGATTGGAATTATACAGAACTACTATACAATATTACTTATTCGCTGCGCACGCTGAATGAATAAGAAATTGCGACCCAGTAACACCAGATGATGAGGCCATATTTTTTATAACGTCGACTAAGATTGACTAATGCATCGATGCAATTACAATCAGATTCATTTTAAAAAACGTGCATGAACAAGAACCCAGGGACTTTGAAGCAACATTTCAACGAAAAAAAATTTAAGGCGAAACATATGGCTCGATTTCGATATTAATAGCGCATTTGATGCAGAAATGTTTTTTAGGAAGCTACTGAAAATACTATGATAGTGGTAGCGGTCGAAATTGTTTTTTTTTTTTTTTTTTGAAAATTATGTTGAAAAAGTACCCAGGTACCTTGACACCTACACAAGGGTTAAAGAAACAACCCAGTCGCGGTTTTGCAAGGCCTTACCTCTGGAACTACTTCTAGAAGTACTGAACATAGAATTAGGCCGCATTGAAATGGTTCAAATTTAAAGCCAGTCCTTCCATAATGCAATACTGTTAATCGAACCTAGAACTAATGAAATGGAAGGCAACGTTCTATATGCTATGTGAAACCATTTTTTTTATAAAACTCTGATTTACAGATTTTCAATTGAGTTGAAAAAAAAAATAACCCCAAAAATAGACAATTTTTGGACAGTTATGAAAATAACTGGGAAGTGCAGAAAAAGGCAGGAATGCACAACTTCATTGTAATGTGTTCGAGAAATACTTCTAAGTGGATTTTTTCGCAGGCATGGATTTGAATACACTACTTCTTTGTAATGTGTTCGAGAAGTACTTCCGGGACAACTTCTGGGTATTGCAGAGTGGAAGCGATCGTTTCCGTACTATGAAATGCAATGCTAAATGTAATGCCTGTTTTACATGTGCTGGAATCGAGTTGAGAAGTAATTTTGACTCCCCAGAAGTACTTCTAGAATTAGTTCTGGAATGCATGCCATCCGCGACTGGGAACTCTTTAGTGTGCAACTTTTTATGGCATATTCTATCATCCCTATTTAACATGTGTCTTATGACCTTATGTCGTTTACATGAGAAGCCAGAAAAGTCGAGTAAAGTTTTCAAGAACAGTGAAAAATATAAAAACAAATAATGATCATCCACTTAACCTTAAAATAACTTAATATCATATTCGAATGTAAAAATAAAATATATTTAATTTTTCCGCTTTTCACAGGACACTCTATTGCGTGCTGTGCGTCAATCAAAAGTGCAACAACCCGGCGTTCAATTGATGCTCCCCACTGGACACAAATGGTCATACGCTTCAGCTTTTCTCTATTCACTCACCCTGATAACAACCATCGGTAAGTATTAAATCCAATCAGTGTTCTCTAAAGCTCCTGTTTTTTTGTTTTTCTATTTGTTCTTTTTTTAAAAGAATTCCAGTGAATTTTCTCCTTCTTATCCTCCTCCACGGAAATGCGACAATTATTGATTTTGTATCTAGCCGAAGCCATATAGAGGGGACACATTTTATCAACTCTCTTATCCTGATTTTGTTATTTTTAATCACATAACAACTTCCTGGAGTCAGTCCAATAATGTTCAAATACCCCCCAGCACCCCCCCTATAACCGATAAACGCTTCGACTCCCAATAACTAAAGAGGAGCAGATACATATGTACATATGTATGTACGTACACATAGGACTGAGCATAAGCAAGAATTTCTGCTACTTGACATCCTTTCCAGGACTGATGATGATTCTTGAGTTTTTCGTCGTTGTTTTTGTCATCATCATCGGCTGTATCCTTAATGTTGACTGTTATGTTCGTAGAGTTTTTTTTTTTTTTTTTCTTATTCTCTTCGTTTGATAATTGAAATTCAAACGGTATCAAATCTGCTATGGAACATCCATGTGTCATCTGTCAGTGGTGTGCATTTGACAATATGTCGTCGTCGTTGATACAGTGTCCTCTAAAGAGGACCATCTCCACGGTTAATTTACACACCATTAAGTTGAGCGCTACCCTCTTTCTCTTGCTTCTCTCCCAAACAACTGTCAGATTGTCGTCCGGCACAGAAAAGATAAGAGAGATAATGTCAAAACGGAAAAGTATGATTCGATAAATCTGTTGGCAGAGTGGGAAGGTACTTATTTCATGTTCGTTTTTTCTCTTCTTCTATTCAATTCGCCGAAGTGAATTAGTAAGTAGCTAAGCCAAGAAGCTAACGGTCATAGCTACCTCTCCTCCCCCTCTATGTGCAGCAGTAGCCAAGAGGAATGTGCGCATAAGTAAATGCTTCGGACGATGATTTAATATGATCTAAATTTATGCCTAGTGAATTGCGTTGTATTTGTAACCCAGCCACTTGTGTGTATTTATATGTATACCCTCTAGAGTGGTACACCCACACGGATGGATAATCATACTGATAATATGCCAAAATGTGGCCAATTTCAATGGGCAGTTTTTTATTGCGTTTGGGTTTGGCGCCCGGTATGGGACCTTCGATGGGTTGGGCAATAAATAGAATTACACTCGGAAATGTTGAGCCAATAATATGGAAATGACAATTTGCTGGTTTGCTGTAGTTTTCCGTTTAATTAAACTGTGAAGTTTCAGACTCACGCATTTGCATTTCGTTTGCGTAATTTAAACGCAACACTCCTGTTAAGTGACGAATAATGGTTGATTTTATCTTAGAGATTGGTGATAAAAGGATATTTGTTTAATTAAAAGTTTTTTTTCTGTTTTTTTTTTCGTACAAATTGGGTCAAACAAATTGAAAGCCATTTATGGGCACGAGAATCATGGGACTTAATCACATTTGTTAGCATCTATTAAGCCATTTATATGTGCGTGTGTGTACAGAAAGCACTCAACACATCCCGGAAAAGGGGACCAACATAACCAGAAGATACCAGTAAACACATTCTCATTAGGAGGATGCATAAACGTGACATGCTAATCACGCATAATACTTGTGCATAAATGGCCTTGGTTATGAAATCACATTGGCCGGAGCTTGGTAGCACTTACTTACTTTTGGTCATGTCTACCTACATAACATATATAATAGGTAGTCATTTGCTTGCATACAAATGTGTATACAGCTGGCTAAAGAGAAAATAAGGGATGTTCGGGCATGTAACATAAGTATGTCCGCACATGGACAGAAATCGATTACAACAACATTCCGCCTGGCAGCACTATTTTACGTGTTTTGATAAACATAAACAGATGGTCATTCTTTATGGCGGCATATGAACTTTTAGCGACAAAAGTGTAATCCTAATATTAGGACGTGTTCTTATTTAATTTAACAAGGCCGCGGAAATTGAAAGCTCAGTTAGGTTAGATTGAGAGGGATTGTGAGGCCCAAAGTGGGCCCATCGCGATCCCCTAAAATTCATTACAGGATGGTACCTAAATCGCTACAATTTCCTCAAAGCTATTTATTACCCTAAACAAATTTTTGAACGAGCCCATGGTTGACATAGCCCACCGCTTCAAAGTTACTGAAGAAGTAGCAGCTCAAAGTGCTCCTGCGATCAGCGCATAGAATGCTTTCGACATCTTCTGTTACACCTATGTCATTGCAGTATCTGCTTTTTTTTATAAGAACGGTGGAAAGCTTCGAATGCCGGCGTGTGAGACGTTAAACCTAACTAAAACCACCTCTGCCTCTAACCCCTGTTCCCCACGGTACCGGTACCGCATTTCGGAATGGTGGGGGGGTTCAGCCGTAGCTGCTTCTCTCTGTCTACATAAATATTTGAATGCGTCTGTACGTTTTGCAAATGTGTGTCTGTGTTTGTGCTTGTACTTGTCTGTGTCCGTGCTTGTATTATATTGTGCGGTCAATGTGTTTTATATGTTTTGTGTAGTTGTTTCTGATTTGGTCTGTGCATTTTGCATTTCGTTCATCCGTTTTCTCAGCTGCCAGGAGTTGCCGGCCGCTCGCTTCTCGCTGCTCGCTCCTCAATGCGCAGTTGCTGCATCATTCTTATGATTACTTCATCCACTGTGTTCCATGCTTCCGCTTGTCATCTGCATGTACATATGTGATTAGTCCTCTAGGTGTCACTTGACCGCCAATTTCTTTTTCTATGATGTTTCTGGCTGTTGTGTACCTTTGGCATTCCGTGAAGACATGCTCTGCATTCCGGGCTTTGCCTTCGCAGTGTGGATAGTATGGATCATCCACGTGCCTATATTGGTAGAGGTATTCCCGAAAGCATCCTAGCCTCGATATGAACTGAGTCAGGTAGAAATTTACTTCCCCATGTCTTCTACTGGTTTGCTCCTCTACTTTGGGGATCAGCAAATATGTCCACCTTCCTTTCGTTGTCGTGGTCCACCTGTTTTGCCATTCTGAATGTATAGCCTCGCTAGTATTTATCCCGTTTTCCAGTTCGTTCCCGCTTACTACCACCGTCTTTTTTATCTCCAGATCCCGAGATTACGTTAATCGCTTCCACTGACACCGTTCTAAAAGCGCGGCGATGCGATTCTGTTCATCCGTCTCATATAGGTTCATCGTACTGGGCATCGCTGCTGCCCATATGGCGGATCCGTACAAAGGAATCGATTTCCTCACTGTTGCTAGGAGGTTTCGGATTGGCTGCCTGGGGCCTCCGTTTGGTGCTCCTTAAAATTAAGCCTGTGGTCCAGCAGTATTCTCAGGTAATTGATGGACTGGACTCGACGGTTTGGTCACTGACATGTGTGGTGAGGTGTTCTACCTTTACCCTAATATCTATCTCAGGGTGGAACCTAAGCTGCCACAATTTCCTCAAAGCAATTTATTACCCTTACCGATTGAAATAAATTCGATGCAATGCAGGTATTCTAGAATCAGCAGTAAAAGTATCAATAAGTCGGCTCTTAAGTCCATTAAGGACAAGAGCTGACAAACGAGGATAACAAACAACATAACATAAATCGCTCACTCCCACTAAAAATCTTTTTAAAAAACGTTCTTATATTTCTCTCTCTCTCTCTCTCTTTTTCTTTTTTAACTTCCAACTAGGATATGGTGGTGTGTCCCCTCGCACACAATGGGGTCGAATTGCTGCTCTAATCTACGCTCTCTTTGGAATACCCATCGTATTGCTATATCTTTCCGCTATGGGTGAAGGACTATCATCAGCAATGCGTTGCCTCTTCCGAAAGGCACGTTCGAAAAACACCAATGGCGCCGCTGGAACAAAAACTCCACCACCCGAGACATCGGGCAGTGCGACAGCCAATCACTTCACCCATCATACCGCCGGTAAAATACATCACTACACAATGCCGTCATATCAACTGGCCAGCTCGCCCAGTGTGCCAATTTCAATATGCATCATGGTGCTCATCTGTTACGTTACCATTGGTGCGGTACTATTTCATAAAATGCAGAATTGGAGTGTACTGGAGTCACTATACTTTTGTTTCACCTCACTGGGAACTATCGGTTTCGGTGACCTCGCTCCAACGGGCAATCTTAGCCTGTACTTAGCCTCTGGTTACATTCTCATCGGAATGGCTGTGGTCGCTATGTGCTTCAGTCTAATACAGACCGAGATAATTCTTTGGTTGCGTAAGTTCAGCGTACAAGACCATGTTTTACCCGCTTCCGATGACGTGGCTCTGGTGTCAGTGTCAGTGACACCAAAATCCTGACAGCGCCAAACCGAACTAATGCCAAATAATCATCAAAATCCGCTATTTGCTCAACATACACTCACTCAGTACAGTTCGTTGCCGCGACGTTCGACTGCGTTTCAACGCAACACCCCAATACGTCGGTCAACCGGGGTGCAGGAAAATCACATGGAATACTTTGTGCCGCGTAGCATAAGTGAGTTCAATCTTTCTGGCGTCGGAGACTTAGCTTTGCCACCGCCACGACGCTCACCAATCCAGACGAGCAACACCAGCCACAATCTGCAGGCTCAGACGATTCTGTGCGCTCCACCTCCACCGCCACCCCCGCAAATACTAATGAAACCTCGTGAGAAAATGGTAACATTCGAAGATGAGTCCAACGGCAAGGGTACCACCTGCCCGCACGGCGTTCCAACAACACCGAGAAAAGTCAGCGGGCCGGTCAGCGGCGATGTATTCATGTGACGTGAACAATTGTGACCATCCGATAAAATCAACGATGACGAGGTGGTCGAATATCGGGTGGTTGAAGGTAATGAAACTTGTAGTCTAGAAGACAGCAATGATCTGAAGAAGAACTCATCGCCAGGCGATGTCATATGTGTATAAAATAGATGGTAATATTGTATCTTTAAGATGTATATGAATGTTTAGATGTAAGTGTGTAGGTTTAGAAATCTCTCGCAAGGTGTTCAAAGAAGATGCGGCAGAAGTAACGTTCCCCTCTTTTGCCAGACTAATGTACATACACATAGATAAATTTTCCAAAATCAATATTAGCTGAGCCTTCAAACCGTAATCTTCCTTGAGCATTCCTTCTCAGTTTCTCTCAATAACAAAGTGTGCAAACAGATTATGCCAAAAAGTTGCCAAATGGTATGCCAAAAAAGTAGAGTTAATGTAAACAAATTTTTTCAAAAGTTTTTATGTATAAATAAAAACCATCAAGAAAGCTATGTATATGTATTAAACAACTTTTTGATACTAAAACATAAGAACAGAATTAGCAAAACAAAAATATTAAAATTAGAGTTTTTTTTTCAGGCAGTGTAAAAGTAAAACGGAAAACAAAATTCACATCTCTCTTATCGCATTTTTTTTTCAATCTCAAAACAGAACCAAAAGTTTCTATATCAAAAAGCCTTACTCTGTAAATAAATAATAAAAACAAAACATCATCATTTTCTGCTTAAGTTTCTTCACTAACAAAGATACAAAAAAGTATTTATTTGTTTTTATTGTGTAAGCATTTTGTAAATACGTTTATTCATCGATTTGTATTTTTAGTTTAATAATAACTATATACATATACAAACATAAATACATACATATAATATAAAAACAAATTTGCCAGTTTATAAGTAAAAATACAATTCTCGCAAGAAAAAAAAATAATAAAAAACAATGAAATTCTATTATTATTAAAAAAAAAAGAACAGAAAAAGAAAACGATAAAACAATTTATTCAATTAACCGATACCACAAAAAAAGAACAGAAGTATTTTTTCGTATAAAAACAATTAGAAGTCGTATACACATGCATTTGTCCTACAAAAAAAAAAAAACAAACACCGAACGATTAATTAAAATTACGCGAAGGTGTTTCGATGACCTCGGTAAGTAGTAAATTTGTAAAAAATAAAAATCAAACAAAAACTGTAATGTAAAAAAAAATATAAATAATTTTCAGAATTTATATTAAAAAAAAAAAGTGAAAGAAATTTAGCAAACATGTTGTGTAACAATATTTGGTAAGAATACGAAGAAAAAAAATATAAAAACAAATTTGATGACGTTTTAAACAAGTCAATAAAGAACAACGTGATTTAATAAAAATAACATTGTGTTTGTTATTCAACAAAACGTCTAATTCAACATACTTAAGATCAATTCTACCGGCAGAAAACCGTTTTCATATCATAGTTCGAGAGCACACGGGATGATTTCTGCGGGCAGAAAAAATTGTTTACATAAACCCCTTTTCACTGTGGTAGTATTTTTTCGGACCAAAATATTTTAAAAGTTGTGTATGTGTAAGTTTCCTACCTCGTTCAACCGCCTAAACTCTGTAGAAGATATTCAGCCATTTCTTACTGCAGACCTCAGTCCCTTCGCCAGCGTAGCCGCGAGCAAAATTCAAAAAGCATCCAAATAAGGGGTTCAAAAGCAAAAAAATAGGGTCCTGCTTATATTTGTATGAAAAAAATGCAATATTTCGAAAAACTGTATTTTATTGCTGAGCTTTTAATAACATAAATATTGTAAAACATTAACAGATCCAAGGTATGTACATAATGCATGTATACAGAACGAGTTTTTGGGAAGAAAATTCTGACTAACAAAAACATTTTGTTAATTTTATCTCTGGCTGAACAAAATGGGTGAGTTTAAAGAGCGAAGTACTATATTATACAAGTAAAAGAGACATGAAATGAAAATAAATTGAAAAAGGGTCCGATATTTGCAAAATGTGTCAAATTCGCAGTTTTTTTTGAATGTGGGGTCCCGGGTCCCATCACCGAAAAAGCGTCAAAATGACGCAAAAGCGTCCCAAACGGCAACGCTGCCCTTCGCCCACACAACCGGTTTTCTGCCGGCAGAAATCATCTCGTGTGCGGTGGCCCTATGTGTTTGGAAAATATGAACATCAAAACAGTGCTACCAATACCAACTATTTTTAAGTCAAAGAAAATCCTTAAAGCTTTTTCAGCGGTTTTCGCCAAAAAGCTTTGGGATTTTGTGATCTGAGAGCCAATAAATGAATACAAGTCCTGGTTTTTGTTTTCTCCATTTTCTTTTTTTTTCTGAGGAAACCGTTAAAATCCAGTTTAAGCAATTTTTCGCTATTTGTGCTGTATGATTTGCGTGAGATGAATGTTGGGTGCGGAAATGAACACGTGTTGTCTGTTTTGTTGGGATTTTGTGATCTGAGAGCCAATAAATGTATTTAAGTCCTGGTTTTTGTTTTCTCCATTTTCTTTTTTTTTCTGGGGAAACCGTTAAAATCCAGTTTAAGCAATTTTTCGCTATTTGTGCTGTATGATTTGCGTGAGATGAATGTTGGGTGCGGAAATGAATACGTGTTGTCTGTTTTGTTGGGTTTTAACTTTTATCTCGTGAACTAATCGTTTCCGACATACATATACCATTGATACATCAAAATACTCGAAAAAATACTTGCAAATGCAAGTAGTTTACGGCTTTCTAAGTTTGGGAACGCCCCTAATGACAAAATATTTAGTCGACAGTTCAAATGTCAAAAACGTAATTTACTTTTTTTTTCGCTCTGAAATTGTTTAGAGAATTGTGATTGCATCACAACAAATTAATTTTTTTAAAGAAAGTAAGAACAAAAACAAACTTACAATTTTAATTGTAATTTTTCTACATTTAATAGAACAAAACGAATAAGCTTCGATCTTACACAACTGGCAACGCTTGTCAAAATTCTGCTGGTAAATAAACTGACCACTTGAGATATTTGGCAATGACATACAGTGATTTACTTACCTAATTTTACTTTTTCCGAAGCGGTATTATATCTTTGTATTTCACTAGGATGAATTTTATATGGAAACTAAGCGCCATCAGTTTTGGCGCTGAATTTAAGGACGTAAGTATTTTTTTTTCCTTACCATTCTATTCTATTCTATAGATAGCGCTACAGTTCGGGATGAACCAGGGCCTGCTTCCCGTAACCATTTGTGTGTGCGTGTTATAGCGAAAGACCTACAGTTCTTCTTTGACGACTGCGAAGTCCGAATGGCGAGTTGAGAACATCCTCATGACAAATGAAACCCCTATTTTAATTGGTGTCAGACATTCGAAAGAGGTGGCAACCTGAATAAAAGGTTTAGGTGTTTGCTGGGATTGAACCCCGGCCGGCATGTGTGTAGTAGTCCAAAGCACTAACCACTACTCACTTTTTTTCTTTAGCATCCGGGATAAAACAGGATGTGTAGAGTATGGAAGTTCAATTATGAACAGTGCCGTTCGAAAAGCCGAAATTCCATTAAAAACACCTGGATGGCAACTTGTGTTCGATTTATAGCTTGCGGGATCATCACAAATCACGTGGTTATTTTAACGCTTCTTTGTACATCGATATGCTAGATCTCAATATAGTGAGCATATCCGAAGAGTTTCTTCCAGAAAATTTGATATCATATCAGGATAACGCGCTAGTTCACAACGCAAGGCCCGCAAATGAATGGTTTTCGCAAAACAATATCGAGGTAATGAAGTGGCCGCCTCCAGACCTTAACCCCATTGAAAATTTGTGGGGGATTCTTGCACGTAAGGTTAAATCATATAGCAGACAGCTCCACTACGTCAATCAACTTAAAGACTATCCGAAAAGCTTGGTCGCCAATCAACCCTGATAAGCCTTACCGTATTAATGCTGAGCTGCCTTACATTTGTGCTAAAAAATATAAGAGGCCCGCTTGTTATTAAGACATTTTTTTTAAATAAAAATTTCAGCCATATTTAAAAAAAACGTGAAAACATTCATGTGTTCATAATCAATTTTCCTACAATTTTTCATCGTTTAAAAATGTTCTACTCCTGTTTTTAACCTTTATTTTGGAAGTAAAATTTTGTGTTACATTATTTTTTATTATTAAGCTTTTATGTAAATTTAAATCTTCTATATAATAAAAATGAAATGATGATCTTGGTAACCGCGTAACTGGGGAACGGCTAGACCGATTTAGCTAATTTTCTCAGATGTTCGTTATAGTCCGAATGAGGTTCTAACGGAAAGAAAAATTCGATAGGTGGCGCTGAAGTCAAGTTATTAACAAATTCTATATTTATTGACCAAAATGTCTCATATTTAGTATGTTCAATGAAGGTGAGCTGTACAGAAAAGAACAGAAAAGTACAAGGTCTACGTGTTCAATGAGAAATGCTTTTGTCCGAGACTGATCTGCTTTGTATTCAATGACTCTGTGCTGGACAACTTTTCTGCACCTACTTTTGAGGTAGAACAGATTCATGAGAAATGTCAAAATCAGCTGGGTTGCACATTTGATTTTTTAATTTGGACCGAAAAGTGTTTCGATGAGATTTAAGTTTACCAAATGGGAGAAATCGAAGTTTAATCGCAAAAAAGAACAATCAGTTATTGTTAAATGCTATAAATAATTTGGAAAGCAGAAAGCAAAATAATCATCAATGCAATTGTCATTTTTGACAACAAACTTATGGCTGTGCTTTTCTGTGCTGACTTGATCTGAGCTTTTGCACAAATCTGTGCTGCTCTGATCTGACTTTTTTCTCATTGAACAAACTAATTCACAACATACATATGTAACTCATAACGCAACATACAGGAAAGGGCAGGACAACGTCTGCCCCGGACCAACATGTTTTGAATAAATGTTTTTATTTTCTTAGAACAAAAAAAATGTTGTCTTTTATAATCGAATTGCCACTACTGTATTTGAAGTCTATACTTGCATACGTAAATACATACATACTTATATTTGCCCGTTTTTTTTTTTACCAAAAGAGAAAGAATGTTTCATACTTTTATCGGCGAGACCATACCAACCAAAAAATTTTCTGAACTATTTCAGCCAAACTTTAAAAATAACATATGTTAGTAATACATCAGGCTCTCGCCATTTACACAAGCACTAGGTCAGTGTCACGTATTTCTGTTTAATGAGATTTATGTAAGTACGAGCAAACCAACAACAGTCCTTAATCCTTCTACCATCGCTTCGCCCGTCGCGTCGCTTCATGAAAAATGGACTTGAGCACCCAGTGTACTGCACACACGTACACTTCGTAGATAAAAAATAACACGTGGAAGGTAAAACAATAAATTTCCTTTGTACAGGTTCACATATTTGCTTCTTTATTATTTTTTTATAACATTTATGTAATTTTTTACGAAACTGTTAAAATCCGAAATCCGAGAGTATTGCGATATCTCCATTTATCGTTTTGGAATTGCTTAAAAAAAAAAGAAACAAAAACCAAAATCCCTACGTTATGATTTAAGATGGCTCTCATAACGTTACCACCAGCACTAACCCACGCATTATTGTACATATATATATATTTTCTTTTTACTGCCATAACCTGTGCCATAACATTGTGCAACCAACGTACACATAATAACATGCATAAAACTCAAGGTTATGGTTCCATTTTTAAGTGGGGTTTTTCCCTCCTGATTTCCGAAGTACTAGAGAAAAGTATAAAAATATAAAAGAAAACGTGAAAAAAAACAAGCCGAAGAGAGAAATGTGATTAAAACCATTTCATAGGATTATAAATTTTACGCATTGCAATGCCCGCTGCGAACACTCAAGGCGCGCGCGACGCACTGGAGGAGCAAACTTTTGACAGTTCCGAACGAAAAAAAAAACTCAATTATGTTTCGTCATAAAAATGCTAAATGTGCTAATTACTTTTTTGTTGTGCCTTCTCCTCCGGCGCGGCGCTCACAGGAATATTTCGGAAAAAAAGTTCCAAGTAATCCTCACATTATATTTTCCTAAGTTAATTTCGGGTATAAGAACAAAAGCACACCGTTGATGATGATGATGGCTGCGAAGACGACGACATTTCCAAAGGCAATCCTATCGCTAAGGATTATTATTATTTGCACTTGAATTAGTGGTGTAGGCGGGGTGGGTGGTGATGGTGGCGTTGGTGTTTTGAAGAAAATCACATTATTTGAGTGCGATTATCCATCGGATAGTGTCTATTTATATCAATTGAAAATGAATGAGGAATTGCGTGCGTAAATAGGAATCGAATTCTCTCTCTTGGGTCGTGTATTTTTTGAGTGATGCGATTGATGCCTTGCCGAGCATACATACATAATTCATAATACAAAGGGAATAATAAATATCTCTGAGAACAAAATTTTATGAATAATTCATAAAATTTTTATTTATTAAATGATTCCTGCAGACAACAACCGGCAGTTGAAGATAAAGTCAGAGACAGAGGCTAGGCAAGATGCTGCTGCTCCTCGAAGTTATTTGTGTGTAAATGAACGCTCCGAGTAACGAACATGCATACATATACATACATGACGATGATAGTGGAGTACACATACTCTACTCAGTTCACACAGTAGGTGTTCTAATCAGATGAAGACAATTCGTCAATGCAACAGTTCCTGTGGGGTTTCATGCTGATATTTTTTGATGAAATATTCTGTGAATCAATCAGAAATGATTACATACCCTGAGACGAAGGACGGCAGCTAGTATGGAACTATAAATATTACATATTTTGATTGGTATTCTGGAGAAAAATCTTAGATTACAGTCGGTGATGGATTTCATAAAAAACGGTTCAACAAGAGGATTCAAAAGAAAACGGCTAGGGGCCGTTTATCTTTGAATTTAAGGCCAAATGCCTGTTTTCTTAGAAAAAGGGTAACAGTACCTATTGGGTCGGCAAATAGAAAACATAATCACTTAATACCAATTGATTTATTTTGAGGAAACTCTGGCGTATACGCAATCATTCCGATTAACTGGAATTCAATATATATTTCTAGTATGCCAGACAGACTGAAGTGTCATTTCCAAGAATGTATGTACTTATAGTGTGGGAACACTAAATACTTTGGAATATCAGTCCGCGATTTATGGCTTTCACATCGGAATTAGGTAAGTAGAAGAAAGAATTTATTGGAAATCTGATAAAATGGTTTTTCTGCGAGGATCAAATGCCTAATAATATCAAGAGAGAAGGCATTTGTTACTTCCGACCGATTAGGAAGTTTGAATGAACAATGTCCGTTAGCATGTTATTCACTAATGCTTTATTTACAGAAGACCACATTTGGACAACATCTCTACATAAGGATAAGGCCACGCACTAAGCGGCAAGCGACAGAGCGGCATAACGGCTGAACGACATCCATACAATTTAAGACATATGAAATTGTATGGTTGTGGCCACGCAGTCGCTGAGCGACAGAGCGGCATCGCTCAGCTTTCAATTGTTTTCTATTCTATTCTATTAGTGTGGTGCCGAGCGGCAAGAATTTGTTTCTCTCGTTTTGTAGTTTTCGTACGAACTTTTTCTCCAACAGCAAATCAAATGATTGTATTGAGATTACGTATGTAGGTATTGCCTAAATCGGTCTTCATGCTTTCGGAGATTATAATACAAGTGGTGAAATTCGCCATAACCTGATCTTTTTCGGTTTATTGGATGAACACCAAACCCTTTTTTTAAACCTAAGATAATTCTGTAAATGTTAAAATGACTTTCTTGTAAAACGCTGCACCGAGCAGCACCCGACAATGACATTTTCACAACTATTTGCTCAGAAATTGCCGCTCAATTAATGGCCACTTGCCGCTCAGCTTTTTGCAGCTCAACTTTTTCCCGCTCAGTGCGTGGCCTTAGCCTAAGGAGTGCCATCGAAAAATGTACCCACAAAAAATTAACAAAAAACGTAATAGAAAGATAATTTCGAAAATATTAAAATACCTATTTGTATTAAGCTTTTGATTCTAAATTAACAACAAAAAAAAATAATCCTTATTTTTAAGAAATTTCTAAACTTTTTCCAGAATAGCTTCCATCATTGTTTTTATTGTCTCATCTGTCACTTTTTTTTAGTTACTCGTATTTGTCCAGAATTTTTTTCTATTCCTCCATGGTGACAACTTTTTTGATTGGCCTTAACTCTCTTTTGACCAGCGCTCAATATCGTTCTGGCGAATTCGGAGGATTGGCCTCTCTAGGCACCACCGAAATGTTGTTTTGCTCATACCAATCCATCACCTTCTTTCCATAGTGGCATGATGCCGTTGTGCGCGTTCTTGATGACTGTTATAAAAAGGCCTTAAACGCTTCTGCAGGCACTCATTTATAAATTTCGCCATTGTTTGAGTCAGTAAGGGTAAATGTATGGCTTCTGAGTCTACAAGAACAAAATGCTTGCCAAACCAAGAATTTTTTTGGAAATCTTTTCGATGCCACTTGTTATGAGTTTGATGCGCTCTCCGACCACATCACCTAACTGTTTGCCATTTCTGTCACAGTAAAATATCAATTGCGGACGATTTCAATACACTGACATTGTGTTCACCGATTTCAAGGCCGCCTATGACAACATCTGAAGAGATGAACTGTATAGAGCCATGCCGACGATATTAACATCATTGGTAGAACACAGCGAGCTGTCACCGGTGCGTTTGCGAGTATAGAAATGGAAGTGGCTAAAATGAGTTTGGCGGTAAACGAGGGTAAAACAAAGTATATCCTCTCAACGAAAATAGCTTGCAATAGGTATTTATGAAAAATGGGAACGGGTCCAAAACATCAAGTGGGCTTGTAGTAGAAGAAGAATCGCAGCTTAGTGCGAGCGTGTACAGCTTTGAAAATAATTCAATTGCGCGAATTTATGCACGAGCATCGAGTGTTTCCTTCAATTAATTGATTGTGGCGCGAGCGCTGTGTAGCATTTAGCGCGGTCTTATTGAAACCACACCTCTTCCACATTAATGCCATTTAATTGGGTAACGGACTAACCTGTTCTGACAGGGATCATTTTTGAAGAAACTTACTTACTTACTTACTTACTTACTTACTTACTTACTTACTTACTTACTTACTTACTTACTTACTTACTTAGGTGGCGCTACAGTCCGGGGTGGACCAAGGCCTCAATCAACAAGCTCTTTCAGTTATCCCGGTCCTTAGCTAACTACCTCCAGTTGCGCACTCCAAGTTGGTTGAAGTCTTGTTCTACTTGTGCGCGCCTCCTTAGGCGAGGTCGTCCTCTGCTGCGCTGATCCTCCGGATTAGAACCAAATATTCTCCAAGCTGGAGCGTTGATGTCCATACGCTCTACATATCCTAGCTATCTTAAACCCCCAATGTGCAGTTTTCTGACCAGGTCGATGTCGCCCTACAGCTCGTGTAGTTCGTGGTTGACTCTTCTCCTCCAAAACCCGTCAACGCAAACGGGACTGAACACACATGGAACAATGATTATACCAGCCTATAAAGCACCCTAAACAGTGACTATTTGTGAACAAAATGGCGTCTCAATAATGGCTTGTAGATTTTCTCCACTCCAAATGCAGCAAGTTTGCTTATTGACGCAACAATTCCTCTCGATCAAGAAAAATTATTTGTAACATTAGGTTAGGTAAGGTAGTAGTGGCTGCCAACTTATTTTATGGATAATATGTATTTCGTTTTCTAGAAATACACGTCGCAAAAGCCTAACTTCAGCCGTACACTGCTCTATAAAGATTCTTTCTTTATCCGTTCGAAACGAATGTTGGATGCTTTACGGAACTTGATTCATTCCTCTCATTTTAATTTACAAGCAGTAAGGACCAATGGCAATGCACATTGGTTATCTTCCCCTAATTTTCCTTACCTCCGATCCTGTGTCCAAACGTTATAAGAGCGCTAATAACCTCTTGAGGGCGAGTACATTACAAAAAAAAATTGAGGTCCATAAATGTATTTGTATAAACAATGGCAAAACCATTTAGACTAACAATTTATTTTTTTTTTTTGTTGAACTGACGGCGATAAAATTATTCCAATTGACAATAATATTAACAAATGCAAACAGACCGCTAAAAATTAATGTTTTTCCCGTTTTATTTAAACGAATTTGTCAGTTAATAATTTTTCATGTAAACGAAACAACATCCGTTTTATTTTAATTGCAATTAAATTAAATATTAAATATGGCCATTTAAACTTGAGGTAGTTTTTATTTTTAACTCCTTTTTTTATTTAATTTTTTAACACATTTTTAAGAGAACACCAAAATGATTGCTTTGTTAATTATGAAATATATATGCCAATGTTGTTGCGTGGTATATTTTTTCGTTTAATTCTGACAACGGTTTGCTTTAAGCGTTTCCATGATTTTCATTAATAATTGTTAATTTTACTGAAGAAAGAAATGTCATGGGGTTGAAGTATAAACGAGTATGTTTTAGTATTTTATTAATTTTCATTAAATTGAAAGTAAACCCAATGGAGATTGAGTACCGGAAAAAAGTTAAGCTAAGTATTAGCAACTACTTTAGTTCACAAATATGTGCATTATTTTTAGTAGGTCTACATACATATATGTAGATTAGGTTAGGTAAGCGGGCTGATGATAATGGTCACATCCTTATCACACTTAGGTTCATGGGAACCCATTGTGCTACCCATTATGTATTCCCACCCGTCGTTTCAGTGTTTAGGTTCCAACCATCCGGACGTCCTGGAAAACTTAAGCTGGCAGGCAGAGATTTAGGCAGTGACGGAGGAAATGGGCCGTGTCTTCATGAGCATCTTCATCACCGGATCCCCTGTATATGTCAATTTCTTCCTGTGGTATCTTAGCATGTTTCAACCAGTTAGCACTCCCGTCAGAATTGACAGCGATTTTCCATCTTTTTGTAGAAGTTTCCTGGTGTTTGCTTTATCCCACCTATTAGCTTCAGTTAATAATTATTATTCAATTTTGGACTTGACGTTACAGTGCATGTTTAACCGTGCCATCTGCTTGCTCTCTGTCTAGAGCTGAGCCTTTTCTGGTCAATTCATTCGCGGCTTCATTGCCTGGTACTCCGCTGTGACCAGGGACCCAGCAGAATTTTACGTTGTGCTGCGTGCCAAGAACCTTAAGTTCCTCGTGGCAACACTTTATGGCCTTTGTCACTTTGCCATATGAATGCGTACCTACTACCTACAGTCGTTATTATAACGGTTACGGCATGCGACTACGGCTATACCCAATCATCGTTTCGTTTCATCTTGCTTCGTACTTTTTAGTTAGGTTTTCCCGTAATCGGATTTTAGTTTTTTAAACTTAATTGTTTTTATTTTAATATATTAAAACGTTGGTGCGTATGTATGCATGTCCGACTATCATGGCTGAACCACTGAAGCTATCCACCTTATATTTACACCATATGTTCGTGTGTTGCCACGGATGGTTTTTGTTTATATTAGAACCCACTAGGTGGCTTTGGGGTCGCTTTTTAAAAATTCTTATTTATGAGCCGAATCGGCTCAAATTCATACCATATAATATTTGAATAAAAAAAAAGTCTTTGGGAAAATTTCGACCCGATAGGTGGCGCTGGGGTGCAGATATTTACCGAAATGTAGTTTTTCCCGTATACATATAGAAGGAAGGGAAGCCGGGGCATAACGGACTTAAGGATTTTTTTTAAATAACAATTGAAAAAATGTGTTTATCTCCAAAACAATTTTATTGGAAAGAAAATTTATTAATACATCAATATGGAAAAGAAAAATAAATGCAAATGCAAATAATTCAGTATGATAAATTAATTGAAAAAAAGGATTGATTTTGCCCATCATACCCCGGTGCTGGGGCACAATGGACATATGTAGGTAGGACTGGGAGTATAAGTACCCGTTCCTCGTCCTCTTCGCTTTCTGATGAAGATTCTTCCTTCTTAGTCATTTTCCTTCTTGTGTTGGTTTTCTTTCCTTTTCAAAGTGAGGAGCTTGGACGTGGTGCATTCAGCCTCAAGCTGGGCTTTGTAAGGAGAGTTTGTGATTATAGCAGTTTTTCCCCGGCTCTTAGAAACTCTTTTTTTTGCTGGTGCTTTGGGCACAGGTACAATATGAGACGGAGAAAACTTTTGAATGGGCATTGGCATTTATCAAAACGGGTCCTAGGGATGTTGTCACTGTATCCATTGGTCTCAGATTAATGGAATTTCGGGAAAACATTGCAGAATGATTCGTTTTGGAAACAGGGCTTGGAGATAACATAAATTGATTGCTGGTTGTGTATGAACTTGGTGGCACCAATATGATTCGACAAGAGTGGTTTCATCTAAAAGCGGAGACTCCTCATCATTTGGCATGTCCGTGGTCTAAAATGGCAAAAAGTCATGCTCCTTAAATACATTTAGATTAACCGGCCATATTCCAGTCTTTTGAAAACCGTTTATGGCGACTGGCATTGTTCGAGCTCAAATAGGATTTGCGAACCATGTGAAACAATTTCAAATTAATGCTGATAGAATTATACAAAGAAATAAAAAGAGTTCAAAATGAATGGGGCATAATGGATACCTCATTATGCCTCGTCCATCATGCCCCATAACGTATTCTGCACAAAATCTAAAAAAAAAATCTGTTTAACCTTACCGAAAAAGGGAAATAAATGGATTTATACAAACTTTATTTACTTACTTTGAAAATCCAATTTAAAATTGCCCTTTGATTAAAAAAGACACGCTTTATTTCACTTGTTAATAACTTCAACTCAATGAAAAACCTTCTTTTAGCAAAAACACAGCACAGGTGTCACTTTTATTCAAAAAAGGGGTTTCCCCTACAAGCCACCGATAAATTAAAGCAGACAGATTTACTTTCGGAGCTGCAAGTTTGCTCAACAGAAAAATACGGAGGGGGCCCATGATGTCCGGGGTGCCTATTATGCCCCGGGTTCCCCTAATTTTCATATAAACAATACTAAATTTGAATTTAACAATATAGTTTGGTGTAGTCACAAAAACATCCCACAGGTGGCGTTGGTAATTATCTGTCATGTGAGTAACGTGACTGATTGCGTACACGGGCGAAGCCGGGCGGATCAGCTAGTATCTAATATAAAATAATATTAGATCGTGCACTCTGTGAATTTGAAAGTTAAGCGCTGAATTCGTCAATAAAAAATGTAAGGCTTAGTTTCAGTTCAATGTTAAAGTAATTTTATTAAAGAAAAAAACACTGAACTTAAATGGAAAGAACCTAAGGGCAGTTCTTTTGCAAGTTAGCCTACGATTTCTGCCGAACGTCATGTCGACCTAAGTATTACGTTTAATTCAGTGCCACAAACAAAAACACAAATCTAGTAATTTTCTAATTTGTAGGCACATATCCGAGGAGAATAATTAATAAATTCAAATCATTTTACGTGTTAGAAAAATAATTTTTAATTACTTTTGACCCCACACGCAACGGTGTTTCGCATGAATGATTTTAAATTAAAACTCTCCCGAGAAGACCTAATGACCGAACTACTCGCGCTCAGCTGCATTTGCAAATATTCCATTTTGTTTTCCGTCATTCCACCAGTGCAATTTTTCAGCTGCTGTCAACGAAATCATCTCGTTTATTTTCCTTCGAAATAAAACATAAAAAATATTCCAATATTTGCCATGACTCCTGTCAACGACATACATACTCGTATAGCTGCAAATAATATTTCGGCACATTTTGGATAAAACTTTGACCACCCACCGAGCACCGCGCGCCGCCCCCATCGAACAAAGAACCGATTAAATACAAATATTTCTCTTTAAAAACTTTCGAGTTTCGTATTTATTGGAGGCAGTCACCGCCCACGTACCCCACTTCGGTGATAAAATAAAAGGAAATTTTTTCACCGGGGGGGTGTTTACACCACCCGCACTCTTGCTTCACACATAGATATGTCATCAGTGTGCAAATAAACAAGACCATAAATTACCACATTTTGCGTCCGCCGACGGCGGCACCAATGGCAGTGTTGGCTTTATCCTGTAGAAATACTACCATTGAACAGTGTACACTGTGGGAAATGCAATGCTACGCAGCGCAAGGACATCTATTCAACCAACAACACACCATTACCTCAACCATGAGCGGGGGATGGCCGTGGCAGCATGCCTCAGTATATGTAACTAACACCTTCCACAAGACTTAACTTTGTTTTTTTAAATTACTTTTTCCACTCCACATAGTACATAGTGCCTTATTTGAAAAAAGTATTTGGAAAGATCTGTTTTCATTTCTCTACTTTTCATTTGGGGTTCTTGGTCAGAAATTCATAGAATTTTCCACTGGTCGTGCTTGGTTGGATTTTCGTTATACAAAAAAAAGTTGACAAAGTGGGTCAGTACCAGCAGAGCCACCTTCATATAAAACAAGACCCTAACATATTCAAAGTTCAAACTTAAATAAACTTAACCTGTGCGTTAGAAAGAAAGATGCTGGCGTATAAAAAAATAATGACTCAAAATGGAAGTCGCCAATAGTCTATAGACATTGACATCGTCGACTTATTAGACATTGTGGAGTGGCATCAACTCGTAGCACTCTTGAACTTATTATGCGGACCCACTCGCCAGTAGCTTTGAAAATAATACATCTAAAGAAATTCAGGACATCCGAAAAGAATAGTCACATTCGAAAGTGTAGAATGGGCCATAAACCCCTCAAACTGAACAAAGCACCAGGATCGGAGGAAATTTTGCCAATCCTTTTAAGCAAAGGACGAAACAGCTTAAGACGCTCTAGTAAAAAATATTGAGAGATAGTTTAAAACTGAGATGCATATATCCCGAAACTATGGACGAAAGTAAGGGTAATTTGCATACCAAAAAGTGGAAGCAAACCACCTGATCAAGCAAAATCATATAGATAGACCAATCAGTCTATCGTTCTTTTAGTTGAAAACGATGGAAAAGCTGGTGGATTCTATCTAAGAACAGCGCACTTTGCACTCACTACAGTTTGCATACCAAAAAAATCAACTGTGACTGCAATACACAAAATCACAGAATATATAGAAAAGGCATTTGATTCAAAAGATATAACCCTATGCGCATTTATGGACATAGAGGGAGCATTCAACAACGCCAACTTGAATTCAGTGATAAGAGCACTAGACAAACTAGATGCCAATCCCAGAGGATGCTCGAGCACAGAACCAACGCATCAAAGCCATTAAAGGATGCCCACAAGGAGAAGTTCTATCTCCCCTACTATAGTCAAATCTAGTGGACAAGTTGCTAGTTACTCTCAGTAGGAAAGCACGATGGTATCATTGGAGACCTTATGCAAGCTGCACCAAAGTTAACATGGGAATGGTGTGACAATCAAGGACTATCTATAAATCCAACCAAAACCACTACTGTCTCATTTACAAAGAGAAGAATAGTGAACTTCTGAACTTTAATATGAAGGGCATAATAGTCACTTCAAAAATAGAAACCAAATAGCTGGGAGTGATGCTAGAAAGCAAATTAACATGGGAACAAGACCTAGATGCCATCTATTAGAAAGCAATAAAGGCATGAAGCAATCGTCGGAACTCTACCCCTAGATGGCCCTGTGGATCTACATACAAATGTTTAGACCCAGTATACTCTACGGAGCGGTGGAATGGTAGAATAAAACTAACCAGAAAACTGCCATTAATAGGCTAAACAAGATCCAAAGACTAGCAGGTTTAAGCGTAACAATGAGCCAATGAGAACCACACCAACTGCAGGTCTGGACCCCATATCATCTAGCAATACAGGAAGAAGCGGAAGCTCTTGCCTCGTAAGAAACTACGAAACATTCTTCCCAAACAGAAACGAATGCAGAAACAACCCAAAGTGGACCAAGAGCGAGGCACAGCAATGGTACACACATGGGTCGAAAACAGAGAATGGCGTCGGAGCGAGAATAGTAGGACCAATGTGTCAAACACATATGTGTGTGCCACAATTTTTCACGCGGAACTATTTGCCATCAATACAGCCGTACAAGTCCTACTAGAGAGAAACTTAAACAAAACAGAGATATCTAAATATAATATCTAACAGCCAAGCTGTACTAAAGGCACTAAGAAGCCACAACTACAAATCAAAAGCCACACTCGAACCTGCCACTCAAACCTAAACCTGCTGGCAAATAAAAACATAGTTAAATTTCAAATGAATGCCAGGGCTTGAATAACATAATGCCAACGAAAATGCTGATATCTTGGCCAAAAAAGAGCCAACAACCCATTCATTAGACTAGGCCCTCAGTATGGCTTCACAAGAGAAGCCACCAAACATAGCAAAATGGACAACAAACCAATTAAAAAGTTACTGGAACAACTTAGAGGACCTAAAGCACTCAAAAAACTTCCTTAATCACAACAACAGAAGAACATATGGAACCCTAAAACTAAACAGAGAACGGGACTTTCAATCTGCAACAGCCAACTCTACAAAATGAAAATCAGCAACACAGACACCTGCAGATTCTGGAAACAATCAAAAGATACTATTGAGCACCTGATCTCAGAGTGGTCTTCTCTCAACAAAAAGAAGAACCAAAACACTGGGCAAATACATACTAATGGAAGAGGACTACAAAAGTTTTCCAGCCAAAGGGATTATCAAATTTCTAAAGATTTTGTATTATTCCTAGACAAAAAAAGTAGGCACAATAAACCAACTCTGGTCGCAGTGCTAGCGGACATCTCTACCGTACCCAGATTCATCATAAATAATATGGCATCATAAAATCGAAGAGCCTTTCTTTTAGCAAAAATTGGTTGTCTTGGAGACTATTTATCGATAAACATCCACAAGGATGTGATTTTAGACCTCTATTCTTTATATATTGGAAATTTGTTTGTAAATGTGCCATTTGTTTTGAGGTTAGAACTTTAGAAATGAACTGGTCTTAACTCTAAAATCTAAATGAACGAGGTTTATCAATTGAAGTATTAAATTCCCATGTCAAAAAGAAACTTCTTAACATCACAAAATATATTGGGAGTTGGATTTAATTCGTAGCGTTTTACCAGAGATGGCGTAGGTAGTACCTAAATTCTTCAAGTATTGTATTACTTAGGTACGCCAAGTATTTTCCATAAAACAGCTGTCATTAGGCATCAGTTTTGGTCAGCCTAGCTTCTCTCGATACTCTGCATTATCTTCTTTGCACCATCTCTTCTTTTCGTACTCGGCCAGGGAAGGGATTTTTGCGTCGAATTGTGACTGGCGATGAAAAGTGGATCCATTACGACAATCCCAAGCGCACTGGAGAACGCTACCGTCTACAATTAAAGCGATTGAGCCATGCGTTGAAGGAAAAACGACCGGAATACTTCGAATGACACGACAAAGTGATTTTGCAGCACCACAATGCTCGTCCCTAAGTAGCAAAACTCTCAAATGGGAACTCCTACCCAACCCGCCGTATGACGTCACGTCACGCGTAACCAAACTTAGTATAAGTGCGTTCTCTGTATATGATTCTCTTAGTATTAGTGCATTCTCTGTTTATCTGCCATAATACACAAATGTATGTTTACACATCAAATTTCACGAGTACCTGGTACTCAGGCCTTTTTTCAAATATAGCTAAAGGCTTAACAGTGACTTTGTTTAATATGGACATACCAATATGTACATATGTACGAGTATATCTGAAATATTGAAAAGTTATGCTCCAGGCCATAATGAATGACATTTCAATTATCATGGAGGATTGGAGTATTTCCCAATCAGCAGGCTTAATGACATTTGAGGCCATAAATGCGTCTTTTTTTTACTTGTAATCCGTACGCATTGACGTTTTACAATTTAATGCGATTCTCTTGGGCTTTTGTTACAAGAACCAATCGCCATTGTTACCATCCCACCGAACCAAATTTATCTTATTACTTGATCATCGCCGACAGATGGAGTTTATGGCCTGACTACGCGAATCAATTTTCGATTATTCCTACAACAGCGCGGCTTTGACTTCTTTCATGTTCAATTAAATTTTAATTTTAATTTTCCATACACAAGCCGATGACCTGGTATCGAACGAGCATCCCAACGTAAGTATGTGGATTAAAATGCCCTCAGGCTTTCAAAAAAAGAAAAAATAAACCGATCCACTTGTGGCAATTCGCAAGTGTAACAATAATTAGTTCATTTCACAGGCACACCCTCATATGCAGGAAAACAGTCCGTCCACTCGAGTACCTGCTGCAAGATTTGCCAGCAGTGGCAGAAAAAGTGTACTGACAAATTTCACACTCAGTTAAATATTGATGAGGCCCACCGCCATCACCATCAGAACCACCATATCGGCTCCAACAACTGTGCAAACATAACAGCAGCGGCAGCAGTGAAAACCTCAACCATATGCAATGTGCAGTGGGTGCCATCGACGATGAATACCACGGAGCTATTCAATTTTAATCCAATTCCATTCGAATGGATTCCATCCAGAAAAAGCAATCATCATTATGGCCCATATATGTTATACCAGGAATAGAAAGCAGCAAACTATCTTCATTATTCCATCACTTGGCACAAATCGATATCGATAGACACACACCGGATGAGCAGATGTGGGTGGCCAAATGGTTGCCAAGTGGTGTGGTGCATACGAATGCGTTCTTGACGGTCACCGTTACCAATGGCGAACTTTACTAGGTGCTTCAAACACCGCGCCGCGCCGCGCCGCCAACAACAATGGATGCGCATCTGCTGGCCGTAAATTTGAATTTGATGATGTTCGATGTTGCATGCGATGCGATGGTGGTGCGCAACAACGGTGGACAACACCGGCCAACACAGTTACCGTGTTTCGACCCAAACTAAATTATGGGTGCGTGTGTGTATGTGTCGAAAGAAGATGAAATCCAAGGCTTTCAGAGTGTATCGCTCCCGTATCTACGGGTCCTGCAGATATTTCGATAGGAATCGATTCTCGAAAAGAGATAATAAATCTGAAATTCTATGGAATGGCGATTCTGTTAGTGTACACTGCGTTGTCGTATTGTCGTAAGAGGAAAAAACACATTAACGGATGAAAAATTACTTCCCAATGCCGGGCAAAATATGCTTTTGATTCGAATTCCTACATCAGGGCAGGATTAAAGGTGCCATACTGTGGTGTTATTTGAGAAATGCTGATGGGAAAAGGATATGCTCGCACTGGGTCTATCGACAATGGAAATATTTCGACTTTGCTGTCATTCGCAATGGAAATTCGATATGTCAGCTGTGAACATTATTCGTTCACTTCATATCCGAATACATTTCCTTCTATGTACAGAAATCGGGTGGTTGGGTATTCTGTTTGTCTTTTTCATTACCATACAGTCGGAGATAATATTAGACTTGACGTATTACACAACGTAACGTATACAAAGCGCCTAGAAATAGAGAGAAAAGATTCTATGGTCCACAAGTAAACGCTTCCATTGCAAAAGAGAAACTCTGGAAGAGTCTTACAGATATTGGAGTGGAGAAGCAATCGCAAACGACTATAATTATGAAAACGCTTAGTTTCGTGCTAAAATAATTTTAAAGTGTACTTTAACCGACTATAATTTTGCGCCATTGTGTTTAAATATTTCGATACAGAAAAAGTTTTATCCAAACGATCACTATATTTTTATCCAAAGGTGTAAGAAAACCCACTATATTTGGAGCAGATTTTATCGAAGAACGCGGATTCAATCCCACATTCAAGGTAATTCCTGCTCGAGAGAGTGAACGTTCATTTTCATTTGGTGATCATAAATCAGTAATTCTGACTTCGCTTTCGACTTTAAATGCCAAACTCACCATCAAATTGGATCGGGTTGGGGGCACAATCCTGAAAACCAAAATCCCGAAAATCCAAAATCCCGAAAAGCCAAAATCCCGAAAAGCCAAAATCCCGAAAAAAAAAATCCCGAAATATTATATAAAATGCTGAATTTGCGCAAATTCTTAATTTTACATAATTTTCGGGAATTTTTCAGTGGAAGCTGAAACATTTGGTGCTCTTATCGAATGGAAACAAAGAACCTGGAGAACCAGCATCATATCGCCCAATATGCCTACTGGACACACTGGACAAAATACTTCAACGGATCATATACGATAGATAGCTTACTGTGGCAGAGGAAAAAGGAGCATTATCAGATCACCAGTTCGGGTTTAAAAAATCGCGCTCTACCGTGGACGCCATAAAAGCGGTTGTTGACACAGCAGCTGAAGCAATAAAGGGAGAAAGATGGCGATGGGGAACAATGGAATATTGTGCAGTAATGACGCTAGGCATCAAAAACCCCTTTAACTCATCAAATTGGTCATTTATAAGAAGGTCACTAGCCAGAATGGATACGCCATACTACTTGCAAAAGATTGTATCCAGCTACTTCTCCAATAGAAGGTTGAGATATGAAACTGAAGAAGAAGAAAAGTACTATAAAGTCTCCGGAGTCCCACAAGGATCAGTACCGGGCACCCTACTTTGTAATATAATGTACGATGGAGTTCTGCAATTAACACTGCCACCAGGAGTAAAAATAAACGGATTCACCGATACGGTTGCAAAGAACATTTGGGAAATTCAGTCAGCTACGAACGAAGCAATCATCATATCCGCCGGCCTAGAATTGGCAGATCACAAAATAGAGGCTGTCCTAATAACCAGCCGAAAAAATGTGGAATACGTGAACATAAAAGTCAACCAAACGGAAACTGTAACTACCACCACCTTACGCAGTTTCTATCTGGTCACGGTGGGTATTGAAAATACCTACGCCTTTTTGGGCACGGTAAATCACCTTTTTGCCCAATTTTCCCCAATCATGAAGACCACACAGAGCACGCAGTATTCCACTGCATACGATTTCTGGGATGGAGAACTGACATACGAAATGAAATCCACAGACAATAACAGACCAAATGCTGCGGCTAGAAGAAAATTGGTTGGAGATCTGCACATTCATAACAAATGTGCAAAACGAGCTGCGAAGAATCGAAAAAATAAGACGTGCAGATGCAACAAATATAGATTGCTTACCAGCCCCGCGAAGTAGTACCTAACGGCAGTCCCGCGGAGAGATTGGTTGAAGAGTGGCGTATTCCTGTAATCGAGCAATCAGGTCTACGAATCGTGCAGCTGGTAGCCGGGGCTACTGGTATCTTTCGAAGATTACACATCCCTTGGCGCAACCAAAACAAAAAAAAAACCTTCAGTTTGCATGCACAATCACTGGACCGTGCACTGGACAGGCGTCAATATTGGATCAATTTCGCAGCGAAATTGACTTATCTCGTGTTTTTTCGTCCCAAAGAAAGTTATTTTCTTTCAAATCAGAATACATCGCGTCGCAGACTTTTGGTACTATGATTGATATTGTACAAGGTGCGATTCGAAACACTATTGAGAGCGATTTGAAGCTGTCGGCGGTAGCTAAAACAACAATACAACAATTCACTGAGAGTTGTTTCATTCATCCGCAGAAAATTTTAAAACAAATGTTTCTGATTCTCGATATCACGGAATTCCTTCAACAAACTGTTTTGTGCTGCACATATTGGTCGGTTTTTCAGCCATTCAAACATCCAGGCTCGTCGTACAGCGCGAGAATTTTCTGATGCCTTCTTTTTTCCGATTGCTGCGCTGTTTCACTTTTGCGCGAAATGCATTTGCCTACCCAAATTCGATTTGCACGGCTGAAATATGTGCTTCATCTTTCAGGAACTCAACACCCTAAATTACATAAAATGCATGCTTCCCCTTGCGCGGACTCGCTTTCTGCGATTTCGTATTGCACGAGACTTTTCATTCCCCTAACCCCCGCGCAAAGTGTAGACTGCTGCCTTTTTTTTTGTTTTTTCACTTTTTGACGTAATTTTTTTTTAGGATTCTAATCAAAGAAATAAAATATATAAATTTATTTAATTTATTCGGCACTAATGACAGCAAGCGTCAACCTATAGTCGTAGATCTATCGTGTAATCGTGTAATCCTAGCTTTAGGGTGTGTCATATTTTTCAACTTTCAGCTTTGATTTATGAACATTTCTCACTTCATTATTGTGTAAGTTTCAGCTCAATCGGAGACGATTAGCTTATGAGTTTTAAGGTATCAAGCGAACAGCTCATTTTTAAATATAAAGAATATACTGAACTTTCCCTAATTTAAAAGATATTGTATCTTGAAGTTGTAAGTAAAGTTGCCAAATAAGTAAAATACAAATATGGCTAAATCGCAAAATCAACTTTAATTGGGTTCCATTACCCAATTTGTTTGCTGCTTAAGTCGAAAAGATATATAACTGAAATAATTGACATCAAATAATATAATAATGAATATTTCCACTCACTGATCCAATGATCAGGCAATCATCCCCGGCTTAACATTTCTTCTTCTTTCGTCGCTTCCTTCTTCTTTCGTCGCTTCCTTCTTCTTCTTTCCATTTAGCCCCTTTATCAACTTAAACAAAACCCTTGCAAAGAGTAATTTCAATTAGGGATGATGAATACAATTTTTTTTTTATCTATATCTGTCTATCTATTTACTTATCTAATTTTTGTTGCTTTCCCTTCGCTGCGTTGTTTCGTTCTTGTTTATTCCCTAGTTACCAATTGCTTAACATTTCACACACAAAAGGACCTCTGCCAGCTAACAGCTTCCAACTACCAGCCGTAGCGTGCATCATACTCGTAACAAACATCAACGCGAAAAATACGAGTATAAAAAAAAAACTTTTTAATTACAATTCACATCAATTACATTAATTATACTAAAAGCAATGTTAGGAAATGAAATTCATCTCGCAAACAAAAAGAGAATTATGATTCTATGAAGGCGGTAGATGCAGAGAGAGAAACGGGACCGTAACCGAAACAAACAATATCCGTTGAGATTTTTGATTAAAATCAAGTTCGCCTCACATCCATTAGGAGCAGAGCGATGGCGATGGGGAGGCAAGGTAAAGTGTTCCTTGAGAGGACCTAGGTAGGTGCCTACTCTAGGTAAGATGCTAGCGATGAGAGTAATCCTCAAGAAAATTTATTGTAATTGTTAAGCTCCTGATTCATACACCTTGCCCATGTGACACATGCTCCCATGGTGCCTGTCGGTGCTGTGGCATCCGTTTGTAACACATTGTTTCCTTCTTTAGATGGCGGCGGCGTGTTTTTTTTTTTTTTGTTCTCTTTTCTCAATTTAAACGTTGCCCGTGTATGGCCATCAGTGTTTCCGCTGCGGCGTCAATACGTTTTGTATTATTATTTTTCTGTCGAAAATATAAAGATATATGTACATATATAAAAAAAAAAGAAAACAAAGCCCAAACGTTCTCATTAATTGAATGATATTCTTTTGCAAAAGGAAAACGAAAAAAAAATACAAATAAAAAATAAACAATCTCTTGACACAATGGATTCCTTTTATGAACGCGCTCTGCTCTTAAGGCGAAATTCCATTCCAACTGATTTGAGCGATATTTGATTTGATTGGGGAATTGATGCCGCTTTGCTTTGACGATTTGAGTAATAGCTATGTACTAATATATATTTAGAGAAATTACACTCTGCGGATTAACGAACTGCATAGCTAAAGCGTGAAATGAAACTTAAGGCTGATGTGGTCAAATGTTGAAAATGATTACGGTTCTAACGGACGTCACCATTTTAGTTTCGAACTTAAACTTCATTTTCTCATTCCTTTACCTTATGTACACCCGTGGACAAAAAAACCCTCGCATTCGAAATTATTTGTATTCTCTCCTTTACGATGGGAGCCAATTTATGCATGGTGAAATTATTTATATATATAGTGGGCACCGTAGCGCAAGTGGTTAGTGCGTCGGACTACTGTGCCAGCGGTCTTGGGTTCGAATCCCGCCGCAAACATCTAAAAGTTTTTCACTGTGCCCACCTCTTTCGAATGTCTGACAAGCATCAAAGAGTATCATTTGTCACGATTGAGCTTCTCAACTCGCCGTTCGGAGTCGGCAAAAAACTGTAGGTCCCTTCCATTTGTGCAAAAAATATAACACGCACACACAAATGGTTGCGAGAAGCAGGCCCAGGTTCACCTCGAGCTGTAGCGCCAACTAAGTAAGTAAGTAAGAAATTATTTATAAGCATATATTTTTTTAGTTATTGCCAATATTTTAACTATGTGAATATCCTTCAAGACTACTGGTAAGTGATCTGTATTTTTTTTTTATTTGGTTATAAGTCACGATGGGTTCGTTTTTTCAAAGATTTGAAATGATGTTGACTCTTGAAGAGAAAGCGTATATTGCTGCTTTGCGTAAGGAAAAAGTGTCAAATCGTGAATTTGCTAGTCGACTAGGGTCTAATCCTAATGAATGGAGTGTGCGAAACATTTTGAAAAATGTTCTACTAGAGAGCTCCATTGCTCGGAACGCTGGAAGCGGAAGGCCCAGAAAGGCATCTCCTAGAGATCAGTGTCTGATTCAGCGAATTTGTTTAAAAAACCGGTTTGTACATACTGGGGATATTAACTGGTCACTCCAGAAGCAAAATGGGAAACAATAAATGATCGGACAGTATCGAGGTTGCTTAATGCAATGGGAGTTAATGTAAGTCGTCCTGCAGAAAAAACCACTGTTAATACTACGAATGAAAAAACTAACGCTTGAATGGGCAAAAACTTATGCAAATTGGACTAAGGCCGAAAGGGCAAGAGTGATATTTTCGAATGAGACCAAATTCAATTTATTTGGCCCAGACGGGAACACGGTGGTTCACCGAAGAAAAAGTGAACGGTATTCAGATTATTGCATTTAACCCACCGTTAAGCATTCCCCTTATATTATGGTATGGCAATAACGAGATTTGGTGTTGGATAAATTGTAATCCTTAGAGGCTCAGTAAATGTCCAGAATAACAAAAAGAAATTATAGAAAACGATGTTGTCCCTACTTTATAGAAACTTTACGGCAGTGTTGGTAGTGTGATTTTTCAGGACGATTTAGGTCTTGCATATAGAGCAAAATCGCTAAGCTTTTCTGCTGCGTATGATCCGTAAACTAACATTTTTTTAAACTTTTTTTACTTTACTCTAATTTTGAGTACAAAACTACAAGGATTCTTTGGGGATTCTTTCTCTTCCATGGCCTGGTAGTAGCCGGGATCTTAACCCTAGAGAAAACTGTTGACATTACATGGGCAAACAAAATTGGAGAGACTTGGCCAACATATGTTACTCAACTGGAAAGTATAATGAAAGACATCTGGTAGAAAGATTTAACAATCTCCTATATAAAAAAAATTGTTTGATTCGAAGCCAAACAGGATTGATGACGTCATTAAGAAAAAAAGTGGAATAACCAAATATTGGGTTAATTGTACATTAAATAAAATCTTATTTTATGTTATTTTTTTATTTTAAGGTTGTATTCAATATTTACTTAGGTTTTTTTTAATAGGTGCGCCTGTTCGTAATGAAATTTTGATAAAACTCGCCTAAATAAAATGTCAAATTCCCTTTTTTCATACAAATGCAAATATATTTGAATTGTGTGGTCAAATTTCGACTAATATATATTTTTGTTACTCTAAACTAAACTAACAAGCTTTTTCATATTAAAGCAAAAAATAATAATTAATTTTATAACATAAGAATAACTTTGATTTTTCCATGAAAATGATGCGAGGGTTTTTTTGTCCACGGGTGTAAGTACATACGAATACGATAGTTATGTGAAAAGTTCTCGGCCAGACAATGAAAGACTGCGATTTTCAGTTAAAAATTATTTTACTTTTCTACATGCATCAGTAATCTCCCTTGACTTCAACACACACACTTGGTCCAGCGTTTCTCCAGCAAACATCAGAAGTCCTTACCGGAAGCGAGAGTCTCGTAGGCTGTGAAAATATTAATCTACGGCTCTCCCACCCAACTTCTTCATTGTATGTGAAAGGCTTCCCAGAAATAAATTTCTTCAAGTTTGGGAACAGATGGAAGTCTGAGGGTACTCATACACAATCACCTTGGTAGGCAACACCGACAACACATAATTCAATTTCACGCCATAGGCCATTGCCTGCTTATACTCGTATCTACTCATGTTCTTGTAATTTTAAAGATGCACTTTTATTGCGACGACAACATTTCTCCATTATTTTATACATCTACGAGTAATAAAGTAAAGAAACAAAAGTACTATCATCGCACCTCGTAAATATTGATGCTCTGCACTTAGGGCCCAGGTAATAAATCGCTTCAGCTTAAACTTAAAACAGTTAAAGTTGTTAATTCCAAAGAAAAAGTATCAAAACAAAAAAAACAAAAGAATTTTCTGCCATTTTCTTCTCCTGGGGGTTTCCCCTTGTTATTCTGTACATTGAAATGAAAGAATAAAAAAAACAACCGAACACGAAACAGCGTTTCCCCAACTAACGAAAATTTATTCGAAAAAACCTAAAAGTGCAGCCGACTAAAAATAGGAAACACGTTGGAGGAAAATTTGAATTTTTCCTTTCTTCCCATTTTGCAAAACAAAAAGTTGGGTTGGGTTCGGGTGGAAAAAGACTTCGACTTTGGCGGTGCCATTTGGCATTTTCAGTTTCGGTATGTCTGCACTTTGAATATAATTTCGTTCTCCGTTGACTCTAAGAACGCCACCAACAGCAATACAGTATCGGTATTAGTAGCGACAACAACAACGAATTCGGCTAACGATGAAATACAATCCCGGTACGGTACGGAAATCAACCCAGTACCAGCAATGGCAATAGCATTGCGCGATGCTGTATGTACATTTATTCAAGGACCAGAAGAGATGCTAGTACTGCTGTCGGTTGCCTCTGCAATAATGCACGAACGTGACTTTTCGAAATCTGAATCCTTAGGGATGGATGGCTCTGTTTTGTGGGTGCATATACATACATACAGAATAGAAGTTCTAGGCCACGGATGTGATTATGTTTCTTTCATGTTCTATCAGTAAAATGAGCCCCGGGGAGTTTAGGCACCAGCAGTGAGCCTCTCCGAACACAGAGCACAGAGCTTCGCATACAAAGTGAGCTCTGAAAACAATTTCTCCAGTTTTCACAAGAATACAAAATTGTAACTTTTCTATTTGCCTCGCTTTAAAAAAAGGACACAAAAATGGATAAAATGTTTAAGAAAGAAAACGAGCTGCGCCGATTGCAGTACATGGCGAAAAGACTGGTAAACGCCACAGTCAAATCCGTCGAAGCGGCTATGAATGGCATCAGCCTACAAGAGGAGATTTCGAGAGCTACCATGACAGCGAATTCAACAGAAAGAACGTCATTCATACCACTAATGTGGCATTGGGGTATTAAGGATTTCACCCTGTCGTGGGTAGTATCTCAAATCAACGACTATGTTAATCTGTGGCGACTCTCGAAAGGCATCAAATTTTGCATAAAGCACATTTCGTCGCATTTCGATGACGGCAGTGTCTTCGATAAAACCAACAGTTCGCCCCATCCGAATGCCGTGCTGGAAAGCAGCCATAGACATTACGTAGATGTGCTCTTCTCGAAACCAACAATAGTTAACCCTAATCCTCCGGCAGTTGCCAGAGTGCACTTCATAATTTATGCATCCCAATTCAAGAATGACGACAATCCGGAGCCTTCGGCAGAGCCGCCAGAGCAAACGGAATACTTGCCTTGCACCTTAGTCAGGGCGAAATATCAATTCGAAGGATTCAAATCTTGGCATGTGGTTGATAGTGATCGCTTCGAATTTCAGGACACATACATTCGATTTATATTGAAATCGAAGGCGAGGTTCTTTACTAATGGTATTTTGAATTAATGATGTACGAGTATCCTTGGGAACAAGAATTTCACTACCAGCTCCAATATTATAGTCATTCCACCATTCCGTTGATTTGATGTGTTTATTTAGCCAGATTTTTGTAATGCAAAGTAGAGGGGAAGGGCGGTGTCTCAACATGCCATACCATCCCAGGCACTATCGTAGCGCTCGTACATACATATGAATACGTAATTTTTGTTTCTGCGAGAAGAAGTCGCAAAGCGGGTTCACTTTTAATGGAAAATCCCTTAAATTGAGTTTATCCTGGCAGTGTGTCGATCCAATAAAGTTTACGAGTTTACTGAATTTTGATGTAATAATCCTACCACTAATACAATTGACATTTTGGCGCACAATTAAATGTCACCAATTAAATTCATAATTCTGATGTATGTGTGTGTAAATTAATTTTGGGATAAATAAAGCTGTGCTAATATGATATTTAATGTGTTTTAGTATACGTACGTACTTACGGTTGGTCTGAACACTGTAAGTGGAAAGACAAATTTTAATAGGATAAGTTTCAATGCTTCAGAAAACTGAATCGAAAACCAGCACATCTAACGGGCAAAGTTCAAATAATGACGAAAGGTAGCCGAGTTTTTGTTTGGTTGAGATATTGGTTTAAGAAGCACGAATTTAGTGAGGAAGTAAAAAATGGCAAAGACCTCCGCTGCACTTCGTAGCTATTTTTTGACTAGCTGTTGACTGCCCGGCGTTGCCTGTGCTTTAGATCACTCGCGTTGTTTGATTGTAGTATGATAGAAAGGAAGTAGTAGGAGCGATATTATTTAAATTAAGATTCTAAAGAAATCTGAATCTAAACTTAGTGGTTGGTCCCTATAGATGAAACGAATGCATAAAAAATTGATGGAAATATAATATACCTCTGTACAAACACATCTACACACATATGTACAGATTTTTTTTTTTTTTTAGATTAGATTAGATTTTATTAATTCATCTTATTTTCCATTACATTTTAACAAAAATCAATAAGAGCATGGCATTAAGCCGTCTGCCGATTGACAATTTTTATTTTTCCACAATAGCTTATTTATTTTACGTATATATATACATTAATATTAAACGAAAGTTGTACATTAGTAAATTGTAAATAAATGAATAAATTACAAACAGTTTGTTTACATTGAACCCCTTAAAAACTCTCCGTCATAATTCTTTTCCGATACTCCAGAGCTGTCTTGCAGTACGCGAATAGGCTAGCTACGTCCATTTCGTTGAGCTTATGAATGACTTCTTCATTAGAAATTGCATCAACGCCAAAGACGTGTCGTCTGGTTTCCCGGAGTGCTGGACACCTTCCCACGAAATGAAACACATCTTCCCTCTCCTCACGGTTACATATTGTACACAAGACCGGTAAATCTTGCCTATGTGGTTGGTAGTTTAATGGAAGTAGTTCAGTTCTCAGTTTCATAATAAGCGATATTTCTTCGCCGGAACGGTCATCGTGGTAGTAGTTCCGATCTCCCAAATCATAGTTCAGCTGGCTATAAATTGATCGATGCAGTGACTCTGATGCTTCTCTTGCAAAGCTCTGCCTGTAATTAAGATCTACTGCTGCAATTAGCTGATAAAGCTGAGGCTTCCAAGATTGGACGTTTGCTTCACTTAATTCTAGACTTATTCCGCATTCGTGCGCCAGATCCTTCCATTTGCTGTACCAACTAGTTTTTCGCCGTACTGTTTCCAGTGCCACTTTTCTTGGTAGTCTTTCAATGGGCATATTGACAACTCTTAAAATGTAGTCTACCTGTAGCTTGAGCGTCTTTGTCGCCAGCGGTGAAAGGCCAGTCTCAAGCATTATTGCATAATTCGGGGTGTTTATTGGTAGACGGAAAATCCTTTTGATATAAAACCGCAATAGTTTTTCCACTTCCTCGAACCAGCTGCCTCCCCATACCTGGGCCGCATACAACATAGTTGACTCCGCGACTGCTTCAAAAACACGAAACTTACTGCTATGCTTTATGTATTTGTTAGAGAAACATTTTTTCCAAGTTGTATTAATTGCGGTCTTGGCTTTTTGCAGTTTACATTTGAAGTGGTCTTCCATGCTTAAGTTTTGTGTGAAAAGCATTCCAAGGTAATTGTATTTTGTAACTGTTTCAATCTGTTCTCCGTTCAGAAACCATTTCTCGTTACGGCACATCCTTCCTCCACCTCTTTTAAAGATCATCGTCTTCGATTTGTCCGGGTTTATTATTAGGCTCCACGTACTACAAAATTCGACCAAACGGTTAATCATGCGCTGCAATGTCTCCGGGGTATTCGCCAACAATACTATATCGTCCGCAAAAAGTAACGCCTTTATCTCGGTCTCCGCAAACTCCACGCCTCCAGGTAGCGAATCCACGATATCATCTATAAAGAGTGCGAAAAGCAATGGGCTTAGAGAGCATCCCTGTCTTACCCCTGTGCTCGCCTGGAACCAGTTTGAAGCCTGTTCACCATTCCAGACTGATGCCAGGGTCTCTTCATATATATTTTGTATTGCCCTGCCAAACTTAAAGGACATTCCCTTGCAAAAGAGCTTGTACATTAATGAACTTCTGTTAATGGAATCAAAGGCTGCTCTAAAGTCTACAAAAAATACATATAACTTTTTACGTTGCGCTAGACATGCTTCGGCAATGCTTCTGAGTATGAATATTTGGTCAACTGTTGAATACCCTGCCCTAAAACCAGCTTGGAATTCTTTAAGCAGACCATTAGTATTTATCCATCTATTTAGCCTTTTATGCATCACTGTTGTAAATATTTTATAAGACGCATTGAGAAATGCTATACCACGATAATTGGATGGCTGGGACCTGCATCCGTGCTTAAAGATCGGGAATATCAGTGCTTCTTTGAACTGCTGCGGCACCACTCCATACTCCAAGACATTATTAAATAAGCCTTCCATTACCTTAGTCAGCTCAGGGGTTCCGTACTTGTAGAATTCTGTGGGGATTCCATCCGGTCCTGGTGCTTTGCCATCTTTTAGGTTTCTGTACGCAGCTTCTATCTCCGCCACCGTTATTGGCGAATCCAATTCTTCACTATCAAAAGCCGGCCGTGAGTATTGAAACGTACATGAATGTGATATTGGGTTCAAGAGTTGACTAAAGTGCTGAAAAAGCGTATCTGGCTCTAAACTTTCGCTGATAATAAACTTCTTCCCATTAATCTTCGCTACGCATCTCCAAAAATCAGCTGAATTTGAACACTCGGACAGTTTTTTCGCTTCCTCCTCATAATGCGATTTCTTTTTTCTTTTGCAAAGCTCCTTGTACTTTGAATTTGCTTCAACGTATAATCTTCTAAAGAAATCGTCACTAGTACTTCGGAACATTTTGAGCCATCTAAAAGAGTGATTCCTTGCCGTTTCACAGTCCGCATCGAACCATGGCTTGGTGTTAAACGGATTCCTTCTCACGTTACGTACAGCTGGTAGATACGCAGTTTTGATGACTTCTCCCAGTTGTCCAATATCTATCAACTCCCTTGCTTCCAGAAGTTCACCCAGGTTCTGCCTATAGTCACTAGCTTTCTTTTCACACCATTTTAATTTTGGAAGTAGCGCCATTTCCCTGAGTAGGGTTTCCTTTTCCTGCACCTTAATTCAAAAAATTAATATTATCGGCTGATGATCAGAGTACGGAACTTGACCCACCTCAAAATCCATTACATAACTGCTCCAGTCTCCTCCCATAAGTGCGAAGTCTATGACTGAGGTCCCCTGCCGTCCCACAAATGTGAATAATATATATGTACATATATATGTACATAATATGTATCTTATGAGCATCACATTATGGTACTTTCTGGTTTCTTATATCTAAGAGTTGTACTTAATGTTCATAGTTAAAGTAAAATTATGTAAACGCCGAAGCTATTAGGCTTTGATGTAAGCATTAATCGTGGAGTAACTGGTATGGTTTGTCTGAAATCCCCAACTATTTACTGATTTTAAAACTCAACAGCGCCTACCTACCCCTACTACATTATCTGTGGCCACAAGGAAAAACGACATAAGTTGACTTTTTTATACCAACGGATGCGCAATATTCGATTCTATTTGCCATGTTTTTTTCTTATTTTAAGCTCTAACGGCTGCTGAGTTATAGACCAGCAAAAAACAACATTAGTAATTTTCCCGCAAATATGCATATGGAAAAACAGCATAAGTAAAGATTTTCCGTAAGCTGTTGACATATGTTCTTATGCTCCAACAGCTAAGGAAACTAACGCAACCATAAGTGAATGTACAAAAGTATTCTTTTTCTCTTATTTATTTCTGTATCAACAACTTTCTTATACGATTCATATTTATTGTAAACTACCGTCAAACCTTTCAACTGCTCTCCTGAAAAGTTGTAAAAAACGACTTATGCTGTTTTTCCTTGTTGGCACAGATTTATGTATTTGTAAATTGAAATAAAAGATGAAAATTTAGTCTTAGGTATCCACTAACTTAACCTTAAATTAACCAGCTGTAAAGTGACAAAAAAAAGAAAGTAAAAAAAATTGTGCATTTCCCACTTTCCGTCGATCTAGATCGGCACGCTGATCAAGCAGAAACACAACTAACTTAAGTCGGTAGCAAATACATATCAGCAAAATCATCCCTCCTCTGCTTTGTACCACAATCAATCCCACAAAGCATTAATAATATTATTATTAATTTAATATTAACACGAACAACCCTCTCTCAACAGAATGACGATCAATGGCAATAGTTTTCCATCATTCAATTCGCGTAGACGCGTATGGGTAGAAGGAAAATTAAAGAGTAAGCGATAGCGGTGGATTTGTGGCGAAAAGAAGAGCATAATATCTACACGAACCACCCTCTCCCAATAGACTGGCGATCAATGACAAATGTTCACCCAAAAATAATTAGCAAATAATAAAAGCGGAAAATGGAATAATGCGAATTATGGAATCAAGGAATTGTATTTTTTGTATAAAAAGTAGCCTAATCTCTAATCCAGGAAGTAGATTATCTATTCCCAAAAGTTTCATTCAAATCTATTAAACCGTTAAGGTGTTACTGAGTAACAAACATCCAAACATCCAAACTTTCACATTTATATATAAGTAGGCTAGGATAGGATAGGATAGGATAGGATTAGTAGGATGTGTAAACATCTAAGTGCGCGTTAGCAAAATTTCTAATGGAGTAATTCCGCGATTTTGCATTCGGGGACGGAATGCCGAACGGTTACGAAATTTGCAACTCAAATTTCATAGCAGCGCGATAAAATATTGACATAGTGATTGCTTATGTTCCTGGTCAACTTTTATATACATATACACTTTTTATCGCGGAAAATGGCATGGTTTTCAGAAAATAGTGAAAATACTGCATATTGGGAAGGAAAATTATAGTTATACAGCCCTAACTCAATAATGGCTTATCGAATTGAAAAACAAAAAAAAATAGGTGAAATTAGTAAATTTGTCACTAAGGCCCCGTTCAGACAGGGCGGAAATCGTGCGGTTTCAAACCGCGCGGTTCCCGCTGCGGTTCCTATTTACATTGAAGTCCTTATATTCGTTCACACATAACCAAACCACAACCAAACCAAAACACACACAACCAAACCAAAACACGCGGTTGCAACCGCACGGTTTCGGTCGTGTCTGAACGGGGCCTAATTCATTTGAGATATAAAACATCCTCCAGCGTTGTCCTGAAGCTGAGCAATGTTCAAAACAACTATTCAAATTATCGCCCACAACTTTCCTTCAGTGGAGACCACTGCCAGAAGTCGGGCAGCAGTGGGTACCGTTGGAATAGTGTGTGTATTAGTAAATGTGCGCGCTCTAATATGATCATAATGCTTTGCATTTCAATGTTCTGCAATCATTAACACAATTTGCGGCTCTCGCACTCAACCAATCTTAACAAATGAGGTGTCAAAAGAAAGAGGAGTTTTTAGAGCAGTGATTTGGATTTCTAGTTTATAAATATTATTAACAGTCTCGCATGTAGAAAACCTACAACCTTTTACTATTTACGAATAAAATGGCTACCTACTCGCCTCTAGTGTCCTACTGGCCTCTAATGTCCTACTGGCCTCTAGTATCCTAGTGATACCTTGTTCCAAAAAAATAAGCGCTACTTTTCGTGATAGAGATCCTGATAAATATTAAGATTAAGTGTAAACAAATTGTTTATATTTATAAGATCAGAGTGCATTTCGTCATTACTCCAAGACATTATTTTCTTTAGACACCTCATTTTTGAATGTAGGTACATACGTTGAAATAATGTTTTTCCATAATAACTTCATTCATATGCTTTTTTCAAAATTATTTATAGGTACTGATGAAGCCTTCAATCAGTGCTAGAATCATTGAAATCGGTGCAGAAATAAACTCTCAGGAGGAATCACAAGCTCTTACGCTAACGATTTAATTTTTTTTGGTTTTGTTGTTGTTTTTTTTTTCTTTTCTGTGTTTCTTACTCGCGATGAGTTCAGGGTTACCTCTGTAAATTTCCGGAAAGGGTCCTAAAAGGGGTACCTGGCGAAAAAAAGGGGTCCCATATAAAATTAAAAAAAAGACGGGGGTAGGATTAGTATTATTTTATTGGTTGTTTTGTATTTGTAATTCAGTTACTTAGAAAATACATAGGGCTTTTACATAGGTATATAAATAAAAACTCTTTACTTACTTTACTTTAGGTGGCGCAACAGCTCGGGGTGAACCTGGGCCTGCTTCTCGAACCCATTTGTTCGGCGGCGCGCGGTTGAGTGTGTAGCGCGTCAGTTGTTCTACTTTTGCGGCAATATTACTGAGTTTAGGGGTCCCAGGTTCGTTTCCTGGCGTCGACTGCTGCGAATGGAGTGGATTCGATGAGTATATATGCGATTGGCTTCAATTTTAACGAACATAGACTAGTTATAATTTACTTTCTTTTCAATAAATTGGAGCTACACACACCATCCGCGTGATGTTTACACATAGCTCGGGACAGTTTGATACAGTCACATCAGTTTTTTTTGTTCATATCACTATGATTTTTCTGCATTTCTAAAAAAAATTAAGAAACATATTTTGTTCATAAATAGTCTATCAACAACTAAGAATAAATCAGACGTAGGGACAAATTTTTAAACGCTTAAACGGGCAAGGCAGTCCAGAGGCCGCCTTCTGATTTTTGTCAGTAAATTGCATTTACATATTCATTTTACACTAAATTCAAATTTTACACTAAATTATATCTACTAATTTTGTACTAAATGATCAATAATTTGTTTGTCTTGTCACACAGAACGTACTTTTGCTGCCAAACGCATCAGCCTGAAACTTTCAGAGTAGAAAAATTATGAAACTACATATTTCCCAAAAAGCTGTTAATATTGAGAATGACTGCGAAATGTTTTATGATTCAAGTTAAATGAAGTTCATGTAATAGTTGCCAAATAACAGTTTGAAAATTCGACCAAAGGATGGAACCTACACACATATGTATGTATGTGTGTCCATTTGTAGAGTTACAATTGGTGCTAAGTATATTTAAAAAAAAAACCCACACGTCAAGATACAAGTATTACCAGAACCCCTAATGTGAAATATCAACTTTAAAAGCCACACATTATTTATGGTTGCCATTGCCATTATGCTTAAACATTGCAAATATAAATACCACTGTACTTGGGTGCTTCCTTGGGGGGTGGGTGTGAATCACAAACTATAGCAAATATTGATAGAAAAACAAACCAACAACTCTGATATATACGATTGTACGCTTCTCCATCAAAGGAAATTGTCCCATTCTCTCCGAATACATTTGCTGATGGAAAATAAAATAATTCGATATGTACTTACATTGCTATCCTATCTGACATCCTGAGGGAACCAACAACCAACCAACCAACTACTATACCCAAGTATACGACAGAGAAATGAAAAAATGTAAAAGGAAACAAAAATTAAACTCGATAGAGTGTTGTTTCATAAAGTGAAAACCTTGCAATATCTCCCACGTCTTCGATTTGTTTGTGCGATATTTTCTTCGTCGTCGACATCGCTACAAAAGTGGGGTGTATAAAAGAAAGGAGTAGGACGTGGGAGGGCGCACAAAAATCCCTTTCGCCTCACAACACCATTTATACACACGACTCCTAATAAAAAGGATAACATTAGTAGCAGTAGGTAGGTGGTGAAGATTTACGGAGCATAGGCAAAGAGAAGCAAAAAAGAAAAAGAAACCGTCACTGTGCGCCACTGAAAACAGAAACCAGGACGAGAAAAGGAGAATTGAATTGACGTTAAGGTTATCTTGCGGCAAACATGACTTGGATTTTGAGATGCTTTCTGTATAGATTAGGATTACACATTCGCACACACATTCAGATATCTACGGAGATGCGAGGAAAGGATCTGAATCTGAATTTGAATCCGAATCCAACCACATATCCCAGGGTTGGTTGAAGGGCTTTTTCAATACAGATTGGGCGGCCAAAATGTATGTACAAACATACATCCAACTAGACTGCTTACAGATGTTTGCTAACAATCACGTACACAGATATCTACTCTGGTATTTCCATTTTCTTTCACGTTCCACTATTCGCCACACAAACCAACAAGAAGAAGTACTAGGCATCTATCTAAAGCCTCAAAATGAGACTAGTGCGGCAATATTTAATCGACAACTGTTACAAGTATCTGAGATGCTTTCGTTGGAAATCAATATAAACAAAAGAGTTGCAAAGAACACACGCATTTCGGAGAAGAAGAATAAACAAAAAGAAAACAAAATGCAATTAAATTGGATTACAGTTGCTGATAACTTGTGCGAGTGAGAAGGACACCCAACAAAATGATCGTCGATGGTGGGATTACATTTTAATATTCACGACAGTCTGATTTTTTATTTTTTTTTTTCTATTGACAGCTTCGCTGTTGACAGTATAAATACAACACATATGGCAGATGGAAGATGGGGGATGATAACTGAAACGCTAGCGGTATAAAATTGACATTGACTTAATACGGTAGAAAGAAGTCACCTGTCATGAGACTTCGTTCCTAGAATTAATAGCTATCGAAGGACGAAGTGTGGTTAAGGAAATCGCATGTCCGCTGGAAAAACACAACATACAGTTGACTCTCCCTAAGTCGAATTTTCACGGGATACCAAGATTTCTTCGAGTTAGAGAGAGTTTTGGAAAAATTCAAATAATAGAGAAAAACATTTATTTTTGTTTTAAAACGTTTGCAATAAAAAAAAAGTTCAATGTGCTTACAAAAAAGTTAACAAAAACATAAAGCTTTTTGCTTAGTTAAAAAATAATCAAATAAGAACTTATGAATTCATCAAAACAAAACAGAAATATAAAATAACTAGCTGACCCGGCGAACTTCGTACCACCTCAAAATTAATAAATTAATGTTGTGTCAACTTACAAGCTAAATTAAATTCACTTTTTTATTAAGGTGAAATAAATACTCAAAATGAATTAATTTCATTAATGTACAAAAATCAAAACGAAGTGTCTATCTGCCTGTCTGTCTATTTGTCTGCCTGTCTATCTATCTACCTATCTGTCTGTCTATCTGCCTGTCTGTCTATCTGTATATCTGTCTGTCTTTCTGCTTGTCTGTCTGTCTGTCTGTCAAACTGTCTGTCTGTCTGTCTATCTATCTATCTATCTATTTACCTATCTGTCTGCCTATCTGCCTATCTGTCTATGCCTGTCTGTCTGTCTGTCTGTCTTTCTGTCTGTCTGTCTATCTGTCTGTATATCTGTCTTTATATCTATCTTTATGTTCTGTCTATCTATTTGTCTGTCTGTCTTTCTGTCTGTCTGTTTATCTGTCTGTATATCCGTCTGTATATCTATCTGTATGTTCTGTCTATCTATCTGTCTTTCTTGTCTATCTGTCTGTCTGTCTATCTGTTTGTCTGTCTATTTATCTATCCATCTATCTATCTGTCTGTCTATCTATATATCTATCTGTCTGTCTGTCTGTCTGTCTATCTGTCTGTCTGCCTATTTATCTATCCATCTATCTATCCGTCTATCTATCTGCCTGTCTATCTATCTATCTATCTATCTGTCTGTCTATCTACCTTTCTGTCTATCTGTATGTCTATCTGTCTGTCTATCTGTCTGTCTATCTATCTATCTATTTACCTATCTGTCTGCCTAAAATAAAAAACATCTTTTTGCTTATTTAAAATTAAATAACATCACAACAAAAAAAACATTAAAAAATTGGTAATCCTTGACTGGGTCATCACAGGTGGAGTGTCTGTTTATTTAAAAAAATGACTCTAGCTAAAAAAGACAATTTTGAACTTCATCTTTTAATGGAGGTACTAAGAATATGGATAGGAAAAACATGGCGAGCTGACGATGATGGCACACGAAATAAATAAATTGATAACACCAAAATTTTATTTCTATTATTTTTGATTCAAGTAATTATTTATTATTATTCTACAGGGTTTTTCAACAGGGACGCTACAAAAGTAGAGCGACAGGGACAGCAAACGACGCCATATTTCTTGCCGCTCTTTTGACATCAGTAAGGTTTGCCATTTCATGATGGAAAGATATACGAGCCAACGAGTCCAAATTATTAAAATTTGCTACCGAAATTCGGAGTCAGTGGCCTCAACGTTAAGAGCGCTACGTCCAATTAATGGTCTTCATAATCGTCCTAGCAGATCAACAATTGAGCGTCTAGTGGAAAAATTTGAATCCACAGGCACAGTACAAAATGTTCCCGTGCCAGTGAGACAAAGAAGTGCCCGTTGTGTCGAGAATATTGCTGCCGCTGAGGCTTCAGTTGAAGAAAGCCCAAATGTGTCTCTCACAAGTCGTTCTCAAGCGTTGGGCATCTCTGTGATGTCGTTGTGGCGAATTTTGCGAAAAGATCTTGGCCTACATTCTTACAAGATTAAATTGACGCAAGAACTGAAGCCGCTTGACCACCAGAAGCGTCGTATGTTCCTGAATTGGGCTGAGCAACAACTTGAAAATGATTCGGATTTTCATCGAAAAATCATCTTCAGCGATGAGGCTCATTTCTGGCTGAATGGCTTCGTCAATAAACAAAATATGCGGTATTGGTCAGGCAGCAATCCACACGTACTCCATGAGTCATCATTGCATCCCGAAAAAATTACGGTTTGGTGTGGTTTATGGGCCGGCGGCGTCATTGGGCCGTACTTCTTCCGTGATGATCAAGACCGGCACGTTACTGTGAATGGAAATCGCTACCGTTCAATGATAACCGAATATTTTTGGCCCCAATTGGATGATATGGACTTGGAGGACATGTGGTTCCAACAGGACGGCGCCACAAGCCATACAGCGAATGTCACAATCAATTTATTGGAAACAAAGATTGGAGAACGTGTTATCTCACGAAATGGTCCAGTCGCTTGGCCGCCTCGGTCGTGCGATTTGACGCCGTTAGACTATTTCCTGTGGGGCTACGTGAAGTCTATGGTCTATGCCAACAAGCCAGCGACGATTGATGAACTTCGTACGAATATCGAACGTGAAATTGCAGCAGTATCGGCCGATTTATGCTTGAAAACCGTCGAAAATTGGGTTCAGCGTCTGGACTTCTGCAAGCGTGCCCGTGGTGGCCATGCAAAAGAAATAGAGTTCCATACATAATGGCATCGAACGTACTTTCATAGGAATAAAAAATTTCATTGATGTCCAAAACCGTTTTTGTTTTATTTAAAAAAAACTTTTGTAGCGCTCTTATTGAAAAACCCTTTAGATAATACGTTTTCGTACTATTGAGTTGCTGGTTGGAATTCAAATAACTTACAAACTAAAAAAAAAAGGAATGAAGAAGAATTTCGTAGTTCGGGATTTTGTGTTTCAGGATTTCGTGTTTCGGGATTTCGTACCCAACCCCTAGGCCTGTTTGATAAAGTTCTTCCAATTATTTGACATTTAAGATTTAGTGTTGCGAAAATTTGTAATATTACATCGAATGACTACCACCCGGAGTGTATTGACAATTTTATAGTCAACAAAGCAAACAATACTCGTAAAATACGATTAAGTAATTAAACTATTTAAATAAATTAAAATACACATACATTTTAGTACTTTAAATCATCATTATTAAAGTGAAACTCAAGACACGTAACGTGTGTAAAAGTTAAACTATCGTCAATGTCTGTCAAAGGCCACACTGCCAATCACAAAAGCGCAACGTGACACATTTGACTTGTCACTTTATTATTGGCGTGTACCATCCAAACAATTCTTTAATTTGATGATGTCTTTCTGTTTTGTTTTACAAATAAAGAAACGACATAAACACGCATACTACATACAAATTTGTGATCATTTAACGTTTGGGATTACAATGGTGGCAAAAGGGAATAGGGGATGATTTTCGTTGTCGTGCCAAATAACTTCTGACGTACGTTAGTTTCGTTCAGTGACAACAACAAAAAAACACACTCAACTTGACAGGAGGATTCACTTCACTGGTTTCTCTCTTTGCCCCTTTTGGCAATAGATTCACCAGAAATGCTAGTTGAGTGGATAGACTTTGGCATTCGCAAAGCTACTGGAAACAATGGAAAGTTCTAAGAACATTCAAGTTAATCAATATCAAGTTTATTAATCAATCTTTGGGACAAAAGTTTGTGTACATAGTATGTAGCAGAATTCTTATCAGTCTAATTACGCAACAGAACCGCGTCCTTAATTACAACTGAAGCCAAGAAGTTCCTTTTCCACAAATTTAGTAAATAACCCCATCTCCATGAAGACCATTATTACAGCAGCGCTCTTACTATATCTGGCCGCTTGTTTGACCTGCGAAGTCAGAGACTACGCAAATTTACATCCAGGCATTGTTTAAGGTATTTTTTCTGTTTGTGCATACAACGAGATTATATCTCAGAGGTCATTATTCTTCAACTTTCCACCACTTATTAAATCTCTCAGCTATAATCATGCTGGCATGTCTTATCTTTTATATTGTCGCGCAAGGAGTCCACTTACTCATTCAACCCAGCCAGCCATTTGTTCTGGTTGCTAGCTACCCGCAAACAAGTTTAGCATTGCAATCCTTACGTTTCTTCCCCGCCCCCCTGTGTTATGTTCCTTGTTTTTTGTTTTGTTTTCTTGTGTTTTTATTTACAAATAATGTGTCTGGATGTGTCCCTCCAACTATACACATCTATGGTGGAACAAGAACACCGCCACATCTCCGCAATAACACAGTGAAACAATCATAATCCTAGTTGTTTCCTTTTTTTAGAGCGCTTGAATAACAAAACACCTACAATGGTGCGCCACCAGCATTACTACCGTCGACATTGTTGCCGCCACCAAGTTATTTGTTTACAATGTTCACCAGCGAAATGGGTATTCTCCTCTTCGAAGGAGGAGGGCTCCATTCGGATGCGTATGCAAATTCTTCCTTCGAATTGTAATATTTAAATGGAAATTTATTCATGTGCGGCACCGATTTACAAGGCGACAGCCGAAGTAGCAGTGGCAGCAACAGTGGCAGTCCCAAAACAAATTTTGCGGACACCACTGTGAAAGCCAACAGGAAAATAAAATCGTTTTGTAGTTGTGTTAAGGTATTTTTCCACTGGCCGTCCGCATAACCAGGGTGATCCATAGGGGAAGTAATAACTTTTAAACAGACAATTAAGGACTTGTAAAATGGAAATTAGTTGTATTGCTAACTTTATTTGAATATTTCTCGTGCAAAGTGTAAATAAGGGATTAAAAACGACGACGACGGCGCTGCGCTGGTGTCCTCTTCGTCGAGGTGCTGCTCTACTAAAATTATTACAATGCCTCGGGGGGTGGATTTAGTTTGATGTACGTTTCACGGTTTCACCGGATAGGAGGCCAATTACCACTTGAAATTCCATAACCAGAAAGACAATTTCCAAGCAGATAACGAGAGGGAATGGGGGGGGGAGTCCGAAGAGGGGCCGTTTTAAAATAGATAAATTTTGTTTCCTCCCCTTTGGTTGGTGTACCTTCTTGTTCAAAGGCATGGATGGAAAAGGAGATGCAAAGATGCCGTCATCAGAGGATGGTGATGCTGGTGGCGTTTTCATGGTTATTTCCCACTATACGACGCATGTTGTTACGCGTAATATTGCTTTCATGTATTCCCTTCATAGGAAGAGAAAAGTATTAAAGTCTTTGCGAAAGGAATGAATGTTACGGTGGGGTTGTTAATATATTTTTGGACTGTCTTTCTGCTAATGTTCACACGTGTATTCTAAACGCGAATAAAGGATCTAGTTCATTGAATTCAAAGAGTCTTGCGATTGGAAAAGAAAAGAGTGTTAGGTACTTTACTATTTTTGTCCCATATTTCTTAGTTTAAGTTACGTGACTTAAAATTGAATAAAATTTCGTGATGATATATTTTTTCAATTCCAACTCAAGACTGGGTTCACGTGCGGCTTAACTACTTTTACAACAACACCAAAGTTAATAGCTTAATGGTACCCACTTCGATATAAGAGTATGTAAAAACAAACAGACGAAAACATATGTAAATCTCACCTAAATGATCATCCATTAGCAGACAATGGTTATGGAAAGAAAGAAAGACAAGTCAGAGAAACATCTATTCAAAGCCTAAAATTAAGTTACAGATACCTTTGTACTGAGATTCACCCACCAAAAGTAAACAATCCAAATCTTAGATTCCACTAACAGTCAATAACACTCCAAGAAAATCGAACCTCCATTTCAAAAGAACAAGAAACGCTGCTATGTACAGTTACATTCATACATACAGTACCGAGCAAAAAAAATGCAAACGAAATGCAGTAGAATCTGCTTAAGACGCTCTTCAAGGGACGGAAAGAAAATAGCGTATTAAGCGGAAAAAACTAGAAAATAACATCCAGTTAAACAATATGTTTTTTTTATGACAAAAGTTGAAATTTTACAATGTACACATGTATGTATTAGTGCATGTGCATTTGAACTGGCCACCGAAGGTTTCGGTAGTGATTCTCCTTTACCCCTTACACCTCCTGGTTCAACCGCTGAAGCGCTATCACTGATGAGTTCTTCTAAATTGCGAGGACCAGTTGTAACTAGGTCATCATCAACAAAATCATAATAATAAGGAAACTCTTGTAACTCTTCAATATTTTCCGATGGGATACCAGAGTCATCTGTGCTAGGATCATCTGCCCAACAGAAGCCAGCCTTACGGAAACAATTTTTGATCACGTCTTGCTAAATTTCCTTCCATGATGATGATATGTAGTGAATGGAGCCGAACACTGACAAAAGTAACGACCACAAAAACGACACGCCTTATATGGTTTGCTTGCGAAAAACAAGAAAAAAACCTATAAGACCGTGGGCGCTGCCTTATATCCCAATGCACCGAATGGTTTTTTTCTGGGAAAAACATGCAAAAACAAGAAAATACGAATTTTGGCGAAGTGTATCGCGTCGCTGTGTGAGCGTATTAAGCGGGAAATAGAGCGTATTAACCGGATTTTTTTTTCATACGAATTCTAGTCGGAATAAAGGGACCGGAGAAAAAGAGCGTTAAAAGCGGGATAGCGTCTTAAGCGTGAGCATCTTAAGCGGATTCTACTGTAGTATAGTTTTGTTTTAGATAAGAACTCTGCCATTTTTCATGGTAATACTTTGAAATTTGCAAAAACTTTTAAAACTGTTTTGTTTTCCTTATGCAGTGCCGATTGTCTTATCAAATCTAACTGCAAGCGAATTATTGTATTAGAAATGTTCGCAAATGTGTGTTTGAAGGCGAGCAAAAAAATACAAATACTTTAAGAAACTGCAAAATTAACGGATTTACTAAATTTTTAGCGGAATATTGGAGTAAATAAGTAAAAAAGCATAGTACTTTGTTGCATACCCTTTATAAGCCACAACAGCCCGCAATCTATTGGACATTGGGTCACACAGGGACACCAATAAGTCCGGAGATATTTGGTCCCATTCTGACCTTATTCATTCCACTCGCTCAGTGCAATTCAATCGTCTCTTTATCTTCCGATCTACAAGGTCCCGTACATTTTCTATAGGATTGAGGGCAGGAGATCGCGCTGGCCGCTCCAAAACATCAACAATGTCAACGACCACGCCACGCTGAAAACATCGATTCTCGTTAAATCCCCGAAATCAAGCAGCGTCGGGCGCGGTTAGTACTTAGATGGGTGACCACTTTGAAACACCGCGTGTTGTTGACATAGGAATAGGAGTAGGGGAGTATCGATAAATGAATCGACTCCATGTGGTATCACAATGGAGGTTAGGTGTCTAAGTGAATCCAACCAGAGTGATGGGGATAACCACCGTAACCCAACCTATCCTAACCGACTCGTGTGTTTTGGGCCATTATCATGTTGGAATAATGTCTTTCTCGACCGCAAATGTGGAAGCATATGGTTTTTCAGTATTTCCTGATACATTTGGGCTTTCATCCGACCACTTTGTTGAAACATTTGACCCACTTTTTGACGAGAAAATTAACCATAAAAAAGCTTGATTAGAAAGATTACTTTCTCAACACCATTTCTGATCCCCTCCCGTGTTTAATTGTCGATATCGGGGTTGTACTACTGTCCCGGAAGCCCTCACTGTCTTCACACACATGGAATGCCATCTGACGAGAACAATTTAAACTTACCCTCATCGCTCCATAAAACTTTAGCTCATTGCTCCCCCGTCCAATGCATGTGGCGCTTCGCAAAATCCAGCCGCTTCTTTGTATTGATGAAACTGATGAATGGTTTTTTTTAGCTGGTTGTGTTGTTTATAGTTCCGACTCCCTCAATCGTCGCCTAACTGTGTACTCCTACGTTAACGCCCAAATGTTCAGTAGTATCCACGGTAGTCTTTAGGAAATGGACTTTTACTTGATTTGTGATTTCACGATCTTGTCAGGGAGTTGTTTTGCGAGGACGCCCACTACCAACTATGGGATTGTTATCCACTTGTTCCCGATTTCATGACAAAATACGCGAGATTGTTGATGTTGCAGCACCAAACTCCAAAGCACCATCCTGCGTGAGATTTCCATTGCTAAAAGCGGCGGTAATTGCTCTTTTTGCTTCCAGTTGATAGTTGATTCTAATGATTGCACATTCCAATTGATTCAAACAAAAAGAATTGGTTTCTGTACTTGCCTTGGTAGTCATAGTTGCCATTTGCATTTTTTTTGCTCGCACTAAATTAGAAGAGCAATTAAATACTGGTGCTAAAAAACAAATGTCTACATAATGGGAACAAATATCCCAAAAAGAAAAACAGATTTGTATGCGTTACAAGAGATAAGCAACGATAATAGCCGTTTGCATTTTTTTTGCTCGGTATTGTATATGCAAAGTGTGGCTGAAGAAATTGATCACACAAACTATGTTATAATAAGAAACATCTGAAAAACAAAACTTCTGTGAATCATAAGCAGTACAAAAACTTTCAATGACATGCAACTCTCCAGTTATTCTGGACACCACCCATAGAGTTAGTCAAAACATAAAACCTAACATCCGAGTTTCCTATCACTGAGCCGATCTGTCTGTCTCTCGTTCTTGTCCTTCATGTGCTCATGCTGTGTGTAAACATTATAAGGGTATTCATATCCTATAACGTCTAACCTAACGCCACTCCACCTTTTCATAAAAAAGATGGCAATCGGCTATATAGTCAGACTACTGCAAATAGGGGCGACAAACTACACAGATCAAGTAAATCTCCTCGCCGAAATCCTAGAACTTGAAATGATCTGCGCACCTAAAACTTTATGCTTCGGCACGATTTTCGATACAGTGCTCCCAATCTAACCTCAGTTCTAAAAGGTAACAAGTGCTATACGGATGGATCAATGATGGACACCGGGGTGGGTGCTTGTATATTCGGATCAAACACTAGAATATCCATACCAATGCAAAAAAGTGTATTTCAGGCAGAAATGAATTCCATACAAGGGTTCACCAACGTCATCTTCTAATCAGGAATAAAAGGTGTCCTCATTCCTATGTACATATTCTCAAGCAATCAGCTACAAAAGCACTAAGCTCAATCCTGATTGACTCCGAATCAGTCCTGAACTGCTTCATTACTCTCGAAGACCTCTCCCATATAGAAACAAAGTCCAACTTTGATGGGTGCACGGACTTGAGGGTATTGATGTACAGTGGAAGTCGCCTATAACGACGGTGAAGGGACCGGGCAATTGTGGTCGTTATAACCGGCGGTCGTTATATCCAACGAGGTTGTATCCAAAGTTAGCAAAGTTTAAAATATAAAGAAACCAACTAAATTAAGGGAAAATGGTCGTTATAAGCGACTGGTCGTAATTAGCGACTGGTCGTAATAAGCGTGGTCGTTATAAGTGGCTTTCACTGTATATCAAACGAAAAAGCTGAAAAATGTTCGGTTGACTCCTTTACCGGCCCTGTTCCGTTTTGCAATATCCCTAACTCAGCTACAAACTTAAAAATCAAAAGTTGGGCAAAGAAAATATGTGTCTCCCATTGGGGAAATACCCAGAGTCTTCGTCGAGCTAAAAGAGCCATTAAAACATTCTCAAATAAATCCATAAAATACCTTCTTCTCAATAGGAATGATATTAAAGGATAGATGGGATTTCTAACAGGGCATGGCCATCTTCTATATTACCTAAGACTGCTTGGCACTATATATGTACATATGTATGTCCCCTGGCTACAGGTCCAACGATATCTGTAGAAGCTCCGGAGATGAGGAAGAAAGCGAATCAATCCAACATCTACTCTGCTACTGCCCCGCACTCCAAGAACGACGCCTTAGTATTTTAGGTCATAGATTCTTGAAAGACATAGCAGAGCTCGGGAATTTAAATATATCGAAACTTCTAAGATGCACCAAGAGCACAAATTGGTGTACGAGTTGGTAAAAAACTGTGAGAGGATTCACAATGGACCTTAGGATCCCTGATTGAAATGATTTCTCGTTCAATCACACACCCTTCCTATCCCTACCTAACCATGTGCCCTTAGGAGACAACATTTCTACAAAGAAATTCTAACTTCCGGGAAATTCTTGAAGTCCCCCTCTCGACCAGTGAGATCCTCTATTTCATCAAAAGAATTGAACCTCTTCTGGCTCTTCAAACTGACTTTACGGTGCAAAGGATCTCTAAAGTCGCAGTGCCCTCCGCAGCAACTAACGAGTCATACATATACATGTGTGCATATGTTAGGCAATCATAGACATTCATTGACGATTCTAAAACGAGTCAGATATGATGCCTCTGTCAAAAAAACAGACGTCAACTACGTGCTACAACCTTTTTAACTCCTGTCAAGAGATACAAAGTAACCAAATAAAAAACAGTGCCTCATGACCTAATTTATTGCCCTACACTCTAAAATGTGTCCACAAGTCCTCACTTATAATAGTGTCCTAGTCCGAAGAGGAGATTTCCCTTTTTGCATCCTCGAAAATACTGATTGCTATAGGATAATTGCCCCCCGAATGTGATTATTACCACAGAAGAAAAATAAATTAACATTGCACGCTTTTAATTGTAACAACTCGGGGTTGCGCCTTGCATTCGAAAGAAGTTCCATGCACGATACAAATACGAGTCCTCCCCATGAAACTCGAACATGAACATGTTCTTGCCGCTTCCCTCCTCCCGTTACTGCTTGGTTCTTTCCTCCATCATCAGAGATACAACTCTGATGATGCAATTTAAGCTGGAGGCCACACTGCAGCAAGTACACAGATACACACACACACACACACACATATTGCACGTAGCCAGTTGTTGTCGAAAAAGTATCTCAAATTATTTATGTGCTTAGAATTCATAAGGACATAAGAACACTTGTTTTTCTCTCCATCTTTATCTCTGTTTTTGTTTCTTAACTTACTCGTTAATCTTGCAGGCTTAACTCTAATGAAACAAATATCATTGGACAGTATACTGCACATGATTGAGCATTGACATATCTCGCATCTGAAATAGCGTGCCGCGATGCGACGTTGAACGTGTGTTTGTGTTTTATTCATTTTTTTTTTTCGGAACACAAGGTCATACGCCTCTGTTTATGGATCTGCCTCCACTCGACGGAACTTCTGTCCCACCATAACAAAAACACGACAACATGAGAAATTTAAGTTGGACCTGAAATGTTAATTAAAACCCTTACAAGGGTACAAACAACAAACAATTTACTGCATCAGTGAGAACTTGGAAGACGAGAAGGACTAAAAAAAAATAATATGTACATAGAAAAAGGGTTGTGTTGGTTTGCACTCAACCCGCAGCCCTCGGGCAGCACGTCACATTATAAAGATTTAGGGATTCTGGTGAAAATTAAAAGGTGTGCCCCAGTATTACGTGCCACTCAAAACAAAACTCGAGTAGTCCTCCTGCACGACACAATATCGGAGACAGCATCGGCTTGGCGTTCCGGTTTGACTTTACAATGTAAAGGGGGGGTTTGGCTTTTTGTTGGATTTAATCAGCGAACTTTTTGCTTAATGACATAAAATTAAGAGGTTTTATAATTATTTCGCATTCGCCGACCACCGGAACCAACCAACCACTACTCTGGGAGTACACTCTGGCATTAGTTTCCAAGTTGGACGACCACAAAAACTGGTTGTTTGTCTATTATTCATCTGTACGCGCAGAGGTACACTTATTCCATGATTCTGGCTTGTGCTTCCCCGGCTGACCCAGTTTTTATTTCGGTTTTTTTTTTTACCTTACAGCCTCTATCCAGCTGTGAGCAAACATACAGACACGTTATTTCGAAAGTGCAGCAATCTTTTGTCCTAAGAGCGGTGGTCGCCATCCTTCTGTCCATAAGCTTAAGCTTCTATCGTAATTTTCTACGCCACCACCGACAGAGTTTGGCAAGGTATCTATGAACGACCAGAGATGAAATCTAAAGAAGGTCTTCTTTCTTTGCTTTTAGTTTACCGCTCCAAAGAAGGGGTGTGGTATGGAAAAGCTGAAAGATAGTCATCTATATGTACTATGTTTATCCACATTCATCCGAAGACGACTCCAGTCTTGTGTTCAGTTGCTCAGTTTAAATAGGGGACCAGAGATGAGAGAGAAGTATGAAAGTTAAACAAAGTAAAAGGCGAACAAACAAGCAAGCCTGGCATTTGATGTGATATGTGCTGGCTAAAAACTCTTGGGTTGATGTCCTTTATCAGAAGTTTGTCAATGAGAGAAAGAGAAATTGCAGTACAACACAAATATTTGTCTAATGCGAGGTTAAGGGGGATACGTACATCAGAATGAGACATTTAGAATTTGAATTGATTTCAAATGAACTCTGTCCTGGATGAGTTTGGGATATCAAACGATCTGAAAACACTATCCCAAAACCTATCCATGGCCAGAGAGTAAATATCAGATTTTACATTGTCATATCAACACAAACTCCAACTCCAATCAACAGAAGTTTTAGAGCATATGTACTAGTAAGTATTTAAGGTTTGTCCTTAACCCAGCTCTATACATAAAGAAACATAACATAGTCATAAATCCTGCACCTTAAAGACGCAATCGAGCGTGGTATTGCTTGTTTTAACAAAGAAGGAACCCAAGAAGGAATCGATTTATAAATCAATTAGGAGGATTCGCATGAGAACATGCATCTGACGAGCAGGGCACTACGAGCATGTGGTGTTCATCTCAATTAAATATTTCAAACAACTTTTAAAATAAATGTCCACCCCATTTTTAACATACATATGTAGATGTGTAGATATGTATAGGTAGGTGCATCATATACTATTATATAAAGACGAAACTTTAAAAAACTTTGTGCGCGATAACTGCACCGATTAACGTTTTGACACGTTAACGGATATTGTCAAAAATTAGGCACATCCGTCAACAAACAAAACTATATACAGTATAATTTCGTTAATTCGGACACTTGCTAATCCGGACAACGCGGTAATCCGGACACTCAATTGTTTTCTATTGTTGACTTTGTAATCCGGACAGTTGTCTGCTATTTCTACGGGGATTTCCCGGTTTCATAAATAAACAGCGGTTTCCTATGGAAAACAAAGTTCTATCTCTTTCTTATACCAATGTGTAATGCAGACTATCAGATGTTGCTTTATTGTCTTCAAACGCTTGGGATATGGTGGATGAAGGTGTCCTTAAGAAATGCCTCAACAAAACTCTTTATGACGAAGAATGGGATTCAGATGATGATCTACCTCTTGCAATGTTACGTTCCAGTAGCTCAACGGAAATAGCTGACTTATTAGTCGAAATAGCACCGGATATTCATTATGATAACGAAATCGATCAGTGATTGAATGACGTCACGGATGATCAGACTGAAGAAGACGATCTCGATAGCAGTAGTTGCGATGAAAATGAAGTTGAAATCCAAGACCGAAATATTTTGCATTCTGAATCTATATCTGCTTTTAACATATGTATTAAATATGCAGAAGAGCAGGATTTTACCGCTGGGGGTATTTTAAAACTTGTCGGCCTGAGAGATGTTGCATATAAAAAGAAAACTTCGATAAAACTTCGACAAGTAAAAATTACAAATTTTGTTCAAAATCATTAAAAATATTTATAACATATGTACATAGAAAAAAATAAAAAAAATAAAGGTTTGAAAACATGAGTTTAGCAGTAGGACTTCTTTTATTTTTAACACGCTAATTTTTTGTGTCTCGGTAATCTCGGTAGTCCGGATTAACGAGATTATACTGTATATTAAAAATTTTCTTCAATAAGGTGTAATCTATTACAAGAACAACTTTAAGGGCTAATTTATTAACCGTCTCAGAGTTTTTGATGAATTTCTAAATAAGGAAAAAGTGACAGAACCTCTTAGTTTGTAGAAGGTTCCGACTTTTAAGAAGGAGGTTTCAACATGCCATAGGAGGTCATGACTTTCTCGTCAAATGTCTTTTCAGGATACTTTGTATTGTATTGTATTGAAACCTATAAAATTTCAATATAAAAAAACTAAAACTGAACAAAACAGTGAAAGGAGGAGGTTTCAACAATTTGACTTAATCTTCTAAGCGAAACGTGTCGAAACCTCATTCAATGCATTTAGTCGTATACGACTCACAAATATGACATTGAGAATTGGGGTGACTATTAATCCGTTCGTTTAATTTTTGTATTCTCGCTTTTAAACACTTAAAACTTAAAAAAAAGTTATTGCTTAAGAATTCACTGAAAAGAATTACATGCCCACCTACCAAAAATCAAAACACACGCTGATCAGAAACTGAACTCAATAAGGGAAAAGGCAGAGGTACCTTTAGACTGTGAACTGTGGAGAAATTATCATATCTGTCATATTTAAAGGAAGTGCTCGCCTTACCCTACGCAAATTTTAAGACCTTAATCTTTTCTTGACAATACCTACATGCTGAAAAATAAACAAATAACTATTTTAAAAACATCCATTATTTTTTTTTACATCGACGACTGCATACATGTGCATATAAAAATGAATTTCTGTTTTTTTGTGTTTTTTCGATAAATTTCGATTTCCGAACTACTTCGCCGATTGAGCTCAGACTTGGACATAAAGTTTATTTTGAAGAGAGAAAGACCAAGCACATAGTACAATTACTTTACGGTAGGTGAACAACTTTAGATTAAGAACAAAAATAACTTTTTGCACAACTGAGTTATGAAGGAGCCAATCTAACATAATACAAATTAAAGTTTGCATGTTCGTCTTTTATGCGTTCGCGCATTGTTCATCTGATTACGATGAAACTTTGGCAAGTTATTATCTGAACCGCGTTCGGAAAGTTTCTGGAAACGGTTCAGTAAATACATAGTTTCAGAGATTACCCCTTACATACAGATTTCACCTCTTTTTCAGAAACCTTCCCCGGCGTACATACAACAACTCCTTTTTTAAGGATATATGGATATCAAGTATGAGGCAATTGTACAGTATGAATCTACTACGAGTATCACAAATCCAAATATTGAAAATGATGCTTAACCTACCTCAGTACCACTCCGCTATTGACCTGCATTTGGAAGCCAATGTGATATTGATTGTAATCCCTGTGACCAGTCCAGTGAGGGTTTTAAGGTCACATCTATTTATGTACATTTTTAAGGAGATAATGACAAATGAAAATAATTCACCGAATTTAAGGTCATTCATCACACTACCAAACACGTTGTCCAAGTATACAGGCGCGTGCTGTGCATCCACGTCGATCTCCAATGTAGATTTGTCATTTAGACAGATATTTCCTACCCACTCCTGTCGGCTGGGAATATTAGTCCTATAATTTATATTGAAATCTAGGAGCGGAGTGCATAATTCCTGTATTTAGATTATTCATTGAGAGTATTCTGACGTGCCCTAAGTTAAAAGATACCCACTGTGAGGTTTCTTTAAGTCGCAACACCGTTTTTGTTGCTATATCCCTACCATAAATGTCCAATGAAAGCATATTGAACATATTGTTTCCAGAGCTGCGAGGGGGTTGTTCGCATAGCTCAAGTAACACAAATGTAGGCCGTTCTTTGGATTTGATTGAGTATATTTACATAGCTAACTTTGTCTAGTGCTGTCCAAGGGACTACAATTCCATACATAAGTATGGGTCTGACCAGCGCAGTGTAGAGCCCGTACATAATCTGAGGACGGATTCTCGTGCTTTCTTGCACGAATACAAAGCGGCAGCAGATTTTTTCACTCGTTCGGCTGCGTTCAACTTCCAGCTCAGTTTCCTATCTATAATCAAATCAAGATATTTGGCGGGATCTGAGAAGCTGAGCTGGGCACCATTTAATTTTAGGGGGGTGACTTGGCGGATGCTGTGCTTCTTAGTGAATAACAGAAGCTTCCTTTTTGACGGATTAATTCTTAGGCCAATTTTTCTGGCTTAACTCGCCAGTGTAGCCAAGGCTACAACATCAAGTCGCCAATCGTTGGAAGATATCTTCCGTTAACAGCGATAGTAATGTCATCGGCATTAGCTATAACTTTACATTCTTGTTTTTCCAGGATGAGCCCTTTAAATGGCAAATCGAATTAAGATTCGCTGGTGAGGATGGACAAGACTGTTAAAAAGCGAGAGAGCGACATAACGATCCTTATAAGAGAATATTTCTTCGAAGTTCTCAGTGACGTAGAACAAAAGACGTGGGAAGCCTTTTTTCGCTTTATACAAAGCTCCAAATGGTTCTCATAAGAATTGAGGTTAAATATCCTCAAGATCCTTGGTTTCACAATGGGTTTCTTTCAGGGCCGGTTTTAACAGTTTTGGCGCCTGGCGCAGGAAAAAAATAAGCGCCCCAAAAGCAACGTATAAAAGGTTTGATCTTTTTCACATCTCCCGAAGAGAGAGAGTAATTGACGCGTTGACTTCAACATAAAATTCAACCCTAAATCTTTCTTGAGGTCCAAAATTACCTCATTCCTATCCTCATAGGAAAACTGAACTACTTTGTTTCGGGACCGTTAAGTTGAAATTGCTGGAAAAGGAACTTTAATTTCATTTGCTATAAGTCCTTATCTGAAAATTCAAAAAAACTTGTCATTAGTTCTTAGTTCGATAAAAACTTTTTCATTGAGCACAAAATTTCAACTGCAAGCTTAAGGCAAATACTGCTTTGTGTCTAATATTGTGTACCAAATAACAACACAACAAATAAATTTAAATTCGCTTAGCTTACTACCAAGAGATTGAGGCATGTTTTGGACTTTTTGATCATAATTTTCTGAAATTTCAACAAGAGCCTATAAACATCTCCCAAGTATAGTTTTAGTGGTTTTATTGCATCTATTCTGCTTAAGAGTTAAACTATTAAGATGTTTTTTTTTAAAAAGGACCATCTGCCTACAGAACTTGAATAGAAAACATAGATATTTACTCTCAACTTTATCGAAAAATGCAACTGCATCAGTAGAGCATTGAGCATCATAAAAGCTCTAGGTTCCAAAACCTTAGTTCTCGCTTGCATACCACAATGTTTCCCTCTCATATAAGTACGAAGTACCATTATCATACCCTTGTCCTCTACAATTCACTAATAGAATATCCAAATCAGCAAGTTCATTCAAAACTAAATCAGTTAAGCCAGACCCAGTTGTTTTTTTCGCAACAATCCCAAAAAATATTCTCTAATTTTAAACTTTTTCGTATCTTGGCCCACTATTCTAACTACTAAAGTTCCTTTCTACTAATGTATATCAAGCGTAAAATCTACTATAATCGTAGCCAAGGAGAATCAAGGCATTAATACTAGACGCAGGGAAAATTTAATATATATTACATAACATACTAATTTTCAATATTTTTAAAAATGTGCTATCTACCACTTGAAGTGCTAATGTTCTGAATTGAATAATATCTTTTGTTTTCGTAACCGCAGGTTGCATTTTTTTATGTAGTCTTGTTTTGTTATCAATTAAATATTAAATACACAGCATGTAAGAAGGAAATGTTTTTTTATTGGTTGTAAACACGACAATGCAAAAGGGTACCAACAAAAAAGCAAATGTGCTATCTTTCTGTCGCGATCTGTACATACATAATGTAACAATAAATTTTACTACGTATGAGTATATGACCTGAGTTTGACTCTCTTTCTCTTCAGTCAAATCGAACGTTTTGATATATCGAACAAGGTTGCGTAACCAAATTTGAAGTTCGCATCGTTTTAGGTAGGCGCATTGCCTTGGCGCGAAATTTGAATCCTGCTCCACAACTTCCGACATGTTAGTTGATTTGTATGGATTTTGGTAGGCGCAAATGGAGCGGTATGATAAGACTGCTCCACAGCATGTTGGCAGTGAAAATTTCGTTTTATGGCAATGGGCTGAAAGGGTCGACTGGATATTTAATATGAAATAACAGAGTCTACTATGGTTGCAGCAGAGACAATGTTTGTCTCTGTTTGTAGTTGGGTACAGATAAAAATTCTGCTAACTGATCTGTTATACCAATTAGCAGCTATGGAGAGAAAGAGAATAAAATGTTGTGGGAAGTGATAGAAAAAAAACATTATGTGCATATTTATATGGAAATTTGGTGATTTTAATGTGTGTGTATTTTTTAAAGTACAGTGATTGAAATGTGTGTATTGTTATTTGAGAAGTACGGTGAGAAATATTTGTTTGTGAAGAATATAAATACATATTAGCAAACGAGTAGATCTGTTTTTTGGATAGTAATTTTTTTAGTTTTTACGCCTCTTGCTTTCTAGCGCCTGGCGCGGCTGCGCCACTCGCTCCTATGTAAGGTCCGGCCCTGGTTTCTTTAGGCCCAAGTGTGCTGGTACTCGTTACCGGCAGCCACTGCTACCTAACCTTACTTAACATGTTTGTAATGGTACCACTGATCTTCATATCGTCGGCAAATATAAGGATGTTGATATGTTTTATTAATGATGGTGCATCATTAATAGCGAGAATAAAAAAAAAGTTGACCTATGTAGCTTCTTTGAGTGACGCCGGACACTGCTTAAAAGCAGTCTGAACCTCATACCTACGGAACAAATAATGAAGAATAACCTAACTTCTCTTCAAAAATTAAAATATACGTCACAGGACACCCATCTATCAAACTTAAGGTAAGCTACAAACGACACAAGAGCCGTAAAAATTTAAGAAACCTTTAATCGACCTAAACTAATGTGACTCCACTTATTATAATATTTTAACTTTTCTCTCTTTTTTTTTCGTCACCATAAGAACATAATATTCGTTAGGTCAAGCAAACAAATAAGTAGGTTATCGAAAACAATACCGTCCCTGCCTTTGCATCAAAACAAAACCCAGTCCACAAAGATACAGAATTCACGAATTTCGCCTCCGGAATTCAGTCAACCAAATATAAACTTGGAGTTCAGTCAAAAATAACGACCGATTTTCAATTCAATTCGAAAGTCTATCAACCTTACATACCCGCATCTTGAAATAAAGTTACCCCAGATTATTCTCATAATCTGGGCATTATATACTTATCTGTATCTATTTATTCAAAAAAAAAATAAGTAACCCTTTTTTAGCTGCTGTTGTTGTCTGCTTCCTGTTTAAACTTTTCATCCAAATATTTTGCCTTCGTTTATTTTCTCTTTGTCGAACTGTATGCACAGAGAAAAATTGATGTTGCTACCTTCTTAATATTAAATTAAATGTAATTTTAAGAGGAGGATAACACAGCAAAACAGAACTTCCGAGTAATATTAATCGCCTTTCGGATCGGATCGTCTTTCAATCTTTATATTTTAATAGCATTAATCAGAAATGTATCCTTGGCCCCACAGCGAGGTCATTGTATGATTAGCATGCATAAGGTTCTATAATTTACATGAGAAAATAAGAAAATATTATCCTTGTTAATTTATTATACTGGTCAACTTTTAACAACTTTTTATGGCCGTGGTTCAGAACCGGTTTTTTGTTTGATACCTCGAAATGAGATTAGTTAAAATATGTGTATTAAAAAAAATTGGAACACCCATTTTCTTAGAAAAATATGTTTATATACCTGGTCCAGCCATAAATACTGAAACAACTTAAAATTGCAATAAAATGAAAACAATTTAATATTTTTTTAATTTTTTCTTTTATTATAATTGAAGCGTTTATTCAGATTCAGGGGTCAGGTCCATCAAGACGATTCTCATCGGTGAAAATGACAGTTCTTTAACGTTTTTTCCATCTCAAATGTTTTCTGACAAAGGCTCATTGGGCGTTTCGATGACGTTATAGTAGAGCGGGTTTTTTTTTCCAAACGCTTTCTTTGAAGGTGTTTCTCTTCAGCTAACATACTCTGTCAAGTTTTCTATCCACATTCAAAATTCCTATGCTGATATCGCGGTTTCTCTAGCTATTGCCGTACAATTTGACGCTTCATTTGGTAGGGACCGCCGATTTGCTGGTGTCATCCGACTACGTATCTTTTCCCATAGTTTTCTGGTTTCTTTAAAATTTAAATATGTAGTTTGAAACGACTGCGGCTCAGAAGTTCTGGCGCATTTTTTGAATGTTTTGGATCTTTGTTTGGTTTAACATCTTTCCAGACCCAATTTTAACTTTTATACATTATATATATTATAACAATGGCATGTTCAAATACTTTCTTTTGAACCACATTACCAAAACTGACTAAACAAGTTTACACTGCGAATGGAACCGCGACTGCAATTCAAAAATATTTATACCCTGTTTCAACCACTTGTCGCGGGTAATTAGTGACAAGTTGCGAATTCCGAGAAAATCTAGGGAAAAAAGGATTAATTGTGATTGGAATATTCTTAGAAATTGGCAATGATTACCTAGAAGATATTTGTGTTAAAAATTAATACTACATACAATAAAAATATGATTTATTTTTCTCAGACCAAAAGGCACAATTATACAAAAACAGAAACTGAGGGTGGAAGAGCATTAGTTTTCGATATTGTCGATGAAGCTGATTCCGCTCCTCTCACTTCTAGGTTATGTAAAATGCAGTTATTGGCTGCATACGGAGGTGATTTAAATAGGGAATTTTTCTTTTAAAATTCCTTAAAAAAATAAATGTTTGAGAATGCGAGAAATAAGAACAAGTACCAAAACTATTTTCAAAAATGCGGCCTTCTATGAACCCGGTTAAATCTCTGTTCCACTGGATTTTCTGGATTTGCACTTGTAGGTTTTACTAACCATTCGCTTTAAGAATAAGCACTGTCTCCTAAAATTACTGCATTTGGAAATGGTCGATATCCTGCATTGAAATTTGCTGCAAAACTGGAATTCCCCAACACTCTTGAATCAGCATAAAAAGAACGATCTGACCCACAAACCATCATTGCATTCAATTAATGCTTTCCATGTCTGTTGACGAATTGCCTTTCATTTTCCTTGGGTGCATCGATGTTTATCACCGAACCGTCAACGCACCCAGCTACACGAGGAAATAATCGCTAAGAAAAAAATTGGGTAGCTTTTTCCGAAGAATTTCCTGGCCAGCAAATGGTGTTTGCAAGCAATTCACCAATTATTGCATCTCGAACTCGGTGTACTAGCAAACTGTAGTCATACTTATTCCGTGCATCGATGCGATTCCATGGTATTGAGCTCCGTTTTCAATCCAACGTAGTGTACCTAAAAGTTTTTGCAAGGGACTTAAGAAATTATTTCTTCGGCTATTAAATTGTAGCTTAAGTCCAATTTTGGTAAAAAAAAACCTCTATTTGAGCCTTTGTTAGACGGAAGCTTCCCAGTGAAAGATTATTTACAAATTCAAAATTTGTTCTCAATTTTACAACTCTTTGCACATTATTAACACTTCCCCGTTTTCAGAAAGGGCTTCAAAAAGATTCGTTTACTATTGCAGATTATTACAGATTATTGCAGATTAAGGATCACATTATCCATGTAATGATGTTTTTGCATTTAGCGTGTGTAAGGACCACAAGTACCTATTTATTAGCTTCGTTCGCTGTCGCCAGCCCTTGGGCGCACTGGCTAGTGGACTTGTGCCAGTGTATTTTCATGGCTGTCCAAAAACCCAGTGCAACCCCCATTTCATTGTTTAGTTCGTTGTTTTACTATGAGCAAAACCAACGCAATGGAAAATAAACCAAATGATAAATCAGCTGATTTCATATTTTGTTTGACAGCCCTTTTTTCTTGCTCTGAAAAAAAAAACCCCAGGACGAGCCCAGTGCAAAACCAGTATCAACAACGAACGCAGGGCAGCATTCTCAGTGCGTGTTTAGTGTAGCACTGACTGACATCGAAAGCAGGGTTGCCGCGAGCAAATTTCAAAAAGCATCCAAAAAAGGGGTCCCACTTATATTTGTATGAAAAAATGCAATTTTCCGAAAAACTGTATCTTATTGCTGAACTTAAAATAAAATAAATATTGCATGCATGCAGAACGAGTTTTTGTAAGGAAAATTCTGACTAACAAAAATACTTTGTTGATTTCGTCACTGGTTGAACAAAATGGGTGTGTTTTAAGAGTGAAGTACCATGTTTTACAAGTAAAAGAAACATGAAATGAAAATAAATTGAAAAAAGGGTCCTATATTTTCAAAATGCGTCAAAATCGGAGTTTTATTGAAAAGTGGGGTCCCGGGTCCCATCGCCGAAAAAGCGTCAAAATGACGCAAAAGCGTCCCAAACGGCAACGCTGATCGAAAGCATCAGTGCGTTTCCAGTGCACCCTAGTGCCCCCTAGGGCCGACATCAAACAAACTTATTATCGAATATGTTTGCTGGTCATTATCTAAAGAAATGCATCCACATGAATGATACCCACCCCTTTATAACCAATGATTTGATGATAGGAATGCAGGGTGGAAATGATTTATTCGTCTTTTATTAATTTTTTATTATTTGAGACATTCACAAAATACGTTGGTTAGGATCTTATAATATGTCAGCCTCAGCATAGTTTTTTTTTTTTCAGGTACTACCTATCTGGTCTGTCGGACCACTCAGACTTAATGACCTACTACCTTTTGCGTGGTAAGCTAGTGATATTATACAGAAGACCACTGAGGCAGCTAAGCAGGTATATCCATCTCCCGTTTGTAAGAGACAAAGAATGGTATTTTTTGGAATCTGAATTCGTTACCAAAAAACAAAGCATACTATCTTCATAACGACAGATTCATATATGTACCTCTATCTGAACATGATTTGTGTGTATCTAGTCCCTAAGTTTTTAGCTAGAAGCCTGAGAAGGAACTCGAATGTACATACATAACGATGAAAATTTTCGAATCAAAAAAGTATCCATGGTTTCTGGGGTGGAAACACTGAACAAATCCAAATGATATCACACCATACCAACCTTCTGCGAAGGGCAAAATATTCCCAAACTATGACAGATAAATCTAGATAAATGTCGCTTCACCCGCATTGTCATCCATTCTTGTGACATTGGCTACTGATTTCGATATGTGTTATAAATGAATCGACGACTTAGTTTAGGCGGTATCGCATATAGCGCTACTAAATCATAGCACACAGGTCAATTCGAAACCACTTCCACCCAGCTTGTTATTCACTGCGGATTCACTTAGCTGGTGTGTCTATGCAATCATTGATTTATAGGACCACCTACCTACCACGAAACCAACTGCAAATAAACCAAACTTCCTGCTAAAAAAGACTCCACCGGACGGTGTATTTTTGCTTCTCGCAATTGAAAATCTATTCGGTCGTAGCACGCAATTATCCAACGCCACCGCCTCGAGGATATAATTTAAAAATAATACGATGATATTGGTATTGGGATTGCAATTACCTCGCAATGCCTTCCTTACCATCTACTCAGCACCCCACAAATACATATACACACACTCACACACACAAACAATAAATAAAATAAATGCAATTGGAGCTGTTCGACAATCCATTAGTGTTCTTCGTCAGCGCCTCGCTCTCGAGCATTCGCCTTCCTCTAATATCCTCTTATAGGCTATTAATTTAATTCTCGTTTTGTTTCCTCTGCAGCAGCAGCAGCAGCAGCAGTTAACATTTCTCATTTATTGACCTGGCGTGGCGCGCTCCAAATTTCGAGAAGGTACGTACGGCTGCCGCATCAATCTATATGCTATTCTATTCGGTAGTATCATACTGAATATTCCCATTGGTGATGATTGGTGGCAAGTCGAAGGATCAAGATGGGGCCAAAATAGATAGTGAATTTATTTTCTAAATGTTACTGCTACTGCTGCAAGACTGGAGTGGAGAGTTCAGTATTACTGAACGCGCCCCATTGTGATAAAATTCCTGTCATTATTCACACCTTTTTCTATGGGAAAAATAAAGTGAAATTTATGACTTCCCTGGGGGAATTAAAAATGGTGAAATTCCTTGGAGCACATATATTCCCTTATTTTCTGGAATTCGTCGTCCTGACTGGATGGGCAACTTACATTTGTACGAGTATGTATACAGGGGTACATTGTTCGAAGGATTGAAATCTTTTGTACTATCTTGATGGGAGGCGTCTGCTGCCACGAGGGTACTATTAACTCTTTACTTAGACGATGAGGCGGAGAGTTGTGTGGAAGACGAGGAGGAGAAAGCATTAACTCAAGAATTAGTAAATTCCTGCAGTAATTATAATGAATCTCACTAAAAAAGTAAACGTGTGTAGGTAGCTGGAAATGAATCTGCATTTTTGTGTAACAACAATAGAACAGTCCTTCTGTTTTCATCTCTGATCCCTTTCTTTAATTACTGCCATGTTAATTTGCAAGTAAATTAAATTGCAAACAAGGATATCAACCTCTGCTGCTGTTGCCGCCGCCGCCGCTCCCACCGACCGTCGCCATTATGTCCGCCATAGTCAGCAAAAAATAGGGATAAAATCAAGGATACCTACGCACACACATAGACGTAAGAATACAAGTTGGTATAGGCAAAATTAGAATTTGTATGCTGAATGCTGTTATTCTTATACGGATACCAAAATGAATCTGTTTATATATCTAATTAATTATTAGTAACGCGCGATCCTGCATTACAAACAAGTTATCATTTGAATCAATCAATTGCCCACGACTGATTTATAGAAGCAAAGCCTTGCGGTTAGATCTGTTAATAGGTTTAGCATTTACATGGGTATGTGTGTTTACAAAAAAAATAACACAATCGGCCCCAGGGCAGGATATTCCTTATTGGATGAGAAAAGAAAAAAAAAACACAAATAAAATACACAACATAACAAGGATTAAATACACCCACATTGTATGTACAAGCTTATGCAATTACCATTTAAGCAGTAAGCCATTAAAATGGAAGGAACTCTTACCCAATCAGGCGAGAGAGTAAATCCTTAGTTCGATATGTGATCAGAAATCATAGGAGGCTCCTCTTATGCGGATTAGAAGGTAGGGTGTCGCACTTAGTGTGCATCGGTATGTTGCAGTTTGGAGAGCCACTCATTGGAGCTCTTAGGTAAGATTAGGTGTCGATAATACCCGCTTTTGGGAACATGTGCTACAACTGCAAATATAAATGTATATTGCTTCATCTAGCTTGGCCATCAAAAGATGTTACGAATTAGAAGTGTTCTATGAATGTGCTTACTTAAACGCATACATAAACAACGAATGGATAACAATACAAATGATATGTTGATTACCCACTTGACATACAATGAAGACTCATGGGTCGCCTTGGTGATTTGGATTACGCTGATGATATTTGCCTGCTGGCACACCGAGACACCCAGATTTCTCTTTTCCATTTATGCGAGATTATCTCGCAGTAGATAGCAATTTAGTGGATACCTACAAACATATGTACAATGTGTTGTAGGGGAATGAGTACGCACATACACACGACATGCATAGCTGGGTATAAACAGATTTCATTATATTTGTGGAGTAAATGCCGAATAAGGTGAAAATAGATGACGATGACTGTTCTGATGGAAAATAAGACAAACTGTGCATGTGCCACTCAATAGCTTCAGTGCCAATGCTTGAGCTCATACGGACGAACACTGTTAGTCTTTTAGCCACATGCAAAAAATGGGGCCAATGGCAAAAAAGTCCTCGAGTCTACATGGCTGCGCCTAAGCAATGGCTCAATCGTTGAACGACATCTGTGCAAAAGGCTGAACCCCCTAAATCACGTCTGGGTTGAATAAAACAACAGGGTATCAAAAAATGAAATTTCTGTTGAAGATTCGTGAACATAAGCCGGTAGGTAGGTGTGTCTGAATCTTCCCAGCAGACTAAACAAATGTTTATCTTTGTGTTGTCTTTAAAATAAACAAAAACGAAGTAAGGCTTTAATTCTACAATTAAACTTCTGGAACTCTGAATATTTTTGAGTGGTCTCCGATTTGTAGGTACCCTTTATTGTTGAGACCGCTTACGGTGTCCTGATCAGAAACTTTTGTATATAATACATACATAAAGCGGTGGAAAACTAGTTTAAGATAATGGGTAAAATAAATATTCATTATGTTCATATTTACATATTTGCAAGATATCTGCACCGGTAAAATACAGTTTTGGAAGCAAATATCATTGTGGTTTTCATTTTTCCTGTATCGGTCAATTAAATTCGCCCACAAAAGATAAATTCAAAAATACAGGGTGTCCCAGTTATCCTTTAAGTGAACTTTCCTGTTATTCTGGATACGACCAATAGAGTTAGTTGAATCCTGAAACCTACCATCTGTCTGTCTCTCGTTCTAGTCCTCATGTGCTTGTGTAGACATTATAATCGTATTCATATCCGGATATCCCCTTTAGCGTGTGTGAAATTATAAAAAAAAAACTTTTTCACGTACGATAGTAAAAGCCATTTTTTGTCAGACAAAAATTATAAAAAACCATGCAAAACAAAGAATTATTACAGCCAAAGATTGAGATTAAATCGATCAACCTACCGTTCATTCAATAATTCAGAAATTATATCCAGTTGAAGTGGTTATACCACCAAATCGGAGTTGCCTCACTTTGACGGGCTATAACTTGTAGAGGGTGAAAATACACCACCCCCTATTAATACGATTTTTTGTTCGCTAGAACTTCAGAAATCTCCAGTTAAAGGATTAGACCTCTTAACTGGGACACCCTGTGTAATTCGTCGTTGAGATTTGTAGGTTTATAGAATAATTAGAAACAGTGATCGAATATTGATATAATAGTTAAATTTTACGGCAAATCTTTACTGTTTCAATTATTTTCTGTCAGCATATGTTACCTCCACTAGTTAGTATACAAAAAATAAGAAAAAACGAGAGAGGTCAATGGATGCAACTGGAAAGGATCTGCTGTGCTCCAAAAATATGGTCTTCTCTGCTTTAATGGTGTACATTGAAACTGGCATCATAGGAAACTCCAAAAAGAAATAACGGGCCAATTAAAGAAGACAGACTTACTTGTCGAAAGAGTAGCGCCAATCCTTTTTGCACTGGTAAGGACATTCACTCTGCCGTGTCGACCTATTTAAGTGCACACATTATACTAAAGACTATAAGGATTCGAATTTTGAAACCACGTTTGCGGGAGTCTATTGCTAGGAAAAATCCACACGTTTCAAAAAAAAAAAAATTAATTCGTCAGTTGCAATTTGCTAAGGAGCATCCACCAAAATCTCTCGCATTTTGGAAAAGAATCTTCCAGACAGTGATGAATCGAAGTTTAACCTCTACGGGCAAAAAGTGCACACATGTGCACTTCCGGCAAAAATTATAAGCTTTTATTTATTTAAATTAAAGATAAACTATTTACAGAACGCACTCAAAATAAACGTTTTATGCTTTTAGAGTAGGCTCTCTTCTCTTTGGGATCACTTCGCGCAAGAATTGACCTTTAAATTTCAAGAAATCGAACAAAAAGAAAACCGGATATTGAAAGTGCCAAAAACGGCTGAGCCCGAAGAGGCTAAAATGTTGTTTTTTTTTTTTTTTATTTCCCAAATTTAATATTAGCGACACCTAGTATTTGTTTTAAAAAGTTTCTGGTTGGATACATTATGTAAATTTAGACCAATGCCCTTAGATACATTTTTTAACGTTATGTACAGTTTCACAATTTTTAATTTATTTATTAATTATTATTATTTTGTTTTGTTAGTTTTTTTTTATCATAAATATACTTTAAATATTTTGTAGGTATACGGACTTGCGTCTTTTTAGTCGTCTTCTTGAATTCAGTTCCTGGTCAGGTAAACTTCGTATTTGAGAGTTGGTGTGGTCACAAAGTGCTATTTGATGTGGTCTGCTGATTATTTTGATTTCTTCTTTTACGGTGAGGATGCTGAGGTCACGGTGTAAGTGTGCATTAGTTATGTTTTATGTACCATGGTGCATTTACTATTGTCCGAAGAATTTTAATTTGTAGTCGTTGAATAATATTAATGGTTGTCATGCAGATAGCTGTAGTTGCGAAAAATATGGGAGATGGGCCGTGTGCCAATTGCGTTAAAATATTATCACCTGGCTAATTTCTGACACTAGTTTGGTGAATATAGATTTCAAAAAATTAGCCGGCTCTGGAGCTGCATAAAAATTGTCCCGTGGCTAATTCCAAATCAAATCAAATTCAAATCAGATCAAATTTTAACGAAATTGGCACACGGCCTAAATACATCATCAAAGCAATTGAACCTGGTGGTAGAAATGGCATGATTTGGGGAACTGTTTCGTGGTATGGTGTTGGTCGTATTGTGAAAATAAACGGGCGCATGGATGACTACATATGTATTTAGGGAAATATGGAAACTGGAAGTATGGAAATTAATGGAGGCTTAGTGCCGAAAAAGTGAATAAACTCCGCGGAACTCTTTAAAAATATTGAGAAAGTATGGAAGAGTATCCTTCTATAAAGATGCCAGACTAGTTAACCGAAACGCTGCAGCTGTTTTGTTGAATAAAGGCTACCCCACCAAGCACCAGCTCTTCTCATAAAATAAAAAGATATAAAGATACAAATTTGACTTTATTTTATGTGATTTGATGAGTTTTATCTGGTTGTAGGTAAATATAACTGACCAGTTTGAGTGCTACAGTTTGGGTGTAAGCAATTCAACCAAAAAAGGACTTTCTTCTAAATAGACATAGAATTCTGAGAAAAGAAGCATGCCACAGACATAAAAGATATAACAAATCCTATCAAACACTAGCCGGTCAAAGTGTCGAATGAAATTAAGTTGTACGCAAAATCCCAAAACAGACATCGACGGGTCACATTCTGATAAACTGTAACTGGACGAGTTCTGATAAACTGGGCATATTTATAAAACTCCCTTGACTGATAACAAACGACCACCTACAATCACTCTCCTTCAAAAACTATGTCTGTTCTGTATACACATACAAACACCAACAAAAAGGTACAATTAATCAAAGCCTCTAGAGAATACGCTTTCCCCAATCCCCAGCCCCACCCGTAAACTCGACTCATATCTGTTCGTTCTCTTTCTCTCAGACTGCCTAATTTCCAATGAGTTTACCATTATCCTGCCAACCTTAGTCCTCCAAGACGCAAGAAATTACTTATTAATTTCATTTCTTTCAACAAGAAACCCCAGAAAAAAATACACTTAATCCCCTAATCAATTAGATATTATTAAGTCTAAAAACCGGCTAAGTACGCCAAATGCTATCAAATGAAAAATCAAAAATCCAATTGATTGCCTAATCCTGCAAAGAAAGGCGATGTCTACAATGGTGAAGACAACGAAAATACTTTAAAAATTTAATCCCTTCATCCCTAGTACTACTGCTACTTCTGCTTTATCCGGGTTTCCTTCGTAAGAAGTTCAAATTAACGAAAACTTTTCACTTGCGGCGTATTCCGTCAACCAAATCAAAAGAAGTAGGTATTCACCAGTGTGGTGGTGTGGTGGTATCTGATGATAGCAGACATTTTCCTTTAACCCTGCTGGAACCATACTCTCTCTGAAAACTCTCAGTACAGCTATATCATACAGCGTGTAACAGTTTTGATTTTGTATTAAATCATTTTTAATAACAAGAATCCCCAAGTGTGTAGGTGTATATCTCTGTGTTTATGTGTTTGTGCGCGCGCGAGAGTGTTTGCAATAAAGTCCTTCAACATGTGTACATGTGCCACATAAATCTTCTTGTGCATATCTTGTTTTTTTTTTTTGTTTTTTTGTACCGTAGAAATTGATAACAAATAACATGGGCTTAACCAGACTAATTTACCATGTGTGTGTGCGTATCTATCCCGTTGAATTCAAGTGTGTTTGTCAAATAATTAAAATTTAATTTAGAAACCGTTTTTCCAGCTAGTTACCTACTCCTAGTTGTATGTTTGAACGTTTACTTTAATTTCAATTAAATCACGTTCAAATTTGTTCAACGAGTGCGACGGTTGTGAATCAAACGCGCAAAAAAAAAGCCAAACGGGGCCCTTATCTTATGTTCATTTGTATGTATGTATGTATGTGGAAGTGTTTGTTTGACTTTTCGTCATCACATCAAATGCGGTCACGTCGGTGTTTATTGATTTTTTTAGCGACAACACGGTCGCCTCAGTCTGCAAAGTCTGTGCTAAATGCAGTGGGAGATGTGGTTGTCCCTCCTAAACGGGAGAGAAAAAAATCGTATAAGTAAAAAAGTATTAAAATTACTAAACTAACACATGCGCATTCTTGAAATGAGCACTGGAAGGTTTCATGCGATACAGAGATTTGTAACGGGTATGGTTGAACAAATCTACCGTTGACCAATCAACTATGCAATGGAATTTATCAAAAGAAGCCAAAAAAAACCAAAGTCTTATGTTAACTGTAATTTATCAGAAGACAAAATATCAAAATCGTCTCGTATAGTAGGTAGCCATTTTTGCTGCAAAAGTGGGTAAATACGGACTAGCTTTTTCTACTTAACAATTTAATACAGTCGCAATTGGCGTATAACTTTGGCAAATGTCATGTAATGTCAAACAAATCTCAAATGACATACGTCATTTTTGTAAGAATAAGCACATAATTGACATAACATGGACTACTAGTGAAATGTCACTTTCATACAACGTCTGCGGAAAATTTGGTTCCAACATAACTAGCGCCATGTGAAACAATTATCCACCATTATGCAAATTTTACATAGAAACAGTGGACATTTATTGCCATTATATACGAGTTACTGTGAAAACACGTTAAATTTCAAATTATTACCACGTTGGAAACAAGAGAGGGCTTAATACGGTATTCACACCAGGGCAAAACAGCTAATTTCGTTGCGAATTTACAAATTGTGCTCGAAATGAGATAATTTCCCATACGAATTGACACATCGAAGTTATCTCATTTCAACATAATTTCGTTGAAATTCGTTCAAAATTATGTGAAAATAAAATCGAACAAACTTAACTTGAATGCAGTTGAATGATTCTGAATGACAATGAAAGAACAAATTAATAAGGGAATATTAAAGTTTTCGCTTCGCAAAGATTAAACAACGGATTCTTATTGATCTCGGTGATCTAAACACAAAAGAAAAATTATTCAGTACTAAAAAAAAAAATATCGCTAATTTAGGAGATATTTAGTGTTTAGTAGTTATTTCCGTAAATGAACTATGTGGTTGAGATTACAATTGTCAAAGCTACTGGCCCCGTTCAGCACAAGTAAAGTGATATAAAAACGAAAAATATAATGGAATAACATACAAAACACAAATATCTCATGGAATGGTTTAATAAATATGGGATGTTATCTGAAAAAAAAGAAATTGAAGTTGTACGCAGCGTAGAGGCACTCTGATCAACTGCATGTGGAGCCACAGTGGAGATATCGTGCATACACAATATCTGTCCATTTATTTGAGCTCCGCGCCCATTGGGGCACTTTTCTACAATCGGCTCTATAGTCGACTTGATATCCACGTGAGTGCCTGACAATTGTTGAAATACCCGGAGTGGCAAAACCCACCCGAAAAGTGATATTTTAACATACTAACCCGAGGCAGCGCCGCATCTATCCAATGTTAGCTATATAATAGTCGACTTTATCTACCCAACTGTTAAACAATAACATTCAACTATTATTATTACTATACGTTATACCTATACTTATGTATATAAAAAAAATAATTTTATATTAAAACATTTTATAACATGGCACCGTCATAGATTTACGATCGGAACTGAATGCATCCATTCACGAAATTAGCAAGCGTAGGTATAAACACTTTTTATTTGAAACTCAAAATTATCTCATTTCGACGCTAGTGTGAATCCCATATAAATTGGAACCAATGCGAAGATGGGTACTATCAGTCCATATATCATACAAATGTCAGTGGAGCACATATATACATATATAAAAAAAAAAAAAAAACTATAATCGTTTTGATAGAGCGAGTTTTCGAACACTGGCCAGTCTCACTATATTACTACGTTACGGCTGTGAAACGTTACGACTGTGATACGTAATCAGCTGTGATATATCCTGTCAGTTTGCATTTGTTTTGTTTCCGTCGCTACTCTAGATAAAGCAGTAGTACATTTAATTTTTTATTAGATAACAAAAACTATTAACTAAGAATGAAATTAAGTGCATTGTTCAGACGCCTCCCAGCCTACAGTATTAAAGGCACTCATTACTATGCAAAATTCCGAGTGCTTAACCGCACATACCAAAGAACTGCAGCAGCTATTTCTTCAGCGGCAGCCAATGAGCGTTATTGGAAGAAGTATCCGCTTCAGAGGTTCTATTGTCAATCAACTAATCAAGCGGAGTGTTGGCATTGCAAGGCAAAAACTAAAAAAATAAATCATTTCATCTGCGCCGAGTGTGGCAAGTTACAGAATATCACCAAAGAATATGTTAGTGTAGATAACTCGAGAATGGGGAAAATTACACAATCTCTTTTTTAGGACTACTTTCAACTTCTATCTTTGCCGCGGAATTTTGATGTGCCTGCATTGAAATTAACGAAAATATTTCGGCAACTACAAACGCTGGTACATCCCGATAAATTTAGTACAAAGTGAGTCTGTCTTTTTTTTATATATGTATGTTGTTTCAACAATGCCGCCTTCTCTTTGCAGATCGGAGCGTGAAAAAGAAAACTCGGCAGAATGGAGTGCCCTAATCAATAAAGCATATAAAACTCTATCTCAGCCTATTATAAGAGGGCAGTACCTACTAAAATTACAAGGCCAGCAAATGCCTAATGACAACAGTTCGCTTAACAAAGAACTTCTTATGGAAATGATGGAACGTAATGAAGAAGTTGACGATGCCAAGACTGCAGAAAAACTTAATGACATGAACGATAAAATGCAAGAAGAAATCAACGCTGAAATTGAAAAATTGAAGTGTTCATTTAGTACAAACGACTTAGAGGGCGCTAAAGGATATCTTGTTAAGATGAAATACTTATTAAGCATTCAAAGCAGTATCAAAGCGAAATTAGAAAAACTGACAAACAGTTGAGTTAGTTCAAAAAAAAACTTAAAAATGTGATTATTTCTTTAGAAAATAATAAAAACCCATACAGTAATTTTTATTATTTCATACGATCTCGGTAAACGTTGGTTTATTAAATACGGAGAGGATGCTTCAAGATTTGAAGAACTCGTAGCTTGATTGATATGAAAGTCAAATATTTTGCTCCAAATACAGTTAAACGATTAAAATGTCACAAATATAACTTATCTTCTATCTTTAAAACATCCGTAGGTGCATGGTAAATACCTACCTGAATGTAAATTTTAGTGAACCAAAGTAGGTACCTTTCACTTTTAATTATAGGAGACAAGACTATACAGGTAGAACTACAAACCTTTATTTCAAATGAAACAAAGCTAAAAGATAGTGGAGCTGTCAAACGTCGAAAAATTGCCTTATGTGGCAGCGTATGTGTAGTGTGATTACAAATATTTTGTACATTGCACCAAATAATCTTATATTAAGTTATTTATATAGAAAATAATTGACTGATTTCCAGTTAAAATGACATCACTAAACGGGGAAGAAGAGCGCCTCAAACAATTGGTGAGTATTTAAGTAGTATCTTCTCCCAAAAACGAACGTAAACACGTGTAAACCGGTGTGTAGGAGAAGCTGACGTCGCAGCTGCGTGAACAAATGAATAAAATCAGTAATGGAGAATTTCTAGAAGATATCGGTGACGAGGAATTCAATAAACTACAGGTGGAGAACATGAAACTGAAGCATCGTTTAGCTGTCCTAGAAAGTGTAAATAAAAATAGGTTACGCGATGATTTCCTTTATATTTGATCCTTATTTTTAGGCTGTAATAGCGGAGAAGAAACATTGCGGTAGTGCCCAAGAAATGATATCCATCCAAGAACACTTAACTGAGTTATTCTCTAGGGCGATCGCAAAGGCATTCCCAGGTATAAGTGGAGATGCAGCAGTAGCCATTATTACTGTGTCGGCAAAACTTGGTGATTATCAATGCAACAGTGCGATGTCTATTGCGAATACTTTAAAAGCGGCCGGACAAGCGAAACCGCCAAGGGATATTGCGAATGCAATTGTTGCTGGACTAGCTACATCAAAAGTTGTGGCTAAAACTGAAGTCGCCGGTCCTGGTTTTGTCAATATTTTCTTGGATAGGTGAACACCTTTCGTTGTAAGTAGAGTACGATTTTTTAGTATTTTTGTTTTAGAAAATATGCAGTCGAAGCTATTCAAGATTTACTCAAAAACGGAGTACAGCCACCGGTTTGCCCAAGAAAACGTGTTCTGGTAGACTTTTCATCACCTAATATTGCCAAACAGATGCATGTGGGACATTTACGTTCTACAATCATTGGTGAATCGATTTGTCGTCTTTTAGAGTTCCTTGGGCATGATGTTCTACGTCACAATCATGTCGGTGATTGGGGAACCCAGTTTGGAATGCTTATCGCTCATTTAGAGGATAGGTTTCCTAATTTTACCACCGAAAGTCCACCGATTCATGACTTGCAAGCCTTTTATAAAGAATCAAAGAAGAGGTGCAAACTATTTAACTAGGAAATACCAATTTATAACACTGAATGTCTTTTAGGTTTGATGAGGATGAAGAATTCAAGTGGCGAGCGTACAACAGGGTGGTGAAACTGCAAGGTGGAGATCCGGTCTCCATCAAAGCCTGGACTCAAATCTGTGATGTTTCACGTAAGGAATTTCAGACAATCTACGATCGATTGGATGTAACTCTTCAGGAAAAAGGAGAATCTTTTTATCAGTCTCGAATGGTTGATGTTGTGGAGCTACTGAAACAGAAGGGATTGCTAGTAGAAGATGAAGGTCGTCAAATCATGTGGCCAAAGGATGAAGAATCAGGTATCCCGTTGACTGTGGTCAAGTCGGATGGTGGGTTTACCTACGACACATCTGATATGGCTGCTATTCGTTATCGTTTTCAAGAGGAAAACATCGATTGGGGTATCTACGTTGTAGATTCTGGTCAAAGTTTGCACCTTTCTACAATATTTGCATGTGCAGCACGTGCTAACATCATAGATCCTAAAAAGCATCGTGTTGACCACGTAAATTTCGGCGTTGTTTTAGGGGAAGATGGCAAGAAATTCAAAACACGATCCGGTGATTCAGTCAAATTATCTGATCTTTTGGACGAAGGTCTACGTCGCTCATTAGAGAAGCTGAAGGAGAAAGAACGCGACAAGGTGCTCACCCCGGAAGAGCTTAAAGCTGCTCAGGAATCTGTTGCCTATGGTTGTATCAAGTATGCTGATCTCTGCCATAACCGAACCAACGCATATGTGTTCTCTTTTGACAAAATGCTCGAAGACCGTGGTAATACCGCTGTTTATCTCCTATACGCCTTCACAAGAATCTGCTCGATTGCTCGCAATAGTGGTGTCGACTTTTCCGATAAGCAGGAAGTATTAAAAACCGAATCGATTAAATTGGAACATGAGAAAGAGTGGAAACTGGCAAAAGCGCTTCTAAAGTTCCCCGATGTAATTCTGAAGATAACAAAGGACCTGCTACTGCACACGCTGTGTGAATATTGCTACGAGGTGTGTACCACATTTTCAGAGTTTTATGACAAATGCTATTGCATCGAGAAAGATAAGGAAGGAAAAGTGATAAAGGTGCACAACAGCAGGATTCTCCTATGTGAAGCCACTGCTGCCGTTTTACATAAATGTTTTGATATTCTCGGTTTGAAGCCGGTTCAAAAGATTTAGATTATCTTTCAACAAAAAATAAAATAAGCTACCTTAAACACGCCCAGCATTTCAGTCATTAAAAAGTTCTTAAATAAAGAAACAAATGAATGCCTATAAAATTGTTTTAATATTCAAGTCAGGCACAGGTTGTTTAATTTTACTTAAAACATTTCGACCAAGTAAAAATTTGATATTCAAAAAATGTATACCCCAACATGTTATAGCTTATTGGTTTACTAGTTGCAGTAATTGGCAATTGCTTTGAATTCAATTTGAAATAAATGCCATTTAATAGACTACGCATTGTGCATTGAACTTTAACACTTCCAGTTCCAGTCGCTGAGTTGCATCGAAATGAACTTGCATACACTTATATACACTACGAACAGAAATGTTCTTTGAGATTCAAGATGGCGTAACAAATTTGACAATGGCCTATGGTTGCATAGCCAGAGCATAGAGTAGAGAAGATATTTTACTCAGCGTCGGTAGCAAAAGCAAATAAATAACAATACGGCTTCGTTTTCTTCTCCTCATCGCGTTTAAAAATCAATCTACCAACTTCCAAGTTCTTAGATTAAATCATTTTATTGTTATTCTAATGTCAGGTAAACGCCGATTTCTTTGCGTCAATCATTTATTTACTGTCGTTCATTTCGCGGGCACTTTATTTTCATTCCACAAAACTGGTCGTCGCTTTTGAGTCTGTAACTCGGCACAGCACACATACTTTACATACCTACTTCGCATAGACAAGGCAGTGATTACCTCTTTTTATGTGCCTGAAAACTTCCTAGGACGAAACCAAAGCTATAATAGCCCGTTTTATTTGAATATTTTCTAATTCAGTGATATTTATTCCAAAATCAAATTTCATAGTCCAAAAAAAATAAAGAAAAACGAACAAATTCACAAAAGTGGAAAAATAATAAAAACGAAAAGGAAAATATATATTTTTTTCAAAGTATAATTGTATCGCATTTCCCAGCAAAAGTGAAATACACGAATCCGGCCAATGGGAGTAAAAGAGATCAGCATACAGTTGTAGCGATTAAAAAATGAGTGCCGTTGCATATGTGTGTTCTCATTTTGAATTGACGGCATATAGTGAAGGGAGTCAGAGCCATTGATGTGTACAAATTGCTGAAGCGGTGAAGAAATAGAAAAAAAACATTTTCCCAAATCCATCAACAAAAAAAAAAGGCCAAAAGGCCTGAGCTTTTCAGGGTAGAAAAGTGATTTGGATTTATCGGAAAAAGTGATAAGCTGCGAAAATGTATTCATTATCCTGCAGTTGAGTGCGACAGTTTTACGACGAAGCAAGTTAAGGGTCTGCGCGGCCCTTCACAGTATTCCCTAGCTCGGGCGAGCATCGAATAGAAAAAATGGTTCGCGGTAAGTTTTAGAATTTTATAAGAGGGAACAATTTATGTAATTATTTATGTCCACTGGCATTGCTTGCGTTGTGAATGTTATCGCCATTCATTTGCTGACTACATCACTAAACCAACATTTTATTTTATCCTTTGCCAATTTTATAAAATATTCTTATATTCTTTTTACATATATATGTACATATGGATACTGGCAGGAATGAATAAAATAAATTTTGCAGTTTTTCTCCTATTGGAAGCATGTGGCGGGAATTTTATTCCTATAGACGACAAACAGCTGTCGCTCTAGTTGCTCTGCTTAGTTAGAGGGAGCACACCAGTCACCACTGGAAGACAACAAAAATAAGAAAATGATAATGGGGGAAATAAAATTTTTCGGTTCATATTGGTGAGGGATGGGGAGACAAAGCGCTTCTAGGTTTTTTTTTTTTTTTTCCGATTGGGATAATTGTGCCGCTCCCCTCCCATTGCATTGAAGTTGCACGATCAATACAGAATATGGGTATATAAATATATGATCATTAATTTCATGAGGGAGTGATTATGTGTTTACAGAAAAGAACAAACGAAGAGCAACATATGATCGAAAGCAGTGGGGCTATTATGCAAATCGATGCGATTGTCATTTTTACATTGCACACAAATAATTGGTATAATCGGTGGCCACATTGTTCACTAGTTCACTAGTTCACTAATAACTTCTGTTGGTCGTGTTAAAATACATTAGATTGTTCTGTTGAGTCGCCTGGACAAAAGACATATCCAACATGGCTTTACAACATTTTTTTAAGGAAAATGTACATATCTACAAAGCAGAAATTAAATAACCTCTTCATGATGTTTTTGTTTTTTATGATACATATTGTTATTCAATTATATTAAAATTTGAAACTTATTTTCCCTCCTCTACAGGTCGCCGAGGACGTCCTAAAAAGACCGGAGCTGTTGTGCTCACAAACGGTGCCCAGCTAGCCAGCCTAAATGACGATCAACACTGTGACAGTCCTAAACGAAAAGACTGTAAAATCGATGCTTCCCTTGAAAACAATTTGAAGACCGCCGTCAATACCATGAAACAAACATCAATTTTGCAGCCCACTATGGGACGGGAAAAACGTACAGCTGCAGCTGCCGCTGCTGTTTATGTTCGCGAATGCCTTGAAGTGGGTCACACGAAGACCCGATCACAAAATATCAAAAGCTACTTCAAAACAAACCCCAAAAGTGACCTTTGTGACATTCCTATAACCATCAATGGCATTCACCAACGCCACGATCAACAAGACGACCATCAACTTATAGCAGCTCTCTCCTTTGATCTCTCCGAGGAAGACACATGCGCTGATATCTTTGGCAAATATGAGATTCAAAAGCCACAGTCGCCACCGCAAATCAATCACCACCATCGCTTACGATCTTCACCAATAAACAACACCCAGAATATATTTCTGCAGGAGCCGGTGTTGTGTTTAAACGTTGACAAATCGCCAAATCAGGCGTCATCTATTAAAATTAAAAAATCCCTTGAATTGGAGCCAGTGTTCTCGTCACCGCCGATGGTAGGTATGACTGCGATTGCGAATTCCACCTATCCAATCTGTTTGAATGGTCAATTCAACAAAATCGTTTCGTTGAACACTTCGCCGAAACGTGCAAATTCTCTGGAATCTACCACATCTACGTTCGCTTCATCAAATAGCAATAAATCACAAAACAACAGCTTTCTTTTTAACATAGACAATAGCTCTTCTGACAGTGGTGTCGCCTTCATTGACAATAAGGCTGAGATAAGTCCAAGCCGTCGACGTAAACCGGCTACTCCACATCGCATTGTATGTCCATCGCCCATAAAGACCTGTTGTGTCAGTCGAGTAGGTGGGATGTTGCCTTCATCAGGCTTGTCACCATCGAAAAAGAATCTGATAAGCACAACAATGCCTTCACTAATATCATACCAAAACAATGCACAGAGACGTCATCCTAAATCCAGAAGAAGGTAAGCTCGTTTTCAGTTAGGAACTACGTACATATTTACGATTATTGAAAATAAATCAATCCCTTTAGACTGAATCAACAAGAGTACGAGAACAAACGTTCATTGCCTTTGGGGGAACCACAACTCATGCTAAGTGGAAGTAACAATGGGGTCTCCTCTACCGAGGATACTGTGGCGTCACAGTCTCCAATAGAGTACAATCTCAGTAGTTGCCACACAAAATCAATATTAAACTCAGCTAAGAATCCTACTGCCGAACAAAATACCAATAATAATTACAAGGTAAGTTGATTATTGCTGCACATCGAGAAACGTTATTTTTTTTTATTAAATGTTATCTTCCCCCTTGTAGAAGACAAACAATGCAACTCTAACTACTAACTCCAAAATTCGAATGCAAGCTACAAACACCGTACGAACATCTGAGTTAACTGAATTCTTCCCGGTGCGTCGGAGTGTACGAAAGACAAAGACTGCTGTTAAGGAGGAAATGATGAGAGGCCTTGAAAAGGCAATTTTAGAGGAGCGGGCTGATGGCCTGAAGGTGGTTAGGATGCGAATACCATTTCACACAGTCAGTATTAATAATTATGTACAATTATATTTACAGATTGAACAGTTCGAGGGCAAGGGAAGAGGCATCATATCCGAACGACCGTTCCAACGGGGAGAGTTTGTTGTCGAGTATATTGGTGACTTGATCGATATGACTGAGGCAAATCTACGTGAGAGAAAATACGCTTTAGACGAAAACGCTGGTTGTTATATGTATTATTTCAAACACAAAAATCAACAGTATTGGTAAGGGAGGAAGATTAGTGTATTTTGTTAAAATTTTGATTTAAAAAAAAATTACAGCATTGACGCAACTGCCGAAACGGGTAAATTGGGCCGCTTGGTTAATCATTCACGCAACGGCAACCTTATAACAAAAGTGGTGGTCATTAAGAATAGACCACATCTTGTACTTATTGCCAAGGATGACATTGACGCTGGCGAGGAATTGACCTACGACTATGGTGATCGATCAAAGGAGGCATTACTGCATCATCCATGGTTGGCTTTTTAGTTCAATATATCAATTTAAGGACTCCCTTATAATAAATATCTAAAGTATAGTTTAAACATTAGCAAAGCAATGATTAGATTATGTTTGAGTTAATTTTTACATTCGCTTAAGCACATACCCAGGCACAACACATTCATACATAAATACATACATATACACATACAAACAAATCGAATTCAATAGTTTTCTTCATTTTTAGTTTGTACTCGTAGATAGATAAAAACAAAACAAACAAACATAATAATCAATAATTCTTTCGCTTAGCATCGTTCGTACATATTATTATTAAACAAAATACATATTACAATATAAAAAAGAGCGAAGTTTAATACAAAAACGTTATCGATAAAGAAAAGTGATTGTTGTGTTACAAGGAAATGTTAAAGAATGACGAAACTGTTACGATAGAGAGCGAGTCCTAAGATTCCGTTTGATTGTAAATATTTAACAAATGAAATTATGTATTTATTTTCGAGCGAGATTATTTCAATTTGTTACGAGAAATAACGCAAACAAGGTGGCGCTTTGTTATAGTGAACCTAGTTTTAATCGGAATGAATTTAAATACTTAATCGTTAATTCTGCCGTTTTTTGAGCTGTCTTTATTTGGTGTTCTCCATAAAAACCATTCTAAGTGACAAAAAAGTGTTTGAAATTTAGCTTAGAAACATTAAGTTTTTGAATTAAAGGTTTAACTGGACAGCCTTATTTTTCTGTAGTTTACTTATGGCAAACTATAGAGGCATCCTTCGTTTGCTATTCCTTATTTGTTAATTAGCTCTGTATTGCAGATGTTCATTCTTGTATGTAAACTTTTGTGACGAAAAGTGTGTACATGTGCACACTCTTTGTACATAAATTGATATCGTTCGCCTTAAAATCAAACAAGAGCTATGCTGCAACTAAAGTGCTACAAATATGTAAATGTTTTAATTTTTTTTAGAAATTAATCAAAAAAATATATATTTGCACATACCTATGTAGATATTTTGTTTTTCACACAGACTTTTGGCATGAGTTTTCCCCCTAACCGCCCCATTTTATTAAGAGAAAGTCCCCCACCAATAAATATTTGTATATTCTTTTCATATTTGCGTCTTATAATTTATTCTAGGTTATTTTAATTGGTTATGTGTTATCGCGATGTATTTCTTTAATCTCATATAATTTGTTTCCTCTGAAAACTCTAAAAACATTTTAATCAATTTTTTTTCTATAAGTATGTAATTGAAATTGTTACAAAATCGAAACAAAACAAAAGCTTATTTTTAAGAATAAATAAACATGTTATTTATAATCAAGAAAAAAAAACACCGCTTCGAGAATATCTAAGACATTAGTTTATGTATAAAGGAATACGTTATAAGATATTCAACTTTTATTAGATACGCTAGGAAAAGGTTCACGAATGTTACTTTAATTTAAATACATATAATAGAAAAGTATAATACAAGAAAAGAAACAAATATGTTACACAATTATTTTGCAAAACAAAACAAAATGTGGCTTGAATTGATTATTAACAAATAAAGACAATTTTAACAATTTCAAAACCATGAAGTATTCATTTAAACGCTTCAAAGTAAATAAAGGAACTACATTCAGTTTGATAAACACTGATGTTTGAATGACATGATTCTGACGACGATTACCTTCAGTACATAAGATTGTTGTTCATCTGATGCAAAAGCCTCAATTCACAATAGTGAAAAAGCGAATAAACGATTTTAGTGAATCTTATACGGATCGAACGAATATGAAAGCGCCTTCCCCAAAGGTCAAAACAAAGTCATAAGTAGATCTTCTAGTGCAGATATATACAGAATGCTTGTAATGAGCTGAACCTCTCTATTTCCTGGTCAAGTTCTATTCCGTTTCCAACTCGGTGAGAGATGTACTAATTAATGCCCTTATTATTACATATATGATCAGAGTATAGGGAAGAAACAAAGTACATATTATATATTATACTATGTAGAATGTTAATAATTTATAAACGGATTCACATCCCTAAAAGATCCGACAACAAAAATCGGTTTTAAAACAAAAATACCTATTTCAAATGGATTTCAAAAATTCTCCTACACTATAAAAAATAACTTTTTATCAAAACATTTGTGTATATTCATTCATCTACAAGTATCAAAACAATTCAAACAACTTTAACTTTATCAAGATCACGTTTCTCAATCATTCGCATCTGTTTCTTCTTCATTCGTCGTAGTTTCGCTGGATTCTTGATGACCTGTACAATTTCGGAACGACGCTCATTTTCCAATCTACGTTCGGCATTCTGTAGACGACGCTGCTTATTTAATTCATTGGTTTCCTTTTTAGCATCTTTTATAGATTTGGAGAGCTCTTTGATGTGTCGTATGTGATTACGGAGTTCCATTTTCTTTTCAAATGAGTGTCTATAAACGGATTTCTTTATTGATGAAAACCTACAAAGAAATATTGGAGTCATAAGTATTATAGAATAGTGAAAAATATCAAATAATTACTTTTGTTTTGGTGTCTTCCATGGCCGGCCAGATTTTGGTTGTCCACGAGGAACTTCTTGTGATTTCTTTACTTTATTTGCTTTTTTCGTAGTACTTGTATCAGAAACACTTGACGGGGTTTCTGTTTTTGTAGACTTATCATTGGTATTTGATAATTGTTCAGACATTTTAAATTATTAAATGTTTAACATAAAATAGGAAATCGTAAAGGAAAACAAGCCGCTGACACGTGCAAAATGACAACTGCAGATCGCAGAATAAGCACTTGACTTTTATTAAACGTCACTTATAGGGTGGCACCTATGCATGGGTTTAAGTATAAAGCTACGTGCAGTCCACAGTACACATATATAAGGGGGGCGGCTTTCCAATACGCCACACTCCGGTGTGGCTCCAAATGAACCCTAAAGCACAAAAAAAAGCAAACAAAAATGTTTTAATTTTCGAAATTCTAACCTCAAAATACTTAAAATTACCATTTTAATGAATGAAAGTGGTAATTTTATGAAAAAATATGGTGAAATATATATATGCAATTAATAAATAACATAAACAATCGGGTGAGCACGTTGCGCACGTTGCGCGCGATAAAAAAAAACTACGGATAGGACATCGACTGAAATCATTAAGAAGTGGCCGGGTCCTGTATGGCTGTTTCCTCAACTGGTTTACTAAACAGTTGGGTGGGTATGAGAATCTCAACGCCAAAAATAATAATAATAAACGTGCATAATAGACCCGCTGAACGCATTAAAAACAGAAAGTAATGCATACTAGACCCACTGTCAAGTCCTTTCCATGTCAAATATGTTGACATTTGTATGGTTTATGTGCACATTTGTATGGTTTTATGAAAAATATATTATTGATTTAAACACATAAACAAATGTTTCCTCACATTTGAACATCTCGTGAACATACATATGCATCAATCCAGTCAGTTAACATCTCTCTTACTCATTGCATATTTAAGCCCGCCCATATTCTACATAATATACAAGTGAATGAATTTCACGTCATCGTAGAAAACGTTCAAATCGAATTTGATCATAGAAAATCTGACATTTCTCACTCGCAGCTCAAACGTTGCGGATCTCATCTTGTTTATTTGTGTTAGGACTATTTTAAGGCTAGTACGGTGCTCATGCTAAACTTAATTTCCGCCGGTCTCCCAAATTCACATAGAAACTGAAAATAAATGCCAGATATATTTTGTTTGTATTTTTCTTTCTGAAGATAATTCATGTTCTTCATCTGACGAATCCAGAAATAGAGGTATGCCATCCATTTTATTGTTATTTTATTCATAATTATTGTTTTAATTCAAAAACCAAAAGACAATTCCAAAAGACAAATTCACTTTGCTCTCAAAAATTCGACATTCACATCGGTAAGGAAACTTCGCATACGAATTCTACGATACCAAGTTAAAGTGAAAGTGAATCAAACAAGTGAAGGGAATCTCCGATCCGGCGGATTCCACTATAGCACAGCTTTATACAAAATTAAAATGCTTCCGTTCTATTTTAAAACATTCTATAATTGGGGTATAAAAATATTCAACTCATTTGTTGTAATTTATTACATGTTTAGTAAATATATAATAAAAATAATAATAATAATATTCAACTTAAAATTAAATATAGAACAGTTCCTACCTATAGCACAAGGAAGCGTTGTTTTGTATCACTTCAACGACAGCCTTATACATATGTACATATAACCTAAGAGAAGAATAACATATTTAAATGTCCTGCTTCTAAGTTCTGTATATCTATAAGTTAAAATAATCAAAGAAAAAATTACAATCTTATGATTAACAGTTTATTTTAATTTGTTTAGAGATCAAATAATTTTTGAGATTAAATTTAAATAAAAAACAATTGCTGATTTCTGTGTCAACTCCACCTTAGCTTACACTTGACAGCTATATAAGCGCCAACCCTGCGAACACAACCAACAAAGTGTTGAATTTTTGTGAATTGTCAAAAACTAAAATTATTCGTCCCTTTTTTTCTTCTTGTTTACAAGAATATTTTTTTAATTAATTTGTTTCAAAATTCTGTGCTCCAAAAGCAATCTTTATTAATTCATATCAATATTTATTAATTGGATTGCAAGTGTGTAATCGCAAAGAAAAAAAAAATCACCATAAAAATCCAACCGCCAGCTTCGCCACATAAAGCGAATCTGACCACAATTACTTTTTTTACTTAAGAGGATTGCATCTTGCTTCACAATTGGTTCCGACATAGATTCCTGGTTCGACGAAATGGAAGAGAGGAAACGCAATTTAGAGCTGGACAAAATATGCCGCGTCTGCTTGAGCCAGAAAAAAGATATGCGGCCTATTTTCGGGGAAATGATTGCTGATATGCTAATGGAATGTGCCCGCGTCAAGGTAAGCGGAATATTTCCAATGTCAACGCTTAATATAAAAAAAAAATTTATTTTCTTCCAGATTGAAAACACCGATGGATGGCCTGATAAAATTTGCGTCCAATGCGTACACTCTGTGTCGCGGTGTCATGCATTTAAGACTCTCGTGGAACGGTCAGATCGAGAGTTGCGAGAGTATATTAAAGGACTGACTGTGATCTTTGAAGAGCCAGTGGTCGAGATAAAAACTCAGCCGGAATCACCGATTCCCACCATTGTTCCGCGGAAGCAACAGCAAAACCAACAACAACAAAAGCAAACACAAAAGGAATCAACGAAAACGGTTACCACCACTGCGATTAACAGTCAAGTGCAAACAATTCAACCCCGCACAGTGCAAACGGCGGCACTGCCTCAGCAAATAGTTCTTTCGAATGGACAGGTGATTAGCACAGCACAGATCGTAGCACACCCGGGGACGCAAATGGCCCACATTGTTAACGCCGGGCAGTTTGGGCAGCTGATTCAAACTGGGAACACTGTTCAGATGATACAACAGAATGGTCAGCCAGCGCAAGTCGTTCAATTTCAACAAGCGGACACAGACGACGGCCAATGCGAGATCATCGTGCGTGATGATATGTCACAAGATGCCGAGTATTTCGAAGATGTCACAGAGGTGACCACACACGACGACATTGAAACCACTGAGGACATAATCGAAGTACACGATGAAGAGGAGATGATTGAAGAAGAAACAGAAGATTGTATGGTTCCGGATGCGAGCATTGCATACACTGTAGAAATGTCTGAGGAATCAGATAGCGACGAAAAGATATACCTGGGTAAGGTTGTGTTAGAAAAGAAGATTGATTGCTATTATATTTTGTATTTATTTACACAGAGTTTATAAGCTCACAGACTAGTTGCCCATCGCCAGGAAGATACATATGTAACCTGTGTCGGAAGGAATTCCGGCAGATCAAGTGGTTGCAAAGCCACATGAAGTCCCATTCTAATTGGATAAAGGTTTAAAGAGTCGATTTTCTACTGTCACCCCCTCTAAAATAAAAAAATACTCCTGTTTCAGGCAAATTGTAAAAAGCAACCGCAGTGTGAGATTTGCCACCGTAGCTTTAAGGGCCCCGGTATGCTTCGAATGCATATGAAAACACACGAGGTAAAGAATTCTTTTTATAAACACGTACACTTCTAATGTTTAACTTTTATTTTAGACGGCTGAAAGGGTACCGACTTGTAGTATCTGCAATAAAGAATTTAAATCAAAAACAATATTGTACCGGCATAGGCAAACGCATCAATTGGTACTTTGACTCACAGACAATTTGTAAGTTTTATGACTATTGGAATGTTTACTTTATTTGTAGAAATCCTATGCCTGTGGAAATTGTACAAAAGGCTTTTCGTCTCCGCTTACATTGAATTCTCACATGATAAAGAAACACCCAAATGAGCCTTCCCAATACAAATGTGCCGAATGTCAAGAGTTGTTTTCCAGCATCGACGAGCTAAAAGTATACCACCCTAGCCCAACCCATTGATTTTTTTATAATAAATTTTTTACCCTACTTTAGGTTCACATACAGCTGACAGGTCACAGTGTCAAAAACGACAAGAAAGATGACGAATCCTCATCATAATTATCGCCATTGACGTTTGTTTCTACCTTAGTTACCCCCTCCCCAGTTAATGGTTAAATTTAACAATTAAGCGTATTTTTTTTTATCTATAATCGAAGATGGAAAGTTCACAAAGAAAACGTAAAGTTGAAGATTTATTCAACACACAAGTCTATCTGTACACAACACATAAACAAGAAATGGTTATAGAATTAATTGGCATGTGTAAGGCAAAACGAAAACCCTATGGAATACTAAACAATTATGTTTAAATGTATATAGAGAATGCAGAGCATTTTTTTGTTTAGTTCTTGTTTTCATTTAAAAATAATCATAATCTTAATAATAATAATAGATAAAAAAAAATTAATAAGAACATTTCTTCGTTTTCTCTCTTTAATTTTTTTTTCTTTTCTACTTTGCTTTCAATCGTAAGACAAAAATTCCTTAAATTAATCCAATTTGGAGTTTTAGAACTAAAATTATAAAAATAAAATTACATATTATTTTTTTTTCTCTTTAGTTTAATTTTGTCCAAGGCAATTAAAATGAATAAACAAAATAAAATTCATAAGAAAGGAAGCGTTTCTTTATTTCTCGTTTCTAGTTTTAAAAAATACATAGATAAGAGACAATTTTTAAAAACAAGCTTTAATGAATGATAGAAAAAAATATTTTTTTTTCCGAGTCACCAATGTGTGACTAAACATTAATTAAAGCTTGGGGAGCTCAGGTACAAGACAACACATGCACGATGTTCTGCCAGAATTAGCAGAACACATTTTGTGTCACTGTTTCTGTTTAATTAGAACTCGTCATCGTCATTTAGACAAATTTTACCTCGAGCCGGGTGCCGGGGCACAGAGACATTCTAGGTAAAGCTGATAAGCTCGCTAAACTAGGAACAACAATACCTATTCTACTTGACAAGAAGAATATAGGTATGTCCCTCCCTACTTACAAGCTAACACTCAAACTTTATACAGTCAGTAAAACCAATGCCAGATGGGAAGATGGAACTACCTGCTCTGCCACTAGACAGATCTGGCGTAAAATAGATCTAAACTACCTTCTGTCCCCAAAACTACATATACATATTATGTACGACTATCGGTGCTATTACAGGATACTACCTTATAGAGAAGCATGCATCTAGACTTGGCATCATTTGACTTCTGTACAAGTTGCAGAGACAAAGAAGAGGAGTAGAGCTCAACACATCTCTGTTCATGCCCAGCTCTTTCCCGTAGTAGAAAACTACACCTAGTAGAATACTTCTTCGACGATCTCCAAATGGTTTTCCCCAAGATATTTGGTATCACAGTGGGCCTATATAGGCCTAAGTGTGCTGGTACTCGTTACTGGTAGCCACTGCTACCTACCCTTACCTAATTCAGAGCTCTCACACTCAATACTAGTCCACTGTACTGCCGAATATGATTCCCAACGTTACCAAACTGCTCACAATTGAACCCACAATCTATGTGACTGACTTGAATTTCATGCCAGTAACCAAAAATCTTGGAACTGTCTGCTTACGATATTGATTATAGTTATCATCTGTCAATACAATATATCTACGCTTAAACTTTACAAATAAACTCAAACCCAGTCTTACAATGAACGCAAAACAATAAAAAAAATAAAAATAAAACAGACGCAGCTAAGCCCGAGTTTCACAAGTAAAGAGTTAAAACATGTCGAGACTAAACATTTGTGAAAAGTTAGTACAACCGGATAATATACATGGTTAGGTTAGGTTCAGAGGGGTCGAGAGGCTTAGCCATCCCAAAACACTAGGCACTGAAGTTTTTCCCTTAAGAATCCATCCAAGGATGGCACCTAAACCGCCACAATTTCCTCAAAGCATTTTATAACCCTGCAAAATTTTAGAACGAGTCTATGGTTGATTCGGCCAACCTTACTAAAGAAGTAGGAGCCTAAAATATTCCTGCGACTGCGTGCTATGCCCTGACATTAACACAGATTATTATGTGCGACATCCTCTGCTACACCTAGATCATTACAGTATCTGCAAATATTGGCGCCTATGAGTTCAATTCCTGCCCGCGTCTAACACCTAATGAGTTTTTTCACGCCACCTCTTTCGAATGTCTGACAAGCATCAAAGAGTCTCTTTTGTCACGATTGAGCTTCTCAACTCGCCGTTCGGAGTTGGCAAAAGACTGTGCCATCCATTGACTTCCATTCGTGCAAAAATATAACACCTACACACAAATGTTTGCGAGAAGCAGGCCCAGATTCATCTCGAGGTGTAGCGCCAACTAAGTAAGTAAGTAAGTATGAGTCCGAGACCTTTGGCGTGTTTGGACAGAGCAATGCTCGGATAATATTCCTATAGCTATACTCATTTGTACCCTGCTAAGTCTAAGGATTTCTGGTCTTTTTACGGTTCAGCACCGGCCAAAGTGCCTTGGAAACCCCGTGTCCTACAATGTTAAACCATCTATGGTTAGCCCTTTTCGTAATCGTATCCTTTTCCTTTACCTTTGATGTAATGCAGCAAAGTGGTAGCACTTCCACCGCCTCGGGTAGTGGCAGCTCCTCTCCTTTCCTTACCAACTCATCGACAAACTCGTTGCCTTCCATCCCAGAGTGACCAGGCACCCAATATAGTCTTACCCGGTCCTGTGTGCATAATGACCTGAGCATTGCGCGGCAGCTTCTGACTAGTGTCGATTTAATAATGCACGATTCTAGCGCCTGGCTGTCGATGTAAATATCAATATCCTTCCCGGATATTCGTTTCATGTTAAGGAGCTCTGCAACTCTCTAATGCCGTACATACATATCTTCTAATTTTCAATTAATTAACTTTTGTTATCTAACTTTTGGAAGAACAAAACGAAAAGACCATCCGTTAAATATTCATGATAGTATCTGTAATTTCAAATTGACCGATGTCCTCTTTGCGTTCCAACTCCACCCAACTGTCTTTGATTCTATATTAAAATTTCAATTGACAGTTACCAATCTGAATACCAACCGAGGATTCCCTTCCAACTGTCTGTCTATTTAAAATAAAATAAAACCCCCCCTATCAACCCATAATGCAGAAGGTAACTTCACCACTTACCCCTTACTTACTTACTTACTTAGTTGGCGCTACAGCTCGAGGTGAACCTGGGCCTGCTTCTCGCAACCATTTGTGTGTGCGTGTTATATTTTTGCACGAATGGAAGGGACCTACAGTTTTTTGCCGACTCCGAACGGCGAGTTGAGAAGCTCAATCGTGACAAATGATACTCTTTGATGCTTGTCAGACATTCGAAAGAGGTGGGCACTGTGAAAAATGTTTAGGTGTTTGCGGCGGGATTCGAACCCAAGACCGCTGGCTCAGTAGTCCGACGCACTAACCACTTGCGCTACGGTGCCCCTGGTAGTTCAATTATAACCACGGCTTCGCGTTGGTATTGATTTTATTAACTGTAAACGTATTGGTCGTTGGCATGGCATACAGAATTGCCCAAACGGAGAAAAATATTATTCCACAATTGTTGGCACTTGAATACATCGTGCTCTATACGTCGGACCTAAGATTGTAACAGCCTGCAGAATATATTCCGATTTTCAGAATGTAAAAGTGTTTGTGCTGGAAAAAATTATTCAAAAAATGGACAGCTCTAAAAGTCAACCGAAGGACCACGATATTAGTGAATCGAAAGAAAATCAGAAAATAAGTCGTCGGTCACGTAGTACTACTCCATCAAGAAAAACTAAAACCACAGAAATTGGGAAAAATGGTTCATTCGATTTGAACAGGAACCTTCCTGAAGAAATGGGAAGTGATTTTCGAGGGTCTTCTCGTCACTTGCAGCAAGGATATAGTGTTGAGCAAAGTAATCCGAATTTTCGGAAGACTACAGCGGAAATAATTAGTGAAGTTCGAACGCTTTTACTTGGGACCAGTAACAGTGGTAATCTTAAATTGCAATTCTCTTTGTTAACCCAATTCCATTAAAGTTTATAAATCAAAGGTGTTCGCGTGGTAAGCACACGCCGACCAATCACACCCAGAGAACCACGTCGCCAGTTGTATGGAAAAGCTGCACCACCTGGACGACCGCCAAGTGCATTTTGGTAATAATACCCGTGGCTGTACAACGCTGTACAAGCAGAAAGTAACCGTGTTTCTCGCCCTCTTTCAGTCTTCGATATCTTCAATCTGAAATTCGAAATCTACCAGCTTTGGAACCAATTCAAATTCCAACGATCGACAGAGAACAAAACATAAGAACTCGCTCTCAGTCGGTTGGTCCACGCTTGGATTTGCTGGATCCAAAATCACAGAGGAAACTTCCTGCATTGCCGCAGCGAGTTAAAACCCCAGCCAATTATGATGGTGAGTAATACACGCGAACATGACCACCCCTAGCCCAGTAATTAAATAAAATTCCATGGAAATATGGAGAATTTTTAAAAATATAAAAAAACCGATTATCTTAACAAGTTTCATGCGGCACGCAAAGTGTCAGTGTTTGACGATGACTATAATTTTGAAATGAACATTCCAGTGAACTACTGTCGATTTAGGGCTTTAAGTGTGCTCCAATGTATTGTCGATATATTTTTATTTAGATCAGACACGCAATCCGAGCAACGAAAGTTCACGAAAGCGCGCCGGATCGAGAACCAACTCGAAAGACACTGAAGAACCACCACCTCCGCCGCTATTGCCCACCGAAGATGAAAATGATAATAATCTCTCAAAGATTTCCACAAATGAGGTTAATATTTTATCCTCAAGAAAACTCTTCACAAGGCACCATGACTTGCTGGCACAATCTTCAACGGAAACTCTTACTGAGATGTTAAAGCAGCATTCGGGGATAAAAGATTGTACCGAGGAGACTGTTCAGCATATAAATGCAGTAAGTTGTGCGCTTCCTTGAGTCACAATTATTGTTGTCTTCAAAAAGGCTGTTTATCCATCTAGATTCTATTGGAGCTGTACAATCGCATTAGAACCACTCATGGTAGTTGGCGTTGTGCTGTGCTTGGAGGGTTGTATGGCCTAGTTGAATGTACATCGCCAAAAATTCTACTTGCTGTGGCAAGGGTTGTTCTAGGAGTAAGTAAATCCAATCAATACGAGTATGTATGCTTAACATTTTTATTTCAGCTTCGTGTGACAGGAAGCAACCTAACCGGCGCTTGTAAGTTGGTATTTAAGGTAGCGCGCAACGAGGCAAATGATTATCTTTTCCACGACACGGACGTACCCGAGCTTCTAATAGATGGACTTGGACGAGCGAGTCCTTTAGACGAGCCAGAGGCATGCATTTATGGGTATGGCGCTGTGCGATTTCTAACCAGCGCTAGTCAACGACACAGAGATACAGACGCAATGGATTACAATAGGAATGACAAGTTCTGGGAATCCAGTAATGAATTGCCGCAAAAACCATCAACGGCACCTGCGAAGGACACCAAAACTCTTCAAAATATGCGTCAAAATTCACTAAAACAAATCTCAATAGCACAGCGTCTCTCGAAACACGGAGCTGTTCAGCTGATGGTCTTACATCTGCAAATGCTGAACGAAGCTGGTGCTATGCAAAAACTGACAGGGCCACCATTACATTCCCTGTATCAATTGTCGGCAGCACTCAGAGCCATAGCTGGAGCTCATCAGGCGAAAAGTCTAGAAGGCGACAATTCACGGGCACAATCAGCTCAAGTTCGGGTACCTACGGATAAAATCTCACAATATTTTGGAGAGGCTACACCAGACGAGGATTACATTCACTTGGAGTTGGCCTGTCCACACCTTATCAAGGCTGCAGAAATCTCCATTGGAGAGTTGGAAATACAAGCGAATATTGTAAGGACCCTAAGGTGGGAGTTTTCTAATTTCCCAACATTTTCTTCCTCCTGATCACATTCCGCTTTAGTGTTCTTTCAGAGAATTTGAAGTGTTGTGAGGCACTGTCGGAGTTCACTGGAAAGATCGGTATGCTTCTGGGGCCATGCCGCCATATATTTAATGATTCACCAGAGAAGTTACTCTCCGTCCTGAGTAGACTGGGGTATATTTTAGGAAATATTATGGCCAGATATGATAGTGGAAGGATACAGGTATGGATTAAAATCATATCAACACTCTTGGATTTTTATCACCTATGTATTGTTATTGTAGTTTTACCATAACGACGTGGCCATGGAATACCTTTTCGACGCACTGGAGTTCTACTCAAAGAAAAAGTTTGCTTTACAGAATCAAATGGGTGACACCGTCGTGGACGTTCTCATTAAACTCATACGTGTTCTTGCTAACATGAGTGTGAATTCCGAAGTGGGCAATGGTCTTGGTGGAAAGTCAGGCCTCGGTGATATATTGCTATATGTCTTGAATAGCACCAATGAAACAAAGGTCCCTATAACAGTAATACATTACATATAAATAGAACCCTCATTAATTTCATTTCCTTAGAATCCTGATGTCCAAGAGCTTCTTAATGCTACCCTCGGTGCTCTACACAACTTGTGCTTTTATCAAGACAAGGAATCAACAGATGATTCCTTATCTGCAAACAATGAAGAAGAGGCCGAAGGATGCATCAAAAATGTCCTCGTAGAACTAGCGCCTGCATTGTGTCAGACCTTGCGAAATGGTGAGGACTCAGCTCGAATTGAAACTGCTCGTGTGCTTGGGAATCTTACCCGCAATCAAATCGCCCGAGAAGCATTTTGTAAAGCTGGTGGCCTACGAACCATCGTTCAGTGCTTTGGCTCACCAGAATATGATTTAAGGACAAGTGCAATTGGAGTGCTGGTAAATCTCTTGGGAGACTGGGAAAACCGAACACCATTTATGGAGCTCAAGGGGCAACTGATTTTGGGTGAAATGCTTAGAAGATTCCTCAACCAAGAGGACTGGCTGGTGGCTGGTATAATTTGTCAATGTTTCTGGAATCTACTCATAGACACGAATAATGTGGTGAATGTTTTGGGCGATGAGCAAACAGACGAACTGTCTGATACCCTGGCTGAGTATTTAGATGATAATAGGCTATTTCGTGGAACGAATCCGGATGCTATGTGGGAGCAATTTGCATTGGTTGCCACAGATCTATTGGAGAGGATTCAATCATGCTTAGGGTCGCCATTTCAGTCATTTGACTACGAAAACAGTGGAAGCGATGAGGATGATGTTCACATTGAAGAGCTGGCGGACGATAGATGCGGTTGAATAATGAAATTTCCCTTTTGTTGTTGTTGTTGAGTAGAATGTATTAAGAAAATAAAAGTTTTTTTTTAATGGAAATCACAGCACTATAATCCATTTAATGGGGATGATGGTTTATAAAAAGCCCAATAAGCAGTATTTTGATACCAAAACAACTGGCAGATGTTTCCACATTTCTAAAACAAAGCACATACTATTGACGCCGCTACCCAGAGCCGCTATTACTTAAGGATACGGTACAGGTTAGGGGTATGGATTTAGGTACCGCTTTTCCCAGGATACTCCTGTTTTTCCAATGAAATTTCCAATCCTGCGTCTACGTTTTGACAAATTTCTCCGAAAGAGAAAAACACTGAACAAAGGTGGAATCGAGCAAGTTGACGAAGACTCAGATGTCGAAGCCGACGAATAAAATGATTCCGGATATTAAACTAATTCTAAACTAATTATTGTGTTCACTCTGTTTTTCGAATATTTACAAATACGAATGCTGATGAATATTGCCACATTAAGAAACTCAATTACTTTTTTTTCAATTCATATAAGTTATTTATTTTTAGTTCATTTTAAGTTATTTACGCACGTGATCGATAATATCCCATTTTCTATTATCTCCTCCAAAAAAGACCTGGGAGTCATATTTGACAAAGAACTAAGTTTCTGCAGGCATATCGAGTTTTTGGTTGCTATCGAGTTGGTCTTGCTGGAACCAAACAGAAAGGGATTCTCTTTCGTCGTAATTCTGGGGGAAAAAAAAAACTCCTTCAACATCATTAAATAACAATCTCCATAGACGTGTGACCGTTTTCTTCAAAAAGTATGGTCCGACAATGCTGAAACTGCACACCACACTGTGACTCGAGATGGATGCAGTTCCGTGTCATGGAATATCTGTGGGTTAGAGTGACTACATTTTCCACAATTTTGCTTGTTTACATTGCCGGCCGTTTATTCAAAATGGGCATCGTCAGACATATAAATAAGGTTTATCATGTTGTTGCCCTCTTCCACCATTAAAATGATCATCTGGCAAAGTTCCAAGAGAACTGGCCAGTCTGCTCTGTTCAATTTGTTGTTATTTGAACTTTGTAGGAAAATAAGCTCAAATCTTTGTCTGCAATGACCGTCTACTTATTCCCATCTAAGCAGATAAGTTCCGGGTCAAAACGCTAGAATTGGTTTGTACGGAAGCAGTTATAGCTGCAATCGTATCCCTGTGTCGTTACTGAAGAATTTCGATGATAACATCTTCCTGTCACTGTCCCAGACTCAGCAAAAGTTAACTAGCCTCATCACAGAGCCTTTCGACTAAAATCGGAGACACCAAAGCATAATAGTGACGCACTATCCAAATCCTAGTGTTATCGTCCCAATCGTCAATTTTTGTTAAATCTAAATGCCAATATATAAAATATACCAAAAAATACAAATGAACCGATTGATTACACAGATAAAAAGTTATTACGTTTTCTTTTGGTAAAATGTTTCATAAGCCACTGTATTTGAAAACTTTTTCACTAATGTATCCTGCTTTAATCCTGTTTTTCGAAAAAAAAATCCTATAAAAGGCCCAGTTTTCGCAAGATTATCCGAACCTTCGGTATAGTGGCAAGTGTGTTGGACTACTACGCAATGCTGCACGGGTCCAATCCCAGCAAAACACATAAAAAAAATATTTTCACGGTGCCACCTCTTTCGAATGTCTGACAAGCATTCAAAGAGTATCATTTGTCACGAGTAGCTTCCTAACTCGCCGTTCGGAGTCGGCAAAAAACTGGAGGTCCCTTCCCAATACATATAACACGTACACACAAATGGTTGTGAGAAGTAGGCCCTGGGTCACCCCGAAATGTAGCGCCACCTAAAGAAGAAGAAGAAGATCGGGATTAGTTTTAGGCTCCAAAGTAACACCAACTAAACGTTTCTTATATTGCTTAGTTAAGCATCTATAAGCACCGTAGCGCAAGTGGTTAGTGCGTCGGACTACTGAGCCAGCGTTCTTGGGTTCGAATCCCGCCGCAAACACCTAAAAGTTTTTCACAGTGCCCACCTCTTTCGAATGTCTGACAAGCATCAAAGAGTATCATTTGTCACGATTGAGCTTCTCAACTCGCCGTTCGGAGCCGGCAAAAAACTGTAGGTCCCTTCCATTCGTGTAAAAATATAACACGCACACACGAATGGTTGCGAGAAGCAGGCCCAGGTTCACCTCGAGCTGTAGCGCCAACTAAGTAAGTAAGCTATAAGACAAACCAGGATTTTTTCTTTTTTTTCACTTTAGTTGTTTAGTGGATAAGAGGATTGGGGTGGTATGAGTATTTTTAATACAATATCAGTAATAAACTTCTTACAACATTTTTGAAATTGTTACTTCTAGTCCCTTCTAACGATACTCCACATGACCTATTCTTATCAAATTTTCTTCTCAATTTTACATTTTGACCCACTGTATATCACGTCTAAATAACGATATGTGGTTTAACATACATACGTAGTATCTAACAATGTCAAATTTCAACGTACATATGTATATTTATATACGCACATTTTTGATGTGTAAACATCTAAGCGCGCGTTAGCAAAATTTCCAGTAGAGTAATTCCAGGATTTTGCCATACGGGGACGAAAACCGAACGGTTTATCTTATAAATGAAATTTGCAACTCACATTTCATAGCAGCGGCGCGGTGGTGCTGAGGGTAGAGCTCTCACCCGTTCAGGATAGATCAGTGGTGCCACTAATCTTCCATGTTGCTCGCACGACTGTGGATAGGCAGCTCAACTACGACAGAAACGTCGCACAGAGCCATACGAAGCGCCTCCGGTTTAGTACGTCGGTTTTGGGGCGCGATGGATACGATGTTGAACAGCAGCATCAGAAATTCTGGTGACTGTTGGAAAGAGGTGCATCTAAGCGCCCGTAGGCAAACTTTTCTGTGGAGTAATTCGGGTATCTTGCCATACGGAGACGAACAGGTGCGCATCAGTCGACTGCTGCGCACGCAGGGGATGCGATGAGTATACGTGATGCGTATGGATAAATAAATGATTGGCTTTAATTTTATCGAACATAGACTGGTTATAATTTACTTTCTGTCCAATGAAGTGGAGCTACACACCCCATCCGCGTGATGTTTACACATAGCTCGGGACTGTCGCATCATTTTTTTTTTGTTTTCACCTTCAACTATCTAGGTCTCTTACATTCTATCTTCATCATTTAAGGCAAGACTTTTCACTTTTCGCATGATGGTCAATTTGATACTCCAAGTGCTAACGTTATACCATTTATCTGCGAGTGGCTTCCAAACAACGAAAAAATAGCTCAACCTTGAAGCCACAAGCCTGCCTGCAGTCGCTAACACTTATGTATGTATATCTATTTTGTTTCGCCTCTTTAAAGAGAAACTCCATTCGAATAGAAGACTTTTCATAAATGTCCGCGACTATGTATGTACATAATGTAAATATGTTTAATTTCAGGACAGAATTAGAAAAACTTTGTTTGACATGCCATGACAGATAACATAACAACTTTACACTTGCCAGCAAAACATCAATTAGCCCAAATAATCCCTGAAATGTAAACATATTCAATTAGAATGTACGGTTACACTATAAACGTGGGCAGAGAAAATGGCCTTTCCGCAAAATATCAGATTGCATTAATATGATTTATCGCCGCCAGAAAAAAGAGGTAAATGGCAGTAAACTTTTCTGCTGTGCATTTGATTTGAAGGTAATAATGAGTTTGTTTACGTTTTCCGTTCTGCTAAGGGCGCTCGAGTTGAGTTCCCGACCACGCAGACATCGTTTTTTTTTTTCTTTTAAGTAAACCTTTATGATGTGTAAATATTATTTTGTTATTTTGAAGCGCAGTGGAAACCATTGAGTGCCATGACAAACACACAATAGCCAAAGTACAATTACAGTATGATCAAGTTGGCGGTATTCGAATATAAATACAATTGGGGGTGGAATCGGCAGCGATAACAATTAAATTTTGTAAGTACGTTGATGGTTTTCGAAATTATATTCAACTGCTGAAGTACTTCAGAGGACTTTATGTGTATAAAACGTAAGTTGTAGTCGTTAAGTGTCCACCGGCAATTGATGTTTTGTGCAGAGGATTTTTTTAAAAAATATTTTTGTAAAAATGGAGATCAGCGAACCAACAATTGGAGTATTTTATCTAAGCAAGATTTTGGCATTGGCACCGTACTCGTTGAAAAAGAATTCGAAGGGGAAATACGAGATTTGCAGGAGTATTCCTTTTGCATTTTATAGTGGAGCATTGATTTTAATTATGAGTAATTATGGAGTGTCTGTTCTGTTCTGTTTTTTTTTTTAGATAATCACGTGTGTCTTTATTATTTTTAGCATGTTTAACATACAGAGGTCTTTTGTTTGATGCAAACTCTAAGATTCCAGTGCGGTAAGCATATTCAATACTAAATTAACTGCAATAGAAGTTTTGTGTTTTTTTATAACTTCATATACAGCACAACAAATAGCTCACAAGATGTGTAAGTTACCCTAGTTTAGAAAAAAAATACATATACCTAAGTAGTTTACATACTCGTATACAGTGGCGACAAAATAAATAGTACAGTTTTAGAAAATGCGTTCAAGACACTTTATATCATTTTAGATTATATACATAACAAAATAAACCATAACCATAACAAAATAAACGTCATTATTTAAAAGTTGGTTGACTTAATCTAGACAATTTAAATACTTATCACACCTATGTATCTTTGGTTTCTTTAAATTCAAAAACCATTTATAATGACAGAGGTACTCTTTAGCACATAAAGACATTGTTCCGTAAGTTGTTTTAACAACTTTTTTTAATTTCGCACACAGAAATGTAGAATATAACGCGAAAAACATTCAACAGAGGGCTCAAGGGAATGTGTGCTTGGCTTGAGGAATAAAAGGCTTTTGAACTAAGAATAGCGCTTTTCGGACGCATTGCTAGGCAGAAATTATTGGTGTTAAAGCGTAATCTCTCCTGTCGGCTACAGTTCGCTATGCAAATAAAGAACGCAGCTGGTGGAAAAATGTTATGTGGACCGACGAATCCAAACTTAATCGCTTTGGATTTGATGGAATAATTAAGTAAGACTCGGCTTTTAACCAGGAATACAATTTTATAAACACCCTGAAGACATTGAAACATGGTGGTGGCAGCATCATTGCATGCGGTCTTACATGGTACGGCCGCGGCGTGTAACCCATTCATCGTATTGAGGGTATTATGGACCAAACGAAATGTGATGATTTGACATTACCGCTCACGTTATCGAGTATCATTTTACTTGTCATTTACTCGAACATTTGATAACGAGTCCTACTCACTAACTCGTTATCGAGTGCGGTAATTCGGCCCCAGTGTTGTGCTTCCGTATATAGAAGAGAAAATACCGCTGAAATTTAAGTTTGATCACAACAATGACCCGAAGAAAACTTCAAAATCTGTGGAGCAATGGTTACTATCCCAAAAGATTAATATTTTAAGTCCACAGTCCATTTATCTCAATCCGATTGAGAACGTGTGGAATGACGTGGACAACAAACTTGACAGATCTACGGCTACAAATTTGGGACAACTGGGGTAGAAGTTAATCGAGCCTTGAGCGTTGTCAAGCCGATACTAGAAATAAGGATTATCCCACTCAGTACTAGTATTGTAAAATAATATTAACTTAATTATTTTAAAATGTTGCAAGACTTAAGATTTTGCAATGAATTTAATGATTTGTACCAAAGTGTATTATTTATTTATGAATATTATATTTTTATTTTTTATTTTTTACTTAAAGAAATATTTTTATATTCTATTATCTAGCTATTTTTTTACACTAGTTAATATTGTAACCGAGTTTCTTATTAAATAAATTTTATTAACATAATTATAAGTTAAATACGCAAATTTTACAATTGAAAAAAAATAAACCCACATATGCTATTTATTTTGCTGCCACTGTAAAAGCTTGACGCAGTAAAACACAAAGCTGTTTTAACTAAAATGAAACAAAATAACTATCCGAAATTCCAACAAAAGAAGGATACATTTTTTTAAAGGTTTGAAGTCCTAAAATGTTAAGTTAGATGAAGGGTTAGGATTTAAAAGATTTCTGGAAACATTGCGTCGCTCTACAAATAAAATTCTTCTTATACTAGCTGACACCGTTACTCGTGACGTCTAATTTCTTTTAGCTTTTAATTCTCATCTATCACTTTACTCTCTCTCTCTCCCTCTCTTTCTCTTTCTCTATCTCTCTCTCTCCTTGTCTTTCTTTCTTTTCTTTCTCTCTAACTCACGAACTCTGGGCGAATTCTCTATTCGAACAATTTAAATATTTTTGGCAACTGCCATATCTAAAGCGCATCTTTTAGAATGAAATCGGCGACTTCGAAGGTAGTCACAGCCTTGGATGTATCTGTTGTTGTGCTATCAACAACTTCTGGTGTTATTTGTGGATTAGTTGGATTGAAATCTACGCAAGAGCTGAACAGGCGATTACATCAGGTACTTTTTGCATTTATAATTTTTTTTGTTTTTTTTTTTAAATTCGAACCTTTTAAGGTTGATGAAACGCTCCATTCCTTTATTAGTCCCAGGAAAGAACAAGTGAGGGCATATGTTATGGTATTCCTATCGCTTTTATTCATTTCGGTACTTTTAGGTTCGTAAGTTTGTTCGATTGCATTGTGCAAAATTTATTCAACCGGTTTTTTTCTCTTAATGACAAAGGTCTTGATATCTGGACATGGATGAGAGTTGCTGGTGACATGAACATCGATGAAGAAAGCGCTGGTGAGTTAAGGATAAATTCAATTTTTACTCCTTTAATTCATCATCTGCCTTTTTGACAGAAATGAATGTCCAATGGTATATCCCATTTTATAGTCTATATTATATGTTGACTGGGCTTCACATTAGCATTGCCCATACTACGTTTGGTGTTGGCAGACGGTACAGGAGGTTGAATTTAACACTGAAAAAGTTATTCCTAAGTGGTAGGCTTACTTTATTTGACACATATGTATCTATGTATCTATTTACCCCTTCGTTAGGTGAGACCCCAACCTACCAAAATTCAAAACTGTACAAAAAAGTGAATGTAGTGAAAACCATTAGTATGGATTTGAATGATACAATTATTGTAAAGAAACCAAATATACTCGTGGATACGCCATCTAATTACTGTAAGTATGATTAAAAACTGCTTCAAATAAATATCTTGCAACTACATAATATTACAGCCATGAATTCAAATACAATTGAACGCTTAGCTGGTATCCATGAATCGTTAGGTATATGCGTTCAAAGTATATCTGGGTATGTAACTTTCAATCAATTCGTACGCCAGGAATAATCGTTATGTCTTATTCTGAAGATCCTACGGTTTTGCATTCCTTTTTATACTTGTCTCGTGCCTTCTTCATCTGGTGGCAACAGCTTACTTTCTGTTTTTAGAATTCTTGAACAACAAAAACAGTGTTTACTCCTGGTTACAAGTTTTGTGGATAGTTTTCCATGCAAGTCGCCTACTGATGATAGTTGAACCTAGTCATTTAACTACAATGGAGGTGGGTATTTTTTTTTTTATTTTAAAATAATACAAATAATGGATAGATTTTGTTTCTAGGCCCGACAGACAATCTCACTGCTCTGTCAGATAAGCTTGACCCCACACGATGCAGTGTTCTCAGAAAGTGTAAGTACAGTTTGCCTTTTTAATAAAGGTAACTAGTGTGCCCGTGCTAGAACTCTCGCAAGAGAAAACCCAACCTCCAAAATCTGAAATTGTAATGTGAAAGTACAATTCGTCAGTGCTCCAGGAAATTGTCTACCTCATTTGTGAAGATTGATTAAGTGTGAGAGCCGCAAATGGTACCTTTACTACAGAAATAGTATATATGATCAGTAAATGTTTAATCGATCACCAGAGAAAGAATATGTTTAATGATGCTTCCGAGAATAACCTCTTTAATCGGATTCGGAAGACGCACAAATGGCGCATACTCGTATGTCTTCATCCTTCTAAACAGCGAAGTAGCTCTCTACCGGTCATTTTATCTCACATGATTTGAGATACCAAGACACTAGAGACTAGAGCTTCAACGATAATGAATGTACAGCCTGGCCAGAGGTGCTTCTTTGTGTTGATTGATTGTGTAAATCTAACTACCCGGCACTGAATCCTTCGGAGTTCCATTAAGACTTTTACACTAAAAAAAGGTTGGAGGATGAAAACCTTGCAAAATATTGTGCCGAATTCAATGTCCAGAGTAACAACACTACAAAGCCAAAAAAGTTACTTCACTTTGAAAAATTCGGTCAAGTGCAAGTCGTACTTGCGCAACAAGTGTTCTGTACTGTCAGTTATTTTTACATACATGTGTAAATAGATTTATGGACACAAATGTAAACAACTTGATAAAATTACCTATCTATCCTATCCCTAAAGGGCACTTTAAAGTCTACAAGAAATTTACGCATGTGCATCAGATTTCATTCTTCGTTTCGTTCTTCGTTGAATTGTATTAAATGCATGGCATTTTGGAAATTGTCTCTCTCTCTGTGTACACAAATTAAATTTTCCCATTGAAGTAAAAGGAGAGACACACCTTATAAGGTTAGCAAACCATCAAGATTCCCTTGTGTTGGTTAAAATCAATGGTAATGGTAATGGTAAATGGAATATTTTTCCTCTCACACATACAGATTTCCCTACACGTATCAGCTTTTATGTGATTGCGATAGGTTCTCATGTGAATTACACTTGCGCAGGCTGGCACGACTTGACTGTCCCCCTTTTTGTAGGGAGCTTGATGGGATGTGGCCAACCCAACCGGATTTTGTTAGATATTAGATAGCCCAAGTTCACATCATTTCTGGATATGTAAATAGTTAGGTAGTTGAATTTACAAAAAAAATAATTCAAAAAAAGTGTCGAACGTAGGGTAGTCCTGATAGTTTTGGTTCAATCTACACTTTATTCTTAATATTTGTGATTTTATTCAGAATTGGCTGGGCGATATTTTTGGAGATAAGGTAGGGGGACAGCAATTTTATAAGGTTTTTTTTTTTTTTTTTTTTTTGAAAAAGTAAGGCCCACTACACACGGAGCAACTGAAACAAAGACTGGTTAGCGATTCGAGTTGGCAACAAGTTTGCTTTGAGTTGTAACCTGTGTAATCAAATGGGATGCCGCACACGAGGCAACTGGTTGCAAACTCATTTGCGAGTCACGAAAACCAGTTTGTAAGCAGTCGGCTATTGATTTACCTATCGAGTTGCCTATTGATTTCAGTTCTAAGTAGTATGTCGAATATGAGCGAACAACAGGCCAACCTGTGACTGGTGGGGAAGGTTGGAAAACATCCTATTTTGTACAATCATCACCTTGCTGGCTATTCGAAGAAAAAAGAAACAGAGAAGCCGTGGAAAGAAGGCACAAATGTTCTGAAAATTGTTTTCAAGGTATGGGTGTACCCAAAACCTTCTTACTATTCTTCTCCTCCTCCTGGGGTAGTAATACAACATGATGGTTTCATCATCGCTGGAGTCTTCCAAAGACAATTCACGCAACTCGAGTTGCCAACCAGTTTAGTTGTTTTTCAGTTGCTCCGTGTGTATTGGGCATAAGTAAAAATATTTCATACATTTTTGATTCGCGCTTTAACGAGCTTTCATTTGAAACCCCATACGATGACCTCAAAATTATTTTTGTTTTTAACTTCATATTTGACCCCCCCCCCCCCCCCTCCCTAACTCTAACTCTTTTCTTAAGAGATTTGTACTCCCCCGCAGCCCCATACAGCAATATATGTATGTACATATTTTTAACGATAAAGCGAAAACAACTCACTGCTACCAAAAGGTATATAAGCTCCTTAAATTAACTCGAAAAATGTAAAAATAATGAGAACCTCTTAAAAATACCATAAACAAGGCGTATACGCAACTTTTTTTTTTCTTTTGAAAAAAAGGTTGAATCTCTTCTTCTATAGTTCAAAAACAAATTCCAATAATCATAAAATATGATGGTGTGTGCAATGAAACAAACAAGATCCTTGTCTATGAAATGAGTTCAGTTCCTTTGTGCGAATATTATCTACCTCTACCACTAAATATTGATTTCTTTCTCTATATACAGCAAGTAAACAAGTAGGAATGTCGATTTATGTACAACTTAATTTAGCCAACGTTCGGCAAAAAATACAGATTTCTAGAAGTTAAGTACCCTTATCCGAACCTTTCCAGTCAATTTAACTCATTTGGAAATATGTAATTCAATATTTTCCAACTGCCGACCGTATCGGTCGATTGGTTGCTTTTACTTTGATTCGCACTTAAAAGTGTAGGTACTCTAAATTGAATTAAATAAGTCAACACAATAAAATTGTTTTTTTTTCTCATTCTCTCTGTATTTAAAGATTCGAAAATTTTGGCAACAACTCCTCGCCGATAAGGCAACCTTTTCCGCTTGTGGCTTGTGTCGGGTGGACCGAGAGATCCTGACATCTGTAAGTGGTATATTATGCGATGTGCACTGAAGCAAAGAGCACATTTATTTATCATGTATTTTCAGATAAGCGGTGCCATCGCCACCTATTTGGTCATCTTGATACAGTTTCAAAAATCTAACGGATGAAATTATAGCGCTTATATAAAGTTCTTATAATAAAAACGAAAATAAAGAAAGAAAAAAACAACAACTCTCACACAGAGAAGATAAATAATTTCCCTTTAATCGTTTGTTCATTTAGACGGCCGCCGGAGGTTGACTGACACGGATGGGGTTCGTAGATTATTTGAGATGGCATGGATTAGGGAACATTTAAAGCCGTATCCTTAAATTACATGTGAAACCAAATAGCTTTCTGCACAACGCCACCACCCACCACCGGGTCAGGTCAGGCATACAGAGCAAGCGAGTACGCATGACAAACAAACGAGATGGCAACAACCACTTAAAGCGAATAAAAAGAAGGAAAACACAAATATGGGGAAATTTTTCCCAACTAAGGAGAGAAAATGGGTTTTTCTTCAGTTTTTCACTTAATGACATTTCCAGGATAAAACGTCAGTTAGTTAGTTCACTTTTGTCGTTGCCGTCGTCGTTGTTCAATGTCTCAATACAGTACTCGACAGTGCGGGTGAATTTCTTTCTCTTAGGCTTAAGGGAACACAAAGTATATATCATCACATACGTTGTCACAGAGATAAATTCATCTTCTTTTTATTTTTGTCGCAATACACCGGAAGAATATACCTACATACATATATATACACCTTTTTTCTATTTCTTTGTCCCTTCGTGTACGTTTTTCTACTCATTATTTGTCGGTATTTTCACTAAGTAGCAAAAATACTACTCACGGAGGACGACGACGTTACTCATAATTTGCAAAAAAAAAAACGAAAAAAAAAAAATTAAAAATACACTTTCATTCGGTATCCTTTTTTCGCTGATTCGGTGAATCCGGTGTGTATGAGTGTGTCTGTTAGTGTTTGTGTATAAGTACAAGTGGTTACATAAATAATTTATTGATTAATTAGAAGTGAAAGGAATAAACTTGATAGTCAAATAGTGACAGGGAGCCGCCACCACCGTCGCCGCTGCCGCAACCCCAAGGACGATACTGGAGGAATAAAAAAAAAACTGATACCAATCTAACGAAGCACCAAGTCAGCGAAAACATTGTCACAGCAGTCGTACGTATCCCTAAATAGATTTTATTCAAATTATACATAGAAATAAACAAAAAAACGTGTGTAAAGGTATCTTTGAAAGTTAAAAGGAATTATGCAATCAGCTGTTTCGAAGGACAATCGCTTTATTGCAATTGTCCTGGATTTTGATTGTATTTTTTTTTTTTATTAAAAATCGATTTAATGAGACTCTTTGTGTGTGTCGAATGCCGCAGTGTCCTTCTAAAGCAATTTTCGTTGTGTAATTTGACATAATTTAATTCAAAAGTCATGTTTGACAGAATCTTATGCAATAGGAAAAAGGACGACAGCTCCGAAAATTCAATTTTGAACTCATAAATCGGTGTAGTATGGACGAAAAAGAACATTATAACGTGATGCCCCTCCTTGCCCCATCAGTAATCGGCTCCCATCCGTTGGTCGTTGTTTAATTATCTCAGCTTACATTGTCAGGTTGTTCGCTTGTACAGAACATAAATCAATAAATTGCGATATCTACTCGTAGACGAGTAGAATACAGTATGAGGTCAATGAGACGACGACGGCGAACGCAGAGTTTTTGGGGGCTGATAGTCGTTCTCAAATACCAAGTACAGACTGTTACCCCTTTTTTTGGCAGCCAAGCCTTACGCACAAAGACACAAAAACTATAAAACCATCGCACATCAGTTGTGAGTCTGCTATGCAGCAGCAGTTGTCCTGATCCTTTGTTCCTTATTCTCTCAGCTGGGTGTGTGGGGTTGGGTGTACTCGTAGTTTCTACAGTACAATGGATTCCATTGTTTGTCCTGTTGTCAATAACAACAGAAGTTTGGACACAAACATGAAGTCAACCAGCCAGGCACTCGGTTAAACATCAAACCGCACAACGCCCGCCCCGGTTTAAAATTGTATATGAGCGAGGGCCTCGAATAGACACATGTCATCATGTCATTGGACGACAACGACAATGACGACGCTGACGACGACTCATCGAAGAAACATTCTCGGGAAACAATTTTATATTCTTCTCTGTGCAAGCCAAGGGAGTTAGGTTTGTAAGGTAGAATGGATGCAAATAGTGGGAGAATCGTATATGTAATCGGTGTGAGGTTGTTGAATAACGGGTGGGTATACCAAGACTGCTGGCGCCAAACAGGCCGGAAATGACTAAGAGGTCTGAGGCTTGAGGGTGGCTTCTTTTTTTTATTACACTGACGAACTTTTGCTATGAAATCTGTGTTGTTTTTGGACAGAAGTTATTAGTGGGTTTTTTTGTTGATTCGCTTAAGGTGAAATCGATTAAATAATTTTTTAACACGCCCATTAAATAAAATAAATGAGGATGGAGGGGTTGATTTTTTTCGACACAAAATGAGAAACTTATGACACCAATGAAGCACATTCAGATGAAGGCCATTGTACCAAGAGATCCTTTTTGCTGATCTTCGATGGTTTTACAACCGACGACATAGACGTTGGATTCTATCAGAACCTTTAAAGACTCTAAAAGTTGATCGGTCTCATATACGATTTTAAAGAACAGTATAGCCTCGCTAGCTCGGATAATTCAGTAGTCCGGACATCACTATATTTCGGACACTTTCAAAATTTTACCTCAACAGTACAGACAGAGCATCGAAAGCCTGTGTGTGGGACTTTAACCCTAACTAAAACCACCTCTGCATCCGACCCCGTATCCCCATGTTTTCAGCCGCTGCTGCTCATTGTCCGCTTGTCCGGATAATTGGTTACGAGTGCACGAAGGTTGGTCTGTATGTGTGTACGTGTAGTATGTATTCTTGTAGCAGTATGTAATCGTATAAATGTCAGTTTGTTGTATGTATAGGTCTTTGTTTAATGGCGTATGTATACATGTGTTTGAAGATTCTTCATTTCTAGTTACCCGTTCTTCTTGTCGCAGCTGCTGCATTATGCTTGTGATGACTTCATTCGTAGTCTCTCATGCTTCGCTTGTCTCTAGCATAAAGCTTATCAGTCCTCTTGGCGTCACCTGTCCGCATATTTCCCTTTCTAGTATGTTTCTGGCCGTTATATATCTTCGGGCACCGTAGCGCAAGTGGTTAGTGCGTCGGACTACTGAGCCAGTGGTCTTGGATTCGAATCCCGCCGCAAACACCTATAACGTTTTTCGCAGTGCCCACCTCTTCCGAATGCCTGACAAGCATTCAAGAGTATCATTTGTCATGTAAAGCTTCCCAACTCGCCGTTCGGAGTCGGCAGAAAACTGTAGGTCCCTTCCATTCGTGCAAAAATATAACGCGCACACACAAATGGTTGCGGGAAGCTAGGCTTGGTTCTACGTAGGACTGCTGAAGCCAAATATTTATTTTTTTTTTATATCTTCGGCGCTCCATCAAAATATGCTCCGCATTCTGTATTTTGCCATCGCAGGTCATCTACGTGTTTATATTTGTAGATATACTCCCAGAAGCATCCATGCCCCGACAGAAATTGTCTCAGGTAATAATTGACCTCTCCGGGTCCTCTGCTAGTCCACTCCTCTATGTTGGGGATCAGTGTATGTGTCCATCTTCCTTTGATTGTACTGTTCCATCTGTTTTGCCACACCACCTGCATGGCCTAGCTGATGGTTCTCATTTCTTCTAACTCGGTCCCGCGTTGCGCCGCTGAGTTTTTCACTTCTATATCAATAGGCATTCTGCCCGATATTACACTGATTGCATCCGCTGACACGATTCTAAAAGCACAGCATACTCTTAGCGATGCGATTCTGTGTGCCGTGTTCATGCGTCTCATATAGGATTCCACATCGGTCGCTGGTGCCCATATAGGAGAAGCATACTTGCTCACTATAGAAATATGTTCAAACATACATATTATGTACATTTGTTCGTAAAATCAAGGAATTCCAAAACTAGCTGTGCTGCTCTTTCATAGTTCGCCTTCGCAGATGCATTCATTTTTTCATTCGTTTGGAGTGTTTTAAAGGACCAAACGTATTTTTAGTCGTTCAGACTTGAATTTATCATCTTGCAAATGTATTGGAGAGAAACAAATTCAAAGGAGTTGGTCAATATGGCCAGAATTGGAAAATGAAGGCCCTATATCACTTGCACAGTTACGGCAACAAATTGATTCTGATTCTTCGCTTGCTGATTAAATTGGAATTCTATGACTTCCTTACTTAACGGGCTCCCGATCCGTGAAGAGTCTCTGCTTGAGACACGGCAGCCTTCCACTCTCTTCGATCCCGGGCACGCTGCTTCCGGTTGTCTAGACCAAGCGCACTGGCAACCGCGGTAGCTTGGTCCTTAAACCGGAGGTTCGGTCTTCCTTATCGTCTCGAACCTGGGGGCTGTGATTCGTAGATCCTCTTTGCTGGAGCATTGTTGTCCATTCGCTCGATGTGGCCGAGCCAGTATAGTCGACATGTTTGTTGTAATTCTATGCCATGATGAAGACATTGCTCATTCCGCTTTACAAATCTAACAAAATGTCAATGAAGGTAAAGAAGAAGATAGTAAAGAAGATGAAAATGTAAACATAGAAGTGAAGAAGATTTCAAGCAATGCAACAAGGAAATTGTTTGCTAGTGGCATTCAGTGGGCTAAACGAAAGAACACTTCTTGAATATATGGACATCCTTTTCGTTAAGAGGTTACGTAATAAAGCTGAAAATATGTTCCTAGATAAGGCATTACAACGAGCAATTAGCTCGTACTCTCCTGCTCTTTTTGAAATGTGAACATTAAAATAACGTTTCTATAAGAAATAAAATGCATATCGGTTATCGTCTCTATTTTATTTTTTCTCTATAGTCCGGACATTTCGCTAGTCCGGACATAGCCAAAACTTTATATGTCCGCACTAACAAGGCTGTACTATTCATTTATTTGCCACGAACAGTCTAAGCGTCAAAACTCATGCCGATTAGTGTGGTGCAAAAAAAATGTAAACGATTGAAGGCAATCAAAATGCACCAAATAAGTCAATTTTAAATTCTGATAAGCGGTTACTTCATCTAGTCACCTAAATAAACAGCACCATGCGGTTTCTGCTAAGCAACCATCGAAGAAGGTTCACCTCCATCCGTTTTCTTTTTTTCTTTCAAAAATATTCTCTTTATGCCAATTAACCAAATGAGATGTAAAAAGAACCTTTTCGGCTTCAGTGAAAGAGTTCACTGATTCAACCCTTAAATGTCAAAATAAACCGTTCAACTAATTTTTAAAGCCTTTAAGTTGATATAGTATACTTGAAGCCCCAAAGTAAAACTCGCACAAAAACAAAAAGTAACAAGCAGCAAATCCTTGATCATCACCCTGAATAGCCCGCGGCTATTCACTTCAGACAACGCTGACAACGACAACGACAATAACGACGACACATTTAACGATTCATTGCACACACCATCTCTATTAATACCTACATTGTCGTAAACGCTGGTGGCCTGGATTGGGGAATGGCTGTAACCCCTCCCCGCGCATTAATAGCGCCGTCCTTAATGATGCATACACTCAAGCTCGTTCACATAAAAAGTTACCACCATTAAAGCGCTTTCTTATTTGTGACCTTTTTCCTTTTTTCATCCCCCCCCCTCTCCACTTTAGTTACATCGTTCCGCAGACAGAATAAAGACTTGAGAGAGAAATGGCACAGGATACGAAAATTCCAAAGTCGCACGTGACATTTGTTGGAATTCTTATCTTAATCACGCAAATTCTGGCAGAGAACGGAAGCATTCCCAGCCAACAGCAGTTAGTGACAGACGTTCCACCAGCGGTACCACTTGCATTCGATGCGATAAATGGCGGCGAGCACAGCAGTAGTAGCACGAACCAAATGCAAAATCTCCCCACTGCAAATTCGGCACCCATCCTGCCCGATCTGGGCACGTCACCGGCATCACCTTCGAGTATGCCAAATCCTACACTATCTCCAGTTACACTACCATCGGGAATGACGTCATCGAGTTCCACGCAAATGCCACCATTAACAACCCAAATTCAGGAGAGTTCAGGTTACACTCTCATCGATCCGATAATTGTGGAGCATGAGATGTTGGGCTCAGCCGGACCCGATAAACGCGAACTCGAGGGCATCCTTAAAGCGCTCGACTGGTTAAAGGAGAAGCGCGCGCCCGACTACGGCTGGGGCAATGACACACACATGGTTATCTTGGCAAAGGAGTTATCTGGTGCTAGGGACCCAACCGACTCTGATGGTCATTTGCAGGTGATTGAGGAACTAGAAGACACTCTGTCGGTTAAGGAAATGGAAATTGAAATTCTTTCGATGCTAGATCGCCACCACACACTACCGAAGCCTATGAATCTAGACAAATTGGCAAGATATGTTCTAGCATTGGGCTCACTGTGCAAAGATCCGAAACGGTTCCATGGCCACGACTTGGTGGCCACTCTGCAGCATCACGAGCCCGCGCAAGACATTGAGTTCGCTCTAACCACATTATCTGCATGCAGCTCAGCTGCTCATGTGAGAAAACGACAAATTCGAAGGCTTCTCGACATTGCCAGCGGTGTCACCGATCAGAGTGTGGATACCATTGCTATGGTTATATTGGCTTTGAGATGTATCGTTACAGACCATCGACACAGGCATCTGCAGCACTTTGTGCGACGTCCTGCAAGGGGATTGGCTAGTCTTCAAGATCCCAAAGGTGGATTTGGTTCACTGCGCAGCACGGCACTAGCTATGCAAGCTCTTCAGGATCTCGAACGTGATCCGGCTGGTTCTTGGAACCGTACAGCTGCATCGAGATGGATTTTAAGCCGTCAGCGAGCCGACGGTGGTTGGACAGAGGAGCCACTCCAGGATGGACAAGATCCAAGCATTGGGGTTGGCCTTACTGCTGATATAATTCTCGCTCTAGGTTGGAAGGGCCTCGGAGCGGTTCGTGCTCTTCAATGCGATCATGTTATTCGGGAGAACAGTGATTCTGTTTCAGGTAAACATTTCATTCGTTTTCAAGTCGATTTTATTTAAGCTTTTTTTTGTTGTTGTGCTTAGAAAATGGAGAACCTAAACTTGCAGTTCCATATGGACTGACATCGGCCGAAGAATCCGATACGAAGAATGTCTCCTACACATACACACTTTGGGTGGGCTCGAATGTGACTGAGGCATTTTCACTTTCTCTGGTGTCCCCAAAGAATACGAGCTTTTTTAAAGCCATGACGCAAGCCGCTGAAATCGACCCAAGGTAAGTATTGGGTTCGTTACAAAAAAAAACCTATTTCAACTTTCTCGACTTTTGCTAGATTTTCTTTTGAAGCTAGAGAATGGCCCAACGGACACTATGTGCACACACTAGCCGACAAAAAGGAAGAACCAAGAGGGTAAGTTCAACAGGAAGTGTCTTTGAAAAACACATTAACGTAAATTCATACTAGGTACAACTATTGGCTTTTGTACCGGCTACCAGAATTACCTGATCCCAGTAATCCACCTGGAAATCAGCTGATAGCACCAGTGGGTAAGTAACGTAGCACAAATAGAAAAATAAAACTACCCTATTACACGACTGGTCGGCTGTTTAGAAATTGAAAAGGTTTAATCGCTAGCAAGGGGACAACAAACACCGGTTGGGGGGAAAAGTGTTATATGTGCCTAATTAGTTTTGGTGACCGTGACTTGAATTAAACCACCCCTGTGGGTACGTTTGACATTTTTGAGTGCTGTTTGCACTATTTTCACACGCTGTGCTATAAGCTTAACATATACACACAGGTGGGTTGGTCAATCGATTTATTTCGCAGTAACAGTCGCGATTTTATCCAACCAACGTTTAACCACATCAAATAACTGTTATTTAATGAGTTCATAAAACAAATAAATAGGTACCTAAGGTTCTCTTTCAAAGCTTTGAGACTTTGCCGAAGGAGATGCTATCGCAATATGCTAGTATAATAGATCAACTAAGTAAGATTAGAAGAGCATACACAGGATTGAAAAATTAAAGAAAATCAAAAGGAATACTGAGAACATCCAAAAATGTTTGTGCTAATGCCTCGTCGTACTGTGGTGGATTCAAAATATCATCAACCGAAAAAAACGCGAAAGACATAATATTTGTATCAAACACAGAAAAGAACACTTTGTATCGTATCCTATCCTACTCCTACTAATATATAAATGTGAAAGTTTGGATGTTTGTTGCTCAATAACGCCTTAACGGCTTAACAGATTTCAATGAAACTTTCGAGAATAGATAGTCTTCTTCCTGAATTAGAGGTTAGGCAACTTTTTATACAAAAAATACAATTCCTTGATTCCATAGTTCGCATTATTCCAATTTCCGCTCTTATTATTTGCTCATTATTTTTGGGTAAAGGTAGGCGTTGTTGAGTTTTAAAATTAGTAAAAAGTTGGTGATTTCAGACAAACCTTACCAGTTACTTCACGATCAACACCAATAGGTGAGCTCAATGCTTACATCAAAGCCTAATAACTTCGGCGTTTACATAATGTTACACAATGTTATAGGAAACCAGAAAGTACCATTATTTGATGATCATAAAATACATATTATGTACATATGTGTGTAGATGTTTTTGTACACAGGTACATATATTACATTTCCATAAATTTTGTTTGCAATCGTTTCATCTATAGGGAACAACCACAAAGTTCAGATTCAGAATTCTTTAGAATCTTAATTTAAATAATATCGCTTCCTACTACTTCCTTTCTATCGTATATAATAATATCCTTTCTATCATACTACAATCAAACAACGCGATTGATTTAAAGCAGGCAACAGCTAGTAGATAAATAAATGATTGGCTTGAATTTTATGAAACATAGACTGGTTATAATTTTCTTTCTTTCCAATTAAGTAGAGCTACACACCCCATCCGCGTGATGTTTACACATAGCTATGGACTGTAGGATACAGTCGCATCATTTTTTTTTTTTATAACAGCCTCGCACTGCTGTGTCATATGATTAATAAAATTCAGGTAACTTTTCAGCAGAATAGCCTCCAACGGCCTTTGATCCACTTCCAATCATTTCTTAATATTCCTAGGTTTAGCTGTCTCCTGTCTTCACGGCTTTTTTTTACGTCAGTCTAAAGATTTTCAAATGGATTTAAATCTGGAGACTGAAGTGGCTATAAAATTACATCGACTTTATTCTTCTAAAATCTATTCTTAGCTGCTTACGCCATATGCTTCGTATAGTTATCCTGCATAAATATGTACCCACTTAAGAGGCATTTCCTCTTCAGCATAACATTTTGAAGAATTGTACTATAAACGCATTCGGTAATTTCTTGTTTTATCCAAAATATTGGACCAACTCCATTACAAGAGCAATTTGTTCAAATCATCATTCGGGCACCTCCATGGTTAAACAGTCTGTAGAGTATACTGAGGCTGGCATTTTGCACTGTCCGGTCTGAAATATTTCCTAGATCCACCAAAGCCAAATATTTTAACTTTGGACTCATCGGGCCAGAGAATATTTTATCCATTTTGAAAGTGGTCATTGGCTGTGTTCTCGGGCATATTGTTCTCGTATGCGTTAGATCCTATGTTGTTTTTTTTTTTTTGGCAGAAGGGGAACTTTCCTATGAATTTTCGCTTTGATCTGGCCTGGAATTCTCTTTCTTATCGTTACAGCACTAATCTCGAGATTTGAATCTTCGTTGATGAGATAAAATGACCACGCTAAGCTGTACTCAAGCAGTTGGTGTTCGCTGTTTTCACCTGTTTTCTTGTTTTTTCTCATGTCAAAGCAATTTGAACTATTTTTGCCGAACAAACTAGTTCCTCCTGATACATTTTTGTAGGTTTTTCCTTCATTTATAAGTTTTTTAATTAAATTTCGCTTTTCTTTTGAGCCGTGTGTTCTTAGCCCATTTTTACGACAAAACCAATCTATTTTAAAAAAAATCAGAACGAATAACCTTACATTTAATTATAAGAGCAAAGTATTAAACAATCAATTCAATTTAACGTTTAATTTGTTACCTTGTTCAAGTAAAACATTTTTTTTAAAAACGCAATGCTATGTTATCGAACATAGCTGTAGGTAGATGATCTCAAATTAAATCAGAATATGATTGCGACTTATTACAACAAGATGTGGCGGCGGTCAATGGCAGATGTGAACGGAATCACCTCATTCTTAACGTTTGTAAATATCAATGTTTAAGTTTTTTTAAGGTCTAATGTCCCTATCATTATATCAAGACCTTATAAATTCGAACCCTCTTACTAGAGTAACCTCAAAGAAAACCCTTGGTATCATTCTCCACCACCAACTGAATTTAGGGAGCCTACGGATTATGTAGTCTGTAAAGCTAATGCGTTGCTTGATTTCCTAAAACGGGATTCCAAAATTTTTTCTAATCCGTATACCTTAACACATTGACTGCCATGCCTATCATATTTGATAGCCAGTGTTGTTTCCGTTGTGGTCGTGGCTATCAATTCTGATAGCCACATATATGTTTATACTATGCCGTGGCATTCAAAATAATAGCTACTAGGAATAGAAACAAAATTCAATGCAAAACAAAAAGTCTGGCACCCCGCGGAGTACTAAATAAACTTGGATTCAGCTATTCGTGATTGGTTTACATTTTAAAGCTTCTTAGTTTAGAAAACAATAAAAACTGATGAAAGTTAGAAAACAAAACTTTTCAATTCAATAATAAAAATTCAATTTACAAGAATAAGTAATAATTTAGAGGAAAAAGTGTTGGTGTAAAACGTTGAAACATAGCCTCGGACAAGTAGATAGAAGCCTACATTTTCTACGGAGTCGTGGAGCCAGGAGAAAATCCTTCCAAGGACCTTCTAAAGTAACAGAAACACGCCTAGATACATAAAATAAAATTAAATCCAAAGATAACACCAAAATCCAAACAAAACTGGTTGGCCCCAAACAAACTTCTTCCTATCCTATCCTACTTCCTTCCTACTAATATATAAATGTGAAAGTTTGGATGTTTGGATGTTTGGATGTTTGGATGTTTGGATGTTTGGATGTTTGTTGCTCTATAACACCTTAACGGTTTCACAGACTTGAATGAAACTTTCGTGAATAGATAGTCTACTTCCTGGATTAGAGATTAGGCTACTTTTTAAACAAAACATACAATTCCTTGATTCCATAATTCGAGTTATTCCAATTTCCGCTTTTATTATTTGGTCATTATTTTTGGGTACACCATTGTCATTGATCGTCATTCTGTTGGGAGAGGGTTGTTTTTGTAGATGTTATGCTCTTCTCTTCGCCACAAATCCATCGCTATCGCTTATTCTTTATTTTCTTTCTACCCATACGCGCATTGAATAATGGGTAAATCATTGCCATTGATCAGCACTCTGTTGGGAGAGGGTTGTTTTTGTAGATGTTATGCTCTTCTCTTCGCCACAAATCCATCGCTATCGCTTATTCTTTATTTTCTTTCTACCCATACGCGCATTGAATGATGGGTAAACCATTGCCATTGATCAGCACTCTGTTGGGAGAGGGTTGTTTTTGTAGATGTTATGCTCTTCTCTTCGCCACAAATCCATCGCTATCCCTTATTTCTTATTTTCTTTCTACCCATACGCGCATTGAATGATGGGTAAACCATTGCCATTGATCGTCATTCTGTTGAGAGAGGGTTGTTCGTGTTAATATTAATGCTTTGTAGAATTGTGTAGAGGGGGGATGATTTTGCTGATATTTGCTACCGACTTTAGTTAGTTGTATTTCTGCTTCATCAGCGTGCGGATGTAGACCGGCGAAATGGGGGAAATGTACGATTCGTTTTACTTTCTTTCTTTTTGTCACTTTACAGCGGTATTTGGTTACCATAAGGTTAAGTCGTTGAGTCAGTGGATACCTTAGAATAAAGTTTCACCTTTTATTTCAATTCACAAATACATATGTATATTGTAGTAGGGGTAGTAGGCGTTGCTGAGTTTTAAAATCAGTAAATAGTTGGTGATTTTAGACAAACCTTACCAGTAACTCTACGATTATTGCTTACATCAAAGCCTAATATCTTCGGCGTTTACATAATGTTACTTTAACTATGAACATTAAGTACAACTCTTAGATATAAGAAACCAGAAAGTACCATTATTTGATGCCCATAAAATACATATTATGTAGGTATATATGTGTGTAGATGTGTTTGTACACAGGTATACTACATTTCCATTAATTTTTTATGTAATCGTTTCATCTATAGGGAACAGCCACTAAGTTCAGATTATAATGTATTGATTTCAGAATTCTTTAGAATCTTAATTTAAATAATATCGCTTCCTACTACTTCCTTTCTATCATACTACAATCAAACAACTATACTACAATCTACTACTGATTTAAAGCACGGGCAACGCCGGGCAGGCAACAGCTAGTGTTCTAATAAATCGAAACTAGATTCTTTCTTTTTCTCTTTTATTACAGTGGAAGTCCAGTTTAACGAATACCCGATTTAATGAATTTCCAATATAGAGAATCGGATTTGTTTTCATTGATGTCTCTGTATTACGAATGATTCAAAAACTGTCCGCTCGGTTTAACGCCTGCTTTACAATTTCTGGTTAAAAACAAAATAGTTTGTCATTTCTGTGCATTTATCGCTTCCTTTCCTTATAACTAGTATCGCCTATGGTCGAAATTCGACCAAATGCGCGAGAGAAACGCACGTATTTTACCTAGACACAACATATTGGGAACAAATTTACACACTGCACTACATCTTTTCACCTTTCCTTTCCCATAAAACAAAAATCAACCGAATATGCTGAGTTTAAGACAGTTAAAAAGGGGTTGAACTGTTTTGCCTTCGCCTAATAATAAATGCATTGGTGGGATTATTATTTAGATAAAACGATGATCGATTTAATGAATTTTTCGGATTTAACGAAAGGCGATGCATTATATACTCGTTAAATTGGACGTCCACTGTATTTTATTTTATCTCTTTTGTTTCTTACCTACTTTCTCCTTACTTACTTACTTATAAAATGTCTTACCTAATTTCAATACCTGTTATCTTTCTTCATTTATTATACTTTATTCTAATTAGTCTGTAAGAGATTTTTTTTAATCTAATTGATGAAAGTAAGAAATTTATAAATAAATAACAAATACAATATAAAATTTATTTCTTTTAGGAGTTGACGAACTAATGGTGGAAGATGGGGAACACTACTTATATTGGTATAAAAAACTCTAAAGAACCCCATTAAACTGTTTCTCTAATAATTTCATAACTAAATACCAAAAACAAATGCAATAATTTAAGCTAAACTATAAAAACAAAATTATTACTTAAATATAAAAATAAAAATAAAACACAAAAACAAAAACCAAGTTCCGCGCTTAAAATGAACAAACAAAATGCATAATATCACATTAATTGTAACAGGTGTTTTTGATTTTATTTAAAGTATTTTTTTATTATTTTACAAAGTAAAAAAAAATGATAAAACACTCCTGTGTACGTAAAATAAAACAACAAAGGAAAACCAAAAAGCCAGTAAAAACGAAAATGATTAGCAATAAAACGCAACTCAAAATTCTTCAACTTACACACATGTGTACATACGACACATGCATGTATGTACATTATATTATTTAATTGAAAAAAAATGTACTCAAATGTGTATCCTTAAGCCACATTATTAAAAATAAATACTCAACCGATGTATACCAAAGTAAAAATTCTAAAAACAAATATGCTTCAACTAACAATTCTGATTCAGTTTGGAATGCCAATACCGTCATTTACCAATTACCACTAATGAGCTGCTATAAAGTTGATTAACTTAAATAGAAGGCATAGACCAATTTTAGAGAAACTAACATTCTTAAATATAAATATTTATGACACATGTATAATCCTATAGTCACTTTATTTATTTTCTGAGTTTTGTTTTTTGCGTTTGTCAATTGTTCTTTTTTTTGTAATTGTCTTTTTTTTTTGTTTGTCTAAATTAAATACTAACCTTCAAACCTATGTACTATTTCATATCCCTAGTAGTTGGACAGAAAACAAACAACTGCACAGATTCTAACGTACTGCCCCGATTGCAAAGATTTAAAACAAAATTCCATGTGCATATCCAAACAAAACACTCCTACTTTTTTGAACAACGTTAATTTTGCTCTTGAAAATTAAACAAGAAAATAACGAAGCTTTGAGGATATAAAAACCTAGATAAACATTGCCTATTATAATTAATCTCTCTGCATTGAATATGATTAGATATCTACTAGTAGTGTGTATTGGATTAAGTTACCATTTATATAATTTTATCTAAATATCTATTATACGTAAAAGAAAAATACAAATAAAACAAAAGAAAAATGTTTTAATTTTAACAAAAAAAAAAAAAAAAACAAGCAAAAGGGCTTATAATTGAGAAAGTAATAAATTAACACAAGAATGTTGCGCATTTATTTGTATATATAAACTTTAAATGAAAACAAAACATAATGCCAGATGATAATAGTTTCTTTTAAAGAAAACAAAACACAATAAAAATAAATAAAATATTATGTATTTCCAACAAAATGGATAATATATTGAGTAATAAAACTAAATATTATTATACAAATATTATTATTATAGTGTGTGTTTATATGTATACAATACATATGTGTATCGAGTGTAATGAGAAACACGACTGCGTGCATGAAACTGACCGTCCTCGCATCAGTTACAAGAACAAGGACAGGAAACCGAATGGCATGACATAAGCTACTTCAGGAGTGTTGCTAATGGATTGCAGATTGTGTTACGTTGTCAAAAGTATCCATGTATGAATGTATTACAATTGTGACTTGCTATTTCGTAAACCTCATTAATTCGAATAGTAGGTATACAGAGGACTCAGTAATTCGGACACTTTTAGAAAAGTTACGAGTTAATAATCTAGATATTGGTTTTTATGTTATTTTTCTAGTACCATTAGTCATTTTAACGTGAGGATCAAACATTTTCTCTACTTAATAAATATAAAAATCTCGTGTCACGGTCAAAATGTTTGTGTAAGTATATTTGGTAGGTATGAAAATATGTCGTAAAGTATATTTCATCCCGCTAGGTGGCGCTGGAATCAAGTTATTATCTATCTATCTACATATATCTATATATCGTATATAAAAACACATATGTATATAAAAAATAATTTTTAAAAACAATCTTTAATGAACTAAAAAGAAAAAAAAAATGTCTGAGTCACCAATATGAGACTATTAATTAAAGCTTGGGGCGCTTAGGTTTATTTGTTACATTTTCGTGGACTGTTGGTCTAGTATAATTTCCTCCATTTAGGTGTAAATATGTATGTATGCAGCTCCGTCTTGATACCAGATAAACCAGAAATGTCTTTGCTGTCTCGAGGTAGAATTTGTCTAAATGACGATGACGTGTTCGACGTGTTTTACAGTTACAGTGACACAAAATGTGTTCTGCTGATTCTTCGCCCTCGTTGCACACCGTGCATATGTTGCCTGTGCATAAGCGCCACAAGCTTTAATTAATACTCACATATTGGTGACTCAGTTCATAAAAGCTTGTTTTTAAAAATTATTTTTTATCTATATATTTATTTTTTACTTTTTAATATCTAAATTTCTTTTACATATTTACGTTGATACGTATGCACCATATATTATCTTGGGTGGGTTTAATATGAGAGTGTTTACTCATAATGTTTGAGATTCTACTCGTCAAACCCTTCCATGTGATACCCATGTTATGGGGCTTGTGAGGAAAAAAGTAGTCCGCCATCTTATGGCATCCACCATATTGAATTTAAGTAGAATCACGTCACTTAGCTAATCGTATTCTACTTGTCAAATCCTTTCATTTGATACCCATATTAAGGAGGTCGTGAAGATAATAGTAATCCACCATCTTGGAGTGTCCACCATATTAGATTTACGAGATCATCAAATATACTATATTTAGTTGTCACCGGACATGCAAAATTTCAGCATAATCGGATATCTGAAAGTGGGGTTAAAATCGATTCCCAAATTTGGCCCTCACAGAAATAGAAAAGTTAAAAAAGCGTCCGCCATATTGGATTTACAATGTCATCAAATAGCCCATATTGTATTGTCTCCGGAACTATATACATACGTATAGAAATAAGAATATGTACATTAAAGCATCAGTGCAACAACCGGTGGTTTTGGTACATGTCATACAAAATTTCGTAATTTCAGGTGAAATATGAATGTGAATCATTTTGGTAAATAAATATAGACAGACAGACAGACAGATAGATAGACAGACTGACAGGCAGGCGGACCGGCAGAACGACTGAAAGACGGACAGACAGACAGATAGATAGACAAACAGACAGACAGATAGAAAGACGGACAGACAAACGGACAGACAGACAGACAGATAAATAAACAGACGGACGTACAGACTTTTCTATCATGCCTGGCCTTTCTTTCATACCCGAATAACTATGTATGTGCGCGGCAAATCTTGAAAAGATGTGTGGAACGAAACGCACCGGATTACGGCTAGTATTTATATAAACATAATCAAAGCCTCAAGTTAAACCTTCGGGCATCACATTGGATCTACATAAATTGGTTAAAAAACTATTTAATGGTGGCGAATCTGAAATACAGTGCGCTTCAAAATGATTATGATTATTATGAATTTGGGGTACGGAAGAAATGTCCGCTAGCACTGCGACCAGAGTTAGTCTATTGTGCTATTGTGCAAAAATACATTTTTCGTCCTCTTACGTGGAGCGATTGACACAAAATCACGCGACAAGAGCATGTTTGTCTATCTTGGTAGGTACCGTTATTAATTTCAAATAAACTTTTGTCAAAAAAAATGTAGGTATACAGTTATAAAATAATGCGATTTTTCAGATGACCTTATCATTTTTTAACACACCAAACTATAGTGTCAAAAATTAGCGAGTGGATACAATTTTAACGCAATTGGCACACTGCATTCCAAGTCAATTTGTATTGTATGTGTTGAAAGCATAGTTTTGTTAGTTTATTGCATTTGTGCAATGAAAATCTTTTTTTAATTCTGCAAAGCTTTAAGCATCTTTTGTTAAATTTAAAACTTACTCGAAAGGCCAAAACTATACATTGTATTCGATTAGGTTAGGTTATGTCGGGTGGCTATCCCCAAATTTGGTAGGTTTCACTTAGACCAAAGTAGGTCCCCATTGTGTTGCCACATGAGCTGATTCTTATCGATACTCTTGGAACCATTTTGAGACTTCGATAATATTTCATATTAGGCGCGTTTTTTTTCAAACCTACATATATAGATTTCGAAAAAGCTTTCCATACAAAAATAAGACTGGATAATTATCCAGGCTAAGGTTTTGTTGTATTTTACATTGAAAACATGTTGCGGAAACATGTTTAGCCTATATAGGTTTGAAAAAAAACACGCCTATTTTATTGATATCCGTTAGGGAAATATATTGAAGGTCTATTTTCCGCAACATGTTTTCAATGTAAAATACAACAAAACCTTAGCCTGGATAATTATCCAGTCTTATTTTTGTATGGAAAGCTTTTTTCGAAATCTATATAGATTTGAAAAAAACGCGCCTAGTTTTGCTTTGCAAGTCTTGCGTTTACGAATTCGCCCAGACTTTCAACTAACTCTAGGCGTGTTTTTTTTCAAACCTATATAGGCTAAACATGTTTCCGCAACATGTTTTCAATGTAAAACACAACAAAACCTTAGCCTGGATAATTATCCAGTCTTATTTTTGTATGGAAAGCTTTTTCGAAATCTATATAGATTTGAAAAAAAAACACGCCTTCTATTGGTGGTGTCCAGGATAACTGGAGAGTTTTTGTATATCTATTGAATGTTTTGCCCTTGCCTTTGATTCACAGAAGCTTTTACCAGATGTTTTCTATTATTTCTTTGTGCGATCAATTTCTTCAGCCATACCACCATCCTACTGCAAGTGTTATGCCTTCGCGGTAGGTTTTTGACATTACTTCTGAAACTGATCAACTTGTTTTTATTTCGTGAGAAAAAATGTTTATAGACAAGTGTGTTTCGGCGACATCTGGATTTGAACCGTGAACCTTAAGCGTGACAAGCGACGACGACTACCACTACGCCTTTGCCACCCACTAGAAGTAATCTCCCAGAATCTTTTTTCTTAAGGAGGAGAGTGCTGGAAGAACGCATAGGAGGTGGTAGGGGGATTCCTCCTCCTCCTCATCCAAACAGCTGTGACAGAAGTCTACCTATTGCACAATGACCTGTCAATACGCCAACTAGGATGCCGATATATGCTCTGCTAAATGTTAGCAGGCTGTAAGAGCAATGTATGTCGATTTAGCTGAGGCCGTCTGCTTGGCGTGGCTACACGTATCAAGGTTACGCCATCTTTCATTAGCCTGTTGCAGTACTTGCGTAGAGATTTTGTGTTTTATTGTTTCTATTGGTACATGGGGTTCACTTTCTGTGGTAAAATTCCCCAGTTTTGCACCTTTCTTGGCTAGTTCGTCTGCTTGTTTCACCTGTAACGCAGATGCAGGCCGTTCTTTGGATTTTAGTATACATAATTACGTAGCTTACTTTATCTAGTGCTGTCCACCAGACTACAATTCCATACATAAGTTCGGGTCCGACCATGATGGACTTGGGGGATGCTGTGCTTCTTAGTGAATAACACAAGGTCCGTTTTTCCGGGTTAATTCTCAGCCCGCATTTTCTGGCCCACCTCGCCAGTTAAGCTAGAGCGCTAGTCGCTAATCGTTGGAAGGTATCTTCCGTTTATAGCGATAGCAATGCTATCGGCATAAGCTATAACTTTACACCCTCGTTTTTTCAGGGTGAGCAAAACTTCGTTGAATTAAGAGCCACAATTGTGGCTACAATACTCCTCCCTGTGATGTTCCATGCTTCACTGACCTTTTGGATTTATAGTGTCCCAGTTCTGAGTTGATCAGCCTGCTTAATAGAATTTGTTGGATCCAGAAACTTAGTCTGCTATTAATCTTCAATCTTTTGTATCCAGGAATGCTATCATTGTAAATTCCTAACGGGCGAGAGATTTCTCAACATTACCGATAAGTGAATGAAGGGCTGTTGCAACAGATCTCCCTTTGCTGTACAGTAAGCATGCTACAATGTCGAGAACATGTTACCTGCGATCTTACTGCGAATGTAGGTATATATCTACTAGTCTCTCCAATGTTTTTAGCATGAAGGATGAGGGACTAATAGGTCTGAAGTCTTTGGGGGAGATGTGGGAGGTTTTATTCGATAGTTTTTTTTTTATTAAAATTGACTATACTTTCGAAACTATGAATGTAACTCTACATATATTTAAAGCTCTTTTTTAAGAACAGAACAAAACTTTGTTAAACTTTGAACTAGATTAATAAATAATAAATTATTATTTTTTTGACTGTGCAAAAAAATAGGTGCAATTTCGTGATCCCCAAAAAATATGAAATGTTTTTAATAAATAAAAGTAAATATTCAACAGTATGTGCTTAATTAAGAATAAGGGTTTAAAATTTTGCCCCAAATCCTTTATTTTTGGTGACAGCTTGCCACTTTTTAAGCATGGAGTCTACCAATCGTTGTCACCTTTCATTGGCAATAGATTCCCAAGCTGATTGCACTGTTAGCGACAATTCTTCCTTATTTCAGTGCTTGAAGTGGCCAAGGTAAAAATCTCGAGACTGCGCTGACGCATAAAACACATTTTCAAGGCTTTGGAAGTCAATCTTGCTGACGCGTCCATCGGAGTGGCATTTTCTTTTCGGAAAATGTTAACATCACATATTCGAAGAAATTAATGTAGCCTACGGTGTTCATTATCTTTTCGGATCTACTCCATACCATGAAACGCACCTCCAAACCACATACCAACACCACGGTGCGGTGCTCACAGGGAGCAGCCAACCGTTTTAGCTAAAAATCTTTAGATCTTGCCTTCCGCAACCTCGTTAGAATGTTTCTTTCATCAATTTTTTTCTTTGTTCCGTTCTGTGATATATTTATATGTATATATTTTAAGTAGATCATAATGAGAAAATACAAATTTAATACAAAAACATACTTCTTATTGACCAAAAACACGAATTTGTTGTAACGCATCTATATAAATGCACAAAAAAAAGGCTCCTATTGTACAACAAATCAAGAAAACCAACAAAAGCGGTTACTAAAGTCTTCCTAAATTATATGAAAAGACAAGTAATGAACAGTTAAGTGGTTTTAACTGTTTATTTTCACATTTATTTTAAAGTTCTTTGCGAAAACTGACTTGTTACAACGAAGTAATCCAAACCTATTATTTTGCACACGACTGTAGATGTACATACAAACATATGTACATATTGGAGGACAAAAAACAATTGTTGTATGGTTAATAAAAAACTTGATTTTCTAGCGCAGCTTTTGTTGAAATTTATTTATTTTTTCCCTTTTAAACAGGTAAAACGTATTAGAATTATACTATAAAAAGAAAAAAATTGTATAAATAACACCTATCGTCTCAAAGTGGTTATGATTATTTTATTTACCCGGCCTAAGACAGAACGTTTTGTGTTGTTCTGCCCCAGGCCGGGAGACGCACCACTGACCGAAATTACCATATTTCAACATAATTTGTTAGTTTAATTATTGGCTTAATGACCTCCTTGCTAATCGAAGGAGTAAAAAAATGCGCTTTTAGAAAGAATCGAAGAGCGTTTACTCTTCTTCGATAGTTTGTTGCTGCTGTTGTTGCTGTTGCTGATGATGATGTTGCTGACTACGTTGCTGACTGCGTTGTTGGTTGCGGTTTCCTCTACGCTGACCGCCCCAGTTGCCGCCCTGGTTATTTTGATTGCGATTGTAACCACGATCACGGTTACCCATGTTGCCGCGCTGCAAGAAATTGCCCAGCTTCATGTCGAAGACCTTTTCATTTACGTCGACAAGATTGGTTACTTTGTCGGTAAATTGCATGGCTAAGGCTTGCAGCCTGGATGGCTCTGAACGATGCATTACAACAGTTTCAGTAGGATCATCCAAACTTGCCATCAGTTCTTCGTTGATAATCATTTTGCTAATAAGAGAATGCACCTTCTGGACGGGCAATTCGTACATTTGGGCCAACGATGGGATGCTGATAGAAGTGTACACGTTGGAGTATGTAAACAGATAAGTGCGCAAGCTTTCTTCTTTAATGAATTTTATGAGCATTTCGCGGACCTTGTCTGCTTCGTAGAACAAATCCCATACCTTTGTGTTCATCTTCTTGTTGACTATGAAATTGGCACATGCTTGCCAATTGCCACAACGCATTGCCTTGGCAGCAGCTACAACATGCTCACGCATTGACTCTGGAGGTCCTACTAATGGTTGACGCTCGGACGAACGCAGCTGTTGGTAGAATGTTTTGCTGATCATCCTCCTTCTGGCATCAAATTCATGGGCAGCAATGTAAGGAATTTCTAGAAGCATAGCTGACACTAAATACACACACTCTAACAACTCCAAATTAATGTGCATATGGAAGGGCATCTGTCGCTGTTTCTCAATTTTCTCCTGCTCTGCAGATCGCTCATGCTGACGTTGTGGCAACAAACCTTGAGCAAGGAGCTCCTTTGGCTTTCCAGTCACCATCAGATCCACCAAACAATGATGAGCATCTTTGACATTTTCCTGGCGGAAGGCGCACAAACCTAAGTTGGCCATCATCCGATTGTAGAGAATCCTTGTCGACGGGTCAGCCACATCTATGTTGTCTTGCAGATGAGACATCAATACCAAGTCACGAGCTTGGAACCAGTTGTCATGCATTGCATGATGGTAAATGTGTGCTAGGATTGCACGTGTACGAATACGATCTGTGTCATCCTTGGAATAGATGAATTTACACAACTTCTCCATTACTTCCACTGAGGTCTTCGTGGTGGCGGGCAATTCACCCTTCTTCTTCTTCAGTACATCAGGATCAAATTTATAATACAAATGCTCGATCTTACGCAAATAAATCCTGCACGTTTCATTGTTATTGCCAACGCGTTCAAAATACTTTAGGACATTCTCGATTATCTTAGTTACAGCAACTTCGTCTTTGAGTCTGATGAAGAAAATATTTAATGATTTAATCTAAGAGGGACTGTGGGCAATAAAAATTAAGCACATACCTTGCCACATAATCATTCGAATGTGGATCACATTCCTTAAGCAGTTTGGTGAACTCATCGTCTAAACGCTCTACGGCAGCAAGAGAACATCCACGAATGTAATACGGCGACGTGGTGAACTCTTCGGCTTCTTCAGCAATATTTTCCGTCATGTAGATATCATTGTTAGCCAGCAAAATACTAAGCATGTCCTGCATGACTTGCAATAACTTTGTCCAATGTTCCAGTTTCATCGGCTCCGAAATCTTAGGGTTGTAGTCATAGATTGCCGAGATAATACTGAAGCGAATCTTTACACCAACCGCATTGCCAAGGTTGTTCTGTTCGGCTATGTCCTTCAATTCATACAGCAGATCAATTTGCAATCGACGATCGGTACGCTTTTTACCATGAGCTGACATAATTTCAATCAGCTTCAAGAGGACAAGGGAAATATCGATTTCAGCATCCTTGGCAAACATTTTCGGCTTTTCGACGGTGGATCCCTTGGTTACCGTCTCCCACTCACCTTCCTCATCATCCTCCTCGCGCTTACGACGAACCTTCACCTCCTTTATCTTTTTCTCCTTCTTCTTTTTCTCATCATCGTCCTTGTCTTCCTTGTCAGTGGTGCGCTTTAAGAAACGTTCGCGCATGCTCTGATACTGATTTTCATCATCCGACGATGAAGATTCTGATTCGCTGTCCGAACCCCAATCAATTGAGTCATCCGAATCCTCGTCCTTAGGGGCCTTTGCCACTTTCTCAACATCCTTCTTAAATGACACTGCCTTCTGTGGGGTTGGAGCTTCTTCTTCACTTTCAGAATCAGGCTCAGCGCGCTCTTCTTCTTCTTCACTCTCCTGATCCGGAGATTCACGGAATTTAACCAATTCATCTTCGAAATCTTTGATATATTTTCGAACTTTCTGGCGAAGTGTACCGAGGGATTTGGAATTGTTCTTATTTAGATTTTTTCTACCATCACGATCCTCCCAGATATCGTTAATGAAATCCTCCAGCTCAGCCAAGCATCGCACATAGAACCTTGGGGTCACACCGTTTTCCTCTTTGGAAATTACCGGTAATGCCTTGGTATAGGCGCGGACAAGCTCCTCGAAGCTGGTCAAAACGCTAGACATATCCTTGATTTTTTTATAATTACGAATGTTCTTAATAACATTTGTAAGATCTTCATAACGTTTTTCCTTGGTAGAGCGAACCACACGCTTTTCCTCTACTTCGTCATCACTAAACTGCGAAAAAGTACAAATCCAATAATGTACTCATCAATTTTTTTTATATTAACTTACTGCATAGGCTTGTTGCTTGCCAAAGGCTTGTACTTGTACCTCCTCTTCACTAGACTCAGACTCAGAATCCGAACCACCGGTAGCGAAAAACTTCGACATATCGTATTGTTTAGTTGGTTTGCTAAAATATAATTATTTTTTGAATTATTCGCTTTTAGAAAGGATTTTACATTATGTATTTGCACAATGAGGTTAGGAATGAAATGTCGCCATGTTGGCTGTATGGTGCCACACCGTATAAGGTGGACGTGGATTAAAAACCACTTTTCGGCTAATTTTACGTATGCAATGTAAAATATTTTTACGGCAAATTGTAGAGCTTTATTTAAATTATATATTTTCTGTATTTTTATAAATATAAATGAAGGAATATACAATAACTTACGAAAAATCCTAGGAGAATGCGAAGTTTGCTGACATTTAATGCCAGAAGAACTTTTGAAGGAGTTGCCATACAAAATTTCGTAACAAAATCAATCTAACATACAGCGGATGTTTTGAATAATGTTTTTTTACATAAATAAACATTTTTAAATAAATTTATGATTTTAATAATGTAAGTAAGTAAATAAGTAAGTTTATTTATTTAGCCTTTGAAAAGCTATTTAGTTAAAAAAAGATACAATATACACATTATTATTACTTTTTACAATAAGTGGTGCTTAAGGACTACAAGTATTTTAATTTTACAAATTCAATTAATTTTTTTTTTAAATACATTTATGTTATTTTCAGTCTTTGTGTTGTTATCTAGGCTATTATATAATTTAAATCCCTTATATATAAGTGAGTTTTGCGATCTGCTTGTTAAAAAATTAGGGAGTCTTAAATCATTACAGTTTCTTAGATTATACTGTTGTACTTCTCTCACATATTGAACATATTCACACAGGTATTTAGGCATTAAGTTATTTTTTATTTTGTAGACAAAAATTAAAACATTCATCGCAATTCTTTGTTTTATTGAAAGCCACTTTAACGTGTTTAACATAAACTGGATTGAAACATACCGACTAAACTTCAATATACATCGCATTGCCTTGTTTTGCAACTTTTGCAATCTTTCTATCATACCATCACTACATAGAAACAAAATTGACGAACAATATTCAAAATGCGGTTTTACAATTACATTATAGACATTTATTGCACTTGTTATCGAGATTTTACTCCTGATTCGTTTTAAAAACCCTATCTTTTTTGTGACTTTCTTACAAATATATTCAATGTGGGATCCAAAAGATAACTTATGATCTAATACAACACCAAGATACTTAATTTCTTCTACTTTCTGGATAATCTCACCGTCTAGAGTAAGGTTGTTGCAATGCTGTTTTTCATTTATAACAAGGAGTTTTGATTTCGAAATGTTTAGCTTCAGATTATTTTGTTTGAGCCATATGTTGATTCTGTTGATGTCTTCTTGTATTAATCTCTCACAGATCTTGCTGTCAACACCGGCTAAATATATAACTGCATCGTCCGCAAACAAAGCCAATTGACAATTTTTAACTGCATATTTCATGTCGTTGATGTAAATGTTGAAAAGAAGTGTTCCTAGAACAGTCCCTTGAGGAACTCCAAACTCTACTTCTTTTAATAATGTGGATATCCATTGGGCGAACACTAAATCAATTTTCGGAAATCTCATTCCAACTCGCCTAGGTACCTGCACTTACATAAAAACATGTAATACGATTAAATAAATTGTGAACAGTAAAATGCAATGCAAAAAACAGAAGACGAACGAATTTAATAGTATGATGTACTTATTTGTTGTGCTTGTAACTTTAAAACAGTAGAGCTAGTTTTTCATATATTTTTCTTTGAGAAATGTATGATAATGCAATTTTACCAGCAGTCCATATACAATAATCTCTATAGCCGTGCTTTTTTTAAACGTAGCTAGCCAGTAGTTGCTAGCAAAGTCATATTTCAGACGTAAAACAAATACAACAACCAGCTAGCTACACCTAGCCGTGTTTTTTTGAAACGTAGCTAGCCAGTAGTTGCTAGGTCTGCTTTTACACTTAAGACTTGTGAGTCTAGACTTTTTTCGAATTTCTCTTTGTTATTTACAACCGTGAGTCTTGTGCTTTTACACTTCAGACCTTTTTCCTTGACTCTAATTTCACATTTCTCTTTTATTTTGCAGTTCTTGTACTGTGCAGATGACAAAAAGAGTCGCCAAAAACTTTACCCTCGACTCGCAGGGCAAAATATTTTCCTTCTCATCTTTTCGAACTTTCTTAAGCTGGAAATACACGATACAATCGTTGTACAACCGCGGGTTGTACCAATTTCGGTACAACCGTTGTAAGTAGCACACACACTATACAATCTGCGTGCGATTTCCATACAACGGCGCATCCAACCGCAGGTTTTCGAATCAAAGCGTACAACCGTGCGATATCGGTACAACCGTCGTAAGCTAGCTAACACACGATAAAATCGTCGCATACAATCGCAGATTGCATACAACCGTTGTACAACGATTGTATCGTGTATTTGCTGCTTTATTACTCTTGAATATTTGCCAGACTGTCGTAGACGAAAATTATATATGTAATTTAAATTACTAAATGATGTTTCACAAACAGAATCAACTATATTATGATTGCATACCTCTTTATGTAAATTATTCATTGAATAAATTACAGAAATTAATTATTTTTACAACAAATAACAAAAAATCAATTTGGTTGAATACCGAATACTTTGATAGTTCACACTTAACAGCTGATTTCATATGACCGAAATTACACACACCAACTTGGAGGTAAGTCAGCTGGGTTCGCCTGGCTGGGAATCGTTTTATTTATATAATGATTATAAAATACGGGCATAAAATTTGTAGAGACCAACTTACGTAGGTATAGGAAATATGCAAATGTTTCAACCAAAATGCAAGCTATGCTTTAATGCAAACACTAGCGCCAACTGCTTGAAGTTTTTTTATTTTGAACCATATCCAACTTCACTCATGGAAATAATTTAAGAGTGTGAAAAAGGACGCAGCTCTACCGAAAATTTGCCAAGAAATTGATTTTAAAGTGTAAATCTTCCATAAAAATAGCGCTAAACTACAGAGTTATACAATTTTGCTCTTCTAGAAAAGACTATTCTATCCAGCTTCGGATCGTAAGCCAAAAGAATATTGAATTTCCGAAATATCCCGTCTACCACCTAACCTTTCCAATTTTTTCTTTAATAACAGGAATTTTACCCATTAAATTTCGCTTGCAAATTATACTGCAAGTGTTTCAACAGAAGTCGCATACAATAATTACAATTCAGTCACAAACGGAAACAATGGGCGGCGAGCAACCGGCCGAAGCTGAACCCGTGGAGTTCTCAGTTGAACGCATAGAAGACAAACGAATTAATAAGGGCAAGGTAAGTTGGTCGTTATCACCCAAAAGGTATAAATGAATTGACACAAATTTGCAGGTTGAATACTTTTTAAAGTGGAAGGGATATCCGCGCAGCGAAAACACATGGGAGCCCGTAGAGAATTTGGACTGCCCTGATTTAATTCAGGCCTTTGAAGATTCTTTAAAAAGTAAGGACAAAGATAAAGGTAAACTTACCCGTTAGGGTTGTGCACAGAGGAGAATGCAACGAACTTGTAACTGAACTCACTGCAATAACATGTAGCTTGAAAGGTTTTTATTTCTAATAATTCCGTATAAATTCTAGATGGTGGCGCCAAAAAGCGCCAGTCAACTACACCAGTCAGCGAGATGAAAGGCAAACGAAAAAATACAAGCGATTCGGAAAAGGAAACACGGAAACCACTTGGTTTTGATCGAGGACTAGAACCATCTAGAATTCTAGGCGCCACAGATTCATCCGGCGAGTTAATGTTCCTGATGAAATGGAAAGACAGTGACGAAGCGGATCTGGTGCCAGCTAAACAAGCAAACGTACGGTGCCCCCAAATTGTCATTCAGTTTTATGAGGAGAGACTCACCTGGCACACAGCTTCAAACACAGAAGAGGAACACAAATCGGAGAACAACAAAGAAAAGGCTCAATAGGGTGTTAAACTCTAACTTTGTATTATGTAAATGTATATTTTTCTTAAGCAGACCAAGTTCAAGATAGCAAGTGAAGTATATTGAAGGGTTGCACATCATCTAACTATAGCCTACCGCGAGGGAAAGATGACGTGCTGTTAACGCAACAAATTTATTTCTTTTTTTTATTTTTATTTTTTTTTTTCGTTAAGAAATTAACTGGTAACTATCTTATATGAATTTTATTGTCCTAAAAATAAAAAAAATGTCTGCAACAGTGTCAATAAACGCTAAGTGTAAGGATTAAAACAACTGTATACATTACCATTTCAGCGGTTTTCGCGATGCTTTTAACCTTTCAGCGTAGATGTGCGGTTTTGTAATCAAAAACATTAAATGGTCGACTACGGGCAGGTAATATAACTAGCTTTATCATATCAGTCCGAGGGGAGGGAGCATTTACAACAAACTCGTTGGCTAAACTACTGAATTGTAGAGTGGACATTTTACTAGTTTACCTTTAAAACATGGATTTTAATTAATGCATTCGCAATCTAGCAATTCTAGTCTCATCTACCTAGCTTAGACCACGCAGTCCAAGCATCATAATGGTAATTGTTTAACCATAGGAATTATAGGGGAGACGTATGCAGTAAGAAATCCCAGGAAAGAAAGCTGGGTACAACGATCTGCCGGGAATTAATGTAGGAAGTTGTAGTAATCAGACTATATATGTATGTACATACATATTTGTATATCACATTACATTTTTTCTATGAACCGTCGCGTCGGTCGGGTTGAGATACAAATTCAACAAATTAAAAGGAAAGACATGTAAATTCAATTTAAGTTGGAAATGAAATACCTACATAGCCTACATTCTACATATCTAGTTAGTATTATTGTTATTAAGTTAAAGCAGAAAATTGTGATAAAAAACTTTCTTTTCGTACGTCTCAAATACATCTCTCCTGATTTCGCGTAAGATTGGACACTGACCCAGTACCTAGATTAAAAATGTCTTCTCTTTTACGCATATTGCCCATTTCACAGTAAAGGGGGTAGATCTGATCTATGAGGCACATAAAATGGTGGAAATCATGTTGGTGGAATAGTTCGCATAAAAGTAGTTTTCAAATTGTAACCCCAAACTCTTAATGTAGGCAGGGCTGCAGCACATCCCTGAGATGAAAACAGGGTAAAATAAAACCAGACAGTGGCCCCATCGGCACGTATAGGACTACCTGCCCCATTCGTACAACCAGAGGTAATAAGGTGGTGCCATGGTGGATCTTTGTACCGTCAAAATTAAGATCCGACGCTCGCAAGCTTTTCAATCTAGCTAAGCGAAGCAGAGACTTGCAGCACTACAAGATGGCACGCACCAACTACAACAAAGATATAAGAAAGTCGAAAAGAGATAGTTTTAAAGATATCTTTGAAACAATCGCATATACCCAGGACACTCTAAAACAGGTAGAATTTTAAATTCCTTGAAAAAGCGGACTTCATTTGTTAATGAAGAAAGAGGACTCCTGCTCTTAGAAACCCACTTTCCGGGAAGTTCACTGTGTGCAACCAAAATCTAGGATCACGGATCTATCATCTGCTGCTAAGGACCCAATGCAACCTAAGTTCAACAGTCCTATCAGTCTCTTCCTTTCTTCTTAAGACAATGGAGAATGTTGTCGACAATTATATAAGGGATGAGGTACATCGCAGAACACCTTTGCACTACTGCCAGTATGCGTATAGCGTAGGCAGATCTACAGAGACTGCTCTTTATCAACTTAACACAACACACTCAGCAGGCAGTACTCTGTGTTTTCTAGAGATTGAAGATTGAAGGAACATTTCCGAACACTTCACACGAAGCTGTTGGACGCACGAATCCGGGTCGGAATTAGTAATGGTATGGTGGGAAGGAGCTATGATGGCGTTACCGACCTTCATTTCTGTGAAAAAGGAGTCAGAACTTCGGCAAAAGAAGACGTTGTGAAGCTCCTACACCAAACAATGATTCCAAAGAGATCCTACTCCAGTTCACAAAGCGGAAACCCCTCAACAAAATATTCCAGACTTCATGTTAACCTATGGTCCGTTTTATAGGACATGGTCTGCTCTATTCGACGCTGAAATAAAACGAGCCATTTTTCGAGCAATGGACAATCTTTCCTTAGATGTGGCCAGAGTGTCTCAGGTTGTGCTGAAACGCAAATGGCGACCATTTCGAATAATTGTGTTGTACATACTGTTATTCAATAATACACACTATAATTTAAATTTAATTCTTTCTCATTTGGGATACATTTTTCCTCGTACCAGTATTTATGACTAGATTAGGTATTAAATCGAACAAATTGGATTCAGATTCACAACATTTCATTTAATATTTGACTTAAACAAACAAACAATTGGTCACCTTAGATATTAACTATTCTACAGGAGCTTCCGACACAAGTAGTCAAATTTTGCAGTGCAAGGCTATACAATGCTCGTTCAATAGGTAGCATTTCGTAACCAAGGTTTTCCATTTGATAAGGGTCCTCGTCCAGATCATATGCCTCCACGAATTGCTACAGAATGTAGTTTTAGATAAAGTAACATCGATTAAATTGTTCTCACCTCATGATCCTTAAATTCACAGTACAACTTGTTGGTCCCGAATCTAAAGTGGCGAATACATGCGTACGTATTGTTCCACGAATCTTGACAATGGCAGTCAGCATCCAAGGTACATTCGGCTAATTGGTCGGATTTTTTCCATGGACACTGAAAATTGTATGTCTTGTCGTTTCCTTCGCCCCAGTGTTGGATGAGAATCTCTCTATGAAAACCTCTATCAAAGAGTGGATTGTACCTCGGATTCATTAGGTATGCGTTAAAGGACATGCCATCCTCATTGCCCTTTGGTATAATTCCGACCCATTCGAAAAAAGTTGGCACCAGGTCAACCAAGCTAATTGGAGCTGTAACGACTGTTTTCTTTGGCACATTGGGACCTCTTATGAGGAATGGCACCCTTATGTCTGTTTCGTAAGGCTGGCGTTTGTCAAATGGTTGAGCAAATTGACCGACATGATAGCCATTGTCAGAAGTGAACACGATGTATGTGTTGTTCAGCTCTTCTGATTTGCTCAGCGTATTTATGATACTAGCTACCATTTCATCGACCGCCAGTAACGACTCCCAGCGATTCTGGAAGTATGTGTCCAATGTGTTGAGTACTTTTGGGGGGATACTACTACCAGATGCAACAAGCCAGTGTTTATCTAGAAAAACGATTAAGCATATAGTAATTTTTTTTTAGTAAATTATTGGATTTTGTACCTAATTCACCAGACAGTACATTAAAATTCTTTGTACGTAGTGCCTTAAGACCGGCGAATGCATTCTGGTGCCTTGGCGCTGGTGTAAAAGGCGCATGTGGCGCTGGTGGAGCAATCATGGCAAAAAATGGTTTAGCTCCAACTTTTCGTTGCTCCAGAAATGAGACAGTCTTCTCCGCTAGCAAATCCGTAAGATATTTATCAGTGTAGGACACTATACGGCCGTTTTCGGTAAGACTGTAGTTGTAGTAACGAGAGTTGCCTTGTAGTCCATAAAATTCGCTCCAGCCAACAGGCACATTCCTTCCTGAATACTATAAATGATATATGTACATACAAATATATTATTCTAATAGATTCCATAAAATCTATCAAGATATTTTACCCCATTCAGGTATTTGCCAGCGAACAATGTGTCGTATCCATTTTGTTGAAGAACAACGGGTAACGCTACCGGTTCTACCTTCTTCCTCCAGTAGCCACCATAGCAACCACCAGACAATGAATTATTGACGGTTCGATGGTTGTGTGCATACATTCCACTCAAAATCGAAGCTCTCGACGGACAACATATGGGCGAGCTTGTAAACTATAGAACAAAAAGCAAAAAAATTCTTGATGAAACATCGACAATTAGTCATCGATTTCCTGCCTACCGCGTTCGAAAAAGTCGCACCGTTTGATCCAATCAATTGCTGAACCTGTACCATTGGTGTCTGGAAAAATGCAGTTGAATAAAAAGCTACATATCTAATAGAGAAGGTAGTTACTCACAAGGCCATGTAGTACAACATCCTGATCATCCGTTAGAATCAGGACTATATTCGGTCTGGGTTGGTTCCATAGGAATCCTGAAGTATTTACATACGGCACTATTAGGAGTGTCCAAACCACAACAAACGCTGCCCAATTCATGCTTTTCATATTAAAACCGCAAAATATTATTTTCATTAACATACAACTTTTTATTTCTATAGCACTAAATAATGCATAACAGGAGTTATTTGCTTTTTATATACTAAGTATTTCCGTGTTGTCAAATCGCCTAATGCGGGGCAATGGCGGGCATAATTTCCACGCCGACAAATTCTTTGGCAATACGAACTCCAAGTATAAATACTCCGAAACTCTTCACCACCGACCTGAGGTTAAATACAAAATAAAAAATTAATTATTCAATTATTAAACACACAAATTTATTCGCTAAAATTAGTTGTCAAATCACGACGAAAACATGGAAGAGCACCGTACTTGACCTTCTGTCAAAAATGTAACCCCAATTTTCGCAAGTTTGTGAATGAATAAAATATTCGATATATTTACCATTGAAACTCGTTATTGTAAATGCTTTTTAAAACAGCAATTGGATTAACGCCTTTTTGAACCATTTTTGTGTGATATTTTGGGGAATTTTCGCAGGCAGAAAGCACGGGTATATTGTGTCGCAACTTGATATGGAATCAAAAAGAATTTTGTGTAGAGTGGAGAGTTGTAGTAAATTTGCCTGACATTTGCAGACGGGTAGGATGAGTTCAAAGAGTAGATTTAAAAAACAAAAAACAAATTTCTACATATAGGTATGTATTATTATTTTTTATTTACAAATTTCAAGTTTTCAAGTAATTTTATGCTAAAGACATTTTTAGTAGTCGACGAGTTTTTTTAATTTTGGCGGAGCAGAAATAACGATTCTATTACGATTATTCCGCTCATTTTCGTTAACCCGTGTTGTTGTTGTTGATCCTCTATCGTAATTTCTGGTATTAGATGGAGGAGGGTGACGATCAGATTCTTTATATCTAGCTCCAGTATTTGTTCGAGATCTTGATCTAGATCTGCGATGTCGATCACGGCGATCTCTGGAATTTCGATATCTAGATCGATCAGGACTTCGATTACGTCTTCTAGAGTTGCTACGGCGATTTCGACTTCGTGATCGTGAATTTCTTCTTCGCTGCCTATGACCGGATCGACCTCGACTTTGTGTTCGTGCACGATGTCTCTCTCGACTAGTACTCCGCCTAGTACGCGTGGCCCTATCTCGGTCACGACTGTTTCTTTGATTACTTCGTGTACTTTTCGCAGATTTCTTGCTGGTTTGAGATGTCGATCTGCTTCTTGGTTTTATCTTCAACACATCGGAAGAATCGTCGTCTGTGCTCTTGCCACCGTCGCTAGATTTTGGAGTACCATACTTGTGGCGAAGCTCACGTTGTCTATTTAAAAAAGAATTTGCAGATATTTTAGCATTGAAATTTTATAAATGTTCCTACCTTCGTCTTAGCTTTAACGCCAATTCACGCATCTCATCCTCACGTTCTTGCTGCTGTTGTAATTGTCGTTCTGTTTTCTCAATTTCAGCTTTCTTATCTGCTTTATCTGAGAGGAAATACAATCAATATTTTCTATTATACTCATTCCGCGACCTACATTGCTTATTGAGTAGTATCTGCATCTTACGCTTTAACCTCTCTCGGGGATTTAGGAGCATTTTATTGCCACTTCCATTACCACTACTGGTGCCCACCTGCAAATAGTAACTTTGAAATATTAAAAAATGGGTATTAACAGGAGAAAGGGGCTTCGTGTAGCTGTTCTATTTTTTTATTTTTGTTTTAACGAAACCCCTGCCAATAGGGAATCGAATTAATTTTATTATTTCAGATGTCATCATGCCTCGCTGATGGTCGAAATTTGTCTATTTATGTATACTGAAATTTATAAATGAGAAAAAGGGAGAAACAACAAGGCAGACATATGCCAAAAGAGAGAGATGTTATTCTTACTGACTTTGGTCTCGGTAGAGCTAGAAATATTTGTGCCGTGTGCTGAGAGAAGAGTTTTGCTATTCTGTTTACCAGTACTGGATCCACCAAAACCAACCCCACCGAATGAATTAGGGAATGGATTTGACCTATCGGAACTAAAACTGAATTGTTATTTTATTAGAACGAGTATGTTTGGTTTTTTGTCTTACGATGTGTCAATGTCCATTAGTCCTTGATCGTCTTGATCCTCGTCGTTGCTTTGGTCGTCGTCCGATTGATCGCCCGCATCTGCGGCCTCTTCATCTGAGTCTGAAGTGTCTCCCGGGCGTTTGCGGCCGTAGTACCTCTTGATAGGAGGTGTTTCTTCTGGAAGCGACTGCAGGATAGCTTGTTTTACTGGTTCTGGTTGAAGCTGCAACACCGGATTAATCCGTTGAATTGGTAAAACGGGATACTGAATCATAGGAGGAACTGATGGCGTCTCAATAGGGGGTGGCACCACTACAGCCGGCTTACCAGGTGACCAGGATTTAATTTTAGCTTTCGACGTCGAACGGTTTCTTGGTGATTGTCTATGTCGTCCTCCTCTATCGATCGATGATGAAAGAGTGGATCTAGATGAAGAGCTATATCGCCTTCGACGGTGAGAGTAAGACCGAGATCGACGGGATCGTGATCTTGAACGCCGATATCTTCTACCGCGTGATCTACTTCGACTTCTGCTTCTCCTTCGCCTTGTTCTACTGGAACTTCGACGATGTCTGCCATGACTTCTGCTGCGACTTCGATATTGATACTGTTTCGGTCGCTCTTGTCTTCTTTCGTTCACCTGCTTCAGTTTTTCCAAGTTTTCTTTCACCTTTTGAGCATAGGTTATCTGACCAACTTGGGATGTATTGCCTCCTAGCACCGATTTGTTTACTTTGTTCATATTGATCAGTATTTTCGAATGCGGCTGCAGCTCATCTTCGCCACCAAATGAGGTAATATACGTGATTTTTCCTGAATTCTCAGGTGATGGTGATCTTGAATCACTCTCATTTTCGTTGGCATCCTCAATGGGCTCTTCTTTAGCAGCATAGCTGGGTGGACTAAGTGGCCGGCCGGCTACACGCCTTTCCTTTTGTGCACGACGTTCTCGGCGACTCTTTCTTCCGCTGAGCATCATTTTCTCTTGCTCCTCCTCGCGTGCCAAACGTATGGCATCTGCCTCATCTACGTCCTTGGTAAGATAAGAATAGAAGTCATTGCTAAGCATACCATAATTCCTCCCGCATGCGTTCAACTCATGTGCCTGTGATGTATCTAGCTTAGATATATCAATTGAAACGTCCATGTCGATTTCTGAGCCAACCGAGTCATTATCATCATCTCCGTGTTGCACCGTCGCACTTGGAATATGACTAAACGGCGTAGAACTATCAGCGTCATCATAAGAATAAGCGATTGCCGCACCAGTTTGCTTCTTTTTGCCTAAATTTCTTTCAGCTTCTAGTTGCGCATTCGCTCCATACTGCTCTTCCAAGTACAGTTGATGTAAAAACTTCTCTTCGGGCAAATTAAGGAAGTCATTCTGCGCTAAAATTCGATAGCGCTCATAATTGCACTGCCTTTCGTCAGATCCAATCTCATCCGTTACCGTCGCCTTCGAAATTGGTGGTATGTAGTCCAAATGAGCACGCACATCGAATCGATCGATTAAATTGTCCTGTTGGCCTTGCCATGGAACACTGCAACAAAAAAGGTTAATTAGAATACATTAACCTAGAGGGAGGACTAAAGAAAATTAATATTTTCTTGATTTCATCGGAAAACCGAAATATGACTTGCATGATAGCGGCGCCGTCGCCTGCCGCTGCTACCGCTGGGTCGAGATGTATCTTACATTTGCGTCCATGTAATTGAATAAACTGAGTTGGATCAGCTTTCTACATATAAAAAGGTATTCTTAGAAACTACTTAAATTGTTTAAATAAAACTATACAATTTTCTCATAGAAATCCTGTCTGCGCTCGGCTCTTTTCCTATAATCCACAATCATACCACGGATTTTCCGCTCTTGTCTACGTGCTTCGTGCCACATGCTTCGCTAGTTTAAATCGTTGCAAACAGTTTAATTGGAATAAAATTTCACATAATCTAGCAAAATATTTGCTTTAATTAAGTAGAAATCATAAAAATCACAACCAAATAAAAAAAAAATTATTAGAAAAAATGCCGCACTACACCACAGAAAAACTCTACAGTGTCAACTGTCAAGTTTTTTTTTCTTGCTTTTTGTAATTTGAGACGATTGAAGCGCATTCTACTGAGAAGTAGATAAACCTATTCAGAAATGAGAGGAAGTTAGGTAGGTGTTATGTTTCTGTGGATACAGGAAATTTAAATTTTTAGTTGTATTAGAGGAAATAAAAAAAGACAACATAAAATAACTCCCGCATTTTTCTACGCAGCCATGTCAGTCAGATTTCCATCTCAACATTTTTTAATTATTGACGCTGGTACTTAAGCTAGAGCCCCTCTTGTCTCGTTTGGTGTGTCGCTGTGTGGTGTGTCGTGAGTCGTGACGCTAGCTGTGCACACCTATCTCGTGTGGTGTGTTGTAACGCCAGCACCCGTAGATTTCATTCTATTGTAAATATTTAAAAAACGAGGATTTTTTTATTTTTCCATTGCAAAAAAAAAAACAAATTGGACTGATTTCTAGAGTAGGTGAATTTTTATACATTTTCATGACATTTTTCGAGTTTTTCCAACGCATTAAAAAATACCTCCTAAAAAAATTTCATCGATTTTAGCTCCAAATTTACGTAACAAAAACTCTGGTTATATACAGACAGACGGACAAACATAACTCAATCGATTCTACTAGTGGTGCTTATCATTTATTTAGCAAAATCTGTAATTTAGCGGAACATTTTAGTTCAACGCCAGTTCCGAATTTTGTTTCGAACTGCTATGACGCGACACAAGCCCAACTACACTTGTCTCGTGTGTTGTGACGCGCCATAGCGCCATAGAGCTCTCTGGCGCAAATCGAAAAACAAGTGATGGCCTCACGACACACCACACAGCGACACACCACACGAGACAAGTATAAAAGCCATAAAAAATACATGAAAGCCATAGCGTTAGAACACACAGCGACACACCACACGAGACAAGTGTGGTTCTAGCTTAACTTTCGTAGATTTCCAAAAAGCTTTCGACACTGTGGAAATACCTAGTATTATGGAAGCATTAAAGCAATGTAAAATAGACGGAAGATACCTACCACTTCTCCAACATATATATGATACGGCCACCGGATGTGTCTTTCTGCACGAAAAAACCAACACATATCGAGTAGAGAGAGGAATTCGACAAGGAGATACCATCTCACCAACACTTTTTACAGCGGTCCTAGAGTACGCCTTCAAGACCCTACAATGGGAAAACAATGGTATCAAAGTTGACGGAGGCCCCGAGCCATAGAATCCGTCGATCCATTGCTCCTTCATTTTCAAGTGACGGCTCGATAGAATACACACATTCATATCGGAGATGGCCCATAACCAACGGATGCATGAACTTTGACGGATACAGTAGGTCTACTTCTACTTTTTGCATCCGTCGATACTTTGTCAGTACACACTTACACGCATTCAAATTCACCCATTCATATATTCACGCATTCACAGTTGAGATTATGCGTTTTCATTGGTCGAAGCATAGAGAAAATGTAGAGAAACTGTCATTGCCGTTGACAATCGTTTGACAACAGGTTTGTTTGATTTCAGCCCTAGAACGCACTATGGTGCACTGGAAATGCACTGATGCGAATTATGTCCGCCAGTGCTACACAGTGGGCACCGTAGTGCAAGTGGTTAGCGCGTCGGACTACTGAGCCAGCGGTCTTGGGTTCGAATCCCGCCGCAAACACCTAAAAGTTTTTCACAGTGCCCACCTCTTTCGAATGTCTGACAAGCATCAAAGAGTATCATTTGTCACGATTGAGCTTCTCAACTCGCCGTTCGGAGTCGGCAAAAAACTGTAGGTCCCTTCCATTCGTGCAAAAATATAACACGCACACACAAATGGTTGCGAGAAGCAGGCCCAGGTTCACATCGAGCTGTAGCGCCAACTAAGTAAGTAAGTGCTACACTGAAAACGCACTGAAAATGCTGCCCTTCGTTCGTTATCGACACTGGTTCTTCACTGGATTCACCCCGAGTATTTCGTCGGTGCAAGAAAAAGGGCTGTCAAAACATTAAATCAGCTGATTTATAATTTTGGTTTTTTTTATTACGTTGAATTTGCTCATTGTGCTTCTCACTTTGAACGCTTTTTAATTCTCCATCTGTTGGCAACACTACAATATTTGTCTCCTGCTTTGTGACAACTGTCAAAGTAAACGCCGCAAAATCTGTTAAAGAAGTTTATAATCTGCATTTCTTAGATTTTGTTGCAAAAATACGATTAAAAAGTAAAAAGTGCACATATATTTGAGTTAACAAATGTCCGGCATTCTGGGGCGTACCCAGTTTTTGGGTGAAACATCTACGCTATTTACAGATGAACGAACAGCAAACGCTCGAGCACGGGTAAGTGCTGCTTCACAAGGCAAACAAGAAAAACTTATTTAAATGACTTCTTTCAGGTGGTTGAGTGGTTTAATGAGATAATGGTCTCGGAAACAACAGCTAAATGTGAACTATTAGCTAAAATTCAAGAAATCATCTTGGAAACATGTCCAGAACTGGTAGAGGAGTTTATAGAACACATTCTATCATTTGCCCATGATTCGCTCATGGAGGTTCGCAAGTATATAATTGGATTCATGGAACAGATATGGTAAGTGAATTATTTGATACAAACGATTTCCTTATTTCACCTCATTCGTTTTTAGCAAGGTCAAAGTAGAGTTCATGCCGCAAATAGTCAACGTAATATCAATGCTGCTTCGTGATTCCTCACCACAAGTGATAAAACGTGTCATACAGGCTTGTGGTTCCATTTATAAGAACGGCTTGAAGTGGATCTGCACTCGAGCAGAAATCACAGATAGCACTGAACAAGCCTGGAGTGTTCTAAGTTTGGTGAAAGCACAAATTCTGGATATGATTGATAATGATAACGATGGTATTCGGACGAATGCTCTGAAATTTCTCGAAGGCATTGTAATACTCCAAACATATCCCGACGAAGACAGTCAAAAGAGGGAAAATGATTTTTCGTTGGAAGACGTTCCATTGACCCTTAAAATTATGCGGCGTAGAAAATTGGAAGAGGAAGCCATGAATATTTTCGATATACTGCTAAAGTTCCATGCTGCAACACATATCTCGTCAGTGAACTTGATTGCATGCACTGGTAGTTTGAGTACCATTGCAAAAATGCGCCCTAGTCTCATGAGTCTGGTTGTGGATTCATTCAAAAGCCTCAGTGCGAACTTACCGCCCACGCTAACTGATTCGCAGGTCAGCTCAGTGCGGAAGAGTTTAAAAATGCAACTGGTTGGCCTGTTGAAAAATCGCGGATCTTTTGAGTTTCAGGCCATCATTAAACGTATGCTCGTAGATTTGGGAGCATCGCAGTCGGAAATAAGTCGCGCCACACCAAAGATGGATAAGCAAGAAGTAACATTGCGGCAAAAACGAATTGTTGAGAACGCAGCACATAGTTTGAGTAAAAAAATGCGCTTGGACACCGATGACGATAATACCACCTCAAAACCCACACCCGATGAAATGGAAGTAGACTCCGATCTGTTGGAGAAGAAGACCGCAAAGTCGACTAAAGTCAACGAAAAGTTTATCACAGAAAACCTGCGAAATGCCGAAGTAGCGGTTAACTTAGTACTGGCGAACATGAAAAATCTACCCAATGAAGTGCCAGAAATTTTTTTAGAGGAGTATGTACCAGTTAAAGATACACCACTAAGTGTTCAGATTTCCAAAATTGCCAATCTGCTCGGAGCTCAAATGACTGAGAAGAGAATCGGTCCCGGTGCTAGTGTCTTCGCAAAGGAATCTACGCGACGAAATGAGGGAACAGAGGCTGTGCTAGTTGCAGACAGCATCGACGTAGAAATGAGTGAAATTGTTCGAGAATCGGACGAGCAGCAGCGGAAAGAGGAAGCAACAAAGAAACTTCGTGAGAATATGGAGCGAGTGAAGGGAGAACAAGCACTGCTAGAACACATGAAACAACGCGCAAAAACGTTAAAATTACAAGAGGTAACCAAACCCTTCCCCAGAGTCACAAAGGCAAAGTTTCTCGTGGACGCTGTCAAACGGATTCTAAGTGCCGAACGACAGTGCATAGTCGGAGGAGTTTCCATCAAGCGACGCAAGATTTTAACCGTAATGGCAGCTACCTTCCCCGACAACGTTCGGTTTCTTATTTTCGAATTCATTATGATGGACATTAAAGGGCGCATTGATCTAGCTTTCTCTTGGCTCTATGAAGAATACTGTTTGCTGCAGGGCTTCACCCGGCATTCTTATGTGAAATCCGAACACCGGCCGGATTATGCCTATAACGAACTACTCGATCAAATTATCAGTGGCATATGTACGCACTGTGAGTTCAAAGATAAACTTATCCTTTTAAGGAGGGTCTATATTGAGGCGCCTTTACTTTCGGACGAATCCGTTAATCAGTTGGTCCATATGTGTCATGCAGATGATACAAGCAACTACTGTGTTGATCTAGTCAAGGATTTGGCTATACTACGACCGCCAAGAAAGCAGCGCTTTGTACGAATTCTATTGACGTTTTGTGTGCACGAGCGAGTCGCCTTGCGTGAGCGGGCAATGGATCATGTGCGTTCCTTGTATGCAGTGCATAAAGTGTTGCCAATGAAAATCGAAGACTTTGCTCTCGAATGGATAAATTATTTAGTAAAAGAAACCCCAGCACCTGAAATATTTGGCGACGAATATGGACGAAGCAATGTGGAGCTGGCATGGAAGGAGGATATAGCAAAGATTTGTCTTGGAACGTTCCTTACACTGTTGCCGCATTCAGAGAGTGAGTACCTACAAATTAATATGTATATATGTAGTTCTTATTTGCCATTTGAAAAAAAAAAGGAAATTGTTAGCCCATGGGGGGATCGAACCCACGACCTTCGCGTTATTAGCACGACGCTCTAACCAACTGAGCTAATGGGCTACTTGAGCGTCCGTGGACAAACTAACCATTTGTAGTTTAAAACATTGATGAACAGAAAGCTCTTTATTTCCACGTAAGCTCGATTCAATTATTTGCTGCCCTATGTGAAATGTGTATTTATCACCAGGCCATCAATGGCCTCCGTGGCGCAATTGGCTAGCGCGTTCGGCTGTTAACCGAAAGGTTGGTGGTTCGAGCCCACCCGGGGGCGATATAAGTTTTTTATTCGAAACGTCTTTCTGGGCGTTGTTGCTGTGCTTTAGAAATCATATTTCCAAATGGATTGTCCTGTTATGTTACCATTGACAACCAGAAATTCCAATGTGTTAAATTCAGCAGCCAAATCCACCCCTGGCAAGATGTTCTTTTTCATAGTCCTTGTCGGCAAAGCCTGTTTTACATGACCAATTTTTGATGCAGGCTTATTTAATGTTGTCTATCTAAGAATATGTTAAGTGTTATCAAGATTGAAAAATAAAGCATGAAACATCCTAAAATTTTAACTCTATATTCCAGACCTTCTCGACCGACTTTGCACCGTTTATATGAACACCTCACCAGACTTAAAGCGCACTATTCTTCGCTCCATTGAGAAGCCAATCAAAACTCTCGGGATTGAGAATCCAACGCTTTTGAAGCTAATTGAAGAATGCCCCAAGGGAGTTGAAACATTAGTGACAAGAATCATTTATATCCTCTCGGAACGCTCCATGCCAACGGCAGATCTAGTGAAGAAAGTACGTGATCTCTATCAAACCAAAGTTAATGATGTCCGTCTGCTGATTCCCGTCCTTAGTGGTTTAACCAGAAGTGAGATTCTAACTGCGCTACCAAAATTACTAAAGTTAAATCCAATCGTAGTCAAAGAGGTGTTCAATAGACTTCTAGGAATTGGCATCGAATATGCAAATCAAAAAATGCCCATCTCACCAAGTGAGATTCTCGTCGCGCTTCACACGCTCGATCAGAATAAATGTGAACTGAAGTATGTTGTAAAAGCGACATCATTGTGTTTAGGCGAAAAAGATGTATACACACAGGAGACTCTGGGCGCTTGTCTTCAACAGCTGGTCGATATTGTCCCGATTCCAACACTGCTCATGCGTACAATCATTCAGAGTTTGGCTCTATATCCACGTCTGTCGGGTTTTATAGTTGGACTCCTGCAGCGGCTTATATTGAAGCAAGTTTGGAAACAAAAAGTCATTTGGGAAGGATTCTTAAAGTGTTGTCAACGTCTCAAACCACAATCACTGCCAGTGCTTATACAATTACCGTTGCCACAGTTACAAGATGCTTTGAACCAGTGTCCGGATCTGAGAACACCATTGCTAGAGTACGCACAATCGATCACAGAAAGTCAAGTTGGAATTATATCACCACAGACAATGGACGTTTTGACTGGAAATGCTTTAGATGTCCTTATTACGGTAAAATAATAAATATCTTTCTAATTTATATCTATAAACTGTGCTTTTTTGTTCTTTTAAGGATGATTCCGGTGGATTCATGATGCTGGAGAATATTAAAAAAGAGAAGGAGGACCCATCAGAGCCATTAATTTTAGATCACAGTCAGCCCTTACCACCGGGAGAAGATTAAATTTGCAAAAAAAAAATTTGTTTATGTTGTTTATAAATACATATAATAACTAGAATATCAAATGTGCAAACTTGTTAAATGTAATTTTTAAAATTCAAATAAATTCTATTTTTACCCGGCGAGGCAAAAGGAAGGGTTATGAATGGCCAAATTCGTAAACGCATATATTGCGCAATATATGCAAAGGAGGAGGTTCACGAACGCATAAGCTCAATTTACTGCAAAGCAAAGAGTTCTAAAACGTAGTAGTTTGCGCAAAAGCAAGAGCATCTACGCAGCTGTCAAATAAATGCTGCTCATTTCACTCTGCATTTGATTTTGTATAAGGCAAACATGCTTTTGACGATGCAACTGCTTTGCAAGTCTTGCGTTTACGAATTCGCCCAATCTCACAAGCTGGGTTTGTTTGTATGTAAGCCTAAACTATGGAACCAATGTCAACAAATGAGGTTTCGTTGGATTCGTCTTGAGCCGGAGAGTGTCTTCAGGCTATATGACGCCACAAAAAACTTCAATATGGCAAGAAGTTTTTTTTTCTTTACAACCGCCTTGATAGTGGTAGAATACGGTACGCTATGACGTCATTCTAAATTCATTATGGCGGCTTACCGTTATCGTTACTACCTCCTTAATATGGGTAAGCTAAGGCCACTATTGTAAGTGTCGAGCAACGATCGTCACGACAATTTTTATCCTATGCGTCGATTGATTTTGGGTTTAGAATCTTGTAACTCAATCGATAGAAGAATAGATTTTTGTAAATATGGTGAATGCATCATACTTTTGACAGTTGTTTGGCAATTGTTTTCATAGTTATTCATTTGTTATAATGACGACTTTATATTTATGTAAGCGGCATGCGGCCACGGCTATAATCTGAACATCATTGTTTTGTTACGTACTTTTTAGTTCGTTTTTTCCGGTAGTCGTGTTTTAGTTGTATTAACTTAATTTTTTAAACCAGGGACTGCTTTACTATCAAATCAAAAAATAACATCTCATCGGAAATAAAACCAAGGAGTAGTAAAGCCCTCTGTCGATTAACTAAGCCAATTAGACGTATTACTTTTAACGGCCTCTATCCCGACACTCAGGTAAGCAGGAAATGGACGATAAGTTCAAAGAATTCTTCACAGCATCTATTTACGTATTTCCTTGTTCCTGCCTATATGCGTCAACAGTGATGAAACATCTAAGATCTTCATTTCTTCAAAGAAAAAAAAACAGCTCCTGAAGATTTTAAGTTTTAACATTGTATTTTTTTTTATTCTCGTTTCCCTTAGGTATTTTCTTTTTTCATATTATAATTCAATGCACATACGTTATATTTTATATCAGTTTATTAGATCTAAAATTGTATTTTAATTCTTCTTTTTAAGTTTCATATTACAAATACTATGTTAAAAATGCCCATTCCAAGAGGATAGATACAAAATAAATAATAATTATTGATTAGTTCTACAAAAAGTCCCTATTATAATACAATTACAAATAACATACAGTTGAATACACAATTCACAATTAGTTTATACATATGTAGTTACATTATTTTGTATGTATTTTAATTAAACTTTTTTTATCCCAAGCTTATCACGGTTTCGAAAAGTTTTTCTAAAAAGAGTATGTAATCCAATTTGTTTGCAATTTAAAATGAAAATGATGTCATTTTTGTTCCAATGGCAAATCTATGGTATTTATTTTCGTATTATATTTTTTCTTAGTATTTTTGGTTTTATAAAATGGTCTACTAACTTGATTTAAGTGTAATGTAGAAATACAATGCTTTTCTGTTCAGTGGAAGCCGTAAAGTGTTTTGACATTGTCCAAAGCCTGTACAACTTCAATGCGTTTATTTATTATTTCGAATTCAAATTATACATAAATGTATGTATTTACATGAATATTTGGCGAGTTCTGAGTTCCAATCATTTGTTTCACAAACCAACTGATTTCAGCTGTTTTTTTATTTGTTTTTTTTTTTACTGGAAACAACGTACCAATTTTAGTATTAGTTGTCCGCGCAGCTGTTAGATTCAGTTATAGTTTGAGTTTGAATTCAATTTGCAGTTTTTGTTATTTACATATTTATTTTACAGTGTAAAATACATATAATTTATTTATATTTTTTTTTTGTAAACTTTTAGTATCACTGAATTTAAAAAGGTTTCTTTTGTTTTGCATATTTTACATATGTATATTCGCAACAATATCGAACGACTTGATGTTCTTCTTAACATTTTTGGTGTTTTTTTCATTTAAAAGCTTACAGTTCTGAAGCCAGTTTAACATAAGTCCCTCTCCTATCAAGCTCTCAGACAATTTTGAGTCCATAGTCAAGAATACCTTAAGTATGCGTTTTTGTTTTTTACAAACTTACTTTTGTTACTCAGTACAAAAAGCCCTTCGCTAAAATAAGAATTTTATCAAGTTCTTAGCCCCATCGATGCCATCCTAGCGCAGTCAACCGCCTTATCCTTGCTCCTTCTCTATTTTTTTTTTTTTGGTTCTTAAATGAATAGTTTTTTTTTTTGATTAAACAAAACATAAAATAATAACAAAAAACTCAAGAAAAATAAAAATGCATCCTTTTCAAATTGTATTTATGTATTATTTCTGTTTATTTAGGTTTCTTCCTTCTTAAACAAAAAAACCAAAATAGAAAGTAAATTATTACACACAAAAAATTAGACTTTGTACAAGTGTGCTGGTTGTTCTTAAAAAAATAATAGTTATTGATGAATTTCAATAATAAAATAACTTAGTAACTAAAGATTTGTTTCCAAAAAGTAAAAAGTTAATAAACAAATTAATGTAATTGTTATTCTTCTTTACGAACAGAGAATTAAGAAATAATTCAAATTTGAATGCCAGTAAATATTTTGCAAAATTGTTAACCAACTACAATCAGTGGTTGTTTTATTTCTATGATTCCGTTTTCAATGATTGACCGATCGTACCTATGTACTCCCAAACCAAACGACTGAACAAGTAAACATAAAGTTAAATTATAAATATTTACAAAGTTTTTTATTATGTATGTACATGCACAATTTTATTTTTATTACCTCTCTTTTTCAATTTTGTTTTATTTTATTAACGGAGCTCTACTCTGGTCACATACACATGTATAGATATGATCTAGAAAGAGGATTGAAATACTGGGATGTTGATTTTGTTGAGAACAAAGAAAAAGGAAACATGTGTTTTTTTTATTCAACATAAAAATTGAAATTGTAACTATGGCAAATGTTGCTTGTCAAAATGACAGACTGGTTTCCGTTTTTTAATTTGAGCGCTTAAGCTTTTTTTGCAAATGTATTTTGTGCAGATTGTCCCAAAAGTAATTATTCCATTTGCCAAAATATATGCTTTATATACCAAATAGGTTCCAAGGTTCCACTTGTGCACATGAAAATTCAAATTCCTAAAGTATTGGCACAACCAAAAAATCTCTCATTGCATTATCTTGTGTCCACAAGTGGTCCAAATAGTTATGCTAGCATATCACGGCACCCCTTCAAACACAAAATTTAGTTTCTTTCATTATTCACTATGATCTGCGATATTCAAATTTAAAATTGCCAGCATAGGAAAACAATAAGGAAAGTTTTGCTTTTAACAAAATGTTTTTCAATAAGTATAATTTGCATGTTGTATTTGTAGATAAATTAGATGGTTAAACTGTTGCTAGTCAAACTACAGCGTACCATTTACACTTTATTAAAATTTTGATTCCATTTCGACCTTTAAAAGGTGGCAAATAACTCTATTAAGAAAATCTTCCGATATTTATATACTTTTATGAAAAATGTATCGTTATTGGATAAAATCTCAACCTCTTTGTGGTGTTCATTTATTCATTACACATAAATAAATACATATATCTAAACCTAAGCATACAAAAAAAAATGTAAGGAAGATGTAAACGACTATACATTATTATAAAATACACATTCAGAGGTCTAAGCTTATCTCGCTTAAACAAAAGACAGAGAATTCTGACTACCAAATATGTTATTGCTATTTTATTAATTATTATTACACATTTTATTTTTATTTATTTTTTATTTCTATTTTTTTTTTTTTGTTTTTTTATTTTTTTCTAATGTTTGTAGCAATATCACAAAATTTTTCCATCAATTATATTTTAAGTTATATTTAAGTTATATTTTATATATATTGATTATATATTATTTTTTCGGTTAATTTGCAATAAGAAATTTGTCATTGCTGTAAAATGTTTACAAAATTCAATTTGTATTCAAAAATTTTTTTTATATGGTTGCTGTTTTGTAAAAACATTTCTCGTTTTTTTCTCATTTTGTTGTGTGTACAAAAAATGTATTTATCGAAATACGAGTCGTCCCGATGTGTGTTTCGCCAGAATTACAAAAAATTGTTTCCTGGATTCAGCACAACTTGATCGAGCTCTTTCGATTTGACCAAAGTTTTTTTTTTGTTCTTATTTTAAATATAAATAAAATCGATTGTTAAGTTCAAAAAAGGGCACAACAAGTTCCAGGGTGGTGCACAATTTTGTTTTTAGTATTATGCGCACCATTCAAATATTTTTGTGCTGTGGCAAATTTATTTCTCTTTTCCGATTGACTGTTTTCTTGTTGCTGTTGTCCAGTTATTTAAAATATTTCAAAATTCTCCTAACTTTCTTGGAGTAAAAGAGTCATTAAGATTCACGTTCTTTTTTTACTTTGACCTCCTCGCCTAAGATTGTCGCGATTTCGCCTTGCATAAATGCCCATGGTATTGTTGAATTGGCCAGAGGACATCGCTCACCACTTGGGCAGTAGACCTCGTTACCAGAGCCCTACGAATAGAAAAATATCATTAGTCATTGGAAAATAAAATCAGGGGTGGTTTGCATAGAGTGCAAATTGAGTAAGGCTTTGGATAAAAAAACGCCTTTGCGGTTAAACTTACATTTTGCCTCTTAATACTTTCACGACTGCAGGGGAAACAGAACTTATGATGATTAACCGATGGGCATTGCACAAAGTGGGTATCTTCGAGCCTCTCCTGACACAACGTACACTTCAGTGTTGTATTCTGCGCTGAGGTTGGGGCTTGAGCTGCTGATGTAGGTACTGCAGTGCCCGGTGGTCCACCACCGTTGGCACTATTTCCATTGCCAGTTGAGCCGCCATTATTGCCTCCACCGCCGCCAGTATCGGAACCATTTGAACCGGTTGGCATTGGTCCCACCGAACCACCACCTACGGATGCAGGTCCTACCTGAGGTCCTTGATTTGATTGGGCCTCCGTACTCGTGACTGTAGTGCTGGATACATGTCTTGAACCCGACGATCTGCGACCTGAAGATGATCCTGTAAAATTAAACAATATATTCGAATATTCAGATGGGTGACTCAATCAAACACGACTTACCAGAACTGTTTGGAGAGTGTTGGCTGCCTCGTGACGCCGTTCTTGGTGGTGGAGGTCCTGGTGGGCTTGGGCCGTTTCTTGGACTACCCGGAGGTAATGTCTCTGTAATTGACATTAGATTAGCCATCGGACTTTGAGCTAACTGAGTGACTGAAGGAGCAGATGTTAATTGTGGCAGAGGTGGTGGTGGTATTGATTGTGGTTGTGATGTTGGTAATGCTGGTGGCGTTGAATTACCCAGCGACACGGGCGGATGTGGCATTGTTGGATAAACTAAAATTGAAAATCACCATTGGTCTTGTTTTTCAATGAAAAATTTGTTGATTTATACTTTCAAGTTTTTTTTTTTTTTTTGGAAGATAGGTAATTAAAATGAATGCCTCGCGTATGTATGTGTTTAATTAAAACAAAAACATAAATAAACTAAAACCACATTACTGTTAAGTGTGGTATACCGTATATCTATTTGTACAAAACCATTGGTGTGAAATATTTTAAGAAACAAAACATAAAACTTACTAGACAGTAGACATATGTACATAAATTTGTATAGAAGAGAAAATAAAATTGCCACTTCAGGAATCGGTGAGAGGAAATGGAGAAGAAGGATCAAGAATCTGCCCCATACATATTGCATTATATCTTGCGATAAAATACACACTTTATACCAAAAACGAAAACAAAGCCATGCATGCACTAATTAAAAAAACAAAAATACTAAATCTAAAGACATAGAAAAGAAAACAGTAATCAAAGACACTACCTATATGTTAGATTAGATATTTTTAAACATATTCATGAAATGATGTCGTTAACACGTTTATTTTCGTACCGTACTCGTAGTTCTCATCTGGATACAGCATACATTTTAGATCGTACGAGTATTCTTGTTATTCGGGTTGTTTCTTTTTTTTCTATTTTCAGTTTTGTGTATATTTTGTGTCAGCTGTGTGCGTCATTTAAAAATACCGTCATTTATAATACTGTTGTGGGTGTTCATCAAGATGATTAAGAATCAAATGGCAAGAATGTACGTTTCTTTGTGTGCACGTGGTTGATGGTTCCACTTTGCCGAAGGCCAAAAAACTAGTATGGATTGCTTTTCTCATCCAAATGTAAATCTTACCTGCTAAGTGATAGTGATACAGCGAAGTGTGCCAATCTGGCCTAAATTGTTTGCATCAGATATTTAAGGAATGTCGCACAAAGCGAGAACTTGACATTTGGTTTGAGTGCTCTTGATGTTTTGAATTTTTCTCGAACAAAACATAACTTTTGACATTCAGGAATTTAAGTTAGATAATGCGTTGTTCGTTGTGCTTATATTTACTTATACCAACCCGAAGTCTGTATGTTATCGATACGCCTACACTTTTCTATCAACACGATAATTTAGTTTCTTAATACATATAGACCTTAGGCCAAAAAAATGAATAATTATAACCTATACAGAGACTTATCTTGCTTGGCGATCATAGTCAAACGAACCTGTCAAATCCACAATACCTAATGCTCCCATCTCATTTTATTCAAAATACAGAATAAAATGACCAAACTTCAACATTTTACAGGATTTATTTTGTTCAAAACAGGAGTTGTTTTACAGGATTTTCGCTTTAACAATAAAACAGCGAAGAAGAGCAAAATTTTGAAATTTTACCGTTTTTGTTTTTAATGAGATTTTCAATATTTTGCGCATATTTTTTATTTATTGAAAAAAAAATAAAATAAAAAATTACATTTGGATACAAATGAATGTCTACTGTCAAATGTCGAGTCCAAATTCTAACTGTCGTCATCTGAGTTGTAATCAGAGATGGCAAAAACGTCACTTTCTTCGAATAACTACATTTGTTACGTCTGCACATCATTGAGGTAGTTAATGTAGCAGGCGTAATAAAATGTAGTAGACGTATCGCCTAGTGTCAAAATGTAGTTGAGATGTCAGTATAACGTCAGTTCAGCTGTAAATTTGTGATTTGTGAAATTCTTGTGCCGTTTTAAACAATTCAGTAGTTTAGTACTCTACTTACTTACTTAGTTGGCGCTACAGCTCAAGGTGAACCTGGGCCTGCTTCTCGCAACCATTTGTGTGTGCGTGTTATATTTTTGCACGAATGGAAGGGACCTACAGTTTTTTGCCGACTCCGAACGGCGAGTTGAGAAGCTCAATCGTGACAAATGATACTCTTTGATGCTTGTCAGACATTCGAAACAGGTGGCACCGTAAAAAACTCTTTTAGGTGTTAGACCCGGCCAGGAGTTGGACCCAAACAGCATTGCGTAGTAGTCCAACGCACTAACCACCACGGCCACGGCGTATGTTATTCCATTATATTTTTCGTTTTTATATCACTTTAATTGTGCTGAACGCGGGCAGTAGGTTTGACAATTGTAATCTCAACCACATATTAGGCGTGTTTTTTTTTTTTCAAATCTATGTAGGCTTAGCGGAAAATGAGAAAAAAAAACGCTGAACAGTGACTTGGCAGGACTATGCTAATTGACGTTTGACAGTTTCACATCGGCATTGTTTTCATTGAAAGTAAGGCCGGTAGTTATCAAGCGCTCATTAATAAGTTGGTGGATAGAATTTTTTTTCGTCAAATTCAATTCAATTAAATAGTAAAATAAGGAACAAGTTCACTTAATTCATTACAATTTTCTTTACCGTGTCGGATAAATTCGTATTTCTTTCTTTTCTACCCATTTTAAAATGAACAGAAATAATTTAAATTTTAAATGACAGCAGAGTTCGGTTGATAGCTACCGGCCTTCATATTTCTCCCTAACTTTCATGTCATATTTGACATTTCGATAACAATTTCGATAACTATCGACGAAAAACAGTTTGGTAGCACATTTTTCTATCCAGGCTAAGCACCTAAGACTGGATAATTATCCAGGTTTCGTAAGCCTATATAGGCTTAGTTGTTAGTGTAATTAACATGGAAACAATTTCCTAAGCCTATATAGTTTTGAAAAAAAAAACACGCCTATTATTTACGGAAATAACTACCTACTAAACACTAAATTTCTCCCAAATTAGCGATATTTTTTTTTTAGTACTCAATAATTTTTCTTTTGTGTTTAGATCGCCGAGATCAATAAGAATCCGTTGTTTAATCTTTGCGCAACGAAAACTTTAATATTACCTTATTAATTTGTTCTGTCATTGTCATTCAGAATCATTCAACTGCATTCAAATTAAGTTTGTTCGATTTTATTTTCACATAATTTTGAACGAATTTCAAGGAAATTAGGTTGAAATGAGATAATTTCGATACGTCAATTCGTATGGGAAATTATATCATTTAGAGCATAATTTGGAAATTCGCAACGAAATTAGCTGTTTTGCCCTGGTGTGAATACCGTATTATGACAAATGGAATTTATGTGTAGGTATACGGTATACCGACCGACAGAGTCAACGATTTCATTAAGAAAAGATTGGACACGCAAGTATTCAATCTCATATACAACGCTTCTGTTGTATGGTGTACGATTATAAATTATGTACCTATGTACCTACGTTTTGTTTTTGTTAGGTTACGCCGAGTCAACGAAACTGCCAGTAATTTTTTGCGGTAGGTATTATTTTATTTATTTATTTATTTACATAACAGAGCTGTGCTGCTTCACAAGTTATTCAATTATAGATTTTTTATACATTGAACATACCTACACCAGCTTTTTTCGCTTTTGCATTGTGTAGCTATTCGTCCTTCATTTCATTTTTATATTTATAGGTATACATACATATACATTATGTACATACATGTACATTCATGTACACATGCAAGAATAAAATATGACGTGCAGTCATCGCGCAATGAAAGAAAGTTTTTTTCCAATCTACAAATCAATGTACATACCTAGGGGCCAGTGCTAGGGGATCGTGGGAAAAATCCCTTTTTATGTGAATTTGGACCTTAAAAGGGATCGAGGGAAAACCCTATGACTTTGTGGGATTTTTTTTTATTTTATGGGAATTTTTTTTATTTATAAAATTTGTTTTATTTAACGATTGTATCGTGTATTCCCAGCTTTATAACATAACTATGTTAGGTAACAAAGCTTTTTCGATGTCAGACAAAACAGCTGATCTGTCTACCATATTCATTTAAGAGTTCTGAAATAAGATTTTTTCTGTTTTTGTATTTTTGTGATCTTACTCAGTTTGCAAAAGTTCCTTAATAATTTAACACTGGGTATACATAATCGGGATCATCAAACAAGATCACCTAACGAACTTTCAGGACTGACTCGCCTAAAATATTCAATTAAATTGGAACATGGATTTTACACGATTTCGCACGTAAAGAGTGGAAGTTAGAACGTTGAAGTCTGGTCACGTATCCCAGATATTTACTTACCGAAAGAAAGAAACCTAAAGTGGCCGGTAGAGAAATGGAGGAATATTTTGTGGTCAGACAAATCCAAAATCGTGTCCGATGGATTTCGCTTGTAAATAAGAAGGCCTCCACATACCGAATATAATAAACAATTAACAATAAAGACAATACAACATAGAGCAGGTATGGCGACCCAATGGCATGCGTGCCATTTAGTTTAGAAACCGTTTGTCAGATGATTCCAGTTCAGCCTGCATTTTCCTTAAAGTGACGAGATATAGCCCAGCTATAAACTACTTGACCTCGAGTTTGAAACAACAAAAGTCACACTAAAATAGTTCGTTCATTGTTTTTTGTTTTCGTTTTTTTCTGTTTTTTGTTAATCTGAAATTTGTTTCTTTTACTAAAATGAATTAAAAACTGTTTATTTCAAAAATTGATTAATATGTTTACAAATAAAATGCCGCGCAGTGTAAAATTATTTATTTTTGTTCCTAGTAGTCACTAGAAAACTAGATCAAGACTGTTGTATGATGGCTCGCCAAAGGCGCTTCAAATTATTATTCAAATGGCACGAGGCTCTTAAAAGGTTTGCCATCCCTGACAGAGGATCTAGAATCATAATGGTTTGGCCATGCTTTTCGTTTTATGGTGTAAGTCCCATCTACTGACTAGAAAAAAAATTGGATCGATATCTATATGTCGAACTCATGGAGGAAATCACGCTGCCTTATGTTTAGGAGGAAATGCCTGATATGGGTCTTCCAACAAAGACAATGACCCAAAGCATACTAGCAAACTTGCTAGGTTATTGTTTTTTTTTTTTTGGTAACAGGGTCAATGTATTGGAATGGACCGCACAGTCTTCAGATCTGAACCCGATTGAGAACCTTTGATGTGACGTTAAGAAGGATGTTGCTTGTTGTAAATCAACTAACAGGAATAACCTTTGGGCAGTTGTACAGCAATCATGGAGGACGATAACGGCAGAAAGGTGTGATAACCTGGCCAACTCCATTCAACGACGTTTTACGGCACTCATCTATGTATATAAAAATGAATCGTGGTTTGTTCGAACGCGTAAAACTTGAAAACGACTGGACCAAATTAGATACTTCCTTCCGCGGGTTTGTTCGTAATTGCTACGCGAAGGTTTAGGAATAAAGAAAATTTGGAAAACCCAAAGGAAAAGTGGGAAAATCGATTAAATTTAAATTTGGGTTTTCTATGGGAATTTTGAATTATTATTTTTTTAATTGTTTTATGTATTGAAATAAAAGCCATTAAAAGAAAATAGACAGATAGACAAACAGATATGTAGACAGGCAGACAAACAGACAGATACACATATAGACAGACAGACAGACAGATAGGGAGATAGACAGACAGACTGATAGATACAGACAGATGGACAGATAGATAAACAGACAGACAGACAAGCAGACAGATAGATAGACAGATACAGACCAGATAGATAGACAGACAGACAGAAAGACATACAGACTGATAGGCAGATAGATATATAGACAGGCAGACAGACAGATAGACAGATATTCAGATAGACAGACAGATAGATGGATAGACAAATAGACAAACAGACAGACAAATATATATATTTGGCAACACCGAATTTTATGATTCTTTGTTTGTTGGAAAAGTATTCTTTTGTATTCTTTTTGACATCTACAATGAAGCGTTAGTGTTGATTGAAGATTTGTGTTTGCTTATGAGTGGCAGACTATTGACTGAAATTCATATGACATTGTCAAATCGTCAAACTAGAGATGTATTGAATCGTGTATTAGAACGCGAACGTGATTACGACACGACAACTTTGCAACAACAAGTACAAAGAAATGTTCCACTGTTGCATGAACAGCAAAAGAGTGCGTATGATCAACTGATGAAGGTTGTCGATGCTATTAGCAGCAATGCGTGCTCAAAGTGGAATTGCGTTAGCTCTCGCAACTACAGGAATTGCTGCAACACTGTTGGAAGGTGGAAGAGCAAACACTTCCCGTGATTCCGAAATCAACAGCGGCGGATGAATTAAACGCGTGTCTCAAGTCATCGTATATGTGGCGATACGTTAAAACCCTTCCAATGAGTATTAATATGCGAGTGTTCCTGCAACAGGATATAACCGCAGAAGTTTTCTCCAAAAAACTGCTGAGAATCGGAAATGGACAAATTCCGGTAGATACTTCCAGTGGTTTGATGTCGATTCCACCTACCATTTGCCAATTCCCTTCAACGAAAGATGAACTCATCACTTACATATGTGTATCCGAATATTGGTCAAAATTATTGTAACTACGATTGGTTGAGCGCACGCGCAATTCTAGCAGCGAAAAATATTAATGTCAATGACTTGAATTGGACGATTCAGAATCAAATTTTGGGAGAATTGCGTTCATACAAATCGATCGCGTTGAAAACGAAGACGAAGTCGTCAATTATCCAGTGGATCATTTGCGTCTTAAAGTTGGATCTGTTTAATTTTTATTGCCGCTATTTGCCATGTATACTCATCAAATTCTTCAAGCAACTGAGCAATTTTCACCACAATCAATGGATTGTGCATGCACGCTTGTGCGGTGTATGTGGGGCCTATAAGTATAAAATTTACGGTAAATAACACGAACTTTTTTTATAGTTAAAATTTTAAAAAAAAATTTGACTTTTTGTCTCTTTTAGAGATAAATAATTAATGCACTACTATTTTTTTGACCGGCCGTTTTCGTTACATATATGTACATATTTGAATATTATTTCCAAATTTTTATTAAACGTTTATCTTTTTGTCTAAATTTATTTCTAAAATAATAGTTGATAAAACATGAATTTCAGAAAAAATTAATGTTTGGCCCTGGCTACACGGTCAATGGCATACTAGGTATTGAAAATTTCCCCGTGGCTACACACAAAATGTGTTGAGGGAAACACTTTGAAAACAGAACACACAATCTCCGTGCTCCGTCCTGCACAGAGAATTATTTTTTTGAGTCTTCCGTAATGTGAACCCTCCGAAAGTCGGAAAAAAATGAAAAAATGTATGAGAAATGAAACGCTCTGAGACAAGAACATGCATCTTCCACCGAGAATTATTATCAAATCGGATTTTCGGTGTGCTTTTGGTGAAATCAACCCTTCTCGTTTTAGCTCACATGAAATCTACCTGTCTCACTGAAAAGAATCGGTATTGGATTGACCGTGTAGCCAGGGCCTTTGTTCATAAAAAGAAGATGAATCTATTTTTTATTCTTTTTTCTTATGCCATTAGTTGCACTCTTATTATTTTGACCACAGCTGTACATATGTATGTAGTACTATTTGCTTAGAATATTCAAGCTTATTGTACCTATAAATCCTTTAAATCTACGGTCGCCAGGCGTCCTACTTTTCGAGGAAATGTCCCCTTTTTACCCACGCACAAAACTATAGTTTTTATGAATTGTCCTCGTTTGTCCTCTATTTACCCATTTTCTCAATAAATATAAAGTAACTTTGTCCAAGTGTACCATTTTGATTATAATAGAATTATACCTACTCTGATTTTACAAAAAAAAAAAAAACAGACCGAATGTGTGCTGATAGAGCAAATTAAACAAACCGATCTCAATTTGACGTTCAAGTGTCAACAGTCTAGATGTCAAACTTGAAATATTAGCTTTGTTCAATGAGGCAATTCCGAACAGTTCAGAAAAACATCAGGTTTTCGTGTTAAGTGAGAAAAATGTCTGTCTGCGAGTGTTCTTTCTGCTTTGTGTTCAATGACTCTGCTCTGGTCAGCAATCAATTGTTGTAAAATACTTCCCAATACCTACACGCCATAAAACAAAAAACAGTAAGTACAATAATCGACAATGAGATCATTGTCATCATTGTCTTTGACAACTAGGTACCTAACATATGGCTTTAATGTCCTGTTCTAACCTGATCTGACATTTTAACAAATTTGTTCCGTTCTGCTCTGCCTTTTTTCTCATTAAACAAAGTCGCGCAGCATATTTGCAAAGCGAAAATACAGAAAAAAACTAACTATCTTTGCCATTTGGTAAGTTGTAAAAGCAAATAAGCTTAATCTTATTTAATCGCTGTCCTTTTATTTTTTTATTTTTTTTAGGTGGTGTCCTCTAAAGTCCTCGATTTTTACACCCCTTGTCATAAGGTTAGCTTAGAATATCCTGGCAATCCCATTCAAAAATTAAAATACCAAGCACTCATATCTTAGTATCACTGACTAGATAGGCACCTATGTATGTACATAAATATGTATAGGTATGTATAAATTATACATACCTATGTACATATGTATGCAATGTACACACAACATAGTACCTACCTACATAAAATAAAAAAAAATCTAAACACACCTCCCACTGATAAGCCATGGGAACGTGGCAAATTCTATCATGTCTGTTGTTATTTATTGTTATTATTATTTTTTATTTAAATTGTGTTTAAATAAAAATAGAATAGTAACATTACCCTATCTTTAATGTGCAAGCAAAGGCATAAATACGAAGACTCACTACACCAACACAACGAAGTCGCTTTGGTGTTTGTTGTTTGAATCAGAGGCAAAAAACCAAGTCAACGTCTCGTATTTTCCATGACGAAACGCACACGAAACAGTGTAGAATGGGTGAAATGACAAAACAATCAGGCAAAAAAAAAACAAACAAAACACAAAAAGAGACCAAAGCTACAAAACTGGTTTTTCGAGTTCTCTTTTGTGCACATCTGGTCTGTGGCGATGCAGACCGCCGAGTCAAGTTGAAATACGTACCTACTACGTCATTTTTGCCAGTGTAGTTTCCTGTGTTTGTATGTGTGTTGTTGGAGCTGTTCGACTCGAGTGCGAGTGCGAAAGTGTGCGCGTCAAATGGACGTTCAGTAATCTACACACCTTCGGGGTTACATTGCTTTTTTATAACAGTATTTTATCATTATTTCCCAGTCGATTTGCTAAAAATGCAATAAAAAGCAACCACTGCAAACGTAAATATTAACACTCGTGCAAAAGCCACCCGCACACATACAACTACAATCCACTGTGTCAAGTGCATTTGCGAATCTATAGAAACAGGTTATGTACGAACCAGATAGTGGTATTAGTGACACTCCTTGTACTGCTTAGAAAAAAATCTGCAACGTAGCTGACAGAGGAGCTTTCGTTGGAAAAAAAACCTAAGTATATGAACAATATATACATACATAAGTATTTACACCCATACACAGATCAGATATAAATAACTTAATAAGCAAAGACGAGTTATATACATTGTGTGCTGTCGCGTGTGTGCGCACGGAGAGAGGAGTTGCGACGACCGGCGGGCTGCTACGATTTCAATTCAAAAATAAGCTAAAGCTACGCGCAGATGGTGGCATGACGACGTGTACATGAACCATGATTATGATTACGTTATCTGAGGTACAGGCACACACGCGGACTGGCGTGTGAGTGGCCTTTCGATAGATACTCTCTTTATCACAGGCTTGTTGTGTTTACTAATCGATATTTGCCCATTTTTAGGCACGGCATTTGGCGCGTCGATTTCGTTTTTTTTTATTATTATGGCATCTGTTCGGTTAGTTGCACGATAAGAATAGCTTATATAATTTTATACTTTGTATGTTAGTGCATGCGCACGGAGCACACATTAGTAAACGTACATAGGTACCTACATACAGCCATAAACATGCTCGTAGTAGGTACACATTCAAGCAGAAAAGGGGGATAGATGAATTGAATTTGAATATTTGTAATATAATTGCAAAAGCACTTTTAATGCAGCCTAAATTGTTACCCACCCACAGGAAAGCATTTCCGTTCTGGTTAGCCAGTCACTACTCAAAACAAATATACACTACAATAAGCGTTCATCTTTGAAGTTCAAGGACAGATGACGTGTGCGTAGTGACACTTTTCTTATTACCCTCTCTTTCTCTATCGCCATTTACAACGGTTAGTCCACAAATAACCACCCCAACTCACCCAGCCACAGACGTCGTCGTCGTCCGACTACGGCACGAACAAACAGCTGCGAGTTTCACTACACTTACACGCCCCTCCATACATACATTGAGATACATTTGTATTTACATATGGCTTTTCATGTGGATATTTAAGACGGAATTACTACATCTATAGATATGTACATATGCATGACTCAATGCATGGCTTTTTAAAAAAAAAAAACTACCACATCTAAGAGATGACGGGGACGACGGCGGCGGTGGTACACGTAAAATTTCCTCAGCCAAACGTTATGAAGTCCAAGTATCCAACCATTACAGAATACAGAGCCTAAAGAGCGACGAAGAAAACGATTGTACGTTGAATTTCACAATTTTGCAATAAGATTCATGACGTTGCATTTTCAAAACAGATACGAGCAAAAAAGATGTAGGTATTAGTGGATATGACATAGTTTTTATGTTTTAACATATTGTTCACGCGACTTAGTTAGGTACGGGTGTTTTCATAAACGTCAAAATTTTGCGCAAGTACAACCGCCTTTCTTTTCTTATGCGTTTTTGAACGCTACTGCTTTTCAGAATATGTGCAGTCAAGATGAAGGAACTGATTTAGTACAATTTTCATGTAAACATCGTTCATAAATGTTAAAGAAACATACATGTATGTATCTAATATTATCTTTAATATTTAATTTGATTTCGGCTGAAGAAAAAATTAATACATATACCTACCTAGGCATACAAGATACCTACTCATTTTTTTTTTAATTTGAACTTACATTGCATAAAAAATTCAACTTTAGTCAACATAAACCTTTACGTCTTCCTCTGCAGTCACTTTTTTTTACTAACTAATCTGCACGACAACGATGACGATGATATCTTGACGTTTATGAACACGATGTAATCCAGTTTGCCTGCGGCAGTTTTGCAATTAAACTGCAGTTCTTTGTTAGTATGACGTTTATGAAAACAACCTACATTTTTTATACTAGGTACCTACATGGGTACGTAGGTATGCTTACAAAGGCGTAAAAATGTTGAGAATGAGTAGACAATTAGGGACTAGAACCAGTTACATCACAAAACTTAGTGTGGATTCTAAAATGTACATACATAGGTATTGGTTTTTGGGATTGAACTTTAATTCCGACCACGCCCGAAAGTAAGGCAAATAAGACCTGAAGAAAATTTTTGTAACCTGAAATTTCAAAAATTGGTAAGAAAATCTCTCAAAACGAGCGGAACATTTGAAAATGTTAAGAAACTTCAAAATACAACATTACAAAAATTCGTTACATTTTCTACCAAGTAAAAATGTTTTGCTCTCGCTAGTTGCTCCACTTATCAGTGTGTCCAGTCCAGACTAGTAGATACAAATTCCGTTGAACTTATTTGTTCCGTCCGTTACGGTATTAATGTACCTACATATTGACATACATAATTTGAAGTTCTGAAATAGTCGTCTTTGAGCGCAGCTGGTACAAATTATTTTTCACTTTTTTTTCCTAATACAGTCGAACGCGCTTATTTGAAACTCGGTTAGTTGTAAAACTCGCTTATGTGAAAAATACATTCTGTCCCCGTGTACTTTTTCACAAATTTCATTCAAACTACTCCGCTTAGGTGAAAAACTCGGTAAACTGAAAAAAATACAGTAAAAGTGGTCAGCCACGGGATCGGAGTTTTTTTGAATGCTTTTTAATCCTATATAGACTTCCATACAAATTACATTCTATACAATTTTTTGACAAAATCGTGTAGGTATAGGTACATACAGTAAAAGCTCCCATAAGTGGACAGTCATGGTCCCATAATTTTTGTCCGGTTAAGAGAAAAAACTAAAAAGGCGTTTTTTTTTTTAACAATCTTTCTGCTAAAGCGTGAACGGATGAGTTTTCTTTATCCGAAACATTAACCACTTGCATTTTAAGGGATGTAACGATTCCGATTCCGATACCGATTATTTACCAGCCGATATCAGACAGTTTAAAAAGTGTATTTTTACGCGCCTGGTTCACCTCGTCGCGCATGACGTCTCACCATCTCACTCTCACTCGTTCCTAATCAAAAATTCTATAACTTAGCTTACTTCACAATAATTCTTATCTTAATAAATAATATCTTTGATTTTTTTTTATTTTTACACTCAAAGTTGACTTTCTGCTTAGTAAAGGTAAGTTATATGCAAAATAAATACAGTGTACTCTCTACTTACGGACACCTCTCATAGCCGGACAGATTTTACAGAACCGAAATAAATACACGATTTTTCATATAAACAACTCTCCAATAACCGGACTCTCTCATAACCGGACGCTCTCATAACCGGACACGAACACCAATTTTCGTAACCGCTATAGAATGTCGCTCTCTCTTAAACAGACAAAACACATCTACGTATGCAAACTTTTAATATACCTACTTTGTTTTTTTTTTTTTTTTATTTTTTTTTCCTCTTTACACTTTGCAAAGAAACGAAACAAAAATGTAAACTGTGGAGTGTGCCTTTGCGTCATTATCACGTTCGTGTCTCTGGTAGGACAAATAATGGCAGAATATGGAAGTTTACTGTATTTCTCGTATATGTATGTAGGTATGTATGTTTCATTTTACGCTTGATTGTCATAGATTTGCTTGTGAAATAAATAGAAACTGTACCGAAAGCGGATCGTCTGCATCTTTCTGTATCAACTGTATACAAAAATAACCCTTTATTTAATTAATGCGTCCGTTTATGCGAGACTTTCTATTTGAAATGAGTACGAAAAGTATCCGCGCCCGTTTAAGAGAGTGTCTGTTTATAAGAACGAAAATGTGTCAGTTTAAGGGAATTGTCCGTAGTAGAGTGTCAGCTTCTTGTTTCTGAAATGCAAATCGAAATTCGAAATTTCGAAATTTGTTTGTTATTTATCCAAATTTTCTGATATATTATACCGAATATTCCCGGAAGTTTTTCTCAATGTTTAAAGCAAGATTTTTATCGATACTTTTCATTCTACTGTTCTTATGTTTTCAACATTCTTGTATATATTCCATAAAATCGGGTGTCTTCCTTTTTGTTGGTATGTGTTTATTCCTCTCCAGGGCTAACGGTAAATGATTGAATTCCATTGTGATGATGCTGTTGATCGTTTGCTTTACTTTTTCTGGCTGCTGCATTCCATTGCGGTTTATGTACATCATATGTATATGCACATTTTCTCTTGTCTCCCCTCTTACTTACTCCTACGACAGTGGGCTTGTTTTAATGGCAGCTTTGTTGGAGGTATGAGTATATCTTGAACTTGTGTATATTCTGCAACGTATACCTACACACAATATTTTTCGATGTGTATTTACAATCACCGTGGGTAGGAAGAAAACCTGAAGCACGTAGAAATAATGTAGGTACATCATGCATGCTCGCTCATCTCTACTCCTCCCCTTTCTTCGTTCGCATCATCCTTGTACGAATGACATTAAGAAGATACAGATACCTATGCGATGAATGTGGATATTTCTCTGCCACCATTACGATATGAGGAATATGCAACAGAGAGTAAGGAAAATACACAAAAGTCCAAAGGGGACGACGGATTAAAAGCACAGCATATTATTGCAAATGATGTCGATTTTCTTGTTTTCTTTTTTGACGCGCCGCGTTAAATTGCGCATGTGACGTCTTTGGCTTGTTTGAGACAGAGCGCTGAAAAGGGACGTGCGGAAGCCGGGGGTATGATAAATTTAATCAAATTATGTTCCTTGTACATATACATATATAAATACATAAGTACACTAAAAAGAACTATCCATGTATAGTCAACGGATCGAATTGATTTACTGTTATTATGCGTATATAACGGTTTATATATCCTTTTACTACCTAATTTATTATGATTTCTTGTAAAAATCTTTCCTAGTATGATTTTTTTTTATTATCCTTTTAATATAACTTGCTTTTACTTACTGAAATATACATTCTTAGATACATAAGCTACATACTCAATAAACAGAAGAAAACCTGATATAGCGTGAACTGGATATAACGATATAATGTATGTACCTACAGTAAAATCTCTCATTAGCGGACAACTCACATTAACGTACACCTTTTGGGGAACCAATTTCTAATTTACAATACAAAATGCGTTGTTATTAACGGACAGCAGTCATTACCGGGAAAAAAACTCCGATAGCGTGGCTGTCCGCTTAAGAGAGATTTCACTGTATTTTCAAAGTCCAGGCAAAACTTCGTTTTATTCAAAGTATGATATTTGCAATCAGCTACAACGATGTCAGATGTTAAGATGAAAATGTATCAGTCGAAAAACTTTTAATAGCAATTGTAAAAAATCGTGTTCTTACAAATACAGCTCATTATTTCCATCCTGTACATCCATTTACGTTATGTACATACATACATATTATGTACATATATGTACATATGTATGTATGTAGACGATTGTTAAATTTCATGTAGCGAAGTGACTGCAGCGACTGACCAGTGCATGTACAGTGAAATCTCCCATTACGGACAGCTCGATTAGATGGATAAATTTTCCTAACCAAGCTTTTCTGTTTCAGATTGCATACATTGTACGTTCCCTTAACCAGACAAGGGAGTGTCTGGAGTGTCATCGGACGCGGACACGCATATCTGTAAGAAATAATTTAAATCAATTCCATTAGACGGACAAAAACAAAAAGATCCTCCGTAGCTTTACACCGAGTTTTTGTTTTTGTTTTTATTATGTGCGTGTTATATTTTTGCACAGATATAAACGAAAAGGCAAAATACAACAGAAATAACGCACACATTTAGTACAGTACCTACAGTAAATATCTACAGCTCTGCTGTACCTATATTTTGTAGATACTCAAAATCGTCATCCTAAAAGTTAGATATGTAAATCTCCATGTTTTATAATCATTGACGAAATATTTTTAAGGTCTATTAAGAAAGAAAAACTATTATTTAGGAGGAGAGTGGCGGGCAGTTGTACAGGAGGTTATAAGGGGATTATTCTTCCTCCTCATTATGCACCTGCGACAGAAGTGATTTGCGACGATTCCCAATACATATTTGCTGTTTTGTTAATCGTTTCAAATAATGTTGCAGTGCTTTTTTATATTTTGATTAATAAAGATAATTTATTTCAAAAAATGGTGTTGATCCCTTGAACGGACAACTCCCTTAGGCGGACACCAATGTTGTCACTGTCACTGTCCGCCTAATGGAGGTTACACTAATTTAAGACCACAAGATCATTGTATGTAATAAGAATATCTTACCACCCGCTATTTATTTCCTCATGAGCTGTGACATACATTAGGTCTGTTTGGTAACATTGTATTTCGTACGAATTCTGAATTCTGTCCCGTATTCCTGTTTGGTAACCAAAAAGATTCATAAAATAGAGAGCCAGATGAAAGTGGCAAAAAAATTTCCCTCAACTGAGAGCCTAACGAATTCTTACACCAACTTTTTCTTTGGGTGAAGTGGCCCAACGCTGTCAAAGCAGCCATCTGTCAGTTTGTGAAATGTCATAATCTTCTTACAGGTTTTATCCAGAAGCGGTTCAAGGCGTTTGGTTACTTTCCTACGAGTTTTCCACTGTCTGACAGGATTTGTAGCTAATTGCACCGGTTTTGATTTTAATTATGACTTGTAAATAAATGTTTAGGCATACTCTCAACTAGTTTTACTTTCTGTAAAATTTGGGCTTATAAGGTCACATACCCGCTGGATAGCTCTTTAAATAAGGCTTATTAATTATTACCTGATTTCTTATCTTTTGCTCCAGATTCGTTCGATAAGGGTGACTGTGGGAGTGGTTTTAGCTGTGAATGTGTATTTTGACTATATTAGCAGTATGTTTCGGGTCCATTGTCTTATTGAATAACTTAATTTGACCCAATACCCTTATTTGTGGCTCTTTTGTTTTGTTGTCGCCAAACCATTATTTTCTAACATATTCTTTAGCGTATGCAAGTCGTGTTGTTTCTTTCCAAAAGTTTTTCAATTCTTAATTTGTGAACAACATCTTTAACTACAGTGAAACATCTGCCAATGTGAACAACATCTTTAACCTCAGTGAAACATCTGCCAATGTCACCAAACAACCGTTAGACATCATTGCTTAAATCTTTGGCATGAAATAATGCTTCTGAAGAATATTGTTGTTTGTTAATTTTTTGAATCCAAATCACCAGTCTATAAAAATCCGCGCCACCTATACTTCGTGATATCCCCGATGTGCTTCAAGTAAAAGAAAAAAAATGCACGAAGCAAAAATGCACAACATTGAAAAGAAACACAAAACTATGGCACGCTATCTGACGCAATTATTCTATCGCAGCGCTACTCCATTTGCCAATTGACTTTTCTTTATCTCTTGCCATTCTTATCAAATCGCCTCTTTTACTTTGTACATTGTGTAATGTTGATTTGAGTGCTACCTACACAGTTAAATATTTTTATATCAGCGTGCCTGTCAGACATTCCAAATTTATTACGATACAAGTCACAAGTTTGTGATGTCAGACGTCGACGGCAGCGTCACAATAACAATGTCCGTATAAAATAACCAACTCCGTTAGTAGTTCGCGTTTTCTTTCTTGCATTTCGTTTCGCGTAAAATAACGGATTTCAAAGCCGTGGAAGAAAATCCACAGGGAGGAGGAGACAGAAAGACAACGAGAAAAAAAAGAATTAATGACATTTGTATCGTTTAAAAGGTTTGTTGACCTTAACGATAAGAGTCGACGTCGCCTCTTGCTCGATGGCAAGACTAGAAATTCCAGATTTTTTTTATGGATGCATATGTGTGTGTGTGTGTGATTGAATGTAAGCTATAATAGACGGTAAAATATGTACCTAAAATCAAAACGAAAGCAAAGACACCGACTTTTGATAACTTTTGCTTAGAATTAGAAATGGAAAACTGAAGAAAAATAAATCCTTTCTTACATAACCTAAAATCGTTTGACAGATGAACAATTGTCAACATAACAGCTTTGTTCAGTGAGGAAAACTAGAACAGAAAATCACAGACTAGTCTAAAATGTCAGATCAAAGTTAGCACAGAAAAGTACAGCCCATATGTTAATTGTCAAAAATTACAACTTCATTGTCGGATTATTGCACTTACTTATGTTTTACAAATTTTTTATAGCATTTTACAGTAACTTTTTGCCCTTTTACCGATTGAATAATTTATAAGATAGACTCTGATTTCGATTTCTTCCATTTCGTAAACTTATCTCGCCGATTCACTTTTCACTTCGAGTAAAAAAAATGTCAAAATCAGCTGTGATTGTATTTACAGCTGATTTTGACATCTGTACACCGGTCTATTCTACATCAAAAATATGTGCAAGATTTTCTGTACTTTTCTGCTCTGTCTGGATAACCTCAGTGAACACAAAGCAGATCAGTTTCGGACAGACATTTTTCTCACTGAGCACAAAACATTGTACCTTACATAACATGCATCAGCTAGTTTTTGACAGATCGAATGAGAATGTCCATTTTAACTGTTTATCAGATTAAATAATACAAAAAAAAGCAATCTTCCAAAGCGAAAAAAAAAACATGAAATTTTTAAAAAGAAAAATACTAACAAAACTTACCGCCTGGCTTAAATGTGGTCGAATCAAAAGACGGTGCTCTAACAGGCTGGTGTTTATCGCGTAATCCTTGCTGTCGGTCTGGTACAAATGATACAGCTGGCAGCGATTCGCCACGCGTTAAGGGTGGGCGTCCGCCCGACGGAGAATCATCGGCAGCCGATGCACTCCGTTTCATGCCACTTGGGCCATCATTGTGGCCATGTCCATCATCATCATCTGGCGGTGGCCTTTTCAAATTCACAGACAACGACGGTGGAACTTGTGGTCCATTGCCAGCAGCGGCAGCTGCAGCACGATTCGGCATCGGCATATGATGCGGTGGTATGTGTGATATCCTGACAGGACGAACTGCTGATTCGTGTGATTCGATTTTCACAGGAAAGTCCATTAGAGTTGGTTGTGGTGGCGGCGGACCAATACGTTGTGTTGTATATCCATGATGATGTTGCTGAGGACCAGCATTGCCGACGGCAACTCCACCACCTCCTCCGCCACTACTGCGATGCTGTTGTTGCTGCTGAACAACTTCACCGTTCTCATGGCTGCGCTTTGCCGCCTGATGTAAGCGTTTCATTTGACGCGCCGCGTCCAAAACCAGCTCGATGCGGTCTGCGCCCTCATAATTGACGCAACCGCGACACACGGCCTCTGAAAAATCATTTATCATTGCCCACGGCATACGCGGCAAGTCGCACAGGTAGCAGTGTTGTCGTTTCGTTTGTAGCGACATCCTGACAAACCGGGCGGAACTACCGACGTGATCACGATCTATTTTGGCGGTTACGAGTTCAAATAAAAAAAAAAATCAAAAAAGCTATGCTCTCCTAAATCGCGGGTAAACTAATTCACCACACTTATGTGTAATTGCAATTCGAAATTATTTTTTCTGTTGCATTTTGGTATAATTATTTTTTTTCATTCACTTTACATATTTTTTTCTTTCACGTCACTTTCGGAAATGGCGAACAAATGTATGCTGCGAAAATAATACGTACACTTCCGTTAAGGGTCGTCGTCACTTGCTGACGATTGCTTGCCTCTGCCGCCGCATACAAATAAATGGAAATACTATATTTCCCACACTCACTCACGCAATGAATTTAATGGAACTAGAAAAACAATATTTTATTGGGATTATTCCAAAAACTGCCAGCAAAATAATGAAATAATCGGAAAGACGAGCGGGTAAAGATAAAATATCCACAAAACAAAAAAAACAAGTATCCAACTGGAAAAAGTTTTGCTATTTTCTCAGTGATGCGTTTTATGTATAAATTTGCCTCTGGATTGTGTCTAGCGCGCAAACCGTGTACACTACTTCTTCCTTCGAAACTCAGAAAATTGTCTGCGGCCAAATAAAATTCTTGAAGTCAGCGGAACACAGTGAATCAGACAACGGGCAACGCGCACACACACATTTAAAAAGCAAAATGGGTGACGAAACCAATACACGCAGGCATTATCGACGGACGACACGAAGCGAATATGTGGCGTTTGCCAGTATTGTCTGGTGTTGTATAAACATAAAGGTAAATTATTATGAAAGATATTAAGTGACTAGGATTTGATAATAATACAAACTAGCTTACCCTATGAAATTTGATTGACGGGTCTCTCATTTGTAGGTTATGCAAACGTCAGACTCCCCTCAAATTGATTTTGATTTTAGTGTCATTCATGTGACGGTATCTGCCATTTCGAATTTTTCAATGTAAACTTTCAGGGAGGGGAAACCTGTAAGAAAAATTCCGTATTTTATATTTTACAACATTGCATTCTACATAAATGTATGTAAGCCTAGTTAGACAGTCAGTGACCTTTATTTTTTAAAATTTAGGTATATATGATTTCTTTGTGTTTAAAAGAAACCATAGCATACCCTATGGCTTGTGTGTGCACAAACAAACACGGCTTCTACGAAACGAAACATGCATGGACTGCGTCACAGCACAAGTTCACTCGCACACACACATTAGAACAGAAGAAAAATCGATACCCAAACAGCACAGCACACACATATGCAAACGGAATTCTCTTTCCTCACCTCTTCGTTTCTATAATGAGTATTTTTACATATAACTATGGTGTATATTTATATGGCCTTTGCTAAATCATACACATGTAGTGGTGTACACTATAAATGCACATGTTAGTATATGCAAAATTGGATACGTGCCAAAAGCAATTTTGTTTTGTGACGACGAAAACGTCGACGACGCTCGACAGCAATGATCGATTTTTACCAAAACATAGCAAATAGGAAGGCCAAAAAAACTACCCGCCAGAAGCGTTGAGAAGGAGGAGCAAGTGAAAAACGAGAAGAAAAAAAAACTGCATCCGAGTAGTATTGGTTCTGTAGAAGCAAACTCTATTGAGGAACTGTTTCGGTTGTGAAAGGTAAATAGAGTGAAACTTGGCAACGGTGCTCTGTGAAATATAAAAATAAATAAACATGGTAAGGATTTAACCATAGTATAGTATCCACATATTTTGGTGTAGAACAGAACATGCATAAAATATCCACTAACAAAGGCTTCGTTTTGTAAGAAAATATTTTATTCATTAGATACACACAGAGAAGGGTAATTCTCAATTTTGAATGTGGCCAGGCCAGGCCAGTGTCGCTGTCGACTCGACGAGCCACAAACTCTTCGTCTCTGCTGCCGGCGACAGAAAAGGAAAACAGTTCCATCTCGTTTTCTCCAATGGGTTGTGATCGTTTTGTTGCGGATTGTGAAGGGTAGGGGAAGTTTTATCGTTTTGCGTCGTTGCGATGTTTTCGTTTTAGATACTTTGGATGTATAGCTATAGATATGTACCTGACGTGTATGGATGAATGTAGGGACGATAATTTTTGTAGCTTACATATATGTGGCTTAATTCTTACTTTCTGTATGTGTGCGGTTCAGAATGACGTTGTAGCGGCAAAAGGAGAACGGAGCACGTAAAACGAACCAGCAACCGTTGATATAACAATAATCAGCAGAAACAGAAAGAGCAGATAAACCGAATGCCTTCGTGATGACATATTTATCGCTTTAGTCCATAGAAATGAGTTTCCATATGTATGTATGTATGTAGTCAATATCGAGTATATACGTACAGTTATGCTGTAAGCGGGAATGATATAATTGTACGAGAGTGTTGGTGTGCAACGGCAACATGCAAGAATACGTAGGCTGGCATGAGATTCAAAAGAAGCGAATAAATTCCTATAGTCGCCATCGTTTATCCATCGTCATCGACGGTCGAGTTTTTTTTTTTTTTTCGATGGCTATAAAATTGATTTTTAAACTTTTGGATTTTAGGCTGCACTGGAAAATTTTAGGGTTGCCGTGATAGAGTATGAAATTTAAATCTACCGTTAATAGACATGGTAGAGTTGCAAGTTTGGTCATAAGCTGCGGTTTTCCAAATCGCATTCGAAAAATTATGGTTCGAGCTTCTTATCTTAGCAATAGTTGAGTAGAGAATTGGGGTTTGCCAACAATCTAAAATGTTCTAATTTTTTAGTTCATCGCTGAGCGACGCAGTAATAAGTCAATGGAGAAAATAAATATGTACCTACATATAAATAAATAATAAATAAAATGAAAATAAATAAAAAATAATAATAAAGTAAATAAAATAAGTATTGTAATTATTCGATCATCTCTTATCCAAAGCACTTTTTTCTGGAATCCGAATGGTTTTCGGATATGCAGTTTCGCAAAATCAAGTCCCCTCTTTATGTTCTTCATTGACACATGCGGTTTTTTGCGGGTTATGCATCCACGAAGATTATGGTTTGGAAAGCGACGACCAATGGTCCTAGCTGATAGTTCTTGGTGAATTTGAGGTTTAACAATCTCCCTAATTTTCGTAGACGTAAGAATAGTATTGGCCTTACTTGTTCCCCAAATTAACCTGTCTTCCTTTGGAGTAGTTTTTCGTTCAATCTCCTTTCTTTGGGGGTTTTCAAAACTTCCGATCTTCTTAAAGACTTGTATTGCTCCGAAAACAAGCTTCTTTGAGCAACTAAACCTTTCCGCTATTGACGCTATCGACATCTTTTCATTTTGATAGCTCTGGACTAATAGCTTTCGAATTTCTGGAGTACATGATTTATTCTTACCAATTTGTTTACTGTATTTTAATTAATACATATTAACAAAGCAATCCAAAACAAATAAAGAAATATTTTTTACATCACGAAAATCAAAGTATTTTGTACAAAGTTTTCACTTTAAAAAATCGTTTCTAATTCTCTATCCACAGCGAATTGTAACCATAGCCGAATTTTCTGCAATTGTGCCAGTTTGACAACCACTTGATCACATGAAACAATATTAAAAGAATAAACAATTGAACAGTAATCTAATAACGGTACTAGCTCATCAGAATATAGCTTGTAGAAAAAGAACTCATTACTTATATGCGTTGGCGATTATCGTTTCTAATTCTGTGGCCACCACTGTATGTACCTACATGTTTTAATTCGCAAAGCTGTTCTGCAAGATGTCCCTTTTTCTAAATTCGCTGCAATCGACAGACTTGACACAACACAAAAGAAAAAAAAATACAGTTTGAGGTAGGTATATGTAGGTATTTAGTTTCACTAATGTTTGAAGTCTCATTGTTAATTTATGTTTTAAAATGGATCACGAATGGAATTTGTAAAAGAAAAACAATTTCCAATAGGACTGATACACACATAAAGGCAATATCACTATCTGAAATTGTTTGTACCTATTTTATAATACATACCTACTATACTATCCATTGTTTTCTCAAATCGCATCAAAATAATTTTTGCCAAAGTAGGTAAATGTGATTTTAAATCAGTAGCAGTAAGTGACAGTAGCCGATGCGATGCACATCAAATAATTTCTGCACGTCTGTTTGACCTGCTAGCAGCACTGCAAACAGAATTGCTGTACATGTGTTTTGGGCATTATGTTTTAAGTTATGTCTGCTGCAAATTAGGGGTCTCCACGAGACATTTTTATGTCAAATTCTTAGTTATGTCTTTAGAAATATTCTGGGAAAAGATGGTAGGTATGAGAAAGATTACCTATGATTTGTTTATCATTTATCGAGATGTCTACTAACACCATCCAAGTTAGGTGCATTCCTAGTATCTACCTACCTCTTTGCTGTTCCACTGAATTCAACAATAATCCAGCCGGTAGCTATTATCGTACTTTGTGGATTTCAGTAAAAAAAAAAATTTCAAACAATTTGTGTGACTTTAACAACCCCTCCCGTTGAAAGTATCTAAAGTATAACTTGGCAACTGCGCAACATTTTTCAGATAAAATATACAACAACAAACATCCATTCATGCATCTTTTGTTGCGTGACTGTGGCTCTGCGCCGTGCTCACAGCTCATACAACAGCTGTAGCTGTATGTACATGTTTGTACTTTATTGTGCTCTATTTGATTTCCTCAGCTAAAGGCAAGACATTTTTTTTGTGTCGTTTTCATTTTCTGTCCATTTTTCTTTTTTGTTCTTGTTTGCCTTTGCAAATTCGCGTACACACGTGCAGTTCATTTCGTCTTTCATATACTCACGAAAAGAAAACGACACACTACTACCACTGCGTGAATACAGGCTTCGTATGCGGCTGTGTTTGTAAGGTATATATGCATATGCATGTATAAGGGAATCTGTGTGGAATTTTTAATTTATGTATAGAGTATAGCGGAGAAGAGTGACTGTTCTGTATACACGATCGAGTTTTCGTGTACACACGGTCAGTCTTGAACATTTTTGTTAGTAACTTTGTCTGAGGACAGGAAAACGCGTTGTTTACACGGAGTTAGTGTTAAATTTTCTCAGATACCGGGTATACGCAGGAAAAAAATGGCAGAGAGTCACTTAGCTCCATTGGATTTGGCAAAGTCAGCTCTTTCTCTGCTGCAGGATGGCGCCGATAGTGAGGACGAAGTACTGGCATTAAGCTTGGTAACATCAGCCGTTGCTTTACATTTGCTTAAGCAGCCACAGTTCGCTAGTAGACGCAGACAAATTGCTGTTGATGATAATGTTGAAAATAGTGATTCAAGAAGTCCATCGCCAGATGACGTCATGCCGGAAATACATAGACCGAGACCTCGCTTTGAGATTCGACAAGAAGCAGAGATGAATACAACTGACGAGGATAAACCCGAAGAATGTACTAGCTCTGGTGCTCCTTTAAATGATTTTAAAATTGATATAGCACCAGTAGTAATATCATCAGAGGACACAGGCCAAACCGAAGGGAACGATGAACACAATCGGGAGCAACATGGTAAATCTGAAGACTCCAATCTGGATTTGTCGGGCAAAAAACGAAAACGACAATGGTCTAAATTTGAAGATGAACGAAGGCGTGCCCTGCTTCGTCTTAATTCGAATGATTCGCTTGAACTCTTCTGCGCCGAGCCAAAAATCACGGACTATATGAGCATATTTTTGGACGGTCTGAAAATGGATATACGCACGTTTAATTTGCTCCTTTCCCTTGTTCGCAAGGACATCGAACATCAAAACACTTGTATGCGGATGACAGTAGCCGCAGAGCAGCGCTTGGCCATAATCCTGAGATATCTTTCCACCGGAGAATCATACATTGCCATCGAAAAAGCCGTAAAAGTATCGAAAGCTTTCCTGTGCGTGAACGTTCCACCCTTATGCAAGGCCCTATGGAACAATTTAAAAGACCAATACCTTAAAGTAAATATATAACCACTCTTTATTTTTTAAAATTAGTTATTCAACAAAAATATTAGGCTCGGCTGGAATCGTTGTGAATTTGAACGCGCTATCGTTTGAGTTCAAACTAATGCAACTGTTTGCAGCTGAGGTTTCAGAGACGGCTAATGACGATCGTCGGCTTCGCCTACGCCGCCTCGGGATGACTCTGTCTTGTTCGAGGCCTCTCCTCAGGACGCATTGTATCTCCCACATAGTGTCACTGCGAATCGTATTGTCAGTGATGAGCTCCAGTTGGCTTTTAACCAGTTCAGCTTCCCAGCTGGATTTCTTCTTAGTACTTGTACTTGTTCTATCAACTTTGGCTGCAATGCGATTCTGAACCATCTGCTGTGTAAGCGCGACCGTGTCATAGAGCTGCTGATTTATATCTGCATAGTTACATTCTTTATTTGTTTCTATTTCTGTTGCCTTAAAAAAGAACAAAAAAATAATAAAAAAAATAATTATCTTTCAGTTGCCCTCCTGCGAAGGAGAATGGGCGAGTAAAGCAGAGGAATTTGACAGTCGTCGGCAGTTCCCGCTGTGCCTGGGAGCCCTAACTAGACGCCATTTCAAATTCAAAACACCTAGATCGGCCACTGTGCTGGCCTTAGTTGACGCAAATAATAAATTTTTACACTTAGAAATTGAAAAAGAAGAAGAGGGCATATATCTGGCACAGGAGAATGCTCCACCACCGCAGACCATCGGAAATAAACGGGTATTGCCATATGTTTTCATCGCAGAAAATGGATTCGATCTGGACGATCATATTATGACCCCTTTTACCTATACAGACACAGTTGCTCAGCGAGTATTCAACGCCCGCTTAAAAGCATCCAACCAAGTCACCGACGAGACATTTAAAATACTCTTGGAACGATTTAAGATTCTATCAACGCCCATGAACATCTTACAACCACACATAGAGGATGCAATTCGAGCATGCTGCGTGATGCACAACTTTCTTATGGAGAATAACCCAGATCTTTATGCAGCTAACATCAGCGACCATGCTAGCGTAGCTGGGCCAGAAGTGATCACTCTAAGCGAGTCCGGCATTCAAAATGCAAACGCAGAAGCCACTCGGGAAGAGTTTGCCGAATATTTTACAAAGGAGGGAAGCCTACCTACCTTCGATGTCCAAATGTTCGAAGACGAGGGTACATCAGCTTCGAACATGCTGCACGACATGCTTTCATTCTGATTGACAAGATTTGTGGGTGCCTTACGCTTCAGCTGGTCATTCGTTGTGGTAATCTAAATATAAAAATATGTATGTATGTTTCCATTAAGTGTATACCTACAATCTTTTGAAAAATAAAAATACTTACAGTATTAGAAGGGTATGGTGTATTTAATCTTTGTACGCAGTAGGGCTTAAGGAATTCCATTTTTTTGAAGCACCATAACGTGGGTTTGTGTTTCTTGGATTGAAGCATATGTCGCAGTTCCTTGTTCAACTGACTGCGGAGAACTTGAATTTTGGATTTTACATCGTCCACGGTCACTTCCAGTTCCTCCTTGTCGAGTAGAATTTTACATATGCTCTCAATGCATGATTTTCGCTTGGCCCGGTTCAAATAGTCAACGTGTTGCTGGTCGTACAGGCATTTTCGTTTGCGAAGTTCGTTCAGCAAACACTCGATTGCTTGGCGCGTCCACATCGTGCTCGTGAAAAAGTTTTCGCTTTGCTGTTTGCTGCTTCAAAGTACAAATCACACTGTGTGTGCTCGAAGAGTACGCTTGAAGAGAGAAAGCAAAACCAACGCAGCGGTTTACACGAACGAATTTCTGGTGTGTTGTGTGTGTGTATGCGCGTGCAATGCTTGTTGGGCATTCGGCCGCGCATCTTATGTGCTGTTTGTGTTTCCTCTCCTCAGAATCAGTAGACACATCACACATAGTTTGCTTTGCTGCTGCTGCTAGTGAGTGCTCGCAGAGCAATTTTGAATCAGAGAAGAAGTAGGTACCTACATACTTATTTGAATCTTTGTGATGTGACGCGACTGAGTTTTCCAATTTGTTTTATTATTTAATTTTATACGATTTCTGTTTATCTGCTGGGTGTTTGTCGTGGTGAAGGTTATTTGGGGTGCGTTCTTTCTGTGACCGTTGAGCGTGGGACAGATTTGCTGTTTGCTGCATCAGCATCAGCAGACATTTTGGAATGCTTTTATGATCATGATTAGCTGTCTGTTAAAAGTACATAGTTTTTTCAAAGCTTAGCTTCATATAATCGCCATGAATTAAATATCGTTTGAAACTGCAACTGTTTTAGACAAAGACATTCCTTGATGTATTTTTCGTGCATTTTTTGACTGATTTTCGTTTTTTTTAGTTCGTTCGTTAGTGAGGGAGTTATTTCGTGGAGATTTATGAATTTTACTTGATTAAATATGTATGTACCTGTGGTGTAGTGATCGCCGTGGCCGTGGTGGTTAGTGCGTTGGACTACCACGCAATGCTGCCCGGATTCAACTCCTGGCCGGGTCTAACACCTAAAAGAGTTTTTTCTTCACGGTGCCACCTCTTTCGAATGTCTGACAAGCATCAAAGAGTATAATTTGTTACGATTGAGCTTCTCAACTCGCCGTTCGGAGTCGGCAATAAATTGTAGGTCCCTTCCGTTCGTGCAAAAATATAACACGCACACACAAATGGTTGCGAGAAGCAGGCCCCGGTTCACCTCGAGCTGTAGTTTAAAAAATGGCGAGCAATAAAAAGCGAACTAATTTTTCAATAATTCCTACATAAGGTTTTGCAATTCTTTCTAGAGATGTAACGGATATCCGGTTAGTATTCGGTATCCGGCCTATCCGGGCCTTTTTCTGATATCCGGCACATGGCCGGATAGTAACTTGGTATCCAGCTGGTGACCGGATGGTTCTTGCATCTGTAAAAAAGTTGAGAAAAAGAAGAAGAGAAACATCCAAAAATATTTTTAAAACGTTCTATTTCTCAGAATAAACAAGCAGTAAATTTCAGAATAAACGTAAAATAAAATTTAGTATTGAAAATTGTGATGTAAGAAGACTAATTTTTCAGCATTTAATGGCAGTAGACGGTTGCTTTTTTTTTTCCTAAATGATGCCTGCTTCCGAAAAGAGCATCTCACTGTATACGCTGCTACACGGAGTTGAAAGGTAGATTTTGGTAAATTTAGATAAAATAAGGTATTGTTGGGTATTAACGGACCACCAAGACCAAGGATCACTATTCCGATCAAGTCGAACTATTTTGAAATAGAGGTCAAGCTCGTTGGCCGTGTCACTTTTCGCTGAAAATTCATTTTGTCCATTGTCCTCAGCCACCTCATTAAAACACTCCAAAAATGTATTATGAGTATCACCTTCACCCATTTTATTTTTCTTGCGTGGTGAATCTCCTACTTCTTCACTACTCAAGGATTCGTTTTCTTCCCAACTCATTTTTAAACTTTCGAGCAAAACTCTTTGGCGGGCTCTTTCAGCCTGAATCGTTCCCAGGAAGTTCGCCTTCAAACCTTGGATCTGGAAGAGTTGCGATCAAGTAATTTAGATCTTCGTTAAGGTCGACGAAACGATTCTTGATTTATGTTTTTAATGAATGAAAGCTTCATATAAGTTGGTTGTTTTTCGAGCAGTTTCGTCTTTTTCGAGGTATCTTATTAATGTGGCAACATGTGGTATTACTTCTGAGATGCAAGAAATACCAGAACTGGTTATTTTAGTTATTTCTTCAAAAGGCTTGAGAAGTCTTATACACTGTTCCAATAGATCCCAATGATAAGCTGCCAAATTATTTACAATGTTGTGGTCGGCGATGTAAAGAGAAATTGCTCGTTTCTGTTCCAGTAATCGTTCCCTCAAATGTATGCGTCGCAGCACGCATTTCGTTCGGCCGGATATCCGGCTACCCGCCCTATTACATGCCGAATATCCAGTATCCGGCCAAATTACTATCCATTACATTTCTAATTCTTTCTGCGATTTTTTCGGCATTGCGCTTTTCAGATATTTCAAACACTAAATTCCTTTGAACAAGCCGTAATGCGGTTTCTGTTTTTATTTTTGTTCAATAGGTAACTGCTGCTTTTTGATTTAGTGTCATCATTTTTTTAGACTCATTTTACGCTTATTAACCCTTTTCACAAGACTTTGTTTCAAACACGCACTAACTTGTCACAGTAAATATTAAAAAAACCGATTTTAAAAGAAATTGTATGGAGTTCTCCGTTCTTAAAGCAGCCCATACACAATTCAATTCAATTCTAAATTTAGTTGTCAATTGAATTGAAACTTGGCCACACACTGCATCAACTGAGTTGAAAGACTTGGTATAAACTGCCACAAATATCAAGAATTTTCTTTATGTGTGCGTTTAAAGTCATCTTACTGTTTACGTTTCGCTCACACACACTTTCACATATTTCACAAGCCTAGTACAAATTTTCCGCAATTTGACAGCGAATCAAATGACTTCCCCACACACAGTTCAACTGAGTTGAGAGACTTGCAAATCAACTTCTAAAAATCAAAATCTCTTGATTTTTCCTCAACCAACTCGTCAACCGTCAAATCGATCACTGCCCCACACACGGGTTAATTTTGATTTCAATTGACTTAGTTTACAATCGAGTTGAAGTGTGTATGGTGCGCTTAAAACCGTTTGTATTTGTACCCACATATGTAGGTGCAAAGCTGAACCTTCGCTTTAATTTAAAACAATTTTGGTTGTCACATAAAATTTGCTCAAGTTAAAAAGGTTTACATTTTCCAATTGTTCAGAGCATACATTTAGGAAAAATTCAAGTTATCGAGTCTCAAAAAGTGTCTGTTCAAGTTATACATAAGTTATATATATGTTGTCAAGCAAAAAATAAAAACGACAAATACACTTGTATTACATTTATTTTTTGTATATATGTTGAATTAAAGTACACTTATTTGCTCGGTGGTTTTAAAATTGTCTGAGAAGTCTTTAACTGCCGCTGCCGCTGCCTTCTTCTTCCGTGGTTTTTATAAGTCTGCCCTTTGATGATAGAAGCCGCTTTCTGGTTGGTTGTGAGCCTTTCGTTGAGTTTGATCTTAATTTGTAGCGACATCTACATGTGACTGTCGACTGACGAATATTTTTGGCGATTGCAGCGACATCCCACCCCCCGTAAATTCTCACTGAGATTCACCCTTTACCGTCAGCACCGCTAACTTGGAGGCAGGGCGACGAATGGTCCCACGTCGCGTCTTCACTTCGGCACTCCTCACTTGTTTGTCGTTAGATTCGTAGACCTACGTGATCATCCCTCGTTCCCAGTTGCTTCGGGGTTGTCCAGCGTCGCATATCACCACGATGTCACCAACCTTTAGCGGCGGTACTAATTGATGCCACTTGCTTCTTCTTGTCAGCATTGGGAGGTAATCCATCATCCACTTCTTCCAGAAACGATCTTTTAATCCTTGAGCAATTTTGTATTGTTTCCTCGATATTATTGTTACATCTTCAATGTTCGGCGTGAGCGGTTCGTCCTCTTCCGTAGCAACTGGCAATTCGGTCAGCGGTCGAGAGTTGACAATATTTTCTGCTTCGATCAGCAGACTTCGAAGGGTTTCGACTCTCGGAGCTTCTTCCCGCAATGTGACGATGAGGACCTTCTTAACTGTTTGTACCATGCGCTCCCACGCGCCACCCTCGCTCGGGTTTAGAGGGCAAATGAATCTCCAATCTATCATCCGTGCTGTCAACTCGTTCTGGATACGGTCGGTGTCGAACAGTTGAGACTCACGTTTGAGCTCTCGGTGCGCGCCAATAAAATTGGTCGCGTTATCGCTGCGTATACGTACAGGTGTTCCACGACGATTGATGAAATTTCTCAAGCATAATATGAATGCATCCGTTGAAAGATCTGCTGCTAGTTCTAAGTGTATCGCTCTTATTGTCAGACAAGTGAATAAGGCCGCCCATCGCTTTTCCCTTCTCCAACCAATCGTAACGTGCAAGGGCCCAAAATAGTCCAGTCCCGTGTATGTAAATGGGCGAACGTATGGCGTTAGGCGGTCCTTTGGCAGCTGACCCATAAGCGGAGTGGCAGGTTTAGCTCGCACTAGCTTGCAAGTATAACAGTCCTTCTTTACGGCTTTAAGTACCGAACGAATGCGCGGTACCCAATACCGCTGACGAATTTCATTTATGGTTAGGGCGTCATTTTGGTGATGCAGCTTATGATGGTAATAGTATATGATGAGCCTCGTAAGTTGGTGTCTCTGTGGCAATATTATAGGACATCTTGCATCAGCTGGTAAACATTGGGCGGCGTTGATGCGTCCATTTACACGTAATAATCTATTTGCATCGAGCTTCGGCGTAAGACTGGTTATCGCACTTGTTCTTGGAACAGCGTCGCCCTTCTCCAATGACACAATTTCTTGCTGAAAGGCTTCGTACTGTGCTTGACGGCAAATAACTCTTTCAGCGGCGATTATTTCTTCAACTGTTAAGGTGGGTTTGTACCCGCCGACACTTTTGGCTTGTTTACGGTCACTGGAAATGTCTTTTTGCTTATCAGCTAGTCTTTCTCTTGCGTGAGATAGGAGGACAAGACATCGTAGAACCCATGCTACCACTCGTCTCATCCTGGAAAAGGAAGAAAATTTCGCAACGTCAATTAAGCAGTTACTTGCCTGACCAATGTGTAGAATCCTGGGACGAATTTCCTCTTCGAGTGTCTGCGGAACGGAAGTCTCAGCGGCGTGCGGCCATTCCGGTTCAGGAAGGTGAAGGAAGTCGGGCCCAGTTAGCCATCGACTGCTCATAGCGAATTTGGGCGGATTGACAGCCCTTGTTGCATCGTCTGCAACGTTCAATGAAGTCGGAAGCCAGCGCCAGTCTGACGGCTCTGATGCATCTAAGATTTCGGCTACCCTGTGAGCAACAAATGGCTTAAAACGGCGCTGCGATGAATGAATCCAAGCGATGGTGGTTCTAGAATCACTCCAGTAGATAATGCGCGTGACAACGACGTTGTGATTTTCCCGAATAGCGATTGACAAACGGCTACCCAGGACTGCGGCTTGAAGTTTTAGGCGAGGAATTGATAGTTGTTTTTTAGGTGCACATCTTGTCTTTGCTGATACGAAGGCCACGTGAACTGCTCCTTGATATTGAACGCGAAAATATCCCACGGCGGCGAATGCACTTTCGCTAGCGTCCGTAAAGACGTGAAGTTCTATGTTTTCAGCTTGTAGCAAACTCGGCGAATAACAGCGGTTCACTCGAAAATGTTTTACGTTGCTCAGTTCACTCCACCATAGTTTTCATCGGCGATCAAGTTCAGGAGGCAATGGGTCGTCCCATCCAATGCTGGCCCGCCATGTAAGTTGAAGAAGTATCTTGGAATAAATGAGGAAGTCCGCAAGAAGTCCAAATGGATCGAAGACGGCCATTATTATTCCTAGCATCTCTCTTTTTGTTGGTGGTCTCAGTAGTTCCAACACTTCTTTGACTATGCGTCCAAACTTCAGATGAAAACGAAATGTGTCATCGTCCGTATTCCAGTACATACCCAGAATCTTCTGATCGTCCTTATTTGTCAGATATACGGATGGTTCCAAGATGCTCGATGTGCTGTTTAACTTCTCTTGTATAGTGTTAATGTTGCTGACGAAGTTTCTGAGTGTGAATCCCCCTTCGGCGTGAATTTTCTTGACGGCTATGCTTACCCGCTCTGCTTCAATTTCGTTAGAAAAGCTGCATACGTAGTCATCCACGTAGTGGTTCTCCATGATGGCCTCAACAGCTTCCGGTGACTCTTCTTTAAATGAGGCGGCATTTAGATTTTTAATGAATTCGGCCGTGCATGGCGAGCAGGCGGCACCGAATATCATTGATGACATGACGTACGTTTGAATGATTTGGTTTTTATCTCTCCACAGGAACCTTTGGGCATCGATGTCTTCCGCACGAATATTCACTTGCGAGAACATTTCCTGTATGTCAGCTGAAACACCGACAACTCCTTGGCGAAATTTGAATAGGACCGATAGGAGCGGCTTGGCTTGCTCTGGCCCCTTCAACAGCATGTCGTTTAGTGAAACTCCGCGGACCTCTGCGGCAGCATCGATGACAATGCGAAGTTTCGGTTTGTGTGGATTGATAACTCCAAAGTGCGGCAGGTACCACGTTCGTGCACTTATGGTCGTTGTTTCCTTCGGCGAAAGTTGTCGGGCGTAACCCTTCTTAATGTAGTCATGTATTTGAGCTTCGTACTGCTTTGCGTATTCTGGATCTTTCTTCATTTTGGCTTCTATGTTGTACAACCGCTTTGTTGCCATTTGGAAACTGTTTGGCATGGCAATTTCGTCCTAGCGCCAGAGTAATCCAGTCTCGAACTTCTTACCGACTCGTCTTGTATTCTCCTCCAAAATCCTTCTAGCTCGCGTATCCTCGTTGGACTCTAGTATTAGTTCTGATTTGCGAACGCCGAAGTTTTCTATTGTAAAATAGGACTCCACTAGTTTGTCGAGTTTGTGCAGCACGTCAGCGCCTTTGATGTGAAGGACAACCGGTTCTTCTCTATTTGTTGCATGTTGTGGTCCATAGGCAACCCATCCCAACTTGGTTTGTGTTGCAACTGGTTCATCTTGACCGCCTTCGACGACATCGCTGGGGGCACCCAGATGGCAATTATCGAGTCCAATAAGAAGTACCGGTTTGACATGGCTATAACTGCTGATAGGCAAATGTTTTAAATGCTGAAACCCTTCCTTGCTAAACGACTGAACTGGCAGGCTTAAGTTCGCGATAGTCCTGATGTTTTTCATTAAAAATTTTGAAGATCCTTTCTCGGCTCCACGAATTTCCACGGCAACTCTTTTTCATGGCTCGGTTATTACCTTATCGCCAAACCATTGTAGTGTTAAAGACTGGAGTTGGCCTTTTAAGCCCAGGTCCTTTGCCACTCCCTCTTCCAGAATGGATATCGATGAGCCTTCATCAAACATTGCGTATAGTAACTTTTCGCCTCGCGGACCAGACAGGATAACAGGCAGCACACGGAATAGATGATTGTTGTGGGTCGTACTGCAGCTTTGCAACCGTTCTGGGACTTGTGGGGGAACCTCTCTTGTTCCTTCATGTAGGAGTTTGTGATGGTATCTCCGGCAATCATTTTCTCCGCATCTCTTTCGGCCTCTGCATGATGTAGTTCCGTGACCAGTTTTCAAGCAGGTAAAGCATAAATGCTTGGACTTAACGAGCTTCCAGCGTTCTGAGATATTAAGGTTTTTGAAAGTAGTACATTCGCTCACCTGGTGATGGTCTCCACAATTTACACTTACTCCTCTGGCTCTACTTGCGTTTGGTTCCTCTGAGCTCCTTCCATCGGCAGCATGTAACAGTCTGCGGTGTTGTACTGGCTGACCTCTCGTGGCGACGGTATTGCTTGCTCGAGGCATAAGTTGCACAGCCTTTGCTATGTCGCTCACCCAGATGGAAAAATCTTTAATGGTTGGATATGCTTCCAATGTTAATGCGTGTCTCGCCCATTCCATCTCCGTGGCCATTGGCAATTTCACTACAAGCTCCTCCAACAGTGCAGGATTGGACAAATGTTGCTTACATCCGGCAGACTCCAGGAACGCCACTACGTTTTCGACTGTGGTTGACAACGGAATCAACTGATCCACCCTTGCTTCAGTTATCGACGGAAACTGCCGAATTTTTTTTAATGGAGCCTTCACCAACAAATCTGGACGGCCGAATCGGAAGGCTAAAGTCTTTATAACCTGTTCAACGTTGTTCGGATATATTAATAACGACAAAACCGCTTCCCTAGCCTCGCCTTGGAGACACTTCTGTAGACGCATGGTGTTTTCTGTTATGGAATATTGATATCTGGCCGTGGTCGTTGTGTAATTGGCTAGAAAGAGTGGCCATTCTTCCGGTTTTCCCGTAAACACTGGCAAATCGTAAAGCTTTTTCTGCTGTTGGCCTATTATAAAGTCGTTGTGCGGGGATTGACCACCCCCCATCGATGACTGTCCCATTGGTGTTGTTCGTACTGTTGGTTGTGGCTCAGTCTGTTGAAAACGCGTTGAAGTTTCACCCCCTGTTGTGTCACTTTGGTTATCTATTGCTTTGCGCAGGCGCAGTGTTTCGGCCTGAGTTGCACTGGTCTCGGTACGAAGCTACTCAACTGCTTGCTTAAGCGCAGTAATTTGCGACAGAAGCAACGAAAATTGATTCTCCTCTGGTGGTTGGAGCTCTTGATCCATGTCCGCGTATCTGGCTGGTGGTTTTCCTTTATTAATACGCTCGCTCCGGCGAGGTGACGGCATACGGCAATATAAATGTGGCAGCCGTTGGCAAGTATTAAGTTACTCTCCAATAACTGACTTTAACGTTGCGGCTGCTGGCAAAAATGAAACCAATTTTCAAACGTAGCGGCTGCTGGCAAAAATGAAACCAATTTCCAAACGTAGCGGCTGCTGTCAAAAATGAAACCAATTTCCAATAACTTGGCTTCACGTAGCGGATGCTGGCAAAATGAAAACCAAATTTCCAAACGTAGCGGCTGCTGGCAAAAATGAAACCAATTTCCAAACTTGGCTTTACGTAGCGGCTGCCGGCAAAAATGAAAACAATTTCCAAACGTAGCGGCCGCTGGCAAAAATGAAAACCAATTTCCAAACGTAGCGGCTGCTGGCAAAAATTAAACCAATTTCCAATAACTTGGCTTCACGTAGCGGATGCTGGCAAAATGAAAACCAAATTTCCAAACGTAGCGGCTGCTGGCAAAAATGAAACCAATTTCCAAACTTGGCTTTACGTAGCGGCTGCTGGCAAATGAAATTAATTTCCAATAACTTGGCTGGTCGTGTAACTAGGCAAGCATTTTATTGAATTTAAAATAGCAGTAATGTAGCGGCTGGTCGTGGTAAAAATTATTTTCCAATAATTCTGGCTGGTTGTAATAACGTGGTGGCTGCTGGCAAAAAAAAAATTATTCTCGAATTTGACTGGTCGTGGTAGCGGAATAATTTCACTGGTTTCGGTAGCGGTTCTTCTGTACCGCTGGCTTACGGTGCTTGGGTAGCTCGGTTGAGCTACAGCAGGAAAAAAAAACACTAGGCCTTTGGAGCACCCAATTCGGGCAAAAAGTACAGCGGCAGTTGTTTCGCTTCGGCGAACGTCACGGCAGCCAGCAGAATCCTCAAATTCCCTGAGCGTTGGCTTCAGACTGCAGAATTAGATGTCACTAAAGCGGCAATTATGGCCACCTCCTCTTCAGTTATTGACAATTGGCAAAAGTGGAATTATTCTTCCACAAAGGCAGCGGCGCGGTTGTCTCAAATTTTAAAAACTTTTGTTAAGCAAAAATAAAAACGACAAATACACTTGTATTACATTAATTTTTTGTATATATGTTGAATTTAAAGTACACTTATTTGCTCGGTGGTTTTAAAATTGTCTGAGAAGTCTTTAACTGCCGCTGCCGCTGCCTTCTTCTTCCGTGGTTTTTATAAGTCTGCCCTTTGATGATAGAAGCCGCTTTCTGGTTGGTTGTGAGCCTTTCGTTGAGTTTGATCTTAATTTGTAGCGTATCTACATGTGACTGTCGACTGACGAATATTTTTGGCGATTGCAGCGACATATGTAGTATGTTCGAGTTATTGGATTGTTTAAGTCTGCTTTTACACTTAAGACTTGTGAGTCTAGACTTTTTTCGAATTTCTCTTTGTTATTTACATCCGTGAGTCTTGCGCTTTTACACTTCAGACTTTTTTCCTTGACTCAAATTTGACATTCCTCTTTTATTTTGCAGTTCTTGTATTGTGCAGATGACTAGGAGGGAAGCAACACAATGATAAAACGAAGAAGAGATAAGAAAAACGTCAAAAAGAGTCGCCAAAAACTTTACCATCGACTCACAGGGCAAAATATTTTCCTTCTCATCTTTTCGAACTTTCTTACTCTTTTCTGCTTTTACACTTAAGACTTGTGAGTCTAGACTTTTTTCGAATTTCTCTTTGTTATTTACATCCGTGAGTCTTGCGCTTTTACACTTCAGACTTTTTTCCTTGACTCAAATTTGACATTCCTCTTTTATTTTGCAGTTCTTGTATTGTGCAGATGACTAGGAGGGAAGCAACACAATGATAAAACGAAGAAGAGATAAGAAAAACGTCAAAAAGAGTCGCCAAAAACTTTACCATCGACTCACAGGGCAAAATATTTTCCTTCTCATCTTTTCGAACTTTCTTACTCTTTTGCACCCATGTGAGTCTAGACTCACAAGTATAAGTGTAAAAGCAGACCAAGTAACCGAGAGTCCACTGCAGTTCATATATACATGAATAAGTAAGCAAACTATTTTCCAAAAATATAACTTGTATTTGTAAAAATATAAATACGAAAAGACCAAAAAATCAAAATCGAAACCAAGCGGTCGCGTCGCTTCGTCGCAGGACTAAACTGAAAAGGAAAACTGAACTGAAAGCTGAAACTGAATATCGATAAAAGCCTCCTCCTCATTGGTCCGTTCGCTGACAGCTTCCATCATCGTGTGTCGTATTGCCAGCGGCTGTTCCAAGTTCCAAGTAAAATCTTAAGCCACTTACATATACCATATAATTTACAGCCCTATTATGGTTTGAGAATCACCCGTATAGTGGTAGTGGTACACAATCTTGCACTAGTTTATAAGATATTTTATCTTAATGTGTAAGCATATTAAATCTATTATAAATCTAATATCGTACCGTATGCGAGGGCGCATCGCTCATCCGGTTGTGATGAAACTTTGGTAAGTTGTTGTGCGCATACCATCGAAGATGATAGGATAAAAATCAGCTCAATAGGAGGCGCTGGAGTCAAGTTATTAACAACTTCTATATTTATGGACCAAAAAGGCTCATATTCACAATATATGTTGGTTCAGTGCCGAAAGAGAAAATTATAAAATCTGGACTCGATAGATGGCGCTGAAGTGAAGTTATTACTAACTTCTTTATTTATGGACAAAAAGGCTTATTATATTCACAATATATGTTGGTTCAAGGCCAAAAGAGAAAATTATAAGATATGGACCCGATTTGTGGCACTGGAGTCATGCTATTAAATCTATAAAAATGAATGTACATAATGTATGTAATATGTATGTATATGCTTGTCTTTTATAGACTCGGAAACTACCCAACTGTTTTTTGTAAAAAGACAGACAGACAGACAGACAGACAGACGAAAAGATATACAGACAGACGAAGAAAAAACAGACAGACGAACGAAAAGACAGACAGACAGACGAAAAGACAGACAGATAGACAGACAGACAGGTAGGCAGACAGACAGACGGACAGACAGACAGACAGACAGACAGACAGACAGACAGATGGAGAGATAGACAGACAGACAGACAGACCGACAGATGGAGAGATAGACAGACAGACAGACATTTCAGAAGCAAATTTTGAAAAGATGGGTGGAGCGAAGCGCACAGGGTTACGGCTAGTTCTTAATAAATACAAATAATAAATACAAATACCTCCTAAGGAAGGCTAGTATGTTCTTGGTTGACGCATTTCTTAATATGTAAGGGCTTCGAATTTCGACCCTGAGACGACTCTAACCTTTGTTGTAAATGACTGGAGGCTGGAAGACATTGAAGCAGCACTTTACTAGTTTTGAGCTCGATTGCAGGAAATTCAGCCTTAAAAAATGCGATTCAGGGGATACAATGGATAGAGTCAGGTATACAAAACCGGTGAAGCTGCGACATTTATTACACCTGTCACAAAGACTGCCTATGCTAAGACGCGTATTCATCGTGGTAAAACGGCTCTGGTTAAAGGTCATTGACTTCAAGCCTATAACCCATCGCCTAGATGTGATCCGCATCAAAGGTGTCTTTTATAACACTAGCCTTATCTGTGCACACGCCCCTACCAATGAGACTAAAAACCCTATCAAGGACGAACTCTATGATGCCCTGTTCGCCACCTTCGGAACCGTTCCGGAGTATGATGCAAAACTGATACTCGGTATTTTCAACGCCAATTTTCCACTGGAAAACATCTTCGGCGGGTTGCTCGGCAAGCACATCCTCCATGACAAGACAACATACAACGGCTTCTGACTAATTAATTTTGCACGAGTACGTATAATACGGTGATAGTATTGGAACTAAATTTCGAAGACTATGAATCCACACAGCTAACTGGTCGAACCGGCAATCAATTCGACAGCGTGGTAGCCGCTGCGAGACTCGCATCTAGCATACTTGATGCATGTACATTCAGAGGGCTAACGTCGACTCTTACCTACCATTTCCATGCAGCAGCGAAGTTCAGAGCTCGACTGTCCAACGAGAAAATCTTGGAAACGCAAAGAAAAATAAAAAAAAAGTGAGACGCCTTAGCATTAATGGAGAAGTCAGAGACTACAGAGAGCGCTTGAGCGAGAGACTCTCCACTGTGCATTCACCATCCACAAACGCCAACAATCCATGGAACCAGTATCGGGACATCATTAAATAGCTAGTCAAGACTTCTATTGGATAGCAGTCTTCCTCCAAAAGAATGAGTCAGTTCGGCGAAAAAAGGTAACAAATAATGCACACAAACCAAAGCAGGTTTTTCAAAATAGTGAAGGAAATCTAGTGACCGAAGCATAGGGATTTGCACATGTTTTTAAGCAGTAATTCCATCACTTGCTAAATGGATGGTGCTATCAAAAAGCTAAAGAATAACAAGGGCGCCGGCTCTGATCGACTACCAGCAGCCCCATCTAAAAAAGGCGATTCTATGCCCTAAAGAATTACAGAGGCCTCTGGTAAATATCGCGTGCAAGATGCTATACAACGTAATGTGTGAACGTTTCAGGCCTTTCTGCAACACGCTCATCGCTGAATGGATGGTGGGTCTCGACTTGAAATCCGTTGGTCTTTTCCAGGATTTGTTTTGGTGTGAAAATTCGGTATATCACACTGGGACGTATTGCTCACTGCCCGCCAGGTCGATGTTAGACAAAATTCCCCCATGCTCTCCAAAATATTGATCCTGTCGGTTCTGGTCTATGGTGCCGAGTGCTGAACGATAAGCAGGAAAGCTGCGAACATTTTGAACAGTTTTAAGATGTAGGACAGTGCGGTTTTGATGCTTTGCACAAACTTCCAAGATTTAGTAGGCATATCCTTATTCTTTGCATGAATGGCGCCTGACATAGCTCACGGCTTTGAGGAAAGAATCATGTGGTTTTGGGAAAGATGACTTTTTTACTAACCTCACGCTCAGTCCACTTTTAGCCTTTATGTTGCCAGAAAAGTTGCGCACCATGTCCAAGCAGCCATCTTGATCTATACAGTCAGTTTGCGATCTGAAGCTTTACCTTCACAATTCTTCATCGAGATGTCGAACGCGCTGTTTGTTCTAGGAAGAGGGAACGGTTGACTAAGGCGGTACGAATGACTTCGATTCTAACGCAGCTAGTAGCCTAACTGAAACCAGGTGTTTCGGGGATGGGCTGATCTTTACCTTTTTGCAGGCTGAGTATGGTACTCTTATCGAACCCTCTTTGCTGCTGGCTCTCCTAAAACAGGATCGGCTCCCTACTAGAGCACGTTCTTTAGATTCTCTGTGATAGTATGATTAAAAGCGCGCTTAAAATAATTAAATTCTATTTTAGTACCACCAGTGCAGATGTTCCGCAAGATGGTTGGACATTGGACTAAAGGTGTCTGCAAAATTTTCGATAGTATAGGAATTACGGTTATTTGTTGTCTTCATATCAGAGTAGAATGCCGAGGACTTCTGCGTTCTGCTACAAATCTTTCTTTTGAATTCTTTGTAAGACTACTGCTAAAATTGTTTAAAAATCCGATGCACAGTTATTTTTATTTCGTGTGTGAAACCAAATGAAGATGGTGAAGACAATTTTGGATTGTGATTAAGCATTTTTTTGTACGCAAGAAAACCCTGAAACAAATTGGTCGAACCAGCACAAGTGATGCAGAGCGTCCAGGACTTCAGAATGAGATCATGATGAACAAAGTGCATGTTTTTGTGTTGGAAGATTGTCGCCGCGTTTGCTGATGGTCGGTCAAAAATAATACGCACAACGACTCCTAATATACTCCAGGAACTTCAGTTTGCTAACGTGTTCCGAAAAAAGAGAAAAACGTTTAGTCAACAGGCAAGGTCATCAAGGCGCTAGAATCGTACAATTCTGAGGGCATTATGCACGCAGAACCTGGTAAGACTATGTTGGGTGCCTGGTCACTCTGGGATAGAAGGCAACTAGTACCCGCGAGGCGGTGGCAGTAGCTCCACCATTTTGCTGCATTTAATCAAAGGTAAAGGATACGATAACGAGAAGGGCTGACCACAGATGGTCTAATATTGTAGGACACAGGGTTTCCAAGGTACTTTGGCCGACACTGGACTGTAAAAGGACCATTGAAATACTTAGACTCAGCAGGGCACAAATGAGTGTACATAGCTATAGGAATATTATCCTGGGCAAACACGCCAAAAGGCTCCGACTCATAGGCACGGATTTTGTAGATACTAGAATGATCTAGGTGTGGCAGAGGATACCGCACATTTTCTGTTCTGAATGTCAGGGAATAGCACGCAGTCGCAGGAGGTAGTCCGAATCAACCATAGACTCGTTCGAAAATTTTGCAGGGTAATAAAATGCTTTGAGTAAACTGTGGCGGTGGGCCCACTCTGGTGCCTAGTGTTTTGGGATGGCTCAGCATCTCTAACCTAACCTAACCTGAGGTCATGGCCAGTGTTTTTCTGGAATGCTTATGGATCTTTTTTTTGGACAAATTTGATGCTGCATTAAAGAAAAAACTACCACTTTTTACCCGATAATGCGCTTGTCACACTTCTGCAATTCCATCGCAGTCAAATAAATAAGTGATGTTGCTCTATGAATTGTTGCGATTTTTTTCTCTTTTCAAATGGACTCCACTCGGAGACCCGAAGGTCCATTGTGAATCCCTCATAGTTTGGGAGTAAAATCGTCGCCCTACCACCTCGTAAACCAGTTTCTGCTCTTGGTAAATTTTAGAAGATCCGATGTCTTTAAATTTCCGAGCTCTGCTATGTCGTCCAAGAATTTAAGACCTAAAGTGCGGAGGCGTCGTTCTTGGAGTGCAGGGCTGTAGCAGAGTAGATGTTGGTTCGATTCACTTTCTTCCTCATCTCCACAGCTGCTACAGATATCGTTGGACTCAGGTCATATGGTCATATGGCGTATGGTGTTTGGAGGGTTTATCCAGATGTAACATCGTCTTTGTCCTATTAAGATTAACTTTCGGCCATAAAGAACAAGATGTGACGCAGTCGGTTCAGAGGTGTCGTTGGATTCGTCTTTATCCGGAGAGTGTTCTAGGCTATGTGACGTCACAGGAAAATTCAATATGGCGGACTACCTCTTCTTTTGTTCTCCTTTTTTTTTCTTTTTTACCCGACTAGTCTTTATAACCGCATTGATAGTGGTATCAAAACGAAAGGGCTTGGTGAGTAGAATACAATACGATATGACATAATTCTAGATTCAATATGGCGGACGCCTCCAAGATGGCGGATTTCTATTATATTTACTACCTCCTTAATATGGGTATCAAATGAAAGGGCTTGGCGAGTAGAATATAATACGATATGACGTCATTCTAAATTCAATATGGCGGACGCCCCCCAAGATGGTGGATTTCTGTTATCTTTACTACATCCCTAATATGGGTATCAAATGAAAGGGTTTAGCAAGTAGAATGCAATGCGATATGACGTCATTCTAAATTCAATATGGCGGACACCCCCACGATGGTGGATTTCCGCTATCTTTACTACATTCCTAATATGGGTATCAAATGAAGGGTTTGAGAAGTAGAACACGACATTACTTACTTATATGTACATTACACATTACATATTTTTTGAAACTAAAAAGTTGTAAATAAAAAATTAAGTTTAAAAAACTAAAACCCGACTACTGGAAAAACCAACTAAAAATAAAAAGTACGAAACAATGATTTTCCGAGTATAGCCGTGGTCGCATGCCGTTACAATAACGTGTTCATATAATTGCGCATTCATTGGACAAAGTGGCATGCGACCACAGCTGTACTCTGAAAATCATTGTTTCGTTTCATCTTGTTTCGTCCTTTTTAGTTGGTTTTTCCAGTAGTCGAGTTTTAGTTTTTGGAACTTAATTTTTTTTCTTATTCGTGATCGTGATGAGATGACAGAACAGAGTACCTACAAGCTGACATTATTTATGTAGGAACTTGGATGAAAAGTTTTTATAACTGTTGCAGAACGCCCAAAATTTGAGTGCCATCTACCAGCCAAATATGGTTTTACTTAACTTAAATTTCAACATAACTTTATTTGAACGAAAACTTTGTATTGTTGTCTCACTCTCCTACCGCAGTTCGTCATATTCTTTATATCTGTCATTTGAGAATTATATTCAATTTGCGCCTTTTAAATTCCCCTTTGTCTTTGACCAGAACTTCAAGCGAGCAGAAGTGCAAACTGCGGTAAGAGATTTTTATACTATATTAACATTGTAACATTGTCAATTTCCACAGAAATAAAATACACATTACACATACATATTGCTACTACGGATTTCGAGTATTTAATTTCGAGCTTCGCCGCTGGGTTCTTTTAGTCGTATTATTCGACAATTCTTTTATTTCGCAATTCTGCGACATTTCTGCCGTGTGTCTATTGCGAAGCGCCGCCATATTAGCCATTTGGATTTGCCCCGCTACGACAGCATAAATGCCAATTAATAGAAGTCCACATAGGAAAAGCCCACGTCTGCATCCGTACGAAAATCCCAACGCCAGATCTATGGATAAAGAACAAAACGCCGCTGCCACTGCCACCGCAGCAACAACACAATCCATCGCCGCCGCTCCCGTCACGGAGCCAACAACTTCATCAAATGCTGCCACCGCCGCCGCTGCATTACAAGAGGATCTTCTACAACAGCTACAGAGGAAGATTGGGTTTTTAGAAGGACTACTGAAGAACCAACAGGTAAAATTAAATGAAAGTGATCTGCAGTGCAAAGCATTAAAAGAAGCACTTCAGAACGAGAAAATAAGAACAGTTCCAGTTGTGCCACCAATAGCGGAACTCACGCCGTCGAATTCGTCTACAGTTACTCAGTATGCCGTAAGCATAAACGCAAACGGTAGCCACGTAACTGTACCACCAACGGACACTACTGCTATTATCCAACCTCCGTTAATACCAACACCGATTTCTGCTTCGTCATATGTGAGTGCAACTGACTGCATATCATCCATCGCCACATCGAACAATTTACGCTCACAGCCACCGCCAGTCAATGCCAGTAATTTTAGCTGGTTTCAACCGAATTCTCAAGCAGAAGAGTTCACGCCGAATGTTCGAGCAAACAACAATTGCACATCCCAAACGTCGTTCGCCGTACCTAGGAAAATTCAAGATTTGCCAGAGTTTTGTGGCCAAGCAGAGGACTGGCCTATGTTTTCCACAGCGTACTTCGAGTCAACAGCAGCGTATAATTATGGCAACCTGGAAAACAGCCAGCGCTTGCAAAAATGTTTGAAGGGAGAAGCACGTGAAACGGTTAGATCTCTGTTAATCCATCCAGAGAATGTGAGTGTCGTAATGGAACAACTTCGATTTCGTTTCGGCCGACCTGAACAGTTGATACGCAGCCAGCTACGACAAATTCGAGAAATTGTTCCTATCTCCGAGAATTCGGTGGAGAAGTTAATTCCTTTTGCGACGAAGACAAAGAACCTTGCCGTGTTTTTGCAGTCGGTTAACGGCCACCAACATTTGTCTAACCCCACTCTATTGGAGGAACTTATAGGAAAGCTGCCTATGAGTAAAAGAATTGAATGGGCTGGGTATGCAGCGCCGATTCAACCGTATCCCACCATCGTGGATTTCAGCAGCTGGTTGAGCAATGTGGCAAACCTGGTTTGTACTGTGCAGGATTGTGGAACTCGAACAATAACGGATCCCAGGCGAAGAGTTGTACTACATACGAACGAAAATAAGTCGGATGTGTTCAAGTGTCTGATATGCCAAGGTCGACACAAGGTGGCTGAGTGCAAAAAGTTTTTAGAGTGTAGTGTACGTGAAAGGTGGACAGAAGTCAAACAATTGCGTCTGTGTTTTTCATGTTTGGACGTGGGTCATTCGACACGTAATTGCCGCCGACGAAAAACATGTGGTGTTGACGAATGCCAAAGAAGTCACCACCCACTACTGCACGAATCCAGAAGCAATAGCAATGAGCATGCACGAAGGCCACGGGTACTACAACCACGAGAAGAGAACGTCGCCAGGGAACCCGTCTTGAGCTGCGCAGCCAGCCCAGTTCCAGACAGTAAAGTTTTATTTCGAGTGCTGCCAGTCACCTTGTACGGTCCCAAGAAGCGAGTCGAAACATATGCGCTGATGGATGAGGGCTCATCAATAACGATGATGGACAGTACACTTATTGAAGATCTTGGTTTGGTCGGCCATCAGCGTAAGTTAAACCTCCAGTGGTTTGGAGGAAGGGCAGCGCAGGAACCTACAACAGTGGTCAATGTGCACATAAGTGGTACCACAAAAAAGAAACATATTCTACGTAACGTCTACGGTGTATCCAATCTTCATTTACCGACACAAAGTCTAAATAAAAACGATCTGCGCGTGGATGCTAGCCAGATGAAACATCTTTCAGTACAGCCGTACTCTGAGGTCAAGCCGAAAGTTTTAATTGGTCTAGACCATTGCCATTTGGGTCTGCCAGTTGAGACAATCCAGCTCGGTGCAGAAGGACCATATGCTGCCTACACAGAATTAGGATGGGTGGTATTTGGTACAACTAAGCGAAACAATATTGCGACGCCTGCCTGTTTGATGACCAATGCTGTGAGTGAGGATGTATTGCACGAGTTGGTAGCGGAATATTTCGCGACAGAAAGTTTTGGAGTGCGGCCAGCACCAGAAGTGGAGACTAAAGCCGATGTACGAGCCCGAAGTATTCTTCAATCAACTACCACCAAAGTCAACGGAAGATTTCAGACCGGTCTCCTTTGGAAGGATGATAGCGTACAGTTGCCTGATAGCTATGCCATGGCTAAGAAGAGGTTGATCGGAATCGAACGGAAAATGAAACAGGATGACACTTTTGCCGCCGCCTACAACGCAATTATCGGAAGGTATATCGAAAAAGGTTATGCCCGCAAGCTGCAGCCAGCAGAAGCCGCCATTGTCGGGCCAAGGACTTGGTACCTACCACATTTCGTCGTAATGAATCCCAACAAGCCGGGCAAAATGCGCCTGGTTTTTGATGCCGCCGCTACAGTAAAGGGGATATCATTAAATTCGTGTTTGCCGAAGGGACCGCAACAATATCAGCCGATGCCGACGATATTATTTAACTTTCGAGTCGGAGCCATTGCCGTATGTGGAGACATCCGAGAAATGTTCCACCAAGTCTTAATTCAACCAGAAGACAGATGTTCACAGAGGTTTCTCTGGCGAAATGCAAAGGATGATAACCCGCCGGATATCTACGAAATGTTGGTGATGACATTTGGTGCCGCTTGTTCGCCATGTGCGGCCCAATACGTCAAAACCATCAATGCATTGGAACATCACGACTGCGATCCCCGAGCTGTTAAAGCTATAACGCAGCATCATTATGTCGATGATTTCGTTGACAGCTTCGAATCAACACATCAGGCCATCCATATAGCTAAGCAGGTACGCGAAATCCACAAAGATGGCGGTTTTGAGCTGCGGAGCTTCATTTCCAATTCAAAAGAAGTTATGAGTGCTCTAGAATGCGAGACGGAACAAATAACACCAGACGCCAGCCGCACCATAGAGGAGAGCTTAGCAACGGAGAAGGTATTGGGTATGTTCTGGCAGCCATTTAGTGATACATTTCGCTATCAGCTGAAGTTTCATCGGGTGGATGAACAAATTATAGCCGGTAAGAGGTGCCCGACCAAAAGGGAGTTATTGAGCGTAGTTATGTCGCTGTTCGATCCATTGGGATTTCTCGCACACTTCTTAATTTGCGCGAAGCTGTTAATGCGTGAAGTATGGAAGCATAATATACAGTGGGACGATCCATTGCCTAGCAGTATAGAAGCAGTGTGGAGCCGATGGTGTGAGAATTTGAACCACGTAATCAATTTTCAAATTCCACGCCACTACTTTCCCGATTCCGTGCCGAAAAATCTACAACTTCACATCTTCGTAGACGCAAGCGAAGAAGCATTTGCCGCCGTTGCGTATTGGAGATCTGTCACCGCTACCGGAGAACTTGTAGTGGCCTTTGTATGCGCTAAAACGAAGTGCGCACCGCTGAAACCGATGACGATTCCACGACTTGAACTTCAGGCAGCCGTCCTTGGAACACGCCTCATGCGAACAATCATTGATGAACACCCTTTCGATGTCGACCGTTGTGTTCTCTGGAGTGATTCCAAAACCGTTGTCAAATGGATCGCATCGGAAAATCGTCGCTACAAGCCATTCGTAGCACACCGGATCGCAGAAATACTTTCCGCTACAGAGATGTCTAATTGGAGATGGGTGTCTACCCAGGATAACGTAGCAGACGAGGCCACCCGGTCAAATTACCAGATTAAATTTAATGCTTCAACACGTTGGTGGAGTGGTCCAGAATTCTTACGCCAAAATGAAGAGTTGTGGCCAGTCGACTCTAGCAACATCTGCCGTCAGGAAGAAGACGAAGAAGAGCTTCGTCCGAAGTTCGCCCTGCTAACCGTGAGTTTAAGCTTCATAAACTTCGCTAAATTTTCTTCTTTTCTTAAGCTAAAACGAACGATTGCTTGGGTCATCCGATTCATAAGACAATGTCGCCGAATAAGTACAACCGCCGAAGATAATGGCCTAACCATCGTGCTATGTCGCCAAGTCCAAGCTGAAAGTTACGCCGTGGAGATATCTCAAATCAAGAATGGTCAAAGTCTGACCAAAGGTAGCAGTCTACAACAACTCTCGCCGTACATCGATGAGGAGGGTATTTTACGTGTTTACGGCCGTATTGACGCTGCTAGCTGGCTTCCATACAACTCGAAGCGCCCAATAATATTGCCGCCAAACCATACGTCCACTCAGCTTGTTTTACATCACCACCATTGTCTGATGAAGCATCAGAACCACGAAGCGACGATATGCGAAGTTAGACGCAAATTCTGGATCCCACGTTTGAGGCAGGTCATGCGCAAGGTAATTGCATGCTGTCACGTATGCAAAATAGCACGAGCCGCACCAATCACTCCGATCATGGGTCAACTTCCAGTGGACCGCCTAACGCCGTTTGTGAGACCGTTTTCCTATACGGGCCTCGACTATTTCGGCCCACTTACGGTAACAATTGGTCGTCGTATAGAGAAGCGGTGGGTGGCATTGTTCACGTGTCTTGTTGTGAGAGCCATCCACTTAGAAGTCGCCTGCGATCTATCCACTGATGCCTGTATATTGGTCATCCGCAATTTTATAAATCGGCGCGGAGTGCCTGTGAGGATTCGCAGCGACAACGGCAAGAATTTCGTCGGAGCTGATCAGGAAGCAAAACGGTTTGAAGAGGTATTCGATTGTGAGCGGATTCAGAAAGAGATGTCATCAAAGGGTGTTGAATGGTTATTTAACTGCCCCAACAATCCATCCGAAGGAGGCGTCTGGGAACGCATGGTGCAGTGTGTGAAGAAGGTACTACGTCATACGCTGAGAGAAGTTTCGCCCCGTGAGCACACGTTACAGTGCCTCATCATTGAAGCTGAAAATGTCGTCAACTCCCGTCCGTTAACGCATTTACCTGTTTCCGTCGACCAGGAAGAGCCGCTTACACCGAACCATTTCCTGCTCGGGTCAGCTAATACCGCGCAGACGCCGAGTTCCAGCGAACCCTTCCAGAAATTGTGTGCTCTACGCAAACAATGGCGAATCGCTCGTCAACTCAGAGATCGTTTTTGGAAGCGCTGGGTAGCCGAATATTTACCCACCTTAACGCGTAGAGTTAAGTGGTGTGAAAGGACGACGCCGATTATGGAAGGTGACCTGGTATTTATATGCGATCCGAATTTACCAAGAAAGCAGTGGTGTCGTGGCAGAGTAGAACGAATCTATCGAGGTGCTGATGATGAAATCCGAAGAGCAGACGTGCGTACGAGTTCAGGAGTGTTGCGTCGCCCAGTGTCCAAATTGGCCGTCCTGAGCTTAGAAGATAGTGAATCGGGTTGATTCACGGGGTCCGGGATGTTGCAGAACGCCCAAAATTTGAGTGCCATCTACCAGCCAAATATGGTTTTACTTAACTTAAATTTCAACATAACTTTATTTGAACGAAAACTTTGTATTGTTGTCTCACTCTCCTACCGCAGTTCGTCATATTCTTTATATCTGTCATTTGAGAATTATATTCAATTTGCGCCTTTTAAATTCCCCTTTGTCTTTGACCAGAACTTCAAGCGAGCAGAAGTGCAAACTGCGGTAAGAGATTTTTATACTATATTAACATTGTAACATTGTCAATTTCCACAGAAATAAAATACACATTACACATACATATTGCTACTACGGATTTCGAGTATTTAATTTCGAGCTTCGCCGCTGGGTTCTTTTAGTCGTATTATTCGACAATAACCAAGGCGGTTGAGTGTGTAGCGCGTTGGTTTTTCTGTTTTTGGCGCATTACTACTAAGCTTAGTGGTCCCAATTTCGTTTTCTGGCAAAATCCGTACTTTTTTTTTAAGTGTAAACATCTAAGCGCGCGTTAGGAAACTTTCCAGTGGAGCAATTCCGGAGACTTGCCATACGATGACGAAAATCCGAGCGGATGGGGTGGATTCGATGAGTATATATGCGATTGGCTTGAATTTTATCGAACATAGACTAGTTATAATTTATTTTCTTTCCAATGAAGTGGAGCTACACACACACACCCCATCCGCGTGATTTTTACACATAGCTCGGGAATGTTGGATACAGTCGTATAATTTTTTCGGTTATATGATCAATTTTGCTGAAGAGTGTTTTAATCGGTGGCAGTATGGAAGTGTCATCATCACTGTTGTTCATGGCTGGATTATTTCTCAGAGCTTCAGACAAAATATTTTTTGGATGGCTTAATGATGTTGGAATAAGTATCGTTGGTTAAAGTGTACCTATCGACTCGAAAGAAGATTATGTTGAGAAATAAAATATATCAAATGAGGGGTATAATTTCCAAACTCTTCTATTCCACTTTTTTTCAAAAATGAGTTAAGTATGAGGTTAAAATAAAATTTATCAAAACTTGTTATTTCCTATACTTTTGAGCACTTAAAAAGTGAAGTTGTTTTCAAAACTACGGTATTCCACTCAGTCGTTTAATTCAAAACTCATTTATTCCCATACAAACCAAATTCTGCACCAAAACTCTTCTTTTCCTATGCGAATCAAAGTACCCGCTTTCAAAACTCGTGTTTTCCAATGACATTGAAGAAGGCGGGAATCTTTGTTATTTTAAGAGTATTCATGGATTAAACTATAGGTCTGTTCCCGTACTTTCTGTACTAAAATTTGTAGATTCTCAAATTTCAAGGAGTGGGGGTAAAAATCTGTCAGAGAGAGGGAAAAGTGTGCAAAAGTACAGGAACGCATTAGGTCTATTCCCGTACTTTCTGGACTAAAATTTATAGATTCTAAAATTTCAAGGAGTGGGGGTAAAAATCTGTCAGAAAGAGGGAAAAGTGTGCAAAAGTACAGCAATGCCTTAACTACAAAAAAACGAAAACTGTATGACGGTTGACGTTTGAAAGAAATTTCTTGGGCTAAAATCGGCAGCATGGGGAAATTTCTTACTCTCTTGTTAGCACTCTTTTCTGTCGAAAACAATGAAAAATCTTCGTACGTAAACAGGATTTGACTGATTTTCGTGGTTTGGCGTACTTTTGCACTGTTTTGGACAGTACGGGAACAGACCTATTAGTGTTGCAATATTCTCGTGAAAACATATTTGGCAAGTTCGCAGATTAAATAAAGTTTTATAAGTTAATTTTTATTTAATAACTAAATTAAATATATGTTATTAATAGATCATGAGCCATCTGAATTTGTGAACGAAGTTGCGTTAGGAATGGGATAAAAAGTAAGAAATGATTGCATGCGTTACATTTCTTCAAATCAATATTAATACCCCTAATTATTTTTATAGGTATTCTGGTATAAGTATTTAGGTATTTAAAAGTAAACCAAAATTAATTGAATAAAAAAAATGTACTTTCTTTTCAAAACGCCTCTTTTCCTAAATAGGTTGAATCAAAAGTCAACTATTCCAATCGTAATTTTCAAAACTCTTCTTTTCCAAATTAAATTGTTTTTTTTATAATTTTTAGGTTTACCTTATAGGTTCAGAACCATAAGAAATGGATAAAGATCATTACAAACTTACAATTTAACTTTTTAAACAATCTTTAATACAATTTTAAAAGCTTTTAACAGTTTTTTTCGTTTTACTCAAAATTCTCAAAAGTGGAAAAGAAGAGTTTTTGAAATTATACCCCTCAAATATACCCGTCACGTTGTGCAAGGTTTGAACACTATGTTTAGTCGACGTCTAAATTGTTTTTGAGTTTAAACATTTTTTCACTCTAAATGAGTCGATCTTGGCTTTGACCTTCTTGTGGTTAATAAAATGCTAGTCAGCGATTGGTTTATCCGATTACGCGGTTCTTGATATAATCGTTTTGACTCATTTCTTCAACTTTTAGCGATAATTCTGAAAATGCCCAATCAACATGCGTAAGTGCGATAGGCTGTCACCCAAAGATAAGAGCCGAAGCTAAGCACGCAATTTTTCATCTGCAAATAAGTTAGCACTTCCCAGTAAGAAAGAGTCAGAAATTCTGGCTTTCTTACGTCATTTGTGATTAGGTGTTGAAACTAATTTTTCTTTTGTTTACAATTTATCAGAGTCTTTCTGGGTTTTGTACCACATCCTTAGCTATAAGCTATTTATTTATCAGCTCTGATTAATTTGAAAGCACAAATGCTTATCGCTCTTTCGGTGCTTTCTGTTTTGAACTCTTATCTGGCCTCATTCGCTTAAAATTAGAATCACTTTCGAAGTACTTCTACACGTCGCGTCGCCGTAATCTTATCGAGACATAGTATAGCTTCCTGCCTACGGTATGAAGATAAGATTAGCCAAATGTTTACTTCGCCATTATGTTTCCCCACCACCTCAGTCCTCACTGATAAAATGTAAATAAATACGAGTATCTACAGATATACCTATTTATATACATCCATACTGTGTACTCGTGCATAGTATGTATGTAGGTATAGAAATTTCTATCGCAGATTCCAACACTTGGTTGTTTTTGTTTTGAGTGCGATAAGCTCACTCTGATAAGATAGTCTTGGCTTAAGTAAGCACGCCGATATATACATACATACAGCTGTAGATATGTAGATAGCGCACAAGAGGAGCATAAATAGAGCAAAGCAAATAGCGAGTGAGACGGGGGGAGACCTTCATATGTCACGTCTTTTTTTTTTTTGTATAGATAAGAAAGGTCGGTGGAAGACAGCTGATTAGTAACCATGGAATAGTGAAGTTCCATCGCATGTACAGAAATATATGAGAATCAGAAACACTCATAGATCAGTCTGTCGTGTTTGTAAAGAAGGGAGGTAAGATTCAAGAGGGGTAACAGAGAGGACTGAACTGTAAGGTCCCCTGGTTTTATGTCTTTCTTTTAAACACCTTGTCTTCTCGACGGTATAAAATGAATCATGCCACGATTTCTCTCTAGTACCTAGCTCTTCCTTTTTCTTTTCATTCCAGGGGGTGGCTTGTCATCGCCCTTTCGATTTTGCGCCCATAATGCTTCGAAACTGCACACTGAAACGAGTTAAATTGGCCATAGCAATGCTTAAGGCAGCAGCAAAAAAAAAAACCTATATATCTTTCGGCCACTTTGCGGGACGAACAGTATTACGTCGTAGAGTTCTGGCTGCCAGGGTGAAGGACACTCACAGAGCCTAAACAGAACAGGAATATGTACAGCAATACACGCTACAGCGCATAAACAGTTGCCATGGTTGCATGAAATGTATAAAAAAAAAGGAAAAGTAGGATAGGAAAGCCCCTTGCAACGACCAACAACGGCAAGTTCAACATATCCGCCGTATCCCGTGCCTCGCACAATATCTGTGCCAACCCAGAAGCAGTCAGAAAACCCTCAGTCTCTGTTTGTGTTAGTGATTCTTGGGATAAACGCGACCAGAAAAGCTGTGCATGTGTAGGTTTATTGATTTATGGCTTACACGTAGAGGGCACACACCCTGCCCAGGATATGCAGCACCGTGGTTCTTTCGAGAGTAGGAATTGTATCGATTGAAGGAGTGGAAGAGGTATACTCTAACGTCGGCTTGCGCCCGACTCCATTCCATTTTGGTTTGCTTTCATGTTTCAGCGTTCTGATTTAGATTGCGTATGTGTGTGTAGCGTCGGGCTCGCCTGGATGAAAAGCAAAAAAATCCACAAAATTGCGCGGAAAAGTTGGCCATGGTCTGGGACAAAGCAGTCATAGAGCAAGCAGAGCTTTCAGCTTTATGTACATCAGTCTAAGGCTAAGCGAATTAAATCAATATAAATGTATAATGCACGAGTACGCCCAAGGGTGTGTGTGTGAGAGCCAGATAGTTGGGATGAGCCCAAGCCAGTTGGATTTGGAAGATATAGAAGCGAACTAGGTATATAGCTATACAATCATTGATGCTGCGATTACGGTGCTGGTAGTAAAGAATATCGATCCCTCATTCCACAGTCAGAATACATGGACATGGTTTGCGTTTCGTAACAAAATGCGTGTTTGCAAAGCTTTCGTCAGTGGGTGGGCATTGGGAGGCCTGTTACGTCAGCTCCCTATGCTTCACGGTTCAGCGTACTTGACTAAGAAGGGCTACACCTACAACGATTTATTTCCATATTTCATATACGAGTACATACGTGTGTTGGTGTTGTATTTGAATGGAGGCTCGATTATGAAATGGAAGCTCTTGTCTCTGTCGTGTGTGTGTACTCGCATTTATTTGATTGGGGATTGTACTGTTTTACATACATATATGTATACACATATGTACATATGAATTGTTATATGTAAAAAATAATGTAAGTTCTATTAACTTGCGAGCTAAGAATAATAAAAGGAAAATACCTAGGTAGTTAGGTGTGGATTGTTAGGGGTTTCTACTGTCCCAAGTCCTCGGTAAAATCCTTTAATTTGAATGCAGTGGGTCTGGGTGAGGCTATAGAAAATGTACATACCCCATATGTATCTACATATGTATGTAGGTACATACACAGTTTTGCAGAAGACAGTTGAAACGTGAGCTTTTAGTTTAGGTATATCCTAGATGTGCAACAAGGAAACTTTTTATTCTCCATACGGTCTATGTCATTTGTTGTCTATGAAAAAGCCAGAATTGACAGTTGCAATTTTTGGAGTCAAATTGACAGGTGTCAATAGTTGGCCGAACTACCTATCTTTTTTTTGCTAAAACGTCATTTTTTACTATGATAGGTACCTACCTACTATGTACAGTAGTTTAGATTCATTCGTTGTCCTTGTCTTTACCTGAATTGAAATAAGCTACCAAGCATGTGTATGTTGAGACTTACATAAATTTGTTTTTTTTTTTTCATGTAGGCACCTACCTACCAAACACAAATTTTTCAAAGTAAAGAGAATTTCGGAAAAACTGAAACGTCGGCGTATAAGCGAAATCGTGTATGATGGGACCGCGCAAGTGGAGGGTGGTATTAGAACTGTAAAAAGGATGATGATAAAAAACACATAAAACTCGTGGTTACATTGTATTGGCTTTATTGGAAAAATAATTTTATGCCATTACTGTGGCTAGCTCATCTGGCAGTCCTATTTTCGACCACTTTTAAAATCAGCAATAACACGACGAATGTTGGCTTCCAAGTCGTTCATAGTTTCTGGTTTAGACTAGCGTAGACTAGCGGCTTCACATATTACCACAGAAAATATTCTAGAGGTGTTGAGCCATACGATCTTGGAAGCCAATTCAAAGGTTCATTACGCCAAATTATGCGCTTATCGCGCTGCGTCATCTTGATAAAATCACATTCAATTGGGGAATGAGAAAGTCAGTAATAGTGGATCTATAGAGCACCCCATTGGCTTTGACGTTCTGGCCGATATAATTTTTGAAGAAATATTGACCAATGATTGTGGGATGGAACGCCGAGGCGTCTTAGTAATGACATGTGAATTTTCGCTTTTTGACTTAGCCATTCAACCAAAAATGAGTCTCACCCCTTAACAAATCAGTACACAGTTAGTTTTGCCAATTCGAAAAACACAACCTTTAGCGCATAACTAATTAAGGCCGAACTATAATAGTAGAATAGGTTCATTTGTCAACGTACGTAACTGTGCGAACACATGGAATTTGCATTGTATAACAGTGCTGCGGGCTGTTTTCCACAGAATTTCCATACCAGATAAAGAAAATTCCCATTTCTGGTCAACTTTTCCCATGAGTTAAAAAAACGACTTATTGTTATTTTTATATGTTCTATTTGACAAACTCAAAAAAAGACATGAGATTATATTACAGTTTTAAAATAAAGGGTTTCGGTTAGTTCTGTTTGTAACAAAAACCTAAGCATAGGATACAATACCTTCATTCGATTCGTTATTTTGAATAAGATGGATTGGAACACATCGATTTGTTATCGTTATTTCGCAAACGGAAAAAATCCAATGAAAACAGCAAATTTTCCCTTTTGATGTCAGAACTCCCACGATCCCCCCAGCACTGTTGGATACCCATAATAGCTTTTAACTTCGATTCGTTAAGTTCCGTGCACTGTTGCTCACTTACGAAAGGAGCGAACTGCGAACTCAACCCAACAGTGTTGAAGAAAACGTAACCTAGAATTTTGACAATAGATTCCGATTGCTTTCGACTATTATAGTTGAGCCTTTAGGTGGCGCTACAGTTCGGGGTGAACCAGGGCTTACCTCCACAACCATTTGTGGGTGCGTGTTTTTTGCTGACTCCGAACGGTGAGTTGAGAAGTTCCTTGTGACAAATGATACTCTTTTAATGCTCGTCAGCCATTCGAAAGAGGTGGAACCGTGAAAAAATGTTTAGATATTTTCCTGGGCTTGAACCCGGGCAGCATTGCGAATCATATCTGTCTTCGGTCGCTGTAAGGACATGCGGTGTGTAGAATCTGATGAAGTTTTGTATTTATGTAATCAATGAAAACATTTGAAACCAAGACAAGTCGTATGGATTTTCGACATATCCAAAATGGCAGTCATTGTATTGTACAGTGCAATATCTCTTAAATAGACCCGTGGAGTTTTTTGTCCGCTTATGAGAGCTGTCCGAACGCATTTTATAAGGAAAATTAGAAATTGGTTCTCCAAAAAGGTGTCCGTTATGCGAGTTATCCGCTAAACAGGATGTCTGCTAATGAGAGATTTGCCTGCAATACAGTTTGTGCAAAAGTATTGTAGTTTTATTGAAACGGAACAAAAAAAAAACCAAACAAACTATAATCCCACCTACAAATAAATCGTTTAAAGTCAACAATCGTTTGGTGCTACTTGTTTTGAAACCTTGCAGCGTTTCAGAAAGAAAAAAAAAAAGAAAAAAATATAAAATAACGTTATAAAAGCACGTCCGATGGACTCAATCGAATACTGAAACAGAATTAATTATATCGAATTGTCACGAACAATATCTTGTCGCCACTCGCTGCTGAGAATTCGGTATGAGGCACACGAACGGAACAGTCTCTTCCAGGAGCAGACAAAGAGGCAGAGGTGTGGGTGATACTTAAATAAAATGTTTTGGTTAGTCACTTTTACTAGTGTGCAGCAGCCCTACTACATTGTGGACACGAAAATGATTATAGTTATGGAGGGATTAATACATAAACAAGATCGGGCAGAGCTTCAAATAAGTTTATTTTACACTTTAATCTGGTTATCGAGTTATCGACCTTATCTAATGCTAAAACATGTGTATGTATTGGACATGCATCCTCTCTACGCAGAATATACTGCGTGTACATTTTGATTATAGGTATACCTACCATGCAGCACGTACATACACACATATGTATAAGATCTGAACTCAGTCACGCTATGGGGCAAGTCTTTCGTTTCTCCCATCGATACGGCCAGTAATTACTTTAGTCCATGGGGGTAACACTAGTCTAGAAAAAACCCAAGCGCAAAATACTCGTATCTATAGCAAGTGGCAACAGGAGAAGCGGCAAAAAGACACAACATCACGTAGAAAAAGCCGCCTTTGCATTCACCTCACATGATGATTCTGCACGAATGACATTTTATGTATCGGTTGGCCTGTGTTCCTCTGTGCGTTGCGTGAAGAGTTGTCAAACTCGATTTTGGTCACCATCGCTCGTTATGCCTATGACTATGACTACTGCTGCCGCTACCTCCACCACCCACTTTTAACAACATTACTGCTGTACGTGCCTTATTTCGTTTTTATTTTAAACTCATTGTTGCCAAATTTCAAAGCTGTCATTTGCAAATAAAGCCACACACACGACACGACACATCTGACGTATGCTGAATACGAATCACGCACTCACTATACCTCGTAATTTTCTTCAGCCATTGTGAATTCTTTGGCGTACATAGGTAGGTAGAGTAGAGTTCTCTATCAGCAGAACGTCCTTCAGGCGATTCGAAAAGTTTTTTGACATTCCCGCTTGTAAGCAATAATTAAGCAAACGACAAAACAAAACGTGGAATTACTTGTGGGAAATGAAAGTATAGTGGTGGTATCACGTTTTGCAATCTCGCTTCGCTAAAACGCATACATATTTGTCATTTGGTATTTATGAGAAGAATTTTAAAATTGTTGACAGTCGTAGAGAGTTCCCATTTTTGTTTACTCTGGCCATTGAGTGGTTATCCAATATACTTGAGGTGTGCACAAAAAAAAAAAAAAAACTGTCAAAATGGTCTTGTTTTTATAGACTTCTTTACAGGCGGTCGTATTAAAGCTTTGAAGCATAAGGAGACAATATGGCTTGTATTGGTATAATTACAGTGGTATTAATTAGACAGCATGATCCAAGCTTCGTTTTGACGTCGATCTATTCGTTTTGATAAAAGTGGAGAGTTTTACTCAAGTTTTGACTTATCCGATATTAGATTAATTCTCTTAAATTTTCATTTAAGTTGAGCCGTTAAACTTACAAGTTGTTTTAAACAATATGCTTTATGAGTCTGACAGGTATTCCAATATCCCACTAGATGGCATCATTAGCTCAATTTGTAAAAAAATAGAATAAAATGGGCCCTTCATTTGTTTTTGGGGCAACATGAATCCATCTCGGTAAGTCACATGACTGTGATTTTATATGGACGGGGTAGCAGATATACATAGGTCATAGGATGAGATATTGCTTTGAGAAGCGTGTAACGGTGAGCAACAATTGGACTGGTATAGACTGGTACTAATTTGAGAAACTTCTAAACGCCAAATCTTAAATTTCGATAAAATATGAATATCAAAAGATTTTTAGTACAGTGGTATCTCCCTTAAGCGGACAGCCACGAGACTGGAGTTTTTTTTTCGGTAATGAGAGCTGTCCGTTTAAAAGACCGCATTTTGTAAGGTAAATTAGAAATTGGTACCCGAAAAAGGTGTCCGTTAATGCAATTTGTCCGCTAAACAAGGTGTCCGTAAATGAGTGCTTTCACTGTATAAAATTTGACATTTGACGTTTCATTTGTTGCTCACTTTTCCTCTAACGAACACATCCACTCATCAACTCCAATTATTTTGGTTCTTTTTCGGAATATTGTTGGCCAAACATTTTAAGCTTACATAACGAATTGGCTGTATAGCGCCCTCTGCATATCTAATGGCTTAAATAGAAAAGACCCAAATACAAAGGCTGCTAAGCAGAAGAACAAGAAGTTTTGCTTCGCATAGAATACAGTCTTGCTGTGTAAGGAATTTGAATGAGTTCTCCCCCCCGTCCCATTTGACGACGGTACGCTGGAGATGATGTCCTTTTTATTGCATTCGCACATACGACGGAGCTCCATAGCCACCCCATCCAAACGCTGAGTTCACTTAGATCTGCCAATAAAAAATAGCTTAAAATGATACATGTGACTCCCATATTCCCGCCTGCCCTGTCTATTATCCTCATACGCCATCATTCTCATACCTACTCACAGGACAAACATTATCAAATGGAAAGAAATTCGTTTTGTGTCTTTCGACGCTTTGGCCAATTCCAGTCACGAATCCAATCGAAATGTGTACGGATGTCCTTCAAAATGTTGGTCACGTCTGTACAGACGACCAAGCCAGAGTTAATTTGTATGCACGCCACTTGCTCAATCCTGTGTTGTATAGTGGTGGTGGTGGTGCTCCGTCCGTTTCTTCTGATTCCATTTTGAACGGAGAGGAGTAGCGTTAGAAAAACCGGAGTTGGTACGAGTACAGTGGAAATTGGTGGACATGAAGCCATATTCCACATGGGATGGCGACGATGGTTGTGATACCATTAGTATTCGCACCGGATACGCGGGCCCAAGGTAGGTATTCTTTCAATATTCTTATGGCATTCATCCTTCTACTGTTGCTGGTTTTATACCTTATACATGTGTATGTATTGTATGTGCTCTTTTTACTTGTAGTCCGTTCGTCTTCTTGGTTTATTTTTGGGGTGAATCCTTTTTGAATGGCTTCATAAATCGTTCAATAAGTTTCGTGTTCATATCAAAATTATCAAAGTGGTGATCTGCATTTCAGAGAGTGCTGTTTCCTAGGTGAGGCCAAACCCCAGTGGAATCTATAATGGTGTTTCTTATTTTGTTCGGGGGTTGGAATTGGAACCACCCCTGCCAGTTGAACACATTCAACGTGATTGAGCGTTGTGTGCGGCTCTTATTAGACGCAGTGATAGGGCGTGCGTCGTCGTCGATGATGTGAAGGAAATTTGAAATACGGAACATTTTTCAAAAGATTAATTAGAGACTAACAGAAAATAGGGGGAACAATTAATGTGGTATACATATGTACGTGCCTACTTTGTGTCTACATACTATTCGGTAGAGATACGTATAAATGTAACAGTAAAAGAGACATAGAGAGTCAGTTTACAATGAATAACCGCTAAACAAAGAATAAAAAATGTAGTTGAGATCATTTCAAAACAATTGTTTGTACCGAAACGAGAAGTATTAAGACTCAGAATTCTCCAATGAAAGAGACGAAGGTTATGTTTCCATTTTTTAATTCAGGCTGAGATTGAACCTGAACGGGCCAGCTCATCCGCAATCCCATTTCCTTCAATGCCTTTATAACTAGGCACCCACCAAAGTTTGACTTTATTGTGAGTGGCTAGGCATTGAAGAGCATTGAAGCAGCACTTTACTAGTCTCAAGTCCAAAGAGTGGGAGCTGAGAGCTTTGACTGCGGCTTGGCTGTCTGAGAAGATATTTATATTAGCGCCCTTGATTCCTCCCTGTAGATTTATCAAGGCGCAGATCTCAATGACATGGACCTCAGCTTGAAACACGCTGTGGAATGTTCCAGTATTGGGCACATAAATAGATCCCAGCACAAACACCGGAGGTGTTAGCTGTAGACTTTTCGAGTACTTTTGGCCACCAGACTAAGACTCCGTACGAAATGATGGGTCTACCATCGTGGTTACACAACTAGTGTATAATTTTTCTGTTGAGACTCCAAATTCTACCACATACAGTTACCGACCATAAGGCTCTAGTTGCACGGTTTACTCTGAGTCCGATTGATGCGCATATTTAAGATAACTCCCAGATATTTGACCTCATTAGAATTCTCGAGTGTAGTGCATCTCAGGATGATTGGACCTAGGTTAATAATGCTTCTCTACGTGAAAGGTACTTTACAGGGATTAACTGAAATGCCTTCCCTCGTACACCAATCTGAAATGATTTGAAGTGAACTTTGCATCACACTCGCGATGGTTAAGGATACTGCTTTGCTAAACTGCCATGTAACAACAGGATACGAGGCTTAAGGGCTGAATAGAATTGCGCACATAATCTTAAAATGTTTGTTCGATGTAGCCTGTCTTTGTATTAGTGGAGCACTAAGAGCCAGCGCTGCCATAAGGCTCAAAGCCATCTCACAGTGGTCAAGTAACTACACCGGTCACTCCACAATACTGGATCACTCAACTATCTCCGAAAATATAGACTATACTGTTCAGGAGCTCCATTTTACTAAGATCCTTAAAGTCACTATTTCCGATAGATAATTTTGGGATCTGTACACTTTAACACTGATGGCTCTAAAACCAATGATGGTGTAGGAGGAGATGTTTTCTTAGACAGATTAAATCACTGCAGCGTGATTCAAGCGGGGATTATGGCAATATCAGAAGCACTGTCCTGAATCAAGAGCAATGTAATATCTACTAGTGATACTACCATTTTCTCGGATAGTCAGGCGGCCTTGAAATCTCTGGAATCAGTCTCATCTACCTCCAACTGTCGTTCATCTCTTATTGACATTCATCCTTATTGGGTGCCGGTGCACAGAGACATTCCAGGGAACTGTAAAGCAAACGAACTCGCTAAACTAAGAACACCCATACCCATTCCACCAGATATTCTATCAGAACCACCATACCTAGTCTACCAGCTACCTACTTAGAAGTTATCATTCAAATTTTGCACAGTCAATAAAACTAATGTTAGATGGGAAGGCGTACTTACCTTGCCATCAGACAGATCCAGACTAGACTGGATCCAAACCTCCCTAACCACCTTCTGTCCCTAAAAAGACTACATACAAGTACGATTATTGGTGTCATTATGCAGGACACTGCCTTCTAGGCAAGCATGCGAGCCGGCTTGACATCCTTTCAGATGAAGAGGAAGAGAGCCCAACACATCTCCTCTGCTCATGCCCAGCTCTTTACCGTAGTAGAAAATTACACTTAGATGAATACTTCTTCAACGACCTCTGTGTCCTAGCATAAAAAGACGTTAGAAGTCTATTTCGCTCTAAATGGAGGGGAAAAACATCCCCAAGATCCTTGGAATTACAAAGTGCCTCTATAGGCCTTTTTATTTTATTTTCTTTTATTGTTAATATTTTTTTTTTTAATTTGCACAGCAAGCATATTATTTTAATTGTTCACCCCACAACTTATTAAACACTAGCTGTCCCGCCCGGCTTCGCCCGTGTCTAAAAAATATAGTGCTACTTACACACAATACATACATCGTCACACACCCCAAGGTTTGCAATCTACCAATATATACAATCCACAAGTGTGGATTGTAAGTATTTGTAGTTTCAATAAGTGACATTTCGCAAGAAAGTGGCATTTGTTAGTGTTTTTATTTTTGCAATAATTTAAAAAATATTGCGAATAAATTAATTTAAAAATCGGCCTATAATAGGCACAGGATGTTAATGAACTGGAATACGAAGTTTTACTTAATTGTGTGCATTAGTTTTTGTGTTTATCGAATCGTAAGATTGACAGGTAAGAGCGTGACATTGAGATTTATATATAAGTATATGATTTTATGATGTGGTATTACCACTACATATGTATTTCTAAATTTTTGAAACAACAATATCACTATCCATTCTTATGGCCAATCATTGTTATAGTAGATTATAAAAAAAAAAACTTTGGTAAATATTTGTTAAATTAAGAATAATGAAAATAAAATAATAATTATAATAATAAGTGCGCTGGTAATCGTTACTGGCAGCAACTGCACCTTGTTCGATGTTCGTATTGGTTCTATCCAGGCTTCGGACCCCAGAAACGAAATTTCGGAGTAGATGAAGAATAAAAGCGGGGCAAAACCAAAATTGGCGGAGTAGATTTGTAAATACAAAAAAAAAAAAAAAACTAAAAAAATATATTTTTGAGAAATAAAATCAACAGTGGTTCATAAATGTTCGCATAGTGATCGTGAAATCATTCGGCATTATTTTGAGATTCGAATGAATAGTCAATTCATCTGAAAATAAGGCTGATTATTATTTCCGACAGTCTTTACGTTTAAACAATTTCTTAATTTGTTTTTTTTTTTTTTTAATTGATCTCTGAGCATTTTCTTTCAGCTGCTGCGCTTCTCTGCGGTTAAACAGCTGGTGCTAACATGTACTCAGAACAAAAAAATTGAACATAAGCTATTCCTTAATGGGAATACCAAAATCTAACCAAATTATGTTTCTTATATCATAAATACGGAAGGCTGTCCACTTATTCAACTCCGCCACAGAGCGTTTTTATTTGGTTAAACAATTATTCCGTGTGAAAGAATTGGAGTAGATTTTGACCAAAGCGGAGTGTAGGAGTGGATTTAAAAAAAAAAACGGAGTATATCTACTTCGATTGGAGTAGGGTCCGAACCCTGGTTCTGTCCCATTCGGGTCGAGCCAAAAAAAACTACGCTGAATCGAATAATGAAAATTCCCAAATCGTTTCAGTTTTTCCAGAACACTCAAAATGCACTGGACATTTAAATAAAATTGGGTTCATTTAACCTTTTTGCTGATTCGGACACAAATTCGCAAACAATTTTAAAATTTATTTTATTGTAAAAGAAATTATAAAAAAACTTAACATTAATTATAGATGGTAAAAATTACTTTTCTTGAACCATATCTTGCTGTCTTTCTTATCGAAAACGCCTAGAAAATAAGAAAACAAACAAATCGGTACGTTATCAGGTTCAAGCACGCAATATATGGAATTTCTATAGACAAAGTTTCACGCTTTAACGATAAGCTTATCGCGCGACCAATTTTAAATACAATACATGTGTTTGTATGCATATACATACATATATTATATGTATAAATTGTCCATAGAACAACGTACTACATCAGAAATAAGTTAACTTGAAACACCAGGCGATAACAAAGCAATCCGTGACTGATAATACAAAAAAAAAAAACGACGCGAATGCATTTTTATATAAAATGATAAGGTCTGGTTGGTCTCTCCGTGAAACTCCTAAGCTACAATTGTGAATTTTTAATAAATGATAATTAGTAGCTGAAAGCTTTGGTAGTTTGTGCTACTTTGTATTATAGCAATAATAAAGTTGTATTAATAATTTAAAGAGACATTTCGACAAAATCGAAATGATGTCAAATAAGCAGTGACAAAAAATCCAAATCTGATCATTTCAGGACAGACGGACATGCAGGAATGCTTTTGCCAATATTGTTCGTGTGTTTGTTCTGTGCTATGCAAGGTTCTGTTTATTGCTATGCAATTTGAAAAATGTACAAGATTTTCTCCAAAAACCGCAGTTACACTAGACGGATTGGCATCTCATAAGATGTGATAAGATCAGCTGAGAATGCTGCAGTCAGTGACATGACAGTCATTAAACTTCGTCTTCACGAGACATTTTTAAAGACATAACTAGGAAATTGACATAAAAATGTCTCGTGGAGACCCCCCATTTGCACACATAATTAAAAGCAACTGAGAAAACTGGCAACCAAAACTTATGTCACTTTTGGATGAAGAGTCTCACGTACACACTATAGGTTTTTTTTGACACTCAAATCATCGTTTTTGTTGTTGTTTTTCGACCATCTTTTCCTTTGTTTGCTTTGTAAGCGATGTAATTTGCATACACACAATCGAGCGAGAACTAAGATGGCCGCTGATGGTCAGTCAGTCAGTAGCAAATATTTTTGCACCTCGTCAGTTTTGATCGACAAATCATCAACCAGTTGTACACACTCTCAGTTTTGATGGATGTCAATCAAAACTGTCAGTTTTGATCGATAGCGTGTACCACACTATCCGTAGTGTATTTCACTGCTTTCAAAGCGATAAATGCGCGTTGATTCTTCCTCGACGACATCTTGCAGATGTCCAGCGAAGGAAAAAAAGCAGTTAGTTAGTTAAGCATGTAGTATTGACTGAAATAGTCTCGTGGAGACATGGGGTCTGTTCGCGTACGTTCCCAAAACTACGAAAATCTATGAAAAATAACGAAAACCAACGAAAACCCGTTTGCGAAAGCAAACATTTCGTAGCTTTTCGTTAAAGAGAGTGCTCATGAAGAGTAAGAAATTTCCCCATGCTACGAATTTTACCACAAGAAATTTCTTTGGTGTAATATATGAAAACTGATAGGTCCGTTCGCGTACTTTTTGCACTAAATATGGATTTTCTCTCAAATCTCGAAGAGTGGGGGTAAAATTCTCTCGAAGACAGAAAAATCACGAAAAAGTAATCGAACGCATTAAGCACCAAAAAATGAAGAATGTATGTGATGTGACAGATTTGACAGTTTTCATAATATACCCGAAAGAAATTTCTTGGACTAAAATTCGTAGCATGGGGAAATTTCTTATTCTCTCGTGAGCACTCTCTTCTACGAAAAGCTACGAAATTTTTGCGTAGGGTAGAGTTGCCTTATTCCGGCCGTCTCCAGTATTCGGCCACCTGTCATGAAAAGTGTCGTAATAAGTAAAATTGTTGTCGTACTTCATATAATGGAACGGAGACTGTTGACAAAGAGATGACAGATCCTTTTAAAATTCGAACCAGAGAAGTACGACAACAATTTCACTTATTACGACACTTTTCATGACAGGTGGCCGAATACTGGAGCAGGCCGGAATAAGGCAACTCTACCCTACTCGAACGCATTTTCGTTGTTTTTCGTTATTTTTCGTGGATTTTCGTTGTTTTAGGAGGATACGCGAACGGACCTATTGTTTTTTGTACTTTTGACAGGTCGTGTGCAAATGTCTGTTTCAACGATTTTTTCTTAAATTTGAAATTTTACCTGCACCATGCGCATGCACTCGTATTTGCGTCTTTTATCAAAGATTACAAAACAGAATTATCTCATAATTCAAATTGATTTCTTCAAAGCCAAGACTCTATTTTCAAATCCGATACCAAAATCGACGCCATATAGCCGCCACCCACGCGCAATAACAATTTTAGAACGTTTATACTGAACTTTATTGAGTTTTCATGATTTGAATCGCATTAGCAATATCGACCTATATTTTGATTACTGAACGTGCAATTAATTTGAAGAGACTTCAGATAACCATTAAAAATAAAGTACCTACGTTAGACTTAAATGAGTGATCGTGAGATCTGCAATGTCAAGCCAAGCCCGGAAACATAAATAAGCGAAGCACGTATAAGTAGGTACTTTTGGTATAAGTTGTTGGTTCGTATGTCGTGTATAAAGTTGGGCTTAAGGGATTTTATTCCTAAAATCAAAAAAGGAGTTGCATCAATAGATTTGCATTACGCCTTACTCAACCAGTTCTTCGTTAGTATTTACTGGCGGTTTCTTTGTGCGAACTGTGGCTCATAGGTCTTCTTATAAATGATTGTCGTTGCCGCAGAAAGTCTCCGGAGGAGAACTGTTTAGCCACAAGTCCAGGTTAGAAAGCAGTGGACAGAATAATAAATATTTAGACCAGTAGTACCAAGAAAGCGAATAATTGAATGCATGTATATGCGGCGGTAATAATAATTATTGACAATCTAAATTACTCATGTGGTCTTACTTAAAATAGGCGAACATGTGGTTTGGGGGAAATGTAGAGCATAGCGATAGCGCACGATAAGGAATATACGTGCGGTGACTTTCATTTCTTCAAAGGCAGTACATCGGAAAAAAAACATTCAAAAATAATTAAATTGTATTATCTGTTGATACGTTTGCACAGATACAATAAACACACCACACTTGGAAAGAAATAAAACACTTTTTAAACTATTCTTGAATCATATCGTTTTTACGATACTCCATAAATTTTCGAATACACAAACCGATTTCTTAGGATGTTATACATTCGCTGTCGTTCAGATGGCGACAAAAACGCTTAGGAAATGCCACTTTGACAGAAATTCCATCAGCTTTGTTTACAAATTTCGGCGATTGGAGAACATTTCATTCGTTTTTAGTTTTGTGTTTATTTAAAAATAAAGAATATACCAGGCTTTTAATTATGTCTAATAAAGACATTGAAGAACTAGTGAAAACATCAAAACAAATGCAAATTAAATTCCGAAAGGAACTAAGGCGACACGCTGCTAATTCATCAATTTCGGCAACAGTCGGAGATCGTGAAGAACTTCCTCCGATTTGGGACAGAATACTGCTTAATCCGTATGTAAAAAATGTGGTTGCAGATTACCTTCAAGACGGTTCAAATTTAACAAATGAATCAGTTCAATTTGAAGATCATGTTCACATAGAAAATACTTTGCGAAATGATGAATCTCAAGACAAAGAAAATAATTTTCAAGCTATAAAAACGACTGAATTGCATGCTAAGGAGTCTATCGTAAGTTCTAGTAGAAAAGCAGTGACTGTTAGTACTCAAGTTTCACAAAACCAACTGCAACCTCAAGAGGCACTGAAAGAAAAAGTAAAAAATAAGTTGAAGGGCAAACCCCTTTCTTTAAATAAAAATGTTACAATCTCTAGAACTAAATTGAATTCACAGAGTGGTCGTTTGGACAATAATAAACGTCACAGTGAATCGATTAATTTTTCTGTGAGTACACTTCGACTGCCATTGCAAAGATTCGCTGAAACTGTCAAAGGAAGTTTAGACTTTTCCCAAGAACACCCCAATTTGGAATTGGACACTACTCCCAATCAGACGACGTTGTTTCCAAGACGTTTTTATAAAGGTGCCAAGGGTACTCCATTAAGGCCTTCTTCGCCAGATAACGATTCTATTAACCTAGCTGCAGCGAAGATAAAGACGCCAGAGGCTGCTGTCGTGAAACAAAAAACATGGAAGGAGGTTCTGTCAAAAAACCGCACCTCACAAAAAGTACATAAAGTCTTACAATTAAAAAAGAGTGTGGGAATCGTGGAAAGTTCTAAAAAGATTTCAAATCCTGAAATCAAAGAATCCAATGGCCTAGATATCATCTCCAATTCAGCTAACGCACTCTTTCGCTTAGAGAAGCAATCTGCAAGGTTATCTAAACCAAATAAGTGTAACCTTCAACGTTTTCCCGTGATGTACATTCGACCGGAGTGTCAGGTGCAACGAGTGGCAAACATATCCATCCGCGGAGACTGTAAAACAAATCAAATCTATACTACGGCAGAAAATCTTGCAGCTAATGTTAAGTACGTTGAATGCATTCATGAGCAGGACTTGGAGGTGAAAAACTATTCGCCAATAGTTGAAAAAGCAGTTACCAATGAGAAGCATAATGAAGAAGTTCCTAAGAAAGAGAATAAATTCTTCAAAGCACTGGAATTAACTGAACCCCTAAAGGTACGATTGTCTTTTTACTTCTTTGAAAGCGTATTATATTCCATTATTTGCAGACTTCATCAAGTAGCATAGGTTCCTCATTCGCCTCTAAAAGTAGGTCAGGAGCGTCCTCGTCATCTTCAAGCTATCTGCGTTCTGCTCCGAACGTCAAGAAATGCTCCAGCTCACAATCAATAGCAACATCAGATAACGATATGCACAATATAATTGAGAGAATGCTCTCCTCCCCAGACCGACCGCATCGTACAACCACTAAAGATTTCATTAAAAAGCTACCAACGCGACGAGAAGCGTACGTGCAAACAGATTATAACGACACTACTGCTGCAAGCCCTCCATCGTTACCCACACCACCACCACCACCACCGACACCGCCAGGGTTAACCTCATCGATAATCAATCACCACCCCATCCCTATTTCTCATTCAACTACAAAGCAAGAAGATGATAATTTGATCGAAGATGATTTCATTACCAAGATATTTGAACGAATACGAAACGACATTCCCAATGCGCTGCAGGCATTCAAGGACCGGCATACCCGCACCCACGAAGCAGTGCCTCCTGAATTTCCAACCATAAAGCAACATCAAGAACAGCAAAGGCATCACTATCAAATGTCTGCAATTAGTAATGCATCCAATGTTGATCGCCACCCAAACGAGATTCAGCCAGGATTAGTACGCGTTCAAGAAAAACGACATCATAATAGTCACGCCATGATGCAAATGACACCTCCAGTTGATTCGCCAGTTACCATACCACCACCAGCAGTGGGGGATGAGTACCATAAGTTTCCTCTGTTGCAGCAGAATCCATTATTTGTGCAAACTATAAACAGAATAAAGTCAAGTGCAGTACATGACGCAACGTCAGGCGATGGTGGAAAACAGGGAGACAGACATAAATACCCCACGGACGCGGAAATTAGGCGTGCTGTGAAGATATTTCTTGAATCACTTAAACTTGAATGTAGTGCTGGTAGTGGTGGTAGAAAATCAATTAATAAAGGTGGCGATATAAGGAGAAGAGTTACAATTCCCACACCATTAATAAGCGGTGGCAAAGTCACCAAATATACCAGTTCCGACTCTTCAAATACCTCAGACTGTTACAGTAGCAGTAGCCGCAGTAGAAGACAAAGTAACATACTCCATTGCGATGTGTCTCGATCTTCTACATCTACAACAATCTCATTCACGGATTTAGAGCTAGAAAGCGATGTGACCGCAGAGCCACCTTCTCAACAATCAGCCGAGATGCTGGCCAATAGTCATTCGGAAGGTGAAGTCTTGAGCATTGGAGAGATATGAAACCAATTAAAGGCAAATCTAGGTGGGTTACTCTATTCTTGTTTTTCAGTATGTTAAATAATAACCTATTTGTGATTGATTTCAGGTTTCATGTCGGAAGTAATAGCGGATAAGATGAGAATTATCGAGGATAAAATTCGGTAATACTTGAGTCTGCCGGAAAATTTACTCGAGTGCGTTCAGAGGTATTATTTTTTTTTGTTCCTCCATAAAATAATAAGCTTAGATGCTCCTCTGAATATTGTTGGCTGGGCACAGTGTTGCATCAATATAGGTTAGTTTAGGTTACGTTGGAGGGGCTGATGAGAATGATTACATCCTCATTACACTTGTGGTACCCATGTTGTCTTCCCACCCGTAGTATTAATTTCTAGGTTCCAACCATCCAGACGCCCTGGCAAATTCAAGTATAACCGATTGTGATCCATCCGATAGCTCATCGATGTGTTCGAAAAAGAATTTGGCCAAGGTTTTATTTTAAAGTTGGCAGAGGTTAGGGCAGTGACTGAGGAAATGGGCTGAGTCCTCATGAGTCTCTTCGTCACCGCATCCACCACAAGAGTTGTGTTTTTGTGACAAATAAATAAATAAATAGATAAATATCGTCGTAGTGGCCAGTTAGCATTCCTATCAGCATTGATAGCGATATCTTGTCCTTCTGTAGAAGTTTTCTCGTTCTCGCCTTGTTTTATTCTGGCCACCGTCTTTTTTTACTTACTAACATTTTCTTTACATCACAGGTTGTTAATGATTTCCACCTGTTATTTGCTTCACTTAGTGATTTCCGTTTAATTTTGGCGCCCTAAGGTTACAGAGTGGAGGTTTAACCATACCATCTGCTTGTTCAAAGTCTAGGGTTGATCCCTTTCTGGCCGATTCATCTGCGGCTTCATTGCCTGGTATTCCGCTATGACCAGGGATCCAGCAGAGTCTTACGTTTTGCTGGGTGCCAAGAACCTTCAATTCTTCGCGGCAATACCTTACAACCGTAGATTTTATTTGCGTAGCAGCTATTGCTTTTATGGCCGAATGGCTATCAATGTAAATTGTGATATCCTCAGGCGATACTGTCATCATTGACACCAATTGGGCAGCCTTTGTCACTGCTAGAACCTCAGCTTGAAAAACGCTGCTGTGGTCTGGGAGTCGTATGGAGCTGCTTATACCCAGTTCTTTCAATCTATGTCTATCTTTGACCCATCGGTGTGGATGGATTTAGAATTCTTAGATACTTTATTTTTCTCTCACTGTTCTCTATTTGGAAATGCCCATGAGAAGGGTTTAAAAATATCCAGGTATGGAACAGTTTAGCCTGAGCTGATAGTGTCGTTAAGATGATTTCCAAACATCTTGGCGTGTCCATAAGTATTCAATCTCCAGTACTTTGACTGGCTTATCCTGATAGCCCTCTTTGCTGTGGTCTCCTGCATATAGAGGTCTAGCGGCAGAAGGTTAAGAATTGCTTCCAATTCTAGCAGCTAAACTATAAGACAACATATTTTATAGTGCTTTCTAAAAGAATACGGCTAATCGCTTTGAAAGTCGTTACATATTTTAAAGTTTTTTTTTTCCGGTAAAAGTCATCAGGACTCGATAAATGAAACGACGCACCTTCAAAATAAGATAAGGCATTTGATCTGGAGCTAAAAACTGGTTGCAATCGAGATCTGCATTAACTAAAATCTATAGTTTTTGCCTTTTTCGATTTGGTTATGCCTTTTGCTTCACCATTCCAAGTCCTATCTATGTATACCCTCCAGAAAGAGGCTAAGAATATAATCTTACCTTATATGTATATTAAAGGACCGATGTTTTTGTTTTTGCTTTTTCCTACCGTCATCATTCAACCCTTCTACAGGTGTGACTTACTATCCTCAATATTCCATGTCAACCTGTTTAGCATTTTCCAGTCTGTATTAAAAATGTTTGTGCATATTAAATGAACATTAGGTGACCATCGAATAACTTTGAACCCACTGAGATTTGCAGCATCGCTGGAACCTTTTGTAAAATAAATTCTTCTCCGCAGGGATATTTTCATTTTCAATAGAAAAAAAAAACGTCAGCGAAAACCCTGAACATTGCCAGTTACAGGGTTAAACTACTGTGCGTTGTGACACATGGGTACGATTTAGCAAGGAAAATAAAACACTTTTATAAAGGTATGCTCGTATCTCATAATGGACAGTATTTTGCCACTGATTGGGACCGATAAAAAAGTAAACAGAGTCAATTTTGTGGAAGATCTTATCCCCAGTTGGGGTTATGTTTTAGCAGTATATTGCCTGTGAATAGTGAATGGCGGTCAATAAAACCCTAACAACCCCATCACGCTTCGGTCAGCGTAAAAAAAAGCTAATGAGGATAATTTCAGTGGATGATTCTTTACAATTTTATAGATTTTTTATGAGTCGTGAGTCCTGGCTCGTGAACTATCAGGGACATGGTAGCACCTGATTATTGTATTTGGTGTATGCAAATCGGGATTGTCTGTCTGTACAGTCTGTTCGATAATAGAAAAAAAGTTTTTAATTGAATTAATTTTGTTTCATATACAAAAAACACACCCCCCCTTTGCCTTACTACCACGTTCGTACCGGATGAGCAATTGTTGCTTAGCACGTTCATTTAATGCTTTTATGTTATTTTTTATTTTGTGATTTGTCTACTGAGTTTCTTTCTCCCCATTTTAAGATGATCCTACATAAATCACAGTTAAGACATTTTTTTTTATTATTCGGTTCATAAGCGCATTAGAATAATGGATAAGGACGTAGGAATTCAGCACAAATTGGGTGCGTAAGTTTGTGTAGTAGGGAAGAAGTGATGGAGATAATAATTTTGTCATAAAATTCGAGTCATTTCCTTTTCTTTTGACAAGAATTTATTTCATTTTTTATCCATCTTATACGCTTTGTGATTTTCTGTAGATGCCTACTCATGCCATTGTCATGTGGAACATTAAGAGACTGTGTGCAATAATTTTGTATTGTTAATAAGAAACGGAGTAGGTGCTCAATTAGATTCTAAACAAAATGAAGGTGGGCCAGTGGTTAATCCATTGGCATATATTCGATTTTGAATTTGTGGTTACTAGAAAAAAGTGTAAAAAATCAGTAGATTGCAATGAAACAAAATCATTAACTTTGTCGTAAGAGTAATCTGTCTGACGAGGAGGCAGAGCAGGATGCAAGTCCCATACAGTGTTGGATAGGCTTGGCTGGATGTCGTGAATTTCACAGGTTAAGTCTGACGACCTCGGTGGCTCGCATCTCGGTTCATGCAGCAAATTCAAGAAGTTTGTAGCAGTATGCAGAGTCGGCCACCCATATTGTTGAAACCACGTGTATGCTGTATGACGAGTAAGATGTAACATATGTCCTTGCAAATTAGGTTAACAATCATGCGCTCACAATTTTCGCTGTTCATTTTATCACTTTTGCTCTGAATTTAAAAAAAAATAGAGCTTCGTTCCACCTCCCGAATGTTTTCGGTGGTTCTTGATGTAATGCTGGCTGAGCTAAGGAAGTTTCGCGGAAGTTTTGCACCCTTTGTACACTTGGCCCATCGCTTAAGCGCCGAATATTGTAACGTGGAAAAATTAATTTTGAACGCCAGCATTTCTGCGTGTTTTCTGCCTGTAAATGCTAATTGAGTTCGTCACCGCCTGACGGGACGTATTGAAGTAGGGTTTCGATATACGCCTCCCGACCACTGCAGATTGTGATATGACTGACAAACCTGCACTCTCATAACTTTTTGAAATATTCACATTTTAGAACATATGTAAACCTTCCACGGGACACTGTATTTCATTGGCTAGCTTATTATGTTTGTATGTTAGGTTGACTGGATGTTGAAGAAGGGTTCCTACTTTCTTATCCATGCAGCTGTGGCTGTGACAGAAGTCATTGGCGAGGATTCTTAATCATCTGTTGGCGTATCTACCTTTTGCACAAGACCTGTCAATATCACAACTAGGGTGCAGATCTGTAAAGGAATATTTGCTTACAACGATCCTCTGAGGTCATCCTTTCGTATGCGTATGAAAGCTTCGTTGTGCTTCCGGTGAAGAGGGTATCTAGGAGTAGGTGCATTGACTCCTGACTGGATTTAGTGCTGTTCCGTTGGGTTTTTTTTTTATGTAGTTGGGCACTGTAGGAGATTTGGTTAGGATCTTCCGAATCCTGCTAGATTCTGTATTTTTTCCATATTAGAGCAGAAGATTCCAGTTGTCCTTTTCTGATATTATATTTGTATAACTTAAGGCTTACTTTATATTGATTCCGATTTTTGGGGATTCCTAAGGACTTCGTTCGATTAAAAACACTACCACGGGGGTTACATTAAATTCCGGGGGTATGGCTTCTTGAAAGATGTCTTCATCGTCATGGAATCAATATCTCCAGGCGATAGTGATGTACCCACTGATGACTGAACCGTCCCAGTTTGTTATTCTAGGAATTCTCTTAGTTTACTTTAGGTGGCGCTACAGTTCGGGGTGAACCAGGGCCTGCTTCTTGCAACCATTTGTGTGTGCGTGTTTTATTTTTGTACGAATGGAAGGGTCCTATAATGGCGAGTTGAGAAGCTCCTCATGACAAATTATACTCTTTAATTGCTTGTCAGACATTAGAAAGAGATGTCGCAGTGAAAACACGTTTAGGTGTTTGCTGGAATCGAGCCCGAGCATCATTGTTGCATCAAATTAACGCACTTACCAGTTACCACTACACCACGGTGCCCGCAGGAAAATTCTCTATGAACGGCAAAATCGTTCACGTAGAATGGTTATGTCAAGATTGACAATATTGCTTGCAACTGATGCAGCATTCCGCATAACTACGGTCTATGATCGCAATTATTAGATTCTTATTCACCACCCTACTAAACGAGTGCTCTTCGCATTTTTTGAGGTGGATGGAGGGTCCGATAATGGCATGTGAAATTGTCATGGTGAAACCAGATCGTTCGTCTCCAGATACGCGAAAAGTCTGATAGCTGAAAAATGTCAGTCGTCCGAAGCAATTGGACCGTGCGCGTTAAGACGGCGGACACCTTCCCAGATCCTCGATTCTATCCTGGTACTTCAAAAGCACAATTTTCATTGTCATTTTGTCAGAAATGAATGAATTGTAAAACATTTAAAAGCGGGTACGCACCATCGAACAAGAGTGTCACTCAAAACTGATTTTTGCGCGACGAAGCGATTGTACACGCTATAGGTTTTGTATGACACTCAAATCATCGTTGTCGATGTTGTTTTTCGACCCTCCCTTTTGGATGACAAAATTTGTATACCTACACACATTCGAACAAAAACAAAGATGGCCGCTTAGTGTCACACAGTAGCAATATTTTTGACCACAAATTTCGAGCGTACATATTATCAGTTTAGCATGTTATCCTTCAAAACTGACGCTCTTGTTCGATGGTGTGTACCCGCTTTAAAGAATCACGTCGGATGCGACTCACAAATACGACTTTCAGAATTGGGGTGAATATGTCAACTACAAGCATTCAACACTTTTCAAGTCCTCCAAGTCTCCATAAATAAGAGTCAACATTAGGCAATGATAAATCTTTTAAAAATCGATAAGATCCAATGAATGAATCGACAAAGTACCAAACATTAAACTCTTAAATGCCTAAACTTTGTTATCCTTTAAAAGTAATTTTTATTTCAACATTTACCCACAAGTAGACGCACGGCTTGTTTCGATAGCAGCAGCCTTTTATTTCTCGACATAATAATTCATGCAAACTGACTTTCGTCTCCTTCTCATCTTCATCCAAATTGTATCTCACACGTTTAGTGTATCCTTTCCGTTTTTTTTTTTTTTTTTTTTTTTTAATAAGACCCGACACTGATTCCCAACCAGATCCGGCGCTAAACAAATGATTTGCGAAATTGATCACAGATAATTTATCAAAGGGGATGCTGGTAGTGTGTGTGTGTGTGTGCGCCGGGGCGGGTGGAACTTCTTCTAAATCAACACAGATAATATGAGCTGATACAGCTCACATGGTTCATTTTCATTTAATCACAGTTAAGGGGAGCTTTGTATACATACATATATGCCCTGAGGTGATGGTGGCATTCGAAAGGAAATTAAATTCGATGCCAGAGACACATGTTGATGCTGGTGCTGGGGTTAATGTCAATCATTTAGTGTGAAATTAAAATAAAGTAAAACAAAAGCAAATGTGATTAGAGAAATTCAAATGAAAATGCCTTTACCATTTGTGTCTCTCTGATTCCCACGCCAATTACATCTCAGGATATTTTGTGTCACTTTCCTTCTTTCTATTTTAATACTTTCTGATAAAAAAAAATAATTAAAGCAAACAACGTCTTTCCGAGAATTGTCTACTGTTTTTTATCTAAGCATTCCTCTACTCGAGGACTAATTACACTCGTACTCAAGTCTAGGCGCCGAAATCTCATTATAACGGTACATAGTTTTAATTTTCAATCATATTGTCAACTTGTGAGATAAATATTCACTATCTTCGGTTCCTTAAACAAATAAATACCTCTTACTCGTCGAGACGCGCCATTGATCTGGTGTCTTGCACACAAGATGGCGCATTGTATTCGGTACATGGTGGCAGTGGCCATTCTGTTTATCCTTAAATCGTCCATTTCGAATTGTTCAAAGATTCAAGGGCGCATAGTAGATGGAACTCCAGCAGCAGCGGGAAGCGCGCCATTCATTGTGTCATTGCAGCAAGTAACTAGCAGTGGTAATGTGCATTATTGCGGCGGAACTATCTTGAACGCCAATTGGGTGGTGACCGCAGCTCATTGCTTATCATCCAGCAGTGTAGTATACAATTCTGTGATACTGGCAGGAAGCATTCTCGTGGACGGGTCTTCTAGTACAGCTCAGCAGTGCAGCATTAGCTATTATGTGATAAACGACCTGTACGTTGGTGGAACAGCTCCCTACGATATCGGATTAGTGTATACTGCAACTGCTTTTTCGTGGACTACGGCAGTGCAACCTGCCTCATTGCCCACGGCTGGTGTCACACCTACCGGAACAGCTTCATTGTACGGATGGGGAAGTACTTCGACGACATCCACGGCTGTATACCCAGCAACACTACAAGTCGCCAGTTCGGTGCCAATCATAACACTGTCAACGTGTGAGAGTGCCCTAGGCAGTGATTTGGCACTGAATCTACATGACACGAATGTGTGCACAGGACCTCTAACAGGAGGCATAAGTATTTGTACATCGGACTCGGGGGGGCCACTTATGCAGGACAATACTCTGATTGGAATTGTTTCGTGGGGAAAAATGCCTTGTGGACAGACCGATTCGCCATCGGTATTTGTGCTTGTTTCAGCATTCAACTCGTGGATTGCCGATAACCAAGTGGTTCCAAGTTAAGCGATTGTTCTTAAGATTAAAAATAAAATTTTAATCTAATTGGTTTTTATTTCTTCAGTTATGTGGTTTTTTTTTTTTTTTTGTACAAAGGGGATTCCCCAAGTTTTTTATCTGAAGGCAGGCACTAGTTTTACTCATGTGAACATTTCATATTTTTCCTCTCCTGCGTGCGAATTATTTTTTTTTACTTTGACGACGATTCCTTTGTATTTATGTGCACATAATATACGAGAAGAGATACACTCCTCGTTACCTTTTCTTTGGTGATCAGAGAGCTTAACGGCAATATCCGTGTGCTTTTTTGTGCATCATCTGGATCATCAATTACATCTCAATAGATAGGACGATGTCAACTGTGAAACCTACTTAAGCACTTAGCTACAACAAAACAACTTGGTTATTTAAAAAAAAGTATTTATTCTTGATTGTCTTGACAGCTACACTGACACTTATTTTGGTACCACTTGATGTTCTGCAATCCACGAGTTAAATGCAGAAACGCGCACATAAACCGAAGGAGAGTTTATCTGTCCACAGGGAATTTTCCCCCATGAAATGATGCCAATAAGTGTGTTTGACTGCATAAGTGGTCCTCCGGAGTCAGATGTGCAAATGCTGATACCACCATTTAAGGGACCAGTACACACGTTTGTTTCATGCAAATTAACGGCCAATGTTCCAAGGGCTTTATCGCACTGCGACAGGGTTACAATTGGTACGGAACCGACTGCCTGGAAAATATTTTACGTAACATATCACTTTTAAGACGCATTTGCCTATCAGAACATTACCTGCAAAGTTGTTGGGTATTTAGGGTTTGACGTCGTCGACACACTTCCCCATCCGTAGAGTGATGCCGTTCCGGTAGGTATGACTGCAACCTGGGGGAGAGAGGCCGCACGCACAGCTGATGTCCACTCGAAGGGTGTCTTTGTATAAATCAATCCAATGTCATAAGGCGAAGTGCCTCCTACATAAAGATCATGCACCACGTAGTAGTTAATATTCCGCTTCTGTGTTGTACTCGCTGCTCCGCTGACTTGGACACTTCCTGCTACTAATACTGAATTTTGCACCACATTCTGAGAGACCAGGCAATGAGCAGCGGTCACCACCCAATTGGCGTTGAGGATAGTTCCAGCACAATAATGAACGCTGCTTTTGTCTTCAACCTTTTGCAGGGACACAATGAATGGAACACTATTTGCTGTTGCATCCTTGCCGCCAACAACGCGTGCTTGACCTGCAACGCCATGCGAACTCGAAAGTTTGAAAATTATAAGTATGGCCAGTGCCACTGCATACCGTGATCTGATCGCCATGCCGATGGCTAGTTTTCTGATTGTTGTCTCTATAGTACTTAAATACTTATTTAACGCGATAACGGCGGCGTGGGGCTGGGTCTTTTCAAGTGTCTATCTTTAAGATTTCAGTTGAGATTGAAGAAATCAAAATTGATATTTCGGATTGGCGTTGTGAACTTGATTGTCTTATAATTGCTACTGGAAGCTCTTAACTACGATCGGGTTAGATATATGGAGAAATAATAATAATTCTGGGAAATCATTTGTTTTTTTCTTATTTTGTTATCTTATCGGACAATAAAAGAAAAAAGAAAAAAACAACAAAATTACATCACAGGAGGTGAAGTGTGACATAAAAGCTTTTATTTGTTTTGTTGACAGGCCTCAACAATTCAACGGGGACAGGGTGTTAATGTGTTTTTGTTTTTTACTCAAAATACTTCCGAGTTTGAAGGCCATATTAAAAGTTGTTGCATAGCGGTTTTCTTCATAAACTTTGTGTTTTAGAATATCCTTTTTTGAGGTTTCTTTTTTTGTAAAACTATACTCTGTTCCACAAAAATTGTCAGTACAGGGAAGATAGGATGTTTGCCTCTCAGTCTGGTTGCAATAGCTTACATAAACCTGTCCATCTTTTAAGCTCAAACTAGGTTACCGTAGTGTGCATGCCAAATTGCCGCAAACCGAAGAGTAAGACCCGTAGGGTAACCATCGATCTGCTGATTTAAAAACAAAACAATTAGTTGAACGATATAAAGATACACCCCGCGCAACAAAAAAAGCCGCACATGGTAATTTTTAACAAAATGGAAGAAATCTAATAAATGATGGCTAATCACTGCGTAGTCACTTTGTATTTTTAATGTTTAACATTTAAGTTGACAAATTCCCTAATTTGACAATACATTTCGCAGCCTAATTAAAAAAAAAAGTAATGATCGTGAAGATCAGACAAAATATCAGATATTACCCAAGTACTGTCAATTTCTTTTTTCATATTTTTATTACACTAACGGCCATATTATTCACTCCGAGTTTAAATCAAATTTAAATGAATTTTAAACCCGATCTTTAACCCGCATTTTTTAAACCCGAAAATTTTAACGTATGTTCATAATATTCACTCAAAAACGTTTATTAAACCCGATGGGTTAAAAATTCACAAAATGACAAATGTCAGTTGAAATTAAATTAAAAACTGAGAATTCTCTCTCTATGCTTCAACCAATGAAAACGCATAATCTCAATTTGTGAATGCGTGAGCTTCATTATATGAATGTGTGAACTTAAATGCGTGAATATGTGAACTGACAACGGAAAAGAGTCAATATTATGAAACTGAGTTTTAACCCGGGTTAAAGTATTTAAACTCGTTGCCGGAGGCAGTTTAAATTTTTTCGGATTTAAAATTTAATTTAAACATTTTTCGGGTTAATGTGCCGGTTGAACGAGTAAATGTTATGGAGTTGGGTTTAATTTTCGGTTTAAATTTACTTTAACCCGGGTGTAAGTTTTAACCCGGGTTAAAGTGAGTGAATAATATGGCCGTAAGAAATCTTTTTACATAATTTTAGACTTTCATAATACTTTCTTCATTTTGGTGGTCAGTAGTGGCTTTTTCGCTGGTCTCCTTGCTAGCAAACCCATCTCGTTGAAACGATTCTGGGTGGTTCTGACGCTTACTTCAGCCCCAGTAGCTTCTCGCAGGTCAGACCTGTTTCTCAAGCTTAGCCTCTTGAGTTGCCGGTCCTCCCGAACAGTGGTACATCTCTTCAATCCTGTGCCAATTTTTCTGTTTCAGATAGTGATCTCGACGATATTGGTTACAGGATCTTCTTACAGAACTCTCATTGCATCCAATTTGTCAAGCAATTTCACAAAATGACTGATTCTGATTGGATAAGGCAACGATAACTGCCTTATTTTGTTTACTCAATTGTACCCTTTTAGACATCGCGATATCAACTTTTCACTTTTATTTAAAAAATACAACTGCACTCACTGTTAAATACTGCCAGAATGAATTTCGATATATTCCAGAATGTGCATTACCTCACCCGGAAGCAATAAAATATAATTTGGGGAATCCCTTAAAAGTAATTAGCGCAAAAAAAAAATGGAAAACCCTTGTGCGGCTTTTTTTGTTGCGCGGGGTGTAATTGTTCAAAGTGGACACCACCTCGATTTTTATTAAATTTAAGGAATGTTGTTGAGGGCATTTTTTCAAGTATTTTGATGTATAAATTTTATGTATCGGAAA